>CM041551.1:7443241-8822407 GCA_023238725.1 Scortum barcoo
TTATTTTCTCACTATGGGCTCATTTGGTAAGGAAACACTGCTTTAATTTCTGTGCTTCTTAAACTAAAACTTTGATTTTGTTATTCTTCATATACAGCACTGACAGTTACGTTATTTATTTGTTGGTGTTTTAGTTCTACTTTAACTAAAAAAACATGAATTCTGTGTTTTGTTGTATTTTTTATATTTGAACTGACTTTGAGGCACAGCTCCGCAGATGTTAATCACTACTTACTAAAAAACAGTGAACTCTGGTTATACAGGAGAAGTTTCTGGTGTAAATCTGAAGTAGGGAAGTTGAATTCTTTGTGAAAACTTAACAAGAGATGTGATTAAAACAACTGGAAAGAAACAGTGTTGTTGTGTTTGCAGATCCAGGGATCAAGTTCCTGCCTGTGAATATGGTGACAAACAACATATTACTGAGTGTCCTCTTTGTTTCAGGTGAGCTCTTTCTTCAGTTCTTTTTGAATCATTTACACTTTGGACTCCATTTAGAGACAAAGCAGGAAGAGCAGCACAGAAAGAGTCACTTTCTCCAGCTGTTCTTGTCCTTGACTGCAGTTGAAATGTTTTATATAGAAATTATTAAGAGGACAGGTAAAAAAGACCAGCATGCAACACACTGCTGCTTTGTGTATCATGAACTCTCTCTTCATGCAGGTTTTGCTCCACACTTTGTTAATCATGTGTCTGCTTTTACAGGTGCTTTAGCTGATTGTTCTAAAAGATTCACAGGCCTCTTCATTACTGCACCAAAGAAGATGGAAGCACTGAGTGGATCCTGTTTGCTAATCCCATGTAACTTTAGTGCTGCAACAGGACAAGAGTTTGACAACAGAAGAGAAACCTTCGGAGTGTGGATTAAAAATGATCTCAGATTTGCCATCAATCCAAACAATGTGGTTTTCAACAGCAGTCGGACAAGTTCAACATCTATACAATGAATATTACTGGAAACCTGCATCAAGAAAAACTGCACCACTTTATTTTACAATTTACTCACAAGTCACACCGACACATACTACTTCAGAATAGAGAACAAACCATTCATGTCATCAGCTTCTTGTGATCCTCTTCAGATATCAGTTAAAGGTAAGAGAGTTTCGTTTAATGACATTGTTTAGATTTAAATCAGCTTTGGCCTTAACAACACACTTTTTCATTGTGATTAATTTTCATTTCATCATAAATATAAATTGTCAGTTAACTGAATCTGTTGTTACACTTTGACATTAAAATGGACATATTGAAATGAAAAGGGAAAAAATGAATTTCTACATTTATTGTCAGCTTTTGTGTCAACTTTACACAAAAAGTGTTTAGTCTTTTTTTGTATTTCTGTAATATTTGTATTAAATATGTTTGAATTAAAACCACAGATTCTCCTGCGAGCCCCAGAATTGAGATCTCAGGTGATCTGAAGGAGAAGGAGTCTGTCACTATAACCTGCTCAGCTCTCACTCCCTGTCCACACTCCCCTCCTAAACTCACCTGGAATCTCCAACAACACTCTCACAACAAAATAGAGGAAAACACAGATCGAAGCTTTACAACTAAAATCCAGAAGAACCATCACTCTGACAGACAAACATGATGGATACAACATCACCTGTTCTGCCACATATCCTGTGAAAGAAGGTGTCAAGACAGCAGAGGAGACAAAGACTCTCAGTGTTTCATGTGAGACAACCAGAGTTTGTTGTTGGATCCTGTCAGCACATGATGATTCATGGGATGTCAGCTGATTGTAATCAATAACTTTAATCTCACATTTTCCTCAGATGCCCCCAAGGACACCTCAGTGTCCATCAGTCCATCAACTTTGGTGTCAGCAGGTAGCTGGGTGAACCTGACCTGCTCCAGCAGAGCCAAGCCTCCCGTCAGTCGCTTCACCTGGTTCAAGACCAGCACAGATGGACCCATGAAAGTATCTGAAGGACAGATTTACAGCTTTAATGCAACAGAAGGAGGAGATTATTACTGTGTGGCCACAAATGATCTCGGTCAACAAAACCTCATCAGTGATTCATCTGACTTGCTGAAGACAAAGGTGGTTTATATATTTACTTTACTGAATCCAAATCTTATTTTCTCTCCTCTCACTTTATTGCTTTATTTGTTTGTTTGTTTGTTTGTTTGTTTTAGCACCCTGCAGCACCTTTTACTGCATTTCTATGAGATGATTTTATACAATTAAACTTGAAGAGAAAGTGTAGAACCACACTGCATCAAGTGGTGGGTGGAGAGTGTTTGTTGTTGAATAAAGTGTGTTATGTTGATGAAGTTCAGCTTTGTGAGAACTCAGTCATGCAAAGATGCTCTGAAAGCATTTCAGCTGAATCACTTTGACTCTCAGTGTTTCATGTGAGACATTTTTATTTTGCTTTATGGAGAATGACTAAAGTTCTGCAGGTTGTTGTTTATTGATGTACAAGTTTGATCAGGACACCAGTTTATATTTGAGATTAACAGAAGGAACTAAAGTTTAGCATGTTTTTGAGCCACAACATTTTCCATTAAGGAGAAGGTGACTGTGCTGTCTACTTACAGGTAATCAAGAGTTTGGGGGTGTTGTCTACATTACAGTGAAGATCCTGGGAATCCTGATGCTCTGCAGTACAATGGTCATCTTTGAGTGGTGAGACAAACGTTTCTATGAAATGACCGTTTGCAGATAAAGACTTCTTGGTGCACTTAAAATGTTTAATGTTTAACTTTAATTCATATTTATTCATTCCATTCTCCTTTTCTTTCAGGTGGTTTAGATCAAGATGCTGCAAGAAACCAGTGAAGGTAAGCTACTAGATGAGGAGGAACATTATTCTTTCAACAATACTTTGTCTTTGAAGAAAAAAATGGGACAAGAGCTCATTTTCTGAAAGAGCTAAAGAAGACTGATGTTCAAACAATCATACAGAGGGAATCCTTTAGAGACAATGATGTTTAGATATCCATGTCTCCATAAACAGCAGTGACAGTAGACCTGAATGCAGTGGAGCCAAATGTCATTCAGGAGTCTTTATATTAGGCCGAATTTACCAAGACAAGCTCAAGGTGCTGCTGGCGTTTCTCTTTCAGCTGCATTAAACTCACTGCACAGCACTAACACTATCTCTCTGTGTGGTTTCACATCCACAGGACACAGAGCAGGCAGACTATGTCAACAGAGTTCAAGCGTCATGAAGGAGGAGAGGAAGAAGTCACATTCACCATAAATACTTTATTTCTCTATTTCTTGTTCCTGCTAATTCTTGAATATGAAATACTGATGAGATGAACAAAGGATGGACAAGCAAACACGATAGATGCTTTTATTTTATGGAAGATGACACAAACATAATGTACTGCAGCTTCTTCTTTAGTTTGTGTAAGATTGTTGTGTCATTCTTATGATTCTTTTCCTTTTCTTTGAAAATATTTACTTTCAAAAGAGGAATAAGGACGATTGAAATGAGACATTTCAGATGATGGATCGACAAAGTGTGAAGGATTTATATTAATCCAAATAAATATCCTGGAGTGTTTTAATGTGTTTATAGTTCATTCTGACCAAAGTTTGTTTACTATTGTTAAAAAGAATTGAGACTTTTTTCCATGCAATTTGCTGTTTGTCTTTTGATTGGCTGTTGTTTCAGAGTTAATTGTTAACTGATCTGTTCTGGTTGGTTCTAGTTATTTCATCATGTCAAAAGCTTGTTGATGATGTTTTGATGCTAAAGATGCTATAAATGCAATAAAATATAAATGTTAAAAGCACGAGGTGTATCAGTGTGTGTTTGATGAATTAAAGTGATTCCTGATCTGATCCAGCAGAAGGAGCCTCATCAGCTCTATCTGTTTCCACAATCAGCCCTTTTCCTTTACATCTGTAAACTGTTCTGAATGCAGTTTAAAGTCTGACAACAAGAAGCAGGAGAGAATTATCTAAATCTTGAACCCTGACGTTTATAGAAAATCATTTGTGAAGTTGGGAAGCTAACAGTTTTTTGCCCTGTTGTAATGTCTCCATCTTGTGGTGCTATCAGGTATTGTCTATTGTTGACGTATTGTTGTTTCTGTCTTTGAAAGAAAGCCAAAATATTAAAAACACCAATCAATCTAACAATTCTGAAACATATTATAAATGTTCTTATATCCCATGTACTGTCGATCCAACCATTTTCTGTACAGACAGAAAAGCACACCCACCCATTTTCATCTATTCATTAAGAATTTCAGAAGCACAGAGAAGAAACATGGCTCACCACATCTTCAAAGAGTGCCTTTAACAAAACAATGTAAAGCTGTGGAAAAGACTAAACACAACAGAGAGATGTTGATTCTTGATATGCTTTATTCTTATTTTTCACTCACTTACAGTTTTAGGGCACTTTGATGCAGAGTAGTTGAAGGTTCCAGCCGAGAGATTCACTCTCCATCATGTCCCTTCTGTGAGACAATGGAGGACAATAATTGGGTTCATTAACAGTATCCTTGCTGACTTAAAAAAGCAATAGATATAGCACATATAAAGCTATACATTGTAACACAGTGAGTCCATTGGTTTGGTCATCATTGCCAACTGAATGAGGATTAGAGAGGTATGTCAGACACTGTTTGCGTCACTGACCTTGGATCCAGCATCACGGCTCTTGGCTCTCATCTTGTTAACCTGCGACTCAGCAATGTCAGCCCTCTCCTCTGCCTCGTCCAATTCATGTTGCAGCTTACGGAGCTTGGTCAGATTGCTGTTGGCTTGTTCCTCCTGTTACATCATTGGTTTTGATGAATTATTATGTATTCTATAGTAGCACAATATGCACCCATAGCATTAGGATACACCTATACTTACAGCCTCCTCCGCAGCTCTCTTGTAAGATTTGACCTTCAGCTGCAGTTTGTCTACTAGATCCTGCAGACGGGCCAAACTCTTCCGGTCCTCTTCACTCTTCACAGAGTTAAGTAAGCAGAGTCATGCATTGCTTTCTACAACTGAGACACAAATTGAAGTAGATGATAATATTTGAGGGTGGCACAGTGGTGGTGGAATCTTGGTGGCATTTGGTTAGCACTCAGTTGCCTCACAGTTCAAGAGGGTTCTGGGTTCAATCCCTGTGTGGAGTTTGCATGCAGTCTTTTCTGTGTGGTTCTCTCCAGTTCATGTTCTCCAGCTGTGGGGTTCTCCCACAATCCAAAGACATGCAAAGACACATGCAGGTTAGGTTAATTGGCAACTCTAAATTGCCCCTAGGTGCGAATGGTTGTCTGTCCTTCAGTGTCAGCCCTGTCAGATTGGTGTCCTGGTGTCCAGTCCAGTCCAGGGTGCCACTCAGGGTGCCCAATGATAGCTGAGACCCTGTCACCCTGTGTGTTCTCAGGATAAGTGGGTGGGTTTAGAAAATGGATGGATGGATAATATTTGATTACAGTATACCTGATAGGTAAGCTCCTTGACCTGTCTCTCATATTTACGAACTACTTTCACCAGAGTCACTTCCCGCACCCTTCTTTTGCTCATTTTCCACCCAACTCAGCTTCCAGCTCCCGTACCTATAAAAACATCATCACTATCACAGAAGCCAAGCGCCATATCCACATCTGGACATATCAGTGTCACTGACCCTGGCCTCCAGCTTCTGGACCTGCTTCTTGCCACCCTTCATGGCTATTTGCTCAGCTTCATCCAGACGGTGCTGGTCCAAGGTGATGGACTTGAAATCCATTGGGGGTTTCCCTGCACAGGCTCAAATCCTGCCAACAATGATAAGTAGCAATAAACTTGTTTGATGGAAGTATTATGTTTTTAATCTGGGATTACACTCATAGTTTCAGTCATCATTCTCATGATTTAGTGACACAGCCTGTGTTTTATTTATAAATGTTTTATTTTTTATTGGAAGTTAATCCTTTTATTATTATTATTATTATTATTAGTGGTAGTAGTAGTAGTTGTAGTGGTGGCCTAGTATTTCAAAGGTAAGCTCTTTGAGGAGAGGGATATTTCAGTCACTGTCTTCATGATGTGTGCAAAGTTTGTTGTCATCATTACTGTCTGTGCTGTTGACTCTATATTTATTTATTCATTGATTAAACACCTAGTGCCCTCTTCCTCACTGGTGAGCCTTTGCTTTTACCTGGCAGGCTTCTTGCTGGTGTCCTTTCTGTCTGCAGTAAAAGCACCTTCCCTCCACCAGGTGGCGGTGGTGCTCTTCCAGGGAGAGTTTGGTGCTGCCAAGCTGAGAGCTCAACGGGGCCGCAGCTTTGGCTCTTCCTGGAAAGAGTCTTATTAGGACAGTGAACAAAGGAAGAGCATCCCCTAGAGGCACTATGAGGAATAGAGGCATTTCTCTTTTCTCTTTCCCTCTTCCTAAGTCTGTGGTCGATTCTGATGGCTAACTTGATCATGGAGTCCAGATCTGGTGGAGGATCCAAGGTGGCTATGTGGTCTTTAATAGGTTCAGAGAGTCCATTTCTAAATATATCTTGTAGAGCTATGGAGTTCCAGACAGGGTTCAGAACTTGATGGGACTTTCTGCCACACTACATTGAGATTATCTGATATGCAGCCTGGGCTGTGTCTGTCGCTGGCCTGACTTGGTCAAAAACCTTCTAAAAGTGTGAGTGAATCTGGGAGCTGAGACACAGGCTGATGAGCCTTGGTCTCACTCAGCTGTAGCCCATGCATCCGCTTGGCCTATTGTTGGGAGATAATAAAGGGTATTTTGGCCTGATCTGAGCAGGCAGTAGCTTGAAGTGAAGATCACTCTGAATCAAGAAGGATCTACAGTCACCTGAGGTCCCTGAGAACTTATCTGGAGGAGCTAGTCGAGGTAGAAGGGTGGTGGATCCTCCTGGAGCAGGCTGCATTGGGGCTGTCCAGATCGTAACTCGTGAACTCGACTTGGACCTAAATCCACGAGACTGAGAGACCTCAGCCAGTTTTCAATAAGCTTTATTGAGGTTGTGGCAATAGGAACATAACACGCTGGAACACTTGGCATGACGGCACAAGACAGGGGGAGATGCAGACATATATACAAGAGGTAATGATGATCAGGTGGAAAAAACTGGGGAAGGACAGACAATCAGACAAGGTGGGAAGTATTGCAGGAAATGAGGACTCTGAAATGAAAGGGCAGACATGACATTCAAAATAAAACAGAAAATGACAAAAGAAGACAGAAACAAAAACACACAGTGACCAAACACAGTTTCTGAGACATGAAACTTTGTATATGTTTTTAGACAATAGATACATGTTCACCATTATGTTAGTTTCAGTGCTTTTAGAATTTGTTGTTTGTATTAAAATCATCTGACATGTCAAAGAAAGGCTGCAAAAATCAACACAATAACCAGCATAAAGATCACTTCATTCATTATTAACAAAGTGAAAATGTGTATTAATCTTATACAATCATTCATTTGTAAAGTAACCATCTGTCCTTTCATAAGTCTTCAATGTGATGATGAATAATGCTTCATTCACGCACCAATAATCAAGGTGGAGATATTTGTGTCATGTTCCAAAAGTTATTTATTGATCTCACTCTTTAGGGGCCTTGGTTTCCTTCAGATCAGTCGATCTGGCTCTACTGGTCATTTCTTGTGACTGAAGGTGAGCAGGCCTTTGCTGATGGAGCCCTCAGACTGTGGAGCTCTCTGCACACTGAGATCAGACAGACTCTGAACATTTGATACTTGAAGGTCTAACTTGAATGTGTCTCGTGGTGTTTTAAATTCACTTTGTTTTTATTTCCTTTTTCTATATTGGCCAGTTCACTGCTGCAAAAACTGTACTGGAGCCTTTTTCAGATCTTCTTTCTGATGACAGAACCAAAACAAATTCCTTCCCTGATCCAACAAAAGGAGCTTTAGCAGCTCTGTGTGTTTCCACAGTTTGTCCTTCAGACTCTGCAGCTGTTCATTATACACAACACAGTGAGTCTGTAAAAAAAATCTTCACACCACGATGCCACCCTGTTGACCTCAAACTGCACAAAAAATGACTTCCTCACCAACAGGATGTGAGCAGAAAGATGAAAACTTGTTATATTTCTTAAGTGTGATATCAAGTTTGAATCAACACATCTGTTTTTCTTTTATATTACAGCAGCTTAGCAGAGAAGTCGGTTACTGGATCTGAGGTCTGTGACAGCCCACGTTATTAATAAAAATGTTTGTGTTGGACTGCGCCGTGCTTGCACTGGACATCCTTGGCAGTGGGGAAAGAGGGAAGTCAGTCACTTTTTATGTTGTGCCTTGATCTCCCTGAGGCTGGGCAAAACAATGTGCAGCTTCTTCTTTATTTTGTGTAAGATTGTGCTGATTTAATCATTCTTATTGTCATTCTATTCCTTTTCTTTGTATGTGGAAATATTTGCTTTCAAAAAAGGAATGAGGATGACTGAAATGACACATTTCAGGATTTATATTAACAAAAGAAACCAAAAACATCCTCGAGTGCAATTTGCTGTTTGCCTTTTTTTCTGTTGTTTCAGTGTTAATTGTTTACTGTAGTTCTATGTCTCCTTAATATCCACATTTCAGTGTAAACGATTTTGACATTTAATATTTCTACTCACCTTCTTTATTACTTACTTTATTACATGATGCTCTTTTTACAGCTGTGCATAAGGCCTTTAATCGTAAAGCACCACATAATGGTTCTCTAACAACAGGGGGCAATTTCTGGGGACATGAAGGGGGACTGCGTCCACCTTATTGGCTTTCCTTCTCTGACTCTAGGTTTGCTTGGAGAAAACAATACCCTGCTGCCAGCTAAAGCCCGCTTACACTCCATGAGTCCCAGGAGGATCAAAGAGGCCAGCCCCGTCGTCGTCATGAAGAGGAGTAGGATGCCACGGCGACCGCACCTGTCTACGGTCGCCCAGAGCAACAGCCAGGCGCCGCCCCCCGCACACACAGACAGCAGGTACGTCCAATAGAAGCTGGGGGCCGTGCCTCTGACGTCACCTCGGAAAGAGCTGTAGCAGTGACTAATGCCATGAGAGATGAATCTGTGGGAGAAGGGAAAACAAAGAGTGAACAGGCATGTATTTCCAAACGTGTTTTAAACAGAAAAAGTGTCTCAGAGTGGAAGAACATGTAAGAACTCTTGAAGCATGAAGCGTGAGACTGCGGCAGCTCTGTAAATAAAGTGCTACGCTAACAGAACGGACGCTGCTGCGTGCGTGGGATGACTTACGAGGTGAAGCCGAGCACACAAATGTTCTTCCAGATGTTCCTGCTGTGGAACAGCTCAGGGAAGGACAGGTGGGGGTGCGAGGAGGGGGCCGGCTCTGAATCCAGCTCTGCAAGCGAGGACACGGGACAGAACAGGCTCTTTTTAATTCACAGTTCAGTGAGGACCTGACCTGGTTTCTCTTTTAATCAATAACTCACTGTCAGTTTGTTTGAGCAGAATAGACATGTACAGGAGGGCACAAGTTTAATCAATGTCGCTGCAATTCCTGTGGAGGTTGTTGTCAAATAGCAAAATAGAGTACTGCAGTGTGCTGGCTAGCAACACTTCAAATTACCCTCCTGACTTATTATTCATTAGCAGCATATAAACTGTTAATAAATGACTCATGATAAACTACAACACTGATGTTTAAGTAAGCAAATATAACAACATTTAGTTGTTTATCAATGTCAACGAACATAACTTTATTTAATGATTGACAGAATAAAGCTGTTTAAATCTGAAATGTAAAAACTTTTGTCTTGAATTTATCAGTTACATTCATCAATTAAGTCATACTTCATCACTTCCTTTTGAACTGGTGATGTGTTCACTACAGAAAATGTCACATTTGTCCTGTTTGTAGTCTCGCAGGTAAAAGATCTAAAACATGATTATAATACAATGAATCTCCATATATTCCGTGATGGCTGATGACACAAGTTGACTTTCTCTTATCTGTGCCAGTATGAAGTATACGTTAATGTCAGTTCCTTTTTCTGTGAAATGTATATTATCAGCAAAATCAATACCCATTTGTTCATGCACAGCCCACAGAGCTTAGAAATTTGAAATAATTCCTCAATTTGAGTTATAAGCTTGAGCTTTATGTTAATTTCTGAATTTTGTCACCACATGTGCAAGTCTAGTTTGTGGCAAAGAGAAAGAGAGAGATTGTATACCTACATAGCTATTGGGTTTAATATGGTTTATAGAAGAAGAGAAGAAACAATATATTTGAAGAAAAATTTTGATTTTGCAGTTATTATTGTATTGTTATCATTATTTTAATGCAAAAAGCGGTGAGAACTGTTGGACCAAGTACAGCCAATATCAACAAACTTAAGTTATGGTAGCACTGACGTCACTACACAAGATCACACTCTTATCTTCCTGGGAAACATATTTACATGTAAACTTGCAGTGCCCAGCTCAGGTCATAATGCTCTATTATACCCCTGTTGTTATGCGGGAACCATGTGTCTTTAATAAATCATGAAATATATTTGAGTATCATTACCTGCTCTTGGTAGAGGTATGTGATATGTTATGAACTGCACTCTAATAAGTAACCCATCAATAATGCAGGCTTCATAAACTCAATGTCTATTCAACCCAGCAGTGAGCTGCCGTCATTTGAAGAATGTAAGCCCGTCACCTGTGAAGCTCTCGTCGTCCCTCATGTCTCTGTTTGAGTTTCTTCTCTCGCTGAAGGAGTTCATGTCTGCAGATCTCTCTGACAGAAGGAGCCAACGAGGAGACTCTGGAAATACCCCAGGAATGCTGCAGGAGAGCAGAAGACAAAATATACACCCAGTCTTTGATCTCTGCTGACCTTCATCCAGCACTAAAATTATGTGGACACATTAAGACTTTGTTGCTGTAACCCAGATTGGCTCCTTCAGCATGGAAAATAACCAACCTGGGTCACAAAATAGCAGAATTCTTTATGTCTTAATCCAGCTTTTCTTCCATTCTTATTAAAAACCTGCGATTCATTGCCAGTAATCATACTTAATCTCTGTTAATTTGGCTTTGAAAGTGTAATGCAGGCTTATCTTGTAGCAGAGGTCTTAGAGGGACTGGGGACCTTAAACAAAGTAGCCCTAATGCATCCTGACATGAGATAAAAGGCTCAGCGTGACAAGGGGGATTGAGATCAATACAATCCAACAAAGCTTTCAGCAAGTCAGTTGGCATCTAGACATTTTATCAAAAGGCTATCAGGTTCCTTCATTCCCAGACAGAAAAATAAACACACTTGCATGCTTGTGCACAGGCAACAAATATCTAAATACCAAAATAAAATACAGATGGTGAAGTCCTAAAAGTGGGAATAAACCAAACTAAAACTGAAAATTAAATATGAAACATATGTGAACAATGTGAACAAATGCGCATTCATACGCGTAACTGAGGAAGAGTGTTAGCGGGGCGGCGCCGGCTCCCAGCAGCCCTCTCCAGGACTGGCAGCCCAGGGCGACGGCCAGCAGCAGCAGCTCCCCGGCTACAGTCATCAGCCCAGCCAGCATGGTCCCCACCAGCCTCAGAGACGGTTCACACAGCTCCAGACCTGACACACAAACACAACATCAGCAGATCCACTTCAATGAATGACCCAGTGGATAAACTAAGGAGGGGAAACTTCTGAAGACTCTTGATCTTGTTTGTTTAATCTTTCTACTAGAAACAAACACGATGCCTCCTATGAGTGTTGAAATACTCACGAGTGATGTACAGAGTGAGGTAGACTCCCGCACTGGCTGCTGCCAAACAGAAACGCATGACGATGAAAATGGAGGGATACGGAGAGACACACACCAGCACCCCAAACACCACCGACAGGGTCAGAGAGGTCAGCAGAGCCTTGGACCTGCCCAGCCTGTAGGGGAACAGAGACATGTGCTGATAGCCACCTGACGCACATTTATTTTTATCATAAAACAGAATTTACAAAACGAAATGTAATTTAAATGTAATGTAATCTACTGTGAATTAAAGTTTAGATACAGAGAGAACCATTGTGTGACCTCCACACTTTTCCAGCATTATGAATCATTAATGTTGCTACCACATTCTTACTTTCATGACGCTAACCCTGACACTAATTTAGACAAAATGACAAATAATATAAAATGTTCATCAACACATTATTACAACTTCAAACTTAACACCATTTTAATGCTTGATTTCTGTCAAATTGAATTTACATTTGAAGATTAAGGACTTACAGGAACCCTGTTATAAACTATGATATTATTGTATTATCAAAAAAAGGAAACATTAAAAGCATCTTTGAAATAACTCAAGTCCAAAGCAGAAACACACACAAGCACAAAGTGATCACTAAATGTGACGATTAGCCGATTTTCAGCTGCATGCGGGCGCAGCAGTTTTGCTTCCAACCTGCAGATTAGCGCAGTTCCCTTTTCTTCATCGTACGTTCCCGGGAGGCAGCACTAATTCACTAGTCTTAACAAACAGATGCTATGCTCAATTGGTCAGCAAATTAATGAAGGCTGTTAGCTGATTAAATCTGCATCATCTCCCTCGCAATTCCCCCAAAACTACAGCTTCCCCTTGTGTGAGTTTCACTCCGACACAGGCTGGATCCATTATGTCGATTATGTGAGGCGCTTGGGGTGTGCCTGATGCAGACTGTCGAGCATGAGGTCCAAAGAGCCAGCAAAATAAAGCTTACAAATGTAAAAGGCTAACATTAACTAATAAGCAATAATGCATTGCCCTTGTGTAGTAATGTGTTTTTTTAATCTATTCTTTAGTTTTTCTTCAGCAAACAGAGGCATTTTATGTCAAAATTGCATACGGGATACCTGATGCTAAATCTCTCCTCCTTTCAACTGGAGGCCAGCAGACACAGACATCTACAGCAAACTTCATTTGAATATTAACATCCAGCCTACTGTTGTTCTTCGTGTGTGTGTTCATGTCTGTGTGTTGTACGTAGGGCTGTGAGGTTGTGAAACTCCAAAGTAAGGACAAGTGACTGAAGAATGAGGAAGAATCTCATCATCGCAGATGCGTGCAGATGGACTGCAGTGCAGCATGTTAAGTTAACCTTAAACTTAAGTAACCTATTAACAGAACTCCATTTCTGCCGTCCAGCTTCTTAACTTTAGCTGTAGGCCAACACACACAAGAACCTGCACTTGTGTGTGTGTGTCAATGTGTGTGTGTGTGTGTGTGTGTTTTAAGGTCGCATGAGATCATGTGTTACCTGTCAGCAGCGTAGCCCAGGCCGAGACAGCCAGTCAGGACGCCCAGGATGAAACACACCTCCTCCACCGGGATCAGCCAGTACTGAGCACACACCAGATCCCAC
This sequence comes from Scortum barcoo, assembly GCA_023238725.1. Classification (NCBI taxonomy): domain Eukaryota; kingdom Metazoa; phylum Chordata; class Actinopteri; order Centrarchiformes; family Terapontidae; genus Scortum; species Scortum barcoo. The sequence goes on from CM041551.1 coordinate 7,456,534, forward strand.
TACACAGGAAGAGAGATGTGTCAGTCATCGCCTGCTCAGGTCAAGTGTGCATGTCTGAGAGCAGGTCAGGTGGACATCGACACATACAGAGGACAAAGAAAGGCTGGTGGATGCAACAAAAATTCACGTGCCCACTGGAATAATGTTTCATTTAGATTTCAAACGACCAAACCTTATCAAATCGTTTCTCCACCCTTGTGCCTGTCCAGATGACCTATAAGGACTGCGACTAAAAATTATCTCTATTAAAAATGTCTTTGATGTTTATTTTTTGATTAATTGATTTGTCTGTTAAATGCGAGAAAAGGGAGAAAAGTAAAAAGTGCAAGCTGAGGTCCAAATCCCAAATATATTCATTTTGTTTCTCGATTTCAACAACAAAAGACACAAAAAACAGCAAATCGCCATGTTTGAGAAAATATAACCAACAGCTGTTTCGCTTTTTGCCTTGATGTGTGACTTGAACTCATAAACTCAGTATAAAAATGACCTGCTATTATACCTCAGTACCTTTCTTAGCCCTCAACACACTTCATTCAAAAGTCTAATGTTTAACCAGTTTCAGTGTGGAGCAGCACATGGTTTATGTCACTGGCACAGCAAGTCACCCAAAATCATTTTGAGCTGTTAAATCACTTTTAAAAACTTACACATTTCAATAGACAATTTTTATGTGCTTTTATACATACTTTTCTCTCCAATTATACCTGTTTAAATATATTGTATGATGTGTGGCAGTTTGTAAACTAAACATTAAAGGGTTTTGTCAAAAAGACTCATTAAGGAAGTTTGTGTAAAGAGAAGAAAGTAGAAAAGCCACATCTCATTTACACCTGGCTATGAAGACTTGTTTCAGATGTGAAGTGGAAGCCTCCAAAGATAGCCTGAAAGGTGTTGTCTTCCTATGTGCATGTTTTAAAGCCAAAATCTATAACTCAGCTCCCTGCGCATTCACATTGATTGTTAGCTTGACTTATTCATAGAGAAATATGCCTTTGGCAAATTTAATGACTTACTTAAATAATGAATTGTTTACTTTGATTCAAAAGGCAGCCTAGTTTTATTTACAATGCATTAAAAAAGATTGCAGATCCAAACTGCAGTGAAATTCTATTTCAGCAAAAGATTTTTCAGAGTTGTTTCCAGAAAGTCAGCTTCTGGACCTACTTGAATATAATCCCACTTGTGATTTTACCATTGTGTGGTTTACCATGCCGATCTTCTCATACATAAACAATTATGTAACAATTATTATTATTTCTTTATGTTGTCCCAGGTGTGGCCAGGCCTGGATTACAAAAGGAGATCACATGCTGAGAGAATGACGCAGTTTGAAGCCTTCAGGGTCCATTAGACTCATAATACAAACACAGGAAGATGTAAAGTCTTAATATTACTCTGTGTGCGTGTGTGTCGCCATAAAGAAAGTGGGTGTTATTATTAGTGGTAATGGTAGTACTATCACTAACAGTAGTAAATAGTGGTAGGAGAAGCTTTCCACCAAAAGGACAATCATGTTCATTACAAAACACTGTGTGGCTCCACATAATAGAGTACCTACATGAAAAGTCAGCACACAAGTTTAGATTAAAAAAAATAAAAACGATATCTGCTCTCAGCTCTGAGTTTTAATCACATTAAGCCGACCCACTGATTTGCATTAACAGCTGAGCTCTGCTAATGTCGCTGTCTGCCGGTCACTGAAAGCAAAACGATTTTAATGATCTAGAGAGGGAGAGTGGAGGGCTGGTGATAAAAAAAAAAAAAAAAAAGGCCATGCATAATTGGAGCCCGTGCGCAGAAACATAAAAGCCTGTCACATAATATCAGCTGTCCCACAACGGCAGAGCACAGTAGTCGGGTAAAGGGCAGCATAGTGAGCCACAGTGCTCATACGGGTGGAATGCTTTAGAAAGGGAAAATGTGCACAAACCAGTTAGTGAACTCCACAGACTGGTTTCGGGAATGAGGCACAGGCACCAGATACGTGTTTACATTGGAAAGGACTGAAACCTGCAGCCATTTCCCCTCGTTCACATGTCAGACTCCATTTGATGATGATATACATATAGTTTTACACAGATATGTCAATATATATGGCATAAATTTATTGGAAAGTATAGTGAGAAACTGTTTATGAATAAAAAATATACAGTGAGGTTTGAGGGATGATAATATATCATCTCATTATATATTATCATCCTACTGCCGAACCCTCATGAAAAAGTAACAAGCTGGTTATTGTCTGTGTATTAGCCTGTAGATCCACAGCACAGAGATGTTAAGTGGAGTTTGCTTCTCATGAAGTGACACGGGATTTATTGATCAGTGGCAGAGGCAAAGCTGATCAGAGGCCTTCCTGCTTCCTGCCTGCCAGCTCAGCAAAGCAAAGCTGGAGAAACACATCATGATGACGGCTCAAAAAAATACTTTCTGGGCAAACCCGAAATGTGTAAGTCTCCTCGTCTCCCCCATGTCGCTCGTCAGAGTGAGGGGTGGAGGGAGACTGCAGGCGTGATTGTTAGTGTGCATCTACACAGCTGCATTTAAAACACGCTCCTGCGAAACGCTTCCTCTGGCAGCGTTTACGTGTCCTCGACTCGCTGCAGTGCTGTGGGTGGATTAAGGGAGGACTGCCCTAATGCCACGGACTGGAGGTCTGGGTGTGGTTCCCACATCAGCACACACAGAAATGAGAGCACAGACACAGGCCACAGAGCGACCAGCCTGAGTGGGAAACTGTGAGCAGCAGGCTCTGCTCAAGAAACTAACAAGAATGCTTCAGTGTTTTTACTGTGAAATCCAGCTCTGAGAGAAAATGCTTTTTTTTTTTCATTTTTCCATCCATGATCTTCAACACGAGTCAAAGTGTCAAGTCCACCAAAGGCTGTGTACAAAGTGACACGTTAACGTGCCAACACTGCATTTTTATGCTGCGTTTATCACACTGGCTGCCTGTTATCGCAATTCAAACACGTGTAGGAAACACTGAGGTTGGTTGCTTTCATTAAAAACCAACATTGTAGAACAGGAAATGCGAGAGTCAGACCTACACTACAGGCCAAAAGTTTGGAAGCAAGATCAAATTTGTACAAAAAAAGATCATAGTTTCATTGGTATACTTTGCAACAAAATAAACATGATTATTATATAAAGAGTAACTTATCAGAAGACATTTTACTATAATTATCAGGTATTTGAGTTTTTCTTGCTTAGGACTTTGCTTTCTTCAAAGTAACAACCTCTGGCTTTAACAACAGCATGGCATTCGTTCCACAAGTTTTTTAAGGTATGTGCATTCTAAGCTCATCAAGTTCATCAATAAGAGACTGTTGACTTGTGGGACGTGCTTTTCTGACTGATCGATCCAATTCATCCCACACAAGCTCAATTGGAGAGAGGTCTGGAGACTGAGGGGGCCAAACCATCTTTTGAAGAACACCTTCCTCTTCTTTTTTGTCTAGGTAACATCAATGTATACCTAAAGGTAAATTGAGGAAAATGGTGCATATCAATTGAAAAGCAAAGTCTGATCATGCAGTAAATACATCCCAAAATACATATAACTCATGCTGGTTTTTAAGAAAGGCATTGTGAACAGAAACTTGAAGTTGCTTCCAAATGTTGGGCCTGTATTGGCCTTGCTTCCAAATTTTTGGCCTGTAGTGTACATTTGTAATTTCAATGAGAAAACACGCTGAGCTCCACTGGCAATCTGAAGAGATTATTTTTCCCTCATTTAATGTAATCCTCTAAGAACATCGATTGTGTAGTTATGAGCATCAGAGGAAAAGAAATAAGCTGAATTTGTTGAGTGACCGTTGTTTTTCAAACCTGTCAATATATTTCTGGTGTTTTTCAGGAGACACAATTCTTCCTCCTCTGCTGTAGCTGCTCCTCAACCTGCTTGTCTGCTGTTTAAATACAGTGATCAAGACAAGAAGCCACAGTTACAAAGTTAGAGATGCAAATATGTGGCCAGGAGATTCAAAACCTCAGAGCAGGAAGGCAAATGACTGAATCTCCCCAATTGTTCATAAGCACTCACTGTGCAGGGCATTTTAAAAAGACCCTTCATATGTTTGGTTGTGATAATTGGCACCTTGGTGTCCCTTCATTTGATCTCTTTTTCTATATCAGTAGTAATCAGGTTGTGAGCAGGGATTGTTCTTTCTTTGTAACGTACCTGAGGAAACTCAGACCTCTGACATTTCAGGCATGTCTCACATATCTCTCTCTCTCTCTCTCTCGTTGCCCTCTTAGGTCGACACAGTGACGTCAGTGACGTGACACAGACATTTCTGAATGAGTCACGAAGCATTAAACCAACCTGGCTTCACTACCCTTTTCTCATGGGTGAATGGAAATCTTATGGACAACTTGAAAGAGTACTATGAAGAAAAACAAAAAGTCAAATTGATGCAGCGGAACCAGAGGTATTGTATTCTTACTTGTCAAAGTCTTGCACCTACATTACCCACAAGACTGCTGCCAGTTTGGTCAGAGCTTCAAGTGTGTGATGCTAGCAGTGCCTATTGTAGCTTCCAGCGTGAGATAAGGAGGGGCTGCAGAGGTCTGGTGAGCTTCCTTCCGTCTAACTCACCACCCTCAGATGTTTTTTGTTTTCACATTCATAGTCTTCAGCCCCAACCAGGCTTCAGACAATTTACCAGACTGTGCTGCTCCCTCTGGAGCTGCAAAAGTCTTTAGAAAACTTTTTTGTTACATAAAAGTGCACTTCCATTTCTGAGTGGATCAGTGTACCTCACCCTACCTGCCATCCTCCCATGCCCAGTGTAAAAATGTCTGACGATGCAAAGGTGCAAACGCATGACTACAACAGCTGGTAATGCATTTAGTGATGTTTAAATTCCAACCAACTTCCTTGAAACAAAAAGACATGACAGGTGATAAGAGAGTGAGCATATGAGAGACATTAACTAAATATAACTTTCTTTGTTTTTCTGTGAAATCATGTTCAGTCCTGTAGTTTAGCAGTGGTGTGTATGGTGTGTATGGAACAACAGAATCAGTCAAGGGCTGGGATTATCCTCTGACGTTACCTGAATCAAACAGGAGGTTTGTGTAGGAAAACAGTATCAGGGATTTTCCAAATCGCTGATGTTGGTGTTTTCTCAAACGCATCAGCAAAGAAGAGTTTTCACAACAACTCCCTCCCCCACACACAGCCACAAAAGGTAACTTTAAAATAAAGTCAATTAAATGCTATGTTGGACTGAAAACCAGCAAGACACCCAAGGCTTTACAAGCTGGTTTGTATTGTGTACAAAAATGAACACTGCATTGGTTGTGGCAAGCTTTGGAAATCGGTAATAAAAAGTAATCTACTGTGAAAGCCATTTAATGTTAATGGGTTGACATATAAAAAATTTTACTCTGGTGTTTTAAAGCTTCAAAAGGTGCTGCTCAGGAGCCACCAGAAGATCTTTTCTCTGCTTCATAGATACAAATATGTGCCGCTGTATTAAAGTTTAGCAGACATTGCAAAAAGGGCATCTGCGTGCTCAGCTGGACCCTCCTGTGGATAAATACAGGATAAAAAAAGAAACAACCTTTCAGCATTTTAACACCCTAAATCCACACATAAACAAAAATGGTAGCCTTCCTACAGAGAGCCAAAACAATTAACTGATCCAGGACCATGATTAGAGAGCTCAGGAGGATCCCGGGCCAGAGCTTTACCTCGGTAACAATGTTGTTCCTCAGCCCCTCGGTGACGTTGTAGTCCCACCCGGCCTCACAGTCCACCACGGCTGACTGGCTGCCGTTGACGTACTGCTTACACTGGGACAGGCCCCCGCTGTCCCTAGGCCTCTCCCCCTTCTCCCAGGGCAGGGAGGCGTTCAGCACCTCCGGCGACGGCAGGGGCCCCGGGAGGTGGCAGTGGTGGGGCGGGGAGAGGGTGATGAGCCGGGTCGGAGGAGAGCAGGAAGGCCAGGAAGAGGTTGGGTAGGATGGAGAGAGCGATAAGCACCCTCTGCTTCTTCCTGCCAAGGGCCAGCACCATCACCTCCCCCGTGGGAGGCAGCGAGGGCGGGGCAGGGAGGGAAGAGGAGGAAGGGGCTGGGGAGGAGGGTACTGGGGAAGGGAGGGATGGAGGGGGCTGGGCACGGGGATGGGGAGACCAGTGGGGGGGAGTCCAGGGATGCCATCATTGGGGAGTTATGGGTAGAGGTGGAGTGGGGGGGTGGGAGAGGGTTGTCGTGGTAGTCGTGGAGAGAGCTCTGTGGAAGAAAACAATTACACAGCATTAATTTTCAGCATGAAAATCACAGGAAGAAATAATAAGGTGATGATGGCTGAATTCCATTTAGCTGCTTTAGTTTCAGGGTCCTGGTGTTGTGACTTACTGTCACACTGTCATGTCAACGTTCTTAGTAACACCCGTGAAAAAGGTACGTTAAATGGACAGGCTGTGTTAGGCTCTGTTAATATAAGAAATGAAACAGAGATAAAAGGTCTCAAATGTATTTAGAGACTACAGCTAGTTTATTTAAAATTATAAAGGCATTTCAAATCTACATGGTATTGACTAAAACAAAGTTTGATACGATTCTCAAAGTTTAAGTGATCAAATAATAACTGATTATCAGCCTGAAGGAGTGACGTCCATAAAGTAGGGGGGCTCACATTAGACATATTTTTAAAAGAATGGTCAAAGCAGAACACGACACATCCTGACTTTTAGCTTCTAGTAATGGGTTAAGGTCCTCCATTTCCCTTAATGGAACTGGACAATGTCTTTCACTAGACCCCTCCCCGCCTCCTAAATGCCCATCTCTCTCAAAGCAAACATCTTTTGTAACACGGATCTTCTGTCAGAAACCAGAGGCACAAGCTCAAGCCAAGAATACCCCGATTACATCATTATGACATCATCAGGGTTTTTTTTTTCCAAAAAGAGCAACAGATGATGTGACGTTTAAATACTTAAAAATGAATGAAACATCTACGACTGCTGAATTTATACATCAGCTGGATCAGATGTTTCTGTGATCTGAAACATTTTGAGCTGCAGTTCTTGTATGAAAGCTGCTATACATCCATCCATCGATCTTCTAAACCTGCTTATCCTGAACACACACAGGGTCGCAGGGGTGCTGGAAGCCTGTCCCAGCTATCTTTGGTTGAGAGGCAGGGTACACCCTGGACTGGACGTTAGTCAGTCGCAGGGCTGACATTGAAGGACAGAGACAACCACTCACACTCACATTCACACCTAGGGGCAATTAACCTAACCTGCACGTCTTTGGATTGTGGGAGGAAGCTGGAGTACCCAGAGAGAACCCACGCAGTGAGAACATGCAAACTCCGCACAGAAGGGGATTGAACCCAGGACCCTCTAACTGTGAGGCAACAGTACACCACTACACTAACCACTACACCACTGTGCCACCAGCTGCTATACAAATAAAGTTTATTTTCATTATTAATATTATTAATATTATTACTATATGAAGAGTGACACTGATGTGAAAGCTCAAAGTAACACAGCATTTTGTCCAACGGCTCCAGAATAAGAGGGAAGGCACCGTGAGTCTACATCATTTCAAACAATGAGGCAGAAATCCCTCCTGTACTACAGCACGATGTAGCGTACAGGAGCTCCTATTTACATAATCTAATTCTGTCTGTCCACACACCAAACTGGAACACAAGAGTTCTGTGGAAGTACGGCAACTCTGAGAGCACATTTGGTACAAGGATCATCATACGTGTACACTTGTGGATGGATCCACTAGATTCAATTCAGAGCAGAGAGAGAGGTAGAGCTGGAGGTGTTATAGACAGAAGATCCTTTTTCATGTGAAAGATACCAAACGTCCCCCGGTCTCAGCCTCTTCAGTATGAGGATTTGCTGCTCTATGTGAGAGTTAACATCACTGAGCTTCAGACTGCTGTTCAGGCAAATCAGGCAATGCGATGACCTCACCTCGGGCTTTGGGAAACTGTGGTTGACATTTTTCCCCATTTTACACACTCAAACCGTGACACAATAAAGATTACTGTTGCAGCCCTAATTCAGACCCACTGAGTATATTAAATAAAACACACACTTACGGCCTTTACCGTGTCAAAAAAAAAAAAAAAAGCTGTCAATTTGTAAAAAATGCAAAGAGTGTAAAGTTGCCAGGGCACAAGGAGAGACTGAGGGAGAAAAATGAAAGGCATGCGTGCACTTTTCTCCAACGTGTGGACTAAAAACCAAGCAGATTGGTGCTGAAATGAAGCAGTGTGATGATGGGTGTTTTCAGAGGACAGGGAGCCCTTCCTGCCCCCCCCCACCCCTCTGTGTTTCCCAGCTGAGGGCTGGTATGTGAACAGCCTGTGCTCTCCTCAGCAGCCTCCTCCTGTCGGTGCACATGGGGCACCTCCAGCAGCACACTGTTTTCCTCACACAGAGCCAGGAAGCCTCTCTCCAAAAAAAGAAAAAAAAAGGGATCCCACAGGGTTACATAAGAGCCTTTACACAGAGCTGGACGGAGAGAAAGAAGAAGGACGTGGAGGGAATAAAACACACACACACACACACAGAGAGAGAGGGGCTGACCGGCCTCTGTGGAAACACACTAACATAAAAGAGAGAGCAGCAGCAGTGTGAGTGAGAATAACACACACACACACACACACACACACACTGTCCCTCACCTGTGTCTGTCTGTGGGGGTGTTAAATGTTCTCCGCTGTCCCGCAGCACTGATGGGGAGCTTTCACCGCATCCAGCCCGCTCTCAGCAGCCCACATGTCGGTCCCGGAGAAGCGCCGCCTGCCGCCGGTGTCACCCTCCTTCTCTCCCACCACCCACCTCCCGCCCCCGGACACAACGCAAGGACACCGGGCTCCTGTCGGTCCCGAGCCCCGCTCACCCTCCGCCACCCTGAGGAGGAGGAGGAGGTGGGGGGGAGGTGATGCTCGGCTCCTCTCCTACCGCCGCCGCTCCGTAACGTTGTTGTTGTTGTTGTTTGCTCTCTGCCTGCCGACATCACACGGAGCAGAGAGGGGGGGCATGTCCGGCGCCTGCGCGGTAATAATAAAATAAATGAAAACAAGACGGGAAACGCGTCGTCTGTCGGTGGGCCGGAGGCGGACAAAGAGCGGGCGGAGAGCCGCGGAGGGGAGCAGCCTGTCTTCACCGGGGCGAGCAGCTCTGCCGGCGGCCGCGTACTTCGGCTGGAGTCGGCAGAGACCGGCAGAGACCGGAGGAGAGACGTCCCCCGTCCCGCCGCCTCTGAGATCGTGTGTGCGGAGATGTGTCACTCAGAAATGAGTCTGTCAGTCCTGTGCTCTTTTTTGTTTCCAACAGGACTACAGTGAGTCTTCTTTCATATTCTTGTTTGTTCAGTGTTGTGTACACTTATTGCTGATATGAAGCGTGATATTAGATAAAAACATATATTATATTTTTTAATTATATTGTCTATGTTTATATTTATTATATTATTATTATTATATATTTCATCTTAAAGTATTGCAGATCTAAAATTATATTATTCTATTGTATGAGTTCTGTTTTAGTCCTATATTTTAACATTTGCATGCCTTTGTGTTAGATTCCCTTTTTTCTTTTTCTTCAACTGACTTGTGTCATTTTGTTTTGTTTTTTGTCACTTGAGAGAAGAAGGATCTCATATCCAGCGGCTGTTTCACTGTCATTGTTGTGCATCTGACAAATAAAGACTTTAAAGAGACTTGTGTGCCTCTGCTATCAGACTGACCTTAGTGAGAGTTGTGACATGCAGATTGTAAGGATTACTCTTTATACAAAGAGTAATGTTTAACAAAATACAATATTCACATACACATATCACTCCTCCTTTCATTTCTGTATATAAAGACTTACTGCACATCTTTTTAAAAACTATATTAGATTCCATGTATTTCATGTCAGGACTTTTATTATGTAGAAAGCTTCTTGATATTTGTTGTTGTTAATACTTGAAATGTTATTTTTGTTAAGTAAGCTTACATTTCTTTCATTTCCCACCAAACCTAAACATCTGTGTCAATCTGGAGCTATTTGTGTGTTTCATCTTAGTTTTTTTGAGGTATAGGTGGCTGGGCAGAGGTTTCTACACATGTAAATGTTTAATTTACACACTTGATCAGTGTTACATAACTTGATAAAGGAAAACTTGATATTTGTTGTGATGTGTTAAACTCAAGAACAGTTTCTTTGATTTATTATGATGTTGATGACAGAATACTCCTATATTTCCCACAGTTGCATACTGAATTTTTTGGGGTATACATCAAACACAATGCTGGCGTTTGAACAGCAAAAGTAGTACACAGAAACAGGTGCTAGAGTGGGATATCTGTTATTTGTCTTCTATCTCTGCAGGGGGCCTACATGCAGCTCTCTGCCACATGGTGGAGCCATAAATCACAAGAGACAGCTCTGATGCTCTGTCCCTACATGGTCCAGGCTTTTTTCTTTTCTTTTTTTTCTCATGAATATGCGATGCTTAACATGCCAGTACTGTAGATAAGAAATGTTATATATTTTCTGCTTGGAAAACATCACTGCCCCCCCATTGATCTCCAGTCATTATCACACCCCTCTTATCGTGCTGCAGCTGAATCAAGCAGTGCTGTAGATGCCCTGCCTTTGTTTGTCCACATAAATAATCAAAGAACCATTTGTATACTCCATTTATTAAACCAACAAGCTGACTTAGTACATTCATACGTCTCTCCAGGACCAGAAGCGCCAAATTTGCTGGATCTTGAATGTATATTAAAGGCATCCTATCTCAGGGTTGAAAACAAACCTGTAGGAGCTTTTTTTTAAGCCATTATCTCATTTTTCCAGTTACTGCTTAAAAAGAAAGGCAGAGAAGAAATATCACACGCTGCTGTTGACACTGTTCCTACTTTATCTGCTGTTGACTTTAAAACACGCCCAACTTTTTCGCGATTAAAGACCATTGGTTTCGACTCAGCGTTCAGTAATGACTGCTAAGCTACACTTGATGGCACTCACACAGTTTGTTCCACTGCAGCGGCCAATGGTGAGAGGCTTTGTCGCTACAGACGCTGCAGTGCACTTGACTGTCGTTGGTCATCAAGGGTCTAACCCCTCAAGTGTCCCTTTCACAGTTACAGAGGATGCCTGTGCTCATTAATTCTGATGGTGTAGGTGACGATGCCACTCATTTTAACAGAAAATCACCCCTGAATAGTGTATTTCAACTCCTTTTTTCCTCCCATCGCTTTGTGTTTGTGTCACCCACACAGCTTGACCATGATGGCTGCCACTTCCCCCTCTAGGTACCAAGATAACATCTCTATATTACACTTAATGACCATTTGAGGTGCTGCTATCAGACAGTTGGATCCCCGCCGCAGGACTCTTTCTCACAGATTATACTGGTGCTCTCACTGGAAAGTTTTTACAAGGTGTGGTGGGGGCCTGAGGCTCAGAAAGCCAGGACGTGCGGAAATGCTGAAATAGAGGTGAAAAGTTTATATTCCCCATATTTGGGCTTAATCTTGTGCTGCTTGTGCACTCAAAAGGTCAACCATCATCTGCTCAGGAGGACAAAAAGTCCAACTGGCGGCCCCATTGCTGCCATAGACACCCCACTGTTCAGCAGGAGCTGTGAGACTGGAGCTGCTTCTGCGAGGCTGTGGTGGGGCTGTGATGGTCTGCTGCTGCTGTTGAGTAACTTGGTAGGGACGAGGTGAAATACAGTCTTTCTTCACTCTGCGGAGATGTTGCAGTCCTGGGACCACAGATTGCCCCACACGACGCTGCGGGACATTTCAACAGACACGGTCGTACAAGAAGTCATTATGTGCTGCTCAATACATGACAGGCTACAAGTTCCACTTTCACTCCCCTCTGTAAGCAAGTAGCTACTGAAAAAATGACCCAAAGATTATATAAAATATGGAGGATAAAGTCAGTGGTTGTACAGGATACAGCAGATTAACATTGTAGCATTAACTTTATCTGAAGTCCTTTCAAAGGGGACTCAATTTGCACTTTTAATTGGGCTTTTATGACTATTGTTTTATTGATTTTCCTTTTATAAGTAACAAATTACCTTAATAAATATACATATATATGCATTCATACGTACTCATATTTTATGACACACATGCCCCTCATTTTTCATTATTCTTGTATTCCAGTTATTTGTATATATTGATAAAATTCAAATCAAGGTGTTGCCCAGTCTTTATTTGTACATACACACACATTTGAAGCCATAGATCACTGCAGATAGTTCTCATTCAAAGAGGCATCTGTTTATATGCAGACACCTCAACAGTCTTGAAATGATGGTTCATATCAATTTGGGTTCATATCAATGCTATGATATAGAGATAAATGATCATCACACTGATCATTTGTCTCTGTATCACGTATTTATTTGTATTTATATTATGTATTTATTTATCTGTATTTATATGAACCCAATTTGAGGTCCCCTAATGGCGCATGTAAATCCAACATTTCAGTCTTTTGGTCCAAGTCAAGCATTTTTGAGCGACACTGTGTTTGTAGCCTCTAACATTACAGTTACTGGCTATCAGTGCAGCACTACATTACAAATTACAAAATGTAATGAAACACTGCATGTGATTAGTTTTAGGTCCTGTGTGCTGATTAAAGCAGCGCTGTAATCGTCATCCATTTACTTTAGTGAGTTGTGAAATTGCATTCTAACATAATTTTACAATACAAATTGCTCTAAAATGATGTTAATATAATTTCTTGCTTTTATGTGTGATTGCTTTTATGTGTCTAATAAATCCAAGCAAGTTCCAAGAAATGTTTTCAATGTGTAAAAAAAGTATAACATTTGTATTAAAGATAAGTGAACATCTGTATCATGTTACCTCATTTGTTCTTTGCAATGACATAAAGCTATGAGTAGGTCCTGAAGATACTGTCTAATGTAAAATGAATCTGCTTTTAACATTATAAGCAATAACTAAACTGGACATGGAAAGGGAACTGGATGTACACTTCCTTTATTATAAATATTACACCAAGGGTGATAAGACACGTGGTCCTCAATCTTTGAAACCTGATTTTTAAAAAAATTTAAAACAGATGTCTTTGGTTATCTAACAGTAAAATAGTCTAAATGTTGAAACAATTATTTTGGGCAGAGATAAAAAAAAAAAAGAGAGAAATGTCTGGCTTGTTGCCCCCACCCCCTCCTCTCTGTCTCCTATCTCTATGTCCCTTCACTGCCATCACAGCCACAGGAAGGCCTTGGCAGCCCAAAACACTGATACTATCTTTGAGCTCCTCATCTCTGTCCTCCGCTGTGTCGAAATCTTGCCCATCCCACAAAGGGAAACCGCTGGTGCACAACGGTCCATGGCATGACGTCCGTTTCTGTGGCTAGACAACTTATAGAAAATAATGTGGCAGGTGCATGCCATGTTCCCTGATGAGGGACGCAATGGAGAGTGAATCATGCTTAAAAGTATACACTCAGGTTATATCACAGCATCGTCTATGAGAGAGATATGTTTAAATCTGCTGTGTACCATAGTCACACAGTCTGTAAAGCCTATTTGAGGAAGCACTGAAGCTGTGTTAATATACAAAATAAATTATTATTATTATTACATATTATATATTATTAATATTATCCTTATATTTTTTGGTTATTTTGTAGAAGAATTTTAAAAACACCAAGAACTGGCAGATACAAAAGACGAAGGTTTCATCCAAGCACAAGCAATTATTAGTTTATTTAAGAAAATATTTGACAAAGTTTTGCTTTAACAGTGTAATACTATAAGATTATAAAACACATTTGACTACATTACAGATTATATTTTATATCAACATTATTTCAAGTAATCCCACTCTCATTTAGTGACAAAGGATACAGTATTATACAGAGAGAAACACTTAGATTTCATTGAATCCCCTACAAACCACAGGTCATGGTGTAACCTTGTTGGGCAACAACACTTACAATCATCTCTGACAATGACAAGAAGTTGTCAGGTAGAAGATTAGGCAATGTTTGTTAAATCAGATCATATGACAAATCTGTCTAACGCTTAGAGTGGTCTTCTTTCTGGAGGGTCTGTGAGGATCAGGCCTGTATGTGAGGATGGTGCCTTCAGGAACTTTCAAGAAAATTCATTGGGAATTGTTAAACTTAAGTATAAGCTGTAGAGCTTTAGGACATTTTGTTTGTGGTTTATTGTTGTTTAGTATTTTCACATCTACAGTACTGTACAGCAGGTTCTCCTTCAAATCCTTTTCTCCATCTCACTGTTTTTTACTAGTCTACATTTGTTTGTTTTCTGTCTTCAGTCTCTGCACTCACAGTTTTGTCTGTAATACAACTCAAGAACGTCTACATTCAAAACCACCACACTTCTTCCTACTATATATTCAGACTTCAAGGTCCCATTTTCAACATGTCCAGGTGCTTAATCTACATATTCCAAGCACCAGTGTGCAGGGCAATAGTCATAATTTCAGAAATACTCAAGTAACAAAGAAGTCGCCTCTCACCAGAAAATTTTGACCACATAGTCTTACATTTCAAATTATTTGGATTTTTAAACATATTTTATTGATTCAGTTATGTTGTCTGTAGATGTCCCATCATGAAATGCAGTTTTAAAGCTTAATCCACACTGCCAGTTTAACTGACAACTCACCCCTGATGTCCAATATAGCTTAGGAACCATATTGAGCGTCTTCACGTGTTGAACATGAACATGTGACGCAGCGGTGATACACTGCCATACACTGTCATTTTTTAAGCTTTACAAAAACACAAGTGTGGAAGCTACAAGTGTTAGGACATCTAGCTGACTACCCCTGAAATCTTGTACTGTTTTTAAAGGCATGAAGTGAATTCCATTATTTCATGCCAGTGGACAGATCAGAAGAATATTTATTGAGGATTGAAATAAGCATGGGACTGAGGTAACAAAAGGGGACCATGGAGAATGCCTATATGTACAGACATCAGTATTTTGTGCTACATCCCTGGAATTGAAGAATGATTACTTAGAAAATCAAAGCAAATTTTGAGTGTTAAATCTGCCATTATAAAAGTAAGCAAGCATAGAGAGCTTAAAAGGCGTTGTGGGGCTTAACCAAAGTAAATTGTATAATGTAGCTAAACTTGCTTTAACCACCAAATTTTCCACAGAAGTAACTGAGGACATGACCTCAGTGTCCTCGATGGCAGCTACAGCCCTGCTGGTGTGCTATGCTTTCTCTCGTCACAATTTTACAATATGAAACTATACCTACTCCATTTTATAGCTTCAAAATGCTGCAAAATCTATTTCTTCTGTATGTGACTTTTTCACAGATGGTTTGTTGAAAATGTGAAAAAATTAATGTCTAGGCAGGAGTGAGGCCTGCCTAGACATTAATAATGAATCGGACGCCTATAATTAGATGTGAATAGCAGGTACAAATGTGGCTCTAGATGCCAGACTCCCCTGCCCCTCCCTCCTCAGCTCCATGCAGGTGCCGCTGCGACAGGATGTGTTTAAGAGTGTCCAGCTCCTGTGTCAGCTGCCCTATCCTCATCTGCAGCTTCTGGTTTTCGTCCTGCAGCTGCTGGGCCCTCTGCTGGGTCAGCAGGATCCTCCTGCGGGCCTTGTCCCGGCTCTTTCTCACAGCAATGTTGTTCCTCTCACGCCGTAGACGGTACTCTGCACTGTCTTTGCTGATGCTCCTCTTGTTTACAGGGGCCCGCAGAGTTGGCAGGAGGAAGGAGGAGAAGTCCTGGAGGTCAGAGACACAAATGCTTTTAAGTTAAGAACATGAGAGTTTGATGATTTTGCCACTCAGCCTGAATGCCTGAAAAGACTTTTTTTCAAATCTGTTTCCCACAAACACAGACCTGCTGAGGGTTGGCGTGGCTCTGGTGGTGGTTTGTGCTCCCTGCGCTCGAGGTGTTGGTGAGACAGGAAGAGGTGTACGGCAGGTAGGACAGCCCCATCATCTGCTCAGCCACTCTGTCATCACTGCCCCCCCTGAGCAGTCCCTGAGACTGGCTGAACGGCATCATGTCCATCTGAGCCAGCTGACCGGTGGCCCCCGAGTGGTTGGAGGTGGTGGGGTTCAGGGTCTGAGTGTGGGCCTGACCCGGGTATGAGCTTGCCCACTCATGGATGACAGAGGATACCCTGGAATCAGACATCTGGAGGGATTCAGAAGCAAGAAAAATATTAGTTTATCTGTTTGTAAGTTGAATTTTTAGCTTTATGCCACATTATTCTTCCACACCACTACATTTCAGTGTTAAAGGTAGAGCTCACACTGTGAAGATACTGTACTGAATTATGAAACGTCTTGCATTTTTAGTAAAACCTTTTCAAGTAAAAGTACAGAGGTATTGCTTATTTACTTGAAGTATTGAAAGTACACAATGTATGCAGGAGATTAATTATTTAATATTTAATATTAGCAGCATTTTACTGTTGGGTGATTTAGAGCTAATTCCAGTCTAAATAAAGTCTGTTACAGTGCATCATGTTTTATATGTAAAATCTTAATGTGCAAAGTAACTACTAACTATAGTTGTCAGATAAATCTAATGGAATAAAATGTACATGATTTAAGTAAAGGATCTTAAAGTTTCACAAATAGAAATGCCTCTGCCTCTGTATGTCCTTATAAGATGAAGGCAGTTTATGATTTAATTAAAATGTATTTAATGTATTATGAATATCAGAAAATACTGTTGCCTTCAAAAAAATTAAACATTTTTTAAATAGCCAATTTTATATTGTTAATTCAAGTAACGTTTATAATGATAAATGCCAAACTGGGGGCAAATAACTGAGAACAATTTACAAGTAAAGAGAACAGTAACTTTATAAGCACATAGAAAGCACAAGGAATAACCTGGTTCACAAATGTTAGTATTTTATCATTCTTCTATGACTGTAAATTTTGCATCTTCAGGTTTTGATATTTAAATATAGAAGCTTTGGCTGTGATGTGCATTTTTCATTGTTTGCTGACATATTATAGAAGATATATATTATATATAACTGATAACTGATCTATGATATAGAAATTAATTAAGAAATTAGTTAAGAATTAAGAATCAGTTAATTGAGAAAAATATCAGTTGATTAATCAACTAAAATAACAGCCAGACATTAACACAAAACATACCATGTGCTGCAAAGTAAAATTTAATAAAGTAAACCAAACTGCAGACTATCAGAATATGAATGTGTATTGAAAAACTGAATAGTCCCTCATTATACTTAATTGTTTTTTGTTCAGAGAGCAGAAAACTCTCCTTCTGTGGTGTCTTTATTCACAGGGTCAGTGGCAGAGTTATATTTCTTTAATAATAAATGATAAGGTTTATAAAGTTAGGATCTTACCATGACTTAGCTCTCCACAAACTCTATGAACTCTGTTCTTCAGCTTCCTCTGACAGCTGCAGACTGAAACTGGTCTGAAATACTGACAGGTACCCCTCGGATTATCACACCATCACTTCTCTCTCTCTCTCTCTCTCTATCTATCGCTTTTTTATTTAAAACTAATTCTCGGAAACAAGGGAACAAATATAACAGCATCATCACCATCACCATCAACAACAACAACAATAATAATAATACAATCATATTCATAATAATAATCACCAGAATCACAATAATATAAAATTTTACATGTTTGTTGCCACTCTCTCGTTTCAATGTAACATTTCAACATCATGTTTGAGCTTTATACGAAGCTCCGTATGATCTTCTTTCATCCCTCTGCGGCCTCCGTAGATTTCACTTGAATCAAAATGGCTGCCCCTATTGACAACGTGAGTAGAGCTCAGCTAGCGGCTACTTAAATAGAGATTTATTTGCTCTTTTTACGGTGAAAGTTAAAATTATAGCCCACTGTGACGGTTAAATGTGTTTTCTGAAGCTCCCTTATTCCTGAGATTGATGAAAGCGAGCGATAATATCTTTTTTTAGTTTTTAATAACAGGTTAGCCAAAAGCTAACAGTTTTTAGTCGCATCTCTACAACTTAACCCACATTTCACTGCATATGAATGATTTACTGGTTCCCTGACATGTAAGTGTGCTGTGTTACAGGATTTAATAGAAAGCGATTTGCCCAAAGCTGCACAGCTGCTGAGCTGTCTCACAGAGCAGGTAAGAAGATGTCTGTCTGTGTTATTATTGTGATTGGAATCTTTATTAGCAGAGATATTTTGACTTTATTGAAGCTCTGTGAACACACTAGTAAACATACTTTGATGTCACGGTGACAGAACAATGTGATTCCTGTTAAATGTGTGTGTGCTGATGGATCATCAGGTGAAGTGTCTCTCCTCTTCACCTCAGCTGAGACTCTGTTTTCTTTTAGGTGGCCTCAGTCACGAGTCACGTCCGCGAGCTGCTGACGAAGGTCAAAGATGGAGCTTTTAAGACTTCAAAGGTGAGCAGACACTGGACCAGAGAGGCTGGATTAAGAACTGGGTTCATCATCATGATTGTGGTTATTGTATTAATTACAAATTTGTCCAATATCAACTAAGGCTGGACGTTATTATTTCTCCTGGTCCTGTTTCATATTAATGTTTCAAAATAAGCTGCTGATCCTTGAAATGTGTTAAACAATAGAGCAAGTTGTGAAACTCAAGTTTTGTTTGAGGCTTTGCATCAACATATGATAGCACATATTCGGTGTGCTATGTTCAGACACATGGACAGAGTACATTGTGTTTTCTTGCTTTGCTCTCATCGCTTTGTAATGTAAGGCCATGCTGTCCACATTTCTTTGAATTCTTTCGGCTTTTTTATGAAAATGTCTAACTTGAAAGAAACTTCTTTTCTTGGTTGAAACAAATGAAGGAATCTGTCTGATCTGATTTGACACTGTGTCCGTTCTCTCTCCTGCAGGGTTTGTCATTCTTGGACCTTCGGTACCACCTGCTGTTG
The DNA here is from genome assembly GCA_023238725.1 of Scortum barcoo. Classification (NCBI taxonomy): domain Eukaryota; kingdom Metazoa; phylum Chordata; class Actinopteri; order Centrarchiformes; family Terapontidae; genus Scortum; species Scortum barcoo. The sequence continues at coordinate 7,475,472 of CM041551.1, forward strand.
TTCTACCTTCAAGACCTCACTCACCTGATCAGCGTCAAAACAGAAGGAGGCAAAATAAAAGACAGCGAAGCCTTGACCAGGGTGGTAACAATCAGAACGGTGAGATGACCGTAGAAATAAGCTGCCAATGATGAAGTGGTTTGTTTTCACCTATCCAGCTGACATAGCATCATACTTTGTCTTGTCCTGATTTTTTTTTAAGGTCCTGGAGAAGATGCGGCCATTGGACCACAAACTGAAGTACCAGATCGATAAACTGTTGCGCACAGCTGTCACTGGCAGTTTAGGTGAGACAGATTTTTGCATTAATTACAACAAAAGTGTCCACCTGATATTTAACATTTTCTTAAGCACTGTTTAGGATGTGACCTGCAGGACAAATATTAGACTTGAGTAGCTGCAAGATTTCCTTCCTTCTCTGTTTCACAAACTTCAGTATTTCAGTTCAAGTATTTGATGCTTTGATTTCAGCTGAAAATGACCCGCTGCAGCTGCGTCCGAATCCAGACAATCTCATCAGCAAAGTAAGGCTTGGACATCACGGTCACACTTAATCATGAATGAACTTATTGAATATACTACATTTAAAACTTTTAGCCAAAAATTGTGTAACATGCTTATTGTATATGATTGCATTAACAAATGTAATCTGTCAGGCAGCCTTTGATTTAATAAATAAAGGTTATAAAAACACTGTACATACTAAACATACAGTATCGACACTGTCTGACTGACTCTTTTTTTTGTGCTTTGTGAACCAGCTGAGTGAATCTGAGGAGTCTGAAGGTGAAGCTGAGGATAAGACGGCCTCACAGAAGAAAGCAGCTCACTCTAGTGGCAGGAAATATGTACCGCCAAAGATTGCCGCAGTGCATTATGGTAATGTTATTTATTTTTGGACAGGTTCTTGTTTATTTCCTTATCATAAAAATATTGTTCAATTCTGCCTTTAGTCATTTGATTAAAGGGGGTAGATTTTCCTTCTTTCTTCTCCCCCCACCCCTCACAAATTCTCATCCATTTTTCCTTCAGACGGCGACATGACAGACGCAGACAGGAAGAAGGCTCAGGCGGAGCGTCAGCGACGTGCTGCCCTCAGAAGCTCTGTGATCCAGGAGCTGAGGCAGCAGTACAGTGACGCTCCAGAGGAGATCAGGGACAGACGGGACTTCCAGAGCGAGCGGGAGAGCCGCGATGAGCAGCACAGGTGTTTACTTGTTTACATGATGTGCCTAAATTGGAGAACCATTACAGCGTTTCTGTCAATAAAACCTTTTTTCTTTTCCCCTACATCACAGGAAAAATTACGAGGAGTCTATGATGGTGCGTCTCAACATGCCCAAACGTCAGAAGAACGCCAAGAAGAGAGGCATGATGGGCATGTCTGGCCAGCTGAGCGGAATTACACATTTCAGTGACATTTCAGCGCTGACTGGCGGTGAGGGCGGCCAGGTGAGCTCCCAGCGACATCTTCACACTAAACCTCTCAGGGTGGGGTCACATTTCACCCCGAGCTTCAGGACAGGCCGCTGCTGTTAATTGAAATAAGAATAGTTGGTCCACATGATTTAATTCCCCCCTCAGTGTTGGAGTTAGAATTAGAAGCTCTAATCAAGCAGCAGACAAGCTGACCTGACCTGAGTCTGGACTGAACAGAGCAGGGCAAATTATTTATACTGACTATTGTGCAACTTTGGCTGCCACCGGCACATAATTAACACGTCTGTTGTGTGTTCGGAAGAAGTCGTACATTTGTGTATCTGTGTGACTCAGTTGTCTGGTGCAGTGCTGGCAGTGCTGTTGGCAACAGTGAGTTTGTGCCTACACCAGTTTGGCGTGTTCTCCCTCTCTGTAGCGTTTCCTGTCTTGATTCACTGTCTACTGTCATAAAAAGTGCTAATGAGTCAGAGTAATGACCAGCTAGCCTCACACTGACGGTCCCTTCTGCTGCCTGCAGATGTGGAAAATTCATTCAGCTAAAAGTATTTAAGTACTTGGAAAATCCATGTGCTATGTTTAGATTCTGTGCTGGACATCAGAGGCCACAAAAGGATGTTGCTAACAGGCTCGTCTCCATATCGCATGAAAGGCAACATTGTGACTCGTTTTTATTTAGATCACGTTCTCAATGTGGCTGCCGGCCCTGACACTTTGTCTTTATTGGTGCAGGATGGGGATCATCCTGGGCCCAAGAAAAAGAAGAAACTCATGAAAAAGAAAACCAAAAGAAGAGGTGAGGATACTCAAATATACCAGATGGTGTAAATGCATTGCCTGCCATTTCTTAATAAAACAAATTAGGGTCATTTAAATTAAATGTTTACTTTATTATGTAACTCTGCCAAAGAAACACCACAGCATGTCTTTAGTCTGCATTTAGTGCAATAATAAGATGATGTAGGTGTATGGTTTATTTGCAGAAAACTCTTAAAACATGGAAATAAAAATTAAAAGAAACAATGAACTAATACACTGTTTTCATATCTTAAATGCTGATTCAGATGACCAACTCTCCACAGCTATACAGTGTATTAAAGTGGAAATGCAGCAATCAAGGATTAGTGGTTTTATTTGCATTTTTATCTTGTTCCCTGTTAATAATCAGCAGTGTCCTTCTCCACAGCTTTTAAGAAGCACAGATAGACCTGAAGACCAAATGATGACACGAAGAGGATTTCCTGCCAACAGCCATCATCACTGTACTTTATACTTAAGAGGATTTTATTACCAAGAAGTCAGTTATACTGCAGTAATAAATTCCCTGCCACCTCTGAATGGTGTGACTTTTTCATTTAGTTTGTGGAATATTTACTGTTGACACTTGTATTTCCAGGTTTTATTTTTCTCCATTAGAGGGCAGTCACCTTAAGTGGATTTCTGTGATCCTGTACTTTTTTTTTCTTCTACCATCTAATTACTCCCCTGATCAGAAAGCCACATAGTGTAGGTCATACTTTAGGACACAGTCTTTAATAAGTACTAGGGGACGTGCAATTAAACTCATTCAGTCCAGTTTGACTTACACACAAATTGCTCAAGAAGCAGCCACATGCTGATGGAGGACCTAATCAGAACTCAGTGAAGCAACTGACCACTACAAATTAAATGTTTCACTGCACATCACTGGGATAGATTGAGTATGAAACAAATATGTGCATACCTATAGACCTTGTTCACAAAAGACATTTTCATATCACAGTAGAAAAATCCAGGATGAAATAAAGTTGATAGCTGAATTTAATTTTGACATTTCCATTTCAGGGTCCAGGTATTGTGCATAGCTGTGCAGGGACGTTAATAGAACAGATCCTTTGGTAATATTACTGCTTTTCCTATGACAAGTCAAAATGTCTGCAGGTAAAGTTAATTTAGGAGCAGACCTAGCGAGAGTCAAACCTTTAACGTTTATTTCACATTAATCTTGTGACTAAATATTTGATGATTGGCTTGCCTGCCACATAAAAACAATTTGCTCCCGAGCAGCAATTCCATTATGCTGATCGATAAGCTTTTCAGTGACTATTATAATCCTCTCTGAAGTGATAAACTCCAACTACTTGAGGGACCGATGAAATTATATGTCGAGGTTATTGAACTATCAATTAACCAAAGAGGGTAGGGCACAACAAACTCACACAGACACGCTCTCATTTTTACACAATGTCTTTATTTTTTTTTTTTCCTAATTACAGACTCATGGGTTAAAAATAAAAATAAAAAAAGCAAAACATTTGTTCAAACCCACTCCCCTTTTCAAAAAGAAAAAAAAAAAAAGAAAGAAAAGGTCTCCACACAAACCCCACCCCGACTTTCCCCGCCCTAAAATAACAGCTCCGGCCCACTCCATTTATTAAATTAATAATCAATGCCATTAGCTTCTCAGCCTTCCTCAGACAAGCCGTGACTGCACTGCGCATAGTCAGAGAAAGGGGGCGCCTTAAGGTCCGCACACTACATCCCAAAAAACACCCTCGTCTCTGGTCCTGCCTTCCTCACTCTCACGCAAAACTTGCCTGCCTGCCACTCAGCTATGTTGGCTTCAGCTCTCTGTATATAAATCATGTGTTGGGTTGGCTGCATGTTAAGTGCTGCCTGTACTGCAGTGTGCTGTGGTGTATGTTGAACAGGTGTGTGTGTGTAGGTGCGTGTGTGTGTGTGTGTATGAGTGTCTGTGTGTGAGTTGAAGTGTGAAAGGGACTAAAAGCATCATCAGCGTTTGCTGTTGTAGTAAATGCCCCCCGCGGCGGGCCTGTGGTCGCCCTGCCCCCCTCCCCCGCCCCCCCACACGGACAGGATGGGGTGAGTGTGCATAGCGGGAGCAGAGAGAGAGAGAGACGCTGCGGAGACAGTGGGGGGGGCCGGCGCCACCTGGGGAGGGGTCGTCAGCCTCCACTGGTCCTGAAACCTGAAACGACAAGAAGTGGTCTAATATACAGAGAGAGGGGGGGAGGAAGAAGGGAGGAGGGAGACAGAAGACAAGGAGCACAGATGGGGAGGGAGGAGGGAGGAGGGAGGGAGGGAGGACAGGGGAAAAAAAGGGCTGGGGAGTGGGATGCAGGGGTTGCAGGAAATAAAAAGACTGGTGCCTGTCAAAAAGAATAAAAAGGAGCCATGCCTGAGTTGGGGATGACAGGTATGGACGAGCGGTGGTGGGGGTGGCAGCACAACGAGGAACCCCCCGCCCACGATAAGAAAGAGAAAAAAAAAAGCTATATAAATCTATGCATGTACAATCCTACTGAACACTGAAGGTCCATCACTGTCCAGAGAGCTGTGGACAGCGGAAAACACAATCCATGGCGTGACGAGCCAAGGAAGAGGAGGGAGGGGGAGAAGAAGCATGAGTTATAAAATGTCAGGAGGGTAAAAAGGGTGGGGTGGGGGGCAGATAACAGCAGAGACACAGAAGGGGTTGAGGAGGGTAGGGGGGTGGGTGGGGAGGTAATGATATACTCCAACCACAAACTTAAAACAGAACAACAAATACTCTGGCTAGTGGAAGTTTTACACATGTACGGTACATTAAAAACAAAAACAGAATACAGTTTCTTTTCTTGTTGCTGTCTCCACTTTCGCCCCCATTTTTCACTTTTTTTTTTTTTTTTTTTTTCCTTTTCTTGTTTTGGTGGTGGTGGAGGGTGAGTGGGTGGGCTGTGTTGGTGATGGTGTGAAAGCAGGAGGTCACAGCCAGACCAAAGGAGACACATCTGCAGCCTGAGATACCATCATATCATCTTCTCTCTTTTTTTTTTCTCCCCCCCCCCACCCCATCCTCCTTTCCCTCCCCTCAAAACCAACAGAAAAAACACAAAGATATCTGCCATCGTATCGTGCTTTTTCCTCAATGGCCAACTTATACCTTACCAGGGGTGACCGCATCAACCTCCGCTTTGACACGCACGCTCACACACAATCGCACACTGCAGCGGCCAGTCAGTCTCTCTCTCTGTCCAGGAGAAGTGTTTTTTTTTTTTTTTTCCTTTTTTGTCTTTTTTTTTCTCTCTTCTGGGATTATCTTCTTTTATTGTTGGGGAAGGGGAGGACTTTTTTCATTGTGTGTGGATTTTTTTGTTTGTTTTTTTTTTTAATGGGAACAAAGGAGATGGGGTTGATAGTAAGAGTGTTGGGGGAAAGGGGGATGGGGGTGTTTAGTAAGGGGAATACCACGATGTTGTTCGCCCTCGGCCCCTGGAAAAGAGAGAGAAAAAGAGGGTGAGTTTTTTTCTGGTTGGCTTAAGAAGACGTACACCAATTTTCCTGGTGTGATATAATAAGATATGTGTATGTGTGTGGCAGAGAAAGGGTCTGCTGAAATTTCAGTCCAAGAAGTAAACTGAAGGGGAAAGAATAGATTTATATGTATAGATATCAAAACGAATGACCGTTTCCGACAGTGTTCACAAATCACTAAATAGACATACCATTTTAACGGTATTGTGCCTTTGATCTTACAATAAATCAGGCTGGAAGAATAGACCCTACAGTGTTGGAAGAAGCTGAAAGCAGCTTTGTCAAAAGAGGAAAGTGTTTATAATGTAAAAAAAAAAAAAAAAAAAAGAAAAAAAAAAAAGAAAGAAAGAAAAAAGGTATCAGAATAAGTGTGTGGGTGTGAGGGGTCAGCAAAGGCACTCTCTCTCTCCCTCTTTCTCTCTCTCTGTGTCTCTCTCTGCGAGAGCCGCCTCTGGGGTCACTGTGGGGAAAGACCTTGAGGACAAACAGCACCACACATGTACCCCCAGCAAGACACAGTGCACACACACAAAACAAATTTTGGGGGACAGGACTCACAACTGCAGCATCATTATACACTCAAAACACTGCCTCAAACAAGCCAGGCAGCAGCAAACCTTTCATACGCCAGCTCCTCCGTCTCACATAAACACACACCATTCAGTGGCAACAAAATACACACACACAAAAAAGGTCACACTGGGACTGAAACCAGCGGTTGTTGGACTAGATGCTGAGGTCAGGCTGCAGTAATGAACCCTCGTTTCTGGGAGTGAATGCTGTAAAGGTGAATCTGAGTGTGTGTGTATGTGCGTGCGTTCCTGTACATGCGAGGACACGTATGTGTATGGTATGTGCGTCTTCTGGCTCACATCAAAATCTTTGCTTTTCACCATGCCAACTTGGGAAGATGAGGGGTACAGTGATGTTAATGGATGTGATACCACTTGCTGCAGCCTTGTGAAATCTCAGAAACAAAGCCAATCAACACTTGCAGTTTAATGAAACATCTCTCTTGGATTGTGTGAGTGCACGGCTGTGGCCAAGCACGACGCAAAGATTTTGAACTCGCCACGTGTTTTTCTTCACTGTGGATGTGTTCCCACAACAAGACAAGGCACCAGTGAAAAGCGTTACTTGGTTCAGATCTGGGCTTGACTATTTAACGGCCTTAAAAAGGGAGAATAGTGATGAATTCCTGATGCAGCAGCCGTTCTGCTCTCCCTCTGCACGAAGCAATCAAGGCCAGCTCAAGTGGAACAACCCTGCGTCTCTGCATGCTATTCTCTGTGGGTGATTATTACATATTAACCAGTGCTGTTGGATAATGGGAAGATACACTCTGTAGTTATCAGTAATACCCTTGAGGGTGTTTTCTATGATTATGAGTACAGTCAACAAATTACTATTGGCAACAAGGAAAATGGTTTCATGACCTTGGAGCTGCCAGGTTCCGTCTATCTGACAGCAAACAACAAAAACTTTAACTGTTAATTTGTGTATTTTTAGCCCAGGCATTTAAAGGTTAGGGTTCTTTTTTGCTATTCTGCTAGACTGGATGTGAAATCTGACTTCCATTACTTCACATAAGCACAGATCAGTGAGACAGAACTTAAAAGTTCAACAATAAAAATATGTCAACTATGCAAACACACCAACAAGCTAACTTGAAGCTTTTAAAGTCAAATGCAAACAGTGCTTGTAGTCATACGGGTAATAAACTCCCTGTCAGTATCAGCAGTTTCTGAAGACTGTAAGAATGCAATATCTACAACCCCCCAGCTCCTCCCCCCAACGTCTTTGTGTGCCTTGTCCTGCAGCTCGGGCCAAATCCCAGTGAGTAAACTGGCAGGGTTAGGGTTTCTTGGTATGTGTGGGAGTGGCTGGGGTAAGTACACTGAGTGATTAGAGAGATTCTGACCTTGAGGTTTAGACACTTTCTCACACAAGAGAATGAATAGAGATGTAGCCCTTTCTTGTGGTTATTTAAGGTCAGCCTAGCTGAAAATGGGAATTTGCTGCACAAATACTTCAAGTCAAGAGTGAGGGCAAAAAAATGAAACAAGAGAAACACATGAGATAAAACTGACTAAATGGGAGCTCCTCACAAGGACTTGGCAAACTGATCGCTGAAACAAAAACCTCTCTGCATGAAGGTTTTTAGACTCTTTCCAAAATAACTTCTGCAGCATCTTTCTTCTGGAAAAAGTTTACTGTTAAATGTTAAGTATTAAGCAACGTTCAAAGCCTGAAGGCTCCAGATGCTTTGCAGGGCCGATGAAATCAGAATCTCTCTGTGTCAAAGCTCAGTGCATGTGTGGGGATGTTGGCGTGGTCTTTGGCACCACACCTCCTTTCTCAGTCTCAACAGAAAAAAAAACAAAAAACATAGCTCTATGGAGCTTATATGGAGTTTCTAGTAAGATTCTTTGCAGCCTTTATTTCTTTCTGCCTACCAGGGCCAGCCACAGTTTACACAGAGGGGGCTGCAGGTTACGTCGTTCAATTACGCTCAGAACAACCTCTCAGATTACTTGGCGATGTCTCATGTACTGAAACTGTGCAGCTCCAGTTAAAAGTTCACTGCCGAGTGTTTTAATCACGTGCTGTAAACACTTTTCAGTGACAAACTCTGTGTGGCTTTGCAGTAGAAACTAGACTACAAAGACTCACTGCAAAGCTCAAAATGATGAGATTCTGTCTCATTTCACAAATGAACACTGTAGGTAGAAAGCCACCAGAATCCCAGTGCACAACACTCTGATTCACACCAGGCTTTTTCCTTCTCTTCACAGTAATGGCAGAGTTTAACGGGTCTATTAAAAAAAAAAAAAAAAAAAAACACAAAACACCACAAGCTATAGCAGTTTCCAGCTGTGACAGGTTTAAAAACACTCTACTGATGAGGGAGCGTCGAGCAGCAGGGAGCTGCTACAACGCTGCAGGTCACTGGGCTGACCGTCACACACAACAAACCTCTCAGATTTGTACCCTCTCCTGCCATAAACACCCTGATTACAAATGACATCCCAATCTTTCCCAAAGAAATGGAAAACATTAAGTGTAGCCACCTATGCTTTGCACCAGTACCTTTTCTCTTATCATTAAGTTGCAGGAGATTGCATTGGCAGTGAGCCAAACAGGGATCCAAGTGAAGAGTGTGTGTACAGCCTGGGAAGAACAAACTGATGTGCACTGACTCTGTTTGCCCCATTTGGAATAGTTTTATGTGATGTGGCATGCAATGAGCCCCTCAGTCCCACAACTGACGTGACGTGAGTTCTAACCTGACCAGATGGCATGTTTGTGCTGTTTCTATTACAATCTCTCTCTCTTGCCACCAAGGCAATACCATGATGAAATATGATTTAAGTTCTAACAAGTATTACGCTCGACACACTTGAGGACGGGAACTGGCTGTAATATTTACACACTGCACACAAAATTCAGATCTAAAAATGACTGTGAAGCCTTTTGGAAGTGTTACCTCCTCTCTTCTGTACTTACCTTCTCTATGCCGTCATGGAGGAAGTTTTTTTTCTCCTCTCCTCTATCTCAACTTATTCTTTTGCTCAGTCTGTCCAGCTCTGTCGATTTGACCACTTTAAAACTATCCACCCAATTTTGTCTAGAGTGAAAAAGGCAATTCTGGACAACAATGTGCACAGAGCACAGCGACAAATGTCATCCACTTTCAGAGCTTTCCTGAGTCAGTTTGTTTGTTTGAAAGCTGTCACACATACTGTGGGTTTGATTCTGTGAACATTACTACCAGCAGTGTGTGGTACTATGCTGCTCCTGGAGACATAATATTTCTTAAAACCTGTTACAGATTTATGAACCTCATCCCTCTTGCTAGTTTTCCTGTCAAGTACATAAAAAGGAGATGATCAGCGATTCCTCCAATAGGACATTTGCTTCCTCGTCCTGATTTTCTCGTGGTAAAACCAAAGAGAAGACAGTGTTAACCCTGACTGTCACTGAGGGATAAAACAACAATAATCTAATTTCATGTGGAATAATCTTTTTAGCTGACTCCCTCATCTGTAAATTACCAATAAAGTTTATCATAACTGTGGGTCAGCTACCAGTTCTTATAGTCTGCCTTGTTTGTCCTTTCCTTTCAGTGCAAACAGTGAGTGAGTGCACGCAGGTGCAGTGTTCTCCCATGGTGTCAGAAGTAAGGCATCACGGCGTCAGCTCACCTAAAGGCCCGTCCTCTGCCTCTGGGTGGTGTGTAGCCGCTGTAGTAGCGTGCACGTGACGAGAAGCTTCCTCCCCGTGATCGGAACCGAGCCCGTGGAAAGCCGCGGTCTGTGGTGCTGATGCCTGGTCTGTTTGTTCTCTTAGCGCCAACCTGGGGAGTGAAGATTAAGCAAACGACCGTTACATAAACTAACATCCGGCCTTGTGGCTCTCCTCTAAACTGCTTTCGTTTTTTCAGATCTAAACTGTTTGAAGTGAAAATGAAATCTTCCTTACAGGTTTGGAAGTCTAAGTTTTTTATGGATGATTTCCCATAACTGATGCCAATCATGTGCAGTGGCAAAAGAATGTACAACCTTTCCATTTATGGCCAGCTGCACATCTGCCAGTGTCAATGAGACAGAAGGTTAAGACATTGTAAACATTTCTATAGACACAAAGGAAACAGTACCCTCTCAGCCAAAACCTACCAAGAACACAGTGATAAAGGCAGTTTTTGTCACACCAAACACCAGCTAAATTTAGCAAACAGGGCTTGTTCTGTAGCTGCTTTTTCTCATTTCCTCTCAAAATAGTGTCACTTTTCTTGTCATTCTGACCAATGACTGCTAAAATCTCAATTGGCCCTTTTCCACTAGTACCTACTCGGCTCGCCTCGACTCGAAAAACTTAGTTTCGGTCGTTTTCCATTACAATAGAGTACCACCTCAGCGTGGGTGGGAATTAAATCGTTGCAACGCGTGACCGAAACTCCAGCGACGCATGTCATTTGTTATGAGACACAAACACGAAACGACTTCGGAAGCAATGGAGGCCACCAGACAAAGAAATGTCTGCACCTCGTCATTGCTCCGCATGAGGCTTTGATTTCTGTGCAGCCATCTCTGATCGTGTTCGTTGTTGTTGGCCCTGGCCAATCAGCGGCCTGCCGTCTGCCAATGTCACATTTTCGGCTCGACTCAGCTCGCTTGGAACCCCGGCCGAGTAGGTACTACGAAAGTACCTGGTACCAGGTACTAAAGAAAACGTAATGGAAACATGCGTATAAACCGAGGCGAGTCGAGTCGAGTCGAGACGAGTAGGTACTAGTGGAAAAGGACCAAATGTGAGCAATCCCAGTTGCACTCTGAAGAAAAAGCTGAATCAAAAACAATTCTTACCTTTATCTGCCTTCCTCTGAAAAGGGACTCGTCCAAAGCCATGGCTGTCCTAACAGACTCTTTGTCTGCAAACTCAATATAAGCAAACCTGGGGAGGGGAAAAAAAAAGAATCACTCAACTATAGAAACACTCAAATGCAAAGAAAAATCAGTAACATGCAAAGCAGGACAGCACCAGTATAATAATTTAGCACTGGCACAATAATTTAGTGTATAATTTAGCACTGGCCTTTTTTTTTATAAACAAAAGCACATTCAACCATCCAGCTCTAGTGAAACTTCATCATTTATATTGAGAGTTTATAAGAATCTGTCCACCCACAATGTGATTTTGATTATTTCTCTGCCAACAGCATGGCTTTGCAATATGTGCCACACAGATGATGATTTATCTACTGCACAGTGAAAAGATACAGTATAATGAACGTGTATTACCCCTTGGGATGCCCTGTGTACTTATCACATAGGATGGTGACTCTGTTTACTGAACCGCAGCCATGAAAATGAGCCTCAAGCTCTTCTGCCGTGGCACCATAGTCCACCTGAAGACAGAGAGGAGAGATTAGACATCAAAAGGTGCCGCATCACACATGCCTGACCATGTACACTTTAAATCTTAAAAAAAGTTATTTTTCATCAGCTTATGCTTTAACATTTATGTAGGTATGTATATGGGAAACATCTGCACATCCTGGATTAATCAGATATATTGAATAGACAGGCACAGATGAAAAAAGGCAAATACCACCAGTTTTAAACAGAGACAGATGCATAAAAATGATATTAAGAATGAACAGAGAGGCAATTATCTGGTATGCCTTTGCCATCTTTGAGTTTCAACAACATAACAATCAAAGATGCAGCATTTAAGATCCAACGCAGAACAAATGTCTTTGACAACCTGAATAAAAATCCTCCTAGAAATTATTATAAACCAAATGCAAATATAAAAACAATCATCGTTTCATCAGTATTCACCAAATTTTACAGATGTGCAGTGTCAGGTTAATTATGCCTATATCTGTAAGGTAAAACAGCTGATTATTCCATTTCCGAAAAATAACTAACGTTAGTGAAATGGAATATCCTTTAGATTCAATATAGCTATTCATTAAAAATATAAAAATATGGGAAGAATATGGAAGATGTTTAATTCTGTCCACAGGAGGCTGACCTAAATAAGTGTTTGTATGAGAAGGACACCAGTGTTGGAGACTACCAAAACGCAGGAGTTTGGAGACACTGAATAAAACAACTGTTGCCTCGGTGCTTCAGCACATGCAGATTTATGTGAGAGTAGCAGAGAAAAAGTCTCTGTTTGGCAGAAGACAAACAGGAGACTCTGAAATTGGAGGACAGTACAGTGTCTTAATGAAATCAAACTTTATCACTGTGGTCATCACGCTACATGCCATACAAAGAACCCAAAGAATGCACTTAGGACTTGTGTCAACAGGGCCACAACCCAAACAGCAAAGAAATACTTTAAATGGCAAATTAGACTATCTTGTACACTTAAAAAATAACAACATTAAATAGCTGGAGTGACCACAACCTAAATCCAATCAAGGGTTTGTTTCAGGACTTTTAGTTACAAGTCAAACTTTCTTTTGAAGAAGTTGATTATTTTCATCATCATCTCAAAAGTTTCAATGACAAATACGACAATGCAGCCAAAGAAGTGTCCGTATGAGACAAAAAAAAAAAAAAGACAGTTACTCACATTTCCAACATAAATCGATCTGCCGTCTGCTTCCATCTTTTCCTCGATGGACATGATGACGGGGCCGACTGCACAAGGGAGAGAAGCGGGAACACAAATCTACATTAGCAACTATTTCAATTCAAACCTCAATATTTACAACAGTCGTTTTTTAAAACTACATTTCATGATATCAAGCGTGTCGACAACTGGCAGATCCATCAAATGACAAGAATGTGTGCGCGGTGTCAGATGCAGGTCTGTAAGCAACATTAAGTTTGCCCTTTGAGGTCAGAGCTGAGAGAAGCTGTCTGGCTTTGAGTTGTGTATTTTAGCTATTTATCATTATAATATAATTGCAGTACTTTGAATTCAGACCTGGATATTCAGCTAAATATAATCCAAAATGTTCTATAACACACTTTGATTTGCAGGTTGCGCATTGACTAACAGACCTTTTACTAAAGCAACAGTCTAATGCAAGTCCTCCAATCCCACACTGCAGTCTTTTACAGCTATGCTATTACTCCATTGTCTTATTGTTAAATGACTGCAGCCATAAAACAAACATGCTTTATTAAACTAACTCATATATTAACTATAACATTAAGACTTTTTAAAGTAAAAAATAAACTACATTTGAAAGCAACCATTTATTCTTTGCACACCAGCACAAGGGCTCATTATTGACAACAATGTGTGGGTGGTTTTCTTATAATACCATGCACTAAACTTATAACCAAGTACGAATCTTAACTCATATTTAATGTATTTTTTCATAATAAAACTGTTAGTTTGGGGCTAATTAATTCTATTCTAGCTCTGTTCTATTTGACTGTGCAAGTGTCACATTATCATAAGCTTGGGGTCTTCATTCACTGGATCGTTTGACAGTAGAGAGAAATAAGAAATGTGGACAGATGGGAGGAAAAAAGAGGTCTCCCCCTCACCAAAAACACACAGAAGACGCACCTGGTGGGGGGCTGAGATTCATCTGTTTCTCCACCTCGTTCTGTAGCTCCTTCAGCTTCTCTGCCTCTTCCTCCATCTCTCTCACCCGGGCTTTGATTGCCTCCAGCTCCTGCAGCACAGACACAAACTCCGTCAGCGATGTACATCCATCACAAGCACAATACAACTCACTGAAACTTGAATCACGAATGACACGATCACACGGTGTGGGCGACCACCATGGTGCCCAGAAAATGCTGACCAACTAATGTAATCATTAACAAATGTTGCCATAACACACTTTTTGACACCTGCACACCGACAAAGATGGTACAGCAGTGAGGAGACACTGAACCTATGCAAGTGATGGTGCATGGTTTCTGCCCAAATCGAGAAAAAAAATCCACACATTGGGACTACTTCCGTCTAAAAATATGCTGTCTGACTGGTCCTGCGCCTTCGCTATATTTGCAATCCCTCACGTCCCCCACATTTTCACTGTGTATTCTACCACCCAGCCTAAATTTGGCTGCAGCTGCCTCCTACAACTTGAAAGTTAACCTTAAGAAGTGCTTCATCGGGCCATAATATGCTTAAGTCGCATTCAAAACATAATGGATACATATGAAATTGATGAATCAGTGTGGCGCACTCAGTTTTTCACATCCAGGCACCTCAATGGCTGAATGTAAAGCCAATGTAGGATTACCGCATTTGTAAACAAGTAATCAATATCATTTTCAACAGAACATTCATAATTTAAGCTGTCTAACATGTAAAAACACAAGTACTTAAACACAAGTGTGTCCATGTGTGCATTTCTGTTAAATATATACACACAATACTAACATCTCGTTGGGGCTCACTAAGACTCTTTTTTTTTATTTGGACACAAAACACGTCAATAAACAATTTGTATATCAATCAATAGGAAAATGGATCTGTCACAGCTCTAATACAACTGAAATTCAAACATGGGCTGTTTCGGAAACAATTGGAAATGTATTTGGGGCAGAAATGATGATGACAATGATGATCCAGTCCGAGGTCAGGAAAAAAAAAGAAACCCACAAAACAATCACTGTCAAAACAAACAAATAAATAAATGGAATATTCTCATGGTGAACACAGAGATGTCTGTGTCCTCACGTGGGAGCGGACCCTCCTGTCTGACAGTGGTGCACTGCAGCACAGTGGGAGTCATTCCAGCTCCGTCCAGGGCTGTTGCCTCTGCTGACGGGATCGCAAATGTAAAGGCTCTTTGTGCAACTGGGTGCAGGGACACAGGCGAACCATATTAAATTCAACTGAGGAGTAAAACTATACAGTGACTGATGATAATGGCACCATCGTTTTTTTCCTCTCCTCCCCTCTCTCTCAGCCTTCTTTCATCCGTGTGCCTGATTATCTAACACATCAAATGTCAACAACCTTTACCTGCATGCTTCACAAGTCATTCACATTCACAGCAAGAGTCTTCAAATACGCCATCCGAAACGTTGTGTGTTTTTTGTCGCATATTCATTCAGTGCACAGCTCTTTCCCTCCCCTCCCTCCTCTCAGTCTCCTTGCCCTAGCAAAAAACACTGAAGGATGCAAACCCAGCCCCTCAAATACCGCAACCCCCCTGCCTCTGCGTTATCTGCCGCCCGACAGACAGCACCACAACCTCAAAACCCACCTACCCACCTGGACGTGCTGCACACACACATACACACACACAGCCAGGGAAATGTGCGCTGGAGTGCGCGGGGTAATTAAAATGAGGCTACTGTGTGCACCCTGACACATAATGCAGGACGCAGCAGGAGCGCCACCGATGCGATGTCACTGTCCAAAATAAGCGACAAAAGATGGTCAGGTGCACGTCTGCCATCTCCACCCCAGCTTTGTTAAAAATCCGCCGGCCTGTTAGCCAGCCTCAGTCCAATTCAATCCAATCCAATCGGTAACAAACACACCTGGTAGGATAACAACATGCAGCACCCGAGGCTTTTTCCCAAAAAAAGATGGATTTAATCTGGTGGTCCTCTGTGGTCATTTTTAGCTGCAGAGCTTGATGCTGCCGCGAGCTAATGTT
Organism: Scortum barcoo; assembly: GCA_023238725.1. NCBI lineage: Eukaryota > Metazoa > Chordata > Actinopteri > Centrarchiformes > Terapontidae > Scortum > Scortum barcoo. The sequence continues at coordinate 7,491,301 of CM041551.1, forward strand.
AGCGTGCTGAGCTCGGTCATTTCCATGTGCACGTACCGGAGCCTCAAATGCAGCAGCAGCCGCCGCAAACCAGATAAAAAGAGGAGATGTCTTTACCGTGAGCAGGACGCCTTTTCTCACGCAGGTAGACTCGCACGGCGGCGGCTAATGGCGGCGGCCTGTCCTCCCCTCGCCCCTAACTGTCTCCTGCATCTCCGTCTCGCATTTTTTTCTAAGCAAAGAGGACCCCCCCTTCTCCTCCGCCTCCTCCGCTCGGCTCTAGCTGCTCCCTGGCGCAGAGAAACTGGCGCCGCTGTTGCGCCAAGATGGCGGCCGGCACCACGCACGTCGCCGCCCATTTCTACTGCACTGCGTGAGCCACAATGGCGGTTGGTACCGAGCTGGCGACGGCAGTTAACACACACGGCATGTGACACAACATTTACGGAACATATATTTATTAAAAATAAACAATTTAGGTCTCCTTCCTTTGACTGACTGACTCGGATTTGAACCTTAACGTGTGTTGGAGTTCACAGCCGGAACAATGCCCTTCACTTACCGGGTCTTCAATCGCCTCGGCCTCTCCCTCTTCTAACCCCGGTTCTTCGTCACCGACTCCTGGGTCTTCCAGCTCGGGGTGTCCAGGATCTGAATCGAGCAGGGACTCCTCCGTCAGTCCGTTACCGAACTCCGCCATCGCCCTGATCCGACTGTACCGACAAGCCTCGTGGCCACACCGACGTCGCAGGCCCGTACTCACTCACACTCTCTCTCTCTCACACACACACTCACACACGCGGGGGGTAGTGAGCGGGGCAACGGAGAGAAAAAAACGGCGGAAAACGCCGCTTAGTAAAGTTAAAATGTGGATTAAAATGCCCGCTCCAGCTCCGGCCAGTACTCAAACAGCATACCACGATTGCTAAGGGCTGTCGTTTCGCTCGCTGGCTTTACGCAATAGTCCTAATTTACGGTGGAGACGCTAGTTTATTTACTTAAACGTGTGTATAAAAAAGGCGAGGAGGCTACGCGAGAGCGGCGGCGACGCTCCACTTCAGAAATGGAAGCCGGAGGCGGAGTCAGGCGTCACTGCGGGCGTGAAACTCTCGCTCCAATTGGTCGGCGCTTGATTCCAGACCGCCCCCATAGCTGTCTGAAGCCCTCCCATTGGACTACGGTGCAGAACTTTCCGGTACCCGAATCGCATGTATGGCTTTGATTGGATGACGCCCCTGTCGATCATATCTCTGTCGGTCGTAAGTAGATGGGTAAAGCCAATTGTTCGGCAAATTAATTCCAGGCTCATTTGAATGTGTCATATAAATTGTCTCCCCCCAGTGTGACCTTTGTTTAAATATGCCACTCAGGCAAAACCTTTATATCATGGCGTGTTTGGGTGTAGAATTTAAACCCTTGTCACATAAAAGTAGAACAAACAAATTTCCTCAAGACACTGCAATCAGACAAACTTTGCTTTGTTGTTCAACTGATTTTATTTCTTTTTCTGTATATCAAAGAAAGCATAATGGAGACCAAACACAAAAAGGCAGGTACAAGTGAGGAGGAAAGAAAAAATAAGCTTAATCAAAAATCTAACAATTCATAACAACATTGCCACTATTATTGTTCAATATTCATGGGAATACCATACTGTTTTTGAGCAGAGAGGTGGCATTTAAAACCATTATGGATCAATAATAATAATAATCAAAACAGTGATGAGTAGTAATCATAAATCGTATAAGTAGTAGTACAGTTATAACAATAGTGATAATCAAAGTGACAATGAAACATAGGGGAATAAAAAGCAGATCTCCATAAAAACCTATCTAGTTTGGACAGTGCAACACAGTGTCTGTGTGTGTGCATGCGCGTGTGTGTGTGTGTAATCCCAGTCTTGAAGTTAAAGCACTCCAGTCCTTGCTTTACACACAAGATACAGTTTCCAACTGGAGTACAAATTATTACTCATGAAAGGACATTGTTAACCCTCCTCATTTCAAACACCACACCAAGTGACTCTTAATGTTGCGTTAATGGCTGTGTTCATTTGAAATGTCTGTAGCTTGTGCAAAAATTGTGGACTAGTGCAAGTGTCAAGCCGTGGGATGTCCTTTACAGTTTGCATTTACGAACACCTCTCCTGCTCTCTGTCGACCTCAAGATTGCTTTTTGGTTTTTGAATGACAGAAAGCAAAGGGAGGATTACTTTGGAATATCAGTTATTTTTAATATATTTCTTTACAAAAAGTTTGTGTTTTAGTTTTGCATTTTGTTAAAACTATCAATAGTAACATTAATATACAACTTAAAGTGAAGGAAAACATCTTTAGTATGTTATGTGTCCTTCAACACAGCACCATCTTATTAGCTCTCAGTCAACACGTTTAATGTTTCCCAATTTGCTTCCAAGTTTTGGGTATTCATTAGTCTCTTAAGGGTACTACTACTAATACCCAACTTTCTCCCTTGTCATGGTTTCCAGGTATGAGATCTCATTTCACAGCACGTACATTACCAGAATTAGTAACTCTGTATCAAAACTGAACAAAACGAAGGGGGGAGAAAAAAAAAAAAAGTACAGGAAACAGCCCATTTCAAGCCCTGATCTCTTAATATCTCTAGAGGCATAGCTTTTGACCTAAATAAAAAAAAAAAAATCTGTTACACCAGTTTTTAATTGCTTCTATTGTCATTTGTATAAATATTGAAGAAAATAAAATGAGTAATTAACTTTCCTGTCTTATGCACAGTATTCATGGCAAAGAAAAACATAAGATTATAATTATAAAATTACCCTCCGTTCCAGGCGAGGATGAAATTGATTTACTAACATTAGATCACCTGGGATTAAATTTATATACCTGGTGGTGTATCTTCTTAAGGCTGTCATATCTCTAACACACCTACAGTAGGTGAAAACATCCCCCCAACCCCAAGCAGGTTTCAAGAGCTGCATTTCAAAATGAAATATACACCATTTGGAGGGAAAGTGAAATCCACAGGATCAAAGAAATCTGTTGTAAAAACAAGTTAGTTGGTAATTATAGTCCTTGGCCAAGAGAACGCTGACAACTTTACAGGCAGGATTTGCTAGGTTTTAAATACAGAATATGATATTCAGATATTCCCGCCCCCCCAAGAATGGATACTAAAAAAAATGCATTTTGGAACAGAGCTCTTTTTCATGTATAAACCCAGTCCTGCCTCTTATACGCTATTATGCTCACACCTAAAGCATGTTTCATTAGACTAGCAAAAATCAATTTATTTCACGTGATTTATATTAAGGCATCCAACATGCATTAATGTATCTTTCAATAAAAAGACACTTGCATTAGAATGCTTAAAAACATTTCAAACAATGTAAAATGTGTCAAAGTGCGGTATGCCAAGATTCTACTTTCCTCAGCCTCTCTTTTTGCCCTGTCTTATTTGGATTGTCGTGAAAACTATGAACATGAAAATGGGGACAATTCAACAGCCCTATTCTCTCTTAAGTACCTCTTTTATATATCCCAAAATGAGTGGACACAGCACTCTTCAGATCACACTCCTGTAGCAAATAAAAAGGTGACAGTCAATACAAGTTCTTCCTCTCCCAATGGTTCAGTCCAAGCAATCTTTGCTCTAGAAGTGAAAGCAGGCATGGGAAAAACAATTCCACAGGAGCAAACTGGGAGTTATTAATGTGAGTATGTCATGTTATTATCCCAAAAAGTATTCCCGGGCCTACCGTCAAATGGCCACTTCCAAAGAGGAAACACTTTTGCATCAGTCTTTAGGGTAGGACAGTTCAAGCATGGCAAGTTTAGTGCCTTTACAAATTATAGGAAGGTCATTGAAGTAAGGTAATATATAACCACAGGTTTAGGACCAAAAATGTTTGGATAAAGTGTGTGAAGATTAAGGGAGACTTGAGATGTGTTCATCATTTATCAAACAGCAAATGAGTAAGTGTGAAGCAGCATGGAAATAGTCTGCTGTTGTATTGGAATCCAGGTGAACTCTATAGGTTAACGGATTTTTGAGTCAGTGAAGGTTGAGCAAGGGACAGCGGGTGCAGGGGGAGCCAACTTCAAAAACTAAACAATATTAGCTTTTGAGGATTAGTGCTCAAATTGATCTATTAAAATCTGGAGGAGCCCAAATGGGTCCAAGAATAGTCAGTGTGCAGACCAATCCTGATCTGAGTCTTTAACTGTTGCTGGTGGCCGTCGGTGGAGGTGACTCAATAACCACATCCCCTGCAGAACCAGCAACAGAACTGGTTACCGGAGTGGAATGAGGGACCTGCGAGCCCGGCACAGTGCTGCCAGGTCCGCTGTTACCGGTTCCATTCTTGTTGACGAGCGTCGTCGGCTGGCCAAAGTTAGTGGTTCTCAGGGTAGCCAGATGACGTGGGGAGAAGACGTGGGCCCTCGCTGCAGCCCGGGATTCGAAGGAGACGTTGCAGGCGTCACATCGGCCCGTCAGGGTCTCCTTTGGCATTGGTTGGCCAGCCACTGGGGAAGCTGGAGGTTCAGTAACTGTGAGCTGAACAGGTTTAGGCAGGATGGGACGATTCGCTTTGAGAGCGTTGTACTGCAGGTAGCTTCCTGAGCTTATGTCCACCTTGCCACCTGATAGAGGAGACTGGAAATGGGAAGACAGGGTGGACAGACAAGACCAGAGAAGGAACAAATTTAATGTCATATCATTTAAAGTCTTAATTCTGTGATCAATATTCGAGCCCTCTATATCATTTCTATGTGCAAAATTTAGTTGTTCTGTATCTGACAGTAATATTTCATATACACAGTAAAATGCGTTCTTGAGCGATAGGTTTGAGTACTCAAAAATAAGCAGCACTTGTATTATTTGTATTCCACATAACTTTTTTTTAACCACTGTAACGTTGATAATAAAAACTAAGGTAAAAACACACAACATTAACTGCAGTGTACTATGGGATCAGACAAGCTTTAGCTTTCAGGGGGAAAAAGAAGGAATTGAATAAAGCAGTGCAAAGCACTGTAGCTGAAATACAAATTCACAATATTAATAAGAACATTTTTCTGACATTTTCTTTATCACGGTATGGAAAATGTATGAAAAAAAAATAATGAACTGTGTACCACTGCATTTACATCAGGAAAAAAGACTGATTTTTAATTACAATTATCTTAAAACCTCTGCTTTAATTTCAATGAATTTTGCTATACAATAACAATAGGTTAACCACAATATGATTCCACTGAAGGTCAGTATTGGGCATGAAATTACTAGCCAGCCCAAGATCAAAAAAGGTGCAAAGCAGCAATGTAATGCCAACAAAAGATAATGATTCTTCTCCTCTGTGACCTACCTTGCTGTAATTTTATTAGTACAAAATCACTTTGGTGTATACACCGTGCAAAAGACTAAGGACTTAACAAAATACTCTAAAGGAAATCTTCCTGCCAGCTTACCATTTTCTCTTGCTGCAGTCTCCAGCGCTTCTCCTTGGCTCTGGTGTTCTGGAACCAGATCTGCACTACCTTGAGCGGCAGACTGAGCTCGGTGCCGATTGCCTCACACTCCATGGCATTAGGGTGAGCACAGGTCTCGTAACAGGACTGCAAGATGGACAGCTGTAGGCAGGACAAGTGTGTGCGTGGCCTGCGGCTGGATGAGTGGGGCAGAAAGCTGCTTTCCGTCGGGCTTGATTTAGCTACGACTGGAGTGGAGGGGCTGGCCACCTTGGCAGAGCTGGGGGTATTTGGGCTGACTGGTGCAATGCTCGGGGTGGGAGGAGGTGGGATGGTGCGAGGAGGCGTGTGTGTAGGAAGAGCCAGTTGTTCTCTTGATAAAGTGTTGATCTTAATGGGGACTTTGGGGGTCCAGTAGTTGAGCCCATTCTGTTTTTGTGACACCACTGTTGTGGCAGGAGGCCTGTTGTTGATGGGAGTTGTGGGCAGCTTGGGCACCATGCGGTTAGTGGTCCCTGGCCCGGGACCCATCTCATTTTCATTGTCTTTCTCCTCATCAGTCTTTTCTTCCTCACTCTCATCTTCAAGCTTTCGTTTCTGGGCCAGTCGTGGAGCAATGGGGATTGGATCCTTGGGTGGTGCTAAAAGGATAGGGGTGTTGACTTTGGGTGCAACTTTAACCATAGTGACGTTGCTGGTGGTTTCGAGCTTGGTCTTTGGCACTGCAGAAGTGCTGCTGCTCAAAGGAGAGACTGTGGTAGAGGAAACAACCTCCTTGGGCTTGATAGGAACTGGGGCAATTTTTTTCACCATGGCAGGTTTGCCCAGCTCCTTTACAGGCTCTCTCTCAGTCTTCATGAGGGTGCGCACAATTGGAGTAGTTGTGATGCACCCAGTGTTATTTGCAGCAGGCTTGTTAGAGAAAATGGGTTTGGAAAGAGGCCAGGTAAATTTGATGAGAGGTTTGCCAACCGCTGCAAGAGTCCCGTCACTGATGAATCGGACCTCACCCTTACGTTCCCTCGCCCTCATGTTCTGGAACCAAATCTGAACAACCTTCTTTGGGAGGTGGACCCACTCTGAAATTTGTTCAAACTCGTGTTTCCCAGGATTTGGGTCTTTGAAATAGCAGCCATACAGAATGTCAAGTTGTTCAGCTTGAATTATGGTCCTTGAACGCCGCATATCCCGATACCTTTTTCCTTTGGACCTCCTCTGCTGCTGGTCCTGCTCCTTTTCCTTCTCCCTCTCCTTTTCTCGCTCCCTGTCTAATAGTGTGGCATTCATTTTCTCTGCTGCCCTCATGTAAATGCTAGACCGCGTCATGTTATTGCAGTTGACCAGACTCATACTGCTGTTGGAAGAGGGCATGGCAGTAACAGACTCAGGCTTCACCTGGACGACTACCAGACCTTTGGATGTGGGCCTCAGTCCAAGCCCATCCAGCAACTGTCCCTTCTGTGCTGCAATTTTGTCAGCCAGAGATGTTGAGGAAGAAGCAAATTTAGAGTTGTTTTTCCCCATGCTGAGATCTAGAGCAGACTCACAGTCACCACCATTGGACACATAGAGAGAAGCTTGGTTGTGGGAGGAGAGAGACTGCGAGAGAAGAGAGTTGGAGAAGCGCGTGATTGTTGGTGGGTGGGGAAATATGGGTACTTTGCTCCCATCTCCAACCACTGATGGAGTGAGAGAAAGGACATAAGGGCTGAGGAATTGTGTTGAAAAGGGAGCAAGAGACAGAGGAAGTGAGTGAAGACCAGCTGCTGGAATTTCGGCATGGGACAGTGAACTTGGAGGATCCCCTTGGGCCTCTAACTCTAGATCTACATCTGGGTCCTGTCTCTCCTTCTTAACCTCCACCTCATCACGCTCAAACTCCCCCTTTCGTTTTTTCCTCTTGGCCCTCTGACCCCCTCCACCCTCCTCATCTTCATACTCATCCTCTGCATCGGATAGAAACACAGTTGTGGAGCGCAAAACCTTTCCCCCAACTGGCCCTTTATCACCATGGACCTCCCACTGTGCTTCATCTTTAGCAGGGCTCTCAGGACCCTCCCTCAAAGACCCATTCTGACTTTCCTCATCAGACACAATGACAGAGGTGTATACCTCATTTTCTGAGTCAGAAGTGAGACAGGAATCTCCCTGACCCTCCCTTCCCAAATCTCTCCGTCTGCGTTTCCCCCTTGTACTAGACAAGTCTATTGCCTGACTACCTGAGGCTTCAGCATCATCCTCGCCTTCTGCTATAATCAGTGAGTTTTCCTCGTCATCATAGTCATTGTCAGAACTTTGGGCATGCCTTGTAAATCCTGCCAAGCCATGCAGGTGTTCTAACTCTGTTGCCCTCTGCCTCTGTTTTGCATGTCGTGCTTGGCTCAACCACCTTCGCACCTCTTCCTCAGAAAGCCCTACCTCTCTGCCCAGTGCCTCACAGTCCTCATGGGGAGGACTTGCAGCATCAGCCTCACTACGCGACTCAAAGAACGCCCAGAGAACCTCCGACTGGAACTCTGACAGCACTGGAAGGTCTGGAAAAATGGATCCCATTGTATTACAGTGGGGTCGAGTTTGGTTGTTAGTTAAGGCATTTGAACTCGGGCTGGATTTCGGTGTGCCAAGAGAACCACAAGGGCTGGTGCCCGATTGAGATTTTTGAGGAGTAGAATCGGGGCTAAGTGTAAGGTTTAAATTTATAGGACTGAGGCTTGAGTTACTGGGCACAGATGCAGAAGGCGAGAGGTTCTTATTGCGGAGGCTCTTCTCTGTGCCCGCTGGGGAGAGACTGAGGCTAGCTGCTTTATCACCTTCCAGGTCCAACTGATTAGTCGAGCTGTCTCCATCTGTTGTGCTATCTCTTTGTGGCTTCCCATTGTCTTCGTTATTCTCAACCTTCACTTTGCTTTCTATATTAGGACACGGTGAAAATTCTTTACTCTCCTCTTCCTTAGGTTTCTCTGTTGTCCTGTCCTCAATCTGATCTGAGACCTTCTCTCCCACTGTCTCATCACTGCCCTGCCTTTCTTGTTCTCTCTCACATTTTAAAGTCTGTTTTTGCTCTTCCAAGCAGGGCTGTATGTTTGTCGGGACTCCTGCAGAGGGCCACTGGTTCTGTAAGCTGTTAAGTCTTTGGGTTAGGAGGGCTTGCTGGGCTGGGCTGAGACCTACGAATGGCACACACTGGGTAAGGAGCTGGCCTTGCTGGTTCTCTTGGTGCTGCTGGGTTTGGGTTTGGAGCCCATTCAAGATCAAGGGCATGACCATTTGAGGCTGAGGCACAAGCTGAGGCACGGCGGCACCAGGAGCAGCACCGGCCGCAAACAGGGAGGGGAGGAGGGAGTGCGAGAGGGTGCTGGGGCTAGATGTGAGGAGGGTGAGAAAGGCTGAGACCGCCTGAGCTGAAGCCACTGGGGAGGTGAGGAGAGAGCTAGCCACCTGCGAAGTTTGAATCTGCTCTCCATCTTTTGTAGCAGTCACCATCAATGTCCCAGGAGCAGCACAGTTGGTGGTGGTAACTAACTGACTGCTTCCGCTGCCAGATGTGGTCACTGCTGTGTTTGGAGCACCAGTAGTGCTACCTCCCAAACTAGCAGTGGCCACTGCACTGTTTGCAGCATGTGCAACAATTCCAGCATTTCTGCTGCGGGACTGGTGCAAGACAGATTTCATATGGCTCTCAAGAGTGATGGCATGATTGTAAGAGACTCGGCATATAGCACACTGGTAGGGTTTGTTTGATATATATGGCCGAGACAGCATAGGAACTGAGGGAGTTTGGGGTTCATTTTCCCCACCTTGTTTTGCAGGGCCTATTGTCATCCTTTGAATGTGGGATGCAGAGTTGTAATGAACGCTCAAGGCAGTTCTGCTGGGGAAAGTTTCCAGGCAGGCATTGCATTTGAACGACCGGGTGTTATTTTCAGCTGGCACACCATTTTTACCAACTGACTTTTCACTAGCGTCTGGGATTTCTGTGTTTTCAGTTGCATTTTGCTGTTTGGCTCCTGCGAGTTGATTTCCCTCCTCTTCTGGCTCTGGCTCAGCTTCACCTCCCTCCTGTTCCATTATTCTCTCTTCCTCCATCTCTTTGTCTCCAAGCGTCTGGCTAGTGTCTGAACTCTCACTAGATTGGCAGGGGTCTGAACCGACGTCTTCAGTGAGACTCAGTTGTGAAGATTCAGCGTCTGATAAAATGAACACACGTTTAAATACAAATGATAACAGAAATGCGCATTTACATACTGAACTTAATAATTTATCATACCATATCAATATTTTTACCCAGCTACACCCCCCCAACCCACACTGGGGGCAATTTTCCACCATTAATGCATTTCTTTAATCCCCCTTCAAAAGTACCCGGTCTTTCCTTCATGGAGATTTGAAATATGCAATTAGTGCCACACAAAGATCCAGATTATAATGATCCATGTATGGAGTAAATCAGGTTTAGCCAACTAAAAGAAAGTCAGCAATTACACATTAATTCTCATTATTACATTATTATTATGCAAATAAAAGACAAGCATGCATGTGTTATAGCAGTGTTCTTTTTTTCACACTGACCTGCAGACTTCTGAGCACCTTTGTCCTCTTTTCTTTCACTGGCAGCCTGTTTTAGAACAGCCTATTGAAAGAAAATGAAAAGGAGATAGTCAGCAAAATTCCCATAGCAAACTTGACTCTGCAGTGGCTCCGTTCAGATGAGCTGAATGCTATGTCACTTCAGAGCAGCACAACATTTGGGCGTGACACACTGATGTGTGGTTATATTACACATAGCAACTCTGGCTTGCCTTTAATTTGCAAATTACCCTAAAGGCATAAATTAAGCTGTCTTTGATCAATTCATACACCAATAAAATTCCCTCTACTTCTTAACACTTTACATACTAAATTCTAATGATAATTTAGTATGAAAAGTGTTCTACATTCACTACAACTAGTTTGTTCATTGACATGCTTATTTTTCACATCTGGTGTCTACTCAGCAAATACTTTTAAACAGAAGAAAATTTCTGGAGAACTTTTGAAATGTGCCTGCTGCCCTATAGTATCATAAAGTATTGCTTTTTCAATAGATTTATGTCCTCACAACATGAGTAATCCAACAACAACAACGTGTGTGTGGTGTATTACTCACGTTGTGAGGACAGGACACAATGCCACTCTCCATAACTTACAGTATTAAATTTCAACAGTGGTGGAAAGTACCTAAGTACCAAGTGCTGTACTCAGGTACAATTCTGAGGTACTTTTGCATTACTTGAGTGTTTAATTTTTATGGTACTTTATACTTCAATACCACTGCATGTCCGTGTAGGGAAATACTGTACAGCATTAGCTAGCAGCTATGAGTATTTGAATCAAAGTGCAAAAGACAGTTCTGTCTGTGATGTCCAATCAGATGAGAGATGAATCAGTGGTTGCTGTGGGGTTGCTTCAGTTTGTCTGTCTGTCTGTTAGAGGTAAAGGCAACTATAACAGGTATGAAGGCATTGTTCATTTTTAACACCTGTGTTGATCTGCTTAAATCTCATGTTTGCATGTCCTGCTAGAAGAGGAAAACATGGCTGACAGCAAAAATGAGTAAAGTGAAGTGGGAGTGACGTCATCCACTCTATCCCTGAACATTCCACATCATAGACGCCCATTATAAAATCTGAAACGGTCCAAAAAATAAAAAAAATAAAAAAAAATAAAAAAAAGGTAGCCCAAAAAAAGTCTCAAGTCTTGTGACCCATTTAGAGTTCCAACCATGTCTCTATGTAGAATTATGACGGCACAGTGTGGCTCCAAAAAGGGATGGGGTTCGATCTTTTTTGACAACTCCAAATTCAGTTTATATGGGAAACATTTTTCACTGATTTTTCTGCCACTTACATTACCATGGTAACTTGAACCGCTAAAAGTCATAACGCGCCATTCCCAATCAATAACAGATTATACAGAAACAACTGCTCATGTCCCGACTGCATGTGAACAATCTTATCCAGTTAATATTACTTTAAGCTGGGCTTCATTGGTTAAAAATTTCCTTAAGACATGTAGAAATTACTGTATTTAGTTAACATAATCAAAGTTTTAATCAAATTCTAATTAAACTATTTACCAGTTACCTAGTAATAATATGGTATACCCATATGCAATTACCAAGTATTTACATGTGGAAACTGTACAGAACTAAAATCGGTCTCTTGCGTTTGTTTGTAAGGAATCCTATGTGATACAGCAGAATATATATTACATGACGAGGACAAAGAAACAGACAAATTATTATATACAGTAACCCAACTGTAAATCTTGATTTGGTGATGCTCATGTGTTTTAATAATAGTTTTAAATGTTGGTGGCAGTCTATTTGTGACCACTGGTACTCTTTGTGACTAGCGTCTACTCCATGTAAAGTTCTGCACTTGATAATAAAGCCTTGAATCTTGTTACTGTAACTGTCATCTTTTTACAGTATGTTACCGATGCCCCAGCAGTTCAAGCATCAGCTCTATAAAGTTCAATTCAAATCACTGATTTAAAAAAAAAAAAAATATTCAAATTTATATTTACTGCAGGATCACAAAGCACTATTTTGTCCAAACCCTGTACATCAGCCAGCAACAAGTGGGGTCATTAAACATTGTGCACATAATTGATGTCCCACCTACGGTAACCAGGTTGTACCCTTCAGAAACTATAACCTGTGTGTGGGGGAAAAAACCCTCTGTGCTCTCAGATTATGACACTGACAACCATACCATATATTCTGGCTATAGTGCACCATCGCACTTACAATGTCCAGCAGTCTGTCGACACAAGATGGAAGTACGCTGTGTTGCTCGGTGAGATGTAGAGACAGGAAGGATCTGTCCGTTTGTCCTTTTTGGCACAGGGGGCAAAGCCACTCTGCCACCCCATTGCTTTCACTGCTTACTGTCTCTCCAGACTCCTCCTGTAGAAAAAAAAAAAGGATTTTAAAGAATCCTACACTTTCTGGAGATGTTACTGTTCATCACTAATGCAGTGAGAAGTATTTCATGGAAAAGAGAAAGAAAGAAATATGCGATGAAATGAACCAATTTTATGTAACTGTGGTCAACAGGGGAGCGTCAATCAGCGAGTTAAGTTTACAGTTTAGTGTCAGTTACACACCTCAGCTGGATGACCAGTACATATCATGCATTGCCACATCCAAAATTTCAACTTGTAATATGAACCAAGTTAGTGAACCCTTCATGACGCATGTCATGTCCGAGATCTCATTCTTGTAGATCTCTGAGGTTTCAATCCTGCCTTCTTATCAACATTAACCATGTTTTTTAGGGAGGTAGCCAACATTTTGTCTGCAGACACTACATAAAATTACATAATAATGTCTGGCTGCAGCCAACGATTATTTTCATTAACATTTAATCAATTAGTTGTTTGGTCCAAAAAATGTCACAAAACAAAAAATGTTGCTCACTGTTCTCCCCAAAGTCCCAAAAGGTGGCATCCTCAAATGTATTGTCCACAACCCAAAGAGTCAGTTTACTGTCACAGAGGACCAGAAAATGCTTTCATCTGAGAAAGAAATGAGGGGATTTTGACACTCTCTCACAAAAATGACTCAAAACGATTAACTGGTCATCAAAACAGTTGCCACCTAATTGATTAATGAACTACTCGTTGCAGCTCCACTATAATGCAATAGTGTGTAATGAAAAGCAGTATCTAAATAATGCTTTTAAGTTGCACTGCTGGAAACAAAACATGGGATCTAGATAAAAGAACCATTGTTTCAATGCCACTCTGCATCCAACCCAACTTTTAGCAAACTGACTTGATATCACATGTGCACAGAAAACGTGTTAACTGCAGAAAACCGAAACACAGAAACACTCATAACATGCACTTGACCATTGACAATAACTACATTGTCCTTTAAGCCTCCAATTTCCCTCCTCAGTTTTGACCAACACGAGTGACATGCATCAAACATCAAATCTCATCATGATATCATGGTGCAGTGTGTGTGTATATACATACACACACACACACACACATATATATATATATATATATATATATATATATATATATATATATATATATATATATATATATATATATATATATATATATATATATATATATATATATATATATATACATATATATACACACACACACACACACATATACACACACTCACACATAAACAGAGACCACAGTGGTTCATGGCCATGAGGAGAAATACCAACACAGCGACAGCCCTCACTTCCTCGTCGTGCCAATTAGCAACCTAGCAGGCTTATATGAGCAGATAATATCACAGAAGTCTGCATCTAACGATTAAATCATGCTGGAAACCTCCTTCCCCCCCTCCGTCAACGCGAGTTGCGCAATTAAAAGCAAAGATACACCCAGATTGACGGCTCTCTGTCTTTAGCTGGCTAATTAATGAGCGGTCTAATTAGCTGTGCCGAGCGGAGATGAATCAATTAGCTAGCAGGCTAGGTTGAGGAGCCCCCTCCTCTCTCTCTTTAGTAACGTCGCATTACAGTTTCTGGAAATGCTCGTTAGCTGGTTTTAGTTTGGTGAAAATAACCCCTGCAATAAGAGCCAGCCTCTCAAAACTGCGAAAAACAACCCGAAAACACCACACACACAAGGCAGCGTTTCATACCTCGCTGCTAGCTTTCATCCGCGGCCGGACGGTCATGACATTAATAAACAAAATAAAAGAGGAGGAAGGTGGTGGGGAGCTAATAAAGAGTCGTGTCACTTTGCTAGCTAGCCTGTTAGCAGCAGAGATAATTAACCCCCCCTCACTCACTCACTCACTCTTCTCCCTTTTCCTCAAACTCTGCCTGCACTACCCCAGGTGGCAGCCCCCGGCACGCACACCGAGTGTCCCCCGGGGTGTGGAGCTCACTCACCGGGCTCCGGCTCGCTCGAACCCCGGCCTCGAGTTACTCCCTCACCCCGCTAACTGCAGGCTGCCAGTCGGACATCACTGCTGCTCCGCCCGCTGCTCCTGCTGCTCAACAGCGCAAATTGAGGCCTAGCCGGACTAAAGCCATTTAATTAATGAACGTGGGCTCCGCTTACAGATGTGTTGGAAAACACTCGCACCCCTCCTCCTCCTCTTCTTCCTCCTCTCTCCCCAGAAAGACCACCTTTTTTCCTCTGTTTTTCTTGACGCGTCCTAACGCCCAAATCCGCACCTTAACCCCCTCTGGGTGGTGCAACACATGGCCATTTAACCTGTCGTGTTTCTTAAATAATAATTAAAAAAACACCAAACAAACCGAGCCGTAATTGGACGCGGAGGAAAAGGAGCGACTCGAAGCGGAGTACGTGCGCCGCGGCCGCCTCGACGACGGGGGTGGTGTGAGGGGAGAGAGCAGGCGGGCAGAGGCGAGGGGCAGCCGGGGAAAAAGTTTGGGATTTACCGCTGGATTTCTACACGGGATTGGGCACGATCCGCCGTTTCGCTCGGTCTCCCCCGCCGGTCGCAGGCCACTCTCCCCTCTCTCCTCTTCTCCCCTCCTCGCCACCGTCGGCTCAAAACCCCGCACAATTAAACCCGATCAGCGTTTTAATTAAGTTGTGCGCAATTGGCTGATGCGTGTTTTTTTTTTTTTTTTACCTGCATGGTCGCCGCTCCAGCACACACACACACACACACACACGCTTCCTCCGTGGCTCCTCAGAAGTGAAAAGTTTTCTTGCCTGCCCTCCCTCTCTCCCTCTCTCCTCTCTCTCTCTCTCTCTCTCTCTGTCCTCCCCCTCTCCTTCATTCGCCCTCTCCCTCTCTCCTTCCCCTCTTCCCTCTAGTAAACAGACCACAGCTCCCCCCAAGGCTGATTGCTGACATTCAGAAGGGACAGACGCTGGCTATCAAATCCCTTATGTAACCCCGCAGATATTAGAGATTATTAATGCATGCTGAAACACTTATTGAGCAACATATACATATAAATGCAAAGAGAGGGAGGGAGGATGCATGATGTACTTTTCTAAAAAAAAAAAGTATTAAATTGCATTGAATCTTCTTTAAAAAGCCTTCACATTTCAAAAGGTGAATAAAGCCGAGTCCCCATTCTGCCAGCTCGGATTGTCGCAAAGAGTTAATTAAAGGCTGGATAATGGATATGTGGCCGCGGAGGCCCCGCCCGCGCCGGGCGGTGACATGTTTTCAATCAAACGATAGGTGTGGCGCGGATCAGCAGTCGGGTGTGTGGGATACATATTTATGAAGCACACAGACAGAGAGAGAGAGAGAGAGAGAGAGAAAGGGGGGGGGGTGGTATTAAAAACTGCACCATCTGCATGCCCCTGCGTTACTGGGACAGGAAGTGATGCTCCTGAATACCCTCGTAGGTGTCTCTAATTGCGCCTGTGCGAAATAAACTTCGCTGACGTGTATTGAGGGCGGGGAGGAGGGGAGTGTGTTGGGTTTTTTTGGGGGGGGGTGTGCAGGTTGGGTCGGTCCGTCTGTCGCCTTTTTCACGCCGAGTCGTTCAGAAGTGAGGAGTCGACCCGCGGAGGTGCGTGAGAGTGCGGTTCATCCGTGTCCGGCCCGGTGTCGGTCCGCTGAGCTTCACTCCGGTGGTTTTAAGTCGAGGCTCGGTGCGCAGCAGCAGGTTGGGCTGAACACCGCTGTGTTACACCGGCTCAGGAGCTGCAGTGTGTCGATTGACTCAGAGAGAGAGAGAGCTGGTGCTACAGTGACAGCTCAGTTTGGAGCCTTTAGAGGCTGTTTACTGTGGAGCTTTAAAATAATACGACACGACGTAAAACAGCTGTGAAAGTTACAAAACAACCGAGCTAAACGAGCCCTGACAGAGTAAAGGTTAAATGCGGAGGTGGGAGAAGTAATCAAGTATTTTACTAAAGTAACGTGACGATGCAAAAAGAAAAAAATATTATTACAAGTAAAAGTCATGCACTCAAAATGTTTCCTCAATAACTGTGCAGAGGTACAAAGAGAGATGACATTATTATTGTTGTTGTATTAGACTGTTGTTACTGCTGCTTTAATGTGTAAGCTGCATTTAATGTGGCAGGTTGAAGGTGATTTAAAATAATGTATATACTTTTTAATATTTGTATTATTATAATGCAATAGACTTAATATTCTGTCATTTATATGTTATATTTGCAGAGTAACTGAAGCTGCTTAAATGTGTGGAGGTAAAATATATATATATATATATATATATATATATATATATAAATACATATATATATATATACATACATACATATATACATATGTGTATATATATATATATATATATATATATATATATATATATATATATATATATATATATATAGTTGAATTGAAGTGAAGTACAGGTACCTCAAAACTGCATAGTACTTGAGTAAAGTTTCCACCAATAGTTAATGTATAATGCAGTCAGAAAGTCTATAAAACATTTTTTTAACTGGACATCTTGGCTAGAGGTTATAAAAAGTGATCTCTGTTGTTTAAAGTTAGTGTTGGGTGGTAACAATAAAACAAATGATTTTATTATTGTAGTATTGTTGGTGTTGATCGTATTATGTCATTTCAGATGAGTGTTGAAGTGGAAAGAAAATTTGTATGCAGTGTCGACACTCTAAAAACACTGCAGGAGATCGGGGGTATGTGTTTAATCTGTGTACCACACATTCACACATGGGTAAATTTGGAATTGAGGCATTTAACCAGTGCTGTGATCCACGTCACAGAAGGACTTTTACAGCATTTAATGACACTAATTGCTGTGGTTTGCACCGTAATTGTATTGATACTGGCCATCTGTCCCCTGTTAATAATGAAGTTTAATTATCTGTATCAGCCTCTTTAGTATTTTTTATATTTATTTATCCATAGTTTAAATCATCCATCTCTCTTCCGCCCACTTCTTTTACTCAGCAGTGTGTGCTGGACAATGGCAGTTTCATGACCGATACTTTGACACCCCCAAGTATGACCTGACTTTGAGAGACATGTGGCTGCGTAAACGTACAGGATGCTGGGAGCTCAAGTGCCCAACAGCAGTTGTCGGGACAGAGGAGACAAGTGGAGAACAATCTAAAGCGGCAGCACTGTGTACCCGCTACAAAGAGATAACCAATCTGCCTGAAATCCAACTGAGGGTAACAGAGGTCATAAAAGAAGTTTGTGAAGACGGAGAGACAAGCTCCTCGGAAGAGGATGAGTCCTGGCTGAGCAAAATGAACCTGGCTTGCTTTGCAGAGTTTACAACAGTGCGGCGGTCGTTCATCCTAGAGGAGGAGGGGGTGCAGGTAGACCTGGACCAAGCTGACTTTGGCTACCACGTGGGAGAGATAGAGGTCCTCGTTTCAGAGGGAGGAGATGTGCAGTCTGCCTTGGAGAAGATCGAAAGAACAGCTCAAAAGCTGGGTGAGCTCGGAGCTGCCAAACTGCCCAACGCTTCATATGAATATAACAGTAATTGTGTCACGTATATACCTTTTCTTCTTTCTCTTTACAGGTCTGACTGGAGATCAGCGAGTTGAAGGAAAAATGAATGTTTACCTTAAAAGAAACCACTCAGAGCACTATGCAAAACTACTAAGTGCACATGTTTTGTGACACAAATTATACATGATCTGTAAGGGTTATAGCTAAACAGTTAAAATGTGCATTTTATATATGTAAGATCAGAGTATTATTTATTAGAAAGCCTAATGTTCTTACAATCAGTTATTAAAATTCCATAAATGTACTGTACTCACTCATTGTAAAGACTGTGAAAACTGAAAATAAATGGGGTACCACACTGTCAGATCATCATTAACATGATTGTTTTGTAGTGACAGATAATAAGACACTCACACTGGCGACCCAGCACCTGTACTTCTGTCAGAGACTACTGCTTCTGTGCTGAAATTTGAATTTTGAATTACTTGTGCAAATGCTGCTGGTGTCATGTCTTCGAGCCTCCTACAAGTTCCAGTTTTTTAGCAAGAGCCACTCAGTAGTAGTTTCCAAAAAATCTTCACATTCATGCTGATATTGTAATAATTATGAAATTAAATTATTAACTATGAAATGGGTATAGACTGGCTAATATGTGAGCTTTACATTATACTGTTACAAACATATTTGATAAAATAATATTTTACATTGAATTAAAATATCTTTTCAGGTACAAAACTAAAATAGGCAACTTTTGCATTGAAAATAGCAAAAATGATTAATTTGGTAGCACCATAACAAAAATGTTCTCATGGTTATTCTATATGTAGAATGGGTAATGAGGAAATTGGTAATTACATACCTACTTTCTCGATCTGAACAACATAATGACTAATTAATAAGTTGATTCCCATGCCATGTAAGTTAGGCACAGCATTTCACAGATAACCTGTTGATGTTTTATTCTTGTGTTTGCATTTAACAGCCACCTGTTCACCTGCTGTCACTGACTCATCTGTCAGTGCAGGTCATTTATGGTAGGTGTGGCAGCAGTTTGTGACTCCCAGATGCATTTAAAGCTACAGAACTCCAATTTCTTAAGTATTCTGTTGAACTATTAAATCAATGTTTTTGCCAGTGAATATGACAGAACAAGCCATTCCATAAGGAATAATGCTTGATAATGATGATCGCAGTGTCACTGTCTGCCCTACAATACAGAAGCATAGAAAAGGAAAACAATATTATTTATATATACAACAAGAGATGTATCCTGTTGTCATGACAAAGCATCTAGTTATAATGCAAAAATAATCTTGTTAAACTGACTAAACTTCTTTTCACAATAACAACAGATGTTTTCTCATTCTAATGAGATCAGTTAAGAGTGGTGTTGCCACCAGTAAACTGCAGAAATAGATGGATGGAAGCACTAAATGAACTGATCCAAGGCCCGTTTTTTCACAACACGGTCTTGTTAAGCAAGAGACATTAGTATGCAGACACTGCAGGCATTAGTCTACTCTGCAACGTACAGCACTCTCTGCTCAACATTTCTGCAGTAGTGTAGTGATAATAATACTTGATTCCTCCAACGAGAGAGAGGGAGACTTGTAACAAAAGATGAGTTACCACAGTCACACATCAGCCATCATCTTCAGTTTCAGGCTGTGACCAATCAGTTGGAGGTGATGGAGGAGGTTTCTGAGAGGTTGAAATTAGCCCTCGGGTGGATTGATCTGCTGGTCTCGTATCTACTGCGCCAACATCAGCACCTGTTGTGGACAGCTTTGTCTGGACACCTGTGATCCAAAAACACAATAACAGATTGTATGTAGAATAATGTGATACAGGGGTACGCTTTTTTTTTTCCACACAGAGAGCCATCATGAGTCATTTGACAGACACACACCTAGGCTTCTCCTGTAAAGCAGCCTTCGTTCTGACAGCTGGGTCCCCACAGACTTGGTCCTGATCGCAGGGAGACTGCACTGGAGGCCGACTTCATGCACGACCACTGAGTTACACTGACAGGCCACATCTGCTAGTTTTAAACATGATGCAGCTGCCCCCTTCATCAAAGACAGAAACAAAACAATACTGTAGTTTCATTTGGTTTGTTCAATTCTGCATGAACTCTGCAGGAAAGGGACAGTACTGAACAAAAAACATGAATGAAAATAGATGCTGTCAAGAAGATATTTTAACCTTTTGAGACCACCTGATTAACCTTAATCATTTAAGCCACCTTTACTATACAGCTTTTTTTTTTAACAGATACAGCACGTCTGATTTTGAGTGCAGCCTTGTTATGTAACACTTTTGCTGGATAGATAGATAGATAGATAGATAGATAGATAGATAGATAGATAGATAGATAGATAGACTTTATTGATCCCAAGCTGGGAAATTACAGTTTCATTAAATTTAAAAAGTAAGTGTATTCTGTGTGTGTTCTCAGTATGTGTGTTTAGTGTGTACAGATCCTGACCTTAAGGCATTGTTAGACTGGCGGGAATGGGTGAAACAAATGCTGTCTAAAAGGATCAGGGCTCATTAATGCTTTTTGGGTTTTTTTTTTCAAAGCAACTTTATTTGGCAATCAGCATACTGATTAACAACACCGAAGCCAGTGGGAAACAAATATGATAAATAAAGCATAAATACAGTACAAGAAGAAAAACATAAAAACAAATACATCATAATACAGATAAATAAAAAATAAAAAGTAAAGGAATATTCAAAGGCCTGTTGCAGGGGTGTCTTGATCGGTGCGTATAACGTCACAACCAACGGGCTTGCGTCAGAGGCACGTACCACACATACGCTCCAGATCGCACAGCACGTCAACAAAGACACTTTAAGTTACGAGATGTTAATAACGAGACGAGCTTTGGGCCGCTTCAAGTCGCTTGGTCACGCTCGGAGTGTTAAACACACAGTAGTTGACTTCAGCAGCTAGCTAACAAGCTGTCAGCTGTAACTTTGAGAAGCTGCCCACCTCCTCAGGCGGCGGGTCGCTCCGAGAAAAGTTTCTTTTGCACACCTCGTTCACCAAAATAACTTCTCACATGCCTGCTGCTTCACAGCAGGGTCCCTCGGCAGATAGTGGACTGAGGCTCCGGGCTCTGGTTTGCATCCCGACACAGCACAGCCTGACATAAGTACAGCTGTTTTCCAGTCTGTCCTCCCCAGCTGCTCTCATCCCGAGCTGCAACTTTCAAGTTTCCACACTGACACTTGTGTAATAAGCATGTGCACTGTCGCCACTTTGGATCATTGGCTTCACCTTTTGTAATGTCACAAATATCTGCATGTCATCCCAAATTATTTCACAAAAAACCAGCTCCCCAGTTGTAGAAGTTCAGGCTGATCAGTCTTAATGCATCCATGCAATCAGTGACTGTCAAACACAGAATAGATAGGTCTTAAAAGATGTGGTGAGCTATGCTGCTTGTTGGAGCCACTGTCCATCAACAATATTCAACGACTGCACTTGTAATAAACACATAATACTCTGGTTTGGATAACTGGTTAGTGATCTGTAAATTGTTGCTTTCTATTACATTAAAAATGTTTTAGTGTACACAGAAAGGACTGCTTCAAAACTACAATTCCCATCAATAATGACATGATAATCATTGCTTCTGTTTACTACATGAATAGGGAAGAGACAGTTTTGGAAGTGCAATTATTCATCATATCATGGGAGCATTTTCAGGAAGATCCATGTCAGCCTGCAGCTTTTAGACAGAGCTTCTGTCGCTCCTGCTCTTTGTGTGTTTTACATGTAAGTTTGAGTGCAACATATTTCTTACCCAGAACCTCAGTAAACTATCTTCTATGGCTTTGGACTATAGTCTTTGTTTGTTTTCTTAAAAAAAACAAGACAAGAAAACACACCTTGATTTCAGAATATGCATCACCAAAATAAATAGTTTTAAATCACATTTTGACTCAGGGTCCCTTTTGCAAGTCAGAGTCAGGATGAGGTAATATTAAGATAAGATATGCCGCTGTGACAGGGTGTGGATATGTCAGTAGGCTCTTGACAGTTCAGTTGTTATTATGCTGTACGTAATCCCAAAATCTGGAGAAAAAAGGAAAAAAAAACAAAAACAAAATGACTCACAGTGAATCTGTGCCCTGCAGGTTCACTCTGTGAGCCATCCATTATGTCAAGTAAACACCAAGCACAGAGATCTCTGAACATGGTCTAGTAAAGCAATGAACAGGATGGATTTTTTTAAGAAAGAAAGAAAATTGAATAAAAAATACCTTTGAACTGAATGCATGCTCAGTGGCATATTTTTATTGCTTAACCCATAAATCTTGCATCTTAATATGTAATAAGTTATATGTATATGTATATCTATGTTTTGACCATAGACATGGTTTTGTCCTGTGTGTGTCTGCTGGTTTGTTTCCAGTGTTATACTAGTCTATTTCCAGTGTGTTATACTAGTTTATTTCCAGTGTGTTATACTAGTTGATTTTCAGTGTTATACTGGTTTGTTTCCAGTGTTATACTGGTTTATTTCCAGTGTGTTATACTGGTGTGTTTCCAGTGTGTTATACTGGTGTGTTTATTTCCAGTGTGTTATACTGGTTTGTTTCCAGTGTGTTATACTAGTTTATTTCCAGGTTATACTGGGTTGTTTCCAGTGTGTTATACTGTGTGTTATACTGTTTATTTCCAGTGTTATATTGGTGTGTTTGCAGTGTGTTATACTGGTTTGTTTCCAGTGTGTTATACAGTGTGTTGAGTGTGTTTAGTTTATTTCCAGTGTTATACTGGTTTGTTTCCAGTCAGTGTGTTATACTGGGTTGTTTCCAGTGTTATACTGGTGTGTTTCAGTGTGTTATCCAGTGTTATACTGGTTTATTTGTTATACTGGTTTATTTCCAGTGTTATACTGGTTTATTTCCAGTGTTATACTGGTTGTGTTTCCAGTGTTATACTGGTGTTTCCAGTGTGTTATACTGGTTTATTTACTGGTGTGTTTCCAGTGTGTTTCCAGTGTTATACTGGTATTGTTTCCAGTGTGTTATACTGTTTATTTCCAGTGTTATACTGGTTTATTTCCAGTGTTACTGTTTATTTCCAGTGTCATACTGGTTTATTTCCAGTGTTATACTGTTTATTTCCAGTGTGTTTGTTTCCAGTGTTATACTGGTTATACGTTGGTGTGTTTCCAGTGTTATACTGGTGTGTTTCCAGTGTTATACTGGTTTATTTCCAGTGTTATACTATACTGTTTCCAGTTTATTTCCAGTGTTATACTGGTTTATTTCCAGTGTTATACTGGTTTAGTGTTATACTGGTGTGTTTGCAGTGTTATACTGGTTTGTTTCCAGTGTGTTATACTGGTTTGTTTCCAGTGTTATACTGGTTTATTTAGTGTTTACTGGTGTGTTTCCAGTGTTATACTGGTTTAGGTTTATTTCCAGTGTTATACTGTGTTATACTGGTTTAGTGTTTCCAGTGTTATACTGGTTTATTTATTTCCAGTGTGTTATACAGTTTTTTTCCAGTGTGTTATTTCAGTGTTATATGCAGTGTTATACTGGTGTGTTTGCAGTGTGTTATACTGGTTTACTTGAGTGTGTTATATGGTGTGTCCAGTTATAGTGTTTATACTGTTTGTTATTTGTGTTATACTGGTTCCGATGTTTCCAGTGTGTTTATTTCCAGTGTTATACTGGTTTAGTTTTATACTGGTGTTTTACCAGTGTTTGTTATTTCAGTGTTATACTTATTGTTTCCAGTGTTATACTGGTTTATTTCCAGTGTTATACTGGTTTATGTGTTTCCAGTGTTATACTGGTGTATTTCCAGTGTTATTTGCAGTGTCATACTGGTTTGTGTTTCAGTGTTATACTGTATTGTTGTGTTTACTGGTTTCCAGTGTGTTATACTGGTTTATTTCCAGTGTCATACTGGTTTGTTTCCAGTGTGTTATACTGGTGTGTTTCCAGTGTGTTATACTGGTTGTTTCAATTTATTTCAGTGTTATACTGGTTATATTAGTGTTTCCAGTGTTATACTGGTTATTTCCTGGTGTGCAGTGTTATACTGTTTATACTGTGTTATACTGGTTTCCAGTGTTTCCATTGTGTTATATTTTTCCAGTGTTATACTGGTGTATTGTTTCCAGTGTTATGTGTTATACTGGTTTGTTTCCAGTGTTATACTGGTTTATTTCCAGTGTTACTGGTGTATTTCCAGTGTTATACTGTGTTATACTGTGTTATACTGTTTATTTCCAGTGTTACTGGTGTGTTTCAGTGTTATACAGTGTTATACTGGTGTGTTTCAGTGTTATACATGTTTGTGTTATACTGGTCCAGTGTTTCCAGTGTTATACTGTGTCAGTGTTATTTGGTTTTCAGTGTTATACTGATGTGTTTCCAGTGTTTACCAGTGTGTTATACTGGTTTCAGTGTTTACGGTGTGTTTCCAGTGTGTTATTATTGTTTATTTCCAGTGTTTTATTGTTTCCAGTGTGTTATACTGGTTATACTGTGTTTCCAGTGTTATACTGGTGTGTTTGCTGTGCAGTGTTATACTGGTGTGTTTGCAGTGTTATATTGGTGTGTTTGCAGTGTTATACTGGTTTATTTCCAGTGTCAGTGTTATACTGGTTTATTTCCAGTGTTATAGTGTTTACTGGTGTGTTTCCAGTGTTATACTGGTTTATTTCCAGTGTTACTGGTTTGTTTCCAGTGTTATACTGGTTATACTGTTTATTTCCAGTGTTATACTGGTGTGTTTCAGTGTGTTATACTGGTGTGTTTGCAGTGTTATAGTGTTATACTGGTTTTGTGTGGTGTGTTTCCAGTGTGTTATACTGCAGTGTATACTGTTTATTGTTTCAGTGTTATATTGGTGTGTTTGCAGTGTTATACTGGTTTGTTTCCAGTGTTATACTGGTTTGTTTGGTTGTACAGTTATACTGGTGTTGCAGTGTTACATACTGGTTTGTTTCCAGTGTTATACTGGTGTGTTTTGTTTCCAGTGTTATACTGGTTTATTTGCAGTGTTATACTGGTGTGTTTTCAGTGTTATACTGTGTGTGTTATACTGGTGTGTTTCCAGTGTTATACTGGTTTGTTTCCAGTGTTTCCAGTGTTATACTGGTGTGTTTCTGGTGTGTTTATACTGGTGTGTTTTCAGTGTTATACTGGTGTGTTTGCAGTGTTATATTGGTGTGTTTGCAGTGTGTTATACTGGTTTGTTTCCAGTGTTATACTGGTGTGTTTGCAGTGTTATACTGGTGTGTTTGCAGTGTGTTATACTGGTTTACTGGTGTGTTTCCAGTGTTATACTGGTTTATTTCCAGTGTTATAGTGTTTCTGTGTTTGCAGTGTGTTTGAGTGGTGTACTGGTGTGTTTCCAGTGTTATACTGGTGTGTTTGCAGTGTGTTATACTGGTTTATTTCCAGTGTTATATACTGGTTATACAGTGTGTTTCCAGTGTTATACTGGTGTGTTTCCAGTGTTATACTGTGTTATACAGTGGTGTGTTTCCAGTGTTATACTGG
Organism: Scortum barcoo; assembly: GCA_023238725.1. NCBI lineage: Eukaryota > Metazoa > Chordata > Actinopteri > Centrarchiformes > Terapontidae > Scortum > Scortum barcoo. Next base: position 7,516,696 of record CM041551.1, read on the forward strand.
TTTATTACTGGTGTGTTTCCAGTGTTATACTGTGTTTGTGTTCTGGTTTGTTTCCAGTGTTATACTGGTTGTGTTTCCAGTGTTATACCGTTGTGTTTATATGTTTCCAGTGTTATACTGTGTTTGTGTTATTTCTGGTTTGTTTCCAGTGTTATACTGGTGTGTTTGCAGTGTGTTATACTGGTGTGTTTGCAGTGTTATACTGTTTATTTCCAGTGTTATACTGGTTGTGTTTGCAGTGTTATACTGGTGTGTTTCCAGTGTTATACTGGTGTGTTTGCAGTGTGTTATACTGGTTTATTTCCAGTGTTATACTGGCTGTGTTTTTGTTTATTTCCAGTGTATACTGGTGTGTTTGTGTTATATTTACAGGGGTTTTGTGTTATACAGGTGGTTTATTTCAGTGTTATACTGGTTTATTTCAGTGTTATACGGTTATTGGTTTGTGTTTCAGTGTTATACTGGTGTGTTTCCAGTGGTGTGTTATACTGGTTTTATTTGTTTCCAGTGTTATACTGTGTGTTTCCAGTGTGTTATTGGTTTGTTTCGTTACACTGGTGTGTGTTTGTGTGTTATACTGGTGTGTTTCCAGTGTTATACTGGTTACTGGTGTGTTTCAGTTGCAGTGTGTTATACTGTGTGTACGTGTGTTTCAGTGTTATACTGGTGTGTTTGGTGTGTGTTTGCAGTGTTATACTGGTGTGTTTGTTTCCAGTGTTATATTGGTGTGTTTGTTTCCAGTGTGTTATACTGGTTTGCAGTGTTTACTTTGCAGTGTTATACTGGTGTGTTTTCCAGTGTTATACTGGTTGTGTTTCCAGTGTTACTGTGTGTGTTTGTTTATTTCCAGTGTTATGTTATACTGGTGTGTGTGTTTATTTCCAGTGTTATACTGGTTTATTTCCATGTGTTATACTGTTTATTTCCAGTGTTATACTGGTGTGTTTACTATTGGTTTAGTGTTTCCAGTGTTATACTGTGTTTAGTGTGTTTCCAGTGTTTACTGGTGTGTTCCAGTGTTATACTGGTGTGTTTGCAGTGTTATATTGGTGTGTTTGCAGTGTGTTATACTGGTTTGTTTCCAGTGTTATACTGGTTTGTTTCCAGTGTGTATTTGTGTTATACTGTGTGTGTTTGCAGTGTTATACTGGTGTGTTTGCAGTGTTATACTGGTGTGTTTCCAGTGTTATACTGGTGTGTTTTGCAGTGTTATACTGGTGTGTTTTCCAGTGTTATACTGGTTTACTGGTTTGTTTCCAGTGTTATACTGGTGTGTTTCCAGTGTTATACTGTTTATTTCCACTGGTTTATTTGTGTTATAGTGTGTTTGCAGTGTTATACTGGTGTGTTTGCAGTGTTATACTGGTGTGTTTGCAGTGTGTTATACTGGTTTATTTCCAGTGTTATCAGTGTTTATTTATTTCCAGTGTTATACTGGTGTGTTTCCAGTGTGTTATACTGGTGTGTTTGCACTGGTTTATTTCCAGTGTTTACTGGTTTATTTCCAGTGTTATACTGGTTTGTTTCCAGTGTTATACTGGTTTGTTTCTGGTGTGTTTGCAGTGTTATACTGGTTATACTGGTGGTTTGTGTTATACTGGTGTGTTTGCAGTGTTATACTGGTGTGTTTGCTGTTTATTTGTGTTATACTGGTTATACTGTGTTTGCAGTGTTATATTGGTGTGTTTGCAGTGTTATACTGGTGTGTTTGGTGTGTTATACTGTGTTTACTGGTGTGTTTGCAGTGTTATACTGTGTTATACTGGTGTGTTTCCAGTGTTATACTGGTGTGTTTGCAGTGTTATACAGTGTTATATTGGTGTGTTTGGTGTGTTTTCCAGTGTTATACTGGTTTGTGTTATAGTGTTATACTGGTTGTGTTTGCAGTGTTTACTGGTCAGTGTTATACTGGTGTGTTTGCAGTGTTATACTGCAGTGTGTTATATTGGTGTGTTTGTTTATTTCCAGTGTTATACTGGTTTAGTGTTTACTGGTGTGTTTGCAGTGTGTTATACAGTGTGTTATACTGGTTTATTTCCAGTGTTATACTGGTGTGTTTAGTGTTTCCAGTGTTATACTGGTTGTGTTTCCAGTGTGTTACTGTTATACAGTGTGTTATATTGTTTCCAGTGTTATACTGTGTTTGTTTCCAGTGTTATACTGGTGTGTTATACTTGTTTTCAGTGTTATATTTTCCAGTGTTATACTGGTTTGTTTCCAGTGTTATACTGGTTTGCAGTGTTTCATGCAGTGTGTTATACTGGTGTTTACTGGCTTATTGTGTTTACATTGGTGTGTTTCAGTGTTATACGTTGGTGTTTGTGTTATTGGTGTGTTTGCAGTGTTATACTGGTGTGTTTGCAGTGTTATACTGGTTTGTTATACTGGTGTTTCAGTGTTATACAGTGTGTTATACTGTGTTTCAGTGTTATACTGGTTGTGTTTGCAGTGTTATACTGGTGTGTTTTCGGTGTTATAGCAGTGTTATACTGGTTTATTTCCAGTGTTATACTGGTGTGTTTCCAGGTTGTGTTATACTGGTGTATGTTTGCAGTGTTATACTGGTGTGTTTTCCAGTGTTATACTGGTGTGTTTGCAGTGTGTGTTTGCAGTGTTTATGTGTTATACTGTGTTATACTGGTTATACTGGGTTTCCAGTGTTTCTGGTGTGTTTGCAGTGTTATACTGGTGTGTTTGCAGTGTGTTATATTGTTTGTTTGCTGTGTTATACAGGTTTATTTGGTGTGTTTCTGCAGTGTGTTTGTTTATTTCCAGTGTTATACTGGTGTGTTTGTGTTATACTGGTGTGTTTGCAGTGTTATACTGGTGTGTTTGCAGTGTGTTATACTGGTTTATTTCCAGTGTTATCTGGTGTGTTTGCAGTGTTATACTGGTGTGTTTCCAGTGTTATAGTGTTATACTGGTGTGTTTGTTTCCAGTGTGTTTGTTTATTTCCAGTGTGATACTGGTGTGTTGCATTTCCAGTGTGTTATACTGGTTTATTTCCAGTGTTATACTAGTTTATTTGGTTTATTTCCAGTGTTATACTGGTTTATTTCCAGTGTGTTATACTTCCAGTGTTATACTGGTGTTTCAGTTTATTTGCAGTGTTATACTGGTTTATTTCCAGTGTTATACTGGTGTGTTTGCAGTGTTATAATTGGTTATTTCAGTGTTATACTGTGTGTATTGTTTGCATTGTGTAGTGTGTTGCATGTGTTATTGGTGTGTTTCAGTGTTATACTGGTTATACTGGTGTGTTTGCAGTGTGTATACTGTGTGTATTTGTGTTATACTGGTGTGTTTGCAGTGTTATACTGGTGTGTTTGCAGTGTGTGTTTATTTATACTAGTGTTATATTGGTGTGTTATACGTGGTGTTTCTGTGTTATAGTGCTTAGTGTTATAGTGTTATACTGGTGGTGTGGTTATACTGTGTTTGTTATACTGGTTTGTTTGTTATATTGGTGTTTCCAGTGTTATATACTGGTGTGTTTGCAGTCCAGTGTTATACTGGTGTGTTTGCAGTGTGTTATACTGGTGGTGGTGTTTGTTTCCAGTGTTAGTTTAGTGTTATACTGGTTTATTTGTGTTATACTGTTTCCAGTGTGTTATATTTGCAGTGTTATACTGGTGTGTTTACAGTGTTATACTGGTGTGTTTTCCAGTGTGTTATACTGGTTGTGTTTGCGTTGTTTGTGTTATGCAGTTGTACTGGTGTGTTTGCAGTGTTATACTGGTGTGTTTCCAGTGTTATAGTGTTATACTGGTGTGTTTTGCAGTGTTATACTGTGTGTGTTTGTCCAGTGTTATACTGGTGTGTTTGCAGTGTTATATTGGTGTGTTTGCTGTGTTATACTGTGTGTTATATTGTGTTTATTGCAGTGTGTTATACTGGTGTGTTTCCAGTGTTATACTGGTGTGTTTGCAGTGTGTTATACTGGTTTATTTCCAGTGTTATACTGGTGTGGTTATATTGTTTCCAGTGTGTTATACTAGTTTATTGTGTTTTCCTGGTGTGTTTGCAGTGTGTTATACTGGTTTATTTCCAGTGTAATATATTTGTTTCATACTGGTTTATTTCCAGTGTTATACTGGTGTGTTTGTTTATTTCCACTGGTGTGTTATACTGTTATTTCCAGGTTTACTGGTGTGTTTCCAGTGTTATACTGTTTGTTTGTACTGGTGTGTTTCCAGTGTTATACTGGTTTGTTTCCAGTGTTATACTGGTTAGTGTTTACTGGTGTGTTTGCAGTGTTATACTGGTTTATTTCCAGTGTCATACTGGTTTATTTCCAGTGTTATATATGTTTTGTGTTATTTGCATTTGGTTTACTGTTTGTTTCCAGTGTTATACTGGTGTAGTGTTTCTGTGTGTTATACAGTGTTTACAGTGTGTTATTGGTGTGTTTGCAGTGTGTTATACTGGTGTGTTTGCAGTGTTATACTGGTGTGTTTGTTTATTTCCAGTGTTATACTGGTGTGTTTGCAGTGTTATACTGGTGTGTTTGCAGTGTTATAGGTTTTGGTGTGTTTGCAGTGTGTATTTTGCAGTGTTATACTGGTGTGTTTGCAGTGTTATACTGTGTTTCCAGTGTTATACAGTGTTATACTGGTTTATTTCCAGTGTTATACTTGCAGTAAATATATTGTGTGTTATAGTGTGTTTGCAGTGTTATACTGGTGTGTTTCCAGTTTGTGTTATACTGGTTTATTTCATGTGTTTATTTGCAGTGTTATACTGGTGTGTTTGCAGTGTTATACTGGTGTTTTGTTATTTCCAGTGTTATACTGGTTGTATTTGTGTTTACTGGCAGTGTTATACCAGTTGTGGTTTAGGTTTGTTATACTGGTGTTGTGTTATACTGGTGTGTATTTCCAGTGTTATACTGGTTTAGTGTGGTTTGTGTTATACAGTGTTATATTGGTGTGTTTGCAGTGTTATACTTGTGTATTGTGTGTTTGCAGGTGTGTTTGTTATACTGTGTGTGTTTGCAGTGTGTTATACTAGTTTATTTGTGTTTATTTCCAGTGTTATTTGTTATACTGTGTGTGTTTGCAGTGTTATACTGGTGTGTTTGCAGTGTGTTATACTGTTTATTTCCAGTGTTATACATTGGTGTGTTTGCAGTGTTATACTGTGTTTTGCAGTGTTATACTGGTGTGTTTGCAGTGTTATACTGGTGTGTTTTCAGTGTGTTATACTGGTGTGTTTGCAGTGTTATACTGGTGTGTTTGCAGGTGTGTTACTGGTTTATTTCCAGTGTTTATACTGGTGTGTTTGTTTATTTCCAGTGTGTTATACTGGTGTTATACTTGTTTATGTTCCATACTGGTTTATTTCCAGTGTCATACTGGTGTATTTGGTTATATTTCCGTGTGTTATACTGGTTTATTTCCAGTGTTATAGTTGTGTTTCAGTGTTAGTGTTATACTGGTGTGTTTGCAGTGTTATAGTGTTTATACTGGTTTATTTGTGTTATACTGGTGTGTTTCCAGTGTTATACTGGTGTGTTTGCAGTGTTATACTGGTGTGTTTCCAGTGTTATACTGGTGTGTTTGCTGTGTGTTATACTGGTTTATTTGGTTTATATTAGTGTGTTTCCAGTGTTATACTGGTGTGTTATAGTGTTTAGTGTTTATTTCCAGTGTTATACTGGTGTGTTTGTGTGTGTGGTTTATTTCCAGTGTCAGTGTTATACTGGTTTGTTTCCAGTGCAGTGAATATTATTGGTTTATTTCCAGGTACTGTGTTTCAGTGTTATATGTTATATTAGTTTATTTCTGGTGTGTTTGCAGTGTTATACTGGTGTGTTTCCAGTTTATTTCCAGTGTTATACTGGTGTGTTTGCAGTGTGTGCAGTGTGCTGGTCTCCATTCACACTTGTGAGCTACAGCAGTGCGGGTCACGTGACGGGGAGAGGGCAGGGGCACGCGCAAGGTTTTTTCACACTTTTGTAAACAACATGGCGATTCACGGACTGTCGCTGCTAGCAGCTTGAACAAACACTGTGCTGTCAAAAGCTCTGCAGCTCCACTCTCTGCCACAGACGCCGAGCACCCGCGGGGAGTTTCAGCCCGCAAAGAAACACAACAAAGAACCGGACTGACGTGCTGTCAAAGGAGACAGTCTGACTGTCACACGGTAATTTCAAGTCGTTAGCATGCTCGGGCTAGTTAGCTCAAACAAAATGATCCTCTGCACGCCAGTCAGGATGAACCAAACACGGACGGTTGGTTTGCAGAACACGTTATTTGTGCATTTGAAGAAATAAAATGATAAATGCCTTGAATAGACGCAGCCATTGTTACCTAACTTCTGTTTTCCCCTCTTGTCTGCTACTTTGTACAGTGTCCACCTGGCTCCCCCAGGTGACTCTAAAACTGTCCCTTGTCATTTTAACTATTTAACACCCCCCTCCCTCCTCTGCCAGGCCATCTTCAGTCTATGGGCTCTCAGTCCAGTTCTGGGATGTCTGGAGGAAGGAGCTCTTCCAGTGGCAACCCAGCTGAGCAGCCTGAAGTACCTGAAGCAAACCAGAGCAGCAGCAGCAGCAGCAGCCGAGGCCGCAGGACGGCTGACAGGCAGCAAGGAGACAGACAGCCAGCATCAGAGGAGGACGTCGACTTAGCTGAAGTGCTGGCTTACCTACTGAGGAGGTAAACTGGGAGGAGTTTGTGCTCCTGACACTGGAATCAACATAAACATACAGGTGTACTGTGTGTTTCTTCTGCGACTTTATTCACATTTATAATGTCACAGTGCTCCTGCAGGAAACGCCGAGATACTAACAAATCATTTTGGGTAAAGTGGGTACTTCCTAACAGAAGAAGATATCCACTGAGAGACCAGAAAAGTAGAAACACCTGTGTGATGCAATAGGCATGCAATATGCTGTGTATTACTTTACGTAATTGTTTTTCTCATCATTTAAAGCAGAAGAAGGTAACTTATTTAAAAGTGTTTTTAGTCATATTTGCTAAAACTGTCATTTTGTCATGACAGTAGTACAAGGAACAGATTATCTGTCAAAAAAATCAGGCTCCCCCAGCTCCACCTGCTTTTTCTGAGGCCATTTGATAAGAATCCACCGCGCCTGGGTCAAAAACTACCGGTCAGAGATGCTCCTAATTTTACCTGCTGGATTTTAACCATATAGCTCGAATAAGGGTCAGTGAACAAACATTCCCACAACATCAATTCTTCACTGTAAATTGTTATATCCATTTGTGATTTCCAATAGGTGGCCGTATACACCGAAAAGAAGTTGTCACATCTACTTAGACTGAGGTTAACTTGTATCTGGCCAGTTTATTAGATCCTCTCCAAATGGCACAAAATAGAGTAAAAGCTTGAGTGTTTTCACCCCTCTGCCTGGGGAGCGAATAATTGAAACATCACATTACATTACAGTCGAGTTTGGGAATTTCCCATCCCCATTCCAAGTTGATATTTTAATGTCGTTAAAGTGGCTGGGAAATATCCCTCTGTGAGCAACCACTTCTCAAGGAATCGTTTTCAGCACTTGGAACTGATCCATGGCAGTGACAGGAGCCTCTAGTAATAACAGGAGTAGTAACAGGAGTCAGAACTAGAGAGTGCCACGATCTGGAAGAGTTGAAATGAATGAGTAGCACTCTCCTTTCTCACTTCACTTAGCATTCAACTACCCTGGAGCGAGCCACTGGTCCCCCATCTGTTGCGGTGGAGTTACAGGGCTGCTGATTTGCTCACAGCAAAGTAACACTTTGTGCAGGCTGGTGTCTCATTACTGCACTTTAAGGTTTCGACTGGACTCATTTGTTTTCTGAGTAAATATTTCAAGTATCAGTGAATTAAGACTTCTGCTCCACGGCTGCCTGTTACTCCCCAAAAGTCTTTCTTCAGATACGCTCTTCACTGTAGAGGCTCAGATTAATTTGATCACCACTTGGACTGATTGGTCGGGGAGCTGATGTGGTGTTTGTGTGCGCAGGGGCCAGGTCCGACTGGTCCATGGCAGTGGAGCCACGGGACTGCAGCTGGTTCAGTCATACTCTGACTCTGATGAGGACAGCGATGGAGCCTGGGAGGGTCGGCTGGGCGATCGCTACAATCCACCAGGTAACCTCTGACTGGCACCGTTCACCGCTCGGGCACAAAGGTAGAAAAATACACTGCATCTTGCTTGATATTCTGGAGTGTCTTACTGCCACTCCTCAGCTAAGATATGCAGTTTCAACAGAAATACACATTGGGCAGCTTATGAAGGTCTGTTAGAATGAAAACATTTACTTGCTGTATTAATTCAAAGTGTTTTGGGACAGTGTGTTTCTGGCTCTTAGTTTTCTCTGTAGTTGGAATCCACCCAGTAATCAGTAACAGAAACAGGATGAATGCATGCCAGTAACATGTAAGATTCCAATTAGTACTGCTATTGTTTTGTTTTCTGTGAGACCCAAAACAAATGTTATTTGTGTGAGAGGAAATTAAGTAAGCAGTATAAAATGAAGACATTTCCATCCTTTTTTTGCCTTTATATAGGCCTGTACAACAAATTAACTTATCTTAAAGCTGTGTGAATTAACAGTAGATCATTTTACTTAGCTAGTGAGTCCAGTGTGTCTTCTACTCACGTCAATTTTTCTTCCCCACTCTCCTCCTCAGTATCATCAGAAAATCATAAAAATGTACCTTTGTACAGTTGGTCATGTGTCAGTTGAAGAAAAGTCCAGCGGTTGGTTCTCATAAATATGTCAGATTGCAGAGTCGGGATGTCCTGTCTGTAACGAGTTCTGAAGGTTTGATGTCGAATTAATGCCATTTGTATTTGTTGTCTTTCTAGTGGACACCCAACCCGACACACATGAAGTGGACCGGAGTGAGATCCGAACTCAGATCCTCCTGGCCACTGCCTCCTCTACGGTGAAAGGCAGACAGAGTTTCACCCACATGCTGGCAGAGGTCAGACCGCAGGGACAGAGACACAAACTAAAAGGCAGTGTCGACACTAAATTGCAGCGAGATGATAATGACTGATTTTGTCCAGTTTTACAAGACATTTATGAAGTAATTAAGAGCTCTGTTTAAATGTAGGTTATTGGCAATTCAGTTTATCCAAATATTTAAGATCATAATTCACTTGGTTTTGTCAGCCAGTTTAATGCCCAATAAATGATTTCATTTCTTACAAACTGCTTTTTAGAGGGAACAAGGCAGATGTAGAGGTTCCAGTTTTTCCCATGGAGAGTGCAGTCGTATCCGCACACAGTGAGTCAATTCTACATATTAACAATATTTCTCTATAAATTGTCAGAATATGAAAAATAGACGGAATAAGAATCAGTTAAAAAAGTGGTACTTCCTGATGTGTTTCATGTGATGCTGATTGCTGTATTATTTTTTTAATGAAAACCTAGAACACACTAGACATGTTTACAAGAGGACTCATGCTGTTGTCTGTCAAATGATATTGACTCTTGTTCTCTTGCAGTTTTCTGCCAAACTATGTATCCCACAAGGATACATACCAGCAGAAAGCCTTCTGTGGAGTGTACAGTGAGGATGGCAACATGTTCCTCTCTGCCTGCCAAGGTAAATAACCCCAGATCCAACATGAGAACCCAGAGGAACTAAGTCAGATCTGATAATCATTCTTAGTGCTTGTTAAAACTGCGTAGACCACCAAGTCATCGGGGCCATTCATACAGTGTCACAGACTGCGGTCAGTCACACACAAGTATTGTTGACTTCTGAATTCCTTGTTTAACATTTATGGACGCAAACCCCAAATATCAGACATCAGATTTGTTTAACTAAAAAATTATTTAAAAAAATACCTCATCCATTAGCCCCATGTCATATTCATTATTTTTATTGATTTGTCACTGATTTATTATGTGACTTCTTTTTTAATTAAGTGTGTGTTTTCTTAGCAAACAGTACAGCCGAGGAACAATAGGTCTCACCCTGTCCTTCCCTGTCATGTGATTGCATCCATTCATTACATTTATTACATTAGGGTTTTTTTGTTGTCGTTGCTCGCTGCAGACCAGAACATCCGCTTGTACGACACCACCAGGGGGCGCTTTCACCTACGTCGAAAAGTGAAGGCTCGCGATGTGGGCTGGAGCGTGCTGGACGTCTGCTTCACCCCTGACGCACAACACGTGCTCTACTCCAGCTGGTCTGACTACAGTAAGTCTAAGGGGCTTTTAAGATACAGTGTGATGCAGTCAGTCAGTGATGCTAATTAGTGTTGTGTGCTGTTTTCTTGTTATGGCTTGGACAGCCAGCGATCCCCCAAGAACCATCCGCATCATCCATATGTGCATTTTACTGAGGATGCAGTGGCATAACAAAAAACTGAGATAGGCCTCTGTACCAAACATATTCTATAAATCTATCTTTCACACTCTACTCATAAATCTTATTATTATTCTTATTTCGGATTGGTTGGGTATTTGAACAAACATCTCAACTTGTAGTTGGTGAGAGTGAGCCAAATGTTCTCAAGGATTTAATTTCTTTTTGGGCATTTCGGATTATTTATTGTCCTAAATACTAATAATAGATAGCTCTTAGGCTGACTATGTGAGGACGGAAAGTGATCTTGAGCTCTGTCAAGAGACTTCTGACAAATTCAACTTTTCAAGTTTTATTTATTGTAGCCTCGCAAGTCATCTTATTGAACAAAGGCTCAGAAAAGTATAAAGAAATCACATCTTTAGCAGCATGACTGTTTATACATGGTTGTGCTGTGTCACCAGAATACACAGTATGCTGTTTTGTTAATATGTTCTGTGTCTTCCCCACAGTTCATTTGTGCAGTATAGATGGAGACAGTGAAAACCACACCGCCCTGGACCTCAAGTTAGTGTTTCCCTCATAGTAACTTATAACATTACGGAGCAGGTAATCTATCATTCCCTACCAGCTACCCCTCCCCTTCCTTCATTGCCACCTGGATGAATGATGCTGTCAGAACTTGTCACCTCACGATCCATCCTTTCGCTCTGTCTGTGTGTTAATTTGAGAGATCATTATTTCAACAAAGCGCCGCCATTAAACTTGCAGCACTCCTAACAATAGCATTGTTTAAGAGATGATGCGTGCCTTCATCAAGCTTTCTGGTGTGGGATGACATAAAGTAGACGTCGTGATTCAGTAATGGTGCTTTTGCTGTGGTGTCAACCTGCCTCTCTCTCTGTGTGTGTGTGCTGTTATGCTGTTGTGCTTTGTAGTCCAGATGAGAGGAGGTTCTGTGTGTTCTCACTGGCTGCGTCCACAGATGGCAATGAGATCCTGGGAGGGTAAGTACAATTTGCTTTTATGTTTCAAGGCAGTGACTGACTGACAGAATTGAAATGAGCACTGAAGTCTCTTTCAGAAATGTAAAATTCAGGCAGCGCTTCTTTTTTTCTGACAGCCGTCTGTTAGAGGAGGAAGCTAAATAGACAGGACACACACACATCTGATATGAAGCACTCTCAGTTCAGCACCAGTTCAGCACCACGTTTAAACCTTGAATGCCAGTGTGTTGAGTGTCTCTCTCTCTCCTCTCTCTCCTTGCAGAGCGAATGACGGCTGTCTTTACGTTTTTGATCTTGAGCAGAATAAACGAACATTGAAGGTTGGTGTGTGAATGCATTTGATGTTTGGGTTTTGCTTCCTTTCCTGTGGAGTATATCGGTTCCTGAATCATGTCCATATTTGTCTGTCTGCGTGTTTGTACCTCGTCCTGCAGTCAAGGTGAGCCAGACATCAGCACACCTGAAAGTGTACAGGCTCACATAAAGTTTTAAATGGCCCCACCGTCTGTAATGTAGCAGCAGAGTCCAGCTCCACCCTGCAGGGGGGCAGCGGGGGTTAAACCCTCCCCTCCTCCTCCCACTGCCCCCCTCTGCGTAGAAGTCAGTAGCTGGCCTCTACCATCTGTTTCATCACTGTCTTATGCTCTTTTCTCATTCTGTCCCTCCCATTACCTCAGCGTCAATGTGTCTGTGCTTTATCTCAAAGCTCTTTTTCCACTTAAAGGATAAGCATGGTGGTGGTGTGTATGTTTTTTATTGTTAACAAAACCCATGAAAAGACCAAAACCAACAATAATCTGATCTCACTCTTTTCTACAACTGTTTTCGCTGTGGCCGAAGCCTGATCTTATTTTATAAGAGCTCCACTAAAAACAGCCCAGCCACACTCGTGGACTGGGTGATATCCCATATATATATATATATATATATCCAATACATTACATTGGCACTGTAGTTTATTTTGAGTCGATCCCCCCCCATACAGCGTTCTGCTGATATAAATACTCACTAGAGCACCAAATTGGTGGGTGAAAATAGTCCCCAGTAAATGCTGTATTTACTTTAGTTTGAGTAATGTTTGCTAAAAACTACAGCAGGGTATTATTTAGCTCATTTAAAAATGGAGGTATATATTTTTGCTCTTTTAAAGCAGGTACAAATAGTTTTTGGGCTGAGGAGTATAGACAGTTGGGCTAACCCATGGTTGGTTAGGGTGAGGTTTTTTTTGTAGGGTATGTTGACAATAACAGAGCAAGACTATTGTGCTAGCATCTGTGAGGTAGACTTTTAGTAAGTATAAAGACTTTACCATGTTCACCATCATAGTTTTATTGTGTTTTAACATTAGAGATAACGACTTGCAGCTCAGGTTATTGGGAATGTCGTTAGTGTTGCTGATATCTGGTCATAACTCATCATAAAGTGTTGGAGAGCACTGATCATCTCATTGTCTGAGCTTTAATGTACTTTCATCTTGCAGATAAATGTGTCTGCCACTAAATAAAACAGGTAATACACAGGATCAGTTCAGGCTATCTCAGTAATCCTACTAATGTTCCACAGCAGCTTTTGTTTCTGTCATGACTGTAAAACATACAAACAGATGTGTGCAAGCACAGAGCTCATATATGTTTCACACTCACTTTCTCATAAAAGAAATCTTACAGTCTCACACACACACACCCACCCTCCGCACAGAAACACTGACACTTTCTTTTGCACCTCCCCTCTTCAGATTGATGCCCACGAGGACGACGTGAATGCGGTGGCGTTCGCCGACAGCTCGTCCCAGCTGCTCTTCTCTGGCAGCGACGACGCGCTGTGCAAGGTGTGGGACAGACGGACGCTGCGGGAAGACAGACCGCAGCCTGTCGGACAGCTGGCCGGCCACCGAGACGGCATCACCTTCATCCACAGCAAGGTGGGGGGGGGGCAAAGAGAGGAGGGCTGCTGGTATTTAATCAATCTGTCAGCGACAAGTTCCCTAAATCCTTGTGGGTAGTTGGATTTGACTGATGACTGGTTGGAAGTTGATTGATTTATTAGCCCAGGGCACTCTGTATCTAGTCCAGTACAGTGGTCTAACCCCAAGGTTTTTTTGTTTTCTTATTAACATTCGGTCCTCTTCACCTCTGTCGTGACTGTGCCAGGGTGATGCACGCTATCTGATCAGCAACTCAAAGGACCAGTCCATCAAGCTCTGGGACGTCAGGAAGTTCTCTCCGAAAGAGGGTTTGGCAGCTTCCCGCCTGGCTGTCACCCAACAAAACTGGGATTACCGCTGGCAGCAGGTTCCCCAGAGAGGTAAGGAGGAAGAGACAGGGAGCTAGTGGTAGTGGATGAGTCAGGAGGGAAGACAGGAGAAGGGAAGTTAGAGGACAAGAGGAGTCGAGGTCACATGGTGGAAGAGAAAAGAGGGGGAGATAAAGATGAATATGACATTATAAAAGAACACAGAGAGGGCCAGTGACAGAAAGGTGAAACAAGGGTGTGTACATGTGGTGAGGGAAAGGAGATACGACAGTATTAAAACCATGCATAGGGAGATGAATGATAACCATTACAAGTCAAAGAGGATGCAAAAAGTAGAGGAGAGGTGAAGGGTAGGAGCTTGGATAATGAGGTGGAGGAGGGAGAGAGGGGGAGGGAAAAACCTAAAAATAGAAAAATAAGACAATGGAAGTTTACCCACATTTTAGCTGGATTACAAATGTTCAGGATGTGAGTGAAACCTGTATATCTTAATAAATTGCACCAAACCTAAAGGAGGTTAATTTGTTCATTTCTGAAAATGTTTGTATTTACCTCCCATCCCTGTTGTTGCCGTCAGCCCTGAAGAGACACAAGCTGACGGGCGATACCTCTGTGATGACCTACCGGGGTCACGGCGTTTTGCACACTCTCATCCGCTGCCGCTTCTCTCCAGAGTTCAGCACTGGACAGAGGTTTATCTACTCTGGCTGCTCCACAGGCAAAATCATCAGTGAGTGTCCCCATGTCGCATCATTTTACATGAGAAGTAGTGTAAATGCAGTTACAATATAAATGAGAGTGATTAAAGGGACATGCAAGCTAAACATGTTGAATTCTTCTTGTCTGTCCAGTTTACGACGTCCTGACGGGCGCTGTGGTCTCCAGACTGTCGGGCCATGACGCGTGCGTGAGGGACGTCAGTTGGCACCCGTACGAGGACAACATCGTCAGCAGCTCTGTGAGTGCTGTTAATGCAAACTGTTCAACCAGAGTGTAAAAGCTTGTGACCATAAATATTACATTAAATGGAAAGAAAGCACTTTTCACAAACAATGAAAGGTTTTTATGGAGGAGAATTAAACCAGACAGTGTTTCTTCCGGTAATGGAATAATGTGGAATTAAAAGTAAAAGAACTGTGCTTGGCTAATAACAGAGAATCAAATGGACCATTTACAGAAATATGCAAGTGTATTTTATGCATTGTTTCTAATGCATATTGAATTAAATTGTACGTTTTAGCAGTTTCTCTCTCAGTTGCAGGGAAAACCAGACTATTTATTCATAGCTAGAAAAAAACATGAAAGCTGAAATCGGCAAGTTCCCCTAATGTTGTCGGCCTCTTCGGCGGCAACAAATTAGTTGTTGTTGAAACAAAGTTGGCAGTGTGTACTGGGATGCTCTTTTGACTTCATCTTCTTGACCACTTTAGTAAAGTCACATTATTGATGTAGCTACAGGCAAATGCAAACTACTTCACCCATCTGGTCAATGACCAAAAAAAACTTGCAAAACAAGCAAAAGAAATAGTTTTCTCTTTGTTTGCCTTTAAACAGTTTTGTTTTTTTTAACATTTGGTTAAGATAATATAGATGCTGTCTGTTTATTTGCCAACGCACAATTTGAAAAGTTCATCCATTTTTCAATTAATTTTGTTGACAAATTTAAAGGATGAAAGTTGAAAAACAGCAATAAATGTGAGAAACAAATTTCAGCCAGAGAGCCAGTGAGGATCTACTCAAAGCAAAGTGCATGAATGGTAATGCAAACACAGGAAGTTTATTATTAGTAAAAAAAAAAAAGTAAGTTATAATTTGACTCTATTTTAAATTCAGATAAGTTACAGATTTCAGCTTTGATAAATCCAGAACAAATAACTATTTCAAGTAAATGCGAGAGTCTAACTCAGCTAAGAAAAGTCACAGAGAACTTGTAAGTTAAGTGAGCTGCGGGTGCTGACTGTTGTCCCTCATCCTCCTTTTGTTTCTCCACAGTGGGACGGAGCGGTGCGAATGTGGGAGCACAGACAGACCAATCCTCTAGAGGAGGAGAGAGAGAGGGAGAGAGACTGACAACAGGTGAAATACCCTTTGAGATAAGAAGAGCGACAAAGGAAAAAGATGTCAAAGGAAGTGACATCACCACAGAAGGGGCGAGGCTGCCCCTGACAGAGGACGGCAATAAGCTCAGAGGGACAGGGAGAGACTTAATTATCTTTTAAATTCAATGCTGGATATTAATGATTACAATTATAGCGTGGTTGTGAAGTGTTCATTTGTAAGGCATTATAGCCTTACGTTGTCAAGTGCGGATTATGGCACAGTGGGGACGGCTGACTTCAGTTGTTTCTTTTTGTTCTTGCCTCACTGTCTTGCGCAAAGTCGACAGGCTGATGGTTTCGAATCTGGCTTGAAACGGTTCACGCAAATGTGCTGAAGCCGAAAATGCTAAGCACTGCACTTACTTAATGAGCTATTGAAATGTAATGGTAAGTTAGTTACATAAAAATCAAGGTCGGATGTTGGTGGAAGAAACCGAGGATAATAATTCTGTATAAATGTATAATATTTTAATGGTAAGTTCAGGGGGTGTATTTAGATAGTTGTAAGTGCCCTGGTTTTGAGCTCAGTTTGCTGTTATGGATAACTTGAGCTGTATCCTGTGTGAAGGACTGTCAAGTCCACCTTTAAAAACCCAGTATATTATATTAATCCCAAAGTCACAACTCCTAAAGCTGGCTGTAATTTAACTTTCCTGAGACACTGTTGATCCACCACTTAGTCAATTGTTCAAGGGCAAATTCCTGTTTGTCAGCTTCCTGTTCATGTGGTTGACCGGGACTCCCAAACATTATTATTCGTTTACTGTGGAAATCACAACGATTTTATGCTAAATCCTCTTTAAACCGCTTCAAGTCTAAAGACAACCCTTTTATTTAGACACAGTAGTCTGAGGATGTTATTATTGACCCTGGATCAGCACTCAACTTTGTAAACACAAGCCTGAGTCAATTAAAAAAAAAAAAAAAAAACAAGAAAAAGGAAAAAAAGTCATTTTGTTGGCCAATATAAACCTGGGATCTGTTAAAACGATTTGAATGTGTGTGATAATATGTTGAGGTCAAGACTTGGTGAAGGGACATGGGTTGGGGTGTGCACAGATCAAAACTTTACACACTGACCTGTATAATATGCAATTTTCAGGTGTTTATATCAAAGCCCATGTTTCACTCCCAGACTCTTGTTTTACAGTAACAATAAAATCTCTCTGTAAATGTATCTTTGTGGCCTAAGGCTTTTTATGGAGTATTTGCTGCATGCAAATGTGGGGTGCAGAGAGAATACAACACTTTCATGTCATGAACTAAATGGAGAAAAGTTCCTATTTGCACTTACCACTGAACAAATACCACATGAAACCAATAGTTAACTTTTATCCTTCCATTTAGTTAGTTTGTCCTGAAAATTTTATTTGGCTAAATACAACTGCCATTATGTGCATTTGTACATAATGACAGTTGCACATAACAGACAAGTGACAGCTAGCTGCCACGGGAGCCACAGCAAAGTCGCTTGAAGGTCGTTGTAATGACTGCGATGCAGTAAGTGGTCTAAAATTAGACCGAGATTCTTTGGCATGTCTGGTTTCATTTACACTTAGTGATCCTACCTAATACAATGGAGATTTTTCTAACAACCCACCAACACAGTGCTGTTAATCATTTATGGTCTGAGCCACAGTCTCAGTGAAAGAAGGAGGTCTTAAGATCAGTTATTAGGAAGAGGAGATCACAATGCAAGAAAACCTATCTGAACCTGGAAATTAGAGCAAACAAAAAAATGTCTTATTCTGCATTTGAACAACTGAGAAGCCAAATGGAAGAAAATAAGAGAAGATTATGTTCAAGTTGATGTTATTTGTTTTACATTTTTTAGCACACACAAAGAGCTGTGTCACTTAAAGAAAACAATTAACCTAACATATGCACTCCAGCAGTATTTCTGTTAGTATGGCTTTGCAGTCTATATCGGTAGTGGGACTGGATGTCCTGGCTTGTGAAAACAGTTCTAGTCTGTTTTATTGAGCAGAAATCCCACGGAAAGACTAAATTTACTTAATTTGGCTCTGGGAGTTGAAGAGGTTTAAGAGGCTCTGGCCTGAGGAGTGGGCCTGGAAATAAAAAAAAAAAAGGCTGAAAGTGCTGAGAGAAACGCAGCTGTTCGTGGCGCCAAATGCAGGCTGGCAACAGTTTATAACTTAAATTAGTTTTGGCTCCAACAGCTGATTCTAAGAATGGAGGGACTAATGGAGAACCAAAGAAGGAGCCAAATGAGCCAGTTTATGTCAGAATGACTCTTTTGGCAGGAAAAGACTGTAACTGTAACTGAACCATGTTGCATCACACCAGTAAGCCTGATAGGAAAGTCATTGTTTTTAGCCATTGTGCACCAGCTTGTGTTTTATTTAAGACACAGATTCGGTTGTTGTATCCTCAGCTGCCGTGATATGAGGACGCTAGGACTGCCAGCTATTGTAATGGGATCAAATTCACAATGTGTTGGATCACGGTTTTGAGAATAATGGGGTCAGTTGCGGCAGCAGCTATTACCATGTCCACAGTCTGTGTGGTAGAGGGAGGGGGGTGGGGACGTTTGAGGGGAAAGGGGACAGAGGGGTTATATTTTTACAAACCATGTGATCTCCTGCATGCCTGACAGTGATAAAGTAGAAAGGCTCCCAGAGTAGAACTGGAGTGCCTTTCAAAGACAAAGAAAGTGAGGCAGACTCCACCATGACCACGGCTCTAATTGGACACAAACAGAGAAGAAGAGGAGGACATTTTCTAAATCAAATCAAAAACCGCAAAAGGTATCATCCAGGAGACAAACAGGGCAGATAAACATGGATCTGAAGAGTAAAAACACCTCAAATGGCTTCACACCAGAGATCAACTTGGAGAAGTTACATAAGGTGGCTGCAGAGCTGATACTGTCAG
This sequence comes from Scortum barcoo, assembly GCA_023238725.1. Lineage (NCBI taxonomy): Eukaryota > Metazoa > Chordata > Actinopteri > Centrarchiformes > Terapontidae > Scortum > Scortum barcoo. The sequence goes on from CM041551.1 coordinate 7,535,234, forward strand.
TAAAACTCATCGTCAGGCTCCTGAACGTTGCTCTGGTGCTTCTAACCAACTTGCTGGCTAGAGTTTTAGGAAGCCGCCTGGTCAGAGGACATTTCCACCTCATGCTCTCTGGTTTGGTTCTGTTTGGTCCCGTGCTGAGTTTCTGGGTGTCAAAGTACAGCATCTTCGCCAACAGCAACAACTACCTGTACAGGTGAGTGCTCTGGAAAATCAAAGTGCATGGTTGTGTTTCTGCTTTTAAACAGAAATAATGTACATGATTAGAAATGACTGGAAGTGAATGAAGTGACAGCGTGATTTCCATTTGAATCTGCATACTCCTTTAAAGTCTGTGCTGAATGGTGTCATTATGAGCTTAAAGGTCATTAAAGCTCACATTAAAGACACTTTTAAAGATCAAATATGCACATTTACACCAAATGTAGACATATCATCACTTAAATAAATGTAAAGAATTAGAAATAATTATTCATGCTTTACAGATTGTGAGATCAGATCATTTTAATGTCAAACTTCATTTTTAAAGCTAGATTATGTAACTTTGACATAGGATTTTACACCTTTTTTGTCTTTTGACTGGAGGGTTAATTTTATGAGCAATAAAACACACCCTTTGGCTGCCACAGCCTCAGCCTAATGTTAGCTGATGTTAGGTAACTCTGACTCCTCTCTACTTGGTCCACTACTCTTATACAGTGATTTAGCATACATTATGACAATGTCACTTGTGGCCACCGTTCAGTTAAAGTTAAAAGGTAGCCCATAAATAACCCATCAAATTTGCAATTATAATGTTAATATAAATTATTATAAAGTTATTTTACTGGATGCTCTGCTGTCATTTTAAGATGGCAACACCCAAACAGTTTTTAAGTGTATGCACTGTAATACCTAATTGAAGAAATATATAGTAGAAGTACCTTAAAAGTTGTATATTAATACTATATGTTGATACTATGTAAACTGTAAATTTCCACAGGAAAGGTTCGGAGTAAATTTATACATGAACTGAATCTCCATGAGGCTCCACTCAGTGCTCACATTTGCTGTGAGGTTATTTAATGAATTTTGATCTGAAGACATGAGGCCAGCAGCTGAATATACATTCATCCTTTGGCAGCACTACCAACATGAATGATTCTAAAGAACTATAAGGACTGAATTTATAATCCACCTCAGGCGCAAACGTGTCAGTCAGTTAGTCTCACAGCGGCTGGTTACGTTCATGTTACGGTCTCATCTGACTGCTTTCTGCTTCACCCTCTCTTACAGGAAGTTCCTCAGGTCCACTTGGGGCTGGACCTGCGTCTTCACAGGTTCCTTCATCCTTCTCCTCTCTGTATCAGCTCGTCACTCCCTCTCTCTCACCCTCCGCCACCTCTCTCGGGTAGGGGTTGTGGGGTTGCTCTGGTGGGCCTCTCAGTGCCTGTTGACCATGCTGGAGGATGCCACAGGAACCTGCTATGAACCAATGGCCACAGCCCAGGAAGTGCAGGTCACTGCCTCCTCCGCACAGCCCCTGCTGCTCCTGCATGAGGGCCAGACCAAGGCCTCATGTCTGAGGGCCAACATGGTGTGGAGAGGTTACGAAGTGTCCCAGGACGTCCTCATCCTCTGCCTGTGCTGCCTGCTGCTTGTGGAGGAAATCTCCATGTTTGGCCCTCACCTGACTCGAGTGACGCCTCTGCAGAGGTCGCCTGGTTCCCCTTTGAGGTTCATCTTCCTCCTGTGTGTAGTTCTGCTCGCTGTTTGGATGTTCCTGCTGCTGTGTTTGCTCGCACACTTCCCCAAGTTCCCCTCCCAGCAGCTAGGAGGAGCTCTGGGCTACTTGGCATGGAGAGGACTGTACCAGGGATGGTACAGGCTGAAACCCAGCTGGGGCTGCCCTGGTCTGCCTGGAGAGGGACTTTTTACAGACATGGACATCAACAAACAGCCTCAGTAGTATGAAACCCTCAGTAGATGATGTGACTGACCTTGAATGCTCTGGCTGGAGTTTTGGAAAGTCAAAATGGCTTTAAGATTGTGGAGAGAATATAGGTATATATTAAATAACCTGTAGACAGCCTTGACAACACCACAAAACTCTGGCATCATATGAAAACGTTGACTGCTTTCATTTTAGGTCAATATTAGTCACAAACCACATTTTAAATTCCCATTCAGACAAAAGAAGTGCAGATACAATGATCAGAATTGTGTTTTATTTTGTCATCTAAACCAAAATGAATGCACAGTAAGAAAAAGAAGACTTTTTTTTCTGTCAGAGCAGGTGTATGGTTACTGGATGAGTGTCATAGTACACCGGTTGTATCTTGTTAGAAAGCCTGTGTGAGCGTGCAGGAGTCCGTCTCAGTAGATGAGAGCTTTGCCGTCTCCTCTGGGCCTCTTAATCTTGTCATAGTTCTTGTTAATGATGTCAAACAGCACAGCCTGGAGAGAGAAACGCAGAGAGAGAGAGAGAGAGGGACGTCAGGAAATGTGGCACGAGAAAAGATGTAAGAAAGACAGACGGTGTGCGAGAGAGGCAGAGAGGTTGGAGGCGGTAATAAAAGAGAGGGGCGCTCAGATCTAGAGCCGTAATCGTGTCAAACGGCTCCTTTCATCATCACCTGTACCGCCTTGTTCATTAACAGCATCAAACACGGGAGGACAATAGCCAGAGGAAGGAGACAAACAGTGATTAATGGATGGAAGACGGAGCACCAATCAATTTAACACAAGCACAGCAATTAGTTTAATTACCTTCCTATTAAGAAGGAATAGATTCCATTTAGCCACTGTCCCTGCTGTTGTGACACGGCTGGAATATTTCATAGATGTGTGGGTAGTTTTATTCAAAATGGTCGCTATCAGTTGTGTGCTGAGAGATTTTTGACACAAATACTCAGAAATTAAATACAAGCGTTTCACATCAGCAAGCAAAAGGGCTAAGGTGTCTTACGTAAGTGTTGCGGATTTCAAGGACCACAAGGCGGAGCTCACAGTACTGGTACTGGTACTGGTCCAGCTCATGTACCAGCTGTCTGTAGTCTCCCTGCAGCAGACAGAGCACAAAACAGGGCGAGGGCCCGCGAGGGCTATTATTTTACACACAAACAGAGCGCGCAGTCTGCAGGTGGCACACAATGAACATTCACATCATTGATCTTCATTTATTCTGTCACCGAGTGTGTGACCATTAAAACGCTGCAGCGCTCTGATAAAGATGCATGAAATACATGACATGAAATACTCACCACATGGGATTGTTTGGAGGCTTTGGCCACAGCGTCGCCTCTCTCGCTGTAATATCTAATAAAGAAAAGAAAGAAAGAAGTCACTTGTCACATTCATTCAAAACAGCTGTCAACAGGATATGTTATTACCTAAACATCTTTAAATCACCCTGAGAGTCAACATCTCTGTTACAACTGTTATATCAAAGAAACCCACCGTCAGAGCAGTTTGGCATTTAGCTTAAATACTTTTGTAGTCAAATGAAATCAGTAAACTGACTCAGTGATGTCTGTTACACCGTGACATTTACCTCCTGGACCGAGTGAGGGTGCGTTTTATTGCTCATGAATTCAATTTCTAACCTGTGAGGAGGATTGTTGCATTTAATTTTATCTGAAGACACACAGTTGTGCTTTAAGACAAAGTGATTCCTGCGTTTCACACTGAGTGCACTGATGCATAAACTTGTTACACGGATATTCTTGGAGGGAGTTGTGGATATTGAATGAAATGTCAAACTCTGAAAAGTGTGAAAGGCACCTCAGCCCTTTATAAAGCTGTATTAAATTATTATGAATACTTCTGTCTCTTTTCTGGAGTGTATGTGTGATTGAGTAACAGCTCCCTGGTACATGGGAACCTTAAAGGCTTGTAACAAATTTATGCTGATAATTGCATATGGCCTTTGATGATCTCAGCAAATTACCAGCATGACTGTGCTCAACTGCAGACTGACAGGCGCTAAATATATATATAACCAGCCAGAACAACTGGCAACACCTGTGTGAGTGAAAGAGGGTGGACATGTGGGACATGAACACCAGTGCTGATGAAAAGAGATGATGCATCCTGTTAGTGTGACTGTATCTTTTGTTGATCATTCAAAAAAAAAAATCCAAAACATAAATTAGCTGTATTAGTGTGGGCTCTTACTTTGAAATCTGGGTTTGGAATGCCTCAATCTTGGTGCGCGTGTTGGTCAGCAGCTCAAACACTTTCTCCTGTCGCACGAGAATGAAGATAATAAACCTGACTGAATGCATTTCACACAACATCTTTTTCTGAAGACACGGTCCAAGAACAATCATTCAACTGTTTCCCCGGTTACTAACCTGCACAGCAACTCCAAAGTTGTTGCCATCTTCAATTCTGGGGATTTGGAGTTGCACCCACATTGACACCTGGCAGGAAAATCAGAATTTAATCATCTGTAGTGGTATATATATACAGTGTTAACAACTACTCCTGTTATTAAAACACAACACATTAAAACAAACCTTTTAAAACAGGTCAAAACACACTCAAAAAAGGAGACAATAGCTTGTTTGCATTTCGTAACCCCTGCTGAAACATGTGAGCTCATGTATTTGTTATCATATGCACACAAAGGTATGTTCCTTGCACATGTTGTGCACTAGTTCAGCAAAGACAGTCTTTCCTGGTATGAAATGAAGCTGAGGTAAGCTGGCTGACTGACCGTGTTGAGCTTCTCTTTCAGTGTCTGGATCTGGGGCTTGACCTCCTGCAGGAGACTCTCCACTCGCTCGTTGCTGCAGATGGGACCACAGGGAGGCCCTGGCACAAAGAAATACAGAAACAGCGACATCCTCATCTTACACAGTGTTGCACAGTGCTCATCTTTCCTCCTCATTAAGTCAGCACGTTGCTTCCTCACTTGTCGCCATCATCTTCTCATTTACCTGAATCTTCCTCCTCTTTCTCGTCGTCCTTGTCCTTCTTCCCCTCCTTCGCCTCCTTCTGCAGTGGGAGAACAGAAGGCGGCAGGTCAAAGAGTTTTCAGAGCCTATTAATCTCTCAGACAGCTCACCCATGTGCTTTTCTGCTTTTTTCCCCTTCCCGTGGCTGGCTTAATGAAGATGTCAATGTTCGATTTTCTTTTTCTTTTGTACAAGAAATGTAACCTAGTTGCAGCAGCACACGGCTTCTGAATGTGCTCCAGCGGCCATGAGTTTGATCCCAGGAGTTTCTGAACGAGCCCAAATACTCTTTCAGCACATTTTCCCCCCACTAGTAAAATTAGTGACACTGGCAGCGTTACACTCTTTCCCCTTTTAAATCAATGCTGCATAATAAAAATAAAACCCAAAAACATCACCTGAACATGATTTAAATGCATCATTCATCCCCAGTTGGGGAATCAATTTAGATTTTGCTAAAGATTCACCTAAATAAAAGGCCCACTCGCAACCCATTTGTAAAGCAACCCTTTGGAAATTGCTTGGCCATCCGTTGCCATGGCAACAAGGGGACTCGCAGCATTGTGTTGTGGTATTTGATGAAAAGTGTTAAATATAAACCCTTGGCTGAGGAGCCCAGATGAGAGGTTTTATGTGGCGCTCCTGAAGAAATTCAAAAGGTTAGGAAAATAAAATACCAAGACTCCTGACTGTGAAAGCTATTACATTTATACAACATGGCACTGGTGTTGGCTTTCCAGTCACCCTCTTAAACCCTCTTAAATGTGTTTCATTTGGCTATTACCTCTCAACAAAGTCCGAGTAAGGGCTTAATTAAAACCTGCACTCAAACACAAAAACGTCTCGACCCTCTTAAAGACCCCTGAATACGTTCTGGATGTTATATCACACTTTCAGACGGTCACGTGTGTGGGACCTGCCTCCTCCTTCTTCTTGCGCTTGGCCTCCTCCTTAGCCGGGTCTGGTATGGGGATGTCCAGAGGAGCCTTCAGGGATGCCAGATCATCGCAGGTGAAAGACGTCTGGCGGGGAAAACACATGGGGGGAAACACGCTTTTGATTGTCAAAGACTTGCACACACACACACACATAATAGATAACAGCTCCTGATTAGATGCAATTTAGTCTCAAAAAAGTCACTGTAGAAGAGACTCGTTGTTATTGCTGGTTTCTTCTGCACATTCAACGTCTGCTGTCCGTCCTGGGGGAGGAATCCCTCCTTTCCTTGACATTTTTTCCCCTCAAAGGACAGAGGGGTGTTGCATGCTGTGCAGAGGGTAAACCCCTTTGAGGAAAATTGTAATTTTGTGAATCTGAGGAGCTGAAGGGGAAGTCTCCTCATGTAGCTGAAGCCCCCAATGACCCTGTATGACCCCTCCTCCCCGTCATACAGACCTTCAGCAGCATCTCCAGCTCCTCAATCTTCTGGGGGAAGACTTTGGACACCAGCTCTTCTGCCTGTTGTCAAAAATAAACCTTATCATGTGATACTCTTCAGACCAACGTGGGGGGAAAAAACATTTCCTACAAACTGTGAATTACCTCCTTGGTGAGCTTTTGGCAGAAGTCATCCACCTGCAACGAAGAGACGACGGAGTTTGAATAGTTTCTTTCACACTTTTAGCCTCACAGGCCGTGCTGCAGCAGGAAACACTTTTAAACGGAGCTCACCTGTTTCTTCGACTCGACGCGGATTCCCAGAGAGGCCATGTCGTCCCTGCAAAAGTTATTCAGTTTATTATGTAGTATAAAGAAAGGGTTTAATCTTCGACAGGGCGCCGACAAACTGCGGCTGTAAGCTGTTTATCTGCGCGATTTAACGCCGAGCACGACACGGAGAGATACTCACTGTTAGTCAGCAAAAAAAGCGAAAACGAAAGTAAAGCCGCATTGTCGGACGATTCCGTACTTTCCCTGTTTATCTGCGACTCGCCCTGTTGCATTGTGGGACTTGTTGTTTTAGGCGGCGCTGGCCTTTCATTTCCCATAACAGGAGCCTCTGATGAGAAATTAAAGTAGTTTCTTTTTTAAACGAATCACAACACATAATAAATCGATGTCATATCTATAATGATTAATATGTATTATTTAGTAACATATAATACTATTTTTTACTCATTTTGCTATAATATATGTTTTTGGGGGCAAATGGTATAAAAAAATAATGTATGGCCTTTATGTTTGGAGGAGAACTGGGTTATTTGTGTTATACGATATTATAACATAACATATTATTATAATATTAGTTCTAAACCGTGTTGTCTACTCATATTAATCTCAAAATGATCCTCTCAATTTAAAAAAAAAATCCTGAGGCATCCTTTTTCTGTCCTATCATATCATTAATGTTATTATAGATCTTAATTATATTGCACCAGAAAAGGACTGCTGTACAAAATAAAACCTTTAAATTCAGCCTGATGCATTTTGACATGTCTTTGCACCTGTTTTCCACTTCTGTATGACTGGTTGATCATGATCAATTGTGCTGCATCAGTTAATATATAAAACATAGGATTAATTCTCATTTTGTTACATTTTGTGATTAAGGGCAGTCATGTGAGACTTACACACATATTCCAATTTCTTCTGTAGGTTCAGTCTGAGTCCACTAGATGGTGCTGCTGCCCTAAAAGAAGTAAATCAAAGTGTTGGGTGATAAAATACAGAAACATGATGATGATAATTAACAGCACCAGAGTAAACCTGTGAAGGCGTATGTCGTTTGTTTTCTAAATGATATATTTTTTATCAAACATGTATGGGCCTGTTTGCTTCAATTAAACAAAGATTATCCTTTAATTGATTAATTTTCTCTGCTAATGTATTCAAATGAATTTAATTTAAGAATCGACACAATCAGCCTACTGAAGGTTACATAAATATGAATCTGCTGTTTTCAATCAAACAGTGTCAGCAGCAGGAGAACACGTCTTTAGCTTAGAATTGATCCCTGTAAAACCGAGGCCAAAGTGTGTCTGCTACGTCTGTCGTCACATGGCCTCTTTCATCAGGAGCTGTGTGGACAGAACAGAGGGTCGACCCAGTCAGGTTAAAGCCTAAAGCAAATACAGGCTCCTGAGTGGACAGAAAGGACGTCAGAGCCCCCCACTGCAAACACAGTCCTGGTCATCTGCATTGCTAACTGCTGTCATTATGCCAACGTGTTGTGTTGAGATATTAGCAGGTAACATCTAATCATAGCAGGAAATGAATCGACCCCACATAAATTTAATTACTTGGCTGATAGAAATATGATACCTTGCTAAAAAATCATAAATCAAAAGTAATTTTAGGGCAGGACGATAGTTGCTTCCTTGCTGCCTAAATCTTCTGCACTCTGCACACAACAACACATCACTCATCAAGCTTGAGGTGTTATTTGAAGTTGGTTCCAAAGGGCAAAGGGTGGACTTGTTTACAGTGCAAGCACCATTTGTTATTGAATCTTTGAGTCTGTTGTTCAGTTCAGGGAGGCTGTCGAAAAAACAGCAGGCAAAGGTCATGTACCTGAGCAAAAGTGGGGCAGGGAGAGGTTTAGCATTCGTGACCCCGTCAGTAAATGATCCCTTTGTACAAAAAAAGACTACTTAGGCTTTGGTAGAATCTCGTATTGAGCACACCAACTGCATGCTGACAGTTTTACACAAACAATCAGTCTGCAGAAACATTTCTGTTGAATAGTTTCATGTTGGGTCAGTCACTGCAATGATCTGACAGCTCTCAGAATCAAATGCATTTCAGACTTGAAATCATACTCATCATACCTCTTTGAAAAGAATGTTGGGTTTTTAATTTATCTGCGCTTTTACCTCATTTCATGTCCAACACTGTTTAAATAGAAACCACACAGTGTTCACCTTTGACATTTTCTTGCAAACCAGTCTTCTTGCAGAAGAGAGAAATCTGCCTATTCACTTTAACACTACTTACTTGTTCGCCTTGTTAATAAGTAGATCTTTGACAAGGGGATATGAACATTTTGCATGAAGTCTGCACCTTTTTTCACAAATAAGTGTTTTTTTTGTCTAAGTTTAATGCTGGTTTGAACTTTGTCCTCATTAGTGTATTAAATGGTACAATGCCTCATTACACGTTTGTGACATACTAAATTTCACCATTTTTAAAATCCAATTTATGTACAGTTCTTTATCTAATTATGTCACGTTGTATTAAGTGCGTGTTGTGCGTGTGTCATTTAGATAGTTTAAGACTTTTTACTTTTACTGTGGCAAGTAAAATCAGGGAGAAACATTTCAATAGGATGAGACTTCACAATGGCACAGTAACTCATCAAGGCCACACAGTTAAATGATTATTATGATTATTTTCCTGCAGCTGCATTTCTGAATGTTCCCTTTCATAACCACGGGCTGCTTTTTCTGGGCGTATAGCACGTATGCATTCATTCACAGTGAATGTGTGTGTGTGTTGTCCATGTGCCTTTTTTCTGTCTACTCTTTGGTCGGCTGCTGACTCTGCAGGCCATATCAGAGAACATGAGACTGGAGGGCTGAAGTTCAATCCAACCAGTGTGGACTGGTGGACTGCTCTATCTCTCTTTATCTCATGTCTACAGTATATTCTGTGCGACCCCCACCCGTTTACTTCCCCTCTCTCTCTCTCTCACAGCTGACGTGTATGTGTGTCCCTCCCCCAGTTCCCAGGGGAGGAACATTAACAGGAAACTCGCCATTTAAATAGCAGATGCAGACTCACTTGATTGCCCTGTACTGCACTGTGCTGTACTATATTTTTAGCATAAAGTGTAAGCTTCCTGCAGGCTCGCATCTGAAATCCCAAACTATTTCACTCATAAAAAAGGCCTATCAGTGTTGTCAAAGTGTTAATTATACCATTCTCCTAGTAGATTAGCCATGAACTCGCACTGAGCAACACTGCGGCCTCTGATGGGAGCCAGGGAGGTGTTTGTAATTTGAGCTCCAGTACTCGAGTTATGTAACATGATGTCAAAAATTGCAAAAGACTAGACTCACATTTTAATGGAGGTGGAAGGAGGGAAGAGTTTCAGCTCTTTGCTTGAAGACGAGTCAGATTTGTCTCTTGATTTCAGGTCGATTGTCTTTTGCTGTATCCACAGAGCTGAAAGGTTTAGTCTATAAATTGATGAACTATATTCGAACATATTCGTATTTATGATGTATTTCCAATACGCTCTCTCTATTTTATGGAACTGAAAGTCTGAATATCTCTGTTCTGCTGCTTCAGTTTGGACCATTTCAGTTTTAATCTTTCTCTTTTAAGTAAAGCTTTACTGAAGTGCAAATCACTTGAAATGACACAATGAAAACATCGTCTGAGATTTATTCTTCTTTATTGAACACAGACTCCAACATGAAAAACAACACATTACGTCAGTGGTCTACAAAAAAAACATGTAAACAATGATAGTAGTAAAAGGGGGAAAAAATAAATTACATTAAATACAAAAACAAAAAAGCCTTTGAGTTTTCAGTACATCTCACTGACTGTATTTAAAACATCCTTAGGGAAAATGTGCTTGTACATGTAATATGAAAAAAAACAACAAAACAACTGACAGCTAACATAACATAACTGTGATTCCCACCTGTTGCATACTGCAGAATATATTTAAAAAAAAACAAGGGGGGTGGGGGTGTATGGAAAACTTTGCAAGGAAATTGATATTTATTCTTCAGTTGTGCACATAATGGCAAAACAAAAAAGTACAATAACAAATAAAATGCTTCTGTCTTAGCTTGTTTTTATGTCTCCTGTGCAGCTCTTAAACACCAGTAACTGTGTCTTATGTTGAGGGACTCTCTCTCCTGACAACTACAAACTACAAACTACAGACATGTGCTCCCGAACTGCCACCACGAGCACTTTTAAAGCCTCTCCCTTTGTTTGTTTTGTTTTTTTTTTTTTTGGTTTTGAGGGTTGGGTCTTGTCGGGGAGGGGAGGGGAGTGCGTGTCTCATTTCCGGGTTGTGTCTCCCTCCACGCCGCCGTGTTTGCACAGAAACTTGCATCAGCCGGAGAGGAGGAGGACACCGAGCTGAGGAGGGGAGGAATGGACACGACCTGCGAGGATCAAACCTACATGACACTCGCATTTTAAAAAAAAAAAAACCCTCCTCCTCCTCTTTGGAGCGTGGAAACTGCACTTTATACTGCTGAGGTGTGTGTGTGTGTGTGAGTGTGAGTGTGAGAGAGAGAGTGTGTGTGGAGAGTGTGTGTGGAGCAGCATCCCGCTCGGTGACATCAGGGTGTACCTGTGTGAAAGTACACGTCGATCAAAGGTCTCCTCTCAGATCACAGCAGCTCCTCGCCTCCGCACATCAACTTCAATGAGGCTTTTTTTACACTTTTATACTTTAGAGGGGTTTTTTTGTTTGTTTTAGTTTGTTGTTGCACCAAACATGTCGTGCCTGTTGCTGGGAGTCGTACGGAGGTGAGTCAGTGTGATTTGTTTTTATTTATTTCTGTATGTGTATGTTTTGGAGGTCTAAATGGTCTTTATGAGCACGTTTCATTGTGTTTGTCAGCTTTTTTTTTTTTGCAGACTGCACGCAAACTGGACAAACGCTGCAGGCTGTGCTTTTTCAAAAACAAACATGTACGTTTGCCTGCTTCATTTAAAAAAAAAAAGTTTACTAAGTGTGTTTGTGGACACACGATTGTTTTTTTCTGAAGCTCAGACATATTTTCTGTCAGGCTCAGGGGGCTTTTTCAACACTGTAGTTACATCCATTTTGACCATTTACTAACAGCAGCCTGAGCAGATGAGTTCACTTTCAACCAGGATTAATTTATTGTTGAAGTTCAGGAGTGAGTAAAGAAATAAAGTTTAAAAAGTCTTATCTTGTTGGTAAGTCATTGTTTATGAGCTCCTTGGCTGCCACAAAGTTGTCAGACTTGATCTCACAGACAGGATTTATCAGTTGAGGGAAGACGTGCCTGCGCCTCTACAGGTTGAACAACAGGCCACAGAGGTCTCACTTTAAGCAATGAAAAGGGTCTTTATGCACTCTTCACCACTTTCACTCGTCCTCTTCCTCTTTCACCTCCTCCCTACAGGCTTTGTGATGCATCACACAAGGGGACTCACTGTGATTGCCCCGTGGCATTTTGTGTGCTTTGCTTTTCCTTTTCTTTTTTTTTTTGTCATTAAGGAAGCATGCGAGCGAGTGACTGACACCACAGGTAGGGGGGCATGTGTGAGCTGGCGGCGGGGGAGGCCTACGATCCTGTGCGTTTGTGTTTGCACTTCTGCCTGAGAGCTCGCCAGTGGCCTGACTCATCGCCCCTCTATTTGTCCCAGAGCATGTCTTCTGTGTGTGTGTGTGTGTGTGTGTGTCCACCCGGTGTACTCGCTGTACCATGTATGAGAATAATGAATGCAGCACGTGTGCATGTTCTGAATGATACTGCCTCATGTGTACACTCTCGCCCTCAAGAGGCTATCAACCAGGATCCATGCGAATCGCCGGGTGGGGGGGGGAGTATCCGGCTGTAGTGTGTGATGATTGGCTTGATGATGTGGAGGTGTGTTTTGGAGGAAAAGTTGCTCAGCTGTAGGCCAGAAACAAATGTGTGTGTGTGTGTGTGTGGAGATGCCATGTCAGGGTTATTTCCTCCCTGGCATTCCTGCTCTGGCCAGAGTCACTTGTTTCAAAATTCACCTCCCCTGTTTCAGTGCTTTGGATGTTTGCTTCAAAAGCTGCCGCCAGGATAAATCTGCTAAATTTGTCAAGCTGAGGCATGCCTGTCCTCATCACGTATGGGGGATGGGGGTGAGGAGAGGGCGAATGACTGCGGGGCAAAGGTCATCGGAGTCTGCTCAGGACTTCCAATACAGCAGCAGCGGGAGGAGACCAGCAGCTTTGTTCCTCCTCCTGCTACTGTCTCCTGCCTCGAGTTGGCCGTAAATACTCGGTGTCTGTTCATTAACTCCAAATTCAGTCATCTTCTCTCCTAATCCCAATCACACTGGGGATAATGTTCAGCACCACCTGAATGGTTACACTAATCAGTGACGTGACAGGGAAGATGATTGGGAACGTGGGTGATTGATTTACCATGAGAGAGAGAGAGAGAGAGAGAGAGAGAGAGACAGACTAAAGTACGGCAGGGCTGATTTAATGAGACTGGTTCTTCCAATATCACAGATAAGACAGAGTGCCTTTATTTTTCTTGTCCTATGGGGTTAAAGGTTAATCTACGCTATTGATCTTTAGCTAATCGTCCGTTTATCTGTTCAGATCTCAGTGTCTGAGAGCTGCTTGTCCCAAGTCTGAAGAGCACATCAGCAAGGTTTCATTCACACTTTAGCTGCTAAAAATCTGCATGTTTGCATCACCATTGTGAGCATGTTAGTGTGCTTCTGCTGTTATTAAGCTCAAAACACCACTGTGCCTAACTAAAGCCCCCCAGAGCACAGCTGCAGCCCTTCATGCCACATTTGGCTCGGTTAATTGGGTCCGTTTTTTTTTTTTGTTTGTTTGTTTTTGGCGTGGATCTGATGCTGTTTTTTGGTAGCACCTCGGTGTCCCTAGAATTGTATTAAACTTGTGAGATCTAAGCACGTTGACGATGGAGCCCTGATAAGCAAGCAAACGTGCTGTGTTATATTGTGACATGCGTTTTGCTACTTTGCCGCGTTGCTTCCCGTTGCGGTGCAGCAGTTTGTTTCATGAGGAATCACTATGGCGATCGACTAAGGATCCACCCTGCATCAAGGGGGTGCTATCAGCAGTTGAAAACAAATTCAGAGAAGTACCTGATACCAAGAGCGAGTCAAGTCGAGCCGTACCGTTCTGTAGAAACACAGCTTTAGTCATGTTGTCCAGTGAAAACCCATCAACCAAAACTGGCAGCCATGTCACAGATTCTCATTATCAAAATCCTAATTAAACTGCGTGAAACGCACAAACACACACACACACATTAGGAGCAATTTGAGACTCAGTGTCTTGTTACTGTAATGTTGTAAATCAAGTTTAATAGATTTTTAGTCTCCTTTACAGATACCTGAGACTTCCTTACAGATTAATTCCATCATTTTTACCATAAGGGGCGCTGCGCTTTATCCATTCAGATCTTATCTCATCTGGACTGTAGTGGATGAAAAGGAAGAAGACACAGTTCAGAGAGGCTTTAATAAGAAGTGGAAATCACGTCCTTGATGACTGCGGCCTAAGCTACAGCACTCTCCAAATTGCTGTCGCGAAATCCAAATGATTAAATCCAGCCGCTGGTCTGTCTCTCGCTGCGTGTCAAGCCTGAATTTTTAACACAACACAAACTGTTCATGATTAATTGCTTCCACATCAATGGTTAAACAGCTGGCGTGAATGTGTTACCTGTTCAGAGGGAGTTTGAACCCAGAGGCTGGCATTAGAGCGCTCTTTGCCCTCTCACTGTCGAGTTGCTCATGATCTTCTCCACATGCCTGCCGCTAGTGCCCTTTTTGCCCTCCAACCAGATTCACGCGCATGCTGGCACGAGGAGAAGTGTGTTTGTATGCGTGTGCTCAACGTGTAATGATGCACACGGTGCAGCCAATTGGGAGGCGCGTGCCTGCGCTTGACGGGCGACGGCGTCTTTGAAACGTCAAGGTAGAACAGTGTGATTTGCATTTCCAGTTAAATTAGCCACCATTTTTTTACTGGAGGGAGAATGTGAGTCAATTTGTGGTTGAAAGTAGTTTTAGAGCACTTTTTTTTTACAGTTCCTCTGGGCTTGAGTGTACAGGATAATGAATTTCACATTTTTCTAAAGAGGTCATCTAGGGTCATCCACAGAAAACAAAGCACATAAACACGTTGTCTATTCCATTGTCAGACCATTGCTAGGGACAGATTCACACACACACACACACACACACTGCGCTTGTGTTTTAACAGCTTGCTTGCATAGCTGCAGCCCTCTCAATGGCTTGTGTTTGTGAATATCATGTTGCTAACAAACAATAGGCCGCCCCCTTGTATGGCTCTCTTTATGTAAAGAAGTGTGTTTGAAGCTTTCAGGTTGCACTAATATCTGCCCCCTGGGCAGCAAAGCTTATCACTACTGTCACCTAAATAAAGCACACAACTCCAATTTGGTGCTTTATTTAGAATTGTGTAAAAAGTGTCTGTGCACCCTCGTGCTACTCTGTGGCTTTTAAAGCTCCACCAGTACCCATCGGTATAAGAATAGAATTGGTTTCAATGGCAGAGGCTGTAGCTTTTTGCTATTTCTTGCACATATTTAGAGCACTTTATGGTTTGTAGTCATGTGGTGAGTAAAGATGAGAACAATCTCAAAATGAATGCAGACAAAAAGTGTCCAATCTGCAGAGAACTGAACTGAACCTCCCCTTAACAACTGAACCAAGTGTCTCCATATGAGCCAATAAAAACACAGTCTCTCTCCCTGCACTATATTCTGCTCATCCAGCTAATCCACACTCAAGTGCTTTTTGACTTTGGTAATGCCAGCAGCCCATAAATGATTGAACAAGATCAGACAGAAGGCAAAGTGGTGTCCTCTAGTCTGTCTATAAAGTAAACAGTGCATAGACAGGAAGTGAATATTTGTGTCTGTTGAGGAAAAATAAGAAATATTGTAGTATGCCACTGTGGAATTAAGTAGATGTTATATCAGACTGTCTTCATTTATCCGTTTTGGGGAAGAACCTCGCGTGGCAGGTCACAGGAATGCTCTCCACACAAATTAAATAAGATTTCATTTGTTGATTTGGGTTGCCGGCATCAGAGATGTGTCAGTTCTCATTGTACACTTAGACACAGCTTGGCCACAGGGCATTGTAAATGTAAACCACCCAAGTGTCCTGGGGCAAAAAAAACAACTATTAATATCGATATCTTACATGAGTCTGACGAATGCTGTCGATCTGTTTGTCATGTCAAAATTTTTGTATTTATAGGACTTTCTGTCCATCAGTATAGTTGGAATTGGAATCTGGGTCAAAAGAGGGATTACTTAAATGCCTGTTCTCTTTCAGACATGGTTGTGTCGGGGCGAGTGTCGGCGTTCGGTCCCTGGCCTCCATCCCCTCACTGCCCCCGGCGGTGGCTGAGTTTGTGAAGGGAGCGGTAGATGAGTGCAAGCCCTCCGGTGTCCATGTGGTGACGGGGACGCCAGAGGAAACGGCCAACATCCTGGCAGGTCTGGAGAGGGATGGGATGGTCAAAAAGCTTTCGAAATATGAGAACTGGTAAGCGTATTGTACATGCATGCAGTAATGTTTTGCTTTTTGGCCTTATTTTTAACTTTGTCTGCACCGTGCTCTGGTTTCCGCTTTTGTTTTTCAGTTGGCTAGCACGCACAGACCCAAAGGATGTGGCCCGGGTGGAAAGCAAGACTGTGATTGTGACCAAGAACCAGAGGGACACCATCCCCATCCCTGCTGGAGGGGTGAAGAGCCAACTGGGCAGCTGGATGAGCGAGTCAGACTGGCAGAAAGCCAGACAGGAGCGTTTCCCCAGCTGCATGGCAGGTAGGTTGTTGGATGGAAAAAACAAATGCTTGTCCCTTGTTGCCAAGGCGTTGTGTGCTTTGAGTTTCCCTTTTAAGGTTGGAGGGTTTAAATGGTAATATAAAAAAATAATAAAGAGTTTGTATTTGTATATATTTGAACAGTTTTGTCTTCACAGAGTAATTTAACAGCAGGCTGAAGCGCTGTGTTGACTGTGCTCCCTGGTCAAAAGTTTCAAGCCTGTTCCCCCCTGGATGTAAAAGTTTTCTTTGTGTCACTCCATAGCACTACTAGTGGTCATAAACTCCACAGGAAAGCTATGATACGTCCAGCCTAGTATAACCTTAGTTTCCATAAAATGAAATAATGTTGCCTGTAGTGGAAATATAAACCACATCAATGTGGTATTTGGTGTTTATGCCTCTCTGTGTCCTCTCTGTAGGTCGGACCATGTATGTGATTCCCTTCAGTATGGGTCCTGTAGGCTCAACACTGTCTAAATATGGTGTCCAGGTACTGACTGTGCTCCTCTGACACACTTGATACTGCAATATCCTGCTGTAATTTCTTACAGTAATTGTTCATACACTTCATGGTTACTCACTGACAGTATAATGTTGTAGTTCAAGGTGACAAAACATGTTGTTCTCCTTCAAGGTGACGGACTCGCCGTACGTTGTGGCCAGCATGGGGATTATGACACGCATGGGCACTCCTGTCCTGAAGAAACTAGCTGAGGGAGCGGACTTTGTCCGCTGTCAGCACTCCTTGGGACGACCTTTACCACTCAAAGGTACCAAAGTTAAAACTCCTACAAACCACACTGTCTGGTCTCTTTACACCTCTCCTTCCGATCCTACCCCCACTTCTCCATCACCCTGCCCTTCACTGCTTTTCTCTCCTCTCCTACATTATTCCTCCCTATTCTGTTTTACCAACATCAACTATCCCTCTCTCCATCTCACCTCCTCTTGTCTACTCTTCAGCCCCTCTGGTCAACTCGTGGCCCTGCAACCCAGACAAGGTGCTGATATCTCACCTGCCGGACACCAGGCAGATCATGTCCTTCGGCAGTGGCTATGGAGGAAACTCTCTCCTGGGGAAGAAGTGCTTCGCCCTCCGAATCGCCTCCCGCATCGCCAAGGATGAAGGCTGGCTAGCTGAGCACATGTTGGTGAGTGTGCTGCCTAAAGCCTGCATGACAAAAATATTTTGTGGTAGAGAACTAAAGAAGATACTTTAATTTCTGTATGGAATCAAGATGTATGTATCTTGCTTTAATATGCTGCAGTGCTGTAAAATTGGCACACAGTTGTGAACACATGACATTCTTACATCACTTGAGATACTGTATAGCAGTCGTGGGTCTTTCAAACCTGCTTGGCCATGATGCTCTCTGAGTGTTCTTGAATGATGATCCATAAAAAGTAAAAATCACAGAATGATGTGTCCTTTTTACCATGTTCATTGACCACCCCCTCCTCTCCTCAGATCCTGGGTATTACCAACCCTCAGGGAGTGAAGCGTTACGTGGCAGCGGCCTTCCCCAGTGCCTGTGGTAAAACCAACTTGGCCATGATGAAACCAGCTCTGCCAGGCTGGAAGGTTGAGTGCGTGGGTGACGACATTGCGTGGATGAAGTTTGACAGCCAGGGTGAGAGGGAGGAGGATGGCTCGCACACGTGGAACCACTGGGTCACTCCATAAGCAGAGCAGTAAATCCTCTTGTTCCTCGTGTGACACATCTGTCTCTGCAGGTAAATTGAGAGCCATCAACCCGGAAAACGGCTTCTTCGGTGTTGCCCCCGGCACGTCAGATAAGACCAACCCCTACGCCATGGCCACTATAGCCAAAAACACCGTGTTCACCAACGTCGGCGAGACCAGCGATGGAGGAGTGTGGTGGGAAGGCCTCGACGCCCCCGCAGCAGGCGTCACTCTCACAGACTGGCACAGCAAGACCTGGAAGCAAGGTAACATCAGGCCGGACTGCCCAGGCTTTATAAAGACTTCAATCTATCTTTATAAAGACTTCAATCTAAAGTGTACTTCCCTCATTTGAATATTAAACGTTTTTGTAGGTAAGTAGTTTGAATGAGGTCTTTGTAGTGTTTACAGTGTCACCTAGTGATTAGCTGAGAATCAGACACAATATGAACCCTGTTGTTCAGATCCAGATGTTGATAAAGCATTGGATGGACGAATAAAGTGTTGTTTCATTGTTGTTAAACAGGAAGCTCGACTCCCTGTGCCCACCCCAATTCTCGCTTCTGTGCCCCGGCGGCTCAGTGCCCAATCATTGACCCCCTGTGGGAGACCCCCTGTGGGAGAGTGAGGAGGGCGTTCCCATAGACGCCATTATCTTTGGTGGCAGGAGGCCTGAAGGTCAGTGCTGCCTCCATTAAATGCACATCAAGAGTTTTCCTGTAAATGATAAGACATTGTTTGATGAGCATTTTTACGTATATATTCATCATCTCACCTTTGATGTATTTAGTTGTAGACACGGAGGGAATTAAACAAAATAAGATTAAGTTAATTTGTCTTACGTTGCAAATTGAAGACGAAGGAAGCCTAGAAACATATTATAGAGAGGTAAAAGGAAAAGAAGTGAAAAAAGTTCTAATAAAGGAAATTATTAGAAGTTTTTTTCTTTGTAACTGTAGGCTCAATATAGTTTACTGAGTACTGAACTGTTACATCAGAATCAAATTTATTGCTAAGTAGGTTACATACTTTACATACAAGGAATATGACTTGGTGTGTTTATAATCAATAAACATAACAAGCAGAAAATGGAGACAGCGGCAGCAATGATGAAAGTAAGCACAGTTTAAATAAAAAAAGGTACAATAATACATACAGTGCCATGAATATGTATTTGCCCCCTTCCTGATTTCTGTGTTTTTTGCATATTTATCACTCACAGAGGTTTCAGATCATCAAACCAATTTTAGTATCACACAGAGACAACCCAAGGAAATACAAAATGCAGTTTTGAAATGTTGATTCCATTTATTAAGGCACAAAAAAAAAAAAACAAAACTTATCTAACACTATGTGAAAAAGTAATTGCCCCCTGAACCTAATAGGGAGTTGGGCCACCTTTGGCAGCGATAACTGAAATCAAACGTTTGCGATAATTTGTGATGAGTCTTTCACAACGCTGTGGAGGGATTTTGGCCCACTCCTCTTTGCAAAATCTTTTCAAGTCAGCCATATTGGAGGGTCGTCTTGCATGAACCGCGCGCTTAAGGTCAGACCACAGCATTTCAATTGGATTTAAATCTGGACTTTGACTTGGCCACTCCAAAACCTTCATTTTGTTTTTCTTGAGCCATTCAGAGGTGGACTTGCTGGTGTGCTTTGGATCGTTGTCCTGCTGCATGATCCAAGAGCGCTTGAGCTTGAGGGCACGAACTGATGGCCTGACATTGTCCTTCAGAATTTTCTGGTAAACACCAGAATTCATTATGCCATCAATCACAGTAAGTTGTCCTGGTCCTGAGGCAGCAAAGCAACCCCAGACCATCACACTGCCACCACCATGCTTTACTGTGGGCATAATGTTCTTTTTGTCAAATGCTGTGCCATTTTTGCGCCAGATGTAGCGGGCTGTGCATCTTCCAAAAAGGTCAATTTTTGACTCATCAGTCCACAAAATGTTTCTCCAAAAGTCTTGAGGATAATCGAGATACCTTTTGGCAAATGTGAGACGGTCCTTTGTGTTCTTTTTTGACAGCAGTGGTTTTCGCCTGGGTACTCTGCCATGGATGCCACCTTTGGCCAGTACCTTTCTTATGGTGGAGTCATGCACACTGACCTTAACTGAGGCCAGCGAGGCCTGCAGTTCCTTTGATGTTTTTTGAGGGTCTTTTGTAACCTCCTGGATTAGCCGCCGCGCATCGCACTCTTGGAGTAATTTTAGGTGGTCGACCACTCCTGGGAAGGTTTGCCACTGTTCCCAGCTTTCTCCATTTGTGGATAATGGCTCTGACAGTGGTTCGCTGGATCCCCACAGCCTTGGAAATGGCTTTGTAGCCTTTTCCAGACTGATGGATCTCGATTACTTTTTTTCTTAATTCTTCTGGAATTTCTTTGGATCGTGGCATGTTCTTGAGATCTTGTAGCCTACTTCACTTTGTCTAACAGATCCAATTTAAGTGATTTCTTGATTTGAACCCAGGTGGTGGCAATCAGGTTTGGGTGTGGCTTGTAGAATTGAACTCAGCTTTCCCAAAAACTGTTGTTAATCACAGTTACTTTGAGTTTTAGCAAGGGGGGCAATTACTTTTTCACATAGGGCCAGATACGTTTTGATTTTTTTTTTTGTGCCTTAAAACATGGAATCAACATTTAAAAACTACATTTTGTATTTCCTTGGGTTGTCTCTGTGTGATATTAAAATTGGTTTGATGATCTGAAACCTCCTGTGAGTGATAAATATGCAAAAAACACAGAAATCAGGAAGGGGGCAAATACATATTCATGGCACTGTATATGAAAAATTAAGAAATAAAGATTTAGATATAGATAATATTCACAAATTAGTGTTATTTAAATGAACGACCTGTACAGATCTATGTAGGGATGTGCAACATATCAAGTCAGATCAAGATGAAAAAATATTTGCAATAATATAAGATTATATAAATCACGTTTGACTCATTACAGCTACAACTTGTGTTTCATATCGACACAAGGATTTACATTTACAACACACAAGTAGCTGTACGTTAAATATGTAAAATGTTGATGCTGTCAGGAGTTCCTCTGGTCTACGAGTCTTTCAACTGGAAACACGGAGTCTTTGTTGGAGCTGCCATGAGGTCTGAGGCCACGGCAGCTGCTGAGCATAAAGGTACAAACTGGCACACGCACACTTGGTTGTCTTTTTATTGTGGCTAGTTGTTGAGATATTGAGTCATTACTTGTAATACATCAGGCTTTACAGTTGTGCTATTGAGGAGGTGCTTTATGATAACATGATGATGAGGAAGTCATTCTCACTGTGACTAAAGCCAGCTCTTTATATTTTCCTCCAGGCAAGGTGATCATGCACGACCCCTTTGCCATGCGGCCCTTCTTTGGTTACAACTTTGGAGACTACCTCGCTCACTGGCTGAGCATGGAGAGCCGAAAGGCCCCCACTCATCTACCCAAGATCTTCCACGTCAACTGGTTCAGAAAGGACCCCACGACCGGCTCCTTCCTCTGGCCTGGATTCGGTGAAAATGCCCGCGTACTGGAGTGGATCTTCAAGCGCTGCAGCCGGGAGAGAGAGGACGAGGCGGCCAAGAGGAGCATTATCGGCTGGCTGCCAGAAAATGGCGCCATCGACACTAAAGGTTTGGGCGGCAAGGTGGATATGGGTGCCCTGTTTGACGTGCCTAAGCCTTTCTGGCAGAAGGAGACGAAGGAGTTGAGAGCCTACTTCTCTCAGCAAGTTGGAGCTGATCTGCCAGCTGAGGTGGAGGCTGAGTTGAAGGCACTGGAGAACAGAGTGCACAATTAAAACCCAAGTGACATGAGGGTCATCCAGAAACAGGGATGGAGTCACTGATAACACAGGATTTATATCATTTGGGTGCAATCAGAGTCACTGACTGGGTTTACGTGTACAGAGCATTACAAACAGTTTTGGTTTTCCCCATGCAAACTTTAAAACAGAGATTGGATAACCAGGTTGAGACGCCTGTCTGACAGGACACTGTGGCGTAGAAAGCTCCCATTCCTCTTTCACAACATAGGATACTTACTGAAATGTCAAATAATGGCAGCAGCTAGTGTGAGAGATTTGTTTTCAGGCAGCCGCATTTCGTTATTCCTCTGCTGGTAGACGATGTTATATGTTAATAATTCAGAATAGCCAGACAAGCATTTGTTTAATCATTGGCTGAATAAAAGGCTCTACCTTCCAAAATATCAATAGTGATGAGTTAACCCTCTCTGTGCAGGAAAACACAGTCAGTGACTCTTGCCTTTCTCTTTTTATGAAGAGAAATCTATAAGGAATTAAATGTCAGGGATGGAATCGGGGAAGAAGCTAATAATCTACAATGCAATACCTACCTTTTGGACATGACTTCACACTAATGCTGCAACACTGAGGGACTGGTGCTGGGTTGGTGGTAGGAGGGATGGTTTGACTCTCAACACGAAGGTTACATTTCTGTGAAGTTGTCAGGCTCATCATGTAAGGAACCTAATGTCACTACCTCCATTCACTGAAACAACCTGGCATTGGCACTAAAGCACAATCAGCACGGCCCAGTAGTGCCTTTGAGACGTTTAATAATTCAGTGCCTAAGCTGCTAATGTTTACAAGCTAAAACCCAAAGAATTTTTTTGAGGCAAAATTCTGACAGAGTAGATCAAGTTTTAACATTTTTACTCATGAAGAGATTTTAAGTGAATTTTAGCACCAGCTCTTTAATACAATGTCGACAGTCTCATGAAATGCCTTTTATTTTGAATTGAGCTTGACATTAAAAAAACAAAACACATATATATCAGAAGTCTATAAACTACTTAGAACATTGTAGCAGATCTCCAGTGGGCCTGAGGATTACTATGCATAATTCATCTTGCCACTGTTGTAATGTTTGTGATTAAACTGTATGATTTCAGGTGATGTTTACACACAGTATGTGAAATATTGGACCAATAAATGCAACTGAGATTATTAGGTATTTTTTGAAGTTGTACGGTTTTTATTGAATAAATATCTTCAAATGCAAAAGCTGTGACTCAGGTTCATTTTTGCTGTGATTAAAATACAAGTTAAAATGTGAGATACAAAATGTAAGAAATTGAGATACAGTATAGATAAGTAAATGAGATTTAAATGGTCTTTTAATTTAAACATTTAATCAAATACACTCTTGTATTACACTGTATAGAACTGCTTCTGGTGTCAGGTTCACTATAATTGATTCTCATGTTGTCTCTAAGAATAGTTCCCTATATAAGAGATTTGAGACATTTCTGACTTGCAGATTACTTTTTACATAGCAACAGTTATTAGTGGTCAGTACACAAAAAGGATAATGTGATAACTGAACATTGTATGTATTATTTTCATGCCCAGACTCCAGTGGCTTTTTCTACGTTCACTAACATAAAACATCTTGTATAAGCAAAAATAAAAGTTATTATTAATTATGTTATGTTATTTTATGAATCCAGCCCAAATGTGATCACAGAACTATACTCATTTTTTCTTCACTTGAGCATAGAGGTCCTCTGTGCTGTCAGCAGTCTGTGTTAGTTGTTTGCTGGCTGGGACACTTTGACCTGTGCATACAGCGTATCCTGCTGCTGTCCACTGTCCTGCACCGAGCCAGAGGACGCTTCAGCTCTTTGCTTGGAGAAGTCGATCTCTCCATAGTGGATGTCTTCTTCCGTTTTTCTGGCTGCCATTTGATACATCAGCTCGTCACCTCTTTGACTCTGCGACAAATGAACCGGACAAGAAATTTTGTGAGCTTTATCCTTCCATATTAAATAATTACAGATGTGAAGTTTGGACAGATTAAAACCTGGTCACAGCACTGGTAAATTTGTTGAATGACAGACATCTGAATTCATCTGAAAAAGTTAGTCAGGTTCTGATGCTGTGAATTCTCTGGAACAATCCTCACAAACTTCAGGTCATATTTTAAGGGCACTTGCTATGTTGTTTCTTTGGTGATCAATAATCTGGGTGGTGGGATTCCCCAGGGTTCAATTCTTGGGCTCCTATTATTGAACCTATGAATGCTTCCTTTAGGCAAATTAAAAAAAGACTACTGATCAAAGCTATGCAGATGACACCCAGATCCAAATGACAATAATTAATGCGCCTTATTTCCTTGAATAAACCAAGACCAAATAGAAATTGTTAAAATTCACAACAAGAACAAAGGCTCTATGTTATTGCTCAAATTGATTCAAGAAGAATAAAATTGACACAAAAGGAAAGATTAAGGATCAGCTTCACCAGCTATTTTTTAAATATATTCTAAAGTTTATGTTGTTACTATGTTCTTAGTAAGATATCAAATTTAATATTTGATTAAATCCCACTTATTTGTAAATGTATGGATGACATTAGCATACTTGGAAAACGTTTGTTTCAGAGAGAGTAATTTTTTAAAAAATGAGTGGGAAACTGATTATTGTTATTCTCACAAAACTGATATTATTTGGTAATTTAGTTATGCTAAATAAATAAAAAAAAACACTAACTTCTCAACAATTATCAACGTACTGTTAAGACTGATGTTTTCACATATTTTAGAGGAAACAGTTATGTGGAACAGATGTAAAATACTGCAACACAAAGTAAGAACATACAATGAAGTTATCTCACCTCTGTCTGTCGTTGAGTATGATGTTTCCTTAACCACCTAGAAGACATTAGAGAGTGGTCAGAATAATTATACAGAGTGTTTCAGATTAAAGAGACTGGATGCTGTCGATAGAGAGTAAAACGTGATGGGAAACAGACATCATGTTTGTGCACCTGGACGACATCTTGGATCATACTTTTGTCCTTTTTTGGGAACCAACCACTTTAATCAGCACAAAACTGCACATGTGGGGAAACTGTTGGTGCACAAACGGAGAAAACTGACAGATCACTTACTCATGCCCTCATCGTGAACAAAGGTTTGTGATACTCACCAAACACAGATAACAAGGCAGATGAGTACGATGAAAATGACCCCTCCAAGAGCTGAACCCCAGTATAGGAAGATGTAAGAGTTTTCTGTTTATTGAACAAAAACAGTACAAGAATACCAAGTCATAAAAAGAAAACACAGAGAAAAAGATTAAAATAAGCAGATGTGGTCAACATTTACCAGCAATATTTAAAACAATCTGTGATGATGTCTGAGGACTGAGACCATTTGTGGCCACACAGTAATAATCTTCTCCTTCTGTTGCACTGAATTTGTATTATTCTCTACATTATTCTAAATTCTACATATATTTACATTCACGCAAATTCAACAATATTTTATCCAACATTAATTTCTCCTCTTTCACCACTATTATTTACCATCAACAGTCAGATGAATCACTGATGAGTTTTGTTGACCGAGATCATTTGTGGCCACACAGTAATAATCTCCTCCTTGTGTTGCATTAAAGCTGTAAATCTGTCCTTCAGATACTTTCATGGGTCCATCTGTGCTGGTCTTGAACCAGGTGAAGCGACTGACGGGAGGCTTGGCTCTGCTGGAGCAGGTCAGGTTCACCCAGCTACCTGCTAACACCAAAGTTGATGGACTGATGGACACTGAGGTGTCCTTGGGGGCATCTGAGGAAAATGTGAGATTAAAGTTATTGATTACAATCAGCTGACATCCCATGAATCATCATGTGCTGACAGGATCCAACAACAAACTCTGGTTGTCTCACATGAAACACTGAGAGTCTTTAGTCTCCTCTGCTGTCTTGACACCTTCTTTCACAGGATATGTGGCAAGAACAGGTGATGTTGTATCCATCATGTTTGTCTGTCAGAGTGATGTTCTTCTGGATTTTAGTTGTAAAGCTTCGATCTGTGTTTTCCTCTATTTTGTTGTGAGAGTGTTGTTGGAGATTCCAGGTGAGTTTAGGAGGGGAGTGTGGACAGGGAGTGAGAGCTGAGCAGGTTATAGTGACAGACTCCTTCTCCTTCAGATCACCTGAGATCTCAATTCTGGGGCTTGCAGGGGAGTCTGTGTTTTAAATGTATACATTTTACAAAGAATAATACAGTAAATGATCTGCAAATTTGACCCTTTTATTGTAAAACTGTGCTAAAAACTTATATTAACATATTAACTTATGGACAAACTTCACCTTACAACATGGTCTAAATTTGGATGTTTCATCAAATATTTCATTTGGATGTTTATAAATGTATGTAGAGTTTTATTATCCACATATAACACATATAATAAACATGAAGGAGTAAGAGAAGCTCAGGACATGAGATTTCCCTTTTGTAATCCCTTTCACAGGAACATGCCTGCTCTTTAACAGAAATGCAGAAAAAAAAGAAAAACACATAAATGACCGATCACAGACGGTAACATTTGGCCAACTACACTGTTGATAAAGGTCATCGGTCAACATTAAAGACTGCTGAGTAAAACAAACAAAACTCTCTTACCTTTAACTGATATCTGAAGAGGATCACAAACAGCTGTTGCCATGAATGGTTTGTTCTCTATTCTGAAGTAGTATGTGTCAGAGTGACTTGTGAGTAAATTGTAAAATAAAGTGGTGCAGTTTTTCTGATGCAGGTTTCCAGTAATATTAATTGGATAGATGTTGACTGTCAGACTGCTGTTGAAAACCACATTGTTTGGAATTGATGGCAAATCTGGGGTCATTTTTAATCCACACTCCGAAGGTTTCTCTTTCTGTTGTCAAACTCTTGTCCTGTTGCAGCTCTAAAGTTACATGGGATTAGCAAACAGGATCCACTCAGTGCTTCCATCTTCTTTGGTGCAGTAATCAAGAGGTGTGCTGTCTCAGTACAAGCAGCCTGATGCACCTGTAAAAGCAGACTCATGATCAACATGAAGAGAAAGTTCATGATACACAAACTACAGTTCAGCAGCATGTTTGGTCCTTTTTCTGTCCTTTTAACGATGTCAGTATAAAACATTTGACTTTGCAGTCAGGACATGAAGAGCTGGAAAAAGTAAGTCTATCTGCACTGCTCTTTCTGCTTTGTTTCTAAATGAAGTCCAAACTGTAAATGACGCCTCCAAATCAAAGTGAGTGAACAAACAGCTCACCTGAAAGAAAGAAGACACTCAGTAACATGTTGGCTGTCACCATATTCACACACAGGACTGCAACCACACTCATCACCTGGATTTGATGAAAAAAGTTACTTTTCAATATTTTAATCTAATCAACTTTTAAACAAATCATTTATGTTCTTTTACAGCAGCCTCAAATTCACACGGTCAAACAAGGAACTTGCCACAAACAACCAAATGTTGTTGTTATTAATAAAATATGCACAATTTCACTGAAAATGGTTTAAATATCAAATCAAAATGAGCCAGAGTCTGTTTAATATATTGAAGTTCAGATAAGGCTTATTTCTGATAACACAAAACTCAACCAATAAAATACATCATGTCATTTTCATTAGATCTCATAAAAACCAGCAAAATAAAAAAAACTCTCTGGATTAAAAAGAAACATTTGATCTTACCAAACAAGGCTGCAGCTAAAATGGAGAAACAATTTGTTTTCAAATCAGGTGAAATTTGTGAATTTCAGCAGAACTGCAACAGATCCAGCAACCGACTTCCCTGCTAAGCTGCTGTATTATATAAGAAAACAGATGTGTTGATTCAAACTTGATATCACATGACTGAAACACTCCAGAAATATAACAAGTCTTCATCTTCCTGCTCACACCCTGTTGGTGAGGAAGTCAACTTCTGAGGTAGCTCAAGCTCATCATGATGCAAATGAGTTGTTCCTTTATTTTCTGTTATTACATTATTATACATTATTATCTATTTCAGCTTACCCATTGACGTCAGTTTATTAATTGTAAACATATATGCTTTATTTTTCTGTAGTACATATATTTACATTCATGCATAAAAAGTTTTATCCAACATTAATTTCTTCTCTTTCACTACTATTATTTACCGTCAATAATCAGACTGAACCCCAGTATAGGAAGATGTAAGAGTTTTCTGTTTATTGAACAAAAACAGTACAAGAATACCAAGTCATAAAAAGAAAACACAGAGAAAAAGATTAAAATAAGCAGATGTGGTCAACATTTACCAGCAATATTTAAAACAATCTGTGATGATGTCTGAGGACTGAGACCATTTGTGGCCACACAGTAATAATCTTCTCCTTCTGTTGCACTGAATTTGTATTATTCTCTACATTATTCTAAATTCTACATATATTTACATTCACGCAAATTCAACAATATTTTATCCAACATTAATTTCTCCTCTTTCACCACTATTATTTACCATCAACAGTCAGATGAATCACTGGTGATGTTTGTTGACCGAGATCATTTGTGGCCACACAGTAATAATCTCCTCCTTCTGTTGCATTAAAGCTGTAAATCTGTCCTTCAGATACTTTCATGGGTCCATCTGTGCTGGTGTTGAACCAGGTGAAGCGACTGACGGGAGGCTTGGCTCTGCTGGAGCAGGTCAGGTTCACCCAGCTACCTGCTGACACCAAAGCTGATGGACTGATGGACACTGAGGTGTCCTTGGGGGCATCTGAGGAAAATGTGTCTGTCTTTTCTTCTATTTTGTTGTGAGAGTGTTGTTGGAGATTCCAGGTGAGTTTAGGAGGGGAGTGTGGACAGGGAGTGAGAGCTGAGCAGGTTATAGTGACAGACTCCTTCTCCTTCAGATCACCTGAGATCTCAATTCTGGGGCTCACAGGAGAGTCTGTGAATAGTAAATAATTAAATTACATTAAATTAATTCAAATATAACAAATTAAATAAATGAGCTCTTTAATCGTTAAAGATGACACAGACGCTGACATTTAAAGTAAAAACAACACTACAAGTGAAGCTCATGATATTTGGTCAAAGAATTAAGTGGTGGAAAAATGAATGATTTGACCTGATGGTGGCACCCGATCAAAAGTCAGAGGATTATCAAAGCTTTTACAGTCCATCATCAAGTGCACATACATGTGTGAATCAGATTTTATGGCAGTCCATCCATTTGATGTTGAGACGTTCACTCAGGACTACAAATGTCAACCACATGGTGGTGCCAGAGGAAAGGTCGAGGAATGCAATGGTACTCTTTTTGAAGGCACCTGTACTTGAGTATATCCATTTTTGTGTTACTTTATACTTCTATTCTTCTACATTTTAGAGTGAATTGTTGTACTAAAGGTTGCTAAACACAACAAGAAACACAAACAGTAGACAGAGATCAGTGTGCATCTTTAGTTTCAGTGTTGATATGTTTGTATTTAAAGTGCTTATATTTTACCAATTGTGATTGTTTCAGATTCAAACTTTAACAATCACGGATAATTTCATCCCCCGTGACCCTGTGGAGGATGAGCAGTACAGAAAATGGATGGATGGATAATTTCATCATTGTGGAAAACCCTCACCACGGGACAGTGAAAGTCTCTCAGGCCGTCATGTGAGCAGCCATTGGCTGTTGACAGTGAGGGACAATAACGTCCTGTAGGGTTTGTCCATTACTGATGAAACATATAACCCAACACATGAGCCTTCCCCTGGTGTTAAAAACAAAGTTTGCCATAAATTCACTAAAAATAACACATTAATATCCAGAAAGTATGTGTGTGACTGGTCCCAAATGGCTGAGGCCGTAGTAACAGGAAGATTTATTGTTTGGTTGTTGCGGTCTGTTGGATGGACTTTCCTAGAAAACAGGTAAATACAAGTTAGGAAAGGAGACGCAAACCGCTCTCTTCTGCTCCGGATCTCCCTCTCCTTTATTTGCACAATAACATCACGACAATAATAAACATTTCTCTCCCTAGTGCAAGTGTCTCTGGTTAAATGTCCATTTGTTGGTCCTCTGTCCCTGCTTTATCAATAAAGAGTGGCAACAGAAAAGAAAAGAAATAAATAATGACAAGTCAAATATACATTATGTCTCAATAGTATGGTTTTCCTTACTCTTGTCTCATTTCCAATTACATCACATCTTAACACAAAACTAATGTATTCACTCTTCTAAACACATGTTGCTGCTTTGATGCTGGTTTGGACTGTCCCGCTCATCACTTAGGAGATACTCAATAAACTTACAATAATTCCTGTCTGATTAAAACTCAGATATTATATACATTCAATTGGAACTTAAATAAGAAAACATATATGCCAGGTGTGCAGGGCCAAAGGAAGCTTAACTATTTAATTAAAATACACGTATTTTCACAATAAAGTGATGCCATCACGCAAACTGCCTTTTTTTCCCGCCGAAACTAAGAACAAAGGCGGAGTTTTTAAAGTTATTAATTCGCCACAACAAAGTTCAACTACATCATATATTCAGTATATATATATTAAACATAGTTACATAGTTTTGGTTATCTATTATTTTAAATTATTTTTGTGTCTTTTTTTCAGTGTACTTCACCTAGAAAACAGGTAAATACAAGTTAGGAAAGGAGACGCGAACCGCACTCTTCTCCTCCGGATCTCCGTCGGACCTCACAAGACGGAAGCGCCCCTGATCTAGGGACCCGGCGGCAACGCCGCGAGACTCATTGGTTCCGCTCTCTGATTTCATAATTAACTTCTAGTATTATTACAGATCGCGTATGTAGCTCTCTTCAGGACAACACAGACACAGGTCGGTTCTTTGGGACGGACGTTTATTGTTTCTACACTTTGTAGCATCCACTGGTCACGTTAATGATACACATAGTGCAAGTGAATTAGTAAAGACACATAGCATGTTAGTGAATGAAAGAAAGTACAACATGACGAAATAAAGTGCATTCACAACTTAATACACCGTTGGCCGCTTGTCATGAAAAGAGGTCTTTTAGTCTGTAAAATAAAATCTTCTGTGCTCTTTGCTAATAACTTCAATGCAACGAGTTTCTGTAGCATAGTAGCAGACGACGTCGCCTCTCGTTGGGCTGCATGCTGTGCATCAGCAATTTCCGCTGAAAAGTACAACAAAAACATTAGTTCCGGGGCAACACAAATAAACAGCTAACCCTTTCCTGTCACACAGGAATCGATCATATAAAGACCCATTTTAAACATATCGGACTCTAACCTTTCAACTATTACATGAACTTCATTATTTATGTATATATTTATTTATCACATGAAATTATGAAATTGATAAGTGATGTATCATAAATAAACATTTTTGTAACTTCATTTACAGCGTATAATAATAAATAAATAAATAAATAAACAAATTCCGATTTAGTTTTGAGTGTATCACACGTGCAGTAAATTTTTCATGCAAAACAATGACTCTGATCACAGACTGGTTTCTGTCACATTTGACCACCACTGGTACTGCTGAAAATCCTAAAAGAGAGCAGTTGTACAGTGAAGGATCAAGTCACAGAGTTTGTTGTTTAGGCCAAAGCTACAACTGATTTCACTTTGTATTCTAAAAGTGAAATCAGTTTCCATGAATGGTTTGTTCTCTATTCTGAAGTAGTATTTGTCGGTGTGACTTGTGAGTAAATTGTAAAATAAAGTGGTGCAGTTTTTCTGATGCAGGTTTCCAGTAATATTCATTGGATAGATGTTAACTGTCAGATTGCTGTTGAAAACCAAATTTTTTTCAATTTTTCCTAAACTTTGAGTAATATTTAATCCACACTCTGAAGGTTTCTCTCCTGTTGTCAAACTCTTGTCCTGTTGCAGCACTAAAGTTACATGGGATTAGCAAACAGGATCCACTCAGTGTTTCCATCTTCTTTGCCACACTTACAGCTGTAAAAAGAGCATCATGTTCATGTCAAGTAATAAAGAAATATTAAAGGTCAAAGTCGTCTACACTGAAATGTGGATATTAAGAAAACAGAGTGTCATGGTTTGCTTCATGCCCTGTTGTTTCCCTGGTGTTTCTGCCCTGTGTTTCTTGTGTTCTGTGTTTCTTGTGTTCCTTCTTGTCTTTCGTTCCTTGTGTCCTGTGTCCTTATATTCACCTTCTCCAGTTCTGCTCACTTCCTGTTATTTTGTATTCCTTCCTCTCCTCACATGTGCCACTGCCACTTTCCTTCCTGCCCTTGTGTGTTTCTTGCCTCTTATTCTGCTCCACCCTTATTAGTTTCAGCTGTTCCCTGTTAGTCTCCTCACCGCTGCCCGTCTGTACCTGCCTGGTTAATCCATAAAAAATAAAAGAGTTCACCAACATCTACTCTGCCTCTGTCTCGTCTGCATTCTGGGTCCATCCTCACTTCACCTTGCACATACCTGACCCAGAGATCTACAGTAACATTTTGATCTATTCCCTTTCTGACACTGATAGAAAAAAATGAAGTTGGCACTTGAGACATTTTGCCAAATGACAAAGTTTCTCTTTATACTCAAATGTCTCAGGGTTTTGTCAGTGACTTGTAAATGACATAATGAGATAAGCTTTCACCACTTCTCTTTTACACACTTTAATTCATCAAACACACACTGATACACCTCGTGCTTTTAACATTTTATTGCATTTATAGCATCTTCAGCATGAAAACATCATCAACAAGCTTTTGACACGATGAAATAACTAGAACCAACCAGAACAGATCAGTCAACAATTAACACTGAAACAACAGCCAATCAAAAGACAAACAGCAAATTGCATTGAAGAAGACTCTAATCTTTTTATTTTTTAATAACAGTGAAAACTTTGATCAGTACAAACTATAAACATATCAAACAAACTCCAAGATGTTTTTTGGATTAATATAAATCCTTCACACTTTGTCGCTCTATCAACTGAAATGTCTAATTTCAATCGTCCTTGTTCCTCTTTTGAAAGTAAATATTTTCACATACAAAGAAAAGGAAAAGAATGACCATAAGAATGACTAAATCAGCACAATCTTACACAAACTAAAGAAGAAGCTGCAGTACATTATGTTTGTGTCATCTTCCATAAAATAAAAGCATCTGTCCTGTTTGCTGTCCATCCTTTGTTCATCTCATCAGTCTTTCATATTCAACAATTAGAGGAACAAGAAATAGAGAAATAAAGTGTTTGTGGTGAATGTGTGTCATGTCTCGTCGTGTTAAGTTTCATGTCTGTCTTGTGTTGTGTTTATTTCCTGTTCTGGTGTGTTTGTTTTATTTTGAAATACTAACCTTCCCTCTCGTTTCAGGTCCCTTAACTTCCTGCTATTGTGTGTTTTTCCACCATTGTGATTGTCTGCCCCACCCGGATTGTTTCCACCTGTTCCCCATTACCTCATGTGTATATATTGTTTACATTTCCCCTATCTTGTTACTAGATTGTAAATGTTGACCAGGAATGCTAGTGATAGCATGTTGTGGTATTCACTGATCAAGCCTCAAGCCAAGCAAAGAACCAAGAAACAGCCAAGCCTGTTTGTAAAATTGTTAAAAACCACCGTGAGAGTCCTGCTTTGGGGTTCACCTGTTCTCTGAGCTGACTTAATAATGGTATTTTTTTCCTCTCCTCCTTCATGATGCTTGAACCTCAATCACTCTGACATCGTCTGCCTCCTCTGTGTCCTGTGGATGTGAAACCACACAGAGAGATGGTGTTAGTGCTCTGCAGTGAGTTTAATGCAGCTGAAAAGGAAATGCCAGCAGCACCTTGAGCTTGTCTTGGTAAATTCAGCCTAATGAAATGATAAAATGTTAATTAAAGTTAAACATTAAACATTTTGAATACATCAAGAAGTCTTTATCTGCAAACAATCATTTCATAGAAACGTTTGTCTCACCACTCAAAGATGACCATTGTACTGCAGAGCATCAGGATTCCCAGGATCTTCACTGTAATGTAGACACACCCCCAAACTCTTGATTACCTGTAAGTAGACAGCAGAGTCACCTTCTCCTTAATGGAAAATGTTGTGGCTCAAAAACATGCTAAACTTTAGTTCCTTCTGTTAATCTCAAATATAAACTGACATCCTGATCAAACTTGTACATCATAAACAACAACCTGCAGAACATTGGTCGTTCTCCATAATGCAAAATAAAAATGTCTCACATGAAACACTGAGAGTCAAAGTGATTCAGCTGAAATGCTTTCAGAGCATCTTTGCATGACTGAGTTCTCACAAAACTGACATTTAAAGTAAAAACAACACTACAAGTGAAGCTCATGATATTTGGTCAAAGAATTAAGTGGTGGAAAAATGAATGATTTGACATGATGGTGGCAACCGATCAAAAGTCAGAGGATTATCAAAGCTTTTACAGTCCATCATCAAGTGCACATACATGTGTGAATCAGATTTTATGGCAGTCCATCCATTTGATGTTGAGACGTTCACTCAGGACTACAAATGTCAACCACATGGTGGTGCCAGAGGAAAGGTCGAGGAATGCAATGGTACTCTTTTTGAAGGCACCTGTACTTGAGTATATCCATTTTTGTGTTACTTTATACTTCTATTCTTCTACATTTTAGAGTGAATTGTTGTACTAAAGGTTGCTAAACACAACAAGAAACACAAACATTAGACAGAGATCAGTGTGCATCTTTAGGTTCAGTGTTGGTATGTTTGTATTTAAAGTGCTTATATATCACTGATTGTGATTGTTTGAGATTCAGACTTAACCAAAAAAGTCGGCTTCATGTATAATTTCATCACTGTGGAAAATCCTCATCATGATACAGTGAAAGTCTCTTGGGCCATCCTGTGAAGTCACTAAAAATAACACATTAATATCCAAGAAGTACATGCAGTATATTTCTCTCAGACACGCAAAACAATGACTGATCACTGGCCAGTTTCTGTCACATTTGACCACCACTGATACTGCTGAAAATCCTCCAGAAGAACAGTTTTACAGTTAAGGTTTGAGTCACAGAGTGTTGTCAGGTTTCCAGTAATATTCATTGGATAGAACTGTTCCACTACTGTGGAAAACCACACTGTTTGGATTCTGGTCAAAATAGGGACCATTTTTAATCCACACTCGTGTTGTCAAACTCTTGTCCTGTTGCAGCTCTAAAGTTACATGGGATTAGTAAACAGGATCCACTCAGTGCTTCCATCTTCTTCGGTGCAGTAATCAAGAGGCCTGACTTCTGAGGACAAGCAGCTGAAGCACCTGTAAAAGCAGACTTGATTAATATAATGTGGAACAATTGCATATATAAAAAAAAGACAAAATATACTTTGGTAGCAGCATGTTGCATGTGTAGCCAACAATTCTAGAATGATTATAGTAAAATATAATTACTGAGGGAACCTGAAAGAAAGACAGCACAGTAGTAAGTAACATGCTGGCTGTCACCATGTTCACACACAGGACTGCAACTACACAATGATGCAGTAACTTTTATACCTGGAAACTACAAATCAGAAAGACAAGAAGAAAGATCAGAAAATTATCAAGTTAAAAATGAGAGCGACAATTAGATTCTTACGTTGGTGATTTTGAAATAATAATAAAAAAAAAAGTAACTTTGTGGAAACGCTGTGGACAGAGAGTATTATTTCTCTAATTGTCCCCATAACTGACAGGGATTTCTTGTAGGATGACATTTCTCTTTGTGACTGTATGTGTGTGTTTGTGAATGTTTGGAGAACTGCAAGAGTAATTTCAAAAATTGAGCTAAACATGTATGGCCTCTTCATGGCCAACAGTCTGGCCTAGTGCTTAAATCATGAATAACCACTGAGACTGGTAAATGATCAGTGCAAAAACTAATGTTAGATCCAAAGTAAAATAACTCTGTGACAGTGAGAGAAGAGTGTCTGACTGGTGGTAAGAGGGGCGCAGCGCTGAGGGGAACAAAGGGGACTGTGTATAAAGGGCCCTCGTGTGAGCATGGTCCCTATAAATACTAGAATGAATAGCCGTGAATGGATGTGGGTGAAAAACATGTATACAAAAGAGGAAAAGGAAGTAAATTCCAACCAGTAATCAAAGTATTATAAAAGTATTAAAAATAAAAGAAATTATTCATTTCGAGTCATCATAATGAGATTTATTTGTCTTGATGCAAACATGAACAGCTTGATAATTGATATAGAAAAGCTGCAGGATGTGAAGGCTTTCAGGTTCCCTTTTTGAAGTGTAGGCACTGAAAAGACATTTCCCAGTCCATGCTCCAGTATCTTTTTCTGCATTAAGTAACATGAAAAAGACGGCATCTAAAATAAAATAAAATTATACTTAAAGTGGATCCTATTCAACGGTTATCTGTGTTTTTACACACACACAACTCTCATTTTTTCTTCACTTGAGCATAGAGGTCCTCTGGGCCGTCAGCAGTCTGTGTTAAGTTGTTTGCTGGCTGGGACACTTTGACCTGTGCATACAGCGTATCCTGCTGCTGTCCACTGTCCTGCACCGAGCCAGAGGACGCTTCAGCTCTTTGCTTGGAGAAGTCGATCTCTCCATAGTGGATGTCTTCTTCCTTTTCTTCTGTTTTTCTTGCTGGTTCTTTATCAGTCAGCTCATCACCTGTTTGACTCTGCAAAAACATGAAATGTTGTGAGTAGCTGGATGTGGACCGTCATCTGGACTTGGAGTCGGGATCCAGCTGCTGGACACAGCAACAAAAAATTTTATATGGTGTCACAGAAGAGCTCAAAATGAACTGTCTGCTCTTCTGTGGGTTTTTCATACAGTCATCAACCACAGTGGGCTCAGCAGGAGACTTTGTCACATATGTTGTGTTTCTTCACATTTTTACTGACAAAGAACCTCTCATAGATATTTAGAATATTTAGAGTGCAGTGCTGTAAATTTTAGCATTTTCTCACCTGAGTCAGTTGTTGAGTTGAATGTGTCGACTTTGACCGCCTCAGACACACAAGAGTGCTGTAAAATAAACCACCAGCGAGAAATCAGGTCATACAGTGAATATAGAAAATTTGCTCTTTTAGATGTTGGTGCAAAGATGTAAAAGCACATCATATAATAATCTGTGCCCTCATCTTGATGTGGACTTAGGTGAAACTTCAGTCCATGAAGGTGAGTCATATTGGCTGCTTTCATTTGTGATACTGACCAAACACAGACAATCAGGAAGATGAGTGCAATGATCCCAATGACTCCTCCAAGAACTGCCTCCCATCGTACAGATCCATCAGGCTGTCCTTCTCATAGACAACAAACCAAAGAGAAATGATTACCACATTATTCTCAAGTCTGCATATATTTATACTGATGCATAAAATATTTTATCCAACATTAATTTCTCCTCTTTCACTACTGAACGTAGCGTGGTTATTTACCGTCAAAAGTCAGATGAATCACTGATGAGGTTTGTTGACCGAGATCATTTGTGGCCACACAGTAATAATCTCCTCCTTCTGTTGCATTAAAGCTGTAAATCTGTCCTTCAGATACTTTCATGGGTCCATCTGTGCTGGTCTTGAACCAGGTGAAGCGACTGACGGGAGGCTTGGCTCTGCTGGAGCAGGTCAGGTTCACCCAGCTACCTGCTGACACCAAAGCTGATGGACTGATGGACACTGAGGTGTCCTTGGGGGCATCTGAGGAAAATGTGAGATTAAAGTTATTGATTACAATCAGCTGACATCCCATGAATCATCATGTGCTGACAGGATCCAACAACAAACTCTGGTTGTCTCACATGAAACACTGAGAGTCTTTGTCTCCTCTGCTGTCTTGACACCTTCTTTCACAGGATATGTGGCAGAACAGGTAATGTTGTATCCATCATGTTTGTCTGTCAGAGTGATGTTCTTCTGGATTTTAGTTGTAAAGTTTTGATCTGTGTTTTCCTCTATTTTGTTGTGAGAGTGTTGTTGGAGATTCCAGGTGAGTTTAGGAGGGGAGTGTGGACAGGGAGTGAGAGCTGAGCAGGTTATAGTGACAGACTCCTTCTCCTTCAGATCACCTGAGATCTCAATTCTGGGGCTCGCAGGAGAATCTGTGGTTTTAATTCAAACATATTTAATACAAATATTACAGAAATACAAAAACATACTCAAAATAACAACAAACACTTATTCAGCCTTAAAACAACAAAGTTGACACTGAAGCTAACTTTTTTTTGTTTTCAGTTCAATTTGACCATTTTAATGTCAAAGTGTAAAAACAGATTTGGATAACTGAGAATTTAAATTAATGATGAAATTGTCACAATGAAAAAAGTGTGTTGTTAAGGACAAAGCTGATTTAAATCTAAATAATTTCATTATACAAAACTTTCTTACCTTTAACTGATATCTGAAGAGGATCACAAGAAGCTGTTGCCATGAATGGTTTGTTCTCTATTCTGAAGTAGTATGTGTCGAGTGTAATTTCTGAGTAAATTGTAAAATAAAGTGGTGCAGTTTTTCTCATGCAGGTTTCCAGTAATATTCATTGTATAGATGTTAACTGTCTGAGTGCTGTTGAAAACCACATTGTTTCGATTTTTCGTCAACCTGGAGTCATTTTTAATCCACACTCCGAAGGTTTCTCTTCTGCTGTGAAACTCTTCTTGTCCTTTTTCAGCACTAAAGTTACATGGGATTAGCAAACAGGATCCACTCAGTGCTTCCATCTTCTTTGGTGCAGTAATGAAGAGGTGTGCTGTCTCTGTACAAGCAGCCGATGCACCTGTAAAAGCAGACTCATGATCAACATGAAGAGAAAGTTCATGATACACAAACTACAGTTCAGCAGCATGTTTGGTCCTTTTTCTGTCCTTTTAACGATGTCAGTATAAAACATTTGACTTTGCAGTCAGGACATGAAGAGCTGGAAAAAGTAAGTCTATCTGCACTGCTCTTTCTGCTTTGTTTCTAAATGAAGTCCAAACTGTAAATGATGAACGTCTCCAAATCAAAGTGAGTGAACAAACAGCTCACCTGAAAGAAAGAAGACACTCAGTAACATGTTGGCTGTCACCATATTCACACACAGGACTGCAACCACACTCATCACCTGGATTTGCAAACACAATAATGCAGTAACTATTACAAAGAATGTAAGTACCTACAAACAGTATCTCTACTTAAAATTTTCGTGTTCACACAAACCCACACCATACCACCAGGATTCGCTTCGTTATAAGTAGCAATCACTTAACGTCTTTTAAAATATAGTTTAAAATATGACATTTAAATTAAATTCTAAATAATACCACAGAAATTTCTGTTATTTCAACTTAAGTTAAATGCTACTTTTTTGGTGGAGTTCATGAAGGGTAGCAAAATGAAATAAATGTATTCTCTAAAAATCTGTCATGTCATTAAAAGTTTTGTCTTACCAGACAAGCCAAAGTCAGAAAAAGAGCAGCAATGAGCTCCTTTGACGGATGATGAAGTGATCATACTGGAGGCATGCAGCACAACAATAAGCAACTTCCCTATTTAGCTGTTGTAATTTGAAACTACCTCAATTTCCTGTGTTTCCAGACTACAGAGAAAATCCATTTGGTGTTGTTGTGCAGTTGCTAAACTGACCAGAGTGGTTTACAGTAACAGCGAACATACCAGATATTGGCACATTTACTGCTCACATGCTGTATTTGTCATGACATAACCCTGAAACACTGATTAAGATACTCTAAAACTGATTCTTCATCACTGTTCATCTCAACTAATTATTTCATAAGCCTTCCATTGTTGCAGCTTCCTCACAGTGCCTGGAGCCCTTTGTGTGCAGTACATCTTCCTAAATTTCAACTTCTCTGTTAATTCCTGGATAAATGACAAAATCATCTCAACCCAACTAACCACCTATGGGAGATTTGGACCAACATCAACAAAACATCAAATGAAAGAATATCTTTTGGAAGATGTTGGACCAGGGTTGTGTTTACCTGGCTCTAAAACCTGCAGCGAATGTTGTCCTGCAATTTCTGCTGACATGAAATGTAAAAAGTGTGCGCATATTTTTATGACAAAGTTGTTTAAATCAGGAGTGACTTAACTGAAAATAAGCTTGCAAACAAATTAAAACAAGAAATTGGTGGTGGTGTAGGGGAGCTGAAGATCTGGTTGGAGGTGAAAGGAGGGAAGAGGGTCACACTGATTTGACTGAAATGACAACTGACAGTAGCAGGAAAGAGGGACAGTTTTAACAAGATGGGCCACAGAGGTCATGGCAAAAACATGATAGGT
Source organism: Scortum barcoo (assembly GCA_023238725.1). Classification (NCBI taxonomy): domain Eukaryota; kingdom Metazoa; phylum Chordata; class Actinopteri; order Centrarchiformes; family Terapontidae; genus Scortum; species Scortum barcoo. The sequence goes on from CM041551.1 coordinate 7,575,379, forward strand.
TTAATTCAAAGTGTAAAGTGCCCATGGTCAGCTGCTAAAATGAAAAAGCAGTCTTCCCCACTGAAGTTCCACTAAGCTTCATAAACTGTGCCTCTGTCATTGACTGACAGTGCAGTAAATGTCATGTGGTTGGTTTTATTGTACAACACTGCAACAACAACTCACGTCCAACGTCACCTGAAAGTCCAGGCAAAGTGTCTTTCAGCAAGATGCTGAACCCTGTACGTGCTTCTGTGCAATTTCATTATGAGTATTTCACAAAGTCAAGTGTAAACACATTGGAAAATTAAAAAGCAAAGCACATGAATCCAACATGTAGACATAAGAGCCTGCTCAAAGTTCACAGGAGGAGGCTGAAGTGCCTCTCCTATGAAGAGAAATTAATACATACATCGAACATAGGCCAATATTTAGTATAGATCACAGATCAGATTTGTATTTGGGTTTTATTGAGTTATTATCTTATTCAGTAGTATCCTTTCAATACATATTGCTGTAGTTGTGTTTTTGTCTTCACGTACAGTTGAAATGGATTTAATTTCGAATGAACTTATTAAATGGACTGTTGCTATTAGTGTTTAGATTTCAACAGTAAAATGTCCCCATCTTAAAAAAATTTCAAAGAATTTAAAGCCTCCGACAGCATCCAAGTATTCTCCATATCATATATTTATGTCAAGATAAGCAACAATTAGCATCTTTAGCTATTTTTTATTATCAGTTTAACACAGAAAAACTCAACTAACCAGCTTCAGGGAGCATTTTTGATCAGTTTCGATTGACTAATGACCAAACAAGCCCGATTAAAATCTTAATTCCAATCTAAATCCTTATTGATGCACAGAAATAGCTGGCAGCAGTTTTTCTCAACTGAGCCCCGCCGGCTTCAAACCAGTGAGAACCAGCAGAGGCAAAAAGGAAATCATGAATTCTCTCATGTGAAGTAACAGAAATGCAATAACAAGAGTGTTTTTATGTAAGCCCTCATCAATCATACTGTAGACAATACATTTTCAGGGCCTTTAGAGAGACATTGGAAACATCTTAGGTGCCCTTATAGACAGATTCCCTTTACTGCACCAAGGGTTTTTTGTTTTGTACCACCAAAGAAGTGATAACAGTTAGACGAGTGAAGTAATCTGTGTGCAGAAAATATTTCAAGGTCCCTGGACCATTAGGGGATCCTTAACAAAATTAATTAGATTAAATCAAGTATCATTCCATCTAGAATTAGCAGTAAATAGTGATATTGGCTTAACACCAAGGTAAGCTTTTACGGTAGCATATGACTACCACAGAGGCTTTGCAAGTGCCGTGTTGGCTCATGCAACCGCTCTGTCTGATCAGGTTGATGGCCTCTTGGTGGTTCCTCAGAAATGTGTAAATTTAAAATAGTACACTGAGACACAGAGTCGCAGTTACAGTGAAATTTGGAAATAGCATGACTGCAACTTCCTTTAATTTAGACGTTCTTTATTAAAACAGACATGACTACAGAAAGAAATGCATTCACTTTAAGTCAGCAGGGTCTTTTAAAACAGCTCTCCATCTGAAAATACACACCAGGAACACGCCCAGTTTACTGTGTTGCAAATAGTAATAAACAGCATCTTCAGTGCTTTAAAATGATATTTAATGTAAGATCGGTACAGAAACCAGTTAAGAATATTTAAACAAACTTTCAGGTAAATTCCTGTTGATTAATGTTGTCCAAATATGATTAATAAATATGATGCATGTTATGTGAGCAAATCAGCTATCTGTGGTGAAAAGGTATTTTTAGATCTATGGACAGAAGGCAAACTGATTAAAAAAAAAAAAAAAAAAAACATGTCATACTTTAAATGTCATGCCATTAACTGCAGATAGTGGAAAAAAAAAACATTACCATGGAACAGTAAGAATAATAAAAGAACAATAGTTTATAAAAAAGACACGTCATTGATACAATCATTTTTGTTTGACTTTAGCGTAGATGTCCTCTTTGCCATCAGCAGTCTGTGGTAATCTGTTTGCTGTTTTGGACAGTTTGACCTGTGCATACAGCGTATCCTGCTGCTGAACACTGTCCTGCACTGAGGAAGATGGTTGAGATGTGTGCTTGGAGAAGCTGATCTCTCCATAATGGATGTCCTCTATTTCTGTGGCTCTGGCCGGTTCTTTGACAGCTAGCTGGCCAGCCGGTAGATTCTGTGAAAATTCAACCAAATGAGAAATGCGGTGAAGAGGAAATGATGAGCCTTCGTCTACTTCCTATATCGCACTTAATTTTATCACTCAGCTCGCACTGCTTCAAAGTCATTAGTCTTCAGAATAACCCGCTTGTAATGGATACAGCAATGTAAAGTTTTGGGCCAAAAAAAATGAGCTTTTAACAGTGACTCAGTAGAATGAGTTGCAACAGCATGTTAGAGCACATTTCCTGTGTTTCTCCATGTTAACTCACTAATGAGGAACCTGTTTAGTCTAGTATAGATCTGAGTCCAGTCCGTATGAACTGTTTGAAACTTTCCATAACACATAATTCTGTAACATACATCTAAATAATTTCCCACCTGTTGTGACGTAGGAGTGTTTTGACTTTAACCACCTGGAAGACAGAAGAGGGTTTCTCAACTTAATTGTTTTGTGTGATAATAATATAATAACAATACAGTTCATTATAATAATGTAAACCTTTGTTGTTTGTATTAATAAATACAAAGACAATAACCAATACTATAGTAACAATAACACATTAAGTGTTTTAATAAATGAATAAAAACATTTAAAATCTAGGTATTTCAGAGTTATGATAACATATGTGCTTGAACTGTTCACTCTATCTGGATCTAGGAAGAAATGTGTCAGCAACATTTAGTACTGACTGAATGCTAGAAAGGTCTAATGGGCCAAGCAGGTATACACTGGCATACAGTATGACATGTGACAAACTATAAAGATAATTTTTATGCGATTGCGATTTTTTTTGCAACATCCAGTCATTCATTAAACTTAGACACCAATTTAGCGAGTCAAGTTGTGTGATATTGAGAGACTGTTGAAAAAAGAATTGCATCATCTGCATAAAAATGTGTCCTGTATGTGTATATTGTGACCTTATGGCAGCATACAGGCCAAAGTGTAGAACCACAAGAAACTTCACAAATACATCTTTGATTAAATTCTCACCAGAGAAAAAAGTACTACAGAATTTAGATGGTATTCATATAAAACAGATCCTGAGATATGAGCCACATTTAGTCAAATTAGAATAATAAACAGTGGTTGATGACTAATTATAATCAGCATTCTAAAAATGCATGCCTTTACATGAATGAATACAAATGAAAACCTGGTTTAATGAAGAAGTTAATCATATATTAAAAAGAAAAAGAAAATGGACACAGAAATACAATAGTTTTATATTGGAGTGATTATGAAACACTTACCAAATGACAAGAACCACACAGATGAGGATGATGATCCCAATGATCCCTCCAACAATTGCTCCCCATGGTGATGCTCCTTAAGAAGCAAAATCATTATAAGGACTGAGTAAAATTATTAAGAAGAATGGCTCAGCTTGATGCTAAAGTGCTGCATGTCACTAAGGTCTATAGCTGTGCGCAATTATACTTAATTATACTTATTTCTGCTGTCACATACTCTCAATACTCCTTTTACTTACAAATCTCTGATCTTGGGACAGTTTTCATGTACTATCGATACTTTTCTCTGTCATTTTTGTAACATTCCATCAATCTTCTTAATGAACGTATTCATTGCATTTCTGCATATATTTATACTGATGCATAAAAAGTTTTATCCAACATTAATTTCTCCTCTTTCACTACTGAACGTAGAGTGGTTATTTACCGTCAAAAGTCAGATGAATCACTGATGAGGTTTTGTTGACCGAGATCATTTGTGGCCATACAGTAATAATCTCCTCCTTCTGTTGCATTAAATCTGTAAATCTGTTCTTCAGATACTTTCATGGGTCCATCTGTGCTGGTCTTGAACCAGGTGAAGCGACTGACGGGAGGCTTGGCTCTGCTGGAGCAGGTCAGGTTCACCCAGCTACCTGCTGACACCAAAGCTGATGGACTGATGGACACTGAGGTGTCCTTGGGGGCATCTGAGGAAAATGTGAGATTAAAGTTATTGATTACAATCAGCTGACATCCCATGAATCATCATGTGCTGACAGGATCCAACAACAAACTCTGGTTGTCTCACATGAAACACTGAGAGTCTTTGTCTCCTCTGCTGTCTTGACACCTTCTTTCACAGGATATGTGGCAGAACAGGTGATGTTGTATCCATCATGTTTGTCTGTCAGAGTGATGGTCTTCTGGATTTTAGTTGTAAAGTTTTCGATCTGTGTTTTCCTCTATTTTGTTGTGAGAGTGTTGTTGGAGATTCCAGGTGAGTTTAGGAGGGGAGTGTGGACAGGGAGTGAGAGCTGAGCAGGTTATAGTGACAGACTCCTTCTCCTTCAGATCACCTGAGATCTCAATTCTGGGGCTCGCAGGAGAATCTGTGGTTTAAAGGTACACATTTTACATAAAAGAATACAGTACATGATCTGCAAATTTGACCCTTTTATTGTAAAACTGTGATAAAAACTTTGTCAGTTTTATCATTATGGACAAACTTCACTGTGGGACATTACAACATGGTCTAAACTCATGTGAATGTTTATAAATGTATGTAGAGTTTTATCATCCACATATAACACATATAGTAAACATGAAGGAGTGAGAGAAGGTCACTACTGAGACTTCTCTTTTTTAATCCTTTTCAAAGGAACATGCTTGCTCTTTCTAATAGAAATGCAAAAAAAACACATAAATGACCAATCACGGGCGGTAACATTTGGCCAACTACACTGTTGATAAAGGTCATGGTTCTTCTTTTTCAGCCAAAACTGCAACAACACCATTACAGACTGAGTGCTAAGTGAAACAAACAAAACTCTCTTACCTTTAACTGATATCTGAAGAGGATCACAAGAAGCTGTTGCCATGAATGGTTTGTTCTCTATTCTGAAGTAGTATTGTGTCGGAGTGACTTGTGAGTAAATTGTAAAATAAAGTGGTGCAGTTTTTCTGACGCAGGTTTCCAGTAATATTCATTGTATAGATGTTAACTGTCAGACTGCTGTTGAAAACCACATTGTTTGGATTGATGGCAAATCTGGGGTCACTTTTAATCCACACTCCGAAGGTTTCTCTTCTGTTGTCAAACTCTTGTGTCCTTTTTCAGCTCTAAAGTTACATGGGATTAGCAAACAGGATCCACTCAGTGCTTCCATCTTCTTTGGTGCAGTAATGAAGAGGCCTGGATCTTTAGGACAATCAGCTAAAGCACCTGTAAAAGCAGACACATGATTAACAAAGTGTGGAGCAAAACCTGCATGAAGAGAGAGTTCATGATACACAAAGCAGCAGTATGTTGCATGCTGGTCTTTTTTATCTGACCTCTTAATAATTTCTATATAAAACATTTCAACTGCAGTCAGGACAAGAACAGCTGGAGAAAGTAACTCTTTCTGTGCTGCTCTTCCTGCTCTGTCTCTAAATGGAGTCCAAAGTGTAAATGATTCAGAAAGAACTGAAGAAAGAGCTCACCTGAAACAAAGAGGACACTCAGTAATATGTTGTTTGTCACCATATTCACAGGCAGGAACTTGATCCCTGGATCTGCAAACACAACACTGTTTCTTTCCAGTTGTTTTAATCACATCTCTTGTTAAGTTTTCACAAAGAATTCAGCTTCCCTACTTCAGATTTACACAGGAAACTTCTCCTGTATAACCAGAGTTCACTGTTTTTTAGTAAGTAGTGATTAACATCTGTGGAGCTGTGCCTCAAAGTCAGTTCAAATATAAAAAATACAACAAAACACCAAATTCATGTTTTTTTAGTTAAAGTAGAACTAAAACACCAACAAATAAATAACGTAACTGTCAGTGCTGTACATGAAGAATAACAAAATCAAAGTTTTAGTTTAAGAAGTGCAGAAATTAAAGCAGTTAAATGTTTCCTTACCAAATGAGCCCATAGTGAGAAAATAAGAAAAGATGATGTGTCTTGAGCGTTAAAGAAAAATTAGGTGAATTGTTAATTTTAGCAGTGCTACAACAAACCTAGCTGTTGTAATATGAAGAAAGAGGAATTGCTGTTTAAGAAATGCTGTTCGCTTTTTTTTTGCTGCAGAGCTGCTTGGTGTCACATGGCATTCGTACCTAAAATAATGCTGAAATACAGAAAGTTTCGTTCTCAGTGCTCATATCCTGTGAGAAAGGAAGTAAGATATTATGACATCTGGAAAAGTTTGAAATGATTCTGTGAATAACATCCTCAAAGATTCTTTTTTTTTTTAACACGACTCACTGGAAGCCTTTATATATGTCTATATGTGTAAATACTACATACCTCACAATAATAATGCCATATTTCTCAGTTTGTGCAGCCTCAGTTCTTTTCCTCCTCTCTTCTCCTCTCCTCACACATTAGTCCCTCCCACATGAGAAGGCAAGGACGGGCCACGGGGGGAAAGGTGTCGTTCTAAAGTCACGTCAGTTGAATATAATGAGTGGCGCAGTTGCAGCATCGTCGTTGTTCCTGTATTTTATGAACATATGTCAGATGAGCATAACAGTGTTTATGACAACTTACAACTTTACTTTTGATTCAAGTCAGAATGTGTCATATTGTGATAAGAATGGACAGACAGACGCAGATATAGAGAATGTTTATATACACACAACCACATTTATGCTTATCAGTTTATGTCTTATCTGTACAAACTAGATAGATAGATAGATGATGAGACTGAGATTGATTTCCGGGTCACAGGCAAGGGGACAGAGGAGAGAGGAGATGAGGTGGCACAAAATAGGGAAATGAGAGGAGGCAGGAATACCATTCCATTTATGGTGAACATGACATCTTCCTTTTCTCCTTGCGGCTGATGTTGACATGTTGCTGTTAACATTGCCCTGCTTCTACTGTGTTCTGTGGAAATGAATCAAGAGAAAGTGGAGTCAGTGCTCTGAAAGAAGTGGTTAGGAAAGATTTTCTTGACCTAGAGATGAGATGCTGAACATGCACAAGTCAAGCTTCAATGAGGCTGGTTTGTTCAGCTGAAGGAGGGGATAGCGCGTATGTTAAGAGTGTACAGAGAATCTGTTCTAAACGACTTAAAGCGTTAACAAAGTTGAAATGTTCTTCTGACAAACATCTGGAATTTCATCTTTGACCGTTCCACTCGTAATTCTCCTCTCCCTGTCCCTGCCATCATGTACAAAAGAGAGATCACGCACAAATTTCATGCTCTTTCCACTCTTACAACCAGATGTGGCTCCTGTCCAGAAGATAGATAAGGATAAGCATCACTGTATGTAAAGTCAACATGCATGGATTATTCCCAGGATCGACATACCATAAATTCCTAATCTTACAGAGAACGAAGGTGAGAAACAGGTGAACAAGTTTTGGACACTGCAAAGCTCCAAGTTTTTCTAAAATTGTGGGAACACATCATTTGTGTTACACCGAGTCACTTGTGTTACAATTGTCTTGGTGTCTGGGGCTCGCAGGAGAGTCTGTGTTTTGTCGGTGTGACTTGTGAGTAAATTGTAAAATAAAGTGGTGCAGTTTTTCTCATGCAGGTTTCCAGTAATATTCATTGGTATAGATGTTAACTGTCTGAGTGCTGTTGAAAACCACATTGTTTGGATTTTGATGGTCAAACCTGGAGTCATTTTTAATCCACACTCCGAAGGTTTCTCTTCTGTTGTCAAACTCTTCTTGTCCTTTGTTGCAGCTCTAAAGTTACATGGGATTAGCAAACAGGATCCACTCAGTGCTTCCATCTTCTTTGGTGCAGTAATCAAGAGGTGTGCTGTCTCAGTACAAGCAGCCGATGCACCTGTAAAAGCAGACTCATGATCAACATGAAGAGAAAGTTCATGATACACAAACTACAGTTAAGCAGCATGTTTGGTCCTTTTTCTGTCCTTTTAACGATGTCAGTATAAAACATTTGACTTTGCAGTCAGGACATGAAGAGCTGGAAAAAGTAAGTCTATCTGCACTGCTCTTTCTGCTTTGTTTCTAAATGAAGTCCAAACTGTAAATGATGAACGTCTCCAAATCAAAGTGAGTGAACAAACAGCTCACCTGAAAGAAAGAAGACACTCAGTAACATGTTGGCTGTCACCATATTCACACACAGGACTGCAACCACACTCATCACCTGGATTTGATGAAAAAACTTACTGTTCAATATTTTAATCAAATCGTCTTTTAAATAAAGCATTTATGTTCATTTACAGCAGCGTAAAATTCACACGGTCAAACAAGGAACTTGGCACAAACAACCAAATGTTACTGTGTTATAAGTAGTGATTAATAAAATATAAAGAGTTTCACTTTAGAAAGTTTAAATATCAAAACAAAATGACCCAGAGTCAGTTTAAGACATTAACGTTTAAATGAAGTGTTGCTGAAGAAATGTCTCATGACTTTGAGGGTTATTTCTAACAACACAAAACTCAACCAATAAAACAAAATCTTTTATAAAATAAAAGTCTTTTTCAGTGTCCACAAAAACCAGGAAATAAACATAAACAACACTTAATCTTACCAAACAAGGCTGCAGCTGAAATGGAAAAACAATTTGTTTTCAAATCAGGTGAAATTTGTGAATTTCACCAGAACTGCAACAGATCCAGCAACCGACTTCCCTGATAAGCTGCTGTAATATAAAAGAAAACAGACGTGTTGATTCAAACTTGATATCACACTTAAGAAATATAACAAGTCTTTATCTTCCTGTTCACATCTTGTGAGTGAAGAAGTCAAATTCTGATGTGGGTCAGGACTCATCATGATGCAAATAAATGAGTTGTTCCTTTATTTTCTGTTATTACATTATTATATATTTCAGCTTACACATTGATGGGTCAGTGAAGAAATATTTTTTCACTGCACAGCTGTAAAAAGAGCATCATGTAATAAAGTAAGTAATAAAGAAGGTGAGTAGAAATATTAAATGTCAAAATCGTTTACACTGAAATGTGGATATTAAGGAGACATAGAACTACAGTAAACAATTAACACACTGAAACAACAGAAAAAAAGGCAAACAGCAAATTGCACTCGAGGATGTTTTTGGTTTCTTTTGTTAATATAAATCCTGAAATGTGTCATTTCAGTCATCCTCATTCCTTTTTTGAAAGCAAATATTTCCACATACAAAGAAAAGGAATAGAATGACAATAAGAATGATTAAATCAGCACAATCTTACACAAAATAAAGAAGAAGCTGCACATTGTTTTGCCCAGCCTCAGGGAGATCAAGGCACAACATAAAAAGTGACTACTGACTTCCCTCTTTCCCCACTGCCAAGGATGTCCAGTGCAAGCACGGCGATCCCTAAACAGTCCAACACAAACATTTTTATTAATAACGTGGGCTGTCACAGACCTCAGATCCAGTAACCGACTTCTCTGCTAAGCTGCTGCTAAGCTGCTGTAATATAAAAGCAAACAGACAGATGTGTTGATTCAAACTTGATATCACACTTAAGAAATATAACAAGTTTTCATCTTTCTGCTCACATCCTGTTGGATGAGGAAGTCATTTTTTGTGCAGTTTGAGGCTCAACAGGGTGGCATCGTGGTGTGAAGATTTTTTTTACAGACTCACTGTGTTGTGTATCCATAATGAACAGCTGCAGAGTCTGAAGGACAAACTGTGGAAACACACAGAGCTGCTAAAGCTCCTTTTGTTGGATCAGGGAAGGAATTTGTTTTGGTTCTGTCATCAGAAAGAAGATCTGAAAAAGGCTCCAGTACAGTTTTTGCAGCAGTGAACTGGCCAATATAGAAAAAGGAAATAAAAACAAAGTGAATTTAAAACACCACGAGACACATTCAAGTTAGACCTTCAAGTATCAAATGTTCAGAGTCTGTCTGATCTCAGTGTGCAGAGAGCTCCACAGTCTGAGGGCTCCATCAGCAAAGGCCTGCTCACCTTCAGTCACAAGAAATGACCAGTAGAGCCAGATCGACTGATCTGAAGGAAACCAAGGCCCCTAAAGAGTGAGATCAATAAATAACTTTTGGAACATGACACAAATATCTCCACCTTGATTATTGGTGCGTGAATGAAGCATTATTCATCATCACATTGAAGACTTATGAAAGGACAGATGGTTACTTTACAAATGAATGATTGTATAAGATTAATACACATTTTCACTTTGTTAATAATGAATGAAGTGATCTTTATGCTGGTTATTGTGTTGATTTTTGCAGCCTTTCTTTGACATGTCAGATGATTTTAATACAAACAACAAATTCTAAAAGCACTGAAACTAACATAATGGTGAACATGTATCTATTGTCTAAAAACATATACAAAGTTTCATGTCTCAGAAACTGTGTTTGGTCACTGTGTGTTTTTGTTTCTGTCTTCTTTTGTCATTTTCTGTTTTATTTTGAATGTCATGTCTGCCCTTTTCATTTCAGAGTCCTCATTTCCTGCAATACTTCCCACCTTGTCTGATTGTCTGTCCTTCCCCAGTTTTTTCCACCTGATCATCATTACCTCTTGTATATATGTCTGCATCTCCCCCTGTCTTGTGCCGTCATGCCAAGTGTTCCAGCGTGTTATGTTCCTATTGCCACAACCTCAATAAAGCTTATTGCCAAAAACTGGCTGAGGTCTCTCAGTCTCGTGTGCATTTAGGTCCAAGTCGAGTTCATGAGTTACGATCTGGACAGCATGGACGCAGCCAAGACAGAAGTAATCAAAGCAGCGCTGCAGGCCCAGACCAAGTGGCTGAGCACCCACGAGGAGCAGTTCATGGCCATGCATCAGGCGGTCGGACAGCTTACTACCCAGCGACGAGAACTAACATTGGCGAGCATCCAGAATAATCACATGGCCGAGCGACTCCACCGCATGCTGTCGAATGGAGACCGGATTCTACCGACGCTAGCTCCTCCCATCATGCCCCCAATGCAGCCTGCTCCAGGAGGATCCACCACCCTTCTACCTCGACTAGCTCCTCCAGATAAGTTCTCAGGGACCTCAGGTGACTGTAGATCCTTCTTGATTCAGTGTGATCTTCACTTCAAGCTACTGCCTGCTCAGATCAGGCCAAAATACCCTTTATTATCTCCCAACAACAGGCCAAGCGGATGCATGGGCTACAGCTGAGTGAGACCAAGGCTCATCAGCCTGTGTCTCAGCTCCCAGATTCACTCACACTTTTAGAAGGTTTTTGACCAAGTCAGGCCAGCGACAGACACAGCCCAGGCTGCATATCAGATAATCTCAATGTAGTGTGGCAGAAAGTCCCATCAAGTTCTGAACCCTGTCTGGAACTCCATAGCTCTACAAGATATATTTAGAAATGGACTCTCTGAACCTATTAAAGACCACATAGCCACCTTGGATCCTCCACCAGATCTGGACTCCATGATCAAGTTAGCCATCAGAATCGACCACAGACTTAGGAAGAGGGAAAGAGAAAAGAGAAATGCCTCTATTCCTCATAGTGCCTCTAGGGGATGCTCTTCCTTTGTTCACTGTCCTAATAAGACTCTTTCCAGGAAGAGCCAAAGCTGCGGCCCCGTTGAGCTCTCAGCTTGGCAGCACCAAACTCTCCCTGGAAGAGCACCACCGCCACCTGGTGGAGGGAAGGTGCTTTTACTGCAGACAGAAAGGACACCAGCAAGAAGCCTGCCAGGTAAAAGCAAAGGCTCACCAGTGAGGAAGAGGGCACTGGTGTTTAATCAATGAATAAATAAATATAGAGTCAACAGCACAGACAGTAATGATGACAACAAACTTTGCGCACATCATGTAGACAGTGACTGAAATATCCCTCTCCTCAAAGAGCTTACCTTTGAAATACTAGGCCACCACTACAACTACTACTACTACCTACTAATAATAATAATAATAATAATAATATTATTATTATTATTATTATTATTGTTATTATTAATTGTTATTATAATAATAATAATAATAGGATTCAGTTCCAATAAAAAATAAAACATTTATAAATAAAACACAGGCTGTGTCACTAAATCATGAGAATGATGAATGAAACTATGAGTGTAATCCCAGATTAAAAACATAATACTTCCATCAAACAAGTTTATTGCTACTTATCATTGTTGGCAGGATTTGAACCTGTGCAGGGAAACCTCCCAATGGATTTCAAGTCCATCACCTTGGACCAGCACCAGTCTGGATGAAGCTGAGCAAATAGCCATGAAGGGTGGCAAGAAGCAGGTCCAGAAGCTGGAGGCCAGGGTCAGTGACACTGATTTGTCCAGATGTGGATATGGCGCTTGGCTTCTGTGACAGTGATGATGTTTTTAATAGGTACGGGAGCTGGAAGCTGAGGTGGAAAATGAGCAAAAGAAGGGCGGTGACTCTGTGAAAGGAGTTTGAATGAATAGTAGTTCGTAAATATGAGAGACGGGTAATCAAATATTATCCATCCATCCATTTTCTAAACCCACTTATCCTCAAGGAGCTTACCTATCAGGTATACTGTAATCAAATAATAATAACCATGTGCATGTGCACAGGATAATAATAAAAGCATTCAGTAACCACCACAACTTGCCTAACCCCAAATATTATCATCTACTTCAATTTGTGTCTCAGTTGTAGAAAGCAATGCATGACTCTGCTTACTTAACTCTGTGAAGACTGAAGAGGACCTGGAAGAATTTGGCCCGTCTGCAGGATCTAGTAGACAAACTGCAGCTGAAGGTCAAATCTTACAAGAGAGCTGCGGAGGAGGCTGTAAGTATAGGTGTATCCTAATGCTATGGGTGCATATTGTGCTACTATAATACATAATAATCATCAAAAGCCAATGATGTAACAGGAGGAACAAGCCAACAGCAATCTGACCAAGCTCCGTAAGCTGCAACATGAATTGGACGAGGCAGAGGAGAGGGCTGACATTGCTGAGTCGCAGGTTAACAAGATGAGAGCCAAGAGCCGTGATGCTGGATCCAAGGTCAGTGACGAAACAGTGTCTGACATACCTCTCTAATCCTCATTCAGTTGGCGATGATGACCAAACCAATGGACTCACTGTGTTACAATGTATAGCTTTATATGTGCTATATCTATTGCTTTTTTAAGTCAGCAAGGATACTGTTAACGAACCCAATTATTGTCCTCCATTGTCTCACAGAAGGGACATGATGGAGAGTGAATCTCTCGGCTGGAACCTTCAACTACCCTGCATCAAAGTGCCCTAAAACTGTAAGTGAGCGAAAAATAAGAATAAAGCATATCAAGAATCAACATCTTCTCTGTTGTGTTTAGTCTTTTCCACAGCTTTACATTGTTTTGTTAAAGACACTCTTTGAAGATGTGGTGAGCCATGTTTCTTCTCTGTGCTTCTGAAATTCTTAATGAATAGATGAAAATGGGTGGGTGTGCTTTTCTGTCTGTACAGAAAATGGTTGGAATCGACAGTACATGGGATATAAGAACATTTATAATATGTTTCAGAATTGTTAGATTGATTGGTGTTTTTAATATTTTGGCTTTTTTTCAAAGACAGACAACAATACCTCAACAATAGACAATACCTGATAGCACCACAAGATGGAGACATTACAACAGGAGCAAAAAACTGTTAAGCTTCCCAATCTTCACAAATGACTGTTTCTATAAACGTCAGGCGTTCAAGATTTAGATAATTCTCTCCTGCTTCTTGTTGTCAGACTTTAAACTGCATTCAGAACAGTTTACAGATGTAAAGAAAAAGGGCTGATTGTGGAAACAGATAGAGCTGATGAGGCTCCTTCTGCTGGATCAGATCAGGAATCACTTTCAATTCATCAAACACACACTGATACACCTCGTGCTTTTAACATTTATATTTTATTGCATTTATAGCATCTTTAGCATCAAAACATCATCAACAAGCTTTTGACATGATGAAATAACTAGAACCAACCAGAACAGATCAGTTAACAATTAACTCTGAAACAACAGCCAATCATAAAGACAAACAGCAAATTGCATGGAAAAAAGTCTCAATTCTTTTTAATAACAATAGTAAACAAACTTTGGTCAGAATGAACTATAAACACATTAAAACACTCCAGGATATTTTATTTGGATTAATATAAATCCTTCACACTTTGTCGCTCCATCATCTGAAATGTCTCATTTCAATCGTCCTTATTCCTCTTTTGAAAGTAAATATTTTCACATACAAAGAAAAGGAAAAGAATGACCATAAGAATGACTAAATCAGCACAATCTTACACAAACTAAAGAAGAAGCTGCAGTACATTATGTTTGTGTCATCTTCCATAAAATAAAAGCATCTATCGTGTTTGCTGTCCATCCTTTGTTCATCTCATCAGTCTTTCATATTCAAGAATTAGCAGGAACAAGAAATAGAGAAATAAAGTATTTATGGTGAATGTGACTTCTTCCTCTCCTCCTTCATGACGCTTGAACTCTGTTGACATAGTCTGCCTCCTCTGTGTCCTGTGGATGTGAAACCACACAGAGAGATGGTGTTAGTGCTCTGCAGTGAGTTTAATGCAGCTGAAAGAGAAACGCCAGCAGCACCTTGAGCTTGTCTTGGTAAATTCGGCCTAATATAAAGACTCCTGAATGACATTTGGCTCCACTGCATTCAGGTCTACTGTCACTGCTGTTTATGGAGACATGGATATCTAAACATCATTGTCTCTAAAGGATTCCCCTCTGTATGATTGTTGAACATCAGTCTTCTTTAGCTCTTTCAGAAAATTGAGCTTCTTGTCCCATTTTTCTTCAAAGACAAAGTATTTTGTTGAAAGAATAATGTTCCTCCTCATCTAGTAGCTTACCTTCACTGGTTTCTTGCAGCATCTTGATCTAAACCACCTGAAAGAAAAGGAGATGGAATGAATAAATATGAATTAAAGTTAAACATTAAACATTTTAAGTGCACCAAGAAGTCTTTATCTGCAAACGGATCATTTCATAGAAACGTTTGTCTCACCACTCAAAGATGACCATTGTACTGCAGAGCATCAGGATTCCCAGGATCTTCACTGTAATGTAGACAACACCCCCAAACTCTTGATTACCTGTAAGTAGACAGCACAGGTCACCTTCTCCTTAATGGAAAATGTTGTGGCTCAAAAACATGCTAAACTTTAGTTCCTTCTGTTAATCTCAAATATAAACTGGTGTCCTGATCAAACTTGTACATCATAAACAACAACCTGCAGAACTTTGGTCGTTCTCCATAAAGCAAAATAAAAATGTCTCACATGAAACACTGAGAGTCAAAGTGATTCAGCTGAAATGCTTTCAGAGCATCTTTGCATGACTGAGTTCTCACAAAGCTGAACTTCATCAACATAACACACTTTATTCAACAACAAACACTCTCCACCCACCACTTGATGCAGTGTGGTTCTACACTTTCTCTTCAAGTTTAATTGTATAAAATCATCTCATAGAAATGCAGTAAAAGGTGCTGCAGGGTGCTAAAACAAATAAAACAATCAAACAAACAAACAAACAAATAAACAAACAAATAAAGCAACAAAGTGAGAGGAGAGTAAATAAGATTTGGATTCAGTAAAGTAAATATATAAACCACCTTTGTCTTCAAAAGTCAGATGAATCACTGATGAGTTTTGTTGACCGAGATCATTTGTGGCCACACAGTAATAATCTCCTCCTTCTGTTGCATTAAAGCTGTAAATCTGTCCTTCAGATACTTTCATGGGTCCATCTGTGCTGGTCTTGAACCAGGTGAAGCGACTGACGGGAGGCTTGGCTCTGCTGGAGCAGGTCAGGTTCACCCAGCTACCTGCTGACACCAAAGTTGATGGACTGATGGACACTGAGGTGTCCTTGGGGGCATCTGAGGAAAATGTGAGATTAAAGTTATTGATTACAATCAGCTGACATCCCATGAATCATCATGTGCTGACAGGATCCAACAACAAACTCTGGTTGTCTCACATGAAACACTGAGAGTCTTTGTCTCCTCTGCTGTCTTGACACCTTCTTTCACAGGATATGTGGCAGAACAGGTGATGTTGTATCCATCATGTTTGTCTGTCAGAGTGATGGTTCTTCTGGATTTTAGTTGTAAAGCTTCGATCTGTGTTTTCCTCTATTTTGTTGTGAGAGTGTTGTTGGAGATTCCAGGTGAGTTTAGGAGGGGAGTGTGGACAGGGAGTGAGAGCTGAGCAGGTTATAGTGACAGACTCCTTCTCCTTCAGATCACCTGAGATCTCAATTCTGGGGTCTCGCAGGAGAATCTGTGGTTTTAATTCAAACATATTTAATACAAATATTACAGAAATACAAAAAAAGACTAAACACTTTTTGTGTAAAGTTGACACAAAAGCTGACAATAAATGTAGAAATTCATTTTTTCCCTTTTCAGTTCAATATGTCCATTTTAATGTCAAAGTGTAACAACAGATTACACTGGATAAAACTGACAATTTATATTTATGATGAAATGAAAATTAATCACAATGAAAAAAGTGTGTTGTTAAGGCCAAAGCTGATTTAAATCTAAACAATGTCATTAAACAAAACTCTCTTACCTTTAACTGATATCTGAAGAGGATCACAAGAAGCTGTTTCCATGAATGGTTTGTTCTCTATTCTGAAGTAGTATGTGTCAGAGTGACTTGTGAGTAAATTGTAAAATAAAGTGGTGCAGTTTTTCTGATGCAGGTTTCCAGTAATATTCATTGGTATAGATGTTAACTGTCAGACTGCTGTTGAAAACCACATTGTTTGGATTGATGGCCAAATCTGACGTCACTTTTAATCCACACCTCCGAAGGTTTCTCTTCTGTTGTCAAACTCTTGTCCTGTTGCAGCTACTAAAGTTACATGGGATTAGCAAACAGGATCCACTCAGTGCTTCCATCTTCTTTGGTGCAGTAATGAAGAGGCCTGGATGCTGTCTCAGTACAAGCAGCCGTAAATGCACCTGTAAAAGCAGACTCATGATCAACAGTGTGGAGCAAAACCTGAGAAGAAAGTTCAATGATACACAAACTACAGTTCAGCTGCATGTTTGGTACTTTTTCTGTCCTTTTAACAATGTCAGTATAAAACATTTGACTTTGCAGTCAGGACATGAAGAGCTGGAAAAAGTAAGTCTATCTGCACTGCTCTTTCTGCTTTGTTTCTAAATGAAGTCCAAACTGTAAATGATGAACGTCTCCAAATCAAAGTGAGTGAACAAACAGCTCACCTGAAAGAAAGAAGACACTCAGTAACATGTTGGCTGTCACCATATTCACACACAGGACTGCAACCACACTCATCACCTGGATTTGCAAACACAATAATGCAGTAACTATTACAAAGAATGTAAGTACCTACAAACAGAATCTCTACTTAAAATTTTCATGTTCACACAAACCCACACCATACCACCAGGATTCGCTTTCGTTATAAGTAGCAATCACTTAACGTCTTTTAAAATATAGTTTAAAATATGACATTTAAATTCAATTCTAAATAATACCACAGAAATTTCTTTCAACTTAAGTTAAATGCTACTTTTTTGGTGGAGTTCATGAAGGGTAGCAAAATGAAATAAATGAATTCTCTAAAAATCTGTCATGTCATTAAAAGTTTTGTCTTACCAGACAAGCCAATGTCAGAAAAAGAGCAGCAATGAGCTCCTTTGACGGATGATGAAGTGATCATACTGGATGCATGCAGCACATCAATGAGCAACTTCCCTATTTAGCTGTTGTAATTTAAAACTACCTCAATTTCTTGTGTTTCCAGACTACAGAGAAAATCCATTTGGTGTTGTTGTGCAGTTGCTAAACTGACCAGAGTGGTTTACAGTAACAGCGAACATACCAGATATTGGCACATTTACTGCTCACATACTGTATTTGTCATGACATAACCCTGAAACACTGATTAAAGTACTCTAAAACTGATCCTTCATCACTGTTCATCTCAACTAATTATTTCATAAGCCTTCCATTGTTGCAGCTTCCTCACAGTGCCTGGAGCCCTTTGTGTGCAGTACATCTTCCTAAATTTCAACTTCTCTGTTAATTCCTGGATAAATGACAAAATCATCTCAACCCAACTAACCACCTATGGGAGATTTGGACCAACATCAACAAAACATCAAATGAAAGAATATCTTTTGGAAGATGTTGGACCAGGGTTGTGTTTACCTGGCTCTAAAACCTGCAGCGAATGTTGTCCTGCAATTTCTGACATGTAAAAAGTGAGTGCATATTTTTATGACAAAGTTGTTTAAATCAGGAGTGACTTAACTGAAAATAAGCTTGCAAACAAATTCAAACAAGAAATTGGTGGTGGTGTAGGGGAGCTGAAGATCTGGATGGAGGTGAAAGGAGGGAAGAGGGTCACACTGATTTGACTGAAATGACAACTGACAGTAGCAGGCAAAGAGGGACAGTTTTAACAAGATGGGCCACAGAGGTCATGGCAAAAACATGATAGGTTTAATTCAAAGCGTGCCCATGGTCAGCTGCTAAAATGAAAAAGCAGTCTTCCCCACTGAAGTTCCACTAAGCTTCATAAACTGTGCCTCTGTCATTGACTGACAGTGCAGTAAATGTCATGTGGTTGGTTTTATCGTACAACAACTCACGTCCAACGTCACCTGAAAGTCCAGGCAAAGTGTCTTTCAGCAAGATGCTGAACCCTGTACGTGCTTCTGTGCAATTTCATTATGAGTATTTCACAAAGTCAAGTGTAAACACATTGGAAAATTAAAAAGCAAAGCACATGAATCCAACATGTAGACATAAGAGCCTGCTCAAAGTTCACAGGAGGAGGCTGAAGTGCCTCTCTTATGAAGAGAAATTAATACATACATCGAACATAGGCCAATATTTAGTATAGATCACAGATCAGATTTGTATTTGGGTTTTATTGAGTTATTATCTTATTCAGTAGTATCCTTTCAATACATATTGCTGTAGTTGTGTTTTTGTCTTCACGTACAGTTGAAATGGATTTAATTTCGAATGAACTTATTAAATGGACTGTTGCTATTAGTATTTAGATTTCAATAGTAAAATGTCCCCATCTTAAAAAAATTAAAAAGAATTTAAAGCCTCCGACAGCATCCAAGTATTCTCCATATCATATATTTATGTCAAGATAAGCAACAATTAGCATCTTTAGCTATTTTTTATTATCAGTTTAACACAGAAAAACTCAACTAACCAGCTTCAGGGAGCATTTTTGATCAGTTTCGATTGACTAATGACCAAACAAGCCCGATTAAAATCTTAATTCCAATCTAAATCCTTATTGATGCACAGAAATAGCTGGCAGCAGTTTTTCTCAACTGAGCCCCGCCAACTTCAAACCAGTGAGAACCAGCAGAGGCAAAAAGGAAATCATGAATTCTCTCATGTGAAGTAACAGAAATGCTTTTGCAATAACAAGAGTGTTTTTATGTAAGCCCTCATCAATCACACTGTAGACAATACATTTTCAGTGTTGTGGTTTGCATGTTGTCTGTTTCTTGTGCCCCTTGTCTTCCTGTCTTGTGTTCATTGTCTTCCTTGTGTTTTTCGTGTTCCTGGTGCCCATTTCGTTTCTTGTTTCCCGGTCTTTATATTTTGTTTTCTTGTTTGGCTGTGTGCACTTCCTGTTTTATTTTGTATTCTTGCCTCTCCTCACTTGTTGAGCACCTTTACTTCCTGCCCTTTTGTGTTTCCCTCCCATTTTGATTACCTGCTCCGCCCCAATTAGGTTTCACCTGTTCCTTGTTTGTGTCCTCACCTGTTTCCACTTCCCTTTCCCCCACAGTGTATTTATGCCGGTCCTTCTCCTTTGTTCTTTGTTGTGTTGTCTGTGCAGTGTCACCAACCCATGTGTGTTCCTGCCTTCCTGTTCTGGTTCCTGCCTTGTTCCCTGTGTTCTTGCGTTCTTGCCTGTCTGTTCCTCCTGTTTGCCTGTGTTCCCGTGTGTCAGGTAATAAAGAGTCACTTACAATCTACTCTGCCTCCTGCCTCGTCTGCATACTGGGTCCAAAACTCCACTTCGCCCTGCACCAACCCTGACATTCAGGGCCTTTAGAGAGACATTGGAAACATCTTAGGTGCCCTTATATACAGATTCCCTTTACTGCACCAAGGGTTTTTTGTTTTGTACCACCAAAGAAGTGATAACAGTTAGACGAGTGAAGTAATCTGTGTGCAGAAAATATTTTAAGGTCCCTGGACCATTAGGGGATCCTTAACAAAATTAATTAGATTAAATCAAGTATCATTCCATCTAGCATTAGCAGTAAATAGTGATATTGGCTTAACACCAAGCTAAGCTTTTACGGTGCAAAGCCTCTGTGGTAGTCATATGCTAAGTGCCGTGTTGGCTCATGCAACCGCTCTGTCTGATCAGGTTGATGGCCTCTTGGTGGTTCCTCAGAAATGTGTAAATTTAAAATAGTACACTGAGACACAGAGTTGCAGTTACAGTAAAATTTGGAAATAGCATGACTGCAACTTCCTTTAATTTAGACGTTCTTTATTAAAACAGACATGACTACAGCTCTCTATCTGAAAATACACACCAGGAACACCCCCAGTTTCCTGTGTTGCAAATAGTAATAAACAGCATCTTCAGTGCTTTAAAATGATATTTAATGTAAGATCGGTACAGAAACCAGTTAAGAATATTTAAACAAACTTTCAGGTAAATTCCTGTTGATTAATGTTGTCCAAATATGATTAATAAATATGATGCATGTTATGTGAGCAAATCAAGAACAATAGTTTATAAAAGACACGTCATTGATACAATCATTTTTGTTTGACTTTAGCGTAGATGTCCTCTTTGCCATCAGCAGTCTGTGGTAATCTGTTTGCTGTTTTGGACAGTTTGACCTGTGCATACAGCGTATCCTGCTGCTGAACACTGTCCTGCACTGAGGAAGATGGTTGAGATGTGTGCTTGGAGAAGCTGATCTCTCCATAATGGATGTCCTCTATTTCTGTGGCTCTGGCCGGTTCTTTGACAGCTAGCTGGCCAGCCGGTAGATTCTGTGAAAATTCAACCAAATGAGAAATGCGGTGAAGAGGAAATGATGAGCCTTCGTCTACTTCCTATATCGCACTTAATTTTATCACTCAGCTCGCACTGCTTCAATAAAGTCATCAGTCTTCAGAATAACCCGCTTGTAATGGATACAGCAATGGAAAGTTTTGGGCCAAAAAAATGAGCTTTTAACAGTGACTCAGTAGAATGAGTTCCAACAGCATGTTAGAGCACATTTCCTGTGTTTCTCCATGTTAACTCACTAATGAGGAACCTGTTTAGTCTAGTATAGATCTGAGTCCAGTCCGTATGAACTGTTTGAAACTTTCCATAACACATAATTCTGTAACATACATCTAAATAATTTCCCACCTGTTGTGACGTAGAGTGTTTTGACTTTAACCACCTGGAAGACAGAAGAGGGTTTCTCAACTTAATTGTTTTGTGTGATAATAATATAATAACAATACAGTTCATTATAATAATGTAAACCTTTGTTGTTTGTATTAATAAATACAAAGACAATAGCTAATACTACAGTAACACATTAAGTGTTTTAATAAATGAATAAAAACATTTAAAATCTAGGTATTTCAGAGTTATGATAACATATGTGCTTAAACTGTTCACTCTATCTGGATCTAGGAAGAAATCTGTCAGCAACATTTAGTACTGACTGAATGCTAGAAAGGTCTAATGGGCCAAGCAGGTATACACTGGCATACAGTATGATATGTGACAAACTATAAAGATAATTTTTATGTAACTGAAAGAAACAGGATTGTGTGACGGCAGTGGTTTGCTTTCCTAGACTCAGTTCGCCATAAAGGAGAATGCAGCGTGATTTTAAGATTTAAGACAATGATCTTAGGTTTCTTACACAAGATTTCTCAACATACCAATTGCGATTTTTTTTTGCAACATCCAGTCATTCATTGAACTTAGACACCAATTTAGCGAGTCAAGTTCGTGTGATATTGAGAGACTGTTGAAAAAAGAATTGCATCATCTGCATAAAAATGTGTCCTGTATGTGTATATTGTGACCTTATGGCAGCATACAGGCCAAAGTGTAGAAGCCACAAGAAACTTCACAAATACATCTTTGATTAAATTCTCACTAGAGAAAAAAGTACTACAGAATTTAGATGGTATTCATATAAAACAGATCATGAGATATGAGCCACATTTAGTCAAATTAGAATAATAAACAGTGGTTGATGACTAATTATAATCAGCAATCTAAAAATGCATGCCTTTACATGAATGAATACAAATAAAAACCTGGTTTAATCGAAGAAGTTAATCATATATTAAAAAGAAAAAGAAAATGGATACAGAAATACAATAGTTTTATATTGGAGTGATTTGAAACACTTACCAAATGACAAGAACCACACAGATGAGGATGATGATCCCAATGATCCCTCCAACAATTGCTCCCCATGGTGATGCTCCTTAAGAAGCAAAATCATTATAAGGACTGAGTAAAATTATTAAGAAGAATGGCTCAGCTTGATGCTAAAGTGCTGCATGTCACTAAGGTCTATAGCTGTGTGCAATTATACTCAATTATACTTATTTCTGCTGTCACATACTCTCAAAACTCCTTTTACTTACAAATCTCTGTTCTTGGGACAGTTTTCATGTACTATCGATACTTTTCTCTGTCATTTTTGTAACATTCCATCAATCTTCTTAATGAACGTATTCATTGCATTTCTGCATATATTTATACTGATGCATAAAAAGTTTTATCCAACATTAATTTCTCCATCTTGTCACTACTGAACGTAGAGTGGTTATTTACCGTCAAAAGTCAGATGAATCACTGATGAGCTTTGTTGAACCGAGATCATTTGTGGCCACACAGTAATAATCTCCTCCTTCTGTTGCATTAAAGCTGTAAATCTGTTCCTTCAGATACTTTCATGGGTCCATCTGTGCTGGTCTTGAACCAGGTGAAGCGACTGACGGGAGGCTTGGCTCTGCTGGAGCAGGTCAGGTTGCACCCAGCTACCTGCTGACACCAAAGCTGATGGACTGATGGACACTGAGGTGTCCTTGGGGGCATCTGAGGAAAATGTGAGATTAAAGTTATTGATTACAATCAGCTGACATCCCATGAATCATCATGTGCTGACAGGATCCAACAACAAACTCTGGTTGTCTCACATGAAACACTGAGAGTCTTTGTCTCCTCTGCTGTCTTGGACACCTTCTTTCACAGGATATGTGGCAGAACAAGGTGATGTTGTATCCATCATGTTTGTCTGTCAGAGTGATGTTCTTCTGGATTTTAGTTGTAAAACTTCGATCTGTGTTTTCCTCTATTTTGTTGTGAGAGTGTTGTTGGAGATTCCAGGTGAGTTTAGGAGGGGAGTGTGGACAGGGAGTGAGAGCTGAGCAGGTTATAGTGACAGACTCCTTCTCCTTCAGATCACCTGAGATCTCAATTCTGGGGCTCGCAGGAGAATCTGTGGTTTAAAGGTACACATTTTACATAAAAGAATACAGTACATGATCTGCAAATTTGACCCTTTTATTGTAAAACTGTGATAAAAACTTTGTCAGTTTTATCATTATGGACAAACTTCACTGTGGGACATTACAACATGGTCTAAACTCATGTCAATGTTTATAAATGTATGTAGAGTTTTATCATCCACATATAACTCATATAGTAAACATGAAGGAGTGAGAGAAGGTCACTACTGAGACTTCTCTTTTCTAATCCTTTTCAAATGAACATGCTTGCTCTTTCTAATAGAAATGCAAAAAAAAACACATAAATGACCAATCACGGGCGGTAACATTTGGCCAACTACACTGTTGATAAAGCTCATGGTTCTTCTTTTTCAGCCAAAACTGCAACAACACCATTACAGACTGAGTGCTAAATGAAACAAACAAAACTCTCTTACCTTTAACTGATATCTGAAGAGGATCACAAGAAGCTGTTGCCATGAATGGTTTGTTCTCTATTCTGAAGTAGTATTTGTCGGAGTGACTTGTGAGTAAATTGTAAAATAAAGTGGTGCAGTTTTTCTGACGCAGGTTTCCAGTAATATTCATTGTATAGATGTTAACTGTCAGAGTGCTGTTGAAAACCACATTGTTTGGATTGATGCCAAATCTGGAGTCACTTTTAATCCACACTCCGAAGGTTTCTCTACTGTTGTCAAACTCTTGTTCTTTTTCAGCTCTAAAGTAACATGGGATTAGCAAACAGGATCCACTCAGTGCTTCCATCTTCTTTGGTGCAGTAATGAAGAGGCCTGGATCTTTAGGACAATCAGCTAAAGCACCTGTAAAAGCAGACACATGATTAACAAAGTGTGGAGCAAAACCTGCATGAAGAGAGAGTTCATGATACACAAAGCAGCAGTATGTTGCATGCTGGTCTTTTTTACCTGTCCTCTTAATAATTTCTATATAAAACATTTCAACTGCAGTAAGGACAAGAACAGCTGGAGAAAGTGGACTCTTTCTGTGCTGCTCTTCCTGTTTTGTCTCTAAATGGAGTCCAAAGTGTAAATGATTCAAAAAGAACTGAAGAAAGAGCTCACCTGAAACAAAGAGGACACTCAGTAATATGTTGTTTGTCACCATATTCACAGGCAGGAACTTGATCCCTGGATCTGCAAACACAACAACACTGTTTCTTTCCAGGTGTTTTAATCACATCTCTTGTTAAGTTTTCACAAAGAATTCAGCTTCCCTACTTCAGATTTACACAGGAAACTTCTCCTGTATAACCAGAGTTCACTGTTTTTTAGTAAGTAGTGATTAACATCTGTGGAGCTGTGCCTCAAAGTCAGTTCAAATATAAAAAATACAACAAAACACCAAATTCATGTTTTTTTAGTTAAAGTAGAACTAAAACACCAACAAATAAATAATGTAACTGTCAGTGCTGTACATGAAGAATAACAAAATCAAAGTTTTAGTTTAAGAAGTGCAGAAATTAAAGCAGTTAAATGTTTCCTTACCAAATGAGCCCATAGTGAGAAAATAAGAAAAGATGATGTGTCTTGAGCGTTAATGAAAAATTAGGTGAATTGTTAATTTTAGCAGTGCTACAACAAACCTAGCTGTTGTAATATGAAGAAAGAGGAATTGCTGTTTAAGAAATGCTGTTCACTTTTTTTTTGCTGCAGAGCTGCTTGGTGTCACATGGCATTCGTACCTAAAATAATGCTGAAATACAGAAAGTTTTGTTCTCAGTGCTCATGACATCTGAAAAAGTTTGAAATGATTCTGTGAATAACATCCTCAAAGATTCTTTTTTTTTTTAACACGACTCACTGGAAGCCTTTATATATGTCTATATGTGTAAATACTACATAACTCACAAGTAATAATGCCATATTTCTCAGTTTGTGCAGCCTCAGTTCTTTTCCTCCTCTCTTCTCCTCTCCTCACACATTAGTCCCTCCCACATGAGAAGGCAAGGACGGGCCACGGGGGGAAAGGTGTCGTTCTAAAGTCACGTCAGTTGAATATAACGAGTGGCGCAGTTGCAGCATCGTCGTTGTTCCTGTATTTTATGAACCTATGTCAGATGAGCATAACAGTGTTTATGACACCTTACAACTTTACTTTTGATTCAAGTCAGAATGTGTCATATTGTGATAAGAATGGACAGACAGACGCAGATATAGAGAATGTTTATATACACACAACCACATTTATGCTTATCAGTTTATGTCTTATCTGTACAAACTAGATAGATAGATAGATGATGAGACTGAGATTGATTTCCGGGTCACAGGCAAGGGGACAGAGGAGAGAGGAGATGAGGTGGCACAAAATAGGGAAATGAGAGGAGGCAGGAATACCATTCCATTTATGGTGAACATGACATCTTCCTTTTCTCCTTGCGGCTGATGTTGACATGTTGCTGTTAACATTGCCCTGCTTCTACTGTGTTCTGTGGAAATGAATCAAGAGAAAGTGGAGTCAGTGCTCTGAAAGAAGTGGTTAGGAAAGATTTTCTTGACCTAGAGATGAGATGCTGAACATGCACAAGTCAAGCTTCAATGAGGCTGGTTTGTTCAGCTGAAGGAGGGGATAGCGCGTATGTTAAGAGTGTACAGAGAATCTGTTCTAAACGACTTAAAGCGTTAACAAAGTTGAAATGTTCTTCTGACAAACATCTGGAATTTCATCTTTGACCGTTCCACTCGTAATTCTCCTCTCCCTGTCCCTGCCATCATGTACAAAAGAGAGATCACCCACAAATTTCATGCTCTTTCCACTCCTACAACCAGATGTGGCTCCTGTCCAGAAGATAGATAAGGATAAGCATCACTGTATGTAAAGTCAACATGCATGGATTATTCCCAGGATCGACATACCATAAATTCCTAATCTTACAGAGAACGAAGGTGAGAAACAGGTGAACAAGTTTTGGACACTGCAAAGCTCCAAGTTTTTCTAAAATTGTGGGAACACATCATTTGTGTTACACCGAGTCACTTGTGTTACAATTGTCTTGGTGTCTGGGGCTCGCAGGACAGTCTGTGTTTTGTCGGTGTGACTTGTGAGTAAATTGTAAAATAAAGTGGTGCAGTTTTTCTGATGCAGGTTTCCAGTAATATTCATTGGATAGATGTTAACTGTCCAGACTGCTGTTGAAAACCACATTGCTTGGATTGATGGCAAACCTGGAGTCATTTTTAATCCACACTCCGAAGGTTTCTCTTCTGTTGTCAAACTCTTGTCCTGTTGCAGCTCTAAAGTTACATGGGATTAGCAAACAGGATCCACTCAGTGCTTCCATCTTCTTTGGTGCAGTAATGAAGAGGCCTGCTGGCTCAGTACAATCAGCCTGATGCACCTGTAAAAGCAGACTCATGATCAACATGAAGAGAAAGTTCATGATACACAAACTACAGTTCAGCAGCATGTTTGGTACTTTTTCTGTCCTTTTAACAATGTCAGTATAAAACATTTGACTTTGCAGTCAGGACATGAAGAGCTGGAAAAAGTAAGTCTATCTGCACTGCTCTTTCTGCTTTGTTTCTAAATGAAGTCCAAACTGTAAATGATGAACGTCTCCAAATCAAAGTGAGTGAACAAACAGCTCACCCTGAAAGAAAGAAGACACTCAGTAACATGTTGGCTGTCACCATATTCACACACAGGACTGCAACCACACTCATCACCTGGATTTGATGAAAAAACTTACTGTTCAATATTTTAATCAAATCGTCTTTTAAACAAATCATTTATGTTCTTTTACAGCAGCCTCAAATTCACACGGTCAAACAAGGAACTTGGCACAAACAACCAAATGTTACTGTGTTATAAGTAGTGATTAATAAAATATAAAGAATTTCACTTTAGAAAGTTTAAATATCAAAACAAAATGACCCAGAGTCAGTTTAAGACATTAATGTTTAAATGAAGTGTTGCTGAAGAAATGTCTCATGACTTTGAGGGTTATTTCTAACAACACAAAACTCAACCAATAAAACAAAATCTTTTATAAAATAAAAGTCTTTTTCAGTGTCCACAAAAACCAGCAAATAACAAAACTCTCTGGGTTAAAAAGAAACATTTGATCTTACCAAACAAGGCTGCAGCTAAAATGGAGAAACAATTTGTTTTCAAATCAGGTGAAATTTGTGAATTTCAGCAGAACTGCAACAGATCCAGCAACCGACTTCCCTGCTAAGCTGCTGTAATATAAAAGCAAACAGACGTGTTGATTCAAACTTGATATCACATGACTGAAACACTCACGAAATATAACAAGTCTTCATCTTCCTGCTCACACCCTGTGAGTGAGGAAGTTACCTTTTAGTGCAACTTGAGCTTAACAAACTGTAAATGACTTTTCTACTCTTAAAGATCAATTTTATCATGAGTCACTGTAAGCCTGTTTGCTTTGTCTTCTTTTGTAGAACATGTCATGATAATCACATATGTGACATATAAAATATTAACATCATTTATTGCACACATGTAGTTAATATTTAGGTGAACAGCAGATATAAAATTAATATATTGGGTGTTTTATTACCCATAGTTTTGTTATTGTATTGTTATTACAAAGGAGGGGGATTTGAAGAGTAAAGACTAAAATGAATGTATGTCTCACTTATCAGCCATTAAGTGTCCACATTAATTTGTCTAACTAAACTACAGGAACGTAGCAGTCTTCTTTAAGTTGACGTTTAAACCTTTAGGGCTAAGTGATGTTACAGGGGTAAGAATAGAGAAGGAATGGTCTACAGGTCCATTCATCTGATCCCACAGCATGGTCACTGTCTGCTTCATCTTGTGACTAATAAAGATCTTCAACACATCATTTTAATGTTACCTTTACATATCAGCCAGAGTCCAGAGGAGAACTGCAAGTCAGTTCGATTTTCACACAGACAATAGAACAACCTGCCTCGATCACTGTCGCTCACTGTGAAGCCACAAACCTGTTTATCAGCTCTGATCAGCTCCAGTCTGCCATCAGTGCCATCGCTGATCATGATCATGATCATGATCATGATCATGGGAGGGTCTGGAAGATTTGGGAAATGGAGAGATGTAAAATGTTATAGGAAAGGGATTGTAAAGTAGGAGTAAGCATCAAGAACCTTAAAAGCAATATTAGTACTGTATTATATGATGCCAGTGCTTTTGAGGATGACGTACAGAAAGAATGAATTCAGGTCTTAAATGACACATAAAGTTTCTGAGTCTTTCCAGCAGTTATTGTTTCCTTCATTCAATCACACAGTATGTGGCAGAACAGGTGATGTATCCATTGTGTTTGTCTGACAGAGTGATGGTCTCCTGGATTTTAGTTGTAAAGGTTCAATTTCCATTTTTCCTCCAGTCTTGTTGGAGATTCCACTTCAGTTTTCAGAGGATATCTCATCTTTATATATTTGCAGTGTACATATTGATGCAATCTGGTCTAATTGGCTGCTGCACAGTCTTCTTTTGAGAGATCCTTTTTTCAAGATTTCATCAAGAACTGAAAATTCAAGTCAGTGTCATTACAAAACAACTGTTATGTCTCTTGCATTGTGCAGTTTATTTTGAAAGTTACTCACTTTCCATTCTCACATCAAATTCTTCAGTCATCACCGCTGAGAGTTGAGCTATCACAGGCAAATTAGAAATGATAATTTTCTGCCACTATATATAAATAAACGAATTCTGTTGCAAAAAGTTGTACATCTTCTTCTTCTCAGCATTTGCATACCTCCAACTTCTTTTCTTTGGTAGTCTGGTCGGTCAGCCACAAAGACAAACCAAAATGTTTCGAAACTCATATTTCATCATATTTTGAACCACACATTTACTAACTACAGACAAAGCGCTGAGAAACAGCACATTTTTAGTTGTGACTGTTTCGTACTTTTGGACACTTAATATAGTCTGTAAAATAAGTTTTAAATACATATATTTGTAATGCAATGCCCCTGACAGTAGATGTATAGGGACTTAAACTGTATGCGACATATGTATACTGAAAATATAAATAAAAAAAAACAAAGAAAGAAAACATTCTTTTCCCTGCACAGTGAAACTTTCCACATTATGACCACAGATGAGTGAATCAAAAGGCGAATGACAATTTGCTCTATAAAAAGACATTACTTTTATTCATCAACAGAAAACACCATTCAACCATTAACAAGATACTTCTTTGTTTCCCCATATTTGGTCCTGTACATACACTGTTGTTCAGCTGAACTAATTATTACACAGAACCTCCTATTGTGTTGCAGCTTTCTTCTGCCTCACCCAGAGCTCTATGTTCTTTTTATACTGATATTCAGCAGGTGTTATTACATTAATTACTTCCCAAAAGACTCAAGAGCACTATGTTCAGTCTATTTGCCCTTCCTAAATTTGCCTGGCGTGGCTCCAGTCTTTTGCTTCTTTTTTGCTGATCCTTTGATCTCAGGTTCCTGAGAGAGAGAGAGAGAGAGAGAGAGAGAATAACTGAATATGTACGATAGCAACTTTTTGTAAGACAAAGAAACTGAATGACAATGTATGGCGTTGACATATTCACACAAAACACACAGAGTGAATATTACATTAAATGAAAAATGTACTACGTGCAATCATTCAAATTGTTTTGGAAATGCATAGTTGACGTTTTTCTACATGTACCTTCCGTTTGGAGGACAGAGATCCAGTGACGGTAAAGAAAGAGTCCAGTCGTCCCTGTGTGCTGCCCTGCCGGCTCTTCAAAATCTTTTTACAGCCGTTACGGACCCTGTCCTCACTGCACAGATAACCGAATCAATACATTAATATATAAAAGATTACATGTTATTTCCACTCAACTTTCCATACATTTTCTTCTCAGTAACAGAAACACCCAAAGAAGCATTTAAAAGACTATAAGGGACAAGATGAAGTCACAAGCCAGTAACGCCACCTAGTGGTCAGATGTTGTATAATCAGTTGGTGTGAGGAGAGTCTGCTGATGGTTCACCTGAACTGTTTCTCGCCACACATGAACTGGATCAGTCCCTCCTCATCTGGCTCAATCCACTTCAACTCCACTGTGGAGCAGTCCACCACTTCTGGCTTCAAAAACAAACTCCTGGCTTCTTTGTACAGCCAGTCCTCTGGAGTAGGGTGTTTCTGCGAGAAGGCAAGCGAGACAAACACACCAAGAATCAGAAACAAACCCTCCGTTTGTACACCTGCCCGAACTCCTGGATTATATCAGACATAAACTTACGTTGGGGTCAATGTTTTCTAGGATCTCCTCAATGCTGCCGTGCTGTCTGATCAGTTCGATGGCTCTCTTGGGGCCAATCCCCTTGATGGTGGCGCAGTAGTCACAGCCCAGCAAAATACACAGGTCTATAAACTAAGATGGACCGTGGAAAAGAGAAGGAGTAATACAAGACAGACAGAAATATCAGTCCTGTACCTGATCCAATTTAAAGTTCCATCACAGACAGGAGAGTGTTTGTGACAGCTCTGTCACAAATGTGCATGGCATGTTTGCAGAGCAAAAACTACCTGTTCATTGGTCATGCCGATGTCCTGCAGGATGCGACTGAAGTGGAACTCTTGTATAGGAAGTTTCCTAAAACCAGTTAATTCATTAATGAATTGTCAAGTGCATTAAGGAATACATTGCCATTAGATTTAAAGGCCATTACTTGTGTGATGATGGGCAGACTCCCTCCTCTTCTAAACCTTACATACAGACAATTATCCAAAGATGTAATTAAGAGACTGGAGTAAGACAGGATGATATGATGTAATATATTTTTAGTTTCATACTGACTCAAAGTGAAACAAATACTGCCATGATCAAAGATGTTCCTTTTGATTTTTGTTATGATATTAATAAAAGAGAGGAGAAAATGTAAGAGGCAGCAGCTTGTTCCATGTCGTGCTTTTTTTCCTCCTTTCCTGTTCAGAGGTGGTGAGACAATCCAACATCACTGTAATATTTAAAATAGAGCATGTAAACTGTGATAAGAATATACTTGGCCTCTTTCTAACCAGTGAAACAATTGATGGATAATTGGATAATTAAATAAAATGGAATTGAGGTTTGGATTGATTGATGATTGATTATCTTCAACTATATAAAGAATTTGCAGGTTCCATCAAAACATTAAGATGTCTCCGGTGTCAGAACATCTCTACTACACTGGGAATCAGTGATGCAGTGACAGTGGGATGCAGGCGTGAAATTACTTTGCTTCACTGGCAGTGAGATGTCTGAGCAGAACGTTTGTCCCAAAGGTGAGCCCATCCATATCCTCTGTTGCCGTGGCAAAGACCTTCCCTGCTTTAACCAGAGCAGCACAGCTGGCCTCTGCCTCACATGGTGCCTATAATACAAAACAAATCAAATTACATTTCACAGCCATTTCCTGGTTAGGTGTCACCACTTATGCCTTTGTGCAATTAAAGAAAACAACAAAAATTTGCTCTTACATTACAATTTCTGTCTTTCAGTTCCTAACCCAAATCTGTACCTAACATGAGGGAACCTCAAAACTGGGTGACAAAATCAAATCACTGCAATAACTGTAGAAATATTTATAAAGCCAGTCAGAGTTTGTCTAACCTCAATGTAAGGCACTCCCATCAGGGTCAGCAGCTTCTTGCACTCTTCATTATGCTGCTTGGTGACTTTCACCAGACGCTTGGAGAATTTGTCAATATTCTCTTGTTCCCCTAGGTTGAGACAAAAAGAAATGACACACATTTTAATATAGGACCAAAGTAAAACATTTTTATAATCTCTAATGTATTAATTAATTAAATAATTAACATTCCTGCTAATGAGCCAAAAACACACAGTTTCTGACCCGCGTAGAGAAAAAAAAATTGTTAGCCACCTTTAACAGGGCCGGGGTCACAGCACAATGAATATAGACCGGCACCACTCATGACTGTGGTTAAGTAAAATGCAAAAAACATTAACTGTACCAATTTCCTGGGCTTGAGCAAGCAGCTTCTCAGCCTCTGCCCTCCTCTCCCCTCTCTTCTCAAGCTGGAGGCAAAGAAACAAAACAAGAGACAGGTGATATAGGTCGCAAAAAATAAATACAATTCAATATTTAAAAAGAAGGACGAGAGCAAATGCAAGCTTGTAAAAATTCTACCACAATTTGCCGGTAGTATACCCTATACACCTTTGTATAGCCAAATAGACGATTTACACACACACACATACACACTTACTGATCTATCAAACAACATGGTAAAGTGTGTAATTTCAGAAACTCGACCACCAAAATGCAAAATGTTTTTTAATGTCACAATTCTGACCACAGTGAAAAACATCAGAGGACGTCAGAGTCCAGACTAACCTCTGCTGACTTGAGCTGCGGGGGCTTGCCGTCAAACACGTACACCGGTTTGATGCCGTGTTCCAGCATACGGATTGTCCGGTAGAACATTCCCATCAGGTGGCTGAAAAAGAGAGCAAGTGGCAAAAATATATTCAGCCTCGTGCCCAGACTCAAATCTACCTCCTGGTCTGGGATCCATCCGAGAGCTACAGCGACTCAAGTGTGAGTCCTTTACGTGTCTGCGCTGAAAGGGGGAGGTGTGGATGTACCTCGTCGTCTCTCCCTCCTCATTCTGCAGAACGTTCCCGTCCTGTCGCACAGCAATCAGGAATTGGTAGATACACATGGAGGCATCTATGGCAATTCTCCTGCCTGCAGAAGTTAAACAAAAAAAAACAGTTACTGCTCAATGCAGCAGGAATTATCAAAACATGCAACACCTTCACTAAGCCTTCATTTAGTATATTATTAAAGGAAACTTAGAATAGACTATTTTAGTTAGCTGCAAACCTGCATTATGTATAAGACACATTTTGTAGTTTTAATGGAATACAAAGATTTATCAGTTCTAAAGTTTAATAAAGGATCATGTCAGACTGAGTGAAAATAACCTGTTCTGATAGTACAGCCAGATAAATGACCCTACACGCTCTCACTCCACTTTATCCAGCTTCCACCTCTGTTGCAGCACTCATTTTACCCAAGGGAGCTCATCACACTTTGATCTGATTTCATTCTCATATTTCGTGCAGTGAACAGTTACCGAAGTAGTTCTTGATGTCTTGCTCTTTGATGGCACCAGGAGCCTGGTCTGCAATCAGCTTAGCAAGTCCATGTATTCCCATCGTGAGGTTCAAACTGGGATCAACAAAGTCTGAAAGGCAATGAAACAATGTCTATTAATTATATTATGTGCAACCAGATACACGCCGATTAGCTGCTGTAATAGTTATCGAAAAGTTGTGTTATAAGCGTTGGATTCACAGGGAGAGGCAGCCCCCTTAAATTGGCAATTTTTTGAAGGAGATTTGGCGAGAGCGGATTAATTATGCCCCGGCTGCAGACGTGTAGCAAGCTCGAGGGGCTAAAACACGAATAACGTCACATTTACTCGTATTATACGTGATATTGGCGGGCAGCAACAAGGATAAGGTCTATGCTTTACATATTAAATCAGGTTAAACTGTTTATTTTTTTTATAACAGACTCACCCTGCAGCTTTTAACACGCGAGCTTGTGCGTTAGGCGCGAGAACCTCTTTCGCGGGAAATTAAACAGGCAGGCATGACCTATCGATCTGTCGAGCGCAGCGTCGTGATACAAGCTGAGGAGCTGCCGAGCGACGGTGCAGGTTGGATTACACAGGTCTGAGTCCTAACGAGGAAGTGCTGCGGCGGTTTTCTATTGGTCCATCGAGCTTGAAGGAAATCCGGTCAATACAGCAAAATAACAGAGTCGCCCTGCAAAGGGGCTCAAACCGTGTAAGTGTTGGCTTAAAGCGGCGTTAAAGCATTAAAAATAACCCGCTTTTAATCTCAAATGGCTCATGAGGGGATAATTTTACCGGCTGCGTAAAACCGGTAACGTAGGAGGGGTGTTTTTGTTTCTCCGCCCACTCCGGAAAACTCACCGAGCCGTCGTTATTTTTATTTTTTAAGGTGACGTGGAGTCGGACCCCCTGTTCTTTTTCTCCTCCTTCTTCTCTTCCCTCCACTGTCTCATGTGTCAATAAAAGTACTCGGTGTACCTGGATATGGATGCATGAAAAAGTCTGGGACGCCGCATCGAGGCTTTGCAGCATGTTTTTGTGTCAATCTGAAGACTGAGCTCCAGTATCAGCAGAGAGGAGACCGTCGGGGCCTGGAGTGAGAGGAATCCGGCGGACAGACAGGTTTAGTCGGATCTGCAGCATTGGGGCTGAAGTGATACAACAGTGGAACTGGTAACTTCTCGCCTGAAGTCATTTGCTGTCCCCCAAAACGAGAAAGCGATTAGAGTGAAGCAGTGTTGATGTCGACTCATTCAGAGAACCTGCAGGACGAACAGGATGTTCCCTGCGTTTTTACTGCACTTTGATGCTTTACCTTGTAAATTATCTGGTTGTCCAGCTGATAGATGATAGCTTAGAAACATCTCATGAAATGAGGGTACTTAAGTTATGATCCTGACACTAAAAAGTTCAGCTGGGATGCTGCTCTGATGAGACATGACAGGTCACAGTTTTACTGACAGAAACTCCTCCAGACTAGCCCCACATTTTTTGTCAGCAGCTTTGGTCAGAAACTAGCTGAATCCCCTTATCAGACTGTTAAAGAAACGGGTTATCAATCATTTATTTATATACAGTCAAACTGAAATCTGCTGTCAAGAGGAATTTAAATTTTTTCAAGGTTAACTCTGATTATGGGCATGATGGCGCCCCAAACAGAAAAGAAACTGCTTTACTTGCATTAATGCTGCCACATTCAAACACGGCATTGCTGTATTTTGCGCTGTGTTTTTTCACCAGTGCTGACTACAAATCAGCCTTTTAAATTCTTCTTTTTTCATCTTGCCCCAAAACTCATGATAGCATATTTGCTTTTTGAATTTGAGGATAGCAAAATCAAACTAACAAAAAGAGGAAACAGTGGTCCTGTAGCATAAGGATAGGGTTAGGTTATTTAAAAACAAAACAAAATAATAAACTCAGAGAATGGCATCTGTGGGCAACATTCTTCATGTACACTCTCACAAACTCATAACAGATAGATAAAAACCAACATTTGCTCATTTGATGCCAGTCAAAAAGTCCCCACTGGACTGATTAATCTGATGAAATACATTGTAATTCATGGTGGTTGCACAGTGTGTCACAGTTCTGTCTGGGTGTTTTTCAATTTTCTTCTGTGTTTGTCAGAATGTAGACTGAGTGACAGTGCATAAAATTCTCCATACATACCACTTGACATATAGATCATTGCACATTGGCTCTAAATGCCACTGACAAGAGCTCAGCTCTCAAATTGAAGGTAGAGGCACACTGTAAATCTCAGGACAGACAGTTAGTTTTAATCACACCTGTCTCTCATGAACTGATGAAGTGTCCATCTTTGCAACAGGGGTTATGCAGTGTGGAATAGGACACCTGCCAGGTGGCTGCCAGAGGACAATGGGTCTGCACTGCGTCTTGATCCTGTGCTTGTTCTCAGGCTGGGCAGCAAGCTACAAGCAGGGGGACAATGTGACTCTCTATGTCAACAAAGTGGGCCCTTACCATAACCCCCAGGAGACATATCACTACTACACGCTGCCAGTTTGCAGGCCGGAGAAGGTCAGTCTTTGTTCTGCTTTGCTGTGTATTAACATGCTGCTGTTACGCTTGGGATTACTTTATCATGCTCAGTGTAGACACTAGTTTAGTCTCAACACTTATTATGACGTTGCTTTTATCTGAAAGGTACTGTACCTCCATCTGACCATAAAAAAGAAAATATTGTCACATAATATTCTAAAAATGTATGTATAATAGCCTTGTGTCCATGTATTGCCATTTGAGCAGCACTGCAACAGGAGGAAAGTGGTGATATTTTGCTAGAAAAATTTTATAAAGATGTATTTTTGACATAGTATGAAACTTCAAATGATTAACCCAGAGACACAGGGTGATACCATACACATTTTCAGATACACAACTTCAGCACCATGCATGCAGTGATGAAGTGGGATTGTAACCCAACTGCATTTTTTTTCCAGTTTGCCTGCTGACTACCTTATTGCTGTATGTGCCGTTTTAAAATTGTTCGCTCACAGTATCATGACTGACAAGCACTTTGCGCTGTTTTTTTCTCACTCTGTCACTCATACTGAACCACTTCTTCTTCTTCTTCATCTTCCTCAGGTACACCACAAGTCTCTGAGCCTGGGAGAAGTGTTGGATGGTGACAGGATGGCAGAGTCGTTATATCACATCCGATTCAGAGAGAATGTGGAGAAAAAAACTCTTTGCCAGCTCACTCTGTCAGAGAAACAGGTATTTATTTACGCAAGACCAAGATGATATGCACTTCCACTCATATTTGTTTAAGTTTAACGCTCTGGGCTCAAAGATGATTTAAGCTGTGAATAATTTATTAAGCAGTCCGGTTTTAAATTGAAATATAATGTATGTATGTCATAAATCGGTCACTTGGTGATAGATTTTACATGACAAAGCACTTTTCCAGATCCTACAAGTAAACTGTTTTCTTGAACATGCCTGTGTATTATAATATAATTTAAAACAAAATAGTTGGTATTACAGTTGTAATAATAATTGGCTACATTTCCCTGCTGCCAACTACGATAATAAAACTGAAAGTTTATGTGAATATTTAAAGGTATGGTAGCTTTTCTCGCTTAAGCCATATAAAAAGCCTTGGCTTGTGTGATGTGTGCCCGGATCTGATGCAGTCTGTCATAGCTGAGCTCCTTTTGTATGTCAAACATTGAATTCTGGAGAAAAGAGCGATACAGCAGATGGAGTCCATCACAGATGTTAGAATACCAACAGCAGTCTCAGTGATAGATAAAGATCTTTCCCCTAATAGTCCAGTGAAATAAACAGTTCAAACACAGGCTGAGCTATATGCTGTGCTCCTCAAAACCAATGGGAATGTGATCGTGGATATATTTTTGTGTGTGGTCAGGTGGACGAGCTCCGTGAGGCCATCGAGGAACTGTTCTACTTTGAGTTTGTCCTGGATGACATTCCAATCTGGGGGTTTGTGGGATACATCGAAGAGAGCGGCTTCCTGCCTCACAGCCACAAGGTAAACCTGCAGCGCCTCTGAGGGTTTGTGGGATAGTTGGAGCAGGTTGGATTGTGTGAGGGAGGCAAAGAGAAACACAGAGAGACTGTGTCAGTTTGTTTAAGGGTTCATCGTCATGCAAAGGCTTATTCAACTTGTCTCCCTCCCTGCCCCCTCTTCTTTTCTCTCACCTCCAAAAGGTGGGACTGTGGACTCATCTGGACTTTAACATTGAATACAATGGCGACTCAGTAATCTTCGCCAATGTCTCAGTGAAAGACGTCAAACCTGTTCCCTTGGAGGAGGGCGCAGCCGTTGGCGGAGTCGGTGTGGGTGGAGGCAGCATGACGGTCACCCACACCTACAGCGTGCGTTGGTTCGAGTCCCCTCTTACCCACGCCCGGAGAGCCGAGCGCCTCCGAGACTACTCGTTCTTCCCCAAAACGCTGGAGATCCACTGGCTGTCAATCATTAACTCGCTGGTGCTTGTGGTGCTGCTGCTAGGCTTCGTCATCATCATCCTCATGCGGGTCCTTAAGAATGACTTTGCCAGGTTTGTCAGCAAGGGGACTCAAGTGGTTATTTTTGGGCCAATGTGTGGGAAACTTTATGTTTCATGTCTTTAATGTGAAAAAATATCTGAAAAAGACTGAGAATGACCTTAATGCACCAGCAGTACAAACCAGCCTCACTTTGGGTAATCAACACCTTCAGTGTAGTTATAAGAGGTTTTATTTGTTTTAAATGCAATTATATAGCAGTCAAATAACAAACGTATTTATATAATTTACAAAATAATTTTTGTTGTCATTTATGAAGCAAAAATTATAAATATTCGCTGGTTGTAGGATTTGCTGCTTTTCTCAGTTTTATAACGTAATTTGAATACTTTTTTATCACCAATATCTGGGAACTTTTAGAGCAACAATCAATTTCTTATAGCTAGCTTGTAAATACTTTGGTCTTCAAAAATTCCATTTTAAAAGTCTTAAATAAATATTAACATCCTGAGTGAAAGCATTTTTTTCTCCTCGCCTGCAGATATAATGTGGAGGAGGAAGGCGGCTGTGACGATCTGGACCAGGGAGACAACGGCTGGAAGATCATACACACTGACGTTTTCAGATTTCCCCCTTATAAAAGCCTGCTGTGTGCTGTGCTTGGAGTGGGGGCTCAGTTCCTCACCCTTGCTACAGGTGAGCGTACATTCTGGAGTACATTCAGACACAGCAACAACATGCAGCTGAACATGAACACACACACTGGGGTCGGTTAAATTCAGTATCAGAGACCGTCATTGTTCTGTTTGAAAACTGAGACTAGTTCTGAGCAGCACTGACAACAGTTGTTGTCACACGACAGTTAGAAAGCTGATAATGGCACGGACACACAGCTCATATGCACAAACCTCAAATACAAGATTCTGATCAGTCTCATTATTGTGACAGCAATCATTGTCATGGCGTTGCTGGGGATGTTCAATGTGCACCGCCACGGCGCCATCAACTCCGCAGCTATCGTCCTGTACGCTCTGACCAGCTGCGTGTCGGGCTACGTGTCCTGCAGCTTCTACACACAGATCAACGGCCAGCGCTGGGTGTGGAACATCATCCTCACCTCGTCACTCTTCTCCGGTGAGTCCTCCTGTCTGAGTGTCGAGGTCACAGAAAGGTGCTACCGACAGCGTTTAGTGGTGTCCTCCTGTAACTCTCTGTTGGGGAGCAGTCAATTAAGTCCCTCTTACTTTTCTTTTCAAATAAGCTATACTCATTTAACTATTCAACTATTGTTGTTCACACTGATTTTTGCTTTCATTTTACTGTTTAGAAGAGAAACTGGATCGATTTCAGCTGGGCCTCATGGTTTACTGATTTTCATAGTGCCATTTTTCAAGAATAAAGCTGGATTAGTAGGGGCATCTCTCGTGTATTATTACAGTTTCCATTAGTCTTCTGTACAGCATGACAGTGATGCTCTACTCGGCTAATGATTTATTCATTTATCTATAATGTATTCACTTTAATCAGGTTCAGGATGTTGTTTGGGAAAAATATCCCCTTTGGCACATTATACTTTCTTAAGTAATTAAACAACTTAATCTCATTGCATTTTCATCACTAAAAACGCTAATGTAATGTCATTTAATAACCAATACTCAAAGAATTATCTGGAATGGTTAAAAACACTTTATTCACACTTTATTCATCCCCTCCCACAGCTCCCCTGTTCCTGACGTGGAGTGTGGTGAACTCCATCCACTGGTGGAGCGGCTCCACTCAGGCTCTGCCGGCCACCACCGTGCTGCTCCTGCTGGGTGCCTGGGTGCTGGTGGGCTTCCCGCTCACCGTCATTGGCGGCATCGTGGGAAAAAACCGAGCCGGCAGCTTCCAGGCGCCCTGCCGCACTCGCAACATCGCCCGGCAGATCCCCACGCAGCCCTGGTACAAGCACACGGCTGTACACATGGCCATCGGCGGCTTCCTGCCATTCAGGTGAGCGGTCTTCAGCTGTGGAGGCAAAATTTTAAGGGCCTCACTCCGAATTGCAATATAAAATCAATTGTCAAATTGTCAAATATTAAAACATATCACTGATGACTGAATATTTGAATGCATTTCTACACTTTTTGGTGGTCTGTTTATTTCTGCATTGTATTACTTGTTATTAAACTGGGTGAGGCTGGGTACATAAATACTGTTTCTTTCTTTTTCTCTTATTATGACTATTTACTATTTATTGTACATATTGTTTTTGTGTTTATTTTGTCTCTATTATTTAATGTCTCTTTTAAATTGTTGTTTGAGCTGCTGTAACGGTGAAATTTCCCCACCGTGGGATCAATAAAGGATCTTATCTTATCTTAAAATGGTTTGGATAATATGTGAAGTCTCCAGATAGTTAAAGTTAAAGTGATTGTCATCTTGACTGATGACTCAGCACTATCAATTATTATTCTGAGGATTTATGAAAGGAAAAATTGAAAGTACAGCCTGTTGAACTGTTATTTTCTACACACTCATTCCTCCTTTGTATCTATTTTCCTCCTTCAGTGCCATCTCGGTGGAATTGTACTACATCTTTGCCACCGTTTGGGGCAGAGAGCACTACACCCTCTATGGCATCCTGCTGTGCGTCTTTGCCATCCTCCTCTCAGTGGGCGCCTGCATCTCTGTGGCGCTCACCTACTTCCTGCTGTCTGGCGAGGACTACCGGTGGTGGTGGCGGAGCGTGCTGAGCACCGGCTCCACCGGCCTCTTCATCTTCGTTTACTCTGTTTTCTACTACCGGAACCGGTCCTCCATGAGCGGCCTGGTACAGAGCACAGAGTTCTTCGGCTACTCTCTGCTCACAGCGCTGGTCTTTTCATTGATGCTGGGCAGCGTGTCGTTCTGGGCCTCCCTGGCGTTTATTCGCTACATCTACCGGAGCCTCAAGATGGACTAGACGTGAAATGTGCATACACAGACACACAGCTATAAATGAACATTTCCTCATAGCACACGTGGACAATCCTCATTCTTCTCTCTGTCAGTCATATACACACACACACACACACCTCCTGTGGGGTCAATGGGAGGAGAAACAGGGGCCTTTACCTTGAATTGACAGGAGCTAATGATTGAGCTAAAGCTGTCATGGTTGGAATAAAGGGACTGTTAGCTGGATGCATGTACAGATGATGGGTGAGCTGGGATGGGGAATCACGTATTTAAAGATAAATGGGATATTCCAGTACAAAGGGATGATTGTTTCCCATCAGGAATGAATGGGTAAAATGTATTGTACGTGTGAGTGAATGGATTTAATTATTTTATGGCACACTGTCTGCTCTGGTTCCTACTTGGTTGTCTATTGAGGCTACATTTTTTAATTGTTGTATTACACCACCCACCACAACAACTGAGTTTTAAATGGTTATGCAGCAGCGCAAGTGTTTGCACTTGCATCCACACATACAGTTAGGCCTATCTAAATATAATAGAAGTTCAGTTTGCACTGGTCCTCCACATGGCCCTGCAGTGGATAAGAATACCTTGAAGAGTTGATGCAACATGTTGGTGATGGGAGCAATACTGTCATTGTATTCTGGTCACCATTGACTATGATCTTGGTTCTGATGTGTATATATAGTCTTTTCAATAAAAAAGCTTTTTAATACAACATTGCCAGCATATCACTTTTTACCAGGACATTATATTTGAATTGTCTTCTGCAGAGCTTTCTTTATCTTTAATTTATAGCAGTTATTGAAGAAAAATGCTGCACTTCTAAGTTTGATTCTTATGGGCGTCTTTACATTTGACAAACCTCCCACTGATGTGATATATTGAAGCCAAGTAATATAAGTTTTTCCACTTTTTCACACCACATGCAATTGGTGAGTCATGTATTTTAACTAGATAGACATGAAGATATCTCCATATTATAATGCTCGGTAACACTCAAAAGTAACAGACAATATTTCAAGTTGCCAAAGTGAACCTGTATTTATAGAAAAAAAAATGCATTGAAATGTGTGCACATCAGAGCTGTATCAGTACTTGGTACTTTTTAGTTCCCAAAAACAGTGTAATCCAAAGAATGCATCCAACATGGACACATCTCTTATCACCAAGCGCAAATAACACACCAACATACATTAAATAGTTGCATATAAAAATAAAACTTCAAGATAAAAAAGTAAAATACTTCTGAACAGCAGTTCAAGGCATATGTACAGTCAGCCTGACAAAAACTACATCAGTTCATTACATAATGACAGTCAAGAAACTTGAAGAGAAATATCAACAAGCCTTCTGGCTAACATTTACAAAAGAGGCCCATCAGCTCAAACGTCGACTACTGGCTGCCGCTGTGCACTATGGCTGCGACAGGCTCCCCGTCTTTGCTTTCAAAGCTTGTGTCATGCCCGGTGTTGTTTGCGGGGGCAACGCTGGCTGAATTAAACGTGCTGTGGTTGTATTCATAATGGCTGACAGTTGGGGGCATGGACCAGCTGGCCGCCTGGGGCCTGGTGGGCACTGCAGTCTGGGCCGAACCAGAGGACCAGGAGGCGTATCCGTTAGACCCAGCAGGGCCCATAGCAGCCAGGTAGAAGGCCAGGTTCTGTGGAGCAGTCTTCTTAAACGCTGCCTCCATCACATGCTGGTTGTGATGCTCCTTGATCTGGGGCTGGGCTTCTCCCTGATACTGAAACACAAACATGTAGAAGTTTTAATTAAATCAAGTTTATGTGGTCTTTTTTTAGAGAACAGTATTTGACCGTGTTTCGTCTCTCCTTTAAGGCCATAACCAGACTATGGTTAGGCCTCCATTATAAACGACTTGTTCTATGTCCATGCTGCTGTTTCTCTGTTATCACTTAACAGGAAATCTGGGCAGGACAACTGATCCCTGTTTGGTTTTTTGCAATCTTCAGAATAGAGCCAACAATGGGTGCCACTTACAGATGGGATGTGTGCGGGAATGTTGGAGAAGACGGCTCCACGAATTGGGCCATCTTTGTTGTTGGTGGTGTAGCGCTCAGACACCCAGCTTGTGTCTTTCTGGTGCCTCCTTAGCTTCATCCTTCTGTTCTGAAACCAAGTCTTCACCTACAAAAAGGGAGAAAGATCGTGGATGATACCTAATACACATGAAATTCGCTGTCAATTTCAAGAGACTGACCAAATTCAACAGTATTCTTAAACACCATACCTGTTTGTAGGTCAGCCCCGTCAGTTCTGCCAGGTTCTTCATTTCAGCCGGGGTGAGGTACCTCTGCACACTGAAGCGCTGGACAAGAGTATTCATCTGACTCTCAGAGAAGGCTGCCCGGACCTTTGCTTTGGGGTTATTTACAGTGGTAGTGCTCGGCTTCTTTGGGACAGTCATGACTAAAGTGGTGGTATCGTCGTTGGCGCCATTGCGCCCGGTGACAGCAAATGTCCTTGGGTCCTCCATGAGAGAGCTTGAAACGTCCCCACCTGCATCAGGGCTCCTGCTGCTCGTCTCCACATCGAGATCTTTCTTCGCCCAAGTGGCCGGGTCTGCCTGGGGGAGACTTCCCTCCCTGCTGCTGCCAGAGCTCCATGAATCTGTGAGAGGGTGAGAGGGAGGGTCAGTCTGGGTCTAAAGGTCAAAATGGACTTGGAGCATGCTACACTACAGTACATTGTATGCAGCAGAAGCACAATGACAAAAAATGATTCTTTGTATTACGGTAAAAATCATTATATATAAACATAGCATACAATCTAATCTTCTCGCATTTTGTCGCGAGATGTTCCCACTTGGCTCTTGCCCCGGCAGTAGCGGGATATTTGAAAAACTTATTCAAACCAAGATGGGGCTAAATATGCTCATTCTGGAGGAAGGACTCGTCGCTTTCAGCCGCCAACAGGGACATGTAAGCTCTGGCACCAACACAAGGCTTTACATCGTGTAGTCAAATGTAA
This sequence comes from Scortum barcoo, assembly GCA_023238725.1. NCBI lineage: Eukaryota > Metazoa > Chordata > Actinopteri > Centrarchiformes > Terapontidae > Scortum > Scortum barcoo. Next base: position 7,619,457 of record CM041551.1, read on the forward strand.
AAGTTGTAAGTTGGCGCCGACCTGGTGAGGTGTGCGCCTCGGAGTCGCTGGTCGAGTCGCTCCCGGCCCGTCTGGCCTCATGTGTCCGGCCGTCGTGATAGGCGGCCCGGTGCGGCCCGCCGAGGAGCAGCCGCCCCGCCTGGGCGTCGCCGAGGTAGACCACCCCGGGGCTCTGGTAGTGACAGTGGCCGCTCACTGCGTGCTGCTCCGGGCTGCGAGGCGGAGACTCTTCCCGGGTCCTGGCGGCATAGTAGGCCCCCGTCACCCCGGCGTTGTAGTTGCCCAGGTCCGTCACTCCCGCCTCGGCCCAGCCGGTCAGGTTTGAGGTCTGCTCGGCCCCGGGCTGGTACATGAGGCCGTATGCGTAGGCGTGATAAGAGGGGTTGTAGTTGTAGGTTATCTGCGACTTCCAGTCCGCCATTTCTCTCGCACTTTTGCCCCCAGGTAAAAAATGCAAAATTACAGCCAGTGGCTCTGTTTGTAACCAAACACAGCCCTGCGGAGCTGAGGAGGTAAGTAAAAACAAACCTAAAAAAGAGTCAGGGGTCAGTACAAGTGAAACAAGCGGAGGCCAATCAAGTGGAGCAGCTCCCACAGGCTGGTTATAAAGAGGTGTGTGGGTGGGGCAGCGTGGAGGTGGGGGCCCTGCTCTGAGCCATCCTCCTCCATTCACCTCAACATTTCATTGGCCACCGAGCTTGATGCTTTGCTTTTAAATTTACTATTTCAGGCCTGCAGACAAAAACAAAGTAATAAGAGTTACTAAATACCTTTTTTACATAAAGTTATTTAACATGATCACCCAACCTCTGCCCATATTTTACATGTTTAAATTATACCCAGATCCATTGAATATCCAGAATGACTCCATCTATCGTTTAGTTGTCTCTTTGGAGTCTTGGGCTATTTAGGCTGTTTGTATCTTTAAAAATGTTTACCATGTCAATGTGTGGTATTTTTTTCAGCACAACATAAGCTATATTTCAGCTGATGTCATTTTATCACACTGGCATGATCAGAGATCTAGGAGGGTTAATTAAGGTTAAATAATTATCTTTAGGTAATTATCATATGACGTCTAATCATTAACTGACTGAATACAGGTCAGATTAAGCATAAGATTACAATTTTGTTAAGGCTGAGTCATCAAAGTAGGCAAAGTGGCGGATTACTCTGGGCCCCCACTGTGTGACAATTGTTTTAAGGTAATTCCTTTGAATGGCATATTTTTATGTGGTAATATGAACATGCACTGCTCAAACATAATGTCATCTTCAGATATAAGTGACCTAAGGTGTTTGTTTTGTCTGAGTGAAAGTTTAGGAACTGATGACTGATCATGAGGGTGCAAAAAATCTCACCCCAACGTCCAACCTCTCAGTGGGTTTTAGAGAAAGAAGTGTGTGGTGGGAGACTTAATCCTTAACTAAATTACTGAGGTACAGAGAAATTACAAGTATACAAAACACATAAAACGCCTTTAACTGGAAACTATTTATCTAGCAAAAACAACAAAACATGCAACATAGTGTGTACTCAGTGTGTAAAGATAACTTGTATCTGAATCCTCCTGAATATGTAGCCGATATCTTGTATTTGCAATTGGGAGATTTACAAGAGGCTCGTTGTTCAGTGGTTGTGTTTGTTTAGCTATAAGAGGCACCTTTTACATCCCTTAATAACAAAAGGGCAATATTGCAGCTCGCTGAAAATGCAGTTCAGGAAAACAGGGTATTTTTGTGGAGAAATCTGTCTAAGCAGGCAAGGCTCTTTGTGCACCTACAGTTTTATATTACACCTCTCATCAACACAGCAAAATCAGCATCTGCACATTAAAAATAATTGAGTAATGGAAAGGGATATCCAAATATAGAAATCAAATAAAGTTGTAAATAACTGTAACATGCTGCTTTGTCAGCATGTAAACATCCATGCTTTGTCCTTTGACTGCCCCAATAGCGTGATTAATTATGTTTTCATGAGCTTCTGTCCCAGATCAATACACTAAATATAGTATCTGGGTCTCAAGCATGAATAGTTTATGAATGCCTGATACTTCTAAGTCAGCATTATCGTTGATGATTGAGAAATCCAAATATAAATTCAAGGCAGTGGACCTGCTTACTCAGACCACAATATTTAGTCTGAAAGTGCTGTCTTTGAGGAGAAATACATTTTGCCTCAAACAAGTTTTAAAACATGTAAGAACCTGTTTATTTCTGCATTTTGTACATAATACTTCAAAGACAGAGAGTGTTGTTGGACATGCTCACACTGCTTTTACCCTCATTTACAATCTTTTTCACAAAGATGAATTAAATTAAGCAGCGCGTTACCATCCAAGTGGTTGTTTGTGTTCCCCCTCCTTGGCTGTATTGGTGTGGTAATGAGTCAGTTAGTGACGACATTATGTGAGAACAGTGAGCCTAATGGTTGCGTTAGCATTTCTACTGATCTCTCTGCCTGGACAGGGTGTGTTTGTCTGATCTCCAATGAGCCAAGGAGCTCAGTGGTGTAGGCGTGTATAGGGGGTGGGTGGACAGGTGTGCAGTGCATTAGCATTGGTATGTGGAGAGCAGACTACACATTGGCCTTTGATGACCAGACATACTTTGTTGAGTTTTGTGAGGCAGGGTATTTGTAAGGGGCTGCTACTCAAGAAAAAAAGGCGTATCACACAAAACAGAATTTTTTCATCAATTATTGTTTGTTGGAGGATTTCTTACCCTCCTATTCTAATAGTACATTACTTAACTAAACAATAAGTGTTTGTATTTCTAAAGAACTGATGCTGAATTACACCTCTTTCTGTCCCCAGATGAAAAGATACATGATGTTTTTTTCACTGTTCCTCTCTCATACAGTGCAGTGTAGTCATTGTAGTTTTGTGTTTTCAGTAATGGACATGTTGGCTTGAAGTGCAAGACCATCAGTTTCTCTTTTGTTGTCTGAGAAGAGTGCAAATGATCTCAGAGTTCATGGAGTTCATTCCAAATTCACCCTGGTTTGCAATAATGAGGCACTTTTCATGAAATCCTTATGTGTAGTTTAATTGTGTTTTGACATAAATCAAATGGTGGAAAATGTACTATTCAGGCCTCTTACTTGATTAAAAGTAGTAACACCACAATAGATTGTTACAGATATGTGTAAGAATCACTTTAATGTGGTATCTGTTTAAATTGAGATATATTTTAACTACTTTACACTGTGAAAGATTCAAATTGGCATCATATTTTTTAAGACCATATATCATATATATTTTACATAAACACATTACTTAAACAAACATTTTATCAGAACACACATGGGAGATTTTAAAGTTGAAAAAAGTTGAAAAATAAACTTTTCTTAATATTCAAATATCTACAGAATTTCTGTAGCAGTACTTAAACACTGAGATTAAGTACCCCCCCACTATTTCACTGTCAATTTGGGTGTTGGACTTCTGGTGAACAAAACAAAATTTGAGGATGTCCCCTTGAACTAAAAGAAATTGCCATCAGAATTTCAAACATAGCTGTAAATGTAAATGTAATGTAAATGTAGAGGAATATTAAGCACAATTTAATTAAAAGGGGCTTTATTGACATTAAAGTTTCCAAAACAATTTCACCAAAGAAGCAAAATGAATTATAGTTATATGATTCATCATACATATTTATATAATTTTTAAAAGATATGTATGTTTTTAAAAGATTCAGTGAGTTCAACTGAATCACTTCTACTCCATTAATGCATGAAATATAAAAACATACATGATACTGAGAAAAAAAAGTTGTTGGCATGAATTTTCACTTGTCTAAAAGTAAAAACAAACATTGAAAAAGAGTATAAAGTAACATAAAACGTTACTTTCATAGACTGTATATAAGAGTATAAACTTGTTTATCTCTTGAATTTCTCTTGGAGATCAATAAAGTCTATCATCTATCTATCTATCTATCTATCTATCTATCTATCTATCTATCTATCTATCTATCTATCTCTATCTATCTATCTATCTATCTATCTATAATTGACTGCAGTCTCTGAGTTGCACCTCTCCCTCCCGTCCAGTGGAGGCGCTGTGTGTTTCCATCAGACCTCAGCTCGTGACAGCTGCAGGTCCCTTTAACTGAACTCACGTGGAACTCCTGGCCGGTTCTGCCCCGCGTGCTGGCCGTTGAAGCGGTGACGGTCCAGACCGAGCTGGAGGCTCGAGCCTGTCTCACTCTGCTCCGGCTTCACAGCTTCGCTCACATCCGCCCGCTTCAGACGGGAGTTGTCGGTGAACTCGGTAGCTAGCTGTTAAAGCTGCCCTCAGAGGCTTTGTTTACACATGTGACAGGTGTAGCATAGTTGGGAACGACGCCGCGAAGGGACAGCAGGTTTATTTAGCCAGGTTTATTAGAAACTTTAACGGTTACCAACTCAAAGAGCTCTGAACTGTCGAGATGACAGAGGAACTTGAGCAGATTCTTTCGCAGCTGACACAGCCTGACAATGCAGTCATTCAGCAGGTAATGTCACACACAACTTTGTTTAAGTTAGCATCATTTTGTCGTCGGACTTGATGGATGATAACTAACCGTTAACCTGAGCTAACTAACTTGTCTGATAACTAACGGTTAGCTAACGGTCCGACCGTTGGTGCTGATATTTAGCTCCTCTGGCCTCATGAACTATCTACTGAAGTTATGTAGTTCACTTAAACTTCACTTTTAGAAAGGCAAATCTAGGCCCGGGGTCGTGAATCATTTAGCTGCGCTTTGTGATACGTTCTGGTGTCCTGTGATTTCTACAGAGAAGCATTTGTGGTATTCAGCCAACTCAGTGAGAGCTCTTTTGTCCCCCCTTTAGGCCACAGCCCAGCTCAAACAGGCTTTCAAAGACCCAGCCATTATACCAGCCCTGTGTGCAGTCATGAGTGGCTCTCAAAACCCTCAGGTACTGTGAGAGAAAATTGTATCTTCTTCTACTTCTGATGGGAAACAAGTGTCATTTCCAGAATATATTTATGTGTGTGTGTGTGATAGGTGTGATTTCCTGTGAACTACCTGACATCTTTTCCCGATTTTAACTCTCAGATCCGTCAGTCTGCTGCGGTGATGCTGAGGCTGAGAGTTAAGAAGCACTGGAAGAACATCAGCCCCAATGACAGAGAGAGGTTTACTCTTTACTTTCCGTTGTTGGATTTCACACCATCACAACTCTACACCCAGTTGTCGAAATTAAGTTAAAAATAAGTTGTAATTGTTATGTTTCTCTTCTTTCATGCAGCCTTAAGGGAGTTGTGTTGCAGGCCTTCATGCAGGAAACAGAGTAAGCCATTTGGTTTATGCAATAATGACTTACTTTATGACCCAGATTTTACTGCCATGTATATAATGTTACATCAAGTGTGTATGACCATATGTGATTACACATGTGAAATGCCCTCTACCAGTGAGGCTGAACTCCTCTGTATATCTTATTTTGCAGGCACACTGTGCAGCACTCACTCTCTCAATTGTGTGCAGTGATGGTTAAACATGAGACACCAGACCGCTGGCCTGCCCTGCTGCAGCTCCTCAATCAATCCACCAAGAGCAGCAACCCTCATGACAGACAGGTACAGAACTCATGGAACATGGATAGGAACATAGATAAGATTCACTGAGGTACTAATTTCCACTGGTAATTGTGTTTTTGAAGTAGGACCTCCAAATGATGATTAATTAATTAATCTTTTAACTGAAAATGATAAGATGTAAGAATTAATCTGAACAAATCAATTGATGCAGCTGATTAAAAGCTTTGAAATATTGACACTCCTCTGTCCCAACAGGTTGGCCTCCTGTTGCTGAATAAGGTGATGGAGTCCAACCCTGAGCCTTTCCAGCCTCACTACTGCCAGCTGCTACAGCTGTTTAGCACTGTACTGCAGGACCACAACAACCCAACAGCCTTGTACTACTGCATCCTCACCCTCACGGCCATAACTCCATACACAGGCTCAGGAGAGATGGTGAGGCAGTGTTACTGACATTCAGATCATTACAGAAGGGATAAATGCATTTTGATGAGGCATTAGCTTTTGATACACCACAAATTAAGTTTAAACAAATGGTAGATAAAGGTGTAAATGTATCTAAAACATGGTCATTTTGAACATGTAGAAAGCACTTTTTACTAACCAAAGTGATATCTTGCTGCTCTACAGAACCAGATGCGTTCTCTCATCCCAGGTCTGATCGTCGCTCTGCAACACCTCATCAAGGCAGATGAGGTAAACTAGTATTGCTGTTTCTTTAGCCCGCTAAGTGCATTTAATGGTAATTTACTGTTAAATTACTGGGTTTGTCTTCATCTGCACAGAGCCAAGCCAGCGAGGCCATGGAGGTGTTTAATGAGCTCATGGAGAGTGAGGTGTCAATCATCGTCCCTCATGTTGCTGACATTGTGCGCTTCTGTTTGGAGGTAGGAGCTGAATTCTGTTTTTACTTTCGTGTACTGAATTTCATTTTCATTTCTGAACCCATGAGTAATACTTCTTGTCTGAGTGTTTGAAGGATCATGTGCGAGAAATCTAACAATACGTGTTCAATATCAATGTTTGTGTCAGGTGGGCAGTAACACCACGCTGACCGACTCTCTGCGGGTGAAAGCACTCTCTTGTATTGCCTTCCTCATCAAGCTGAAGAGCAAGGTACAGTCACACATCAGCCAGTTATACCGGACACTGACACAGAAATAACTTCACTTCATTGGAAACTAAAATACTCAGGTCTCTGTAATTGGCTTGTTTCCATGCATAGTTGATTGCGTGCAAACCAAGGGACTGAACTTATACTTGTCTCTTCTAGCCAATTACATACACTGGCAGATGACCTGTAATTCAGTCAACATCATATTGACTGAATGGAAAAGATAAATTGCTCATCTTCTTCTCTACTTTGTAGACGGTGCTGAAGCAGAAGCTGCTGAACCCAATCTTGCAGGCAGTCTTCCCTGTGCTGGTTGCAGCTCCTCCGCCTGGTGAGCAGGATCCCGAGGACGAGGAGGACGACAGCGGAGATGGCACAGACAATGACAATCCCAAACACTGTGCTGCTCAGGTGGGGAAAGGGTATTTGTGATTATGTACAATGTGTTCCTGTTTTTTAAAACAAAATATGCTTCACAACCTTTTCATTGTGATCTTGGAAGGAAGATTAAACTTAATGAATTGTTTTCTGTGTATTTCCAGATTATTGACACCATGGCGCTCCATATGCCCCCAGAGAAACTGTTTCAGCAACTGGTAAGTTAAGGCTAAAGGTCATGATGATTCTTTAAACCTGTCCTGTTGCAGATACCTGCTTTTTGACACCATATTCTGTTGTGTCTTGTGTTTTAGATGCCCCTCACTCAGGCCTGCCTTGCCAGTGAAGACCCCTATCAGAGGAAGGGGGGGCTCATGTGTCTCGCAGTGCTGGCTGAAGGATGTGCTGATCACATACGCACCAAGTACGTCCAGATGACATGGAAAACGTTTTTTTGCTTTTTTAAAATCAACCTAGTTTCCTCTGAGGAGCAATATTCTTAATGAGGAGTGGTCCGTTGAGTATGTTCACCGTTGTCTGTATCTGTGTTAGGATGTTGTCATCAATGCTGCAGACAGTGTGCCAGAGTCTTTCTGACAGTAATCAGGTGGTGCGCAGTGCCAGCCTTTTTGCCCTGGGACAGTTCTCTGAACATTTACAGGTGGGTCAAAACTCACAATATAGCAACATATGCATGTGAATACTTTATATTACTTAATATTTTTGCATGTTGAAATGGCTGAATTCTTGTTACTGACTCACTTTGAGTGAGTCATTACCAACTTACAGTTTTACAAATATGTGCACCTCTAAGTTTATATATTTACAGAATAAGATTTTTTATTTTTATGGTTAAAAAAAAGTCTCCTCCCTGTTGTTAACTTTAGTTACCTTTCTCTATTTCTTCTCCCCAGCCTGAAGTGAGCAAGTACTGTGCAGAGTTGATGCCATTGCTGTTGGGCTACCTCTCGTCCTTGAACCAAGCCAAGGTTGGCCATGTCACTAAGGCTTTTTATGCCCTAGAGAACTTCATGGAGAACCTAGGTAAGCTGAACACATGTTCATTCAGAGACACAGAACAACCCACACATGTCACTTACTGCAACAGGAAACATGAAACTTCCACAGACATGACCTTGATTTTAAAAAAAGAAAGCAAACTCCCTTTCCGAAGAACCAGTAAAAACCTAAAATAAACTAACAACAAGCTACATTAGAACCTTTTATTTGAATCATTCAGCTGATTTGATTTCATTGTGCATTTTTCAAAGCAGAATTATTATCTGTGATTTTAGCCTAATGCTTTTGTCATGCTTTATCTTCTCTCTTTCTTTGCTTAACAGGAGCAGATATTGAGCCCTACCTGCCTACCCTGATGGAAACTATGTTGTCTGCCCTCAACAACACTGACAATCTCAAGATAAAAGAGCTTGCTGTGTCTGCCATAGGTGCTATAGGTGAGAAGCTGTAAAAGATTTGCCCAAAGGCCCACACAGGAAATATAACCTAAAGTTTAGACGTAACACCTTATATCTCACTTTGGCAGTGTTCAGTTTCCTTCCTCTTCCAAATTCAAACATTGAAAAACATGAGATTGCCTAAGACTGCCTGTATGACGTAGACCTGCAAACACTTGGTCCACTATGACTCAAGCTTGCAAAAGTCTAGTTATTGCTTGAATCGAAATGAAGTGATCCGAGTCAAATTGTGAATCACTGTCTTATCAGCCAATGCTGCCAAGGAGCTGCTGGTGCCCTACTTCCCTCCAGTTATTGAAAGTTTGAAGGGTTTCTTGACTACCACCACAGAGGAAATGAGGTCTCTGCAGACTCAGTCCTTGGGTAAGTTAACCCCAGAGAACAAGGAAGACATTGTGAAGTTGCGTTGGTGCATTTGGAAGAAAATATGTTTATAATGCTTAAACCTGGCCTTGTGATACAGATACTGGAGTGTCTCTGGTTGTTGTTGTTGTTAGATACTCTCTCCGTGCTCGCCCGAACCATTGGCAAAGATGTCTTTAGTCCTCTTGCTGCAGAGTGTGTTCAGCTGGGCCTCAACCTCACCGACACTATTGATGACCCCGACTTGAGACGCTGCACGTATGTGAACATGTACACATTCTGCCAGTTCACAGTATATACAGACTAGAGTACACACATTTGTATTATTATTTAAAAACAAAAGAATAGTATATAATAGCATAATCAGATATCCGTTCTATAGTTTTCTGTCACGTCTCTCTGTGCTTCCCTCTATCAGGTACAGTCTATACTCTGCTGTATCCACAGTCAGCCCAGACTGCCTGACTCCTCACCTCACTGCCATCACAACAGTCATGCTGCTCGCCCTCAAGTCCAATGAGGGAATTACGGTATAAAGCGTGCAAACTGCACTGAAACTACTAATAATAACAATAATACTGATAATAATGCTTATAACAATAACAGTGTTAATAATTATGATGATGATAACAATAACTATAATAATAGTAATACATTTCACTTAATCCTCATACTTTCATTTCATCCTCTCTTCAGGCACACCTGGAGGAGGACAAGACATTTGTCCTGCTGGATGATGAGGATGACGACGACAATGAAGAAGGAAAAGATACAGACGATTTCCTGTTGGATGAGACTGAGACTGAGACTGATGAGACGGATGTCCACGATGTTGCAGGGTAGGGGTACATACAAATGCATGTATATTTGCTGTCTCTCTGTAGCCCTTCGTACGATCCCACGTCTCTCCTTCTCTCAGGTTCAGTGTGGAAAACGCCTACATTGATGAGAAGGAGGATGCTTGTGATGCACTGGGAGAGATTGCCTTCAACACTGGGTAAATATTTACAGAGGGTCTGGTCTTTACATTAGCAACAGTCACCAAAGTAAAACATGAGCAGTTATGTCTCAGTTTTTAATGTTAAGTAGTGACAATAAGTAGTGTATTTATGCTCTGTCTAAATTTGTCACATATTTTGTGTTGCTGTGTTTTCCTCTGACAGCGCTGCCTTCCAGCCCTTCCTGGAGTCCAGCTTCCAGCAGATTTATGGGATGAGAGATGTAAGTCACTCCGGATGGCTGGTCAGCACAATGATCCTTCTCTGTCTAATGTGCTGTGAAGGGCAATCTGTCGTCTGTTTACATTTTGTCTCAGTGGGCTTGATTCTCTTTATAAATCGAAGTGTCCATAGGTAGATTAACATGCATTACATCATAACCATAAAAAAGGGTACTTAAAATTGATTATCTGTGGATTCCTAATTTATCTTCTTTTCCATTTTTCTTGATGTGGCAAGTGTGGCAGTGGGCAGACCTTGTTTATTCTTCAAGAAAGTCGAGGTCAACTGTAAATTAGTTCCACTTCTCATTGGTGTCTTTTTTTAACACTTGTGAATCGCTGGTGCTCAATCTCTCTGTTCATGACCATATTAATCTATCATTCTGTGCGTATGGGGATGGGAGCATATTTACTCGTTGCAACACTACACATCGTGCTGTAACATCATGCTTTTTTGGTTTCTGCTCTCCCTAGTTTCCCCATGAGGATGTCCGCAGGGCAGCATTTGGAGCCATGGGCCAGTTTTGTCGAGCTCAGCACCAAGTGTGGAAGGAGAGTCCTACTGAGGCCAACCACCAAGGTAAAGCCTCAGGAACGCTACACTTCTCTTATTATTTATAGGAGCTCCAGAAATGGGCAGTGCTGCTTTCTTCTGGGAATTTTTAATGAACAATATCAAGGGAGAAAAAACAGTCTGGCTCTATGTACTGTAATATACCATTGCGAACAATATGGTATAGGCCAGCTAAGTTAGTTTTTTTTTTTTTTTTTTAATATACAAATATTGATGGCGTTGCCTTGAACTGATTTGAACTTTATTGCTCCTCGTCCCTTTACACCTTTAATTCCTCCTCTAGCCCTGCTGAAGTTGCTGGATGTGGTTCTTCCCTGCTTTGTTGAAACGGTGCGCACAGAGCACGAGCGTCAAGTTGTAATGGGCATCCTGGAAACCATGAATGGTGTCATCAAGTCCTGCAAGGAGGAGGTTTTCAAAAACCCTGCACGCCTCAAGGAGGTCAGCTATGTCATCCGTGATGTGCTCAAGAAAAAGGTGAGACAGAGGGAGACTGATAGAGATTGCTTTATTTGTTCAGCCTGAGGTCACTAAAATAATTTCACATAAATGATATTTCCTATGTAAAAGTTATGCTAGTAACTCTCCACCAATGTGCTTCTCCCTGTTCAGACTGTTTGTCAGGATGGTGGTGGTGATGAGGCAGATGATGAAGACCAACAGGTTGGCCGTCCTCTCATTGCACATCAGCGTCACAATCACAAACAATAAAGTCCAACACAAGTGATTTACAAGTGATCAAGAATTAGGGCCAATTTCTAAATCAAAGTTCTTCTTACATACTGATGAATATGATTATTGATTATTGTGGATACAATGTGTTGGTTTATTCTTGTGAAGGTGAGTTGATGGATGTTAAATTCTATGCCTTCACATTACACTGACACTCAAAATGCAGTATACATTAGAATAATTCTATATATTGAATCAAAGACTGCCTTTTTACACATTTCTGTGACCACATCACTGTCTGTTTACTCAGTGTGCTTTGTGTCAATGTGCTTTCTGGTTCAGGCGGAGTACGATGCCATGCTCCAGGAGTTTGCCGGAGAGGGAATCCCCCTGGTGGCCTCCTCTGTGCCTGCAGACAGTTTTGCCCCTTTCCTCAACGACCTGCTGCCTCTCATCATGGGCAAAGCTGTGAGTCTAGACCTCCTGATTAGAACAGACTTCAGCAGAACTCGTTTTATTCAGTATTTTATTTATACCCAGTCCTGTTTTATAGTGATTCTTAAACTCCTGACACTGCAGCTGGTTAGGGTTAGACTGCCAGCTCATTTTCTTTAGATTTTTTAGCACTGGTTCATTGTGGGTCAGTAATCTTAATAGACACACCCCACACAGTTCAGCAGTATTCAAGACAGACAAAACTAATGATCCTGTTTCAGTGAGTCATCTATCAAAATGATTTCCTCCTCTGGAAGGAAGACTGGCAAACTGATTGACAGAAAAGTATCGTACTTCCTTTATTGCTTAAGTTTACATCTATAAAACAAGCTCCTTCCTTTTGACTGGATTCTTCACTACAGCAAGGTTACAGTAGTTTTGAGTCATTAGTAAAGGACTGTGACAGAATTACGGTGGTATTATGTTACAAACCTTTGACGTGATTAATGCCTTCAGTGTGTCCTTTTTGTGAAGCATCACGCTGTAATTCATTTTTTCCCCCCTGAAAAGAAATCCTCGTGCACGGTGGCAGACAGATCCTTCTCTGTTGGTACAATTGGAGAAATCCTGCAGGCCCTTGTGAACGTGCCCGGCGGCCGCGGAGTGGCGGGCCGACTGTCCAACCGCTTGCTCCCCGTGCTTGTTGCCGGAGTGAGGGACAGCGATTCTGAAGTTCGTAACAACAGCGTATACGGACTGGGATGCCTGGCTCAGGCAGCCGGACCCATTGCTGTATCGTATCCTTTTTACTTGTGTGTTCTTTTTTTGAGTGTGAGCATATGGGCTGTGTTCTTTTAATGTGTCGTTTGAAAAATAAACATCAAGTACAGCAATTCCTTAGTGAAACGTGCTCCAGAGACTATCCCATGATGCTGTCTGTGTTCTCCAACCTGCTGGCCAAAGAGTCAGACCCCAGGGTGATTGACAACCTGTGTGCCGCCCTCTGCAGGATGATCATGAGCAACGTGGATGCTGTCCCTCTGGAGCAGGTATGTTGAACAGCTTGTACCTCTCCTGTCTAGATTCTATTTATTTTAGACACCCGTTCATTTTTACTGCTGACAACAGGTTTTCACACACGGGGAAATTCACTGTGTTCTCTGACAGGTTGTACCTGCTCTGGTGTCTCATCTGCCGCTCAAAGAGGACATGGAGGAGAATAAGACGGTGTTCACCTGCCTGGCTATGCTCTACACACACAGCCCTGCTCTGGTACGGTATCAATATCATTCACACCTGGTTTTACAGTCCCTGTGTAGAGGGACGGTGTGTTGGTGTTCTGTCTCCATTCCTGCTTTTTCACAAAACTGTATTGGCAGTTTGATTTAAGTGTGATATTCAGGCTAATTCATGGTGACATTATGCAGGCAGGCACCACAGGTACATTCATTTGTTCCAGTTTCTATTATTTTTTTTCATTCTTACAACCATGTCTGACAGAGTGATACCTTGAGATTTACTAACTTAACAAAGACATTAGTGACATGAGCAGAAAATGAGTGATAATCCCCCATTATTGGTGAAAGAGCAGCTGTTAAAATGTGTAGAAAGATACATATGGACAGTATCATGCCAAGGTTTCATTTTTTTTATCACATTTTGTTATGTTTTATACAGTTTTACTGCAAAACATTGCATGCATACAGCAAAAAATTTAGACAAACATGGCAACGTAACAAACATAGACTTGACAGCAGGATGCACAAACCTAAGCCTCTGATCCAGAATAAAAACATGCTTAAGTTACCATTCAGAAATTTCTCTCTCCAGACACTGAGTGCATTTGGTCCATGGACTCAGACACTAGTATTGAATATTGTTACCATATTATTTAAATCTGTTTTTTCTTCCTCTCAGGTTGTGAAGCTGATGAAACCCATAGTTGCTGCTTCCACTCACGTCCTTGGCAACGCGAAAGTCGATAAAGGTGAAGATTTCAGGCAGCATTTTTAGTGGCCTGTACTTGAAATGCATTGAAATATTGAATAGTGAATGTTCAAACTCTTTATTTAAGCTATTTGGGCACTTTAAGTTCTTGCAGAAAACATTATCTGACAATCTTCTCTTCACCTCATTGAGCATCTTCCCTTCACAGCATCCTGTTGTAATCTTTAGCTTTTTTTCTGTCATCCCTAAACTCTTGTGTCCCCCCTCCCACCCTCACCCACAGAGACCCAGAGCACTGTGGCTGTGCTGCTGAAAGAATTTGCCCAGCGCCACTCTGCAGACTTCCAAGCGGCCGTGACCTCACTTCCTGGAGAGCAACGGGCCACACTTAGCGCGGCCATCTCGTAGCCGGCGCACATCCTTCCACTCTTGTGTGAAAGCCAGCAAGACAAATAATTTTTATACTGTAGGTGGAAAAAGGGACAGTTAGATGAGAGTTTCTCCCCCAAAATGATCTAAATACAGCACTTCAACCATTCTAATGTACTTATCATTACATTTGGCAGTTATGAGTATTAACTTTTAATTTATTTGCTTATAGGCATGCTATGTTGAAGTTTTATTATTTTAAGAGTTACAGTTTACCATCCTGTGTTGTTACCACTGTATTTTGTTTCCCTGTTATTCCTGTAAAGTGCTACTATTAACTGCTGCTGTTCCCTTTTCGCCACTGTTTGGACTTCTGGCTCTGCTAATCTGAGTGTGAAGCAATGAATTTGATCTCCTGATAAATGTAATTTTTCATTCCCATCTCCCAGTGTGAGTTAGTGAACTGTAAACCTACGATCCTCGTGCGTTCTCCTCCAGTGTCACATCCTCACTCCGAGATTTATCGGCTGCTTACAAAGGGGTTTCTCTGCTGGGCTGACAGTGCAGCTGGGTGAACTCTGGCGAGTACACAACAGCCAGAACCCCCAAAGCTCAACGACTAAATGGAAATACTGAACTAACATGCCAAACTTAGTTAAATATGTATATATAAAACAGCACTCACTTTACCCTAAGTACGTACACTATAGCAGCTAAGCCTGCAACTACATGCAGCAGGACATAGAAGCTGAACCATTCCTTCTCTTTCTTCTTAAACATATTTGACAAGTGCAAGAGATTTTTTTTTACAATGCTACAAAACATTTAACACTGCTACAATGCTGGCAATTTTCGCCACGCAGTTAACGTCAAGCCGTCGAACCTCGCCTCACTGTAGAGAGAAAAAGCAACAACACTTTGAACCCTCTTAATGAACGTAAACTGGCATCTCTGCGCTTTGCCAGTGATTGTGACTCCTCAGATCTCCCGTTGTCCCTGGCTCTCGGTTAAGTCAGGCTGCTGGTTTTCCAACGCCATGGTCATTTGCACCGGTGTCAGCCCGTCCTCCACTGACACACACAGACAGAGATGTTTTAAAATGGATGTGCCTCATAACACACAAGGATACATCAGTACATGCTTATGATGAAAGGGACAAATATCACACATTTGTATGTAGCACACAGAGAATACACTGTGGTTATTATTAGTCATCACAACAACCTGTCTTTTCTCTACTGTCATTCTGGTGCTAACAGTTGAACAAGTAACAGATTGGAACAAGTCAAACACATTTTCACAAATCCCTGACAGCTCTAAGGTCCAAGGTTTTTCTCTGGACACTGATGTAATGTTTACGGTGATCTCATTTCAGTGCCTGAGGCTCTGGCACGCTGCTGTGATCTCCATCAGTCTGACAAGTTCACCCAGGCAGGGCTGAGAGACTTTTGGAGGAATGGTTGTGCACATTCAGAAATAAATCTAGCGTTAACTAAGACGTACAAGCTAAAAGATAAATCTGAATCAAGGCACCCCGAGAGCCAACAACAACATAAGTTAAATAGATTGAAACAGCTTCCAGACCTGTGCACCTGTGTTTCCAGGGCAGGATGTCCATTCCTGTGCGGCAGAAGGAGCGGTCAGTGTGGGCCTCGGTGCTGTACAGGACCTCTTGCAGCTGTTTGTCTCCAGGCTTCTGGGCTTTCACTCTCACCTACAAGAGAAAAAACTCAAAGTAGTTATCGTCTCCATGCCAATGAAAACAAAAGACAAAGCTCAAACAGGACTTGGGAAGTTTGGTTCCCTCTCATCTTTAGGTCATACCTCCAGGATGGTGATCTCTTTCTCCTTCAGCTTGCCTGCTTTGTTTTTGACCTGTGTCTTCTTGGTGTCAACCCACACCACCCTCTCCTTCACCTCTGACCTGAACACACACACGCACATTTGTGAATAAACCTGCATTACATCTCTTGAAAAGATTTTCTGAGAGTAGACTCACTCTTCGATGCCCAGGTCGGCCAGCGTCGTGTCCAGGAAGGGGAACGGTTGGTGCGCTGGGTCGGGCTGCACCTGGACGGGCAGCGTCACCGACATGGGGATGTCCCACTCCAGCTCCACGCGTACTATCTTGCCGTGCGGCCCGGGGGACTCCCTGCTGGCTGGACTGCCCTGCTCTCCATCGGCCTGCCCCGCACCGGCCTCGCCCTCCTCCTGTGGGCTCTTTGCCTCGTCTGCTGCCAGCTTGACTTCCTGATCAGTATCTTGATGTATCTGTCGCTGAAGTTATTTTTTGATATCTTGCTCTGTGTCTGCACCTTTTTCAGTCCTGATCCACAGCAAGTGTCTGCTGCTCAAAGAGCGTTTTGAGTGTTTGTGTGTGATGCCTGCAGACTTGTGCTCTGCCCTGCTGGCTGATATAAGCAGTCGGTGCAAATGTGTGTTATGTGTCACTCAGGTGTTAGGTTTATTAGACTGTCAGGGGGGTGTGATGGACTGGTTGCTGGTTTTTGTACTGTCAGGTGTAAGTGTGGATTATCAGTTTTAGCGGGGCTGAGTGAAGTGTGGAGACGAACATGTTTGGGCTCTAAATGTAGGAAAGAAGTGACCTGCACTACTGAGAACAGGATGCTTTATGGCTTAAAACTGATACTTGTATTTTACATGTGTGAATTTGGTTGCAAAACACAACAACATGCCAAGAGGTCACTTCAGGTTCAGGGGTGGAAAACAGATTTATGACTGTGTGTAATGAGACGGTCCCCTCCGCCACATGCACACCTCCTCATTTCTCGTGAGTTAAGGTGAACAGGGAGGCTGATAAATGGGCGTTCACAGAGGGGCGTCACATTTTCAAGCTTTTGAAAAATGTGCTCTCGCTCAATCTTACAAAGGAAACATGGGACATGTGTTGTCCAGCGCTGTAGAGTGTGTGTGTGTGTGTTGTTCTGTCCAGCAGGGATCTTTTCCCACCAAACCAGCACTCTGGACTCGGCGTGTCACATTCTGTGGGCAGCCACAATGAATCCTTCTCTCGCTCAGATAGCAGCCTTACGTCAGCACTGCGGACGGGTACAGATGATGTAAAGGCCCGGGAATGTATGGAGCCAGACGGAGGTTGACAGTCCGCAGCGGCAGGTCATAATGGCACATGTTGGATTTTCTGCTCATTTAAGCAGCTATAATGTACGTTATTTTTATCAACAGCGGATCAGATGACTGCTTGTGTGTGAAAAGGGCTCTTAGTGTTGAACCCGCAGAGAAGCGTTGTGTGACTCTGCAGTTTCCGCTCAGCTTTATGGCCTCTTTCAGCTCATTGTCTTAATGTGCCCAGCTCTAAAAAAGACAGACACAGTTGGTGACTGATGAACACAGCTGAGCATTTAGCAGCCAGATATTTCCACCAGAAATGCTAATGTTGCTCAACGTCTGCTGAGTTTGTTTCTGCTGCTGTTTGCCAGTATGTTTTCATCATAACTAACTGTATAGAGTAATAATATGTCAATGTTGTGGTCACAGCTAGATTTTGCTGCATGAAGATATTCAGTTAAAAGCAGTTACTTTAACAAGTTTATGCTGCTTTAATACAGGAACACACATTTTTTTAAAGGTATCTTACCACCTGCTTTATGTTTAATCCCAGTAACACCAGTCGATCTTTAGCCTCACTAATTAGCCTGCGACTGGGCCGTCACATCAGTGTGCCGCTGTGTGAACTCACACTTACAGTTTGTCCTGCAGCACAAGTGGAGGTGACGGCTGTATGAGAGGTGTGTAAGCACCGTTTAGCCCTGACCTCTGAGTGTTTGTACCTGTATGGAGGAGGGAACAGGTTCACTGTACGGCTGCATCGACCTGAATGTATTGCAACGAGCAGCATCGACGAAATGATGATTCTGCTGTGTTGATGTGAGTTCAGATTTCCGTTCTGTGACTGCAGCTCTGACCTCAGCTCAGGCCTCTGTCACAGCGAGGTGCCACATGGATATGGTCTTATGCACACACACATACAGAGCGGTCCCCGGTGCATTTAACAAGCAAACACTTTAATTGTGTGGAGTTATTGATGCATGAGGTCAGACAGGAGTTTTCTGCCAGCGAGGCACAATATGGTCCTGTTGGAGGCAGGAGAGTGCTGATGCGCATTCAAGTCACACTGCAGTGATTTCTATACGTCCTCCTGCACCAGAAGCTTGAGTCACTATGTTTGAAATAAACTGTTGAACCTTTAGGCTGCTCTTTTTTTCCTGATCAGAACAACAAATTTCATGCTTCCCTTTCAGTGTCATCATTCTGGGATTTAGCTTGAAGGATCAATATTGGTAAACCACATGCTCACTCAGTGTCAGGTAAGAGGAAAACTAGTGTTAAATAAGTAAATTTACTTAATGTTTAAAGGGATTCCTAATGGTAATAACTCTAAGTAATATTCTCATAAATAACCACAGTATTACAAGGTTTATCAGCCCTGAATATGTTTGGAAGAATAATTTAAGATCATATGAGAAAATACTGAACAAAAAACATTTATTAAAAGTTTAAGTATTATTTTAGAATAATTAAAAGGGATAAAAATCCACACAGCAAATAGGGCCATAAAAAGCTTAATTTTAAAATCTTTACAAAGGATAAAAAGCCTCATAGAAGATACAAACTGTACAACAAAACCTACTTGGTTCAGATGTTTAAAAACAGTATCTGGAATTCAATATTGTTTATACAGTAATAAACAGTATAAATTCTTAAAAATACAACAATGTGAACACATCAAATTAAAATGAGATTAAAATGGTTAAAAATCTTGTAAACAACACAATTTTTACCACTGGAAGAAACTGGAGTGAGAGATCAAAGGATCAAATTCATTCACTGTATTCATCAATAAAAATGATAAGTTAGTGATGTTAGTGTGCCTCTAGAGGATTATTTTGGTGTGTGTGTGTTCAGGCAGTGATCTGTGCGCTGCCGGCTCTATGGTGATCTTATGGTAAGGCTCAGCCTGTTGTACAGTCACCTGACCAGCAGACAGCAGCTCTGAAGGAGACAAACGTCACAGTTTAACACCATCACAATATTTCACTGAGCAGTACTGTGGAGGTCAGTGAAGACACATGTTAAAAACATTGCATCTATAGCTGACAAATTCTGAAAATGTTTGTTTTATCACTAATATCTGCCTCATTCCTAAATTTTCTGTCACTGTCTGCAGAAATGTACAGGTCATCAGAGGCAGTCATCGGATATCAGAAACATTCTATGATCACTGTTAAGAAAACAGCAGCGTCAGATTCCCTCACCCAGCAGTTTGTAGAGTGTGTTAGCTGCAGTGGTGCGGTTTGACTCTGGAGGCACCAGAGAGTCAAAGGCGACTTCCCCAAATCTCTTCAAGTTGGAGGAGATCCAGCTGGAGAAGATGAGCAGAGCCTGATTGGATTCAACTGTGACTACATTACTGTTTCTGTGCCAAGAACCTTGATGAACTAAACAAACAAACAACAACAAAAACAAACAAACAAAAACATTTATTCATTTATTTTTGAATGTTACTGATGAAGGAGCGGACAGGTTTGTGCCTTAGGACACTAAAACTTTGTGTCCTAAAACTTTGTAGTGAAACCGGTATTTACAGAAACACTGTTACCGCTGCGGACACTGACTGAAGCTGTGATGGTTTCAACTCGACAGTTTCCATCTCTAACTGTGGAAGAGTTTAACAGGAAGATGTGTCTGTGGCTCAGATTCGTCCCTCAGGCCTACTTTCTATTTTAAATTTCAAAGCAGATGTTAAACAATAAAGGATGAGACAACCTGCGACGCCGAAGGCAAAAAGTGCTTTAACCGTGTTGTAGCAGAATCACATGCACATTTACACAGAGCCAAAGTCTGTTTGACTGTTTGAGTAAACCACCTAAAACTGAATCTGAACATGTTGTGATCAAGCAAACAGGAAGAATCACAAATATGCAGACATCTGAAGGAGGTGCAGCAGCAGAAGGTCATATGGCCACAGTGAGCATATGGCCACTAGAAATGAGTGATATCAGAGTGGAGAAAGGTCACCTGATCAAATAATCTTTATTTTCTACACTGATCAGTTCATCAGTGTGTCAGAGATGGAGTAGAAGTGTGGAGTCTTGTCTTGGCCCAGAATGAGATGAATATCACCGCCTGAAGTCTGATTGGGGACATGCCGCGTTATAAGACACCTGGGGCTGATTGTGGCAACAAAGCTGGAATCTGGAGCCTCCAGATCTCAGCACAAGGGAATACCAGTGCAATGAAGTAAAACTGGAGGTTTGGAGCAGGAATATGGAGCCACAAACTCAAAATCAGGAGTCAGGATGGACAAAGAAATGCAGCATTTTCATGTTCTTTTACCACCCAGTGACACTATAGTAAATCTTACATATATCACGCTCTGGATTACATGTGTAAATAACCAGCAACGTTCTCATATCAGGCAATGTTGATGTTTACATGACAGTATTCTTCTACAAAATGAGTCTTGAGAGAAACCATGGTCAACCCAGGTGTGTGTTTGTGAGCTTTCTCTGAGTGTGTGTTTTATAATTTATACCTCAGCATGTCCCTGCTCTCTGTGTCTGTCTGAGCCTCGGGCATCTCGATGTTCTCCTCCGCTATAGGCGCCATTGGAAGCTGGGCCTCCTCTTGAGGAGACCTACCACACACACACACACACACACACACACAAACACACACACTGCATTGAAGTATTTCTTTATCCATCTAGTCTGTCTGTCTGTCCATCTGAGACTCACCATCTGCTGACGGGAGTGATGACATCGCTCATGGATTTGTCTTCTTTGGACACGTCCAGGATCACATCTAACACAGCTGTTCACACACACACACACACACACAAGCACTCAGTAAATAGCTGGCAGACTGTAAGTGTATCGTGTTTATTGAGGTGCCAGAACGTGATGTGAAAAACAAATATAATGTGTGTGAAGTGGAAGAATTCTTACATGAGCCTTCTGCGGGTTGCAGTCCTGACTCACTGGATATCTGAGAGAGAGAGAGAGAGAGAGGCAGAGTTTCATGGAATAGAAACAAGGTTTATAATCTAATTTGTCTCACCACTGAACTGAACACACAGTTGGTGGGCTACGACTGCAGGCGAGCTGGTTAATGGACAACCTTTATTATTACGGCCACAGTTTCACAAACACTAACATTTTAGTGTGACTCGAAACTGGAGTTTGGTAAGAAGAGTTCTCATATCTCTCCCCACAGATGTTAATGTACTAATATAATACCAGGACATCTCAACATGTACCTTCACAGACCCACCTCCTTCATGCTCGAGTGCCTCCTCTTCCTCTCTGTCCTCAGTATTTCTCTGTCCTGCTCTGACTCCCTTCTTGCCTCCTCCCCTCTCTGTTTTTGCCCGTGTCCAGGCAGCACAGTAAGTAAGGCACACTGTTTCCATAGTGACTGGAGGTCAGCATGGAGGAGGGCTGTGGAGGGGTCAAAGGGCAAGTTTTGGTTAGTATTTTGTATTTGCTTCACCAGAGCTGAAGTCATTTTGTTTGTGGAAAACCAGTGTAACTCACAGGCTGCAGTGATCAGTGCTAATAAAAGAGGCCCTACGAGGTTGGTGCTGATTAGAAAACACACACCTAAGTTTATGACTGACTCTGGAGAGGCTCTAAAAAGAGCACAAGGTTGCAGGTTGAGTTTCTGCAATGGCCACGTGTCCTTGAGCATCATACTTTCTGACTGTACAGTGGTGTAAATCTAAGAGCCATCAGGATTCATTTCACTTGTTTAAACACTGATTTTGGATATTAATAATTGATTTCGTTATAGGGTTAGGGTTGAAGAGTTTTTAGTTTCTTTTAGTTTTCCCTCATGTGTTCTTCTTAATAATGTTTTTAATCCTTAAATCTGTCAGGAAGTTATTCCTTAGTATAGCGCATACATCCACAGGGGGCACTGAAGAGCTGAGCAGGAGTGGCACGCTTGGAGGGCACGTCCAGCAACACCTCGGACTGAGAGGAAGAACAAAATGTTAGCTTGATGGGACAGTTTCAAAAAACGATGTTTTTTAGTACACGATGAAAAGAGATAGAGAGGGAGTGTATAAAAAACAATGACAGTGTCTAAAAGGAAATCAAAGAAGCAAGAAGCGAAGGAGGGAAGGAGGAAAGACGAGACGGAAATAAATACTGTAAGATCAATGAGCACCATCCCAGGGGGCTCAGAGAGCAGGAGAGAACTGGAGAGCAGGAGTTTAATTAACTGACACTCTGGTGAACAGACATTTTGATGGTGAGCCTTTGCTTACAGAATGGCAAACACGGAAAATTCAATTGATCAGTGTAACAGCTGAAAGAGTATTTATGCATACAGTGTGTGCATACAGTTTATAAACCTTTTATAGAATATGTATATGTGTGTTCAAGGGCGTGTGGTTGACAGGGAAAGAAAGGAGTAATGTTAATGTGCTAGTATGAGTGTGAGATCACTGAAAAGGCTTGTGGTGCAGATTAATCTATTAGGGCACCAAACTTCACTTTAAAGGACTAAAATATCTGAATACAACAAATTTTACATTTAAAACAGTGGATCCACTTAAACCCATAAACTGTATGTCAGTGTGTTTCTGACCAGGTCCAGTGTCTCGGCCAGCGGGTTTCTGATCTGTTCCTTCATTGCTCTCTCAGATATCTGGACCTGAGGGTCTGCAAACACCAGCTGACGTCTGCGACCTCCACCGGCCTTCCTCAGAGGAGGAGCGATCACCTGATGGCAGAGAGAGAAACACACAGCTTTACTGTTTACAGTGTTGGACCTATAAAAGGGACATCACACCACGGCACACAAGCTGGAAATTATGAATCTATGTGTTGACACAGCCACGTGTGCTTTCCATGACTTGTTTCCAAAATGAAAAAAAGCTGCTCATGAGTCACTTTGTGGAATGTGATTAAAGGTGATGACGACTGTCACGACAACAAAAGCTTTGCCAGCGTCATCTCCATGTTTACCTCTGGACAGCAGGTAAATAAAAAGGTACTTTAGGTTCCTAATGGGTGAAAATAGACACTAAACTTGGGTTTAATAGTCTGTATTTACTATTTAGGTACTTAATTATATATTTAATGAACTAAACTAACTTGTAATGACAGGATGTCTCCAAAACATGTTTAGTGGCATGTTTGCTCTTAATTATGTGTTTACGTATTTGTTCACACTGAGGCAGTAAATCTTGCACTGATTCAGTTTCAGTTTTTCACAGTACAGTCTACTGAACAAACAACATCAGCTTCTGTGTGTCTCACCTGTTCATGGGGACTTTCTGTTTCTCCGTCTCCCTCTTGCCCAGATGGTGGAGTTGGCATGGCAACCTGCGGCGGGGTCATCTCTAGGGCAACAGCCAGAGGAACCTCCACCAGCTGACCCGACTCTTCGTCCATCAGCCACACACTGTCCTGCTCCACTCCCAGCACTGTCTCCTTCAGCCTAGGAAGAATACACACACACACACACACACACACACACACACACACACACACACACACACACACACATATACGCTTACAGAACACAAAATGTTGTCA
Source organism: Scortum barcoo (assembly GCA_023238725.1). Classification (NCBI taxonomy): domain Eukaryota; kingdom Metazoa; phylum Chordata; class Actinopteri; order Centrarchiformes; family Terapontidae; genus Scortum; species Scortum barcoo. Next base: position 7,643,144 of record CM041551.1, read on the forward strand.
CATTAGTTTGTCATCACAGGTCTGAGCTAAATTTACTGAGTGACTGATGACAAAATGTTGCAGTATGTTTGCAGTATGCAGTATGTATGTCTGTTCAGGACTTCTTTTGTCAACAGTTGCCTGTTTGATAACATAAACAAAAGCAGACAGGCAGCATCACTTTGGCGTTCACATGGCCTACATGGTGCTCTCTGAGGTGTGTAGTTATTATATCGGACTGACAACCATCTGTCAGTTTCTCCATGACTCACTGGCTAATAGAGGACATGGCTCCTTCACGTTCCCTGGTCCTCCCCACTGTCGGCCGCTCCTCCCTTTCTGTTTAACACACAATGCACAGACAGATCTTATCTGCTTCACCTGAACTGCCAACATTATCAAGGAAATCAGTTTCCCTTGTTGTACTAACCTTCTTCAGAAATTCATTTTTCAACTCTCCTACTGATGTTTTAATGCAAGAGATGACTTGAGAGTGAAACCAAAATCTAGCCGACCAAACACACTTTGCTACTGACATGTTGTCCTTGTGCTGTCCTTGTGCTGTCCTTGCAATGTCAGGCGTGTATTCTTTCCTAGTTTTTGTTAAAGCATGGCAGGCTATTTTCAAACTTAAGAGATGTTGCCTCTCTATTCTCCCCTGAAATGAAACAGAGCCTTGAAAATAAACCTTTTCTTACTCGCAGCAAAAGCACTCACAGGGACAGAATTGCTTTTTTTCCAATTACAGTGGTGGCACAAAGAATGTGACCTGGCTGACTGGCGCTGACACATTACAAGGGAGGAACACACTGTGGGACAGAGAAACTATATACTTCACAGATCCTTAAATTTAGTCCCAGCCCACAGTACGACATCAGACTGAACAACTAAAACACAAAGATACATTTGCAGCTCTTATCACACACCACGATGAATGCTAAAAGACAGAAGCACACACCTCCACGGAACTGGTCCGGTTGATCCATCAACAAGTCAATCTCTCTGGCTGTGGCTTCAGGAAGGTCATCTCCCTCGAAACACTGATACAGAGAGAGGGTGACAGTTAGAGAGGCAAAAGTCAGAGGATGACAAAATGAAAGAAAAAAAGAGACGTGGATAAAAACAAACAGAAGCAATGAGGTCTGGTCTGTTGAGGTTCCGTATTCACAGTGATGAATAATGTAACTATAGTGCTATAAAAAAACAGCAACAACAAAAACAGAAGTGAATGAATAAAAACATTACTAAATGTTTGCACGCAAAGCAGAAACAAAGCCAAGGGGCAGACGAGCGGGGGCGGAGGACAACAGAAATGCGAGCCACATATCTTTGTAAACAGAGGGAGTGCAGGCTGATGTAATTAAGTCAGATATTATCAAGGCCGTATGGACTTCATCAGCTGATGATGCTTTAGGAGGAGCATTACCAGTCCCTAAGTGACAGAATGAGGAGGCTAACAGTGTGTGGAGGTACTGCTTGACTCAGACTTACTATGGTGAAACACAGCTGCAATTTATGACTAAGATAATATAGCTCTGCCTTCTTTTAAGCACTATGGACACTGAGAGGTGAAGTCAGGATAATCAGTTAGGCTTCAGGTATTTTACGCCCATGTTTCCCTACACCGTTAACTTCACTGCATAGACACACCATTAAGAAAATTAATGGAATTTTTTGAACATTAAAAAGTGTCTCCCCTAAATATCTTTTATGACTGAAAAAAAAACATAAAAACGTCATGGTCAGAAAAGGACTGGACAACATTAATGCTACATCCTCATCACCTAGCATGCTGCACAGAGTGACAGGAAAAACCAACAAAAAACAGCTAGCTTGTGACAAAGACCTCAACTAAATCTGCTGTGGGCACACGGTCCACATCCCAGCTCAATGATTCACCAGGACGCCTGCTGTACCCAAAAATGATGACTGGGATGTTTCCTGTCCCTGGACTCGGACAGAGAGTTTACCTCAGCAGTGGTGATGAGCAACTGCTCCTTCTCTGTCAGGGTGATGGCAGCCGGAGGTGACCTGAAACCTGGTTTGACACAGCAAGAGGAGTTAGGAGCCAAGAATTTGTGCAGCACACGGAGGACGAGAGACTGACTGAGATTTGTGACACTTACACGACGGCTTAAAAGAGAAAAACAGCCAGGACAATGAAATCTGGGCCTGAGCTTAGCCCCAGACTGATGAGTTTTTAATTAAATACGTGCAGATAAAATAAGAGCATTTATTCACAATTTTCCTAACAGGAGTGGAAAAAGCAATCTTCCTGTGCCAAAACTTGTGCAATTTAAACTAATGAACCGACCCATTTATAAAACCTCTAAAGGTAGATTATCCTGCCTGGAAACACGCAAAATGTTAACTCAACCATCATAAATCAGATTAATCTGTAATTAAAGAACATAATCACAAGTGTCAAATACCAATTTGGAATTATCCAGGAAAATCCTTAAACACATACATTTTACACATTATTAGAAACACTCTTACAAAGGGATGTGTCCCATTTCAGATGAGGCTTCTGTCAAAAGATGTGGTCCATGAAGGTGTAGCTTTTAGAGAACAGTACAGCTTCCTACATGAGATAGTTGAAATAGGATTTACTGTAGTGTTTCTGCAAGTCTCTGCTCCTTGTCTCACAGACACAAGTGAGCAGTGGGAAATGGGTTTTTGGATCATAAACACAAAAAAAGGATTATGTACTTCAAAGTTTCTTGGAGCCTTTGAAATGTGGACTTAAAAGGCAGCTGCCCCTGAAATGGAACACAGCTCGTCTTTCAAATGTTAAATTATCAGTCTCACCGTCTTTGTCAAGTGTGGTGTGGGGACTGGGCACCAGGGAGTGCTGTGAACCTGCCTCTTCACTCACCAACACTGGCTAGAAATACACATTACAGATATTATAACAAGACACAATACTAAATACTGAACCGTTTCTCATTTGCATTCTGGAAATCACAGTCCAGTTAGGGCTCATATTCCATAATAGTACCTTGTAAAATATTTTCATATCATTGTCCACATGCCATGTAGGCTCACCCGTTGGCTCTGTTTGTGATTTAAGTCACACGTGGTATTTTCACAGGGAAAGATTACAAGAGGGACAAAGTTCAGCCCTGTCTGCCAGATTCACAGCACACAGTGAGTAAGACTGATCTACTGTGATTTACTCTATCTGAGTGGACTGTGTGGAGAGATACTGCACAGGCCATGTGACTGTGTAGAGGCCACAAACACATACCGCTTCATCCCCCAAGCAATAAGACTGTTAAATTCCACTTAATTGCACTATTCAATACTTGCACCTTCTAATTTGACAGTATTTCCATATTCTATTGTATATCATTTAGTTGTATATTTTATTTAGTTGTATTATTTTTATTTTAGGTCTATTTTACATTTTATTGCTAAGGTTATTATTTATTTTAGTTCTGTATCTATTTTTCTTTTGAATGTATGGTCTCTCTTTCTAAATTATTTTGAACATTGTTTAAGGAGCCGGAGACTCAAGAATTTCACTGCCAGCAACTACTCCACGTAATTGTTGTGCATATAATAATAAATTAAATTTGCTTTAATAGGTGTGTCATATACAGTGTGTGTAGTTAGAGGGCCGGTTAGCAGCTGAATATTTGTGCTAATTGTTGTCAAATGGTTCTACTGACTATAATTTAATTCTAGTCTTTTATTAAATTACTGCTATTTTGGACGTCAAAATCAAAGCATTACTAAAAGAGAAGAGCTAAAATCACAAATGGTTTTGCATAAGAGGCCCTGTCTCTCGAGTGTTCTTCAGACATGGAAATAAAATGGAAATATGTCCTCTGGAAAGGTTTCTCTGAGGCATCTTTAAGTTATAAATATATTTCAGTATGGGTGCAGTTTTATTGTTCTTGTATATTAAATATTTAGTGTCTTGGGTTATTTTTGTTTATTAGGTTACCTGAAAATGACTACTATTATGCATCATAATAAATACAACTACTATCACAAAAGTTGCATTTAATGCAAGTGCTGCAACTGCTGCTCCTGATAAAACATGTTCACAACATCAATTGAGCCTGATTATATTTACAGAGTGAATATTTGATAGATCAGCTTACTGGGATTGTGACTGTGTACAGGTACATTTGATATTTATTGAGTTTGGCTGTGAAGTTTAATTTCCCAGCATGCAACAGAACCAAACCAGCACAAACATCCTTGTCATATCCTTAATGTACCTGGTGTATTTTATAGGGGCTGGGCAGTTGGTGTGACTCCATGAGACCAAAGAAAGGGTCCTGAGCTCCCTCAGCCGCCTCCATCCTGTACAGCCTGTCAGGCACATCCAAGGCCAGTCTGCCAGATAAAGAGAGAGCAAGACACTCCACTGTTACAACTCAAAATATTAAAATATTTATATATATATTAAAACATCACACACATGTTCAGTGCTGTAAGCTATGCATACTTTTATGTGCTCTGTGGGTTTCATGGTTCTATAATAAAATATTACAATGCATCTAAAGAGTGCACAGTGTGGAAAGATATATTGCATCTGCAGAAACAAGAGATCCTACATTAGCACTGCCATAACACAGCTCATTAAACATTCACGAAGCCATTTGCATGAAAGTAGCTCAATTTGTCCATCACTCGCTCAATAAAACACTACCTTCTCCTTTTCACAGTCTCTATTCTGCAAAACAATCTCCCTCATAAATATTCCACTAGATGCTTTTGAGCTCAAACTTCCCCAAAACACGTACAGCCTCTGCACTGTTCAGCTTAAAATCTCAGATGCCCCAGGATACAAAACACTCATCCACTGCGCATGATGAAATCGTTGTGTGTGTGTGTGTGTGCCCATACCTTTCAGATTCTGTCATGTCAATACGTATGCATTTTTTGGAGCGCAGCAGGCGGTCAATGGTCTGTTGAACCTCCTCTGGAAAACAGAAAAGGGTTTAAACGTTGCTCTAAAATATCTGACATGACAAATGTAAGGACGGCGACCTTTTGACCGCTCTGCCTCGTCTACACACAATAGGAAGAACATGGCATCCCAGTAATGAAATGGTATTTTCAACATGGGTCTTAAATTTCTTTCACACCCCAGTCTGGACTAAAGAAAGAAATGGTGTAAAATTCTGCTGGGTGCTTTCAGCGTTTGTCATTGATTTTCTAAATTGTATGTGACAGCTTTGGGAGGTCCTATTCTATTCTGCTGATAGATTAAATAAAATCCTGTTGTCCGGCTACTGTAGACAAGAGATGGTGGCTGGTTTCTTGGCATGTCCTCATGCATTGTATTTCACTGGTTTCATCAACCATGACAACAGCATGATTGTGAATCTGTCAAATGTAATATCAGTGTCCGGGTGTAATTTAAGACCAGATGAATTGAGATTGTTGCGCTGTATTTGATGATACTGCACTCATCAGCTCCATATCGGCTCATAAATCAGACTTGATAGGGCGATTTGGGAAACATGCATTGTGCAGATAGCAGTGTTTTGGTTTTTAACACCAAAACAGCATTCTGAGATTACAACATTTCGCAGCTGACAGCAATGTCTTATCCGCTGTGTTTGCATGAGTTGAACAAACAGCATTTTCACATTTCACCCAAGCTTCCCTTGGCAGGCTGCCCGACAGAAAATAATGTTTCTTGTTAAATTGAAAAGCATCCTGCATACTGACTGCATTTTCAGCCGGGAAAGCCTCACTCTTCTCCCCGATTTCTGGGACATTTTATAATGCATAGGGAAGTAAAGTAGATATTTTGTTGTCTCGTTCCCTTACTTCATTCCCTCTTTTCTCTCTCTCACATAGCAGGAAGTCACAGCATGTTGCGTGTAGACATAATTTTCTGATCTCTCTCTCTCTCTCGTTCCACTCTTGTCTTTCCCCCCTTACCGAGCAGGAAGCCACACTGCCTGTGGTAAACGACAATCACACCAAACTGCAGCTGGGACGACAGGTAGAGAGAGAAGCGAGGCCTCGGCAGGTCGGGCTGTAGAGGAGGAACCTGAGCTGTCACATAGTCCAAAATGTCCCCGCTGTAAAAAGTTAAAACTAAATGAATTAAAAATATTTACATTAGTGTTTAATCTTGAACAAGTCACACATAATAACTCAATATTTCAAAAAGTATGTAACACTTTTGTACTATTTTAGGTGGTAATGCAAAGAGAAATTACATTTTCTCATCACAGCTTGAAAACCAAACTATATTAGAGATTACTTGAGATCTAGCTGCTAAAGACACATCCATGCACACTGATAAAATACAAAATTATGTACAATACCAAGTTATATAAGAGGGGCAAAGTGAGCTGATGGTTATAAAAACTACTACAAAATCATAGATATATGACTCAAAATTTAAACACATCTTTTATCTGGCATAACTTGCTTTCATCAAATGCATCAGCCTTGCATATAATCATAAACATTCATATATATATATATATATATATATATATATATATATATATATATATATATAATAAAATTAATGTAATATACAGATATAATATATCTGTATATCTGTAATATATAATATATTAATTATGGTTATTCTCACCATGTTTGCTTCACATTGACTTTGAGAAGCTCTCTGCGGGTGACCCTGATGCCTCTGGTGGCTGCTAACCTGAGTCACAAAACACATTTATAACATTTATAAATAAACCTTAGTTATCTGACAGAATAAAGACTTGTTCCTGAGAGCTAACTTTACAATCAGGCTTATACAAGAAGAGCAAGCTAACAAGATTTCTTTCTTTTTTAAACTCACCAAATTGTGGAGAAACATCCAGTATGACGTTGAAGGACATTTGGGTAGTAAAACATTTTTACAGTTTCTATATATTGCAGAAACTTTGAGGAAAAAGTTTGAGTTTTAGGCTCTTTTAATTGATGGCAAAATATTAAAAACCTCCAGAGTCGCTGCACAGTTTTCCCGCGCAAAATCAAACTGGACCAATCAGGTTGCAAGATTCATTAAAATTGAAAATAAACACTCGTGTTACTTTCATGGGAACCAAGAAAATGGGAAAAGTGAGACTTTAGATAAAGGCACTTTAGTTATTTACAAAGACTGTGCATAAAGATTTTTATATACAGTCTGTGGTTACTTAGAGATTAAGTCATGAAACACTTATTTACAGTTAAGGCCATGAGTGAAAACATCAATTACTCTGATTATTAGTCTATAAATACAGAAGTAAGAAATACTGTAGTCCAAGCAGTTCTGGGGTATTTGTACTTTTATTGACCTTTTTCACATATCATAAAATCACCTGCAGTGTATTAATATAGTTAAAATGAGCTCCTTCTCGACCTGTTATAACTTTAAAGTACTGCTTACATGGTCATGCACTGATAATGATGATTCAGTAATATGAATCAGTGAATGTTTTCACTTTTGACTCATTAGGTACTTATTAGGTTCTAAACTTTCATAAACTTACTAAACTTTAATTTAATTATAAACTTATGAAACTTTAATTTCTCAGTCTTGAATTACATTAATCTAAATTTAACTTTGACAGACAAGACACACAGATATATTTTTATATTGAAACAATGTAGTACATAACAAGTACAAAATGGAACAAATAATGATATTAAAAAGTATGTATTAATTCAACACTGGGGGACAAACACAGGGCAATAAAGCATGGTTTCTTACCTGTGAAATTAAATGTATGAATACGGAACTTTGTCCAATGTAATTACAAGATTAATCTAACATTAATAAGTGTTTCCTGTGTTTCATTATCCAGGAGAACAAACTATACAATCTTCCGAAGTAAAAGATAAAACTGTCTGCTGTATTTTCAGTAATAAAAGCACAAAGGTTTCACCAGAAATCTTCCACAGTTTCAATGAAAGAGGCCACAATCACATAAAAGTCTCTCTAAAAAGTTTTTTTCTAAATAAAGTTTTAGCTGTATAGATTTTATGAATGAGTTTAAAAGATATATAACGTACATACGAGCTCAAATAATTCAACAGAAGATGTTTTCTATTTTCGACACGAATTCCCAGTGCCCTAAATATAACAATATATAACAATATAATTATCGACAATAACAATAATAGTATGACAGTCCCCATTTACTGCTCAACCGAAAGGAGCGGAAAATGTGACGTCACCCTCGTTACGGGCAAGCGTGAATGATTTGGCCCCGCCCCTGTGCGCGAGGAGGGCGGCGGAGCAGCGCGAGCGTCGGAGTCTGATTGAAGCCGCCCAGAGAGGAAACTACCAGCGGCACGAGCGGCGGTCTGTCGGTGTTACTGGCACAGTTTTGACAGAGAAGCCCACCGCCCCCCCTTTAAAATGGCGTACCACAGTCCGTACAAAGCCCCGCCGCATATCAACGCCCCCCCGGACCAAGGCTTTCTGTGGAGTATCTTCCAGAGGTGAGTAGCTGAAGGGGGTGCTCGTTTCGCTGCTGTCCGCCTGCCTCTCACTCCGCTCCGCAGTGAAAACTGCTGAGAGCGGGGCTGGGGAGGCTTCAGAGAGGTGGGGGGGTGACACTGACTGTTTCACTGGCGGCTCGTGTCTCCGTCTTTACTCTCCTCTTAACTGTTGTTGGCGGTTAAATGAGAGATTAGTCAGGTCGCCTCTTCAGGTTTCAAGAGGAGCTTCCTGGAAACACTACAGCACAGTACACACACACACACACAGCTATTACACGTCACATTACAAAACATGAGGTTACTACACCGTTAGCAGTGTCACAGAGCTCTATTGTTATTATCATTAGTGTTATTATTGTTATTATAGACAGCCGGCTCAGTCAGTGACAGCCTCCTGCAGCAGAGAGACTTTACAAACTGGGGTTCAAGGACCTCCAGGAGTCCTTGAAGGCTTTTGTTCTGCTGGCTTCTCCCACCATAAAAAAAGGGAGAGACAGCACAGTGTGGGGCATTTCATTTAAAACAGGTACATGTGAGAGACTATTCATGAATGGCTCTCTCCATCGCCCCTACCCGCAGCATCAAGTCAGCAGTGTAAAAAACAAATCCCCCCAAGACAGGGTTTCCTAAAAGAAATTTGATAGCTGAGTGAGTCCATATGACGCAGTGTGTACCTATTTATGGGAGGCTGACATGAACGTGTTAAATCTCTGTCTGACACTGAATAACCACAAACTGTATTATTTTCTCCCTGAGCTCATGTTACAGTTATCAGAGCAGCTGATAGTCATCAATTTCTCCATAGCCAAGAGTCAAAAGTGTGTCAGCAGCTAAGGTCACAGTAGTAGGCAGGACAGGATATAGTTGGTATGCTTTTGCCCCTGGTAGTAGTAAGCTATAGAGTTATGTAATACTGCAGAGAATTTTTTTCCCGCTGCTTTGCTTTCTTACAACATTGAGATGCTGCACGCAGTACAAGAAGGCTTAAAACACACATAACGAATTATTTATGTGATGTGTGGGCAAAGCAAAGCAAAAAAAAAAAAAATCCTCAGTGCACATTTATCTCTCACACGCATTCCTAATCACAGTCACGCAAACGGCACCTCACACAGAGTCGTCATCACTTTGGGGGCATGCAAATGCATATGCCCCTAGTGAGGGCGCAGTCATGTCTCACATTGTGCTGGCTCATCTACTGCCTCTTGGTGAGTATCTGGCAGAGCGAGCAGCGCTGGAATTCCCTCAGTCATGTGATCAGAGTCAGTGGAGCAAGGTTGACGCGTGGTAGGCCTCTCGGTCTCTTGTGACTTACACGCCGTGAATCACCGTGCCACCATTGCACTGTCTTTGGTAATCCATTCAGCTTAAGTCACACATTGGAGCTCTTTATCCTGTCTAATCATGGGGGGGGGGGGGTGAAGACACTTACTCTCAAGGTGTCGTTTCACACTGAGCAGTGAAAGCACCCTGCACTCCTGCCCTGTCTGAGTTTTGACATATTCAATTCCATGACTTTACCCCCGACTGAGTCACGAGGATGTGAATCGTTTTCCTGCTCCGATGTTGACATGACAAAAATGTATGCACCCAGCCCTCTAAGAGTGAAACACAACGTCAGGCTTTGGGTTGGATTTAGATCAACAATGCAGATTTTGTTGCCATGTCAGTACAACAACATTTTCAGGGGCTCTCTAATTGGGAACGAATTAGAACTTGTAGGAAGGAGATTTGGGTCATCCAGAATAAATGAAGAGGAGTGAGAGCTGATTGTTTTTTACACACAGTCACAGTTGATATGATCAGTGAAATATGTTGACTGTAAGTGAACGCAGACCCATGATTGGATTCGCAGCTTAAAAGAGAGATCTGAACACTTAAAAACACAAAAGCTAATAATGGAAACTGACTGTTGGACATTTCCTTGGAAGGTTTTTTTTGTGAATGCAGTTTCTCACAGGGAGCCACGGTGACGTCGGCTTACTTTTGGACCGTTTATGTGGAAAGTAGGGCGGCTTTTGTTCCGCAAGCCATATTCCAACCTGACTGCTTAATAGGAAAGAGTGAAACATGGGAAAATCTGAGCAGAATGAGCGAGTCAGCCGTGGCGTTTTGTGTCGTCCTGCTGTTGTATGTACACGCATTAAGACAAATGCCAGATGCTTAACTGCCTGTGCTGCAGGCGGGAGGGAGCTCTAATGATGTTTTTTTCACTTCTTTCACAAAAAAGAGAAAGAGAAAAAGCTGAGGTAACTTCACCTGAGGCTGGGTGAGTGAGTTAGTGAGAAGAAGACGGCAGGGGAGGAGGTGGGGGATCCTGCTTCAGACACACGATTCATTGAGTTAATCTATCAGCGTTTGGTAAAGGCTGCCGCTCCTCACCTTCACTGTGACAAAGCTCTCCTTTATGGAGGCGTGTTGAGAGCTGATGTTCTCCCCAAGGAGTCTAGGCAGGGCTCCGTGTGTTTGTTTTTCTCTGTTTATGTTGGGTGGGTTTGGGGGGGGGGTATACCTGATCACCAGGTCGATTTGTTGATATGACCGCACATAAAGCGTCCCGGCTGGGAGCGGAAACCCAGCCAACAAAGTCAGCACTGGCCGGTCCTGTGTGCGTGTGAGTATGTGTGTGTGTTTTTTCTTGGGAGGGGGTTTCCCCGTCCCCTCCCCTTTCTCTTCTGCTGTGTTTGAATACCAGCAGAGAGTGTGCTCTTTGTCGACAGGTCGGGCCAGGCAGGTTGCTAAGGAACAACTGAGTCACTGGATGTTTGACTAAGCAACATTTCCAAACTGTGAAATGTGTCACAATCCAGCCTGTTGATGTTTTTATGTTGCTGCATCTCACAGAGAGACTCCTGCCTGAGTTAGAGCCCTTGTATTTAAGGAGAGGGTTTTAAGATTAAAAGAATTCCCTTGTAGCTTTTCAGATATTTCCGTCATGCCACGCCTTCTTGTTCATGAACCTAAAAGCAGCTGGATGTTGGTCAGGAGATGATGACATGTCTTGAAAGTATTCCATAGCTCTGCACTGACTCAAGACACAAGAAGAAAAGCTTAACTCCTAGAGGTTATATAAAGAGGTTAAAGAGGTTATATAAAGCTCCTAAAAACATGTCACCACATTGATTCACACAATGTAGAGCTGAGACATGGACACAGTGAGTCATTCTGCATTCTTCCATAATAACCTGACAGCCTTTTCATATCTTCTCACCTTTGGACAGACATCTGTGGCTTTCATTTCCTTTCTTTGATGTCTGCCCCGAGACAGCTTATTCCCAGAGCAGACATGCAGTTTTTCAGCTCCACTTTTAAACACTGACACAGAATTAAACATAAACTCTTCACTTAAAGAAGTGCAACCAATTACATTATCACATCAATAACCCCAGGAGGACTTCAGCTATTTACATCATTAGGAGAACCCATTAACCATTTAATTAATTTACAGAGCACTAATGCCGAACAGGCTCTGGTTCTTGCCTCTCCAATTTAGTTTCTCTGTGTAATATCATTGTAAACTGTTAGTCTAACAGAAAATGTCTATGAAGACATCATGTTGGACTCAACATGCAATGATTCTTATGTTTTTTTTCTTACCATTTTCTGATATGTCATAGTTTAATCAGTTAATCAAACAAAAAAGAAGAATGACAGACAAATTAATCATGAAAATAATCTTTAGTTGCAGCCCTGTTATTAATTAAACTGCCAGATATTTTCTCTATTGATCAATGAATCATTTGGTCCATAAAATGTCACACAAATGTGAAAAATCATGATTTCCCAAAGCCCGAATTGACATGAGAATCTGAGAATGTTTGCTTAAACAAAGATACAGATATTTATAGATTTAAGATAGATAGTCTTGATTAATCAGCTAATTGTTGCAGAACTAAACTGCAGGCCCTGGAGAAAGCGAAGGATGGTATAAAGATTAAAGTTGATCTCATCATCAGGCGTAACACCAGTGGATTACTGCCCGTAATGCATGATGTAATTGTTGTGTAATGACAATAAAATTCTTGAATCTTGAATCTTGAATTGTGTCGACCTTTGGGAGACCTGTCGATTTTTTTTAGGCTTTTTGTTTTTTTATGATAGTGATGCTAGAGATGCAAGACAGAAATCAAAATGGGGATGTTGTGATTGTGCGGTCTAAACTTATATCACATCTAAAGCCGAGGCTGTTTTTACTTTTGGTTTCACTTATCACTTAAAAATATTTCGCATTCTCTGAGATTCTAGCAAGCCGACACTACGCTGGTAACACTGCAAGTTACTGCTGCGGTTGCCAAGATTCAGTTTCACTTTGCTGTCTCAGGATCAGCACACACACACATACATTCCCATACACACACATGCGTTTACAGAACCTGTTCGGCCAGTCTCAGGGGAGCTGCAAGCGTACAAGCTGCCTTGTGTGTCCTGATCACAGAACTCCATTCATTCTCAGCAGACTGGTGAAATACTAACACACACCCAAGAGGATAAAGTTTCAGCTGGCGAGTGCCGATGCCCGCGTCCATTGTGTGTTGGAGTGTGTGGGTGTGTGAAGTGGGTAATGCAGGCACTATCTAATCTGTGTTTTCCTCCCCAGGGTTGACAAGGACCGGAGTGGAGTGATATCAGACTCAGAGCTTCAGCAGGCCTTATCAAATGGTATGTATCAGTCTGCTCTGCCACTCCCTTTTCTCATCTCTTTCTCCTTACATCTCCTTATTTCTGACCATTCCCATCTCTCTCTCCCCTCCCTCTCTCTCTTTCATCCTCCTTTCTTCTGTCTTTTCTTTCCGCTGCACATTTTTATTACTCCCTTTCTGCCTCTCTTTTCTTCTTATCCCTGCGTCTCCCCCCATTTGGCCGCCACACACCATTGCTCTCTGCCACCCTAAGCAGCAAATGGATTGCGATTTTATTTTTATCCCGGAGTGGCAGGTGAGGTGAATAAAAATGAAGAAATGAGTTTTATTTTTGTCCTGGGACAAAAGAGAGGTGGGTGAAAAGTTTATCAGTGTAGCTTCAAAGAGACAACACTTCAGTGCGTCTCAGTGTCACTGCGATGACAGCCCCTCTCAACGCTGTAACAGCCATCAGGTTGAAATTGCGAGACTTTGTTGAGAATGCGCTGGTATCACAGACCTACCTATGGAAGTTCCTGTCACAACAGGAAGTGTAAGGTGGGCAAGATCAGGAAGTGTTCCCTTTGTATATGATGACATTGTAGAGCCAGATGTAGTGAAGAAGAACAATACCTGCATGCTGAGGTAGATGCAGTAAAGAAAAGCTCAGATTTTAGCTGATACTGATCCATTTAGAATATCCTTTGATCCTCCAATACCTTGGGACGTCTTTACTTTAGACCAGTGTGTGAAGTAAAGGATCCGTTATTTATAATGGCAAAGAATTGAAAGTAATCTGTCCCCATTGTCAGTTTAATCTGCATTTATAGTGTGCAAGAATGGACACCTTGACAGGTGTAGCAACAGCAAATATTTAGTCATTTTAGGAAAAATCACCCAGCAAAAAGTGTTTTTTTTTAACTGTACTGCAGGGTGAGAGCTGATCTGGGAAAGACTGAAGACAGAGAGAAAATAACTCAGAAATCAGCTTTAAAAGGATCCTTGGAGAACATGAGAATTACAGCTGCCAGTGATGGGAGTGTAATAGCTCTTTGGTCCTGTGTAGCTCAGGAGGAGGAGGACTCGAACAGGATTAAGGGTTCAGTTCCCATTGGGGACCTTCTAAATAAAAAAAAGAAAAAACAAAGGAGAAAAAAAGTGCACTTCTGCGAGGCAGTTTGGGTGCAGCGTTGAATATATTATACGGGTCATCTTCTCTGATCAAATCCTGACAAGTAAAAAGAGTCTTACACTTGCTTAGGCTGAAATATCTGCTTTCATGCCCCCACACTTACACACACACACACACACACACACTCATTAAAATATAATGTGTTGCCCATCAAGTTGGCTTGAATTGCTTAGGCAGCTTTTCAGGGACTACTCTTCTCAGAAACCTCTTTCTCTTTTTTCTGGGCACTTCAGAGAAGTGTTGCAGCCAGCAGCAGAGCAGCAGCAGTGAAAGAAGCTGTTATCGGGCTGCGCAGTGACTCTGGCTCAGCATACTGATTAGTTAGCGTGCCAGTGTGTTTGTGCACTCATGCATGAACACATGTGTTTATCTACAGTATGTGTGAGTGCTGTCCATTTTGTCTGTATTTATTCTCAAGGGTCAGTAAGTAGCCTTTTTGTTTTTACAGACTTGCCACGTATGGGTGTGTGTTTTTTTTATTTTTTATTGTTGACTGTGTGTCTGTGTGTGTGTGCGTGTATGTGCACCTTGCTGTATGTGTGTGTATGTAGTGAACAGCAGGTTTCTCCCTGTTCAGTCTTCGCCAGCTCATTAGGCTCGCTGCGATGTGAAACAGAGCCAGTGACGCTGAACACACGCTGCACCGCATCCTGTCCTGCAGTTCGCTCACTTGTGCCATCAACCCCGCCACTGTCTGTCTGTCTGTCGTGGCTCTGCAAATCCTGCTCTTCTATCTCTATCACTTTCACCACACCATTACCCAAGCCTTGTCCGCCATGCCACTGCTGTTCCTCTTGACCTCTTCCCTTTTCATCTACTACTTCTTTTTTCCCCCCTCTATTCCTTGCTTCTCCCCACCCCTCCTCCTCCTCTTCCCTCAGGGCAGAAGAGTGCAGAGAGTATCAAGGCCTTGGAGGCTGGGGAGCGAGGCAGGGGTTGTCGGGTCTTCGCCGTTGCTGTTTACACTCCTCCATCCTCTGCTGTTTTTGCACTCTCCTCCTCTTCTTCTTATCTCTCCTTTCACTGCTCTGCCTTCAATACTTGCCTTTTTTGCATTTTTTCATCATCGTCGTCTGTCAGCCTCCCTTTCCATGTTTCTGTCCCACTTGTCCGTTTTAACAGGTCCTCTAATCTTTTGCTGAGTGTTTAAATCTGCCAGCAGTGAGGCATTTTTTTCAATTGTTTCTAATCCGGTTTCTCTTTCATCAAGCGTTTTGATGCTTGTGAGGCGCCATGCTCTCTGTGGAGATAATGCATTACAAACCACATTATAAGCGTGACATTGTCTCTTCCCTGTGGCACACAATTCTTTTCCTTGTGTTAATTACAAACTAACAGAATTACATTAATACATGAGACTTGGATGGTTTTTCAAGATAGGCTTGTTTTGCAGCATCTCTCTCTCTCCTCTCCTCTCCTCTCTCTCTCCTCTCCTCTCCTCTCTCTCTCTCTCCTCTCCTATTTCATTTCCCTACATTCCTCAGGAGGACATGGCACCAGCTCAGTGCTTGCTGCGTCCTCTGTCTGTGTGTCCTTTCTCGCTCTAACATCCCCTCTTTGTCTCTCGCCCTCGCTCTCTTACTTAGTCCGACTTTTTCCTGCTCCTTTTCCCTTCCCTCCTCTCTCCATCTCTCCATCAGTCCTGGGTGTGACAATATAGCATCCCCGATGAGACACTGATTGGCTTTGTGCCTCTTTTAAGTGTATGTGCATGTCTGTGTTGTGTGCGTGTGGATGCATGTTTGTGCACGCAAGTGCCTTGTAACTGCGCCATTTGCTATAAATACAAATTATTTTGGCTTCCCTTCGCTCAGCAGTAAGTAGACATCATACCAACTTGCCATCATGCTCACCCCACACACTCCCGCACACAGATTTACACTCCTCCTTGAGTTATTTATTTAAGTGTGTAGGAGCAGTAATAGCCACTAAAATTACTGATACGATTGAGAGAGTACCGACTTTGCTGCGCAGATTGAAAAGTTGGCTGAATGGGAGGACTTGAGGAGCTCGCTTAACAGCTCTCACCTTGACGCCTCTACATTTGAAGTGTTTTGTAAAATCCTTTTGTAAAACTGTTGGGTGTCTTTTTGTTACAGCTCAATGGTGGATCAGATGCTTCGTGCACTCACAGGCAGTGTTACGCCTTGTAACTCTCAGCTAACGGTCTGAGGTAGCAGTGTTTATGAGTGACCACATTCATTGAGCCTGGCCTCCCGGTCCGTGTCTCACACATCATGACTATTGTCTGGCTTAAACCACAAAAACAAACACAAACTGAGAATGACTTGCTGACTGACCCTGTGGCTAGTGACTGTTTCTGATGTTTTATGACTCATGGGTGATGATTTGGCTGAGGCCTGGTGTTTTTATATAATTTAATAATGTATGCACATGCTTGACAGTCTCAGCTGTCAAAAGTAAGAATGTCAGGACTGGAAATACACGGTTTCAGCAAATTAGAGAGAAAATTCAACGTACAATTATGATGATGATTAGGGTGATTTTAGGAATGATGGTAGTGATGATGTTTCTCCTTCGTGGTTTATGAGAAATATATTTTATTCATTCTTGTCCAGCCATTACCTTTTGGCAAACAGAGCTTAGCTTCTGTGTGCTTTGGTTCAAATCTGTGAAAATGCTGAAAATTTGGGGTTTGTGTGCAAAAGTTCATGTCCGTGTGAGTGCAAAGTGAGTGTAAAAAAAAGTGTGTGCTTGTGTGAGTGTGTGCGTGAGTGTGTGCGTGTGTGTGCGTGAGTGTGTGTGTGTGTGTGTGTGTGCTTGCATATGCATAGTGTGTGTGTGGACAAGTGTCTCACTGAGCTCCAGCACAGCCGTTCTATGTATGTATACATGCTGCGGTCACCTCACTCTGTTTTTCCACCAGCCTGCCTCTCTCCTCACCTCCTATACACATACTCTCTCTCTCTCACTCTCACTCAATCTCTCTCTCCCTCTCTCTCTCTTCCCCCAACCTCACTGCTGACAGTTGGGCTCACCAGTGAGAGAGCCCAGTGTGCGGACGGGACAGAGGGTGTATTGTACCGGTCTGCCATCCATCATACGCACACTGAGACGCACACTTTATAAACATCTCAACCATACTGGCCACCTCACACTGGGCAGCCGCAGTCTGTCTGGCACACATTGGTGACCTCACAGCTAGCTACTGGTGTGAAAAGTGTGAGAGAGTGTGTGTGTTAGAGGAATCAGTGCGGCTGGAAAGGTCACAGCTTGTTCTTCCTGTCTCTGCCTTTGGTAATTTTTCTGATGGCTCTAATGCGAGAGTAACATTTATAAATGCAGACATTACAAGAAGATTTCTGATGCGTTTGTCTTACTAGTTGCTCAACTTGCAGATTTGACTTGAAATTTAACATTTTGAGACACACAGCTGAGATGGAAGAAAGTGTTCCCATGGTGATTTATGTGGGAAACAAGTTTAATGCTCTTAAAGACAACAGCTATATCTTTTACTGCTTCGTGTTTAGATGGTCAGAAGCATAGATAAATCAGCCAGGTCTGTATACTGGCTGATCTTAGGTCACTGCAGAGAGTAGACAAATATCAGAGATTTTTGGAGTAATTTGTAAATTCAATTATCTCCATTACGTAGTTCTTCCATCTGTTCTTCCAAGTTGATTTGTGCTCATATTTCATTAAAAAACCTATTTAAGGCACCCTTATAAAAAAAACAATTATATTAATGTTATGTGTCTGTGTAAAAACAAGATGACATCAGCATGCTAACATACTGATGTTAAGCAGGAATAATGTTGTTCATCAGTTTACTTAGCACCAAACACAAAGTACAGCTGAGGCTGATGGGAAGTTTTGGAAGTATTTGGTGACAAACCAAACTATTAGACAAATAAAACATTCGTCCTGTTTATGGATGGTAGTGGATAATAAGTTGGGAAGACGATAGTGTGTTCCAAATCTGGGGCCAGTCCATCCAATACAGTCACTGTCAAGACTTTTGACTAAAAACCAAACACGTGAACCTCATGGTGACGCTGGAGGAAAAGTCATCATAATCAGTAGAACTGATCCTCTGAAAATACGAATGGCTGTTGTCATCTCTAGCGCAACACTGTTAGTGTGGCTAAAACTGACATGTCGTTGGCAGAAAACACGACAGGTGAGAGATAGCAGATATCTGTTATGGCTTCTGTTGCGAGGGGTGGGTCTGGCAGGGTTTATGCCAATAAATGTGCATTTACAGACCTGACTGTAAGTACATCATGATGTGATTAGAGAAATCATGTAACATTCACAGTGAAATACATGCTACAGCTTCTCTATAGCCTCTAAAATACTCTTATCACTCACTATGAAAAAACAACTTGTGGCAGGCGTGAGAGTTTTTTATCGGACTGCAGTGCACCAAAAAAACACAGCAGTTCCTGTGACTTGGGACTACAAATTGGTCTCGCATCAATGCTCTTATGATACTTTATGTTTGTTGCTTCAGATCAGCGCCCCAGTAGAAAGTGAACGACTATAGATTCTGGCCCAAACCCCAGCTCAGAGTAAGAGCCTGAACAGCTCTACCCACAGTCCCAGACAGCCTCGCCCATCAATAAAACAAACTGAGGAAGAGGAAGGAAATGTTGAATGTCTTCTTTTTGTCTGAATGTCTTCCTCCCACAATCTCGAGGTCCTACACTCCCCTCTGTGTCCCCGTTTATAATTTATTTGGACACTTTTCTGGAGCCTTTTGAAAGGTAAAATTGAGGTGGAACAAAATCAGTACTAAAACAAAACTTCTAAGTTCTGTTTTGCTCGCAACCTTTTTATTGAAATGAGGTGCTCCGTTTCAAAGAGCTCCTATCTATAAGCTCCTGTGGCTCTTACGGCAAACCTGCTTACTGCTGGCAAAGCTAAACTGTGGAGTCGAAGTTAAAAGCAAGCAGCCAGGAACGGCACAGCGTGAAAAAAGTCTCCACATGACGAGGACGCCGGCAAGATGATAAAACTCTGCAGATGCTGTTTTAGGGTCCGCAGATAGAGTTGCAAGGAGGGATCTTAGGTCAGCAAAAGTAGGCGAGAGACTTCAGGTTACTGCAACAGAAAGCAAACCGCGAATGTTTTGTGCTCCCTCTCATCTCCTCCGGTCTTCTCTTTTGTTGCCTTTTTGCTCATATGGTTATCTCTCCTCTTGCATTTCTTTCTCTTTCTTCTTCTCTTTTTTTTAATGCATCCTCTCATCTCGCCTCTTCTCTGCACCCTCCCACGTTCGCTCCTCTTTACTTCTTCAGTCCTGAACTGTCAGGGCTCTCTGTGATAAAGTGGGATGGTGAGTCAGCAAGGATTTAGATGCCCCGATACATCTCAGCGTCTGCAGAGTTGAAAGTGTGAAGAAGGCTGTTAAGTATAAACACCCTGCTGAACTAAAGCGCAATCACTCTCTTTCTGGCCATATAAGTGGCAGGTATATTCACATATGATAGAAGAGTTTGTGCTGTAGATGAAAAATAACTCTCTTGTGTGTATTTGGGTGGGGGGGAAAGGCCACAAAATGTCACAAATCTTAACTGCTTTCAAAGTAAAAAACTTTTTTGACTTACTTTTGTTTCTATTATAATAATTACGATCCATTTATGTGTCATCCACTCCTTCCTTAATGGGATTTCTGCCATTTGGTGAATGCTTTTATCCTCCTCTCTTGTGACTGCATTACCAAGGGTGGGCGGCTCCCGTGGGAACTGAACATGACCCCTGCTCGTCATTTGTGTAACGCAGATCATTACCTGTTCACTGACAAAATGTCACGCAACACAAGAGGAGGAAGCTGAAATACCACAACAACGGCTGGAAGATGGAGACAATCTTATTTTCTGGATTATCAGAAAATATTTTAAATATTTTGACTTTAAATGCTGAATGACCACTTACTGTTCCTGCTCACTGACATTTAATCTGAGGTCGCCTGATGAGACTTTACGTCCTGATTCTAAATTGACAGAGCAAAAATGCTTACATAAATGATCCCTCACTTAATATCAACAATGGCGTTATTTATCTTGAGATTAAAGATTAACACTGCCCTCATCTGTTATTCCAAGATAATGACATGATTAATCAATAATTAATGAGTTGAGAAACTTGAGAAAACAAGATCCTTAATAAGATAGGTAGTGATACTGTTATGGTAAAAAAAATTAATATGATCACAGAAAAATATTTATTTTAATTTTTTTTTTTTTTAGCCCGAGAGGACTGTTTATTTTTTAGATAATGACAGATTAAAAATCTCAACATAACGGCCCTAAACAAATTTTAGCAACAACAGCTGCACTCAGGTTCTGTGCTCGGCAATCTCACAAATCTGAAAACTCACTACACGAGTATTCATTCCTTCATAATTGTCCCCTGTGCAGCTAAATGATCTCTGTTATGTTTTATCACAGCATCTTAATTGTCTTTAACTTCTATAAAAAATGTAATCTTATTAAAAGTGTTTTGAGTTTTGTTGTTTGTCTGATAGAAACTAAAATAGCCTGCTGGTCTCACTGGTATGTGTTTAACTGGTCTTCCTCTGTCTCACAGGCACATGGACCCCTTTCAACCCAGTGACGGTGCGCTCCATCATATGTAAGTAGCTGCTGACAGAGACATGCCCGGCTTACTTTCACAACACTGCCCGTTGTTCTCAAGACTCTTGTTTATTTGCCTCCTCTCCATGACGACCAGATAAGTTCATTGCGTTTCTGAGCAGTCCGGGGGCAGAAAAAAAACAAAAACAAAACGTATCTTTGGCTTCAGAAAGTGCTGCTCTAGTGGAAACCTGTGGCCATCAATAAAAGTAGGAGGAGCAGAGAGCATCTGGGGGAAATCGGAAAGTTTGTCTCAAACGGCAGCTGCTGATTGCCTCGGACCCCAAATACCGATCAGTTTACGCTCGTAAGACAGCCGTAAATATGGAGCTCAGGTTAATAATGTAGTTGAGGACTCAGTTGGGAGATTTTTAACTCTACTACTGTTCGCAGAACTATACGTCAACACAAACAAAGCTAAACATGTTATTCTACTTCTCTCTTCCTTTGGAATCTGAGCGAACGTGGCTCATTTTTATTCAAACTCCCAGCACATTTGAGTCTGTTGCTTTCAGCTTAATATGTTAAAAATACCCCTCCTTGGGTCTCATGTGTACTTTGTTCCCTTTTTGTTTTGTGACTTGCAGAGTAAATCCCTATAATTCCAGCGCCTTCCCTTCCCACTGTACCATGCTCAGTGAATCCATTGTTTAATAGTCCCCCAGCAAGAAGCACATCCTGTGATAACGCTCCCTTTGTTGGGAGGTAATTGGATTGAATTGCACGGGGGTGAGGAGTGGAGTATTGGCTTAGTCAAGTGTGAGACCCACAGTTTACACCCCTCTGTTCTCTGACAGCCCGTTAAAACTATATGTGCTATTACTTTTGCTTTTGTGCCATTGGATTTGTCTAAACTACGTGCTGAAGTCTGACACATCTTGAGTTGTGCGTACATGTGTGTGAGACAAGGAGTGTGTAACGTCTTTAACGATGCACCTTACCCCCGACCCCCTCCTGTGTCCTTTAGCCATGTTCGACAGGGAAAAAAATAAAGGCGGGGTGAACTTCAACGAGTTCGCCGGCGTGTGGAAGTACATCACAGACTGGCAGAACATCTTCAGGACCTACGACAGGGACAACTCCGGCTTCATCGATAAAAACGAGCTCAGGCAGGCGCTGACTGGATTTGGTGAGCAGCAAAGTATGGTTCTCTATTTCAGTTTGGTTTGTGGTGGAGGGTGCCATATCTGTCTGTAGGAACGTCCTTTCTCTGGCTCAAAAGGTCAGTTTTTGTCTTTTTAGCATGAGGTATAGGAATAGTTTGGAATTCTATCCTTTATTATTTTATTCACCATAGATAAAAAAGAGGACAAATCCAGAATCCAAAAAAAACAACATTACTGTTTTAACCCAAAAGAAGACATTTCCACAGAAATGTAACTTAGCAAATCCAAGTAACTATAAAATGTTTGAAATAACTCATGTTTTTGCCCCAAACAAAGGATTTTGGATTAATCCTCTTTTAATTACAGAAACTGTCACTGCAGTTAAAAAAACAAAAACAAAACAAATATGTCCAATAACAGTCTGTGTTTGACTTTGCATGATTTGTTTGTCTTTGTGTTTCTGTGTCGTGTGTTTGTAGAGTCTAAAAGCGTCTACAGCAGAGCCCCAAAAGGCTTTTGTTTAAGTTCAGTAAATGGCACAAGAGCCTTCATCGATATGTTGTTGAAAGTGCTGCTGATGATATATAATTCAGCTTAAGCTGGGGTAATGGCTCAGTGAAAAGTATGTAACATACTGATGGTGGCAGGAAAAGAAAGTCGAATTTATATCTACCAGCAGTACACTTGTTAACGTCATACTTGCTGTTGTGTGCAGGCTATCGACTATCAGATCAGTTCTACGGCACGCTGATAGAGAAGTTCGACCGCCAAAGGAAGGGACAGGTTGCCTTTGATGACTTCATCCAGTGCTGCATTGTACTACAGGTAACACATCCGCACTGCACTCAAATAAACTGCATATGTAATAGGATTTATCTACTTTTTTTCTTCCCACACATGCACATATACGAGTATAGGATGTCCTTTGGTTTAGCACTTGAATCACAACAAGGCTGCTCTTTTATTCATAAGATTCAAATGGGAGTTTGAATTATGCACATTGAAGAAAACACATTACAGTCCTCCCTTTTGAGATGATTAATCTCCTGTGGAAGATCCACTTGAGCGTGCATGCTCAGTAATTTCACACACATGCAATCTTAGCGGAAGCTGCCAAGTGTGACTGTGACCTTTCACAAGTACAGAAGCTGAAGCAGCTCCTCAGGTTAACCGGGGTAGTAATACAACAACATGACCTTGTGCTGACATATCCGCATCTCCAAAAGTGTAGAGTAAAGAACTCAAGCGCTTATTCAAATTCAAAATTGATTTATTTAAAGCCCAAAATTGCAAAACATTGTTTGTCTCGGAGGGCTGTACAGTTGTGACATCCTCTGTCTTTAGGCCCTCGAACCGGGTCAGGAGAAAATTTAAAAAACCCTTTATTATTCTGTTCGATTGCCCCACGTTGAATATCTGTTTACTATTTTTCTTTCCACAGAGGTTGACTGACGTGTTCAGGCGGTACGACACAGACCAGGATGGCTGGATCCAGGTTTCATATGAACAGTATCTATCCATGGTCTTCAATATTGTATAACGCACACGGACCACCACAGAAGAGCACAACTGGACACAACTGTGCCAAAGCTACAGACTCCTCCCGGATGTCTGCCATGTTGGACACTACAAGATTTTTTTTAAACCCCCAATTTTTAGCCCCAGTTGGGCTGTTTCACACAAATTTATAAAATGAATACAAGAAAACGTCAAGGAGCCGTATGTTTTTTGAGGTTGTAACTCTCTCCATATGATAGTATTTGCCTGAAAGGTACAACTATGATGCTTGATGCATTAAAAAAAATCTTGTAGTGTTTTGTTCGATGACCAATCTGAGCTACGTCTGTGTCGGGGTTGGGGAATATTATGGACACATCCTGTCTTTCTGTCTGTCAGTCTGTCTGTTATTGTCGACAAACTTTTTAATGTCTTAACTTTAATTGATACAGTTAAAAAATAAAAGAATAGCTCTGTTGAGAGCACAAATGATGCATTGTAAATATGATTTAAGATGCATTGCATGCTTTTCAGGGAAACTTAGCCCCACGTTGAAGCATGCTTTTCCCTTTCTCTCGTCTTTTCCTCAACTGTTTTGCTCAAAGCCATGTTTACAAAAACGGTGAAAGCAGTAAACGCCCTGCTTTGAGATTCACTGACATGCCAGCTTACATGCCATATTTGTACAAACTTATTTTTAACTGCAAATCTTCAAAAATGTTAGAACGTCTAATTTTTGGTAGAGGGTCAGCATAACGCCTTTGAGTACGGCTTATTTTTTGTGCATGATGCCTTAAAATGTGTAAAAACAACACAAAAAGAGAGAAATCTTTTATTAAAAAAAGAAAAAAAATGAAAATCTTGTGTGGGGTTTTCCTTCATCATTTGCAGAGCCAACGTTGCATTGCGGAAGGGGGAACCAGCTGTGCAGCAAAGTGGCTCAATGTCGCCCCCTGCTGCACGCCGGGAGATTTTACCACTGCAATGCACCAACACGAGCAGCAGAACCTTTAGTGTCGCGCTTGTTTCTGTGGGGGGACTGTTAAAGTGGTACACCTTCACTTCCCAACCCTTTTTTGTCAGCTGTGTCGAAGTCAGCTGGCGCACTTCTCAAAAAGCAGAGTTTTGAAGAGTTTAGAGGCGAGACAGCGCTTAAATGTGAAAGTGTTTCACGAAGTTCAAACCTCTTAATTAGCGATGGCGCTGAAACGTCTCCAGATGTTGACAGGACTTTTAGGGGTTTCCTATCGAAGTAAAACACCTGGACAGCCGATAAAGGCGAGTTTGTTTGGAGTAAAATGCTTCAGCAGCGCAGCGGGAGGTTGAAGACTCACGAACAGGTAAAGTGAGGAGACGCGCAGTAACGTAACACGGACTGTAGGGGGCAGCAGAGACACACCTGAGATACACCATGCACATCAAAATGCATCAATAACACCATTTAGAGTCACAAAAAGACACACATCTCACTGAACAGGCTATTAAACATGACCATAATTTTGTTTTGTATTGCTTTGTTACACTCAGTTAATTATTAACTCATGTATTCACAGCATTGATGTAATTAATTATGCCTGCAATGCCTTGTGGTAAGTCGCAGAGCTAAATGGTATGCAGCCATTATTAATAACCCATATGTAGTGTGTGAAAAAGGCCAGTTGTTACCTGACATCTTCAGCTTATATTATTTTCATTTTAAGGTTAATGAATGAAAGGTCTAATGAATAAAAGAAAAGTAGAAAATCCTCACCTTCGATGAGCTGTAAGTTTTGCACTCATCTTTAATAGACTAATGTGTTGTAATGTTGCATCCAAATGAAGTGAACCCCCCCTCTCAGAAGCAGACACCCCACTAAAGTGTGATCCTGGTGTGTGATAGCTGCACGGTCGCCCCTGCTGGCTCCCTGTTTGTTGTTCAGGATCAGAGCTGAAGTCCTGAAATGTAACCGTGAAATAAAGTGACCAAACACCACCACACACAGGTGGTTAAAATGTGGCTCCACACACCCTTGCACACACTGCGCTGTGTGTGTGGTAATTAGTTTGAGGTGTAGCAGAGTAGAAAGAGAGACAAATTACCTTTTTTTTTTTTTTTCCTCCCTCCATCCAGCCCTGCCTCACTTCACTGAGTTTTGTTTAGTGCTGCCTCCTCCTTTTCAGAGCAGCCAGCGTGAGTGAGGTTAATGCGTTCAGTAGCTTTGTTTTGGATGCCGTCGCCTCTGGCTGCGGTTGACAGCTAGATTCCCCCCAGGATGACCCCAACAATGTCAGGTCAACTGCCTGCTGCGACCTCAAGCCACAATCACTGGCACACACATACTGAGACAGAGTGAGAGCCAAGGGCCTCACCTCAGCCCACACCATCCCCTTCCCATTGTTCCCCTGCCTGTCACTGATTCTGTTATCGAGTCGAGGCCACATCAGACGACCTGCATTCCATCCCCGTCCCTCCCTCTGTGGGGTTTTGTCTCCGGCTCGGCCTCTTTCTAAGCGCTGTGGTCCACATTGGTTTCTGCCTGCGCATCTCTATCATTCTCTGTCATTAGCTGCGGGACAGACTGTGGTCGCCGAGCGCAGGGGGTCCGTGGTCACTGTGGCCCTAAACCGCCCCGAGGTGCGCAACGCGGTGAACCAGGAGACGGCGAGGCGTCTGCTGGAAGAGCTGGAGGCCTTCGACAGTGACCCAGACTTGAACGTGGCTGTCCTGCACGGGAGAGGTAAGAGAGCTGATGGATGGACGTCTGTGTTTCACTTTTGCGCTTTCGGTGCTTGTGTTAGGCCGCTATTTAAAGACAGAGTTTCAGCCTGGTTTAAATCTTGTTGAGGGGTGTTTGTCTCTGGTTACAGGCCAAGCAGCCATCCTCAACATCACTTCGTTTTTTTTTTTGGGGCTCAGTGGCTCCTCTTCTTATATTTACCTGCCCCTCATATTTTAGCTTTACGACCAAAGAATTTTTTTGGAATATCATGAAATTCTGAAAGCTTTGCACCTTCACGAAATAAAGTTTGACATTTTGAGAAACATGCCGACTTGCAGAGAGTTAGATGCGAAGATTCATGCCACTCTTTGCAAAGGAAACAAAATCCGCCCACCAGCACCTCTGAAGCTCACAAATGAACACTTTTATCCATTGTTTGATTTATCTGTACAAAAATGAGTCCCAGATTCCAAGACTCATATTTTAACATCATATTTCCTGCACAGACATGGGAGTAGTATTGATCTTTTCTTTAAACTAACTTTAAACTATTAAACTAACATGGTTTAATAAGTTAAGGAAAGCAGACTCCTCAGGTCTTTAATTATTAATTTGCACTAGACATGTGTTTGCAGACCAATTAGGGAGCATTTGTACATTTGTAGGTCGTACAAGAGTGTAAAGTCATGAGCCAGCCAGTGAAATGTCATTATTTGTGTTACTCCAACTTCTTTTCATCCTTCCTCTGCCCTTCATCTCCGTCCTCAGCACTCGACCCCCCTCCTCTCCATCACCTCCTTCCTCTGCATCTTTTTTTCCAGCCATTGCTCCTCGTAGTCTTTACATCCAGCCGACACGCCGAGGTGACCAGACCAGTGCACACAGAAAGAAAACACACACACACACACCTGTGAGGTGGCCTGCACTGTGTCAGCCGCCCAGAGCCAGAATCATGCCCCGGCTCCTAATACCTCTAAAAATAATCATCGCACACACGCCGAATGAACTCCTTCCCTCAGTGGAAATAATGTCTTCAACCTGGATCAACCTGTCTGCCTCAGAAAGCGCAGCGTGGCCTCGAGAG
Organism: Scortum barcoo; assembly: GCA_023238725.1. Classification (NCBI taxonomy): domain Eukaryota; kingdom Metazoa; phylum Chordata; class Actinopteri; order Centrarchiformes; family Terapontidae; genus Scortum; species Scortum barcoo. Next base: position 7,670,343 of record CM041551.1, read on the forward strand.
ACACAAGTCCATACTGTGTTTGGTACTTGAGAGGTTGGAGCCTCTCCAGATGACTGCAGCCGAGTGCCACGGGTCTCAGCTGTGAACAGAGCACAGTGTGTGTTGGAGAGTAATTAGCTCGCGTTAAATGGGTTAGAAATTGGTGGCACAGTGTGTGTCGTTCTGCGACTCCCTCGATGTCCGTAATGTGCTTTTAATCGCCCCGCCACACATTCCTGTCAGCGGGCCGTCCTGCGCTGCTGCTCCGCTGTAACGAGAGGACTGACCTTCACAGCGATTAGCAGTCTGTCTGTGTTATGAGATGACAAGCACTGAGATTTCTAGTTTGGATGTAGTCTCTCTGAAAACATAAGGAATCCATTTTGTTCAAATTAGCGCCAACAGGATCGCCCTCTCTCAGCTCTCATTTTTCAGTGTCGACATGTTTTTTTTTTTTTTTTTACATGTAAAATTAAGAGTAATTGCTTTCTGCAGGTTTTTTTGAGTATGCCGGCACATATTTGGAGTGTTTGGGATTCGGATTTCTGCGAGCGTTTGTGCGATCAGGTACAATCTGCATGTCAACCCAGCTGCATGTCACTGCAGGCACACGTTCAGCTGAGCTCAGATGAAGCCGTTTTTCATTTCTGTAAAATAAAATAAGCGAGTGGAGTTTGGTTAGCGCTTCTCACAGCGGTGAAATGTTACACTGAAAGTTTCAGCAGCTGCACCTCCTCTAAAGGGGTGAACAGTAGGTGTCCCGGTTTATCATAAAGGGGTGGAAACAGGCTCACGTTCTTCTACACCAAACTGTTAAAGCCACTTGTAGTATGGACAGTATGGACAGTAACAGGGCCATGAAACTGAAGCAGCTAAATGGAATTCAGCCATCATAAAGGTGATTATTTACACCTGGATCTTTCTTCCCGTGACATGTCAGAAAGGCCTATTATTGTGTTGAAACAGGAGAGGATCACTCTCATTTGTCTTAAACATGGGAAGCAATAGGTATGCGAGTTGTCTTTAGTTGTTGTACATTTCTGACCAGGTAAACAACAGACAGATTTTTTTTTCTTCTCTTGTTCTATATGAAAATTTTGAACAACTGAACTGAGCGTGGCGCATCATTTTTTTCTCTGCTTCACTGCCCTGTTACTTACCCTGCCACACCTCAGATTAATCTCTCTAAAGGTGGACACGACTGTCCACATACTTTTGGCCACATCATGTACTTTCTACAGAAGAAGTTTTTTTTTTCATAATTAAGGTGAAATTATCCTTTTATAGCTAAAAAAGTCTTCCAATCTCAACCCTTCGCTCATAGCAACATCTCTGACATAACCCTTTATTTATCGACTTCTGGAGAGACGTCATCCCTCAGATTATAACTAAATACAACATCTCTCCACCTGTCTGGCCTCTTATAAACTAACAAAGCTCCTCCACAAGTCTAAATGTTCTCATATTCTTTGTATATGCACCAGCTCTCCACATTTTCTGCCCCCCCCCCCTTTTCTCTCCTACAAGGACAAAGGGGTTTAGGGAGCTCCGTCACATTGCTGCTCCCATAAACACCATGACGCACTGTTTTTCTATAATTGCCCTGCGCTGACCCACAGCTGTAATCAAAGCTCCCAGTCGATGGGTGTTGCTGGCACATGTGTTCGTTATAATCATTTTCATTACAGTTACATTAAGGAGAGAGGAGGATTTTTACGAGTCCCCGCCTGAGCCTGTGACATAGTGTTTGTAGGCCTCTTGGGTAATGTTGTAACTACCACATGAATCCAACGGAAGGGGCTGTGGTTGGAGTATGTTAGTCTTCCATTAATGAGGATATTGTGTGTGTGTTTGAGTGCATGCATGATCTGTGACTATGTATTGGATTTTTTGGCTCTTTAGGGAAGAGGAGCGTTTGTGTGCCAGCCAGCCCCCAAAAACAAGCTGCTATCCAAATTGCAGCCCTCGGACTCCAGCTCAACTTGTTGTTTTTTTCATCCTCATCATTTTCCCTTCCTCTCCCGACTTTCCAGCTGCCATACTTTGTAATTTTGTGGTCTCCTCCAGGAGGGAATTTCTGCGCTGGTTATGATCTGAAAGAGCTGGCCAATCACACAGCCTCCCTCAAATTGGAGCAAGATGTCACCAAGGGTCCCGGTCCGATGGTGAGCGCCGCTCGGGCTGTTTGCGTGTGCGCAGCGAGGGTTATATCTATATTTCCTTATGATGTTAATGAAGGGCTGAATGTTTCCACAAAAATATAAAACCAGAAGATGTGGTCTGTTAGTGATTGTGAATGTTTTTAAGGGTTTGGGAAGACAGGTAGTGGCGGAGATGTGGGTTTGAGGGAATGATGTTGAATCAGGGAAATGCCTCAATAACTACAGCTGTGTGTGTGTGTGATGTGCACATGTAGAAAATCCTCACTCCTGGCACACTGCTTTCATTTGACAAAGAGTAAGAATCATAAATGATGTATTGTAAGTTTCGAAAAAAAAGCAAAAAGAAAGCAGCCTACATAAAATCTGCTTGGATTGCATGTTAAGTCTTTTGGATTGAGCAGACCTTCTGTGTGGAAAATTATAGCGCTGCATCTCTTCCAGAATATACAGTGCCTCATTTGTTCAGCGACAGCCAGAACTTGCTCATTTGTTACTCCTTTGTTTGGCAGTTTGAGCAAGAAATCAGGAAATAAACTGATAAACTGAAACATTTTAAGTAGATAAACCGCAGAAATCAGAGAGGCATAAAGAAAGCATGAAACGAATAGTGGAAATATACATTCATATAAGACATGCTTCAAATATACCGTCCTTTGGATATAAACTGTGTTGCCGCCTTGTTAACAGTCTCTTTCTCTGTTGATTTCCTTTACGCACTAATTCAGGGTCCATCCCGTTTGGAGCTGTCGAAGCCTCTGATAGCAGCAGTCAGTGGCTTCGCTGTGGCTGGAGGTCTGGAGCTGGCCCTGCTGGCAGATCTGCGGGTGGTGGAGGAGAGCGCCGTCATGGGGGTGTTCTGTCGCAGGTTCGGTACGTCTCACACCTCACGCTCGCCTCACGCCGCTCGTGCCCTTACTGCTGGAAGACTTTATAATTCTTATATAAGCATCATCAGCATCAGCATTTTTAGATACTGTTACACAAGCTGCCCAATACAACAGCAGCCTGACCTGTTGGCCACTGAGCAGTTACACTGGATCCACTGGGGGGGTTTACATTTCATTTTTCTCTACTACTTTTTCGCTACTACTACTTGAAACATCTGTCTGTCTATTTGTGCTAGTAGTAGTTTTACCTCGACTACTCCCACTTCAAACGCTGCCACCACCTGCTGCTGATGTTGACTCATCTTCGGGCGTTTTTTACCCAGCTGCTGCTCGCTCAAGCTGCTTTGACTGCTTCTTTTTTTTTTTTTATCTTTTCTCATTGTTAGTGATACTAACTGGTATACTATTTCTCCTTTTATCCTGTTTGTCTTGGCAGTAGTAATGAGAATAGTTCTGTTGCTACCACTGGTGCTGTGGATTTTCAGCAGACCATCTGTCTTCCTCCGTATTCTCTTCGTTCTTTTGCTGCTCCTTCTGTCTGTCCATGAAAGTATCCTTGTCTGTGTGTGTTTTTTCTTTTTTTTTTTTTTTTTTTTTGCATCCAAGCATGCATCATCCCTCTCCTAATGCCAGGAAGTCGATGCTGTTTCTATTTTTCAACTTTGTTGCTCCGTTATCACCCCGGCCTCCTCTTGTTTGTGTGCGAGGACGGAGTCATAGCGCGATAACACCAGTGACCGTGACCTTTTGGCATCACAGGCAGAGTCTGCTGGGCAGCCTTGATAAGTAGGAGAGGAAGCAACCGACTGCCAGGTTTCCACTGCGAGGCCAAACAGGGCTTACATATTATTTATGTCACACAATTTCCTCATAAACAACATTTTCCCTTTTTGGCGTCTCGCAGCTTACTGGCACGGTTTGCCCGCTGACTCGGCTGTAGTTTAAAAAGAACAAGTAGTACTTTGGATCTTCTGCTGTAAACACTTTAAGCTAATCCTGATCCCAGCAAGACGTGGTTGGCTTCACTATGTTAAAGTGGCTCGTGTTGGACCGTTGCAGCATTTCTCATATCTCTCATTGCTTTAGCCCCGCTGCTAGAGGGTTTAAAATACGACCATGGTGTTTATAAATACAACTGTTGTACTATAATTTACTAGCAGTACTAGATTTAGAGTGTAAACACGCAGGGCTTATCATCTCAGGCCTGTAATTTAACAGGAGAGCATCCTGGCAGTACCCTTGTCTTTCTGTCTGTCCGTCCTCCCAGACTGTCTGATGGCAAGTCTGCAGTGCCTGGCCTCGCTCGGCTCCCTCTGCAGTGTCACTTTTCGGTTTAACAGCATCATTTTTAATCATCATTATTGTAGCTGTTTTTTTTACTATTCTAGGAGAATCTTTTAAGATTTTTCTAGTTTTAGTAGTATTATTCTAGCAGTATTCTAGTTTTTGACGTAATGTATCTGATAAACAAGATTACTTTACAAATCTTGTTTACTTCATTTTTGATCAGACAAGTTATTTAAAATGGACATTTTCCCCATTTTAGACTATTTCATGTTTATTCTTCATGTATTTTCTATACATGGCTACTCTTGTTTAGACATTATTTAAATTTGAAGTTTGGCTTCTTTTGTTACATGAAAAAAATGGTTTTGAAGAAAAAGTTTATATTTTCTTTATTTTTTATTATTTGTTAAGTAAGGAATAAAAGAAATGCTGGTAACATTATTAAAACTCCTGGTATTTTTACTGCTAGTAAAATTTCAAACGACACCCAGCTCTACTTATTGCCCCCGTTCTCCAAAGTTTTTCACACCTGACTGCATATGTCCTCTGCTTGTCAGTGATTTGTACGGTTGTCTTTTACACAAGTGTTAAAAATGCACATCTCACCTAGAGAAGTGATCGTGCTGGAGTTACAGATGGGTGATATATTCAAGGAAAAACCAACACCACATGCCATCAGATCAACTTAATTGCTCCTGTGCTTTGATTCTCCAAATCTCTGCTGAAGGGATGAACACTGTTCTTCCAAAAGATTTTCCTCTCATTTGGTGTTTTGATGATGTTGGTGGAGAGTGTCTTAAATCTTATAGATGTTCAATTGGGTTGAGACCTGGGAACTGTGAGGCTCATAGCATATGATTCACATCATTTTCATCTTAATCAAACCATTTAGTGACCCTTTGTGCTGTGCAGATGGGGACATTGTCAGACTTTGCCAGCAAAATGCTTTTCACCTGCATGGAAACATTTGCATTTGTTTTATTTAGCCTAATTTATTCTGTATTTTTCTCGAATTTGTCGCCCTTTTGTATGTTACCCGCCGTTTTACATTTAACTTTTTGAACACAGTGGCGCAGATTAGAGGAGACACAGGAGAGGACTAATTATACCAAGTTCGTCTTTTCAACATTAGATAATGAGCGCACTTCTCGACACAAACTGACAAACTTCTTTCAGTCTGAGCTCTGCGTGTCCCTTTAGGGATGAAAATAATCCAACGCCTGCACTTCCATCAGCTCAAAACTATGTTTGGGAAGAAATGAGCATTACTGTGGTTTTGACACATTAAGTTGCACATTTCCTCCCAGTAATTAATTCTCTGCCTCTTGATTGCCACATATCTTCAAGGCTTGTTTGTCAACACGTTTGAGTCGTTTCCCCCTCGGCTCAGTTGAAACCACTGTGGTTTTTCATTCAGTTGTGCATTTAGCAGAGTGATTATTACTTTGACTGCCAGTTTTCAGCGTTTTTATACCCATGCTCTGTGTTGCTGTGTGCTGCACACTGTAGTTAGTGTAGTTTTAAATCCTGGTGTGGGTGAGGGAACATTAGCAGGATTTAATGGGACTGCATTCCTCAATGACACATTTCTCACAGCACCTTAAGTTAAGGAAAAAAAACAACAATTTTACAGTAGAAAAAAACACAGCAACGTGCATTTAAATGGACTATTTTCCCGACATTAAACAATTGAAAACCAAACTTCCCTACCCATTTACATCAAACGTAGCCCTGCTCTGTGGGACGCAGAGTTTATTTAAAGATCCCGTGTTTCTTACCGATTATTTCCTTTTAATGGTTGAATTCTGTAACCGTTTTGGGGTCGGGCACAGATGGCAGCAGCCGGAGGGAATCCCTGGTGGCTTTGGAGTCCAAAAAACCCTCAGAGGCTCGCTGCGCTTCTCTGATGTGGGCCAATGGCAACCATAAGGATCTGACAGCTCCCTGGCACGTGATTGGCTGCCGAACCTGCGGCTTCCTGTCTGGGGCCCCTCTGCCCCGCCGAGGAGGAAATGAGAAGGAGGAGATGGTTGCGTCACGGGAGTCTGGTATTAGTGTCGACTCCTCATTGAATTTTGAGAGACCTGAATGAAAAACCACGACGCTTACCTAATTCCCTGATGTTATTTTGGTTCCTTAAACCAGAGGACCATCACAAAGTTTAGAAAAAAAAAATAGTTGGCACTGGAAAAGGAAGCTTAAAATAGTTCAGTAATCCTTGATTCAAGAATTTTTTTAAATCAGATAAGCACGGAGTTCAGGATTGTTAGGATAGTACTCTGATTTTCCTGTTTGAAACTGAGACCGCTAAATGGGGACCCCTTAAAACACACACACACACACACACACACACCAATCAGTCATGTCGGCGTCTCCTCCTTTCCTCTTTCCCTCAGTTCTAAGTCCTGTCTCATACCTGGACGAGGGACAGATGAAGAGTGCCAAAGAATGAAGAAGCCACATGTTGAATGGAAGTCAAACCTCAGTCCAAAGCTGACATAACATGGGCCAATTCAAACACCCGCTCTGTGAGTTTGAAACTGAGTGACATAGTCCAGCGATTACATCATCCCGCCTAAAAACCAGCACTCCATTTGAAACTCCAGGTTTCTTTTTCCATAAAGACTGAAAGAAAGTCATGGCTACCGAAAATTTGAAACTTTTTACCTCAAATTTAGTGACTTTTGGGTAGATTGGATTCCCGATGGGATCTGATCATGTTTAAACTTTCATGTTGTGTTGTTCTTTCTCACGAGGTGTTATGCATCCTTTGCCATTTTCATCACTTAAGGGCCCTGTTTGCCGCCTTGGTGGTCTTGTATAATGGTCCTCTGCAGACTAAAGAATTAACTACTGGTATTAACCCAGTGGGCTACATGAAATCAAGTTAACTGTGTGGCACTCATCTTTGACTGAGCCCAACGGGAGCTGTTTCCCTCGATTCCCAGCGAGTATTTCAAAGCAACTGAAGGCCTGTTCTTTTCCCTCCGTCCATTTAGTCTGGGGTTGTCCGGAAATCGTTAATCCACATCAAACTTAATCGCATTACCCTCATGGGAGGCCATTGTAGTGGGTCTCGCTTTGATGTGGCGAGGATGCCAGCAGCACCAGCAGCACCTCAGTGTGTCGTGTTTCACACTCCGTTCTCGGGTTATGAGCAGCTGTAGATGGTGGATGTGATGTCCCGCGGAGTGTGGTCTCCTCCCGTCGGACTCAGTACCAGTATCAGGTATAAAAATGATGACTTTCATGTTTTCGGTTTCCCAAGTGCACAAGGTGTTCAGAGGTCGGCTACACAGCGGCGGTCGTTCAGCTGGTAGGGGTTCACTGTCTTCTGACGCTTCAGCAGGGTGAACATGAGCTGACAAAGGGGGGTTGAACCCGGCTCTGTTTTTCTTTCTTTAATAAGTGCTACCTAGTTTGATTTTTAAATACCAAATAGATGCTTGTAGTTTGAAGAAAAAAAAATGATACACACATAGATTAACATAATTTAAATGTAAATTTTTATATTTTTGTATCTATCTTGACACATTTAAAGCAACCACAGCTAACATTATGTGAAAAATCCTTTAAACAATCCAAAACATCAGCAAGCTATAGCTCTGAAGAACTTTGCTTCACTACTAAAGATCATTCAAAATGAAAAATGTAATAATCAGAATGTAATGAAATACTTTTGAATAGTCTCTTATAACAACTGAATGCCCCAAAAAAGAAAATACTGAAGAATCCTAAGTTTCTTTGTGCAGCTTGTGATGACTCAAGTAGAGCACAGCTATCAGAGGCCAACACATTATATCAGACTCTGTAGAGAGCAGATAAAATACATGGTTTCTTCTTTCCTCCTCTCCTACACGTCACTCAGATAAGCTGCGATAGCCCTTTGATGCAGGAAGGGAGCCCCCTCTTATATCTGGTTATTAAACAAAAGACATTGCTGACTCGTGTTCAACCTTGTTAATAACAAGCCGCTGTCCTGACAATGGGGCTTATCTGCTTTAAAGAAGACAGCAGACGGCTCTTTTCCAAATGTTTAGCTCATTACCGAAGACCAACATGATAAATGCCCTCTTTTGTTTTGCGGACGCTGACTGATTATCTTGTGTCAGGATCACTGCCAAACATTTGTCTCTGTGTGCAACTTGGAACAGGGGATCAGAAGTCTCTCTCTCTCTCTCTCTCTCTCTCTCTCTCTCTCTCTCTCACTCTCTGCGCCTCAGCCATCCTCTTTCAAGCCAAACATGCCCTTTGAATTAAAACTACTTCAAGGAGATGCTCCCAACATCTCCGCTCCCATTCATGCGGAACAAAGCGCAGGTCTGTGTAAAATTCCCGCTACACAGGACACATCAGAGACGGGACTATCAGACGGAGAGAGGAGGGTGAGGGCTAGAGGTGCTGGAGACGAGTGCTGCGGATAAGAGGGGAGATCCTTCCGGTGGCTGATAGCGATGGTGCCAACAGCAGCACCAAAGACAGACAGACTGGAGGTCAGCCTGGCTCTTTATCTTTCTTTCTAAGAGTCAGGCTCTGTGTTCCTCTGCTTCAGCCCACCTCTGTGTGCTTCTCAGCGTATTGTAGCCAGTCTCCGGTCTCTCTCTTTGCCATTCATTTTTCTTCCTCTTTCTCTGTCTTGCTGTAATCAAAGGCGAGTGATAGACACGACATAGAGAGGCTCCCCAGAGGTTACTCCTGCAGTCGCTAGTGCATACATGGAGAAAGTAGAGCAGCAAAGCAAATTTGAAAAAAAAGTTACATTTGATTTAAAAAATGTCAGATATTGAGTCCTCTCAACACCTGAACATCAGATCAGCTGTGTTTGAGTGTGAGAAGTAAGCGGGTAAGAAAAGTCTGTTAGAAAGACGTAAAGGAGAAAATGGTTGAAATAATTATCTAAAACTTATAGATACATAGTTGAAAAAACTTGCCAAATGTAGTAGCTAAATTGTTAATACAATTAAATACCTATGTATTGCAAAAATGAGCTGAAATTAGTAAAAGTACTGGACACATTTTTTTAAATGACCTCTTATGGGTATTAATATGAATTCAAACTTGACCATACTGCCCTAACTTTGGCTGTATGAAAAAAGTAATAATATCCCCTTTTATGTAATCAGTAGTGTTAAATTTGAGTTTAAAATCAATTCAAATGAGCCCATTTGAATGATGATGGGTGGTGACGGGTGCTTGAGATCGACATCAGACAATAAAGGTGGGAACCACTGGTGTGTGTCTGTGTGTGTGTGTTTGTGTGTGAGCATGCTCTATAGATATACATGTACAGGAATGTACCTTGAACTTCACACACACCTGTGCTGCCAAGGACCTGTGGTGTTCTTACGGTTTTAATCATAACAAAAGGAATTCAGCTGCCATTTACATTGTGTTTCATCAAGTCAGGGTGCTCTGTAGAATACATTCCTGTGATGGTGGATGACTGAAAAATTGAGTGAAATCTTGCATTTGCAGACAGCGTAACACTGTCCTCCCCCACCTAATCACAGTCTTCTGTACGTCAGAGCGCCATATGTGCTGACTGTCTGAGCCCGAAGAAAGTCCCCCAGATCGGTCGCACGTGTATTAACACTGGTATTCCATGTATTCCAATTTAATTTATTTGAACGACGCAGAGAAAGAGAGTAGGTCCCAGAGTATGAATAGAATCACAGTATTTCCACAACTCCCTACAGAATGGGGGGACTGAAATCGAGCACGATGATTTGGGGTTATGAAAACATGTCCGACACATGTGCTCCCAATAAGGGGCGGTCAAACAGAATCAGCGACTTGGAGGAATTAGGGAGTCGGGGATTGTGGCGTGGAACTTGGGAGCGCCAAACAGTAGAAAGTATGCCAGTTCCAGCTGGTGCTCTTTAGAAATTAGGACATATGCCAGAAGCTTACCGTACCTTACAGTATCCTGTATGTCCTCTCTCTCTCTCTCTCTCTCTCTCTCTCTCTCTCTCTACTCTCTCTCTCTCTCTCTCTCTCTCTCTCTCTCTCTCTCTCTCTCTTGTTTCTCTCTCCCTCCCTTCCCCCTCCTATCGCTCTTTCTCTCTTGTAGAGCCAGTAATAATGCAAATGTGTCCAGTGAGACTGAGAGTAAGGAGGACTTTGAGTTTTCACGTACTGATGAAAAGAAAACAGAGCTACAGTTAAGGAGTGAAATTATTTCAAAACTTTGTTCCCCAGACAGGCCTAACCTAGATTAATGCCGGCAGTATATTATGTGTTTCAAATGTGTTTCTTTGGCTGTTTTTGCACAACTTGCACAACCTGAACCCATTACACTGGCACAGTGGCCTACATTTCAAGCTAAGTCATCCAGATTTGTTGTCTCAGGGAAATTTTAGAAAACCCCCAACACCATTTCCTGGATATATTTCACTCGCACGGGAATCTCCAAATGTGACGGAGCAACAGTGCAGCAGGAAGGCGTCGATATTTCGGTTAGGACCTCATGAAATTAAGACAATTGATGGGTGACATCTTTCAATTGCTTGTTTTTTCCAAAATCCAAAGGAAAAAAAATAGTCACTGCCACAAGAAGTTCAAACAAGAGAATAATTGACTTTTTTTCATGACCAAATGACTAATTAAATCCTAAATAAATCAGTTCATAATAGGGTGGGCATTGTTGGAGGACTTTTACTATAAATTTGTTTTTGGATACACTGCAGTACACACCTGAGTTTCATGGATAAATGTTGTATGCACAGATGTAACAGTTGGCACAGAGGCGTGTTTTATACTGAACATCTCATTTTCTTTCAGGAGTTCCTCTGATCGATGGAGGCACAGTGAGGCTGCCGCGTCTCATCGGTTTATCGCGAGCCCTCGACCTGATTCTGACTGGACGGCCAATCGGAGCGCAGGAGGCTCTGGCCTATGGACTGGCTAACAGAGTTGTTCCTGATGGCCAAGGTACTGGAGTTAGTGTAGATCTTGTGCTGAACAGTGCCTTGAGTATTGGCTTGGAGTGTTGAAAAAAGTTGTTTTGGTATAATTCAGGTGTCTTGGTATACACTCAGGTATCGAATTAAATCAGATATTTTCACAAGGATGTTAATGGAGTGTATTGTGGTTCGCATTATAGGACATTTGGTAGAGATGTGAAGACCAGATATGGGGAGGCTGGAAGTCCTCGGTCTGTGGGGGAGAAGGAGAAATTGCAGTTATTCAGAAACCACTTGTGCAGACACCACTAAGAAACAGGCCTGTGACTTAATTTTCATTCAGTAAACATAGTTTTTAAGACCCTGTCTTGTAGGTAAGATCAGAAAAAATCATAATGAATCTAAATTTGTTCCAGTGAATCTGTTTTCTTTATTTGGCTCCGACACCGCGCTGAAGCCATAACTCAACATCAGCACTGTCCTCTCCTCACTCACTCCAGCAACAGACTGAGGATTAAGCTATGCACGCATTTCAATACGGCATTTCCTGTGTTATATTAATGTATGAACACTCCTGTATTCTTAAATCCCAAAAAAGCCTTTGCATGTGCAAATCTCCCGCCTACCTCCCCTCTCTCCTTTAGACGTTAGAAGAAGATTAGCTTAATTCTTTTAGGAAGTTCCTCTTCCCACAGTCAAGCCTCAGCCTAATTGGCCTCTCTGAGGGATGATCACTTAGCAGGGGTTTAACTTCAGAGGGAAGCGAAGAAGTAGCAGCTCAGCAACACACACACACACTCAGGCCATCAAAGTGTGGCATCATGAGGCGTAGTTTTTTTCCATAGGACTGATCTGAATGTGGTCCAGCGCTTTCATGTGGGAGAGGAGGCAGAGTGGCACGGGTAAAACACACAGAGACGGCAGCAGCAGCGCGCAACATGGAAGAGATTAACCTGTATACATTTCCTTATGTATGCATAATGTTGCATATGTGTTCATCCGCGTCGCTCTGTCTTGACTGACTTCATGTCGCAACCTCAGCTTTACAGGCAGCCCTGCAGTTAGCAGAGGAGATCAGCTCCTTCCCTCAGCAGTGTCTGTGGGCCGACCGCTCCTCAGCCTTTTACAGCTGCTACGACGCTCCGTCCTTCACACAGGTACACCTGACGTAGGAATGTCACCCCGTCACACCATATTTATGATACCAAAGTGTACTCACCATGATGCAGTATTTTTAGTGATGTAATGTTCATAAAATGGTATATTATCACATGTTGTTGATGTTTTTTTGGGTTTCTATAAGTTTTTCCGTTTTTCACAGTGGAAAGTCTAAACAGTTGTGTGTGTGATGTAAAAACTGTGTAAAAACCAAAAAGTCTTTTACTTGTAAATGAAATAAAGCGAATACAGGTAATCAACATTGTGCTGGACTTTTTGGGTCTTTCACAGTTTTTCATTGTTAATTTTTCTTGCTTTTTCTCAAATTTTGACCACCAAACAGTTTGACATTCGCCCTCTCAAATTGCCCCCAGTTTATTAAGTTTATTAAGTAAAAACTTTCCGATATACAAAAAGAGTCATTTTTAATTGGTTTAATCTGTCTTCGTCTGTCCAGGCCATGCAGTACGAGATCGACCACGGAATTCCCGTAATCCAATCAGAATCTGTCGCTGGGGCAACCAGGTTCACTAAGGGAGCAGGACGAGGAGGAAGCTTCTCGTAGGATTTGGTTTGCAGAGGCCTTGTGAATTGTGTGTTTCAGGTGATTTCGCATATGTCGCTGCATTCATGTTTGGGGGTTCACTGTATTAAAAAGGATGCCACCTAGGCAACCATATTAGCTTGTTAGCAAAGCACTTCCTAACAGAAACAGATAATAATGATTAGTAGTTATATTAAATACAAGAACAAAGCTTTTCTTTACTCTTCTTTCCTTAAAATAATGCAACTGCAAAGCCTGTGTTCTTCAATTAAGTTGCACTGAAATGGTGAGAATGTTCACTTCATTCACCATGCTGTATTTTTATGTATAATCATTATTGTTTATCATTGTTGTGGGTTGCAACTACAAGCTATAATCATAGATTTTGAAGAAGTAACATCTAAAAAAACTGAGAGGTAAGACTCAAAGGTAAAATCAGTCTAAGATATATTTTAAGCTGCAGGTTGTTGTGTAGCACCACTTTCCTACAAACTGTCCACATGTCATGTAGCAGCGTGTACACAGCCGCTTTCACATAAGAGCTGTTTGAACTCTTATGGCTGGGAGGGAACGAAGCTCCACATTAATGATGCTTCACATTAAATATGCAGACTGGGGCTTTAACTTTCATTCTCTCACAGCTATCTCTGTTTTCATCAAAACCAAGTTTAACCCATGCTGATTGAACCAAACTGCATTTTTTTCATTTAAGTATCAGCTTATTACTAAAATAAAAATATGGATTATAAATATATATGTTGCTTAAAGAAATGCCCTTGCACCTTTTTTCACCCCAAAGTCAATCAATGAAGCAAATCACTGAGATGTGCGTATGTGCTGGGCGATGCAGCGCTATAGGAAGGCTTGAGACCACAAAACTAATCCAACACAAAAGACTTAAAAGGGCATCAAAAGCTCGAAACGTGCAGCAGCTCTCCATTGTTCCTTTGACTTGGAGTGAAAAACACTTGATTACTGGGATAAGACGGGTGTTCACGTTCACGTGTGTGCATGTGTGAGTGTGACATAGTAACCATAGCAATATACTGTAATTATTGCAGAAGATTCAGCACTTTTTCTCAGATCTGTGCCAGGTGTGAGCATTCCTATGGTTTTGGAGCACACTTCCCCTTAATTTTGCGTGTTGGAGAGATGCGTGTTGTGTGTGTGTGTGTGTGTGTGTGTGTGTGACTATGTGTTGCACTTGAGCACACAGCACACACAGAGGATTCTCTCTGAGCAAGTATGTGTGAATGGTTTTTGTGACCTTTCAATGCTCTTTAATAAAAATGTCTCACAGGAAGACTGAAGACAAACGAAAACCAAGATGTGTGCGTGTGTGTGTGTGAGAGAGTGTGAGTAAAAGAGATAGATACAGACAGACAAAGACCTCATTAGGTCTAGGAGGTGTCCTGTCTAGACAGTGTGATGACAGGACACAGAACCTCTGTTTAATGTTTCCTCCTCCTCCCTCCCTGCTTCCAATTCACCCAGCACACACACATCACCTGCTCTGCCTCCGGACGCACACGCACACGCACACATACGTACATGCTTAATGTCAAGCTAAATGTGAAGGACATATAGAAGTATTTAAGTGCTTTTTTTCCCCAGTCATTGTCGGCATACAACATGAAGCTTGTTTATCACTGGATCACTGAGATAGCCCCGGAAAGCACCAAAGAAGAAGGAGCTGTGACGTTTTGGCTTGTTTGTTTAATATGACACATCACTAAGGTTAACGGCCTGTGAAGTGTTTAAAACATGAAATCCACACTGTTTGTTACCATGAGCAATAAAAAAAATCAACCGTTTCCTCTCATAGTTTTATCCTCACAAGGACTATTTCCCTGTCTGTGTTTAGCTAGAGCCAAAAAGCATATTGAGGGAACTCACCGTTCACTGGATCGTTACCAGTGAAAGAAGTTTTTTTTTAAAACTCAGCTTTGCTGTTGAATCTGCGTTATGAATCAGAAATAATCTCTCATTTTAGTAAATGGGAACTCTGGGTCCAAGAACAACTGAAAAAGGCTGATAAATGACATTCTTTAGAGCAGGTCAGCATGGTGTCTTCATCCATGTTTTTTTTTTTTTTTTTTTAAGAGTTTGAACACTCTACTGCCTCTCTCACACACACGGTCAGAGATACACACATAATTCTTTTCTCTAATGAGTCTTCAAGCCATTGAACATTATTTACAAGCTTGACACTGACAGAATTTCTTACTGGTCGACAGGAAAAACATTTAAAAATCTAATAATGTCCTCTGGTGTGGTAAGCCCAACACAGTGGCTATAAATAAATATAACATTAAAAGGTAATAATAAAAGGTAATATTAAATAAAACTCTACAGAAATCTTAGTGGTTGGGCATTAACATACAAAAAACACCAGCACGACCCTTTAACATGATAGCAAAGGTCTGAAAGCTGCCCAGCTCTGTGTGTGTGTGTGTGTGTGTGTGTGTGTGTGTGTGTTTGATGCTAGTATGGCATGTGTGGCTTTGATGCTGCTTCTCACTCTTCACATGCAGATAAGATAGGCTCTGGCAGCAGCAGCAGCAGTAGCAGAGAGACAGAGGGAGATATGGACACCTTTAGGCCTTATCACCAGGACCATCACGGTCTGAAGAGACCACGAAGACACAACACAGATTAGGGCGATGGGATGAAAAGAGGGAGAGAGAGGGGAATAAGGATTCGAAAGAATTCCTTTTCGCGTTCACATGCAGATTTCTGGGACACATTCAGCCGCTGTGATATCATCAGACCTTTCAGCATGGCAGACATTTAACTGGTGAGATTTGCTCAATTTTAACAAACATGGTGACTTGAAGGCTCAGCCCCATCATGCATCTGGTTTAAATGTCAATTGTTTGGTTTAAAAAAATCATAATTGAAAGACTTAGGACCACATTGCCACAGTGTTTAAAGGAGATCAGACCACCTCTCCTCTGAGCGTCATCACTTGCTGTTTCTCTCTTCATCGTCAGGGGTCGTGCCTCAACTGGGCAACATTAACTCCGCTCCAACGGAGTGGACACACACACACACACACACACACCTTCATTCTGGATGTGGAAAGATGTAAAAATCTGCGCTTCATTACAGCAGATTTGACAACTCAATTAAAGTGTCATCCTTTGAAGAACAGATCAATGAATGAAAAATCAAGATATTCTCATGTAAAGCGCAGCTGTCCAAACTTCATGACACCGAAATATAACCCTGATTTAGGCGCTTGATCTGCACAGGCATGCCTCGGAGAAGTAACACACAGCTTGTTAATCTGAAATTTTACCCACACATTGGTTATAACAGAAAAGTTGGACAAAATGATGAAGTCCCGGTGTGACAGAGGCTCCGGGGGAATGCGCCTCGAACACCGCGAGCGGACACGAAGCAGACGAACTTTGGCCTCTTATTAGAAAAGACAGGCTGTTATTCTGCTGCGGACGAAATATGGAAATATGATGTTAGAGTTGTCCTTGTAGCCCGAAGAGCTCCACCTCTGGGGTAAGTGCGCACGGAGTGGGCGGTTTCTGGACACACACACACACTCTCACACGCATACACACACACGTAAGCGCACGCACTCATATTATGGACTGCAACCTGCGGATTCCTGTCAGACTCTCACACACAGCCCGGAGGAGTGAGCGACCAGTCCAGCTGTGAAAGGGCGGCTTTTTTCTCCTAATCAGTGCGCAACGGTGGAAAATCTCACATTTTGGAGAGCAAACACACCCGCTTAAGTTTTCTTTTTTTTTTAAACATGGCTTCTTTCAGAGGACTTGTTATTTCTTTATTGGCCAGCCTCGCGTCCAACTGCGTCTTTTGAGCGACTCACCGGAGCGCCCAGAATAAAGTTTCACATGGTGCACTTCATCCTGAAGGAGCAGCAGCGGCACAGCGGGTCAGAAATGAGAGCAGGACCGACGCTATTCTGCGCATTTCTCTTTAGGAAGTATTTCAAATGGCTTGACACACGAGTCCTTTCTCGCTTCTGAGATAACAGCGCGCTCCGACGGACTTTGGTTACCATTACGCACATTTTTTTTTCTTCTTCACATTTGGATAAGCGACCTAAGCTCCAAGCCAGACCCACACACTCCGGAGAGCTCAGCGGGACCAACACCATGACCAGCTGCTGGCTTGCCCTGCTCGGATTGTGGTGGAGCGCTTATTACTGCACCTTCCCGGCCGCGGGGAGCAATTATTACCCGCTGGATGGAAACAACGAGGCGCACCCGGGCTTCATCCACCGGCGGCTGCGGACGCACGAGAAGAGGGAGATGCAGAAGGAGATCCTGTCCATCCTCGGGCTGCCGCACAGACCGAGACCGCATCTGTCGCACGGAAAGTACAACTCCGCGCCGCTTTTCATGTTGGACTTGTACAACACCATCTCCGGCGAGGAGAAGAGCCAGGTGGAGGGCGCGCTGGACCGATACGAGACCATGCGGACGACCCAGAGTCCTCCTCTGGCCACATACCAAGAAACTGCCTTTCTAAATGACGCAGATATGGTGATGAGCTTCGTCAACCTGGGTGAGTTTCTGAAAAGTTCGTGCGTAATTGCGCATCTGAGAGTTGTTTTTGTTCAACGGCAGGTTGTCAGAAGGATACACTGAATAGGAAATCTCACTTTGTCACATTGGATTAAGGGCGCACAGGTGTTTGGCACAAGCAAAGGTGAAGTGGAGGGTCGCAGGGAAGAGTCTAATACAACAGAAAGTGATTTACATTTATGGGTTTATTTAAAAAATGAAGCACAAATTAGGCCTGCTGCTCATCTTAGAGTACGTAGTTTATTGTTTCTTTTTCCACATCGGGCTTCCTTTGAAGCTGGAGCTCACAGCTGACCCACATTTGAATGTACCACTCCATCGCTGCAGACAGGACACCACAGACGCACCGTTACGCACGTTCAGTAATGGACCAAGCGCCGTCCCTTCGTGTGAACCGCACCGAGGCCAAATCCTCATCTCCTCTGCGGCTTCGAAGAGCTGATGATGTTTGTATTGTTTCCCAGTTATTTATTGTTACACTCTCCTCTCTCGGGGTGGGATTGGGCCTCCTCGGCTCATTTATAGGACCCAAATTCTGCGGTTCAGTCTTGCTGTGCAATCTACTCCGTGATTTATGTCCTCGCGGGAAAAATAAACCCAGTATCCTCAGCAAACCATCAACCACCACCGCCGGTATTTGTATATAAAGGGGGCTATTCCTGCCGTTGACCTCCAGCGCAGAGAGTCGCGGTTTCTGCGCGTAAATTGCGTCGCATTGTTTGTGTAACCCAAGCAGATTCGCCTTTAATTAGCCCCAGTGACGATAAAGAGGGGACACTTTAATCATAACGAGTTTGGAACATAAAAGCCCAAAGGCCTTCCTTCCATTAGCAGCCCCACTGTTTACTGGGAGACTCTAAACAGAGCGCCTGAAGATAAACAGAGGCGCTGCCAGAGTCAGACGCTGGTGGACAAGGAGGCTTAAGTCCAGATTGATTGTCAGTCTCCTTGGGAACTAAGGGCATTGTCATGATCCGGCCATGAGAACAGTGGGGATGTATCACTGCTGAAGAATGTTGTCTCATGTGTTTTTTTCTTCTCCTGACTTAAGCCTTTCTTGAAACAGGAAATCCCTCAAATATTTCATACCTTTTTATAAACTATTTCATAGCCACTCGGTACCCCACAAGAGAATCAGGATTGGAGTTAGAAAAAGCAAATGTTTCTCCACTTATTGGTCTTCGGAGGATTGGTGTTGCAACATGCAGTGATGAAAACCAGATATTCAGACAGACGGAGGCCGTCGTTTTGGTCTCAAATATCGAAGCCCCTCTGTTAGCTTCTGTGTGGGAGTGCGATGGTGGCGGCGTGGTGTTTGTGTGTCTGTGGTTTTTGGTATTCCTGTGCTGTGTCAGTTTGGGGTTTGTACTCCTGCGTTGTTGCACATCTGGCTCTCCACTTTGATTAATCGCGTCCTGTGCATCTTCTGACGATTCCCTCAGATTTCTGCGGTGACCGGGGGATTAGGTTGCCATCTCCTCCAGCCGTACACCGAGTCCTAACCGCCCTGGAGGAGGGACGGCTTCCTCCCCGAATGTGATTGTAATTAATGTTGGACAGGCCAAGGCTTTCCATCTGCTTTGCAAATAAGGCCTTGCACGACTACCGTGTGTCATCGCCATCGGATTAGTTTTTAATGTGTCTCTTGCTCGATTTGAGCGGCTTGTGTGGAGCAACTCACAAATCTATAGTAGTAGGAGGCCCGAAAACTCTTCTGGGTGGTCCTCCTTGTTTCAAAATCCGGCCTAAAAATCTGGATATCATGTGTGGCCAAAGTGAAACTACAAATTAGAATCAAGATAAATGAAAGGAAGGAAAGCAAAGGAGCCAAACACTCTGTCTGAAGCAATTTGAAAAATATGGAGCAGGATTAACAGACAGAGCTTAAAGCAGACCTGTTCACTGACAGGCACCATCTTCACCCGACCTCTGTTTGTGAAACCAGTTCAGAGGAGAACGCAGTGGTTCTGTTTACACTGATGACCTGATTTAAAATTTTAATCACCTTTTTGTACGTTGGCAAATCCTCCCTCCGTGTAGATGTAAGGACCTCAGACTTTAAAGTGACCCACAGCAAATAAAACAATGACAGTGATTTAAGCTTCGGCCCAAACTGATGTCTTTCACAGCCAGCCGTGGCAGTAGCACAGATAGAGAGCTCATTTTCTGAGTGTATTCTCTTGGGGCTCGGATAGATTTAAGAGCCCCTGCGTTACATCCAGTCTCAAGTGCGCTCTCTGCGAACCATATGCCCCCCCTCACACACACACCCCAACCCTCTGCATGATTCATGTAGACCTCTTGTTCAGACATCCATTCTCTTTAGCTTTCATCACTTGTTCAAAATGACCCATTGAGGGGAAAAAAAAAAAAAAAAAAAGAGCCAGCGGTGGAAAACTTCAAATTGCGGGACTCGAAGCATATTTTCCAGCTCCCTTTTCATCTTCATTCCTAGAATAGCACGTTCATCACTGTTTGCCTTGTGGACGTCCTGCTTTCCACTGAGGTCTAATGAAGTGACACTGTGTGCTGAATGACTCACGCTGCGTGACACGCTGCAGCTCCGAACATGTCCTAACGCACAGCAGGGTCCTTGGCTAATGGCGACGGTCGCTGTTAAAGGTCCCGCCCCCCCATGGAGTTTTAGACCTCTAGTAGCACTACTGAGCTGTTTCTGCGAGTGGGTCTTGCTTTGTTTGTCTCGGTCACACAGGTGAGCGGCACAGTGCGCATCCTTACCAACGATACTGCACTATTACACTTGTCAAACAGGTTGCAGTAATTTGCCAAGAAATGCACTTGCGAAGGCAGGGCAGACTGCAAGCAAGTAAACATGGTTGTAAAGAATCTGAATACTTTAAAAATGCAAATGTTTTATAAGGAAGGAAACACTTTTGACATGTTTATTAGATCTCAAGGACACAATGATACTGAGGGTTTTAGCGAGTTACTGTGAGTGAGTTGTAAGCACTTGTTAAATGTACATTTAAACAGGTTTTTTTTCTCTAAAATAGTCATACATCCTGCCTTTGTACATGAAATCAAGTGATTTGAACATTTTATGTACTAGAGGAAGCAGATAATCTTACATAAAACACATACTTAAATTTAAATCAGCAGTGGTATATGTGCAGAAAATCCTGAAAAGTCCCTCTGAGAAGGCTCCATGTGCCATTTTAAGTACAATTGTGTCCTTTTTTTTGTATTTATATTTTAGGAAAACTCCAGTTGAGGCACACTCAGTGGAAAAAGGATGACCTACCCTTTTCAAATGCTGGCCTCTAGTCACAGACCTTCTATAAATCTCTCACAAGGTAATATATTGTGGAGTGAGCGGGGAGACGCTGACCAATATTGGTAAGGTGCATCCCAGTGGAAAACAAATACAAGAGGTCAGCGCTCACTCAATGAATGACAGGTGACATAATGCTGAACAAATACCCGCAGCCACCGTGAGGGCTATAATAGCCAGCGGGGGGAAATTTGCTATTCCTATCAGCTTTGGGTTTTTCTTGTGGTCGAGCCGTTGCCTGGTGGCCACGGTGAGTCAAGGATGCACAGAAATGGCCTTGGTTTTCGCGGGTCGCGGAACAGGAACTCCAAATGTTGTTCCTGTGTCATCTGCATTTAACTGTGATGAGTTTGCCTCGCCGTCGCTCTCCGATGCCAGCCAGTCAGCCAGTCAGTCAGCCAGCCAGACGGACAGACAGACAGACAGACAGGTGCGGAGGGCTTTCTGAAGCTCGGCTTGGCTCGGAGCGCGGGCAGAGCTTGTTTGCTCTCCCGTCCTTTGCTGTTTGTCTGCTGGTTCTTACCAGAGGCGAGGGCTCATAATAATTCAGGAAAATCCATCTGAGGTGTTTGAGTTCTTTTCCTGCAGGTTTAAACACCCTTTCATTTCCCCACCCTCCTCTTTAATTGGCAAACTGTTTTCTGTCCAAAAGCCCCATTTAACAAGTGTCTTACTGATTACATGCTAGAATTAGGGTCAGTGCTATGCTGATCCAGAAGATGAACGTGCCAGAAACTGTTTGGTAACAGCTAAAATCAAACACATTTTTTTATACAACAGCCAACCTTAACTTCATCTTAACTTCATCTCACGTAGTTGTTAGGAAAATGAGGTGGCTAATCAGTGTAATATCAGGGTCTCTTATCATCACAGGGGACGTTGACAGTGTCTTGAAAGCTGCTCCGCTGCGTTTACACTTTTTGATAGCTATCCAACCTGCCCAAGATACATAACGGATAACGGAGCTACGTGTTCTCGCTGCCCCCTTTTTAAAGCTGTTCCAAAGTCTGCAAAGTTAAATCACACATGCCTCCTCAAGCTCAAATGTTATACAATTATTTTATGCTTTCGTGCACTTGTCTGTCAGTGCGGCCTCCCTCCTTTTCTTCTCCTTCTCTCTCCTCTCCGTCTCCTGCACACCTCATTGCCTGGCTATAGCTGAGCTGTCACTAGACCTCTTACCTAAGTCAACAGCCGAGCTTTCTACTAGCCTACCTCCCACACTTTAAAGGGCAAACAAGCCAAGAAGCCTTAAGAAGTGGGTTTTTCAGGAGATTAGCCAGGACCAGACAGCCCTGGGCTTATTCTGAAATGAAATGCCTTTATTAAATGGCTGTTTTCCTTGTCTTATGATGCCTGGCTGCATTCTCAGTGCCTAAGTCCAGGTAAGCCACTTCCTTTGCAACGAAACGTGTCCCAAAGCCACAGCATGATCAAATAATTAGCTGGCTTCCATCAAAGAGTCAATTGTTTGATGCAGAAAGGAGCTTTAGAAAATTTTCACTAAACCGTCTTGAAACACTTCCTGCAAAGCCTCAGAGACCAGAACAGAACACAAGACTACCCGTCACTTCACCTCAACTCTGAGCAAACCGTGAACGGTATTAGCCGGCAGTTGAGCGAGGAATTCGAGATATGCTGCAGCGGGAATAAAAGGATATTTTCCTGGCGAAAACCCTCTCCTGCGACGGCGAGAAAAATTACATTAACAAACTACAAACCTCCGTGTTTGTTTTCATCTGTTTACAGTATCAGATATTTCACCGCTGCTACAAGTTCATTCGAACTCGCAGTGATGTTCGAGACCGGCCCAAGATATACAAATAATTCTGCTTATTGAGTTACAGTGTTTTAAAGCGCTTCCTTTTTCTTGTGTTTGGATTGTATTGGTTGTCAAGCTCTTTGGCAAAACACGCAGCTGCCTCGAGAAACAAACAGGGGCTGATGGGGGAAACATCTCTGGTTAACCGGATTATGTCTTTTCCAGTCCAGCTTCACGTCTGTCATAAAAGAGACGAGGTGTTACAGGACAACTCTATTGTCCATCTGAGTTTTTGCCTCAGACCGCACAGTGTGTATGAGTGTGTCGACAGCATTGTCCTCAGTAGACGTGGGAATGGATGCGGCAAACCTTTTGCTGCAAGTGTATACAAAGATGGAGATGGTCGACCCTGAGGTCAGCAGATAAAATTTTATAAGAGAGCATTCCTTTTACACTTGAAGTCATCTCTGTCACACACTCTGCCCTTAACACCCCACTACACACACACACACACATCACTCCTCCCTCCCCCGCGCCCACCCACCCCGATCATATCTCCCCCTCTCACGCCATAACTCTCTCCGACTTGACGAGATGGCAGCCGAGATTGGGGCTAAGTACAGAGATTACACTTCTTGCTGTGTTTTTTTTTGTTTTTTTTTTCCCTCTCCGTCTTCGTGTTGTCCCCCCCGTCCAGTCTCCTGTCCTCGTTGGACATTCCAGTTCGGAGTGATAGCAGTGTGGGATGGAGGAGTGTGACGAGATAAGGAGGTGAAGTGAGGCGCACTCGCGGCTGGTAACGATCTATCGAACGGAGCCGATAACCCCGGCCGGGAACATCTGATTAGGGCCCGCTGCTCTCATTTATCACCTCTGGGTGCAGGCGAGGAGGAATTTGCTCTGTTTGTTCTGCCGTTCCTCATGGTCCTCTCACACATCTGTTGTTTTCTTCATATCTGTCTGTCTTTTTTTTTTTTTTCTTCGTCTCTTTTTTCACTCTGTCTTTGCCATGCTTCAGATTGTTGTTGTGTATCATCTTGCTGCGTTTACTTCACCTCAGTCATCGGCCTGGAAAAACCTCAGACAGAGTCTTGACCATATGCTGCGCAACAAGGAGCAGCTGATCAGAAACAGGTTGACGTGATGGCCTCCTTCAGGAGCTCATATAAACATGATATATTAAGCTATCGGCCCTGTATTAAACATATGGGCTTCACTGAAGAAAAGCAGTAAAGGCTCTTCCAGCAGCAAAAGAATATACATTGTAGTCTGAAAAGGCACTTAAAGATACTGAAGTCCGGCACAAAATGTCAGTTGATTATTTGCAAATATTCGTATATATCCGTATCTTCCAATCATGACTTTTCATCTATGATCTCACAAGTTTTTTGTAAACTTGCATATGTAGTCTTGCTTGATTAGTGTTTGTTGTAACCCCTTGTATAAGTACATGTGGGTATGTGCTTAAAATGAGGCCAGACAAAGAGAGCATGTATGTTTTACCCCTTCCTCACTCTTTCCTGCTAAAAGCACCGTAAAACTGTCAGCCTTTGTCTTGTGTTTAACTGTCTATGAGGAGGCCACACAGAGGAGATCATTAACGTGGAATCAGTGTGTATGTGTGTGTGTGTGTGTGTGTGAGCGAGCATGTGCGCGCTTGTGCGAGGCTGTGTTTGTAGGTATATATACAACTTTTGTATATGTGAAAGAGCGAGACAAAGAAGGAAACAGAGAGGCAAAGATGCAAACAAATGATCCTCTTTGTTTTGATTCGTGCATTTTCTCCTCCCTGATTTCTGACTACAAATAAAAACCGCAGCCACAAAATCTCTCTGTTGAAAGCTTAAAAAACACCTGCTATCTGTGTTTGACTTTGGGCTGACGTGATGAGCTTCAGAGTGACTGTAGAAACAAAACAGAGGATGCTACAGGACAGAGGAATGTGTGGATATCGTACTGTAGGTGGTGTCAACATATAGCTGGTAGTTTGATGTGAAACAGCTGGGAACCACCACACACATCTGCTCCAACCACAGCACAACCTTTTCCTACTATTTGTTTCTCTTGCATCTAGGTACTTGGTTCTTGTCCATCCTCTTGACTCTCCACATTTTCCCTCCTGACAGGACTTGGTCATCGACTTAAATCTGTATGATGATGCATGTGATGTTACGTGACACATCACAGGACTGGTATAGGAGTTTGTTTTTTTTTTTTCAGTAAACACTGCTCGGTATGCCTTTGGAATTTCTGGTCCACCCCGACGTTAAAAAAGGTTGTGAACCTGTGAACTGTTGAACTCCGTATCGGCGTGTCCCTGTGTGCCCAGCAAACTCCATCCATTATCATAATGATCCCATCGTTTGCTCTGCTGGAGAGGCTCGCTGTGGGGATGGAGACGACCGCGGCAGACAGGAACGACGTAAATGTCACGGTAAACATTCCTGCTGTCACATTCTTCTGCGAAGCCACCGGGAAACCTGCAGGGATTTATCTCTAGTAAATAAATTTAAAAAAAAAAACACAGAGGAAGAGAGAGAAAGGAGGGAGAAAGGAAAGAAAAAAAAGGCACACCCAGAGGATGCTTCTCTGAGGGGTGAGAAACTCTGGGATAGATGAAAGGTGATTTAAAGCCTCTGTGACCTTGACGGAGCAGAGGAAGGAGGGTGTGTGTGTGTGTGTGTGTGTTTGCTCTGGGAGCCGCATGCACACACACATTTATATGTATACAAATGTTTTTGTGTTTACATGGGTGCAAGTTGAAGATATTTTATGGTTAGACCAAGCAGAAACACGATGGAAATCCTTTAGCCATGCTGGCTAGCGGCATGTTGGTTAGTCTGCCATCTCTTTGGTGCGGACTGAAATATCTCAATGACTGTTTGAATGCCACGATTGTTTACAGACATCGTAGTTTTGAGATAAGTCCTACTGACTTTGATGATCCATTGACTTTTTATCTCACACCAATTTTAAAATGAAGTCTTTGTCCAATACTTTATAATTAAATATCTGCAAATTTAATCAAATTCCCATCAGCCTCACCTGTGCTTTCTGTCAGTGCTAATTAGCAAATGGCACGGTTTGTTGAGCCTTTGCTGTTAGCATCAGAATGTGGCTTCAAGGTTAAACACATAAGAGATAGTGTGTGTTTGGTGGAAAATGTGACCTGCAGATGTTGTCATATTTCACCCATTAGTGATGGTCCGTCCTTTCAGTAGTTATCTCGTGTTGAACTCTTGTAATTTACATTTGTTGATGAACCCGCTGCCCCATAACCAACTTGGTTTTATCAATGTAGCGATTTTCCATAATGCCTCACATCAGACGTCTGCGCAGATGTGGATCTTTTGCATTCAGTCAGACAGCTGGACGCTGGTCGGAAAAAAGTGTATTTTCTGTGGGTATCAAATGTGAGATATCTTGTGGCTGCGCTGCATTTTTGGTGCAGTACTTTGTTTTCTCTTATATCTGAACTGCACCTGTGCCAAAAATAAATTTGACCAGTCATTCTTATAAACAATGAGAGGACACACCACTCTAAAACACGGTGGACCCAGAAGCGTAACATGGACCAACAATAGCTGTTTATCTGACAGTGATAAGTATGTTAGGGTGGAGTTTTCCTCAAAGGTCAGGGTCAAGGGTCAGGGAATGAATGTAGTCACTCACTCATGCAAAGTCCCAGCAAGTCCATAAATACAGACATATGTGACTCGGCCTGCGTGTGTCTGCGCTGATAATTGGAGTGTGTTTGAATGTACTTGTCGGACCACAAGAACTCCCGTCTCATTATACAAGAAGTCTTAATTAAACACTGGTGTCACAGAGAAAGCTGCGCCCCCTCTGCCCCTTGCGTGTTCCCAGGCTGGTCGTCTCTCTAAAAAGGACGTGCCTGAAACAACAACCGCTGGTCCACAGTGAGAAAAAGGCCCCATGTGAGCACAGATGCTCCTGACCCTCCCGAGCAGGCAGCCTCCCTTTCAACCGTGCTGCCGCTGACAAATTTACGAGCCCTAGGCTGACCCGCGGGCTGACTTTCCAAACACGATACTGACAGGAAAACAGTCGGAGACGGGAGGGATGGATGGAGGGAGGCAGGGAGGAAGAGAGAGATGAGAAAAAGAGCACAGAGGAGGAAGAGAGGAGAGACTTATGTATGCTGTGTGGTTATTAGCAAATAATGAGAATGTCATTTTAAAATACTGAAAAGATGCTTTGGTATAGCCGTTTCCTCACTTTATTGCAATTATATTTGTTTGCTCAAAATTTTTTGACTGTTTTTCAACTTGAGGCAAGTGCAAAATCTTTGCTGAGAAATAATTGTGTATAATTTTGTGTTCCTTTTTCCTAATTCAATGCTATCATTCTTTAAAAAGTGGAAATACAGAAAAGAAAGATACATGACATTCAGGTGAGAAAGAAATAAGATGAAGAAAGTTTGTGTTATTTTTATCTCAGTGGGTACAACAGTAGACTAACATATCCAGAGGTTAGGGGTTTGACTCTGAATGAGGCCACCCTTAAGAAAAATGTATCCACTCCCAGTGCCGTGAGGCTCTCTGGATAAAAGGATCTTATCACTAAGGATGTGCAGGGGAAACTCTGCCCAGTCCTTCCTCCTGTACGGACACTTTCCACACCTCCGAGCAGCCAGTCTCTTGGATACCTTATCTGGGTGTTTAAAAGTCCAGTATGAATCATTTTCCAAGACGAAGTCCTACATTTTTATCTATGTACATCTACAATATGTTTCCCACTGGCAGTGCCTTTCTTTCCACACATTGTACTGTCAGTTCATGAACTGTTCTTACAGCACACACAGACACACACTGTATATACTGTCTGAGATTAGCAGCTGGTATTGTGTACTCTCTGAATGTCACAGTGGTCCAGAGTGTATCAGGCTGTTGTAGTAGACAGATCTCTCACAGCTCTCAAAAATCATGTGATGACATTTTTCTACATCTGAGCTATCAATTATTCAGCTATTTTTATTTAACAATATAAGGTTCTTCTGAAATCACACAATTTTCTTTGAAACACAAGTGATGAAATCAAACCTCAGATAAAGATATTGAATCATGATGTCAAAGTCCAGATTCTTTGCAGTATTACTGTGTGAGTGCTTTGGTATAGTACCTCAGCTAGTCAAACATACCATGTTAAAGATAATGCAGGTATTTTTTGTAGTTTTGGCCATCATTTCTGTCTGGAATGTTAACGTTGTACTCACCAAGTCAATATCTGCCATCAAGGAACATCACTTAAAAGAGATAAGATGGAGCATGAAACACAAGTGATGAGATGATCAAACAGGCTGTAATTGAACTCCCATTGGTGCCCCAACTTATTTAGAAGAGAAAATGAATGTAAATTATTGCCCAAAGTGACCATTTTAAACACCCATGAGTATTTTCAGACTTTATGGTTTATGAAAACTCTTTGATCTACCATTTACTGTATAAAGTTTTCCTGTGCAGTGAGGGATCATCACTGATATTTTGAGCATGCTTACTTTCAGTTCCACTTCCAAATAACATGATTTAGAACATCTGGCTGAACTCATGGCTTTTGTTTATAACCTGTCCGATCGTGTGGATCAGAATCAAGCTGTACTGAACCAGAACTATCCTCTAACATGGTTGTCAGTGACCTTTCTACACTTTTTGATCACAACAAATGATTATAGTAAAGATGTCATTAAATCTATAGTTTTGTACCAAAATATAAAACATAGATAATATCCAAGCAGCAAAACATAATCACGTAGATTAAGACACTCATTTCAACTTTTTTTGTTGTTGTTGTTTTTACCATTGCTGCAACTTTCCCATCTATTTTCTAACCTCTTTACAGCAGGCTTTATATACACACTGCACTGACCTCATGTTTGCATTGTACATTTAGAAAAAAGTGTTCTGGAATCAGTTCCCACCAGCCCCCCCACCATACTGAAATAACACGTAACTTTGAAAGGTAGTTTGGATGTGCATTTCTAGCTTTCAGCGAAAATCAAATAACGCGAAGAAAGCCACAGCTCTCTGCACTTTCATCTCACCAATGTTGTGTTGACATCGCAGACAGATGTATTATTAGAAACATTGATTATTTTTCTCAGGATTTTCCTCAAGGCCCACCTGCTTTTTGAATATCCAGGTATCTGGTTACCGTCGCTGTTTTTGGAGCTGTGCCTGTGTGTAAAACAAGCAGTAGGTCTTACATGTAAGTCAGCCCAGGGGGAAGATTGAAGCCGGCCCAGACTGATTTATCAGTGGATCATATGTTCTGCCTCTAAGCCGCCGAAATGCGTTGTGGTCACCGCGGACTTTCCAGAGGGAATCGCACTGAGGCCCAACTGTCTTCATGACGGAGAGAGCAGAGGGGAAAGAAAGGCAGACGGAGAGGTGAGGATAGGGAGATATAGTGGTGGAGAGGGAAGAAAAGATGTACGGAGGGGGAAGAGAAAGGGAGGTGTTCATAGTGAGAGGGAGGCGAAATGGAGTACCAAACAGTATCACAGTGAGCTGGCCTCTACCTTGTGGCGGAGGAATGCGAAGCCACCAATATTTTGTCTTCTCCTTTGGAAACAGCTGCGTTTCCCTTTTTCAAAGATATTTTTTCCTTATTTATCGGATCCCTCAGGAGAGATCCATCTCCTGTCTCTGACACCGGCTTCCTCCTCTAAATCTGGGACCAGACCGGCCCAGCTCAGACGCACACACGTATGCACGCTCACACACATTCACCTGCTGCCCAAAAGCAGACATTAGCCACAGATCACTATAGCAGGCCTCTTTACTTGCCTGTACTGCTGCACGGCGATGGAGGCACGCACGAGACACGCAATAATTCGGGCCATCAGACAAACAGTGGCACACATTCACAGGCAGACATGCAAACAGTGACCCATAAAAAAAATCATAAGAATAATGAATAACCAGACTGCTGCCTATTAAGACTGCCACACACACAGACACATGCCCGTGTGATCTGTCTGAAGATGGTTTCCCACAAAGCCCGCCGGGCAAATAAAATGAGGATTCTTGACGACCATCACCCCGTCTTGGCATAGCATAAATAAAATGAGGCCTCAAACCCACAGAAATGTTTTGTTTTTCTCGAAATGGACTCCTGACAAAAAAAAAAACAAAAAAAACACAGCAGTACATCTTTGTTTACAGATTATTCACTTAGTGCCGAATGGTGGCAAATCTCTAAAGCAGCCGTTTGTTAGAGGATCCGTGGTCACAACCCAAGAGGAGAGCAGTTATGTAGCCGTCCTCTGTCACATTAATCGCAGAGGAAATGGAGCCGAACTTCAAGGACGGAGAATCATGCACGAAGAAGGAACAAGATCAGAGGCTTTTTTTTTTTTTCAAATAATCAGACCCCCTGTATGCCATGGTCGCTCATTTCCCCAATAAATATTGACTTTAATGGCATCTTAGAGAAGTATTTATGTGTCCACCTGTTATCCAACATTTGAGGATCTTATGTTGTGACCAAGAAACAGGAACGCACACAAAAATGACTCTTTTATTTTCAAAAATCGCTGATGGATTTGCAGCAACCTCTATTTTATAGCAGAGGATACCCAGACAAGCCCTCCTCCTCTGGCCACCTAAATGTTTTTCTCTTGTATCCCATGGCAACCAAGGGACAGCAAATCCTTAAAATCTGACCAGCTCTAAACAATGCATCTTTGAGTGTGCTGTGTACTGCCAGATTAATGATTCTGGTTTAGGCTTGTTGTTGTTAGTCGCATACGTTAGACAGCGAAGTGTTTGGTGTCACCGGTTTTGTTTATGACTGCAGTGTTTGGTTGCGTTTATTTTCTTGTTCGTGTCTAAATGAAACAGCCAGTAGTGTCTCTGCCAAACCCGCCTCCAAAGAGAACAAGATGTCAGAGGGGGAACAAAATGGTCTCCAGTAGAAATCTTATATCACTTTTATCCACAAGTGCCACACAAGCAGCATGAAGGCAAAATGGCAGAACCGAATCCTTATTTTTGTCGCTGAAGGATTGTAAAAAGCTAAAATAACTTATTACATTTACTTCTCTCACAGTAATTGAGTGGCTTCTTACTGAACTTGCGTAGCCGTCTAGGACTCTTTCCACCGCTGAGGATTCGAGCGCTTCCGTCCGCAAGACCAAGTCCTGTGTGAAGACCGCTGATCTAAGTTGAAGTGAAGTGTAGGCCACCATTAGTCTGACCAGAGGCTGTTGTGACAGCTGTACTCTACTGTAGAATTACATTTTTATTAACATCCCATAAAATAGGGAAAAAGAAAATTCTGTGTTGTTTATTTTCCAGCTCATTTCTTTCCTGATTTCATGGAATTTCCTTATAAATGTGAAAAAGATGTAGCACCGTCTTTTTGTTGACAGCTCATTGGCTCGAATTGATGCTCAATGAAACGAACCCTTGTTTTTACTGGGGCTTTTGGGGGAATTGCAACTGGCCATTAATGTCAATGAGAGTTTTCTCTGTGGCCATTTAGACCTGTAAGTGTTCAAACAGACACAAACGCTGGATAAAGATTGATTATAGACATGGGTGTAAAGGCTGAATGTGCACTCACAAGGCTCCTCACACACACACACACACACATTTGTCTTGTTAATCCTGTGAGGTCTCTCACCCTTCTCTCCACGCTTGTGTCTTACCAAATTTGTATGATACCTCTGCAACTGCAATATGACTTTGTGGCAGGTTTTTAATAAGACACAAAAGGTTGATCTGCAATTTGCAAGCAAAAATATCTGGCCCCTAAACTGTAACTCAGACGCCAAACCTCAACTCATACCCCAAATCTAATCCTAATTTTTAATCTCTGTTTAAAACACTAAACCAAAATAACATTCCTTATAACAACTGTGACTTTTAAAAGGCTTCATTTGCAAAAACGTAACAGCTCATGATCTCAGATTTTCCATCATCTGAGCTTTTATGAATTTTTGAGGTTTTGGCAGTTGGTGCTTTTTTCATTTCCATTGTTTTTGTTACAAACTGGGACACTGTCTGTTGGTGGACCTCTCCATGTTTCACAGCTGATTCAGACAATCTCTTCTCCCCGAGATACTTATCAGGGCTTGACAACTGTGTTTTTTCTGACATAGATATTTCATAGATTTCTTTTAATAGTTGGTGTTATTACAGATGTTTTAGTAAGCTGTATTTGCTGAGGTAGCCTTTACTGTTATAAGAATTACAGATGAATCACGACCAACAGCACTGCTTGTAATTTAAATCTGAGCCAAA
Source organism: Scortum barcoo (assembly GCA_023238725.1). Taxonomy (NCBI): domain Eukaryota; kingdom Metazoa; phylum Chordata; class Actinopteri; order Centrarchiformes; family Terapontidae; genus Scortum; species Scortum barcoo. The sequence goes on from CM041551.1 coordinate 7,702,153, forward strand.
ATGTATGCACATCAGCCTCTCTCCGACCTGTGCAGATGACAATAGACGTAAAAAGTCTGGAACCTCTTACAGTTGTTTCATGCTATGCTACTTTATGCTTTGGTGGGCTATGTTACACTCGATTACTTTATGTTACTTTACATGATGTTACCTTATGGTGCAACAGAAAAACACAGTCACATACCCTCAATGTTTAAATGTCCCCTGCAACAAAATAAGTGGATCCACATCTTAATCCTAAGTAATAGCGCTTGAGATGGAATAAAATCTCCTATTGACACGCAGGTATGACACATCAAGCTACCTGGAGGCCAACTGGAGACTCGGCAGAGAGCTGATGACTGCTACCACTCAGCTGTCAGCCCATCGATGGAAAATACTGATACCACACAGTCCAACAGCCATACCTCGGATATCTATCTGTTAGCAAAGCCCCAGCTGAGGAGCAATTACAGCAAATTATCCGCCTACCCTTGGGGTTAGGCACACACACTCACACACACAAACCCACACATCTTGCGCACTGGCTAAAAATCTCAAAACGACAAAAGATAGATGTGTGTCCAGACTTCATTTTATCATCTCGTACGGAATGCAGCGCGGTGGTGATAGAGCTCAGGGTGGTGGGAGCAAAAGTCAAACACTCTTCCTCCGTGGACGCGTATGAGTTTGTGTGTTTGCGTGTGTGTGTCCTGGAAGAGCAAGCCTGACATTATGTGTCATGGTTTTGGACGGGCCTTTTAGACGAACCCAAATGGTTTTTCAAGGATTATATGGAGGCTGATGGCTGTAGAAAAATGTGATTATATGGTTCAAATGGGGCCTTTGTTCCTGAGGATGCCTGTCCAGTGAGGTCATTATGTACTGCAACCTGTGGGAGGTAATGGAAGAGGAGCAGGCTGGATATTGAGGCTATTGATGAATGTGTCTGTGTATGTGTGTGTGAAAGAAAGGAGAAAATGCAGCCTAAATGATCAGGCTCAGAAAGTGCTGTGTTAGTTTGGGCTGTTTGCGCTTAGACAATGTTTTACAGTCTGAGTGTATGCCTATGTGCTTGAACTCTTGACAGTGCAAATGAATTTATTTGCTGCTTCTGCCCAGCAAAGTCATTGAAAACTCGTATGTTCTAGCTGTCAGATGGTAATTACAGACAGTGATACAGTACTTTGAGTTTGGAAACCTGGAGAATTTCAGCTGGATGTACACATTTCTTGTTTTTTTTTATAATATGAAATGTTACTTTGGCAGTGCTATAAATCCTCTGTTGGAAAAGAAAGTGAAAGGAAATGCATCAATATAGCTACTGAATCTAAAAAAGTTTTTAACTGGGGGACAATTGTCTCTTGACATGTTTAACAATGGACAATGTGCTATGATGGAAAAACTCAAATTCCTGTATTGGGAAATTATACAAAAAAAAAGCTCTCATTCATCTTGAAGAGACATTCATGTGCAGCCCACGACATGACCTTAACGGTGAAAGCATTACTACATCATTTGATTTATTGCTGCTATTTGTTACGTAGGTCATTGACGTTATGTTTCCAGTTCAGCAAATAACTGCTGAACGGGCCACAAAGATGTCACATCAAACCAGCTCAGAGAGAAGTAAACCGATGAATTCAAATATACTTTAACTAATGCTATATTTTGTTGCCCGTGCTAAGGTTTTGGATGACCTGGTCCAAGTAAGTCGTGATAGTGAACAAGCAAGCACAATAGCAGAAATTGAATTTAGCCATCAGTCATTTTATTATTTACCATTGTGATTTTCCTACCTATCCAACAAATGTCTGAAAAATGTATAATGCCCTTGTGAACACTGAAAATTAATATTAAAATGTCAAAAATCTGTGTTGCTAAGTTGGTTTTACTTGAGGAAAAAAAGTTAGGTGCTCTTTTGTCTACGTCTACACATTCTGTGGTATAAGTCAGTGATTTATATTTGCGACATGGCAGCGGGATAAACATTTTTTCTACATGGCCTTTCCCAGAGATTTCCCTGGTCTGATGATGATGATGATGATGATGATGTTTATGAAGGTTTTGCTCATGCTAACTATTGTGCCAGGTTTCGTTTTTGTTTATCCCAAACAAACCTGCTTGAAACACAAAACGCATCACTTCCTGCGCACCAGAGGAATTTTCCCAGGAAAGACACCCCACACACGTGTCTGGCCTGTCGAGCGTTAAACACATTTCTTGGCTGCTCTCGGCTGTCTGTCAGGAACATAACAGTAATTAGTAATGTGCTGAAATCCCTGCACTGATTTCTGCTGGACAACTGAGAGCAAAGCTGTCCGCTGCTGTTCTGTGTTTGCTAATGGGGCTTGACAGTCTGCAGAAGGGCTGGTCTCGCTGCCTCATATCCTCGCTATGGACTGATGCTTCTGCCCGGCCCCGAATTCTCACTTCACTGACCTCAGGGACTATGTGTGCGAGCTCCTCTGTCCTCCTTTTGTCTCACATATGTGGGATCCTCTAATGCGAGTGTGTGTTTTTTAATTCTTTGCTGTGACATTCACATCGTTTTTGTGCATATGTCATTGCCCATATGCGCGGACGTACCCTGCGTGCATGTGTGTGAGCCCTTTTGATGAAACATCTAGAGGTGTGTTTGTGTCCCAACGTGCATCGGACATAAACTCTTGCTCTCGCCAGTGGCCCTTGACTAGTCCTGTGGCGCTCAGTGTGTCAGCTTTGATGCCGGGTCAGGGGAGGAGATCAGAGCACAGGATGAGTCTCCAAAGACACACACACACCCTTGCTCAAAGTTAATGACGACTCCCAGCAGATTCACCCCTCTGTCCATACCTCATCCCCAGGAGCTGCCCTGCCAGCTGCCTGACTACAAAGAGCCGAAAACACTGAGCAGAAGGTGGAACCAGCTCCTGGTGGCAGTCAAGCACAGTGGCAACACCTCAGGCAGCTCACAGCACTGCGGTGTTTGTGTGCGTGTGTGTGTGTTTGACTGTAAGCTGCCAGTATTCGTCTGCTTTGCAAAAATCAACAGCTGTGTGTGTATTTTATCTTTCCACACTGCATCGATGCCAAAGGTTAAAGAGTTTGAGGCATAAAATCTGGCCCCTCAGAAAGACTGGTGTTTACAGCATTAAGATTTCCACTTAATGAGATGTTTTTCTTTTTGAATGAAATAGTGGCAATCGCCGAAAAGTTGTGCAAAAGCCTCCAGTGAAAGTCAATCTGATGGGCCAAACCTTTAATTAGATGGGACTTTGGAGGAATTAACGATAAATGGAAGACACGGTCGTATCTGACCTATCCTCAGAAACCATCGAGTCTGAGAGAAAAACCAGACAGATTATGGGCTGTAATTACATAAACACAGATGGATTCTTCTCATGCCTTGGACATCCAGGACATTTCTTATTGGTTTAGCAATCCGCAAAGTCTTTAACAACAACGCTGACAGGTTCTTGGTGTGCAAAAATTTAAGAGTTTGTGAAAATGTCTTTTTTTTTTTTTATTCTTTCATTCCCCTAATCCCCTTTAATTTTTCAGTCCCTCTCACCGCCTCTCCTCCAGTGTGATGCATTATGGTTCAGAGGAAATAGTAAATTACAGATTTAATTAGAAAGGAGAGATTTCTACGAGGGTCTTCGGGATCCAGTTTTGGCATGCTCCTTGCATAAAACTCCCACACCGCTCGGTTATTGAGAAGATACAGGAATATTTGCTGTGCTGCAGAGAAAAGCTGAGCCTGTTTTACAGCCACACTGGCCTCTTGTTCCCATGTTAGTTCAGCAAGGTCAGTGGTTCCGCCTGCAATCATCCTATTTCTTCCAGGAGACACAGAGCGAAAGCCGAAACCCAAACATCATCGCCCGCTACAAGGACGCTTCGCCGGGGCACGGAGATATCTTTTAAATCATACTTAAACTGTACGTGTCTCCCAAACTAAATGTCAACATCTGCTCTTTCCTGTTGGAACGAAGAAGCAGAGCAAACCCTGTGTGAAGTAGTGCATTATGGGAAAGAATGAGGGGGAACACAGATTGATCCTAGGAATCTTGTGAATATTGTGTGATTCTACTTATAATTTACGTCCAGTTGTAATGTTTAGATGAAGCGGTGTATTCTTCCAGAAACATAAGGGTTGTGGTGGCGTTCACCTCCTGTCACAAACCTGCAATGATTAATGTTAAAGTTTCCTTTAATTACTAGCTGCAGATACTTTTTTTTATATCTATAAAAGGAACAGATGAGGATATAGAAGCTCAAGACTTTCTGGAATGGCACACAAAATCTTAATCCTGTATCCTGTAGGAGCTATACTTAAATGTGTTGTGACACTGTCTGAGGCGTTTTATATGTCTGCAAACCGTACGAGTCTGAAAAATCCCTGTTTAAATTGGCAGCATGAACCATATCTCTCTGTCTGTCATCAAGCTGGTACTTAGTAAAATCTCACTGACAGATCTAATAAGAGCTCCCTTAAGACTCTATTATCTGGGTCACAGGTGCTCCGCTCTCTTTAATCTACATTGCAGCACAGGATACTGCAGGAAAGACTGTAACAGTAACACTGGGAAAGTAGTTTAGCATTAAGATAAATTCAGAAGATGCACCTTGGATTTGGATCTATTTGTAAAGGCTGTGGACCAAAACTGAGTCGTATGCTTACTTGCACAAATGTCATCACCACAAGGGAAAGGTTAATTACTCATCAAGCTTTGAGGCTAAAGGGTTCAATAATCTACTCTTTCAGACGGATAGATACCTGACGACATAATTACCTTTGAGAAAACCATCCATAACACTCCCCTTTTGTTAATTTTACCAACCGAGTGTTGATGAAAAAAAGTATTTCGGTGAGGGAAGGTGGTTGTTGGTTGTTTTTGCTCTGCGGTTGTGGGGACGTGTGAGACAAAGCGGGAGGGGTTTGATGCAGGCGGCTGTTCGCCAGCTGTCCCTCCGAGGGATTGGCTGGACGGCGTTAGCAGCGTGAGCGAAAGCGCTGACCACTGACCACAGACAAGTCTGCCTGTCAACCACCCCGGGGCCTTTTTCCTGCACAGCCTCTCTGTTTCTGCTTCACATCGAAGGCTTCACATCGCCGCCTTCCTCCTCCTCTAATCTGTTTTTCTAGTTTATTTCCAGTTAATCCTTTAAATTTGTCTGTCTCGCTTCCTTCCCCTTTCTACTTATAGATTTCATCTCTCTTGTTTTTTTATCTCGTACTTTTTCATTATGCATACCAAATTGGCGGTGGCATCCTCACAAACTTTCAGCGTGTTTTAATCCGTTCACTGGCAGTCGCTCTGCTTTATTTTCACTCCAGAGCTTGCTGTCATTAATCACAGTCAGATTAAATTTAGTCTCTTCTTCTATCGTTTTTCTCCTGTTTGTCCGCTCTTTCGCCAACCCTCCCCAGCCTCCTGGCTCAAAGTTTCACTCACTCGTCTTTCTTTCAGCACCTTTTCCCTTTTTCCTTCCTTTGCTTCTTAAAGCGGCACGCAGTTTATAAAAAGCCAACCTGTCACACTGAAGTCCCAGTCTGTTATTTCAGTTCTTCCAAAGCCGGTTTGTAGGGGATTGAGATTTTTTTTTTGTATTTTCATATAATGTAGTCAGTCAGAAACTAATGCAGCTTTACTTTCCCATTACAGCAAAGTGATATATTGTTCAGAATATATAGTATCTACGTGAAAATATTCCCTTGTCATATGAGAGAATGATCACTTTAGCTACTTGTAGACAGTTTTCTGCCAAACGCTGACATGAGTTTGTAATATTTTTCATTTAAAATATGGAGTGAATTTCAAGTCATACTCACGATACAGGTTTATATAGCATGACTTATGACATATATGCTGATAACCACTCATCATGTGCAGGCTGTGGATATAAGGACCATATGAGTACATGTGATAGCAAAAGATTCCCAGGGTGAAGGGGTGTGTGTGTGTCTGTGTGTGTGTGTGTGTGTGTCTGTATGTGTGTGTGTGTGTGTGTGTGTGTGTGTGGGTTGCCATAATACCTACAGCAGCAGGGATGGGACAGCGGCGCCAGATGTTGCGCAGGTGGAAACGAGAGAACAGCTCCTGTCAAAGCGTCCAAGTGAATCTGCGACTCGTCCATCTCACTCTCTTTCTGTCACTAACCATCTCCAGCTCTCCTCCTCTCATCGCATCCCGGGCTCTGCCTCTTTCCATCTCTCCTGCTGTTTAACGTCCCCTCGGTCTCTCCATCTTCCCCTCTGTGACAACTGACTTTGTCTTTTCTTCGTCTGGTCTTGTCATCTCATTCTCTTCTCTTCTCCCTCAGGTGTTTTCTTTTCCTGTGTTATTTTAACGGGCATAACCATTTTTTTTATTAACATTCAAATTATACCTTTTTTTTTAAAAGTACATTGCTCTTTCCGTTCATGTTGTCCAATCTGATACATCACAAAAAATGTTCTTCCCTCCGAAACGATTTTTAATCCATTTCCCTCTCTTTTATCATTTCTCTCTGTTTCTTTAATCTCTGTTTTTCACTGCTTTTCTCTTAATCTCACTCTCTTTTTCTCTCTACCATATTTCTGACTTCTATTCTTTCTTTTTCTTTTCTTTCTTTTTCTCTCAAACCTTTAATTCAGGTCTTCTACATCATTCTCCACCTACAGCACCAATCATCATGTATTCCTCTCTCCTCTCCTTACTCACTCTCTTCCTTTCCCTTTCTCTTTCTGTCTCTTGTGCCTATTTGCTTCTCATTGCAGATTAAGTCACCCACAGTGGTCATGTGACTCATCTGAGAAATTCCCTGCCATTGTTAGGTTTTCTGGTTAACTAGCCAAAGTGAGTGAGAATGAAAAAGAAAATAGTTGACTGTTTAAAGTAAACACCAACTTCGTCACTCGTCGTGTTTGTGTGTATTTTTCTCATGAACTGCTGACCATCGACGGCTGTGCGGTAATAAAACAGAGCCGTAAAATCCACCTACAGATTGGTATTCACACACATGTGACACATAAACACTCGTTTCCTGCGGTTTCCATCGAGCGCTGCTTGCACCAAATCACTAATATAATCACTCTTCCCCCATCTTTAGAATCACTCTGAATGAACTCCTCTCTGAATCATCCAAATCTAAATCCCTTTTCCCTTCTGTGTGTTCCTGTCTCAAAGCTCACGTCATGGTAGATTAGCGCAGAGGTTACGCTCCCTGTACGCGTCTTGTGAAGACTTCCCTTTGATTTTAGATGCGAAACCCCAGTGGATTTCAATTGAATTTCAAGCTGAGAAGGTGGAGAGGCAGCTGGAATGCTACTCAGCTGCTAACGCCGGGGCTCCCAGGCTGCTAACGGCGAGGACTGCGGCGATAAAGCGTACTTTAATGTGAGATGCGAGCCTGGAGGCCGTCTTCATATTTCATAGTTTTAATTGTTTGTCTTCGTCTGGACGCTGCTCAAAATGACTCCACTCTCTGAGATAAAAAAAAAAAAAAAGAAAGAAGATTGATTTGAACTTGAACAGGCCGGCGAGTTGTTGAGTGAGCTCAGGTGCGCCTTGAGATTTTGTTCGGATGTGGGGAAGATAAATGTTAAAAGAAATGTGTCCTGCAAATTTCATTAAAGCCTAATGAAATCAGCGCGTTCATTTTTCACCTCGCTCGTTTCCTCCTCGGCCAGAATATTTTTTTACTTCTCTTGTACGATTGTAGATTTTGTAGCATTTCTCGCAGCTTCTGTATCTCCCGCCTGGTGAAAAGAACAACAGAAGTGTCGACAAACGTAATGCTGCAAAGCGACTATTGCTGAATAAAATCTAGTGTTAAATGGGCAAATTGAATATTAGTCCTTCCATAAAAAGTGGGGGCGTGGAAGTGACAGATTAAAACATGAATTGTCAAAATTAAAGCAACAAAGGGTGTGTTATACAGACTTTTAATCCTTTGGAAGGGGCAAGTTTAAAAAACACTATCCTACATTTACCATAATGCAACCTTTTCCTGTAACACTTTCCCTGGTAAATCATTCATACATTGTAACGCAGGTTTTCTTTTAGAAATGTTGCAATCTATAAACCCAAGCTGAGATAACCCTGATGATGTCACTGTGATATGTCATCTGGGTCATTTTCTCAATAACAAATCTGATCCAGAGCTACAGAAGGTGTTTTTCAACTGTTTGACAGACTCAGTAGTACTCTTAATAACAAGTAAAATGATCTGTAAGTGTAATTTGGTGGAGCGCCCCTTTAAGACTAATACAGGTCAATTCAAATAAAGAAGGTACACACTGTTTTTATCTAGTTTAATCTGCTAATAAACCGCTGCAAATATTTAAGACAATGAAACTCCCCATTTAAGGTTAATTTCCATTTCTCTGGTGTGACTACAAGGTTAGCAAATACATGAATACTGAATGAAGGCTTATGAAATCGGAGGAAGAGATTCGCCTGTTCTTCCCATCCTGCTTACATTCTGTGAATGCTCGATACACTGTAAAATAAATCTACACAAAGAAGTCTGATTTAGATTTATATTTGTTTGGTATGATGCTTGGATTGCCAGCACCGTCTCCCAAACACAGTCAGCCTTCTCTGTACAGTTACACACAGTCCATTGCAGCAGATGTAATAAATATTTGATACATGTGAAACTCTTGCTGACCTTCTCACCACCTACAGTCAGTTTATCAAAGAGTTTTCGTGCCAAAAAAAGTCAGTCAATTCTTAAATAGGGAATATAAAATTTCAAGCTGTTGCTCTTTAAGCCCAGGGCTGCTGGAGGGAGTGTTGTAAAGTCATTTAGAGTACCATGACCTCTGTTCAAGTCCTCCACACACAGACACACAAGCTTAGCTGATCTATCTACCCTGTACAAGACCAGACCCATTATCACACACAGTTGCTGCGACATCTGTCTGTGTGTGTGTGTGTGTGTGTGTGTGTGGGCAGCTCAGCTCGTGGAGTACGACGATGATGAAATGGTCACTGTCACATTTGATGAAATTCACAGTGACGCTGATATGAATAACATCCCATTCTCTATAGGTGGTTTCCTTCTGCTTCAGTGGAAAGTGTGTGAAGCACAGAAAGGCAGAGCTGGTTCAGACTTAAACTGAGAGGCTTCAATTATCTTAATTTGTTATGACCACGTCACAGCAGTATTCTTCAGGATGTGACTGTTTTTTCTTCAGAAATGCATCAGAGCTAGAAAGACACGCCTTCCCTCCCTGCCTCCTCTGCTCAGTTTGTTACTTAAGTTGATCATTTATGTATCTTGGAAATGTCTGGGGAGGAGGGGAGCTCTTGACCCTCCTGGGTGTGGGCACAAGGTGGGGCTGGCACTTTTGGGAGAGTCTGATTGGTTCCAGCGTTCTCACATCAACACAGTTTTCTCTTCGGCTATGACTCTGGGAACAAAATGTGTCATTGGTCCATTCTGGGTGGGTCCCCACATCATAAAATTACCAGAAAGTTTTAATAAGTCTGGCTCAAGTACAAAACCAAAGTCTTCTTACCTAAGCCGTGGGCTATAAAAGTACCCAAATTAATCTTCAAAATAAAAAAATCAGTTTAAATAAAGTAACAACTTTGGCTCCATAGACCCCCAATTACTGTTTTGACCACCTCAGATATATACTCTTAAGTCTTAAATCTGTCTGAAACTGCTGGAGACACACTAAATATGAAGCCATGTGTTGGGTTAAAGTAGGAAGGAGGAAGACTCCCTGATGTTTCCAGTGGACAGCCTGCCACCATTTATCAACCCGGGGTATATTAGTTTACTTTTTAAAAACATCAATGCGAGCTGTTTTCACCTGTTTCTAGTCTTTATGCTAAGATAAGTGAAGCACCTGCTGGATGTAGGTTCTTATTCAGCACAAAGACGCCTAACTCTCAAGAAAAAAGCAAATAAGTGTATTTCCCAAAATGTCAAACTTTTTCTTTTAACTGAGGTAGTAGTAGAGAACAGTTTTAGGCACATATATGATGTTGGACATCTATGTTTGGTACTACTGCAGGTAAAAAATGAAGGCGGTAACATACATCCAGCTCTTGTTCCCAGATAGTCTGCACTAAACCTACTGAAACTCACTGCAGGATAATAGTGTGTGTGTGTGTGTATGTATGTTTAGTGTGTAGCATACAACAAAGCATTCAAATCAGCCTAAGATGCAGTAAGAATAGTATGAGTGTGTTTTGCGTACTAAGGCAACTATGTCACCAGTTTTTTTTTGGTGTGTTTTGCAGAATATAGCACACACTTGAGGCTCCGCGTTTGCCGTCTGTGTCTGCCCGGGTATTTCTGTACACCACCTTCTAATTGCACTTGACATGGCCCTCTTTATTCATTTCCCTCTTCTCACTCCGTGTGTCCGTCGACATACTGGCTCTGCAGGCTCTTTGCTGTGGGAGGAAAACCTCCAGCTGAGACAGGAACCGAGTCCCCGGAGAGCACATTATCATTATGGCGCATATTGCACTTAAAAGCATAGGAGGGAGCACATTTGTTGGTTTTTGTCATTTCACGGCGTCAGAAGTGGTCGCCGAACATCTCTAAGTTTGCTGCCGCTGAAAAGAGAAATCATGGGCTTTTGCTTCGGACTGATGATAACAGGGGTTTATTTAGGGAAGCTGGAAGCCACGAAACCTATTAGGCCTAAAGTATAAATCACATGTGATCGTTTTAAAGGCTTCTTTGGTCGACCTCTGCGCAGTGTCTATAAAAAAGGATATCCGCTCATCACTCACTGATGTATATTTACACTGAAGCCCTGTTTGTAAATATGCACGTTGGTCCTATTTGTAAAAATGTATCATAAATGTGAGACAAACCACAAAAAAGTGGATCAATCCATTATCACCTACATTATTTTCTAAACATTAAATCTGAGCAATACATGATTTCTTCTGATAAACAGGAGTACAAAACGTGAATACCGCTATTTAACTGTATGCAGAGTTCATTTTCACTTGTCCCTCTGTATTATCTTTCCCCTTCGTGCACAATGTAATGTCCTAATCCTGTGTGTGTGTGTTTCTGTCCCACAGTGGAGTACGACAGGGAGCTCTCTCCGCAGCGGCGTCACCACAAGGAGTTTAAGTTCAACCTCTCGCAGATCCCAGAGGGCGAGGCCGTCACCGCAGCAGAGTTTCGCCTCTACAAGGAGTGCGTGAGCCGCGCCTTCCGCAACGACACCTTCCTACTCAAAGTCTACCAGGTGGTCAAGGAGCACCCTGACAGGTAACACACACACGCATAGTGATAAGATTTCAACAGGAAGATAGCTGGTTTTTAATCCCTGTAACTGAGAAATGAAAGGTGTCTCACTTTCTTCATTGGCCTCTGCTACGCCTGGATGTCTCCTAAAATCTTTGTTTAATCTGTGTATACAATGTATTGTATCTGTGTCTTCCAGTAACATGTACAAAACCACCAATTACAGTATTATTTATACTTATGTATCATTTCAAATAACATATGTTCCCTTGTTTGTGCATCATCCATCCATTGTGTTTTTACCTTATGAATCAAAATATCAGGGTCAGGGTTCCCAGTAAAAAGCAAGCAAAAATAAAATCAAACTCATATAGTCTGAGTGATTTGCTTCTCCTTCATCTTCTTTCAGACTGACTGGGCACATAAAGATTTTCAGAATCTTTGTTTCTTCTATAAATCCTATACAACATAATTATCTCATATTCAAACCGTCTAAATATACACCGCTCTTTTGATGTATCATTTTGTACACATTTCCCTGTAATTCAACCTGACACATTTGCTTTCTTTGGCATATTGAGGGAAATCTAAAATAAAGTGTTGAGGACTTGACAGTGCTTGGCCATGCAGGATCTGGTAGGTTTGTTGAGAGGTTGCACTGCGGTCGCACTCCAAATCAAAAGTCAACAAGGCACAGGGTGTTACTGAAAACAGCATTCGACTTTTCCTGGAAACAAAAAGGTAAAGATCATGATCGTAAGAAAAGCCCACCCACCCCCTGCATTTCTCTCTATCTCTCGATCTTTCTCCCTGTGCGTTGCGATGTTTATATTGTAAAATCAAGCAAAACCACGTCTTACAGAAATAGCACAGCTTCAAAATCCTCCCGTCCCCTAAATGAGCGCAGCTAATACACGCCAAACATTTATATTACGTCTGCAGGGGCAGATAAACAACCAGTAAGATTTCTGAATAATATTTGTATTTTGTATATTCAAGCCCGCTCTAACATAAGGAGAATTTCTTATATACATTTAGAAGCTAACATCTTATGTCGCCCAGTATATTTTGTCACTCATTAACTTTCGTATTTCATGTTTAGTATGATCAAGAAACAAAACACCTTGATGTGGGGTATCTAACACCAAACGTTCTCAGACCACAGTCCTGGGCTCAAGATGATCCACTCTGGGGTCCACGGATTGGAGAACTATAAGAACGTCAGCTATGGATGTTGGCAAAGTATATCTTTCTGTCTGTCGAAAGGTTTCTATGGGTATCAAGAGCTACTTATTTGCTGCATTCCTTTATCCCTACAATGGGTGGTTTGTGCTCTCAAGTCTGGTGGTAAAGCCTTTTATTTTTGGAGATATTTGGAGATTAAAGGGCCCATATATCTCGAATTTATGTGTGTTATTGCAGGACAGGTTTTTTTTTTACCTTGAAGAAAATTACAGCCTGGATGGAGCGTTCTCAGGTGGAGAAAATGTGCTCCTAGTGAATTCAAGGTGCAACACGCATCCACTGACACCATCGTCGATACAGCATTGAAGTTGTAACTGCTTTCATTTTATCTCACTTATCTTCGTTCTCCTCCGGTGCTGATGTCTGAGGTTTGTCGGTTTATAGAGAAAACCTGTTAAGAAAATGCTGTTAAGCCTTTGTTGTTGTTTCCCCCCCATTTTCCGCCTTTTGCAAAACTGTACCTTTGTAATCGCCCGAGCAGTGGGGAGCCTATTAACTTTCTCGCGCCCCTCCTTCCTGTAAAAACCTGACTCCTATTTAGACTCTAAGCCATAATGATAGAGCGCTTAATTAGACTGACACCCTTTGTACTTTTCATTTGATTGGGATGGTTTTGCTAACAGCAGGCAAGGAATGTGTGAGACTACAATGCCAAAAATGTGGCAGGCCTGACACCGTATCGAGAAAGGGCAGGTTTTTTACCAACCAAAACCCATTTAGCACATTTTCCCAGCTATTATGCAGTACCCAAACAGACGATTTCATTCCTCTTTTTCCTTGTACATGTAATTATGTTCCTGCGAACAGTAATATTGCTTTTATTCTGATAAAATTAAAAAAATTGTTTAGGTATATAATCTCCTTCTTAAGATAATGTTTTCTTACTTACATTTTGCTTTTGTAATTTTAAAAATATGCCTTTTCAGCAGTTCACAAGATGAAAGCACATGAAATAACCAGGCCAGCTGTGAACTGCACCCTCCCACTTTGTGTTACATTTTTAACAACCGTGACTGACAAGACTTATAAAGGAGATTTATTGTAGCAAAAAAAAAAAAAAAAAGACCTCTGACCTTATTATTCCAGTTCATTTAAGCAGTCAGTCAATAAGAAGTTTTACAGTAGGCTCTCAGTAGCCCTCGCCCCGCAGGCGGCTCTCTGACCGACCCCCTGCTGTCCCGCATCAGCCGCTGCAAAGATGAGGTGGAAACATCAGTACACCGGCCCACGCTGCGACAAACGTGTGAACTTCGCAGCGGGGTGGGGAGGGCATGTGAGGGAAAACAGGGGATAGAGGCTCATACGGAAGCTGTCAGAAACACTCTCATTAATGACCAATAAAGAGGGGCTGCTGATGCGTGACTGCAGGGGCATTCTCCGAACACCTGGACGATTGCGAGGCTTTGATGTCGGCCAAGGAGGAGGGTCCAACAGGCCCGACGCCGTGTTATTACTACTGTAATGGGACAGTGGGAGGACAGGCCCTCTTATCACTCACACTCTGTCTTTTCCTCACAACTCCTCCGTTCTCTTTTCATTAATTAGTCCACAGTCGTAGTACGTGGGTCTTTTTCTCTCTGACACATTCCTCCATCCTACAGCCTGATTACATTCACACAAAATATTGTAAATGATATTAACATGCCTGTAGCCTGATACCAAAGGTTTAATTCCTTCCTTCGCTCCCGTCCCTGAGAGAGGTAGACTGTATGGTCAAAGCTACAGTGGAGCACAATACAGTGTATCCCCGCATTTTCTGTTAAGTGCAGCTATCCATCTTTCTGTCATTCTGTTATGATACTGTTACCCTGACACAAACCACCAGCTCCTGTGTTTTCCTTCAGTTTCTTAAAGAGGTAGATCAGTCCTCGGCTGCTCTGAGCTATAATGACACCGGAGCATACATCTGTGTTTTAAAGCAATAGAGTACAATATACCAATGAACTACTATTATACAGAGCATTATCATATTTAACTGTAGAGACAAAAATATCAATATTGTTAAGTCTTTTTGATGACTATGGTACTGTTTGCCCAAAAATGCAACCTGCAACTTCATTTCTCCAAAATGTATAGGTCTTAAAAACTTTGAAGATTTGTTTACCTGGTTAGCAGAAAGCCAATCTAATGTCCATCTTGAATAACTAGGTCAACACTTTACCTCAGAGCTGTTTGACTTGTTAGCACTAAAGTGCTGAGCTTAATCGCATTAGCTTATTTTTCCTCCCACCATCCCCTTTTCCATTTCCATTTTCCAGATACCAAAAAGTTTCTCTGGTTAATTAGGACCCAAAAAGGTCAAGTCACAAAATGTTTTTTTGTTATCATCTGTAATCCAAACTATTGTTTCTTTCCCATCATCTCCCACGTCCTCCCAGAGAGGCAGACCTGTTCCTGCTGGAGTCTCGCAGGCTGTGGGCGGCTGAGGAGGGCTGGCTGGAGTTTGACATCACTGCCACCAGCAACCTGTGGGTGATGAGCCCAGTGCACAACCTGGGCCTGCAGGTCAGCGTGGAGACCAGCGGCGGTAAGAGATTCATCTTTACTTACTAATGCAAATCAACATTACCATTATGGCGAGTCTCAGGATGTGTAGTTTTTGAGCGCTGTGTCTTCTGCAAACAGGACAGAGCATCAGCTCCAAGGAGGCAGGGCTGGTAGGACGCGACGGCGCGCTGGAGAAGCAGCCTTTCATGGTGGCGTTCTTCAAAGTCAGCGAGGTGCACATCCGCACCGCCCGCTCCACTGGGGGAAAACGTCGCCAGCAGAACCGCAACCGATCCACACAGCCGCAGGAGGGATCCAGAGGGCCGGGCCCAGCAGGTCAGTCTGATATCCGCTGCACAGACGCTGAACCTTAACTGATCTCATCAAACGACGCAGCCGTGAACACAGTCAGACACAAAGCTTGGCCTCGTCCTGACCTCGCTACATCCGTAACTGATGTCTAACCTGTTTGGATCAGCGGATGGGTAGCATGTGTTTGAAGTGTTCCTCTTTGAGACAGATGATAAATTGGAGCCGACTTCACCCGGAACTCTCTCTAATCAGCCGCCATCAGATGAAAATCCTAGCCCAGGGATGATGTCCAAAATCTGTTTTTACTGTACTTTTTACTTTTCTCTGCATGGATTTAGGGGAGTGGAGTGCATCCTGAAAGCTGCATCTTGATATAGTGTTTTTTCAGAAAAATATATAAGATGTTTATCAAGGGTATTTCTGTGGCAGCTCTCCAGACAGGTTGATCTAGAGAGTTGAACGGAGGGTTTTGCCCAAGGTTTTAAATCTAAAAAGACTGTAGAGTAAATGAGAAAAGGCTCAAGTTTGAGATAATTGGGTGGTGCTAAGTAGAGATCATTGAAGATACTGGATAAAAGTGCGAAACAATACAAAGTGTGGACTAGTGAATATTCAGTGATTTAGGACGCAGACTGCAAATCCATCTTGACAGGTGACCTCATCCTCTGAACCTCCTCATCAGTCCTCCCCGCTCCTCCTCCTACCCAGCAGATGATGTAATGAGCAGGTATAAGCCTGATGTTATGAGCTCCGCAAGCTTTTCAAATTAAATCAAACCCTAATCCGCCCACCTTTCACCTGCTGCGTAATTCTGGCCAGACTTTACAGCACTTAAGGCTGAGCTGCTCCTGTGAGGCTTCATTGTGTGGCTAGCGTGGTACATAAAGCTAGCACTCAGTGAGCCCGCTGTTAACATTGGTCTGATCCCTGGCTAATTTGACAGATGAAGCATCGTGTTAATATTAAGCCATCACGGCTCAAAGCTTTCACTCTGCACTGTATCAGAGGAGACTTCAGCAGGCAACCACCTCTGTATGTTTTAAGTTTAAGTTAATATATCACAGCTTATCTTATGTCCAATATTTTGAAATTGCTGCTTCAAAAAAAATTGCTTTCCACAATATCTGCACATGGCAGCTTTGTATGGCACAGTAACGGAAAGATTATGCTTGTACCAAATAGTGTGGAATAGGCAACTAAAACGTTTGGTTAGGTCTAATGAAAGATCATGGACAGGTCAATAAAAACATAAAAGGCACGCGGCTTCCTGCACTGGCCTTAAACAGTTGCATTGCTTGTAAATCATGAGGTGCAGGATCGACCAATATGAAAGTGCATATGTCAGAAAATACCTAACTTGCATAGTCTACCGTGGATTTATGTCATAAATGTTGGTCTAAAATTGGGGATAAAATAAAAAGATACATAAGGCTGAGTATAGCAATGCTTACATTCTGTGGCATAGCCTACACGGCACATACTTCAGGTAGCCAAAGAAAAGCCTGAGCTCGGCACACCTGCGTGCTGGATTCATGTCAGACTTGTGATAAACGACGTGCAAGAATCAGCCCAAGTATACATGTCCTGAATCCAGGAGCAGAGACCGGCCCAAAGCTAGCCGGGTCCCGCTGACTGGAGCTGAGTCTCGGGTCTGCGCCCCAAAAAACCTGGCAAAATGTGGGCCAGAGTCATCTCACATTTGGTTCTCTTGTGCCAGAGCAGGGCTTAGCACGCTGACACACAGCTGCAAATGACTTGGCCGGCTACCTGGGAAGCGATTTACCTCTGCTGCCCCGTTTAATGGCTCTACCATCTGCATGGTATACAGAAGTATTTGTGAGGACAGGTTGGGTCTGTTCTCACTGCTCCTCTGAAAAACCCTCGCTGAAATTTGTTGGCTCTGTCTCCTGTTTGTTCAGTACATCTCCCTCACTTTTCTCAGTAGGCTACAGTGTGATGCTGTTAACACAAGAGGTTGTAAGTTAAATTCCTGCAGGGCTTTTTCTCAGTAATTGCGTTAGATGAAAGCCTTGGCTGACATAGCAGAGAACAAAGACTCATCATTTGTTATGCTACGGGACAGTTGGAGTGTACCACATGTTCAGTTTTGGCTCCAGACCTGTACTCTCCTCTACCCAGCTGTCTTTGTCTTAAGATGTCCTAAGATGTCTTAAGACTTTAAGTCGACATGTCTTGAAGACGCGGTGATCCTGAGGCACACCAGTGAGTTGAGGGCTCAGGTGCACCCCATGTGCTCACAATGTGGGAGAGTGTTTCCGTAACAGCTGTTATCTCTGCTCTCTTTCATTATGCGAAGGAATATTTTTGTCAGTTGTGAATAAAATCATATTCAAGTTAAATGTTAACAGAATGTGTCTTACTTTAAAAAGCGAACAAGGCAGGCTGGCTGCACCGCGTCCCAGACTATATCAGGAGGATGAGAAACGTTTCTCTAAGGTGAATCTGCTCAGAAATCTGCTCTAACAAGGACAATCTGTTAAATATGCGTCCTGGAGGATTGGACTTTACATAACCCAAAACATCAAGACCTCTCCGCCTCGCCACTTGGGACGACGGGGAGTGTAAATATTTAGATCCTACACAGGAAGCGGGGAGGCCCCCCTCGCGACAGCCAAGTGTCAGCGGCCAGTGGAGGACTGCTGGGATTGGACGGGATGGGAGGATCCGTGAGGAATTCAGGAGGGCATATGGTTTCAATACTGCATCACTCACTCCAGAGACAGGGAGGAGGACAGGATGAATGGGGAGAGCATCCGTCTTGTGGAGCGCTCGTGGGGAGAAACAAAATGTGGACGCTGTCGCCCAGTTTCTATTTGGCACAGAGCTACAGTGCATCAGTTCAGGCCACCGCGGCTCCAGCTAAAAGGAGTATTTCACCGTTAATTCACCCTGATGCTTTCTTTCCGAAAAAACACGAGATCTAAGGCCGAAGGCGGCAACGTGTTTGTTTTTAATCTCTCTGGTGTGCACTAGCTTCCACACAGAGGCTTTTTTAAAAACTTTTTTTTTGCTTGAGTGACTTTGCTCTGTGTGTTTTCTAAAAATAGTTTCTCTCCTCTGCCCAATCTGCACACTCCTGACCTGTGTGGTTAACTGACTTCACTGCATCAGTTTGGTGCCACTTTAAAGAGCCACTGTTTAAAGAGCTGTTTTTTTTTTTTTTTTTTTTTGTCATCAAGATCTTATAAATTTTGCTGCTTTGATTAGTCATGAAAATACTAAAATGCCTGAAAAGCATATAAAACAACCTTTTAATTATGGAACTTAATTCTCCCCACTGTATTGCCTATGAGGCCTTGGAACCTGTTATTTTCTCATTTTCACAATTTTAGTGAGCTGGATTTCAAACATGTGACATTAAATGTTTTCCAGATGACAAAAGAGGAAAGACAAATAAATTTCTGCAGCCTTACTTTTGAGATTGTATATGTATGTTTTTCACCGACAATTTATAGACTAATGACTTGTTTTCTCATTTATTGGGCAAATTGCTCTTTTTTTGTACATTTGTTCCTCAAATTTGGAGTTAAGTTTAGAGTTGCATGTATGCATATTTCTGTCTGCATAATTCTTCCACCCCCTCTGGGCGTGCCTGATGTGTACACAGTGGAAAACGCTGCTGTGTACCTTGCCAAAAGAACAATACAACACCTTTAAAGGTAATTTGGGGTTTTGTGGGCGAAGAAGGCCGGGGAGGTAATGGGATTCGGGTTGGGCTCTGGCTGTGGGGGAAGTTAACAACCATCCGGGGAAGGAATATCACGTCCCGGCACAGCACAGGCGGCCTGTAATTAGGCCTAGCCAGTCATTAGCTGCACAGCTAAAAGACTGACCACACTAACAGTATCGCTCAAAGAATTATAATGACACGGCGCTCGGCCAGCAGTGGTTTTTCATCTGTCTCTCCTCTCCTCCCTCCTCCTCATTCTCCTCGCTCCCCCCCCCACCCGACCTCCTTTTGTTTACCATTGGAGTAATTAGACACGGTGGAGCTCCCTCGCAGGGTTTAATAACCTCTGTGATGAAAGACAGGAAGAAAGATAAACTTCAGTAGTGGTTGGTGGGAGGGGAAAGAGAAGAGAAACGTCAGGGACAGCAGTGACGTTCTTCTTTCATGTCTCCATCGGCTCTCTCTCCTTCCCTCTTCTGAGTTAAGGGCCCAGATTTTATTTTAAACACTGGGCCTATGTAACCTGTGTTTTCTGTCACCACCACCTTTCTGGGAGGTCATGTCATTTCTACTGTAAATGCTGCAATCTTTTCTCGCTCTGGAGTTGTGAAATTGCCGGAGCAAACTATAGAATTACAGTGAAGCAGTATGAGAGACTGTGGCCTGCTGGGGTTGAAATGACTTTTTAATGTCAAATTCTCTCACACACACACTTCATACACCAAGCACCCTGGCTATAACGTCTGAATTGGCACCATTTAACTCTTATATTTTTGGAACAACATGTAATAAATATAATTTATTTCCCTTTCCTCCTGACTGACATGGGTGCTAGTAAAAGTGTTTCGGGGGCTTAATGAATGGCAGGTAGTGTAGCGAAGGGTTAATATCAGCCCAGGATCGAAAGTCTCAGTGTTAAAGAGCTACAGTGCTTACGCTCAGCGAGGAGAAGTGTTTCCCCTGCTATTAAATAGACAGGGTGGGGTACCGGCAGCCGCTGCCCCACCTCATTGAATTCAATGCGAATTGGTTTTGGAGGAGAGTTTTAGTGTTACACACTCAAATGGATGCTTGTCAACTCACAGAGAAACATTTCCAGGTTAAACACTGTTAGGTAAGCTGCTGTAATATGTGAGTAGAGCTCAGTACCATTCACTACCATGTCAATTAAGGAAATCCTGCTTCCATTTGATATTCAGATATTGGCTCCGTTCTTTAGGCGCTGCAGAGGAACTATTAGATATTTTAGGTCATATGCACTTTCCTGTTTTTGTAGAGAGTTAGGAAAGTTTGTTGCCACACAAGATTTTTGTTTAAGTAAATGTTTGTTATCACTGCCTACCACTGAATGATGCAGCACAATGGTGACTGAGCTTATGACCCACTGATGAAAGCCTGCAGCATTTGCAGTATTAAGACCCAGGTGTCGGCTGCGACTTTCTCGGAAAAATCACAAGTGGTGCGCAGTTAGACGTTTAACACAACAGACTCACTCTTCGACGCACCTGTGTGTCAAGCAGCCTACTGTTTTTTCTGGTCACTGCTGGCATTGCGAGTGAATAGTTACTAAGGCTGAATAAACGGTAGGCCAAAGAAATTAAACTCTTTGAGATTGTAACTTCAAATATCAGATCAAACAAAATATTAAATAGTTTTTAGAGTAACTTTAGAGGTGTAGGTACTGTAGATTTGCTAAGCCACACTAACAGCCTGTTAGCTGTACCTTCACATTAGAGGTAGAAACACGAGAATGATATCTAAAAAGCACGTCTCCCAAAATGTTAAACTATACTTTTAATGAAAGATTGTCGTGAACCATCTGAATTATGTTGTGAGTTTTTTTTACTTATTCACTTCTGTGCAAAACTGCAAATCCAGTGTCACACTGTAACCCACTAACCCTTACAAACACATTACAGTGTAATAAGCACAGACTGTTAATTAGTATAGTAGTAAGTAGTGTGAGACAGATTAGTATAATAAGTATAATATGTAGAGTAAGTTTTTCATGGTGTTGTTCCCACCTTTGCTCTCTGTCAAGGAAAGGAAAAAGAAATGAATAGAAGCCTCATGGGAGCCGGAGCTCAGCGGTAGCTGTGTGGCATTAAATTTTTACAGGCAGGAAGGGGAGATGTGGTTTATGGGCACCACAAATCTGGGCCTTTACACTCAATGAAAGCCCACAGTAAATATCAGCTTTATTCCTTTTAAAGAGCCCCACAGACTGTAAATGCTGATGGCTTTGAAGGCCAAGAGGTGCAAGGAAAATGAGTTGGGCATAGATGCGTGTGTTTGTGTGTGTGTGAGAAAGAGAAGAATAAGTAATGTTTTACTGTACTGGTATCAACATTCGGTTTAATTTAACGAGTCTTTTACAGTTACATCAGCTGATAATATTTACTGCTTCATGCACACGTAGTGTTGCACTGATTTATTCTTTAAACAAACAGAATAGAACATAAAACAAATAGAATAATAATACACTGTTAATTTTAAAAAGTATTGGAGCATTTCATTTTGACAATACTTGTGCCAAGCAAAGAGCTGTGAGCAGACTGGTGTCCAGAGAAAGACCAAGAAAAATCTGATTTTGCAACCCTGCAACCACAGACCCTCATGAGGAACTATATTACTGGATACTGGTGAAGTAGTATGACTAGCCTCCAGGCAGCACCACAACTTTATTCACCCTCCACCCTGGGCTGTGACTTGACCCGAAGCTGAAAGTCATGCATCATAAACTAGACCTGGATGAAGCAGCAGGGGGGTCTCTGTGACGTGGAGATGTGGGTGTGTGCTGCTTCAGCCAGTGTATGTGTGTGTGTCTGTGTTTGGAAGCATCGAGTCAGTATGTTATTCACAGAGACAAACTGAACAGCAGAATACCAAATTTATTAAAACCTCAGCGGGCTCATAAATCTCTGTAAATTAACTGTGTGAAAGCCCAGCTGTCCTAAAATACTGTAATGTTCTATAAACATCACCTCAGATTCATATCAGGTCAGCCAAGTCGCTTAACCGATCAGCTGAGTTCCTTCAATGGCACTTTTCCTCTGTCCTTGGACGTTTCCTGTATATAAACACTGTAAATGTGCCTTACAATGCAATAAGAAAAAACAAGCTGATTTTTTTTATACTAATAATTATTGGGAAAATAAGTCAAATCCTACAGCAGCTGATCTAGAGCCAGCCTGTTTTCTCATCTGTGAAGGTCTCCGTATAGTAAATCTGTTACGCTCTGTGCCACTGAAGACTCCGGCAGGTCAGTCAGTCAGCAGGGAGGCAGGACGAACACATGTGACCCGGTATCCACGTGTACCATACGTGGAGCCAAACATACGTGCCTGAATGCACAGAGTACACGTACACCCATAAAAACATACGCACGGGCAAAGACGCGTGCATACATATAAACTGCGTGTTTCCACATTAGCAGACACCCAGTGAACTGCCCTTCCTATTGGAGAGGAAGGAACCCTAAACTGGGGAAACACCTGACTGCGTCTGATGGTTATGGATGACCGTTTGACGTCCACCGACAACCGCCTGTCGTGACCAGTCTCACCTTTCGTTTCCCATCTCTCGCAGGATCAGGCCAATCCAATCAGATGACATATTCATGCTCTGCAGCAATAAAAAGACGTTCTATTGTCGTGCTTGTTCAGGGAAAATTTAGCTCACCCTTGATGACAGCTGAAAGGCAAATCTGAGCAGGAGAGCTGGGTTGAATGTGATGTGAGGAGTATGTGGAAACAGTTTTAAAATTAGATAACATGATTGTCTTAGTTGGCCTTAAACATTTGGCATTACAGTGAGTTATACGATGATCCTTACGAGAGCTCTGTGATCTGCAGCAGACATTTGGTGAATTGTTTTATATTCTGTTTGGTGGATGCTTCCACACAAAGTGCCTTAATATTGTAGAGCACCTGCCCATTTTTAGTACAGGTGGCAGAAAACTGAAGCCCAAACTCAGAAAACATTACTGCCACGCTCTACTTAGCCCCTCTCTCTTTTCTTGCCCTGTCTGAGTCCTCTCTGTCTATTTTCACTTTCCCTCGCTCCTCATTTACTTCAAGCTGAGATGAAACCAAGCGACAAATCCAACTCTCCCCCCTTTTCCCTCCCTCTCCGCGTCTGTCTCTCTTCCTTATATTTGAGAAGAGTCCAGCTAAAACACACGAGTCAGGGTAGTGCGGTCACTGCGTCTGTTCAAAATGAAATTTGATTTGATGATGAAATCTCAATGCAACTAGCGCTGGTGACTGTAAATGACAACTCTCCCTTCTAATGAGTGGCTAAGTGGCTTCGGCTGTTAAACAGATAAACATCAGGTCATGTGTGTGTTTGTTTATGTTCTGTAAGTGCCAGAGGTAATGAACGATGGATGTTGAGATGTAAGGACATCAATGAACCTTACATAATTGTTTGTATATACTGTATGTCTGTCGTGTGTGTGTGTGTGTGTGTGTGTGTGTGTGTGTCTACAAGTGAGTTGGAGAGGTGAGTGGCTGAGTGGTGGCTATGACTGAGTGACAAATCCCCATCTGTAGTCTGACTCACTCTCTCTATTTTTCTATTTTTCTCACACACACAAAACAAAGTGTTTATATATATATATATATATATATATATATATATATATATATATATATATATATATATACACACACATATGTGTGTGTGTGTGTTTGTGTCTATATATACACACATGTGTGTGTGTGTGTGTGTGTTTCTATATATATGTGTGTGTATCATATGGCAAATTTTTCTTGTAAATATTACAGCTGCAGTCATTTGCTGCCCATTTCCTTAGGCAGACTGATCCTCTCTGGTTATTGCTTATGAAGACAATGTTTGGCGACACCAAACAGGCCAACGATGCAATGAGCAAATCTGACAAAGTAGCAAATGACAGTTTTTGATGTGACAGTGAGTTGCATATGGACTCAAAGCTGTAAAAACCATTGCAAAGTGTAAAGTTGTTGAAGCCTAAGAATCTGGAGCACTAACTCTACAAGGCTAAACATGGAATCAGAAACCAGTATTGTCACCCTAATGACAAGTGACCCAAAAAAACCCAACAAAAATAGGCAACCACTGGAAGGTCTTCTGCCAAAACAGTTGGTTAACGGTTTTATAATTAACTTTGCAAAGTGAGAATGTGCAGGCCAACAACCAGCTACAATTAAAATCACTTGCGGGCCTTGTGGGGCCACCAAGAAGCCAAGCGTAGTTTGCTTATGTGTTAGGGTGGCTGTTTGGGGACAACTGCTCCACCACATGCGTCACCCTGGATGAGGCTCTTCAGAGAATTCAGGGGCTCTAAGCACTGCCAGAGCTCGCACCCCCCTCCTCTTTTTTGTTGTCTCTCTCTGGGAGGCTTGTGAGGAAAGAGAATAATCACGACAATAAAATCAACGAGGCAAAACAGAGAAAGTGGGCGAGAGAGAAACCCTTAAAACGTCAGTGGAAAGTCAGTGTCACCGCCTTGACTTCAGCGCGGTGGCCGACGCCAGCAATGACCTCCTCGCCTGTGAAAACCAAACCTGTACCTGGGAATGTCTGCAGCCGCCCGCCCCGCCGCTGCAGAGATAATTAAGTACGAACTGCGGGGCAGGAGAGTCCATAAACACGGCTGTCACTGCGTCACCACTTGCGCCCACGCCAGTGCAGCATTTAAATGCTGATGAATTCAATTAGGCATGCGTTCAGACACATTAGGCGGCGGGTGAATGTGAGGCACGTACAGCACAGAGGCCGCTGTAATGACCATTTGTGCCTGCGCTCTGGTCTACGCCCTCACATGCGTCTCCACCCAGTGCATTACATGAGGCTTATTGTGTTATTCTTCTGCTCTCAGATTCTGAATGTAATGCGTCACTCTCATGAGGTTTAATTGGGATATATTTTTTTTCAATCATCTACCCAGGGAAGGGTTTTTGCTGAGTGTGTTTTACCGAGGCCGTTCCATCACTCCTGTAGTGAGACATGTTTTTCACACACCGAGGGCCACGTTTAGTCCTGTTGGGCTTGAACTACATAATATACCTGTTGTTGCACAAATCCACACAACTGACCTGACTATCTGCTCTGATTTGGGTAAAACCACACGAGGTATGTGTGCAGCTTGAAGATGGAATTTCCTGATGATTCCTGGTTTTTTTTTTTTTTTCTGTCACAGATTACAACAGCAGCGATCAGAAGACAGCATGCAGAAGACACGAGCTCTACGTCAGCTTCAGAGAGCTGGGCTGGCAGGTAGAGAACGTTTTCTTATTCAGTACATCCAAACCGGTCCTAATGTGTGGTGTTTATGGGTTTCTTGCACGATCCAGTCTCTCTCTATACACGCAGGCACAGAGGGAGTTTGCAGAACGAACACGGGGGAGTAAAATGCACACATGTTTCAGCCATGTCCTCTTCAATGTGCAATAGTCATTAAGCTTCAGGACAGTTATTTTAAACTCCTACCAACAATAAGTGTCGATCAGTTTATCTCCAGGACGTCTACCTCTCAGAAGATAGGTGTCATCATATTTGCTTTCTCAAAATCTCCTCTTCATAACCTTGAAGGTGGCCTGTAAAATTTTCTTGTAAACAAACAAAAGTTATATTTACATCCAGTTCTACATGATAAACATTTTTGCTGATTTTTACATACTGCATTTACATCTATGTTGTCTTTCTCCCTGCCTTTGCTGTCATATTGCAGCAGATGTTGGCCTGTTACACCCCCTGTTGATCACCAAAATAGTGTGAAACCACTGATAAAACCTTGTGTCACCCAACACGCTGCATGTGCATCTCTGAGGAACACATTACCTAAATAAAACTCATGTAATCTAACATCTTAACTCATCAATACTCATTGTTGAGGACAGTTTAGAAGGACTGAATCTTAAAGCTAAATAAACATAGACGTAAGTTTAGTTCAGTGCATCATTTACTGTATATTGTCAGGCTGATATGAATCTAGTACTGCCAAACAAGGGTAGTTAAAAGAGAAAAAGCCTGTTAAAGTAGCTTGATGGGAGTAGACTCAAATCACAGACTGTGTGTGTGTGTGTGTGTTTACAAGGAGACAGACTGTGGAATAAATAGAGGGACAAAATTGTGTACATCCTTCCAAACAAGCTGTGAGCTGTTAACACAGCACTGACATCTAGAGGGAGACTGCCAGCACTCTCTCTTTCTGTCAGACACACACACCAGCATGCACGCATGCACGCACGCACGCACACACACACACACACACACACACACACAC
Organism: Scortum barcoo; assembly: GCA_023238725.1. Lineage (NCBI taxonomy): Eukaryota > Metazoa > Chordata > Actinopteri > Centrarchiformes > Terapontidae > Scortum > Scortum barcoo. The sequence continues at coordinate 7,728,333 of CM041551.1, forward strand.
AGGAAGGGAGCTGGACAGAAAGAGAGAAAAGAAAAGAGAAAGACAGAGAGATCGACACAAGCAGGAAGGTACACTAGATAAAAAAAACACAAAAACAAGTTAGAAAGAGGTAAAACATGCAGAGAATTTGTCAGAGCGAAACAGTAAGACGCAGAGGAAGGAAGGAAGGAGGAGAGAAGTATTGCTTCCCTGAGCGATTCCACAGACTGGAGTGTTTGAGCAGAGATTTGTCCTCAGAGACGAGGTTAACACTGAATTTACATACAGGAGTCAGGTGGGCTGGAACCAGATATGACCCCCTCTGCTGTCCCAAAACAAAGACTCACAGTTCTGCCTTTCCGATAGTTATTCAGTCAGATGTTTTATTTACTTTATCTGCTCTGACCGTGCTGCATTTTATGTGTGCTCTCGTGTTTTTCTCTAAGGACTGGATCATTGCTCCCGAAGGCTACGCCGCCAACTACTGTGACGGAGAGTGCTCCTTCCCCCTCAACGCCCACATGAACGCCACCAACCACGCCATCGTACAGACACTGGTAAGACCAACCAGTTCACCGTGCTCAGTATAATCTTAACACAGCGTATGAGAAGTTGCTGTCAGTTTAAAAATCTGCCCTCCCTGCCAGGTTTCTGCCATAGTATGTATTGAAAAAGAGTTCTGGGAATTGTAGTGTTTCTGACCTGCACTCAGTACTAAAAGTCAGGATATTCTCCTGTTTCAAAGCTAAAATGCTTTAAGACTTATCTCTGCTTTCATTTTTATTTGTTGAAGTGTTCCAGGCTTAAACAACAAGTCCATAAATGGTGCACTGAGCTCATGACTGACACTTCAAGGGGCTTAAAAGTACTTTCTTTGATCTGCAGGTGCACCTGATGAACCCAGAGAATGTACCAAAGCCGTGCTGCGCCCCCACCAAGCTCCACGCCATCTCGGTGCTCTACTTCGACGACAACTCCAATGTCATACTGAAGAAGTACAAGAACATGGTGGTACGGGCCTGTGGCTGCCACTGACACAGGCATCGAGGGCTGACGACACTCGATTTGCATTCGGGTTGGCAAAGGAGCTGAAGCTGCGCCAGAGACTCCTGGGTGACGTTGACCTCGACTAGACACCAGCTTCCCGGCCCAAAATCCTCAGCCTGCAATGAACGTCCGCCCTGAAAGATCATTACCATGCTCTGTTCTAATAATCTTGGACAGTTCAAAACACCCATCTAATAACAAGAACGTTTGTCTTCATCAAACAAAGAGGGGACCATCGCAAAAATGACTCCTGATGGGCGTCACCTTAAGCAACTTCACCTTACTCCAGTGTTGAGCCACCTTCTCTTTTAGCTGTGGAGTCTTCACTTCATGGGTCTGCAACTGAGTGAATGACTGTGTGTGCGTGTGTGTTGGGAGGATGGAGTGTTTAAGTTTGTATATTATGTGTTTATGGAAGTGTGTGTATGAACGCCCGAGAGGCTACCACCCTCTCCCCCACTGAGAGGGCGAGGGCAAAACTGAACTGTTGTGGGACCAGTCCGAGCGCTGCTTTCCTTCCCTCCTCCTCCTCCTCTCCTACAAAATAAAACACACGGTGGATCGAACACTTACTGATGAACAACTTCTCTACAGAGCACGACCCTGTGAAGTTGAAGCAGTGCTGCCACAGCGCTGAAAACCGACAGCAGTCAGTGACATCAACCTGGTCAAATGTGTATAAATGGTTTGAGTGAGATGGGAAAATACAAACCAAGTTTCCTCTGCAGTGCAAATGTTAACTCAAACAAATACTGAGTGATACATTGGAGTCAGATTCATATTTCCTTCCTCTTTCCTAATGTATTTTCTTCTCAAGCCATATTTGCCCTCCTAAAATATAATATGTACTGAACCAAAGTGACCGCAGGCTATTTTAGTAGTGCACTGCTCCAAATATTCCCTCCGTGTCAATATTTGCCGGGCTCATGCTGAGCTGCAATTCACCAGCCTGGTTCAACATGATGCATGTTGTGGCTAAACTGATGTTTTTCTCCAAAGAACCGAAGAATACGGCTTTATCCCTCCGACATACCGCAAATGGCCATTTCCATGTTGCTGCACTCGCAAAGTTAACAAACGCTTCCACCCCTGACAACCCATCAAGAGATCGTGGAAAAACATTTAGCGAGTCAAAAACAGCCGGCAGAACGGCCTCCACGCCAGCTTTCTGAAATTAGCCCTTTGCTTTTTCAACCCTGAGGGTAAAATTGTGTGTCCAGTGGCAACGTCTTTCCAATTGAACATGTTACTGTGAGCTTTGAATGACATGGAGTTTTTTTAGAGAGCATATTTTAATGAAAAACTAATAAGAATCAAAATACCTTTTGTGCCTAACCAATCATAAATTACAAAATATACCTCTGGTAAGCTGCTGTTTACATTTGTGATCATGTTTAGACTGTTTTTTTTGTAAATACTTGTACATTCTCAGCTTATTTATTGCACCTTTTATTAAAAAGAAAAATCACATACCTTATTAACAGACAGATGCAAGAACAAAATGAAAATACAAAGTTATTTTTGAAAAAGATTTTATTATGAAATCTCATGTTACAACTTGCCATTATTCACTCTTTTTGTACAAAATCCATGGGTAGTGCACAACCCATGACTCACAAGGAAAAAAATACTTCTGTCACTGGAGTTCCTTAGACCATGTGCTATCCATAAAAACTTTTACTGACAAAAAACTGCCGTGTCTCTGGCTGTTTGTGTACCTGGGTTAGACAATAAATGGTGCCCTGCATCACGCAGAACATACTTTTCACATAACCTGGGTCAAAGAGCAGTTGCAGTGCAACTGGCGCTGTCGAACAGGTGGGTGAAGTCACAGAAAGACTCACTTTTAATGGCAAAACTGTAAACGCTATTAGAACCAGGTCTGTGAAAGATTACATTTTCTTGGCCTTCGACTGATTTGTGGGTTGACAGTTGTGATTCAGTATACAGCAGATTAAACAAGTTTTCAGTTTGAATAATTCATCTCACTGGTGGTTTTAGTCAGAGCTGGAAATTAAAACCAGCCACAGTATAGTTTATTTTGGTTGAATTTGGTAAATGATGCTTTTTTTCCCAGATCACGTGACTGGAGAGTGAGACTTAGAAACCAGCAGCTGCTGGAGCTGTGTGTTACCTCATCATCCCACTACCCATGGAGACGAACGACACTTCTGTTCTGTCCATAGTTTTGGGTCCCTTCACAGCATGATTTCAGGAAATATGACATCTAGAAGTTATATTTAGGACCATGAAAAGCACAGATCCAAGGTGTAGCTGGTTGAATCACAAAGGTAAGAACAGATCACAATCATAGTCAGAAAGGTGATATGATGCCAGCTAGACCGCCTAATCCTGAGCTGCAGCGAAAGCTCGTTTTAGTTCCAACCTTACAGGTACAATTACAAAAACGTCCCATTCTCTACTGGAAAAGATGAGCAGGAGAACAGCGACATCACTAGTTCAATACCCTACTGAGTGAACACTTATTCACATTTCTTGTACTAGATCTTGTGATTAAAAATGATGAGCCAGTTTGAACAAAGTATCTGCAGTGAACTGCATCTCTTGGGCGTTTGTGAACAGACAAAACAGTGAAGTAGTAGGAACTCTACAGATGTTCAGTAATGGAGATATGGGGCAACATGGTCCGGGCCTGAGACCCTGAATGCTAGAGGGAGTAGAGAGGGGTGTTGGATTGAGATCACGGGAGTCAGAAAATGATTGACAGTTGAGATGTTTAGCTTACAGACATGACCTAATTCTGGTTATTTCTGAAAGCTGAAAATCCTCATGAGAAAGAGCAAATGAAAAAAAGTGCCATTATCAGACTCCTGTGATGACAACAATGCTCACCGCTTCCTCCAGTCTGTTCGGGTGTTTCCCTGAGAGTTAAGTCAGATAGGCCATCACTGGCATGGATAGAAAGTACTCTCAACTTAACACTCAACTTCACATTTGTGTGACATAACCTTTTACTCGACAGTACCTTAACATTAATGGCTTACGATTTAACAACAGATCCCATGTATCAAATTTTGCATTTATAAAAGTCAAATGGCTACAGAAGTTTATCAGAAACAATCCCCTTTTTTTAAATGGGTATAAACTGGGACACCTGTCCTTTAGTGCGACATTTTTTATAAACAAGTGTGTATTTGTGCGAGGAATTCAGGTTCTGATTGATTGAGCAGTGCTTGCAAAGTGGTTGTCAGACACATTACTTCATTTGCAGATTCAACCAATCTGATTCTCCGTGTTAGGAGATTTTAAGGTTGGGCAACAGCAATGAGAAATACATTCACATCCCAAACACTCTGCTGAATCATTCTGTCTGTTGAACAGCGGACAAAGAGCAGACTGCATCAGTTTGTCATTGGCTGACTCCTTTCTGAAGAGAACCCGAGTGGAGAGAGAAAGAGAGAGTTTTGGCTACTGTAGGAGAGAGAGGGGTGTCCTACTGGCCAGTTATGCAGTGTGGACGAGCGGAGTGGTGTAGAGCTGAATGCCGACTCGACTGTTTCTACAGCTCGTCTCTCGCCTGCCTCATCACAAAGCTGTGCAGGCTCTCCAGGTCCCGGCCGCCATGATGCTCATCACCCTGCTCCCCTGCTCTAAAGATGATCAGAGTGGGGTAACCTCGAACCTGAAGAAAGACGGAAGAACGGGAGTGGCTTTGTCAGCTCTCAAAACCATTTACTCTGCACATCACATGCAGTGTGAAAATACTTCACTGTTAAAATAATGAAATGATGCCAGAGCGGAAACTACCACTTTTTACTCCTAGAATCGTAGCGGCTCTCTTGGTCAGAGTCTTGGTCTGTCCATTTTGTTTTGTTTCATATACAAACACACCATATGCTAAGATATAAAAACAAAACACATTTTATCGTTCAAGCTTTCAGAAAGATAATTCAACTGTGGATCTTGAACTGTGATGTAGCGATTCTGTAAGCAGTACAATGTACAGTGTACACAGTGACAAACTAGCTTAATGATTATCCATTTGATTTCAAACTTGCAAACAAATCTAAACAGTAACAGAAGTTCAGGACCTTCTAAAGATCTATACTGATTTAATGTGATTTAATGTAATGCCTAATGAGTCTTTCTTCACTTCTTTACATAGAAATTGTAGGCCCGTTTAAATCAAGACAAGGTCTGTGTGAAACACATTCACACCCTTTACTTCTAAAAACTTTCATATTCCATATTTTATGTCTTGCACTTTCCTCTCAATAACGTCATTCAGACTCTTCCGCTAGGCAAAACTCTGTGTGTGTGTGTGAACATTCCTTAACCAATGTGTTAAATCTGCTTTGGGATTACAGTCCGTAGCATCTAATTAAAGTATGTGACAGTCGTATTGTTTTATGGCTCTGTGATAAAACCACCGTCTTTGTTTTATTGCATCCAGCAAAACACACTTAATCTTGAAGAAATGAAAAAGCTGACAGGCAGGGTACGTGAGAGAAAGAGCTACAGGGTTTAGATGGTGTCTTGCAGTATAAATTGTGGATAACACTTGTGTACTTACAGAGTACTTGTTGCACAGTGTGCGCTCAACAGTGCAGTCCACTTTGGCTATCTTGACGTCAGTGAGGCCAGGAAACTCCTTCTTGGAAAGATCCTCCCATGTTGGAGCGAGGTTCTTACAGTGGCCACACCTACAGCGGATGGCAGGATAACACAGGAATTACATCACTTACACTGACCGAGAAATTGCTGAAAATCAGTGTCTGAGCGTTACTTCAAACATCCGACAAATGTAACGGAGAAACATCATGTATTTCTGATTTTATATGAAATTCTGCGTTTACAGCTACAGTAAATCTGAGGGATTGTAACGTCACTTGTTCCGATGACGACCTTACCACGGAGCATAGAATTTGATGAAGGTGAAGCCACTGGCCACTGTCTCGTCAAAGTTGTCCTCAGTCAGGTTCAACACGCCGGACTGCAGAGGGGAAAGAAACTGATATTATACTGTGCTGAATTGTGATGATTATCATGGTTGTCTGACAAAACCCAGGATGGTCAGCGCAGGACATCAGAACATTTTATATCAAGGAGCAGGTAGGATTAAACATCACAGGTGCATCCAGTTTAACAGCTGCTCCCCACTGCTTCAGGGATGATGTCATTGTCATCTGAAATTCTCGTATCCTCAGCAGGAAACAGCTGGCCTGACCACAATTGCTGGTTGAGAGGCACACGGCTGAGTCGGTGCAATGTGCAGGTAAAGATGGCCGCCACATGTTTGGTTCACCCTAATAAAACATGAGTGGTTCTACTGCACCATAAAGTGAGTGTCTAGCGCCTTTGCAGCTGCTCATGCAAATAACATATGGGCTATGATGCCAGCATTCAGTACATGATGTTAAAACTGTTCGAATTAGAGCAGTTTTATACGTATGGTGTCTGAAGCCTTTCAAGTGCTTAGCAGAATCATTTCTACCTATTATTATAGGACTGTTTTTCAAAAATGTTTGACAGTCTGGATACCTGCTCATCAGGCCAAATAGCAGTATTTGTTCTTTGTGTTGTCCACACTCACCTTCACCTCCTCTTTGGCTGGCTCTTCAGTGGGGATCTCGTTTGCCTTTTGTTCCTCACTTGGTTCCTGCTCAGCCTCCTCAGCGACGGCAGCCTTCAGCTGGTTGTCCACAAAGTCTTTGAAAGAGTCCAGGTCTCTCTTTCCTTTGTACTGCTCTGTCTACAAAACACACAAGAATTATTACCTCGCTGTTATCGCCATAATTGTTAAGAATATTTGAATAATTTATTTTTTATCGACCTCTGAGACTCAGTGTTGACCCTGGAGGGTTGGGCCTGCTTTATGAGAACACTATAACTGATTGATATAAATATGTGACAGTAACTAAATGATAAACTGAGGTAAGTTTTAGCTGGGATCAAATGTTGATTCATTATTTTCAATCATAATCAATCATTGTTGAAGTCTTCAGTGCAACGTAAACATAATATGAAATGTCATGTAGGTTGTTTGCAGTAAAACGAGTTTGTGGCCAAAGAATGAGCCCAGTGGTTGCACATGCAGTATAGTGAGTGTAAAGTCAGAAGTAGACCAAAACTTTTTACATACCTTCTGTCCATTGTAGAAAAAGAGCAGTGTGGGATATCCTCGTACTCCGTTCTCAGAGCACACCTCATAATGCTGTGTACAGTCAACCTTGGGAAGAAATGTATGAACGTGTGTTATTAAACTAGAGTGAAACATCAGTGCAATCACTGTGAATTTGCTTAAGAGGCATTTGTTTAATAACCCAGTGTGCAAACAGGTCACTTTTCATATGACCAGCACCATGTTCCGTCTAACAAATAACAATGTGACCATGCTGGTGTAAAGTATTTTGCAACAAAGTGAGTAAAAGAAGCATAGCTTCAACTCTGGAACAACAGTGGTTGTATCAAAAGTGTGTCTCAATATTGAAGGGGAAAATATTGAAAAAACAGCAGCAAACTTTTTCCTGGACAGAAAGACAGTGGCCAATATTATAAAAACAAATAGGTTCGTAGTTTTCCCGTTGCTCCCAGCATCACAGTATGTGGTGTACTGTTTTAATATCTGGTTAAGTATTTACAGGGAGTTGAACCTGTACACAATCTGAGTGACCCACCTTTCCTATCTTGACATCTTCAGAGTGTTCAAAGGTGGTGGCCAGCTGCTCCCAGGTTGGGGCCATGGCTTTGCAGTGACCGCACCATGGGGCAAAGAACTTCACAAAATGGGCACCTAAGACAAGAGGTGAAAGGCAATATAAGAAAAAAGACACTCTGGACTATTATCCAGACAATTAATGAGCAAATTAAAAAATAAACAGGAACACAAAATAAATGTAAAGTGAAGTGAACACAGAACAGTGAACACTTATCTCCACGTGAACAGAATTACACACGAAAAATAAAAGTGAGGCTGAACATGTGTTCAAATGTTTGATTTGATAGAGCGACGTAAAAAACTGATTCCACTACAAACTCCTGCCTGCTGTAAATGAAAACATACACCACTTCTACAGAGGTTACATGCAACCAATTACACAACATTTATTGCAGCTCTGTTGCCAAGATGTGAAGGTGGGACCAATAAACCCTGCTTTGAAAAAAAAAAGCCCATGTCAGACTGACTTTTTTCAACTCCAAACAAGAAATCATTTATTTTTCCTCAAAACCAAAACACTTCAACTTCAGCGTGAGAGCCACAATTTCAACTAGACAATTATCGTGGACAGTGTTTATTTTTGCAGTCGTTGTCTGAAAATCCAGAAACGTGAGGCGACAGGAGACAGGTGTTACACAGTGGGTTCACACTGACTGATGACGTTGATTGTGGCTCAGGTACTCGTGCTGAAATGTCAGTTATGTCAATCAAGGCAATGAGGAGTTTCCATTCCCTAACGAGGGATTTAGAAACAAAACCTAAATGCGGTTGAAAACTGAGAAAACATTTACAAATTGAAACAAAACAGAAATTGTTTTTCTGCTGCAAGAGGATGCAGCTGCATAAACACACAAGATGAAGTTAACTATTCATTTTCATAGGTTAGTGATACATCAGCACTTTCATGAAGCATTATGAGTATTCTACTAGATCGTTACCTTTGGCTATGTGCGCCTTGAAGTTGACAACAGTGAGCTCATACATGCCCTGTTTGGGCTCCGGGGCTTTAGGTGGCTCCAGTTCAGTCTCTGGTTCCTGGAGGACACATGAGAGGCATCTGTGAGCACCACTGTTGTTTCATTATTATGGTCAATGGTAACTTGAAGTGTTGACTGAAAGAGCACAACTCACCGAAGGCTCCTCTTGGAGTGTCTTCAGCATCCAGGTCTCCAGAGACTGTAGATCCCTAGGCCCCTGGTACTTCACTGCCTCCTGGTCTGGCTTAAACAACTTCAACCTACACACAAGAATAGTTTGAACTGAATGAACTGTGGCGTGCAAGACTTTTGGTTTAGGTCTAAAGCTTACACAAGAAAGCTGACTAAACCTCAACAGTCCATGCATGCACCAGTCAATTTCAGGCCCTTTTCACAGCTACGATTTTTGTAAATTATTCTCAAATCAATTAGGCTCTGACAAATTCAGACACTGCTAAGGGTGAAATGCTGATTGCACAGACGCTTTTCTAAATAGTCTATTCAAACACCATTACAAGTTTTAGCATGTCACTGTTAGTTAGAAAAGTCCTGTCAATCGTTATCTAGTGACTGCTTGCAGACACAGCATGCAGTCAGCAACATACGCCATTTAAGAGGATGTCATTAAGATACAAACAGAATATTCAACTAAATGCAGGTCAATGCGTCACCTCTCTGTCAATCAGTGATGAAAAGGCTGTTTACTTCTATGTTGCAAGAGTTGTTTATATCCTAGGTGCAAAAGTCAATGCGTCATTTTGTCAATTCATTTATTTAGGCTGAATTAATTTATGTCAATGACGCGATAGGAACGCATGCATTCGAGAACTGCTGAGACAACAACTTACGTGGGGTAGCCTCTAACCCCGTGGACATTAGAGCAGAATTTGGTGTCCTGGACGCAGTCTACTTTCACCACGTATGCTGGGGGGTCGTCCATGCTGTTGTATTTGTCTGCCAGTTCGTTCCATGTCGGCTGTAACCTCTGGCAGTGGCCGCACCTGGACACAATAAACAGTGGCACAATAATGTCAGTGCACAACGTCGATTATTCTTATGATCTGGTTGGAAATATGGAATGAATGCCTTATGGCCCATGTGCTAAAGAAGACATGAGGGTTTGTAGGTTTACAGCGGCAAATCTCCTTTATTCTTCATAGTGCTACATAAACCTGTACAGTTTGCTCATTTAAATAACAGTCACATTGTCCATACCTATACCTTTATCTCAAATTATCAGTCTGTTTTTATTGCATATTTAAGTTATGCTGCTGACATAGAGTATCCTTTTTCTTATATTTTTCCACCTACTGTGTTTGTTGTTATGAAACACATATACCAACATACCAGGTGAAATTCCTTGTCTGTGCAAACCAACATGGCAATACATTTTGAAGCACTACACTTTATTCTCCACTCTTCTCTGAATGATCTAAATATAATACAAAAGGAACAGACTCTCTTCAGTTCAGACTCGCAGTTATTTCTGTCACTGACAAAGCCCCATCCAGCTTAAGTTTAATGTAATACTTTAATAATAAATAGGAGCGGCCCACATGAAAGCAGACACAAATAATGCGAATAAGAAACATGAGTTGAGGCTGATTGGTAATACTGCTTTGCTGCAGACATATTTAGGTTGAGGGTAGAGAAGAAAGAAACACTGCATGAATCTCTGAAGTTACACAGCCTATTTCAGTGAGACACATCTGGATATTAAACAATACAAACCCCTTCACAGAACAAAGGAAACATCTTATCTGAAGATAAAATCTCCATCTCCTCCTTACTGCATATAAATTTACATCAAACAGAGTAATTACTGAATTTCTCCTTTTACTGAGAGCCCTTCAGGGACCTCTGAGGGTCCGCGCACCTCAGGTTTGTCCCCGCTGATATAACATCAGTCAATCAGTGTTTGCCACGTAAGCTCCCCCAAAAATACAACCATGAGCTGTGGTTCACCGGCTTTATTGACGCCAACTGTGAAAAAGCACAGCGCCACCAACTGTGTTTAGTTGTTCAAGTTCCGCATAAGTTCAACAGAAAGTATTTTAACTACATTTAAACAGCTAACATGGTTAGCACCGAGGGCCGCTCAACTGCAGGTGAATAAGCTAGTTAGGAGCTAGGCTAACCACGCCGCCTGACAAAAGGGAAAAGGCTAGGTTGCTAACTAGCGTCCGTGCTAACTAGCTTGTTTGCTAACTTGCCGGTTAGCTCTCATTCAACTTGAACAACCATTTTCAAGAAAATATTTTCAGCGTCTGTGGAGAATATAAACGAAGTGCAAAGACTGTAGACGAAGCACTTATTTTTGGAGAAACTTGTTAAGTAACACTTGACGTACCATGGGGCGTAAAACATGACAAAGTGTGGAGCAGTGGGCACCGCCTCGTTGAACATCTCCACCGTGTACGTGTGCTTGGCGTGCTCATCCTCCTCGGCATCGGCGTCGCAAAACACGCCGACAAACAGCAGAGACAAATAAATAAAAGTCAGCGCAAAAGGCGTGAAGTTCAGTGCTGAGGCCATGGTGGATGTGTCTCGGTGGGTGAGCGGTGTCCCTGCCGGTGTGAGAAGAGGCCGACTCCCGGCGTGCACGCCCCTCCTGCCGCCTGAGTCCGGAGCAGTGCGGACTGTGGATGGGACACGCAGATGGAGGAGGCCTCTTATCGCAGCTGAGCATGCAAAGCGGATGATGTGGAGATCTGCGGCAGCCCGCAAGCTCTTTACAGCCCAGTCTAACCTGACAGGTTCAAACAAGTGCCATTCTTCGGAAGAAGTATGGAAGCCTGTTTGGGAAGAGTTTCCTGGAGGGAGAGAAATAATGTCTTCCTACAGTTAAATAACATGCACTGCATTGTTCATACCGTGGTGTATCTGTATGTTTTAGACTCAACATTTTTATTTGAGGGTGTTAGGGTGTTAGTGGCAGTGCATTATTTATTTATTTAAAAAATCTAGATTTAGTTTCTGTTGCAGAAGGATGTGCATGCATACACACACACACACACACACACACACACGAAGTCAGCTATTCATTTGCATAGGTTAAGTGATGCATCACTACTTTCATGAAGCATTAGACTTCAGGGTTCTACTACCTTTGGCTATGTGCGCCTTGAAGTTGAGAACAGTGATCTCATACATGCCCTGTTTGGCATGACAAGCATCTATGAGCATCACCGTTTTTGCATTATTATGGTCAATGGTTTAAAAACTTGAGGTGTTGACTGAAGGAGCACAACTCACTGAAGGCCTCTCCTGGAGTGTCTTCAGCATCCAGGTCTCCAGAGACTGTTGATCTCTGGGCCCCTGGTACTTCACTGCCTCCTGGTCTGGCTTAAACAGCTTCAGCCTACCCACGATAAATAGTTAAAATTGGATGAACTGTGGCATTGAAGACCTACGATTCAAGTCTAAAGCTTACACAAGAAAGCTGACTACTACACAGTGACCCAGTGTTCAAATCAATTAGGCTCTCTCTAGGGATTAATTTCTTTATCTAAAAAGGAGACTAGACTTGTTTTTGGGTTGATGTGATGATTTCCAGCATCCCATTCAGTTTCACTCAAACATGCCTTGAAGCTTATTACCATTTTAAAGTCTGCTGCACACTTGAGATGAAGATGAATCAGAATCATAATTTTCATTGCTCTCGATGTACATACACAGAAATAGACATACAAATGGATTAAAACAAGGACAACAAGTTAGACAAGGTACACATAAACGATACACTACTGTACAGATATAAATATGTAAGTACGACTTTATAAAACAACAACAATAACATTGCTGAAACATATAATTACTGTAACGGGTTGCTTTATCTACATGAGGTACCTGGACATTACAGTATATACGGTGTACACAGTGTGCACAGATTTGTGTTTGAGTGATGAAGAGTGTGTATTTAAACAACAAACAAACATATAAATAAATACATAATAAATAGGTTTAACCCTGATAGTGACCATGACAGAGTATGCAAATAGAAACAGCTGATGATGATTTCCAATGATTTAAACATATTAGGACAGTCTAAGCTGAACCAGTACAGTGCAGTTTTATTGATGCCAACCCAAGAGTCAGAAATTTAGAGTCCATATATTGTTAAAGACCAGCATCCAAAAACAGTACAGTACCTAAGTTTTAATCAACTATGGAGCCACAAGAATATAATTTATTTGCTAACATAGTTTTGACATTATTTTGAGCAGAGACAGCATAAAGTAAAAGCATAAGTAAAAGTCTAGTTTACTCTAAAATAGTCTATAAGTCTATAGACAGAGTGAAGCTGACTAATCCCAGAGAACTGCTGATAATATATGAACATAAAATATTGCATCATTATGTGTCAAAATGTTGGGCGACAGCTGTGCCACATCCCTATAACTATTTATTTATTTATTTGACCTTGTGTAACCTTTTATATACTGGTAGATTTACACAAGGTAAACAGTCAAGTACCATATTTAAGGTGATGAATGTGAATTTAACAACATTTCAAATATGAAATATCACTTTCAATGTTAGAGCAAAGCCAATGACATCATACTCAGAAGCACAATAAGAAAAGTGTCATTAGGACATAATTTAAGAGACATTTAGGAGAGTTTGCTCACCTCTGGTAGAGTAAGGAAAAGCCAAACAGTTTGATTATAAATGGTCCAGTAAGTTCCGGTCGGCTGCACCACTTTGGCAGGCAGTCTAACTTTCCTTCACACCTGTCTTTCTAGAACAAAGTGGCCGCTCTTAGAATACCCAATGGTAGAAATCTATTAAGACATGAATGAAGAGATGAAATATTATGAAAATAGTCTCAGCATTAAGAGAGCACAATGTTTGCGTTTTGCTTAAACTGTAAAAATACGGGCGCCGCAGCTCAGGTGTCACATCACTGCTGGTTCAGATGACAGACGGTTTTCTCCACCGATGGTCAGATATGAGTCAGAGTTGCCCCCTCAGTGATGGAAACGATGCTTGAGAGTGAGAACATTTAAGGCAAATATAATTAATCCAATTTATTACACTGGATAAATAGTGCCTCTCGTGGGGGCTGTAGTCTTGCGTAATGGCCGACAGTGTGCATAAATCATGCATCTATTCCCACGGCGGAGTGTGTTTGTGTGTGTCTGTTCCCAGAGACGCGAGTACCTGCTGGCCTCGGGGATTGACAGCTCTTTGGCATGTCCTCCCTCCCCCTCTCCTCTTCACATTTAATGCAGTCATGATTTCATGAAACCAAACTGAGACAGCCTTCATATGTACATGTATTTCTCTTTAATCATCCTCCCTTTTTTTCCTTTCATCTGGACAACAGGAAGAGTGGGAAGAGGAAAGGGAGAGGTTACAGCATGGAAACAGACAGAGGTGGCGCCCCGAGCGGCACTATGGTACCGTATATAACACTATTCCAGACTGTCACGGCTCTTTCATAAAACCAGGGCTTCTTGAATGTCTATATGCTAAAAGAGGGTGAAAATGATCCTACCATGCACAGTCAGTGTCTGAAGTTAGAAATATATGTAACAGGCTGAGGTGTTTATGAAGTCCTCTGTGTGTGTGTGTGTGTGTGTGTGTGTATGCGTGTATGTGTGATTTTGAGGCAACTTGTGTCAGGAGATTGTCCTGCTGTTCCCTTGACAACCATTGAAATTCCACTCTTCAACACACACACACACATACACACACAGATTATTCTGTCCACTGGGAGTACAAACATTCAGTGCAGAAGTAATATACTTGTAAGGGACTCCTTCACTGAGATAAATGATGCTACATTGACCTCGAGGCTCACAAAAGGTGACCTCTAACCTCCGGGTGTAAAACCTCAAACACACTCTGTCTTTGAAGAACTTGAAATGTCTTACCTTTTGGCCATGACTTCACTTGCAGAGAGAGAGAACTGGGAGAAAAACAGACAGATCCAAAGGTTCAGTGGTCTACAGATGCTTGAGTGCTTTTTAAATTGTGCAATGGGACGAAAACAGATTTGTTTTTTATTGGCTTCCCCATAGCAGCAATTTTTTGTATAGGCCTGCAGACTGATTTTCTCTTATTAGCCAAAGGGTTACATTAAATAAATGAAATAGTTTGACATTGTGGGAAATGCAGTGTTTGCTTTCTTGCTGAGCGTTAGATGATAACATTGATAGCTCTCTCATATCTCTACATTTAATGTGAAGTTAGCCAGCAACCAGTTAGCATAGCTTAGCATAAAGACTGGAGACAGAGGTGAACAGCTAGCCTATACAAAGGTAGCAATTTCCGTACACCAACATGTATAAGGCAAACTAAATAACAGGGTTTTATTTGGTTTGTAAGATCTGTACAAAAAACAGTGTGAAAACAACAATTTGCCATTTTCCAGGAGTTAGAAGTATTTTCAAGAAAAGATGGCATAACCTCTATCCACTGGCATCACAAATATCCCAAGACCCAAGAGTAATATCAATCCTCTCATCTAACCGCTGGCATCAGAGCAAATAATTATATTTCCCAAAAGGTCACACTATTGTTTTGAATTTCATATATTCATATTCGTGGATGGACGCATTTACCCAAATATCTAATCCTTTAAGAAAGTAAAAGGAAGTGAAAGAACACACTGAACTCTGCCTTCGCAAACGTTTTCCATTTCACATCAAAAGTATTTTTGTGTTATGACATATTCCTGCTTTGATTAAGTCCACTAAGCTGACATGAAGGTGTCGGCAGTGTGAGAGCTCCCACCCACCGAAGTTTATTTGAGCTGTTATATCAAAAAACGGCCCTGACATCCCCCCGTGACCCGCTGCTCTTGCTACGCTCTCACGTTCCAGGTGCCGCTCGCTCAGTGAAGCGGAAACGCCTTTATAGATAAATTGGAGGTGAAAAATGATATATGAGATTATTTTCTTTGACTTTTACATGCTATAAATAACATCTACACACAGGCCCAGCAGGGGCTCCCAAAGGGGCTCTATTGTTACCATGGCAGGCCAATAACCACACATCACTATTTAATCTCAACATGTCATATAGCTGTGGTAAATATGACCAAATTGCTGCTGACACATTTTACATTTTGAAGTGGTGAAGTGGAGGCTGCATACTTGTGGGTGTCTACTGGTTACCCATTGTTGACGGCTAGGCACCTTGCCAGGCCTGCTCCAGCATGGTGCAATAGGAAAAAAGAAAGATTAATGGACCCCGGGGACCCGAGGACATTCTGTTTATTTTCTTAATTGCCTGAAGTTGGCGGCTGAGAGCGCAAGAGTCGGCAGGTGGCAAACGGGGGTGAAAGTGAGAACTGAGACAGTGAGTAACAGAGAGGAGCGGTGTGTGTGTGTGTGAATTTAGAAACAGTCCAAGTTATGGTTCGATATTGTTCCATGCCACTGAGTTCAGAGAGTGAGCGAGGTAGGGTGCACAGACTTCCTCGGTGAAAAAGTGCTCAAATTAGAGCATGATACATTGTCTTTTTTGGGGGGGGGGGCTGTCAGGAAAGACGCCAAAATACTCTCTTTGAATTGCTATACTATAAACTATATGAACTAAACTATATGAATTATTTTCCAATGCTTTCCCCTTATTTGTTTAGTAACAACATTATTAAAGCAATAGTTTTGGTAAATATTGTTTTCCCACAAGTTAGATGAGAAGATCAATACCATTGTCAAATCTATCTGTTTAAAATAAGGTTACAGCCAGCAGCCACTTAAGTTTGCTTAGCATAAAGACTGCAGGGACCTCCCATTAAATTATTATCATTAAATCAAATGATAATGTTAACTATTTGGCTTTAGAGGTGTATTTTAGCTGTTTTCCCATTTCCAGTCCTTGAACTATGCTAAGCTAGGCTAAAATAAGCTAATACGGTACTGCCTTATTTGTAATGCACAAACATCAGAGTGGCATCAACCTTCTAACCCAAGTCTCGACAGGAAGAAAGGTAACATATTGCTTTAAAGAAATCTCACAATAGTGCTGCTAGTGTACATAAAAATCTTAGGGACGTAATTTAAATGTGAGCATAATAAAAATGTACTTTTTACCTAATGGACCTAGTGAAAAAGTAGTGACCCTCCTTTCCTAAGTCTCACCAACAGTATCAATTACAAATTGCTTTCCGACACTGCCAAGGAACACACTGAGAAAACCTTTTAAGAAGACTGATCTGGAATATTTCAGAGGCTATTTCTGACCGAATCTAATTCGGTTATGTAAACATATGGGAATTACCTTGTTGGACACTCAGTCTCTCTGTAAAAATGCTTTCAGCACCGTCTTCCCACAACTGGACAAAATGCAATGCAAAGCCAGACGTGTTTCCATTAGGAACACCAAGACTCACGGCAGTATCATATCCGGGACACAGGATGTGACCAACGGAGGGGAACCAATGTCATTTGCAGACAGCTTACTTACTAGAACCGCTGCAGCAGGCACCTGTGCTGGGAAAAGACAGCGTGGAAAGGGCTCTCCCACATGATTGGAACAATTCCAGATACTAACGTCAAGGGATGGAAATCGGAAAGCCTTGTCTTTTCATCTGGGTGGCTAAACGAGGGAGAGAGGAAGTAAGGGAGTGTGAGAGAGGAGAAAAAAGAGAAGGAATGAGAATGAGAGAAATAAAAAGGGAAAAAAAGAAGGCCCTTAATAGTAAATTATTTAAGAAAGGAAAGACAAAGAAAGAAATTGGATAAATGAAGGAGGAAGGAGATGAGAAATGGTTATTGTGGTTGTGGATTACCATGACAACTTCCAAAGTATCCCAAGTGTTTTTATGTTCTACTGCTCTCTGCTGGATCCGAGTGGATGACTAAAGCTATGCCAAGTCTCCCGAGGTATCTACAATATTGGAATTACCATCATTTTCCACAAGGCCTGTGTGCTTACAGGGTCAGCTTTGGAAACTCCACACAGAGGCTGTAAACAGGTTGGATATTGACAGGTGTGACTGGAAATCACTGTTGTAGGAGAAAAAACATGTTCCTTAAAAATGACAAAAGCAGCAATACATGAATTACAGGACCTGATATTCAGTGGTTATAATACAGGATTAAAAATCACACTAATGTATTCAGTGAGAAAAGTCAAATTCACCTGAGAGATGAGTTAGGCTTCATACATGTAACACTTAATTTGTTAACGACTCTATGAATGATGATGTCTGTTGGTCTTTGGCCACCACCAAATGCAGTCCAGACTAAAATATGTAATTACAACTATTGGATGGGGTGCCATGAAGTTTTGTACAGATATTAATGGTTTCAGATATTAATGGTTTCCAAATCCTGTGACTTTTTGTGACCACCTGACTTTTCTTCTAGCATTACAGTGAGGTTTACATGAAATACCTCAACAGTCTTTGAATGAATTACTATTGAATTAATGGCATACCAAAGATGAATTGTAATCACTGTGGGCATCCAAAACTTTACATTTTTTAAGGAATATACTAAATAAATAAAACTTAATGCTTGTAGAATACATGACATTCCTATCAGCCTCAGCTGCACTGTATGTAGTACTAATTTGAAAATGTTAGCGTGCTAACATGCCGATAGAAGAATAATCCTGCAGGCTCACCAACAGAAAACAGAAAACAAACTCCACTTTGATTGTTTTCTCTGTGCAAAGTGTGACTGAAGTTCACTTGATATTTTTGACCAAAAAGCTACATTTTTACATCTGAGTGACCAAATAGTGCTCCAAGCACAGACTGATCATCTGCAGCAGAGTTTCATTTCCTCTGTAAAATGCAAACATATTGCCTTCCTGATCCTGTTTACACACTGTTAATGCTGCCTGTTCTGGTCAGGCTGTACAGTAAGCAGCCCTGTCATGAGACTCAGGCTACCACTTGCCATTTCTTTTCCTTGAATATGTCAACCTGAGTCTCAGAAATAAAAGAAGTTGTGCTGCACTGCAATTTGTTGAACATGTCGGTTGAGGTGAGACATCACAGGTGGTGACAGGACCCACCTTGACTTGGACTTTCACAGGCGCGTCTTGGTCCAGAGCCTTCACTGTAAAGGCCCCACTTCCTGCTGGTAAAGCCATCAGGATGTGCTGGCCAGTTTGTGAGGGGTTTGAGGTCGGGCAGAGGGAGGGAGAAGACGGTAGAGAACAAGGAGCGTGAGAGAGGAGGAGAAAAGAGGAGCTGCACTCGTGGACATCTTTGTGTTTCCAGATTGCTGGCCAGCCACTTTAGTCTATCACCTGGACCATTAGTACCTCAGTAGGAAAGCAGCTGGATCTTTTTACTATGCGAGAGTGCAGTTCATTCTAATCTCAGGCCTCAGGAAACTCAACATGTTCATAATTAAAAGGAATGTATTTATGGGGGGTTTAGTGTGTTTGTGATGTTTTTAGTCCCTTACAATCCAGTTTTAAACGGTTTAGTGGAGTGTTGATCTATCCCCCTTAGCATCATCGAATGGTATATGCTACACAATTTAATATTCTGGTATAAATAATAACAG
This sequence comes from Scortum barcoo, assembly GCA_023238725.1. NCBI lineage: Eukaryota > Metazoa > Chordata > Actinopteri > Centrarchiformes > Terapontidae > Scortum > Scortum barcoo. The sequence continues at coordinate 7,747,493 of CM041551.1, forward strand.
AAACCTCCTTGAAGCCCACACACTGGAAATCCTTCACTCTGCTAAAGTGTCCTTGAGCAAGACACTGAAACACTGCCATCTCCACGGGTGTCGCTTTGTAGCCAGGACCACCCTCTGAAATAGAGAGCCGGATTTCCCGTTAAAGATCAGCAGAGGATAACATACCGTTTGTGTCCAACATCCTCGGTTGCTCTTACATGAGCAGTGCATCCAGACATCAATGACAACCCACAAATCAAACGGCTGCCACAAAGGCCTGAAGCTACAAGGAAAGTAGGGCTCGAAAGTGATATTTCAGCAGACGGTATTTCATATGAGGCGAGCCATAAATGTCATCAATAACCAATGAGGCTTCACTTTGCCCGAGCAAAAGCCATATATAAAGACTGTCCGTGCATTTATTCTTTTTGGACAAACTGCAAGACACGTTGAGAGCGCCCTAGTACCTGCCTTCATTGCGTCAAGGTTTGTTTTTATTTTTCTCAGCTTTTTGAAAAAAAAAAAAAAGAAGAAGAAATTACAGATGCTGTCACCCACTTACTGGTACTCCCGCTTGCTCTCATGGAAAATGTAAAAGGGGCCCAGCCTCGCTGAGGTCAGGCTGACATTGCCAGTGAGAGGTGGCCAAGTCACAAAACAGATGTTTACTGTTTTTCTAAGGATGATTTGTTCTCTGCTCAATATTGACTTGGGTCCAACCATAACCCAGGTTCCTGTAACAGAGCACTGCGTCAGAGCGGGCAGAAGGGGGCACAATGCACGAACCAGGTGTTTATGTTTTATTGTAAATGTCTTTTATTGTGTGCCTGCTTCATCAGTCTGTGGGTGCTTTAAGCGAGTTTATGATTCTGACAGGTGTCTGGATTTATCCATCCTGAAGCAGATGTGTAATAAAATGTTCTGATGGATCACACGTAGGAAAGTTGTGCCTGCGTGTGTGCGTGCGCGTGTGTGTGCTCTCCTGCATGTGTCACCCTGTGTAAGCAGTGAGTATGAATGAGTTTCAGGAAGCCTCTGTGTGTTTGTGCGTGTGTGTGTCAGTGCGGCGTGCACCTCTGAGCGTCTGCAGAGGCAGTCATGGACCCGGTAAAGGTCTCTCTCCACAGAAGCCATTAAGCAGTGAGTGTGCTGGAATAATGTGTTTGACTTGGCTGTGGGGCAGCAGCAGGTGCTGGGAGGACCGGCCTGGAGCTGCTGCTCACCGCCTGCTTTGATGTGCAGGCCAGGGACCAGTCCTCCCCTCTCTGTGGCTTTCCTTCCCGTTGCATCTTTGTCTTCCTCCTTCCCTGTTTTGTTCCTCTGTTTTTAGTGGCTCATCTGCTGCTCTTTCACCTTGACTTTTTCTTTAATGATTTTCCTGTTTTCCCCCTTTTCAGGTGTTTCTTCATCGGATGTCTTTTTTTTTCTTCTCTTCCCTTTTTGTGCACCTCCGCCTCACTTTCTCCTCTCCCCATATGATTGCTGTCAAAGAGCTTAGTTGTACTTCAACCACACATCTGCTAGACCTCAACGGTCTACTGGGTGCAGAGCAATGAGTGCACGTTTAAATTTATGCTTTTGATGGAACGCTGAAAAAAGGGCAGCAAAAGCTTGGAGGTGGCTAACGAGGAAATTTAGCAGATTCATGATGCAGGCAGTTTCCTCGGAGTGAACGAGCAGATAGAAGGTGTAAAACTTTCCTCACCTTTTAAAGGAATTGTTGTACACCTTGGCACGCTCACTTATTGGCTTTGTTTCTGCGAATTATCCAAGACGATCAAAACCACGCTCATGTCTGTGTGTTAGATATGAAGCGAAAGCCAGCAGCCCTTTAGCCTAGCTTAGCATAAAGACTGGAAACGGGGGGTAAAAGTAGCCTGGCTCTGTCTGTAATTAACAGAATCCACCTGGCAGCACCTCTTAAGATGGCTAATTAAGAGCTTGCTTTCTACAAAAAAAAAAAAAAATTTGACTGTTTAGAAATGTCTGGTCAAATGTGTGATTCTGCCTTATCTGCTGAACGGCAGACGAAACCACTTTGAGCTCTAACAAGATGTCATGACACCCGGTGCTTAACATGGGCATGCAGTAGGTGAGTCATAATTTCAGCCCTGGTTTCCTCCCTTCCTCTGTGCCTTTCTCGCTCAGCCTCAAGGTAAAGCCATTACGCTTGAAACAAAGGAGCAGCAGTAGCAAAAGCAGCAGCCCACTTGGGTTCAGAGAGACAGGGGAGGGAAATGATGAAAAGTAAAGCTCTGGGCCCTGAAAAGAGAGTTGCCTTTATTGAAGGAGCCCACTCCCATGCATTCCTCCGCCAAGAGCCCGAGCCTCCCTGGAGAAAGCCGGGATGAGAAGCTGATTCACATTTAGACGGTTCACGGGAACTGAAGCTGCTATAAACACACACAGACAAAGAGATCCCATCGCCACAGAGGCACAAACAAGTGTGCAGTCACACACATTCATGTGCGCACCTTGTTCCTCCATCTCCCGCCCCCCTCATTGTTCTGTCAGTCAGGATGGTTTTTAGCCGTGATCCATAGCAGGGATCCTCTATTTCCTGAAGGGGTAAGACACACGCAGGCTTGTAAAGCACAACTGATTGATTTATTGGATTTCAGGGGCTGAGGTAGGTGGGATATTAGATGCTCCTTGGAGATCTCATCGTGAGATCAGTCAGGGGGAGCAAAGGGCTTGCTCTGAGAACAACAGGGGAGAAATTCCCTTCACTCCAACTGACAACTGGACAAAGGTTTGTTTTTTTTTTTGCTTTTTTTTGCTATGCTTAGTTAGCTTTGTGAAATGTTCACAATTTGGGAAGCTTATCTTTTTAATCCATTACACTTTAGCCTACCAAAAATGTTCAGGCATAATCCTGTTTTTAAGATGCCTGTCATTCATCATGAGCTGATGAGACAAAAGAATCATGAGCTGAAAGAGACAAAGTTTAAATTGGAGAATTTTCTTGTAATATTATGTCTTGGCACTGTTTTCCATTTCTTTCTCTAGATGTAAAGTAACTTTACCTGACAGTAAGCTTAGGCTGATCAGTAAGAAACAGCAGCTGCAGACACCTCATCCAAATGTGGAAACCACCTGTTCTGCCTTTTCACTGAGGATGGTGTCTGATTTTATTGACTATTTGAACTTTTACAGCTATATCAGTTTTATTTTATGGTATTCCTAACACTGCCGACACTGAAAATATCACTTTGGAAAAGAAGTGTGGGTCGCATTCAGAAACATACACTGAACACTGAACCAATGGGCAGCATACTTGGAAATTTTGAGTGTTTCATTTTTGAATTTTCATCAATTTTGAAATAAGCTTTTCTCTTCACAAACTTCATCGTCTCTGTTACTTCAATCAACCAAGGCCTTGAATCATCCTTTATATTGCTTACCTTTCTCCCCTCTGTTCCATGACTTATTTCCTTAAATCAGTACCCAGACAATGAGTTATAAATAACTGATCAAAAACGCTCAACGCAAATGGTTTTCTCATGACCACTGGATTAAATCTAAATCATATCCTTTATTTCACAATGTCAAAACAGGAACATTTCGAGGGGAGGAGATGTAAAGCTACAGTGCAATGTGCCGGCAGGAGGTTTGGTAATGAACTGACTGAAGCTTTTAAGTTTGTTCTGGTGAGCTGATTAGTTTTTATTTTAGGTTTACAACACCCTACATGATTACTTGCATGTGAAAAAGGTACGCACAGAGAATTACTACCAGTCTAACAAAGCTTCGTAGCATCTTTCAGCTCATTGTTTTTGTATGTGACCCTCAACTCCACTTTTCTGCTTCACTCTCACATCTTTCATAGCAACATTTCCCAGCTTATTTTCAGTGAAAAAAAATCTCCAAAAGCTCGCGGCATGCTTGGTGCCCAGGTGGAGACCAAAAACAGAGCTAAAAGAGTTGTTATTGGACTTATATTCGTTGGGTGCACATGCAGATGTCAAATGAATGCTAATGTTGCTTCCTACCAGCTGGATGAATAAACGGGGAACTATATTTCCTAACAAGTTAGCAATAACTTAAAAAGGTGATAAGGTGTCAGTGTTTTTATAGCTGCTGCCCACATTGCCAAAAATCAGCTACTGCAGGTTTAATTTCATTTTGTGTGGGTTCATTATACCATTAATCCATTTTAAGTTAAGTTCTATGGTGTTTGGTTTTAGCATCACTGAGGCCGCAACAGTCAGAGAGAGATAACATCAGGAAAATACCTGCCTGGTACAGAAAACAGGGAAATTCAAAGCCATCGAGGAGGTATGTGGTTGGCAGAGAAGCCAGACATTCCTCTCCACTTCAGGAATCTAGACGACAACAAGCTTTGTTGCTGCTGGTGGCCAGTGGCCGATGACAGGTCGTTCACCGCGTCCTCGCTGGCTATTGTTTGCCCTGTGATTGACTGAGGAAGGTGTTTGTTGTTGCTGGGCTCTTATCTGTGTTTCTTGGACCCGGCAGGATGGCCGAGCTGCTGTATTAGCGGAGCTGTCCGATGAAACAGAACAGGCGCAAAACATCACGCACGGGTAATTATTGCACAACTGGACGGCAGTGACGGAGATAACCTGATCAGAAACCGACTCTGTTCACTGTACAGAATAAAAACTGACATGTTACAGTGTTGGCCTTCACCAGGGAGCATATCAGTGCTTGCTAATAAGTGAGCGCTGGCATTTATGGTTAAAGGTGGGACGTTTAATTTCCATCCATTTTCTTTCCAGTGATTGCTTTTATATGCCACCCAGTGCTCATTTTCTAAGCCGCCAAGGGTCTGAGACTATCCAGCATGCCTTGCAACTTTCCCTCGGAGAAATATCAATTTCTTAATTTGTTTTACTGCTGCTTCGAGAGCTCTCCTCTGCTTATTTAGCGATCCACTGGGTGAACATTTGCTATTGCCAAAGAATTCATATTACCAGCGTCCACACAGGGCCCATCACCGACTCCCTGGGGTGGTTTTATGCCAGATTATTAACTTGGAATCACGGTGCTTTTGTTCATTGGCATTTTCATTTTGGACCCCTTGGTAATTGAGTAACGGGGGCCCATCATGTGGCACAAAAGAAAAAGAGTGAGCATGCCGAGGCTGAAAATTCTCATAAGCCGTAAGGAAGGCGAGTGTGGATAAATACCACCTCGCTTTCTATTGTTCCAACACTAAACAGCGAAATTGTGTTTCTGCTAGGACTGCTTTTTCTCATCAGCCGACTGAAATGAAAGGCGATCAGGCCAAAAAGGAAATGTTTAGTAATGGCAAGTTTGCTGTAAGCTGCGTACAAACTGTAACAGTCCTCTGGGGTCATGTGTATTTTATTTGTTTCTTCAAGGAAGTTCAACCTCTGCTGGTACTTTATTAGTTTTGAAACAGTACAGCAGTAAAGAGGAGTCAATAGGGATTTAAATTTCAAGCCGCGTTTGGATTTTGAGCTTTGTTTGACCTGTTTAACACTCATAAAACTGTCCTGATAAAGAAGCCAAAGATAAGTCTGCATATGTGTTTAAAGTATTCCTTAAATAACATATAAATATAAAATTTTGGTGACTAGTTTTTCCTGTGCCATCTAAATGTTATATTGGGCATATTTTTATCCAAAAACGACATATACACATCTTTTTGGTGTGTTGTCATAAATAAATAAAATACATCTTACATAGTTCATATGTGTGCAATTTGAGTCAGATGTATTTTTATTGATATCTGCACACCACATGTTCTCAGATGAATATGTAAACACACTGATGTTGTTCAGTCCAGTCTATGTCTCCTGAGCTGTGTGGGAAAGCCCAGAGGCATCGCTGATGGAGGAGAAGAAAATGTGAGCTACATGTTATATTAGCTCTCTTTTAGTTTATATTTATAAAGGACGTGATAAAGGTGACCTGCAGCAACCTTATATCCTCATTTTACAGTTTTTCTCAATTTCTTCCACGTTTTCTGAAAGCCTGCCTCATTTTCCTAAAGCTCTAAACACAAATATAAAAACTCAACACTCCACAAATATCTTGCACATTTGCATTCAGCACATTATGTCTTCTTAAAATAATAATTTTGTATAAAATTACACATGCTATCTAATGAATAGAAATGTGTTAGAACCAAGTACCGTGCTCAGTGAAAAAAACTGTTATGTTTTGATATTCAAATATGAAACACAGCATTTTTTAAATTCTGAAACACTGTGTATATCTCAGCAAACAATTGGATTTGTAAAGTGTCCGTCATAGAAAACAAACATTGGCAGTGCTCTCCCTATCGACAGGCACAGTGAAACCAGCCCTAAGCTTGCTTCCATAGCTTGCAGAAGAGGTCACTACATGGTCAACCAAGGAGTCTTGTATCTCATCAGATTACCATAAGGCTTTGCTTGATCTTGCTCTTCCTCCTCCTTGTCTTCCTCCTCTGAGGACAAGACAGAAGAACTCACCTGTGGCCTTGTAGCCTTTTTTTTTTTTTTTTGCTAAAGTTCTGACTGCTAATTGAACAATTGTGCAACATGTGTTTGCCCATGTGAGGAGTCACAGTAGACAGTAGGAAATGTAAGTTTAGCATTTTGAATAGCACTGTTCTCCATATGAATGAAAGAAAGACGATATAGTGTAGAATTGCAATCGACATGTAAAGCAGGAAATGGGCTTGTATTTGTAGCACAATTGGCTCAGGGGGTTTCAAGTTGTGCTCATTGTGTCTGTATTATGACTGGCAGCTGCTTGGTGATCTGATACTGTGATATGATTGAGGCATTTGAAATTATATAATCATGAAGGTACCAGTAGATTCATTAAGTAAACTATTAAGGCTAAACAGTTGATGTAGACTCTGTGGAAATTCACATTTTAGTCTACTGAGTTTAAAAACACCTATTTTACAGCATAGCTATCACAGATGTCTGTAGTTCCTGGTGTAATTGTTTTACATATTTACTTTAAATCTGCCAGTAGCTGAGATAACTAAGCTTGTATTGTTTCAAGCCCATTGGAATGATGGTTTAGCCTCATGCTGGTACAGCGCAATCTTTGAAAACCAAATGACTTACCTCAAGCCAACCTATTGTTGTGCAGACTGATGGCGAAAGGTTGGAAAAATCTGGGTAAGATGTTGGCTGGTGAGAGCACCATGTGTGGTTAGAGGACATGTAGAGGACTGGTCACGGTACATGTTGGGAAGGCTTAGGTATGCCAGAACTTTGTACAGTGTAGTGTTGCGGGTAAACTGGAACTGAGACATGGTGGCTTGATAAACCTTGGAAGAATAACACATGCCTGAATTTGTTCTGTCATTCAGGCTCAGGCCCTCTGTCGGCTCTCAAACCAGCGAGAATTACTAAAATCAGGGCTTGTTTTTTAGTGGATGTAATCGGCACATTTCATCCCTGTGATATATATATTTCATTCTTTTCCAGGGGATGTGGAAAGCTCTCCTTCAGACAGAGCATCAGATTGCATTAACCAACACACCCCTTATCTCTGTCCCTTGCCCAGTGGGGCTCCAGCTGGGTGCTGCTGCTTCCGTTACCATTTATGTTGGCACGGGGAACGGCAGCTCCATGGCCCGAGAGCACTGCTCTCCCTTCAAAACAGGAAGAGCATGCTGCTCTGTGATGCACACTGGAGACAAAAAAACAAACCGGCCAGGGTCCAGAAGCATGAGGCTGAGAAGGATGATAACAGGACATTTCAGCCGGTGCCCAGCCCTTCTCTGTATGCTGAATAGTCTTACTGGATTGTAAGCTCTGGTCCATGTAGAGGGAAAGTTTCTCTGCCAGCAGCCTGAGTACATGGGATGCTTGACAGTTTTCTCTTAATGTTTGATGGATAAGCAGATTCTCTCTAAAAAGCAAAATAGCTTTGGCCCTTAATGGTACAATTGGCCTTTTCCTGTTTTGATCAACACTTGTCACTCAACAACTACTTGACCAGATGCTGAGATTTCTGGCTTTAGTTACTTTTCAAAATTCCCATGAATGTCAAAACCTGTTGTTGTTGCAAGCCCTTGGTCACAAACAGCTGTGGATCTAAATTCCAGATTGCTTAATGTCAATTTAGTTTGGCGGACAGCACGTTATTATTGACAGCGATGGTCTTGTAGTGCAATTGCGGATGGTGGATGGTTTAACTCCGACCCGGGGGCTTTCCCACAATGCTTCAGCCCCGTCATTAGGCAGGTATTTTCTGTTTTTTAAGGATTTGAACCAGCAAGGAGCAGGCCTGGCAACAACCAGGAACATAGTAAAAGTTAACTCTCATGTTAAATCCTAGAAGAAGCAGTTTTATGTGTTCCCTTTACTTTGTGGAAATTTGTACTTAATGTCAATTTAAAACAGCAAATTTGGGCTTACTCAAAATCAGATCAACATAATGATTTTTTTTCTAAACCTGATATAACACAGTATCAAAATTGTGGTTCAACAAGTATTAACTGCAAGATCATGACTCCACTCATGAATAGCTAAAACTCATTTGACTTTACCGGCGACCTTTTGTGTACTCTGACTGTTTGTCTTTCTTTCCAACGAAAACCAAAAAAATAAACAAGGGCAGATGAAAAGGTGCCTTGCTGGCATAGGCAGGCCACGTTTCCGTATTGTCGCTCCTCGTTAGCTGATGATGGGCTGTCTCCGCGTTGGACAGCTGCAGTCACCGCGGCGGACAGGAGACATGCACACAAACACACACGCGGACACACATCTGCTGGCAGGTCTGTGCCCTCTCTGATCCCCGATGACATGCCAACCACTGTGCTCTGCTCTGACACCAGCCATCATGGACTCTCTCTCATACACACATACACACTTATGCACAGACACAAGCAAAGCAACCAGAGAGTAGTTTTGCATGAGAGCAGAGGGGGCAGGTCATTGCTAGCCAAATGGAAAAAAAAGCAGCAGCTTCTGTGAAAGGAGATACAGAACTGAGTTCACTTCAGCTGTGTTGTCACACAGTGGGGGGACTCCGCTGCTGGCTTGTTTGGTTTTATTCTTATTTTTCTTGCAGAAACTTTACTTCAGCTGATGGATGAAGTGACATTCAAACCAGCCTCTGCAGATGGGACGTTTGACAGCGGAGGTGTCTGGACAGTTTAAAGGAGTGTGTGGAGGGGGTGTGAAGGGGGTGGGGCTGTATCTAAAATATTTGTTCTGTTACGTTGTCTGAGATGAACTCTGTTCTCAGCCATGCAAGGAATGTGCCCAGTGTGCCCACCCATCCATTAACCTGTCCAACACCCCACCATTGTCTGGAGTAAAAACAAAACATTAAAAGTAATGTGAGTCAAACATCAGCCTCCAACATTCTCTGCTTCAGGATCAAGACCAACACTGATGTCATTTCCTTTGTATTTTATATTACAAGTCTGATATACTATTGCGCTTGCTTACTGTTGTAAGTACTTAAAACTCTAACATAGGCCTGTGCATGCAATTAATCTAATACACAGAAATGGTTAAACAGAAATGAACAGTTTGTGTTAATAATTCTGTGCATTTAAGCAGAAAACACTGACAACTGCTGACATTTTTTTTCATGTATACACAACCTGAAGACCAAAATCTGATTCATGTTTTTTCTTCTGTTTAAACAGCAATAAAAACATTGGATTTGCGAGTCATTAAAATCAGATTTGAGGTGGCAAAGCAAACAAAAAGCAGCTGCTGCTGATCATTCAAATCTGTTTCAGCAAAAGGCCTTTCATAATGAAAGTTACTGCACAGACAGTTGGTTTACTTGAAGTTAATGTCAGAGGTCAGCGGTTCCAAACAAAGGTGAGCTGGTGAGGGATGATTTGTTCTGGAAATTGTTCAATTTGAGCTCGTTTCTACAACACTTGACCTGTGCTTTAAACACACCTGCTCAGAAGGGCTTTTCTAACATTTAATGATCTCGCTTTCAGCACTTGGAATATCGCGCCTCCATGCCAAACTCCAGGTTCCTTTCAACTTGTGGCCGATGCAAATTTATCACCACCACGCTTCAGGCAGGCATCCATTAAAAATCTTGAAATGTTGAAAACTTCACGGCCAAGGAACAATCAAATGATTGCTTGTTTAAAAATGACACTGTGCAGACCTTTCAGGTGCTGTGAAAATTCTGTGTGCTAAAGACAGAACAAGAGTTTGACGGCCTGTGAAAATGCCACACTGTTAATCACACTTTTCATATTTATTATTTGGAAAATGTTTCTCTTTCGTGCAGGAGCAAAACCTTTTCATGCCAGCCACCGAGAACATCAATCAAAGCCAAAAGCTTCGTTTTTGCACGTGCAGAGCAGACGTTCCCTGTCCATAATAAACACAAGCGTTCGTGTAATAAGAGAGGGTGTGTTTGTTCCCTCGCAAACATCGGACTGATTAGAAGGGAGAAAACTTTGTCAAGTCCTTCTTCATTTCGCTGTACCGAGTGCTGACTTGTCCCACAGCCTTGGCGTGCTCCTCGTCCACCTCCTCCTTTAATCTCTGCTGCTCCTTCAGGAACTCTGCCCACTCTTCCTTCAAACGCTCCATGTTCGCCTGCAGCTGGGTGCCCTGGAGGGACAACAGAAGATGAGAATGTAACAAAAAAAAAGGTGGTGGAAAGTTTTTGCAAAGTGTTCACAGCAAACTTGATATTAGCATTTTATGAAAATACTTCATTTTGACAATCTGAAATCCAATCTGGGTTTTTAAGGCTGCGATTTTCTGTCCACCTGTGCTATACTAAGTCATTTGCCTCAGTTGTTTTTACCTGCTGTGCCTCTAGCTCCCTCTGCTGGACTCTCTCTGTCATGTGATTAGCAGCCTCCACTGTGGGAGAAAGGCAAAAAGAATATTCTTAACATTTATTTTCAGAATTAGAATTTAGATACAAAACAAACTTTTAAGATCATTTGCCAAAAGAAGGTTTCTTGTGTCACCACACCATCACAGGGATTCGAAATGTAGTGCAGTTACTAAAAACACTGTTGCTGTGTTTTTTCAGCTGTAAGTTTACTTATTGCTGCTGAATATGTTTCTGCATTAGCAGTATGAAGCCAGGTTAACATATATATAGCTGTCAACATGACAATCAGCACTTGTTTTGATGATGGCAAAGACGTATGTGACAACTGTAAACCAAAAAAATACAAGAGTGCACCTTTTCTGATGACATGATGACACATATCTAATTACATGTCACATTAAGCATGACATGACACAGTTTTAGCACAACTATGACCGACTCAAGTGTGAATCTGACAGAGGAGACTTACACCGTTTAGTGACGTCAGACAGCTGCTGGTTTATGCTCTCCAAATTCATGGGCAGCATCTGCTCGTTGGTTTCCAGCGCCATCTTATTGAGGTTCTCCAACAGTCTGCTCTCCCTGTGTCCACGTTTTTCCTAAACAGCAGCAGAGGGAAGCTTAGTGTTGTCATAAACATCAGAAAACACAGCATCTTTAAGGTACATTGATATTATTATTTGGTTAAGTAATAATTACAAGTCAATTTGCACTAAAAAGCACTTTAATAGATGTGACTTTTCCTGCCATGATTTTTGGGGGCTGGTTACAGCTTATAGAGTGGCAGCAGTGTTGCAGGATAAAAGAAAAATCTAAATAATAGTAATAGTAATAGTAATAATAATCTGTCATCAGTGAACCCGCAAGTCACACACCAAAGCAAAATGGTATCACTCAGCAGCATTTCAAGCTCAGCCCAAAAACAACAAAAACAGTAAGCATACAGTAACATCAATATTTCATGTCTGGTACCTCAAACTCTCTGATAAAGTAACGGATCTCTGCATTGACGACCGGTCTGTGGTCCAACAGCCGGGACTGGATATCACCCACATCTGTAGGAGCAACACAGGATAACACACATTCACAACATCACTGTGACAAGTTACTGTAAGTTAGTGCTTTAAAACAAGACTTAATAGACTGCATGCTTTTAATCTTGTGCTTGATGGTTTGCAATATTTTTCTTATTTATCTAATTTGTCTTAATATGTTGGTTTAAAAAGTATAAACATAGGAAGTAGAAAAATCTATACGTGAAAGCAAGTAGTTCAGATCAGAAGTATAAATTAAATATAGAATAGACAATATTATAAAGTAGATCACTGGATTGATCATCGTTGTATAATTTGTTATTACAAATGAAGTTGAACAAATCCTAATGCTCATCACACTGTAAATAACAACAGCCTCTCATGTGTCTGTAGCTCATCAGATGAGCTGAGAAACAAACCTGCTAACACACTGACAGTGATGCTTTTGTCTGCTGTGGATTTCACTCACCTTGAGCTATCTTGTCCATCTCCGCACACCCCGCTGACTCGATGGTTTCAGTAGCTGAATCAATGTTTTGCCTCTTGTGGAGCAGCTAGTGAATGTTTCCAGTGCTAAGCTAACTGGAGATAAATTATTATTAATGGACGAAGCCGAATACTTTAAATGCTGCAGTGACAAATGAAAAGAATTTGAAGAATAAAATATGAAAAGAGTGGACTGATGTGTTGCGAACTAAAGTCAGGTGAAAGAAAATCAGCTGACTGCAAAGTAAATATTTACTACTACTTCCGGGTAGGAGGCCGTGGACTGAACCAAGTGACTTGAAGGAGAGGGGTGTCCCACTGTGTGTGTGTGTGTGTGTGTGTGTGTGTGTGTGGAGACTGAGGTTATGTGTTATTGAGGACAGCAGGTGTCAGTCTTGCTCTGTTGGTAAAACAAAGTGAAATTTAAACCTCCTTTCCACACATTACCTGTCCGTTTAAAGTGTATACAATAAAATAGGACTGTGTGTTTTTTTCATGTACTCTGTGCTTTTTGCCTGACTATGTGGCTGAAAAACAAATCAAAGTGTGTTTGCACTTTTTCTCCAACTGAGTCCTTTACATTTGTAATAAGTCATCCTTAACAAAGGCTTCATACATTTGAACTAATGTAGTTATTCGTGGCTGAGAATGAATTTACTAATGGTTTATACACCAATTCCAAGCCATTCGTTATTATTATTATTATTATTATTATTATTATTATTATTATTATTGTTATGACTGAACCATTATATTAAACAACATTTAACATTCATAACCAGTCTTATGAATCTCTAATGAATCTCATACACTTACAACTGCATTACTATAAGATATAAGGAATAAACATAGAGTTTTTTTTTCACAACCTGGCAACATTACTAATGTCTTATAACTAATATGCAAAACAAAAATTCATGATTAGCCATTAATGAAGAAATTTGTTACAACTTACAATGCCTTAATAAAAGATATCGTATTAGACAGTGGTCTCCTCTACAATAATGATTAAATATCAGTCTAATTTTCACAAGAGGCTTAAATGAGATTTAAGAATTTCATGTTTGCTTGATGTAAATTGTTGTGCAATGACAATAAATTCTTGAAATCTTGAAATATTGTCCACAGTTGGTTATGCAGTGTTTAATTATTAGTATTTCAGTGACCTTATCCTATATACACACAGTAATATTCTTTGCCACAGTGCACTGCTTTGCAGTGCATTTATAAAATCATATCCTACTGTCTGTGATTATTTTGGAAAACAATAATATAATTATATTATAATAGAAAAAGAATATTATAAATCCATAACAACATTAGTCCCTTTATTTAGAATAATAAAGGATTTATTGTATGTTGTGGTATTACAGGGGATAAATATACAAATATATATGATCTTACCATTAACAAAAACATTAAAATGTGTGTATGAGTTTGGAAAAAACTGTTCCCCTCTTTGCTGACCCCTCAGTGTCTACGCTGGGACAACTAAATTCATATATAGTTTTTTAGATGTACAATATTTTGAATTTATCAAGATGTAACTGCATTTAAATGAGCTACAATAAAATATATAAGATACAATTAAATGTGTAGTGTGTGTTAAGTGTGTCTTTTTTGGAAAGTAGTCTCCACCAAAGTCACCACAAGATGGCACCAGATCTCTCACATTAGGTAATAAAATTGAGGGCTGGCAGAGCCCCCTGTGACTGAATTATCTGGGATTAGCAAATGCTTTTATTCCACTTTATGAAATGCAAATATATCGGCATAAATGTATTAATAAACTCAGCACTTGTGGCAAGAGCAAAGTACATGCAGATATTCAGTCAGAGTGAGAAGGGCCGTCGTTTGGGGCAAATGTTGCATATTAGTTGTCAAAAGTTTGTTTGTGAGCCCTAAATTCATTAGGACTGTCATGCTCAGTTAACAGAAAATCAGTGCGGCACCACTTAAGTCCGCCACTGTCCACACTGTTTAGTTAAACACTTATTACATGCACCATTAATTTAGATTTGGGCCAATTAAAGAGATTAAATGATTGATCAACAGCCGAGGGTTAAAAACAAGCCGCAGCCTCGTGTTTTCGTCTGAAGGAGCACGAGAGGACCTCTGACAACAAAACATGTCAGATCCAGCAAAAGGCCTCCGTGACAGGGACGTGCATCCTGTTGTTTTGTTTATTCATGACTCTGCAGGGTGAAATTAAAAACATTAAGATCAACTGTGGTAGAGAGGCTAGTTGAAGGCATCCACTACCATGTTTAAAGCACAGCAGAGAAACATAGAAATCTAATTAGTTCAGTTATTTTCAGTAATAGAAAAATAAAATAACTCATTGTGTATTATATTATGTATTCTATAGCTCATAGCAAAATGTGTAACTACACTTTAATAACTCAGTCTTTGACATGTTGACAATTAATAAAATCATTTAAAAAGAAATGGTAAATAATCTTTGACCAATAATAACAGAAATAAATGTACTAACTGTAAGTCTTTAATACATTGATGTACCATTATTAGCGTAATAATTTTGATTTGGAATCAGTAAGTGTTGAAATAAATTATAAATAATATATTATATGTATTATTTCGAAATCAAATAACCAGTTAAATGCAGCTTAAGTGATATTTTGCTCACTTAATTTGGGGTTAGAAATCATGTTATATTTTAAAGCCTATTCATTGTCTGATGTTGAGGAGGAAGAAAATGCAGTTCAGACCTCAAGTCCTCTAAAACATATCCAAACTTTAGATTTCCACAGCATTAAAGAATTCATGGGGCCAGGCCAACATCAGCATAACGAGGAAATATTCGTCCTCCTGCATCATTATCTGCAAGCATTCTGATGTTCGGCTGCAGTTTGCACGCAACTGCCAGTTGCATGAGAGCAGATCTTTTTTTTTCTCTGTGCTTCTGTCCCACAGGTCCATTAAGTGAATTCTACTTTTTCTTTGACACCCCTGTACAGAACACAAAACATTTCTGGGACACTCTCCAAAACTGTTTCTAAAAAAAGGAAGACAGTGTTCAAAGTTACAAAAGAGACCTGAAACCTATTCATGGTAAATATTGCTTTGTTCGTTTATATGGTTTTCAGTAGCTGTCTGCATTAGATAATATCATTTCAATTCTGTTCAGTTTAACTTAGCTCATTAGTTTATTATAGAGTTGTCACATAAATGCTACTACTCAGCAAATGACATTTCAGTTTGTTGCATTTCATTGCTTGGTGTTGGTTTATTTGAAAAAAAGAGAACAAATGAATTAATAATGAATTTTGAATTCATAATCACAGAAAATTCACATTTTACCTCTTGGCTCAAATAAGAATTTTAACAATATCCAGAATAAACATTTTTCATCATACACTGTATCTATGTTAAACACAAGACCTCAGATTTACTATTTACTATAACCAAACCGCTGAAGTTTTGTTTTTACAGTATATATATTTATTATAAGCGTAGTGTACACAATAAATAGTATAACCACATGTGTCTACCCTCCTTGTCATATAAGATATAATCTGTCTCCCTGGTTTTTTATTACACTTCCACACATGATCTGTACACAGTGTGCAGGACCAAAGCAGCAGTGTTTCCATTGCCCAACCCCCTTGAACATGCTCGCCAGTATCCAGATGATCTCCTGCAGCACTTCCACAAACGGTGCTTCAGCAGTGCAGTGGGAGGTCTGTGAGTGTGGTTTACCAAACATGCCCACTGGCCCTGCGAGCTCGCCCCGGTGACGCTCCTGCCTCTGTGTCTCTCTCCTCCCCGGTCCGACCAACCTGATTACCCACTGGGTATAATTATTCTGCATTTTGCTGCTCTCCATTCTCTCTCTCTCGGCTCGGCTGGGTCTTGACACCGAGGTCCAGGCAGAGGGCCGCAGGGCCGCTGCTTTGTGTTCACAACGCGCTGAACGCCACTCACTGCACCGTGGCTCTGAACAGGTGGGGGGTGGTGATGCGAAAGGGGGAAAGGGAAGGGAAGGAGGTTACTCACTGGATGCCAAGGCCTCTGGGCTGGAGGGGAGGTGGGGGTGGAGGGGTGGTAGGAGAGGACCTGCTGCCCAGCAACCCACCTACCCGCCTGCCCTCCTCTCTCTCTCTACATCCAGTTCCTTATTTCATTTGCTGTCTCTCTCTCCCTCTGTCCCTGGGCTGCAAGCAGGTCGTTCGTCCCGGCGCCACCGCTTTCTTGTCCCTCTGCCTGCTGGAGGCGGGATGCTTCAGAGCTGTCCACCACGGTGAAGAGGTGGGGGGTGGTGGGGTGAGAGCAGAAAATAGAAAAAAAAAAGGAAGAATGGAGTTCAGCGGGAAGGTAAAGACCCAAATAAACACACTTAAGGCCCTTCTGCAGTGGCACTTTACAAGTCACTGTGTAGCGTGACACTATCCCGCTGTCACCCTGTCCCAAGGCCCTGATGGGAAGACACAGTGGCGGTACATGGCTCACAGCCTGAAAATCAACATATGTACTCATCATCCTGCGCTTTTCAGGGAAGGAAAGATTTTTTTTTCCTTTCACAGCAAAACAGAACAAAACCTTGTCAGGCTCGTCTGGCCACGATGGTGAACTGTCCCTTTTCCTCGCAGCTTGGGATCAGCACCGAGGCATTCAGGGAGGACTGGAAGTGTGTGCGTTTGTACAGGGAGACCAGTGTGTCGGCTATGATTAGTGTTTGTGGCGGGCCCCTGCCGCCATTTCGGGGCTTGTCCCAGAGATTAACGGGAACTGCGCTGTCATTTCTCCCATAGGGGGCTGTCCCCCTGTCCTCTCCCGTCTGAGCGAGGGGAGGGATCGTCTCTTTCTCCAAGAGGCAAGTGTCGAAGTCGACTGAGGGCAACAGGCTGGGAGGGGGCTCCAAACCTGTTGAGGCAGAGTGTCCCGCAAAGTGCCCGCAATCAAAGTGACAGATGTTGGGGTGGAGTGAGCGCTGAAAGAGGATATCTCTCTGTTTGTGGCGGGCAAAATCGCCTCTCCTGGCTGCAGCGTTTCAAACACACACACATATGCGCTTAAAGAACACACACACGCATGCGCACACACAGACTACAACTTGAGCAGAGGAGGAGTTGAGACCGTGAGGTGGAGGAGAAGCGTCGACTGAGCTCAACTTGATGGTTTTTGAAGTTTTTCTTCAGTTTGTGAGAGTCAAACGTGTGTGCGAGTGTGTGTGTGTGTGCTCGGTGATATTCGACGTGGGACAGAGCAGAGGAGAAAGGCAAGGAGTAGGAAAAAGGGGGTCTGCCCTGGGGTCAGGTCAAACACACACACATGCACACAAACTCAACACAAACACACAGTCATACGAGCACACACACACACACACACACACACACACACTGGCTTTACTTTTCGGGCTGCTGTGGCATGTTTGGAGCAGTGCCTCGTCAGATTAGGGCCATGCTGGCTGTGTTTGATGGCCAACCTGGACAGACAAGGCCTGCCAGGCACAAACTGCTGCTCAGGCACATGATGATCAGTCAGGCGGACACACACACACACACACACATGCACACATACACAAAAATTATCCCGCGCCAGACCAAAGAGACAGATGACACCCAGCATGAAGCTAAAGCCAAATCTGTAAGCATCCGCTGCGATCCAGCTGGCTAGCCCTAGGGTACCTGTCTCTGCGAAGTGGAATCAGCGTCACCCCCGTGAGCTGTCAAATTAGCTCACAGGGCTGGAAATGCTGAAGAGATTTGGCCCCTCGTTGTGGAAGAGCAAAAAAAGAGGGGGGAAGGAAGGGTGGTAATAAAAAAAATATTAATTCATCCTCCTGTTGGGAAAAATGGTTGAACTCCCAACGATATCAAAATGAGAAAAGGTGCAGTTATCGGTGTGAACCTGTGTAAGGGGAGGCTCAGTGATGAAGATGCACACAGGACACATGTATACATACACACACAGACATACTGTTCCAACACCAACACACACACACGCGCGTGTGCACATACATGCTGATACTAGCAGATGCACATGCTCAGACACAGAAAAAAACTGTTATTGCATGCACACGACTTGCACGCGCATATACACACATGCACTCTGCGTGTTTATTCACACACACACACACACACACACACACACACACACACACACACACACACACACACACACACACACACACACACACAGACTCACATACACAGTGCCAGGGGCAAGTTTTCAATTACTGCCAGTGCTAAGCAGTCACCTGGGAGAGATGTACCATGTTTGAGTGGAAAGGCATTTCCACCAAGATTTTTTTTTTTACCTCTCCTTGTCCCAGTTGTAAGACAGCTGTGAATGTCAGGCACATGATCAAAAATGACATTAAGCAAAACATTAAATGTTTCCTCTGTGAACATTTACATCACGGGAAATGATCAAGGAGAGCCTGTCTGAGAAGGGAGATTTAAAACAACTGTTGAATGTGTAAAAAGGTGCATGATTGAAAGCCCTAAGGGTTAACTTGTCAATTTAGTCAAGATTAGATGAAGTAGTTACCGTGAAAAACTGAAAACACAGTTCATTTAGTTTATAAGTGCAGCAGCATGAAGGGAGACATCACGCAGTAAATCAACTTAAATACATAAAAGACATAAATGAATGGAAGACATAAAAAACAACAACTTTTGCAACTGAGGGCTGCTGCTCTGTTCACCTCATCACTAAGAAATCTTTAATGTACTTTATGTTTTCAAAAGATTACGGTAACTGGTTTGACAAAAATGAATGATGTGAGTTGAGGGGCTGAACCTTTCGTTAATGTTTCTCTACATATAGTAATGAAAAACATGCCCCTCTCTGGTGTTTTGAACCCTATCTTTGAGTAAGAAAAAACTGCAAACAAATGACCCCCAAATAAATCAAAACCCCAATTTTATAATCTTATAAATGATATAAGAATATAAAATTGGTATGATTATTTTCACCACAGATGACTAAAAGTGTGTTACAAATTTAACATGTTATAACCTGATTAAACCTCAATATGTTAATGGAACAAATAACAGAAATATGGCTGGGGAAAAGTCAGAACAAAAGAATTATGTCTATTTGAACCCAAGAGTAAATAGTCACACAACAGCTAATTGATTATTTGCACCCCTTCCGGATCCACAAAAAATTTAAACTTTCACTGAATTTTAGTTTTGGTGGTTGAATGGATTAATTACATGACTTTCGCTCTGGAGATCAGTGGTCAAATTGTATTCCACCCCGGGTGCAGATGGCATCTTTGGCTACTGACATTTGAGTGCTAATAGCATTGGTTAAAAAAAGAGTCAAAATACATAACCCCTTTTATGATTCTCCTCACTCTAATTTTTTATTATTTTTTTTTATTACTGTAATCCTTTCAGAAAATTAAGTAAAATATTTTTTAATCACAGGTCAGTGGAGCATGCAAAATGTAAAATTAGCAAACTTACAGCCCAACCTACTAAAAATACATTCTCCAATAATAAATTAACCATGAATGAATGTTTTCTCAGAAATTCCTATTTTCACTTTAATTATTACCAAATGGCATAATTCTTTGAGGAAACCTCCCTGCAGAAAGTAAAAAAAGTTACCAACTCCAAAATAAATAGCCTATCATGATTTTAATTCTGTCTCATTATGAAAAATGGGACCTCTTTAAGCAGCTACAGACCTTTTATGTACTGAGCTCAAAAATGAATTGTTACAAAAGAGGGTTTGTTCATTTTTGTGTCTTTAACTCACTGCATTGCACTACCTGAAAAACTGCAGGAGAAAGAAGTGCTTATACAGTCTTATTACAAATAAATAAATAAAAGATGGCTGCCAAGTTTTAGGCAGGGCGAAGTCCTTCTGGGCTCAAAGTGTCCCTGCCATGCTGGCACGTTAATAGCCACAGCAGGTCCTCTGTGTGTGAGGTGACATGGACAATAGTGAGGAGGTAGGGACTGCCAACAACAACACTGCTCCCTGGTGTGTGTGACAACATGTTGACCCCTTTGGAGAGCCTGTCCTGCCCTGAGACAGACCAGTGTGTGTGTGTGTGTGTGTGTGTGTGTGCGACTTGTGCGTAAGGGTGTAAGATGGAACCTGACAGGAGTTTAGTGCTGATGACCACTATGGCGAGAGATGGCAGCGCTCCTCCTTGAGGGAGATACTGTCACTCCTCTATGTTTGTATGAGTGTGGGTGTGTGATTGTTCTTACTGGCTGAGTTTCTAGAGACTTTAAAAGTGTGTTGAAAAAACACAGTATTAGATTGTATAAGAAATACTTCGCAATAGGTCTCAGTATGTCTAACAAAGTGGATTTGATATGATATATACTACTAATATACAACTAATGTATCTTACAGACAGTCGACTGTGAGACACAGTTGAAAGTTGACCCTGAGCTAAGATTTTTTTTTTGTTCTTACACCTGGTCCGTCATCTTGCTCTGAAAAAGAGAGAATAGAGTTATATAACTAAGTAACTCCCGCTGAGTTTGGAGTCCTTTTTGCAAGGGAGACCTAGCTAAAATGGCAGCGAAACAGGACTAAAAATAGGAAATGGACAAACACAGTTCAAATGAGACATAGAATGAAGTTTCCATTCTGTGAAACTGTGAAACTGGACCAGTGGTGGAAAAATAACATTTACTCAGCTGCTAAACTTAAACGTACTCAATGGAGGAGTTTTTAACTGATTATGAAACATCCTCAATTTCATACTGATGCCTCCATATAACCTGTAAGTGCAAACAAGACCAACAGTGAGAAGATTGGCTATTTCTGTTAGTTTCTAATAGTTATTCTTGATACCTGCTACCAGGTCGGATTTTTCATCAGCCAAAATGGTGCAGGGTTAAGTTCAGTTTTCAGAATCTGTTTTTACTGCCAAGTAGGTTTTCACATACAAGAAATGTGTCTTAGTTTTGAGGGATTTGTACTTCAAGTTAGCATTTCCATTTTCTGCTACTTTATACTTCAACCTCACTACAATCCAGAGAGAAAATATACATATAATTAATCATTTTAACTACTATTTACTTTTCTGAACAACAAATAAATGATCATAGATTACTACAGGTCAAGATTAAAAAACCTTATTGCTGAGATGCTCACACCCCAGTGAAATATAACTTGCACAGTTAGAGTAGCCCTTCAGTGGCGGACAGTGGCCATGCTTTCTCACTCCTTTGTCTCTGTAAATAAAATCTCCACATTCATATTACCTGGACATATTTTTCATTGCAGGCTAACACCATATTGAAACATCTTCACAAATGACACTCTGTCATCCTTGAACGCGCTGAAAGTTATGGATTGCACCTTTCAGGCACTTCTGCTCGCCTTCATCATTCAGCTCCTCCACTCTTCTTCTGTTCTTTCCTTTTCCTCTCTTCTCTTCTTCCCTTGTCCTCCTCCCTTCTCCTCTCTTCTTCTCCCCTCCTCTCTCTGCTGATGTTTGTCCCTGGAGGTGCTCTCTTAATGTCTTTGACTAAACTTCAGCCAGCCTTGGCAGTGACGGTGCCCCATAGGAACACAGTTGAGAGGAGACCAATATGATTGTAATGGAAGGTTTGCGGGCAGGGTCTATCACACTGTGTCACCTATAAAAAGCACAAAAGCCAACTGACGGGGTGCATAACACTCCTGGCTACAGAGATAAAAAAAAAAAAGAAAAAGAAAAGTCATATAAGCTACTCAAGTGTTCCATAGTGATGCTGTGGAGAGAGGGGACATTTTCATTTTTGTCTTTCCGTTGTGTCACACTCACCACTGAAGCATCGCAGACTACGGTGTCACATTAGCTGTAAAGGGGAGTGTTTCTTTTTTTTTTTTAAGGAAAGCCCTGTGGAAAGGTGACATCTTATTTTCATGCCATAATGAAGAATGTGCAAGTTGTAAAAGCGTGAAAAGATCACTTTAGTTTTATGAAATCCAGCCTTGGGATGAATGACACAATGAATCACACATGATTGATTTAGCAGCAATTAAACTGCATCAGAAATTTGTTTTTTGTTGACCCTGTAACAGACAAATTATTGAGACTCGACCAAGAATCCCCTCTTTATTATGTAAAAATTCCATTTTCAGTCAAATGTACTTCTCAAAATAGACTTATTTCTCCTGTAACAATAATATTAATACAGTTCCTGATATAAGTATCGCTAACACAAAACACCTACTGGATAATAGACCATATCATTCGCATTTTAGTGGTAGAACACAGTGTGAAATGAAATTAGGGCAAATAACACACCGCATTAACACCATGTCAGCACTTGGTGAGTGTCTTAACTTTTTACTTGTATCCATGCATCTGTGTACATTATCTGCGCGTGTGTTTGTGTGTGCGAGTGTTTGAGGCACCGTCACATGCTCCTGGCCCTGAGGTTAGTGGATGAATGAAGGCTGTAAAGAGGAGCATGACAGCTGAGAAAGTCACAAGGGGTGTCCGCCAGCGCCGTAAAGAAGGCAAAGTTTCCCTCCCTCTGGGTATGACCCAAGCATGTGTGTGTGTGTGTGTGCATTTGTGTGCATGGACATATATGTCTCTGTGAGGAAATATAATAGTCATACTGTATGTAGTGTGTGCAGGTTTTTTTTGAAAAAGCCAGATTAAATATATGGGTTTGCGTTTGCCTGTCTGTTTACATGTGTGAAGCCGATCCTGGAGCTAAATGCCACACACTGGGATCCATTGTAGAGCCTATCAGCACTCTATCAGTGCCCCACATCCTCCATCCCCTCACCCATCCCTGCGCCTCATCAAGAGCATCTTTCATTGCCGACGCACCCTCCCACCTTCACCCCTGAGGCAAAGCAGGGTGTGTGAGTGTGACTGTGTGTTTGTATCCTCGGGATTCACTTCAAAAACCGGTGGTTTAGGATGGGTCAGAGTTTGTGAAATGCTGAGGCATCTTTGAGATGGATAGATAGTTCACTGTGTGCGCGCGTGTGTGTGCATGTGTGTAAACCTCAGCGGTACAACATTAGAGGATCAGGAGATACAGAGATGACTTTGTGTTTTCTTGTCCAAATGTCGATTTCACACCACCCTCATTTGTGGCTGCTTTTCAAAGGGGCCAGTGATCAGCTGTGTGTCATGTGCTGTTAAATTTAGTCTGAATAAGGAGCGTTTCTGGTCATCCCTCAAGATCAAATGCTATCAACTCTGTACTAAAACACTGTGCACAAACAAACACAAATCTGTGACCGTCCCTCTGGGTCACTAACGCAGGAACTGTTTTTCGTTTCTTCTTAAGATAGGAGCTGGTTTGGATTTGGAGCTGATGACTTGTGTTCACTTATCCAACTATCAAGCCACTCACGGACAGTTCATTTGAGATGCAAATGGACCTTGGATTTTAAGGGTGCAAATTCAGGCCCCTGGCCCTCCATGTTGAAAACAAGGCCCACTGGCTATTGTACTGTAATTCATTTCATGGGACATAGTCAGTGAAAACAGCCCTCACCCTGCAAACTGGAGAATTAACTTGCCTTTAACCTTTCAGTGATCTGTTTGTCTTCTGCTTATCCATGCCTGTTAATGGTACAGACACACGGCTGCATGCTAAAAAAACTCTGCCCACCCTTTATCTGAAGGTTTCTGACACGCAGTAAAACATTTGACCGCCAGTTTATATTGGTTGATGTTGCACCTGCTGGAGTTCTTAATGTGGGGGTGTCTGCATCTCTGTGAAGAAAGTTCGAAATTTTAAACACTTTAAATGAACCTAAGTGAATATAATATAATAAACTATTTTATTCTATAACAGTATTCTATAACAGTAGACAACATTGTGAGTATTTACAAGGAAACAAGTGAAAAAAACAAATAATGAATGATTGCATTAAATGAATGTAAACCTTAATCAGTTAATTATATTAGATAATGATGAGTTACTAGAGAACAGACTACATTTATGAATCATTTGGTAATGGTTATAAATACTGAATCGGAATAACAAAAACTTCCTTCACAAGTAGTACATGATAAACAACGATTCAACCACCAAACAGCACAAAACCAGAGAGAGAGAATATTTAAATATGTTTAAATATTATTTATTATAAATAATAACTTTATAATAACTTTTTTATGGCTTTAAATATTTTTAAAAAGTTAAAATCTTTTTTTTTTATTTTTTAGAAATATTTAACCAGCTCGTTTGATGTACAACGGCCCTCACAAGTCATCCGCATGCAGTGGTTCCCATTCTGATGGTGGACTGGTACAGTAGCATACACATTACATACATACAGTGTGTGAGTTCATGGCTGGGAGCAGAAAATGTAAAAAAAAAAATTTTTACAAGCACACAAGCACAGACAAGTTAGATGTCTGACCATGTAATTGCAAGACATGGACTGAAGAAATTTTGCATTCTTTAAGAAACTGTTTTCATTTTCTAATTCACTCACTGATGTAACTTATTCCACACATCACATACATTTGCAAACCAATCTTTTTCTTGCAATTGTGTGTTTCCAATTTTATTTTATTATTTAGCTATTTATTTATTAGCTGACTGACTGTCCTTTCACTCACTATAGCTCACACTGTCTGATGTACTGCACCATACTGTACAGCCATAAATCATAATTATATCATCTTATCAGCTCCACCATCACATCCATCAGTCTGTCACTTACTGTTTCTGTGGAGCTGTGGATAAAAATACATTATCCCTCATTGGTTTCCCTGCTAAATCTAAAATAATCTAGACCAAGGACACTAGAACAGATTCAGTGTTCCTGTGTCCTACGATGGCAGACTTAAGTAAAAAATGGGTGAATCATGTTTCCTAAAAAAGAATCAGGGAAGATACGGAGTGGCAGTGTGTGCTGTCTTAATGCAGATCATAGTAGGTGGTTTCTTGCTAAAGTGGAGGTGTAAAGTTTAAAAAATAAATTTGACAAATAATGGCGATTAGATTAATCTTTAAAATGGAAACAGGGAAGCTCACAGCACTGTCAAGAGAAATACTTTTTTTATCTGTGTTGTTGGATTAATCCCAGCCCAGGGGAAATCTGTGATTCTTGAGGGAGAGTTTACATTTAAATTACTGGAACTTAAGCGCTTTCTTAAATTGTCTGCAGATGGACTCTCCCAGCTCTCTTTGGAATAAAATCTTTCGTTTTTACGGTGAAAGTATTGTGCCAGGTCATTCCTTACAGCATTCCTCTGTGTCAGCCGTAACCACCAGGCACCACATCCATGTCCTCATTAAAAATAACTAGCTGGTTTTTGCACAAGAATAATAAAGTGAGTGGGGGTCATTAAGTTAACAACTCATATTCAAAGTTAATGATATGAAACCTTGTTTATATTCTATTACATTGTTATCAGCCCCTTGTTTTTTTAATCATTAGTGAAATGAGACGAGTTACAAAGAGAAAGTACTCTGCATTTAACTCCAGGTTTAAATAAATTAGTCATCTCAAATTAAAACCGAAGTGTTGTGATAAAAAAAGACGGGGAATTAAAAATTCACCGTCCTGGTGACGTATGCAGATGAGCTGGAGAAATATGCAAACAAGGAGGCTGTTGCTGTTTTTTTCCCATGGAGGTCAAATTACAGTAAATGGCTGAGGGCAGTGCTCTCTGCCCACCCAGGAGTCTGTCTATTAGCTCCTCACCCCCCTCACCCCTTGCCCCTCCAAATATCCTCTATGCTTATTTCAAATGCCATCCTCCCTGTGCTGCTTTTTTTTTTAAAGTACACCCCCCTGTCACAGGGCTTCAGCTGCAATTACTTTTAGTATCACTTCTCAGTGAGAAGTCAACTTCCCTGGAGGCTTTCTATCAGAACCTATTACAGCAGGGGGGCAGGCTGAAGTTAAGTGGCATGACCTGTGGGTTGGATGGAGCAGGAGGGGGGGGATAAATGTATGGCTAATTTGTGGAACATTTGAATAAAGGGAGGAGGATTGTGACAGGGCCACACAATGTGACGGCATGGCAAATGAGAAATCCTGGAGTCAACCAAGGCCAAGTGTGCTATAGTATGGAATCATCTTATTAAGATAGTTACACACGTTGAAAATGGTAAAAAAAAAAATGTGTGTGACTCAGAAGAAAGAATTTTTTCCACTTTTTTTTTTTTTTTTTTTACAGCTACAGGCCTATTTTCTGAACTCATTCAGCTGAGTGGGTAGCCCCTCTCCTTCGCTTTTTTTTTTTTTTTGTGCCTCCTTCACCCTCAATTCACCTCTTACCCCCAGGCCAAAACTATAACCCCATGAATGGTTGCATGACCACACACACACATGCACACACGCAGACAGAAGAATGTGGAGAAGCTGCAGCTGAGGTAGATCGGCAGAAGGGGTGAGGAGCGATCGAGGCGGCTAATTCAACAGTTATCTCGATGTGTGTGTGGGTGTGCAAGACTTAAGGTGCAATCTTGTGCAATCTCCTTGCCCCGGGTCACACATATGTACTTTAGCACCAACGTGCCGAATCAGCCACCCATCTCTCTGATTGATGAGCTGAGTGGTTGCATCTCATAAAACTCTGGTCTGCACTGCACACCTGGGATCCTTATGCAATCCGAGGTGAGGCAGTGTCTTGCAGGAGATAGAGGGATAGAGAGAGATAAAAACAACTTGTGAAGTTCTGTTGGCATACATACGTACATATGGCAAACTGGTATTTGCAGATTCACAACAGTGATATAAAAGCCTCTGAGCCATAAGGTAAGCAATCAAACAGATGTCTGATGATGTACAATTCCACAGACGGTGATGAAAGAGGAGATCATACATACATCCATTCATTCCAATTGCTTTTGATAATACTGTATGCACCAAGTTAAATGTTAAGAACTGCAAAACAGC
Source organism: Scortum barcoo (assembly GCA_023238725.1). NCBI lineage: Eukaryota > Metazoa > Chordata > Actinopteri > Centrarchiformes > Terapontidae > Scortum > Scortum barcoo. Next base: position 7,774,579 of record CM041551.1, read on the forward strand.
CTTGCTGCTAAAAGTCAGAAAGGACAAGAAATGAAAGGTCAATCTATTAGACAGCATGTAAACTAGACAACCATTCAGGACATTATTTAAACCACTTTATCCACACAACAAAATGAGACGAGAAATGTGCACAAAATGTAGACTGTAATTCCTCCCTGCTCACGAAAACTGTGTGGGTTTGATTTAACGTTCAGCAATCACCCGTCGATATCGCCACCATAACACTAAAAAGAGGTGTCGTACGTGATCAAGTGGCATTGTGCTTTACTTATATTCCCAACAATGACTGCGTTTAAGTTTTTTCATTTACTTTGTGTTACAACCAAAGATGAGAAGATCCGCCTTGTGTCATTAGTGTACATGGGACTATTGCTGTTAGTGTATTTACATCACTTTATTCGCTGTGATCACGGTGACCTGAAGGTTTGCTGTGTAAATGGCTTTGCTCGCTGTGCCTTATTGAGAGGATGAAATATTTTTTTTTGTAAATGCTTCATGTTATTTTCACCCTCAACAATCACAAGCATCCAGATAGGAGAAAACACAAGCAGTCCAGGCTGAGCTCCCCACATGGTACCTCAGGCGTATGTTAGCTTTGATGCTTCAGATCCATGTAGCTGTCATACACACAGGTACCGCTAGGGTAATAATTTTGCTGTCTTTTCCAGGTAAATGTAGCTAACCTGGGTTTTGTTTATAACCGGAATTTTTGTTTGACTGTCCTTCTTTCTGGTTTCTTCAGACGTCTTCTTGTAAATTACACAACATTTCCAGATTTGAGCAACTAAATAAAACAGTGGCTAAGAACTCAGAAAATAAGATCCAACATGTAATAAATCAGAATTATCCTTTAATGTCCGTATCACTAAGGCTGTCAAATCAAGTCAAGTCAGAAGTATAACAAAGAAGGTCTACCAACCTCCCCCTCCCAAAAAAGATTTTGCTTTCACTATTTTGTCACTATTTTGTGACACCAACACTACCCCGTATGTTCAACTTTGATTCTGCAAAATGCTCAGAAAGAGAAATAAGAAATGAGAATAGTGTATATTTGCTCATCTCCACAGCTTCATGTTAGTCATACAGCTAGAAAGTAGTTATGAATGAATGTGCAAAATGTGAGCATACACTTGCAGTCTTTGAGAAGCAGAGAGACATTTCGCCTCTTCTCGTCTACATGGATAACTTAACAACACGTGCCCCCGCCCCTCCTTGTGTCCGTCATAACTGCATCCTTGCTCACATGCGCTCATGTAATTACAATAGACAATCAGATGCCATCTTTACGGGCGCATGGTACAACTGTCACAACGTGTAAGGCCGCGATGAAGCGCGGTCGGTAAGTCCTGTCAAAAGGGCTTATGACACGCTAACGCTCCCCTCACCACCACACGGTGTCGATTGTTCCACTGAATCAGTCAGCGAGAGAGACGGGGAGTCCTGCTCTTAACAGATGTCGCGGCCGATGCCTTTCCCTCTCCCTGATGTTGCTAATAAGAATTAATGAAAGGTGGTGGCGGCTGCATGGCTGTTTGTTGTTGCGTGGGGGGAGTGGGGGCTGTCTGTGGTTATGGTTAAATATGGTTGGTAAACGTGAGGTGACAAACGTGTTGGGAGATGACGAGGAGGTGACATGGGTAATGGGTCACATGGCGCTTGACTCTTTTCCCTCATCATAAAGTGAAAACAGTGACACATGCTTCGCTTTTGTCTCAGTGACTAAGACAAAATCTCTGAGATTACAACACTTTCCAGCTTTACACTGTGATATTAGAAGCTAGAATCACCAGCTCGGCAGCTCTTTTAATGATATTTTGTGGCATTTTAGCCATATTTGAGAGCTGACAGTGGAAGGTGACAGGAAACACTGGGAAGTCACAGATTGCATGCAACAGGGCACCCTGGCTGAACTCAAATTTCATGTTGGACTTTCAAGGGGACTTCCAAGGTCCCCACATGCACTGCGATAACAGCGATCTTGCAAGTTGATTTTACATCACAATAGTTTAACTGGTTTATTAAATCTTGGTTGCACTCTGTTTCAGACTGTATGTCAGTTTCAAGGTGCGTCAGATGTATGTAAAATGTAAATACTGAAAAAAACAAGACAAGCTTTGGGCATAGCCATTCCCTACATCACTACGTGGCATGTTTTGATTGTTTGGTTTGTAGCAGCAATCACATTTTTTTCACAATATTGATCTGAATGTTTAAGTAGGTCCGTGGTCTTCACAGAGTCTCTTGGACAATCACATGGCCAGTTAGACACACTATTTCATGACACTTTTTCAGTTAGTGAAAACATATCCAATATTAAATCAATACATCAGACATTATATTCTATACACTATATTTAAGAGTAAAAAAACATATTTGAATAGTGTTCTGACATTCCTCATGCTTCGCCCGTGTATTGACGGCTTTTAACCAGCATGGTCAGTGATGATGGCTTATAGTTGCACTAGCTGATTAGTTGGTGGGTTTGTTCTTTGTTGTGCTGGAATAAAATTAGTTTTCTTTTTATTTTGGGAATGGGAAGATGATTTGTGGTAGATATTTTGATTAGTTGTTGCTTCCTCTTTTTCTTTCTTACTTAATCCTGAATCTAATGCTCAGACGACCTACTAACGAAGTGAAAGGGCCACCAAGAGTTGTGACCTCTGGTTGTTGAACCTGCAACAGTGTTTCCTAGTAAAGCCACTGTTGTAACATTCTCAAATAAGTTTTCACAGCTTATTCCACCTCTGCCCCATAATGCTCTGCTGGAGAGAGAAAGAGTCCGAGTGAGAAAGAGAGGCACCACTTCCTGTCAAAGCCTATGTGAGAGATGAAGTCATCACTAAACGCTGATGATAACCTTACCTTATTGATCTTTGACCTCTCCCTCACCAGGCGTTGGGAAAGGTCAAAGGTCAATGAGGCTGCTGGAGCGCTGGGGCACAGTAGGGAAAGTGGGCGGGTCTTGAGTCTTTGGGCGGGAGAGCCACCCCCTGCCGAGTGCTGCTCTCATCGCCTTTAGAAGTCGGTGGGAAGGTCGCCTCTAATTGGTGCCTCTGTCCCGATTGCCCGCTGTGGCCTCATCACTGCGTCTGGCTTTGACTGCACTCAGGTCTGATCAGGGAGGAACCTGACTGTGAGAGCGTACCACACAGGCATTCTGAGATCCTGCCGACAGTCAGCACAAAGCCACACGAGATGAGTAGTTTCAAAATGACTGACTAATCATCACAGTGTGTTTTAGAGTTGGAATCATTTTATGACACTATGACTGTATTATTGGAAAACATAAAAAAAAACAACTCAGTTCAAATGGCTAAACTTTAAAATGCCAAATTTTATCAGTTTATTTGATTCAGGTTTCCCTTATTCCTAGTATTTTTCATCCTCCATAATTCCAAACCTCTTGCAGTCTTATAACAAAGACATTTTGGCTGTGATCAACATGACTCTGAAGATGTTAAAGTATTCCTTATTTAATTAAACTGTCAAATTTAACAGCAGACGCAAAACCCTGAAGAAATGCAAACCAAGGGAACAAATTAAGGCAAAAGTCATTTAAAGTGTGTCTTTTATTGTGTTAAAGGTGGAGTCTACATATCTAATGCATTCTTCTGCATTAAATATATAATTCAGTGGCAGTGACTCACAGTCAGCTGACTGTCCAGTCTGTATGAGTGCTGCGGTGTTCATACTCAGCCATAGTCAGAGTGGCTCGGGTCGAGCCACCGGCCCGCTCTCATTCAGAAGTTGTCAAATATCGATGCTTGGTCCCAACTCGTGTTTGTGCACATGACAACACTGATGCTGTGTGTTACTCATGCGAGCTTGAAGGAGCACTGAAGGGAGGAATGTATTTGTTTAGCTGCTGAGTTCAAATATCGACAGGCTGTAGACCTTTAAATACTTAATTGAGAATGGTTTCTGTAATTTGATATTTAAGTATTTGAATGTGCAGTTAATTCAACAATTTGATTCATTTAATGGTCAAACAGTTTGATTGTATGTTATTTAAATATTTACCAGTTAGATATTGTGACTTCCACCATTCAAACTGACTGTCAGTCATCTTAAACTCTTTAACAGTGCAACACCTTAATCTGCTTCTTGTCATTTTAACCTGCTTGTGTAACAAATGCTTTGCACACATATAAAAAGCTAAAGTTCCAAGTCCGTATTTTTGATTTCTCTCTTGTGCACGACAAAACATGTATCTTTTTGTTATAATCACTCATCTTGCAAAAAAATACCCCATGGTGCTCTCTGGTATCCATGATAATAAAGGTATTTTCAAGTGTGCGTGCTCTGTAACCATGTCATCATCACAAACACAAGTTGATTTAGAACAATTTGTTTGGCTGCAACTTCTGCGGGCACAGCTCGATTATTTACACCTCAGAAATGAGCACAACTGTCTGACGCGGCACACGGCATTCAAACCCAGCATTTACATCACCGAGAGCACAAGGGCTTCTTTAATGGTCGACCACACCATAGACCGCCCAGGCTGGTCACAAGGCTCGCTCAAATGACTGCAAGCTGTTTTTATCCTTCACATCCCCTACATCACACTTGCCACAAAACACACAGCGGGACTCACTGAACAATGACTCTGTCTTCTGGCTGCTCTTTACGCAAAAACACATTCCTGGTGAATACGAAAGGTACATGGTGAGAATTCTTTCAGAGGTTGAGCTGCACTTCCCTTTGAGTTATTGGCACAGGGCGAACGCCACGGTTGCATCAGATAACAAAACCACTGACTATAAGCAACAGACACAAAGATAAATAGGGCCTGATAGGATGGGGGAGTTAGACGCAGAGCTTTTCAACAGACGATAGAAAGAACAGAAACATACATACAGAATTATAAGAATGAGTCAATTTGTGTTACTTTTAATGGTTTGCTGCATTAGTACTGAGAATTGAGACACTGATGAATAAGAGATGCGCACTATTTCTCTAATCCCACCTTACTTTCCTAGTCTTTTATTTATCATTACCCTCATGTCACCTTCAGTGTTAATTCACAGGTTAATGTTGCTAATAGTAAACATCCAGTCAGCAGCAGTAAGGCTTTCAGACGCTCGGATCATTGTTCACATGTCACAAAAAGATACCTCGGCCTCTGGGTGCTCTTTTTCTCTCTCCATGGCCTCCATCCCTCCCTCCCTCACTGGCTGCCTCCCTCTCTCTCCAGTAGCCCCGTGGGAGCGTGAGGGTTGAAATGACACACAGTGGCTGACTGTCGCCCAGGGGCCCGGGTTCTGGCCTTGGCTGGCTGGATCTGTGTGGCAGCTGGTGAGCCCGCTGCCCTCTCTCTGGCCTGCAGCATCAACAGTGGTGGTAGTGGGACTGATTGGAGCCTCACTCTGATCTCTGACTCTGGGGCTGACGCTCAACTGCTCGCTGCTGCCCACACGACTGGTGGTGAGGAAGTGGGACAGAGAGCAGGGATGTAATCAGGAACACACACACACACACACAAAGAGAAACGAAACTGTCCAGCGAAATGGCTGAGAGTTGCATGTGAAAAAAAAAAAAAAAAACAAAAGAAAAAAAGAAAAAGAAAGCGATAGCAGAACGATGTAGACTCAGCAATGACTGTGGTCATTATGGGGTTATGATGTTGAACAAGCAAGCACATTTATTTGGACAAACTGTTGCTGAAGAAAATGCACTGATATGACAGGAAGGAAGCTGCTTTTCCTAAGGACATGGTCGACTGCCAGTTAAGTAACACACAAGTATTCTTTTAATCATCATCGCATGTCCAAGGCTCAGATTAAACAAAGAATCCCCATTTAACCATTATTCATAAATAGAAACACCCTTTTTAACAAGCTTCCATAAGACGCCACAATAACTTCCGACACAAACAAAACATAAAGAGCAATGTAACCGGTCTCACATCTTTGCTTCCTTTGTTGCTGAATAAAAGGTTAAGACACCAAACTTATAGTGTTAGCAGTCAACAGCCAATGCTACTGGGCAATGTAATTATTAAAAACACTGACATCTGAAAGAACATGAACTGAACTAGAATTTTATTAGCAAGCAATCCCTTAATTTAATTCAGTACCTCAATACACTAAAGCTGGCTTTTGTTCTTCACATATTTTTATCTTAATCATATATTTAAAATGAAAAGGAGAAACCCAAAGAGAAACAGGTGGAGTTCATGTGTGTGACCAGGAGAAAACATTAAGGCAGGAATCGTGATCCGAATTTAAGTAAATATGTGGAACATCCTCAAACTGCGGCAACAATGACAGGGATGATGGTGATCATGTGACACAATTTCAGACTTAAGCAAACGATATGCTCAGATCCGGTCAAAGAAGACAGACGAGCTTGTGACGACTCTGGGTGGGTTGGGTTATGTCAGGTCGGGTCTCAGTGGTGTCTGCCGGTGTAAATTCTATTCCTGAGCACAACTACAGGGGGGAGGTGGTGTCGGATGCCGGGGTAGTGCTGAATGTGGTTGAACCACCGCGTCACATTCATGCACTGCTCCCTCTCCTGGACGGCCAAGTCCACCTGGGTGAGAGAGGAGAGGTTCACTACATGTGAAAGCTGATGAGGCTGATAAATCCATTTTATACAGTATGTGCTGTTTGTCTTTTTGTCCGCAAAGCAATTTTTACGCAAGAAATTCAAAAGCTGCAAACAATAAATAGGACTTAGATCTGTGGTTCTCCTCCTAGAGATTAATACAAGTCTTAAGGGTCACAAGATGATTTATAGAATAACAAAGAGAAGTTTGTTATTGCTGTTTGTTGTGTTCTGACATTTCTTAAATTTTCTCTAGACATACTCCTTTTCTTTTAATAAACCCTCTGTGAGGCTCTGTGCAGACTCTCAGTAATACAAGCACAGACGTAATGGGAAGAGTGTAAATTTACTGCAGGGCAAAGCTTCTTAAAGCGGTTGAAGAACTGCCATTGTTTGACAACTTTGTGTCAAACAGACAGATTTCCCTGTTATTGCAGGTGGCTCAGCATAATAACAGAACGCATAGGGTCGTCCTTGTAAACAATCTTATTGGGTGTGTGGTGTTTCATTATCTAATTAACTGGAATGTGGAAATTCTCCACACAGACAGACAACAACCCAGCCTTAAACCATTCTAGCATCAGTCAGGTTTAATGTTTGTGTAATGTTGTTTTCCATGAATTGAACATCAGGACAGGCTGTGGTTAAGGGTTGGGCTAGCTGACCCCTTGTCCCCGAGGTTAAAAACCACACTGATTGCAAACCAAAGTGACGCTCCTCTGCCTGGTGGCGGGGGGGCAACCTTCCATCTCCGCCACAACCACTGACATCTCTCAACATGTGATCCCTCCCTCCCTCCATTTCATTCCGCCTTTCCTCATTTCTGAACTATCTTTTGTGGTAATCCTGGAAGGCATAACAAACTTACTTGTCCCTGGTCTGAGGCTAAAGACATCACTTTATGCCACATCACTTTACTTCTCTGAAGAGAAGTGAGAATGTGTTTATAGCCCGTGTGTTGATTGCCAACTTGTTCTCGACGGCCTTTGGCCATATGACTGGTCTAATTGTGTGTTATGCACTGTGACAAATTGCTTATTAAAGTTGTGGTTTGACTGAAGTGAGCGCTGATAGGGAGGGTAGATGAAGAGATGGATGGATGGATGGATGGGTGAGAGTCCCCTTCTATATGGTGGTGATAACGGTGTATAGGCACAACAAATCAATTGCATTAATCCTAGGATATATCATTGTCAGTCAACTTTGAGAAACCAGAAAAAAAATCTTACTTCCTTTCAAAAATTATTTTTACTGACAAAACTCTGTTCACCTGTACACCAATGTAAGAGGTAATGTAAGAGAGAAATCTGAAAAGATGCAGAAGTGAGAGCAGAGGTGACTTACTATAAGTGGATGGATTCCATAATACATGAAAGTATCAGCTAGGGTGAACTGGTTGCCAGCCAGGTAGACCTTGTCTTGTAGGTAGAGGTTGAGGTCCTGCAAAAAAGAATAATTTTCTCAACATCACCAGCTGTACAAATCATTTTGGTCTGTATTTTACATTATACAACATTTATATGAATCACTGATGGAGCCTCCTTTAAGAGAAATGTTGAGGGTTTATTGTAAAAAAGACACTGAGAAAAAAAGAGAACGTAAAGAGAAAATGCAACTCTGTAATCAAGACTTTCATGTAAAATGATTGGGTTTTTAACAAATCCTACTCTCTTGATGGACACTAACAAGGCTTATGACAGCAGGTTCGTTAACCTACATATTTGTGGGTGCGTGAGGTACACGGATCTGGATCCTGGCTTTCGTGTGTGTCTGTGCCGTGCTATGTGGATAGGAATAATACGTGACCTGAGGGGGAATAGCATCTCTCCCCATGACTGGCGACTCAGCACAGATGCTGTTCAAAACAGGCCATTTGTTTACTCCGCGACCAAATCACTACAACTCCCGCTTGCAGATCTAATGAAGCTGTCCTAAAGTTGGGCATCGTGATGTGTGTTTCTCAGTCCATGTCTGTGTGTGCAAAGTCGTGCATTGAAGTGCTGGTCTCAGGGGAAGGGACCATCTTTAGCACTTGTACATTGTGCGAAGGGAACACTCCTCGCACACAGAGCATCTTGGGGGCAAATGGAGTTATTGTGCGGCAAGAGTGGGTGATGCCAAACAAGGCATGAAGACTGCAGACTTCCTCCCCTTCCGCAATCGGATCCTTGCTTTTCTTAGCCTACAGCCATGAAGCTGAAGCCCAGTCGAGCATCAGAGGACAGCCAGCTTCTCCTGCCACCCCCACCCCAGCACATGGAGCTCCAAACCTGGGTTATTTGCTACCTGCCCCCGCCTTAACTGTGGATTCTGTCATCGGTACATTCAGCTAAGCAGAATTGAGACAGAGCACCACTGTACAACAAGTCCTACAATTTAGAGGCAAACACTTTCAGAAACTAAAAAAAAAAATATATGAAAAACTGTGCGAGGATTCTTCTATTGTTTGCCCTTTGGGTGGGTCATGGACATGCTGGACAAGCACAGCTGTTCACTTTTACATTTGCAGACAGAAACTGAACTAATAAATAACTAAGAATGCCAAGATATATTTGTATAGCTATTGCAGGTCATTGCACGTCTTTGTCATTTCCTTCTGTGAACTTCTATGATTCCTATCACGATGATCCAGATTGCATTTTCTATTGTTACTGCCTTGCTACATATTTGATCCACATACAGTGACCTCACAGCAAGTTTACTGTCCCAACACATCTTTCTACTGACTCTGGACCTTCAGGCAGCATTACAGACTCTCAACATTGTAATGCCTGAATTCCATTAAATATCTGAAGAAGTCTTCAAGTGAAATTACTTACATTTTTTATCTTTCCCATGTATGATGTGCATATTTCTGTCAAAAGCTAAGAGCAATCACAAGTCGGAAATCTTAAAGCCTGTACAGCATATGGAGTTCAAAATGCTGGTGGCATAAGACAAAGTGGGAAATCACCCAGGTGTAACTGGCTGTATGCTAAAGCATTTGCTTCATAAAACCAATGACAGCAATGAACCTCTGTGACAGCAGGAAGTCACCCAGTGCTGCTCCGTTTTCACTGTGGAGTGACAGTTTGGGTTCAGGGCCAAATTGGCCTTGCTTGTTTATCACCACACTGCATGAGTGACAAGACGTTCACTTCAGAAATAAGACTCAGCTTGAAAAACTATGAATTTCTTATTTGTATCCTGGGGTGAGAAAGTTTAAGAACTCCCGCAGTTGACAGTTTTTATCTCTGGACAATTTAATGGAAGATGACTGGTGTGCTTGAAAGAGGAGTGTTAAAGATGGAGCTAAAGCAGCAGGACAGGACAGGGGGCCACCGGGCACCAGAGCTGAGCTGCTCAGGGCGACTTCCTTCTGTAAGTGGCACCATTAAAATATTTAAGAGGCCTGTCCAGATAACATGCTGCTGCACAGCATGACTCCTCAACCATGCCACAACAGTGTGTCACGCTGAGAAGCATGCGTGTGCCCACACACATACACAGACACTTCATGTTGACATGACAGTGCCAAGAGGCGCCTTGCGTCCAGCAGACCAGTGGCTGATGATCTATTTCACGCTGACTGGCGTCAGGCACATTAAAGCATTTTTCTCTGTCGTGTGGGGCCATGTCACTGAAGGGCCATACATCAGTGTGTATTTCTGTCGCTTGTGCCTTAACGAGACAAACAAACACACATAGGCGCACACACAGTGGCCTAGCTGGTGGACAGATAAAAGGAATGTGAAAGAAACAGAGGCTGTGGCGCCTCTCAAAGGCAGGGAAGGACTTTTTTTATAATGATTTCGTTTTTAAAAAACAGAAAAAAAGTGACACTGACATGGTGGAAACAATTTCAAGCAATTTCGGAATAACCTACAATAAAATCTATGACAGTCGTATGTAGCGATGCAAGTGTACAGACGTAATACAACAGGAATCTTGACGAACAAGCAAAGAGATTCAAATCTGTACCTTCAGGACGGTCTTGATGTCTTCCTTTGTGCAGCCGTCCAGCTTGGTGACTCTGTGCTCCAGCCACTGCTGCACCACAGCTCTGCTTTCTGCAGAGTCACCCAGCAGCTCTGGGCGCTTGGCCTCTTTCACCAGGTGACATGCGATGGTCACCAGCCCCACCAGTGGAGGACCATTACTGCTCTGTAGCACAGGTACCTGCATGGAGAAGTGAGATGGTAGTGAGATGGAGACAAAATGTAAATTTCAATTAATTTGCCTCAAGTTCAGACAAATTTGCATTATACCTTGTTAAAAAACACACTGCTCCAGTTCCAAAGACAACAAAATGCTCACTTTGTCCCTTAGTTTACAAACTCATGAATTAAAGTGTTTGGCTCTGAGGGAAGGTTTTATATGCAGAATCATTACTAACATTTCATTGGATACAATGGATAAACTAAATGAGGATGAATGTGTAGATTAACAGCAGAGCCTGACTGATTTATCAATTAGACAGATTTATCAGTTGATATGGTCCTGAAACAGGCTTATTACAGATATATCAGCATATATATTTTCCGACACATGCTGGTATGAATTTTTTTTAAACATTATAATGCAGAAGACGGTGTTTGGGATGATTTAGAAATGGTGTCATCACATGTGTTGTCCAGCAGAGCTCGCTTTGACGCCACTGATTACAATCCTCTCAGCATTGTCTGACGGAGCCGAGTAGCATCACAGCTGAGCGGTGAGTTGCTAACTAGTTTGTGAAACACACATCTGATAAGTTCATAAACAATGAGCCTAACTAATAATAACTAATGACTTATACAACCCTGTCCCTGACAACAGTCATGTCATTCATGTTTATCATCTGTTTGCTATGGTAGTGCAACAGCTAGCCAGCTGCAGTTTTGTCAGTAAAGTTAGTGTCATTGCATCTCTTCACTTCACTCTGTGACTATAGTATCTGTCCCATCATGTTACAGTTTTATACTAAATCTCCTCACATATAGTAGTATTACAATAAATGTCCTCTCATGTTGGAGAATTATAGTATCTGTCCTCCCATGTAGCAGTATTATAATATGTCCTCCCATGTATTATAATATGTCCTCCCATGTAGCAGTATTATAATATCTGTCCTCCCATGTAGCAGTATTATAATATGTCCTCCCATGTAGCAGTATTATAATATTTGTCCTCCCATGCTACAGTATCATAGCATCTGTCTTCTCATGCAGCAGTATCACAGTACGTCTCCTCCCCTCATTCAAATGGACGGTCATGCGCAGAGCATGCAGCTATTTTCATTGTGCTGAGTTGTTGAAATGAAGACAGCTTCTGTCACGTGTTATTCCCTGGATTTTCTTTGAATATAAGAGAATCAGAGTATCGACAGAACATATCTCTGACTGCCAGCTGATAACATCAGATAGATAAGCCACGAACACTTTCTTTATGTTCAACACACGTCTCGCTACTTAGCATCATCAAGCTAGCCGCGGCTCACTTAGTACAATAACTTAAAGGTTTTCTTTAAAAAAAATAGCGGTTTCAAGCAAGCAATATACGCCCACATTTATGTCACCTTTTTATCCCCCTGTGTGCTGTACTTGTTCGGCTTTTTAAGTCCTAAATATTTCTCCAGCGACGATAGCTCTCGTAGCGCCATGTTTCGGACTGTCGGAGGGGCAGTGCGGCGTGCGTGTGATCTGATTGGTCAAAAGTCTCAACTCCCGCCCATCACAGGTTAATTGATTGTAAAATTGACCAATAACAACACAGCATGGGAGGCTGTCGTTACATTGCAACAGTGAATGAGCCGTCATCATGTCAAAATAAAATAAAATAAAATAAAATAAAATAAAATAAAATAAAATAAAATAAAATAAAAAAAATAAAATAAAATAAAATAAAATAAAATAAAATAACGTTTAATATCAGGATGGAAAGTTAACTGTTGCTTTAGTTTTTGTTTTACATAGAAGAAGGCATACATTTAAATCTAGTTTTATTCTATTCTAAATTATTCTAAATTTAAATAATATTACAAAATAATAATTTATCTATTACATAATATAGATAATAATATAGAAATGATAGATATATAGAGACATAGATATAGATATATGGATGTCAGATAAATGGCAATCACAAATTAATATAAAGTGCCCATAAGTATGAAAAAACTAAAAATGCATTGGTGGTGATTTGCCAGACTTTTGGGATTTTGCAAGCATGTCTGACCACTTAGGCCTACCAAAGGAAACTCCAAATACTTAGTTAATTTGGATTCACTGAATACGCACACAAACACACACTTCACCTTGTCAGTACAGTGTGCTGTTATTGCATATGAGAATGTCGCAGCATCCCCTTGGTGGACCCAACTCTTTAATCCAACTCCCCACCCAGCAGTATGGAGTGAACTGATCAAAAATGAATGTTATGCAATCCTGCCAGTTCATCGTAACATGCCTGTTTTCTCAGAACCTCTCTGATTTGTGGTTAAATGGAATCAAAATGACAGTGGAAGGTCTGAGGTTTTAGTCTGAAGTCCTGCAGCGAAGTTTCTTGTGTCCTTTCTGTCTGTCTCTGCAGTGTGTCCCGGCTGTGACATTGTGTGTGTTGTGTCTGTCTGGATTTGCACTGTGCCTCTGTGATTGCTCCATAATGAAATGTCACCTGTCAGTCAAAACTTGGCTTATTAACTATATGCTGTCCGAGTGTGACACCACAGAGAGTGACAGCTGGACTGAAGGTGTCACACTACAAGCTTTCTCTTCATCCCCAGCGGTCCCACTTTGTAACAGCTCACCTGGATGACAAGGCTCGAGGTGATGTCTGCAGCAATACAGATCAAATTCATATTTTGGATTTTTATTGACCTTATTCAGACTGCAATGAAATATACAAGAGATGTAGAGCAAAGGAGACAGAGGCTGGCGAGTCTGAACTAAAGCCCACTGTGGTTACTTTGTATGGTAGTTTATGAAGGCTACGTTTACTCACAGGGGCTGACCAGGTTTATGTCACAGTAGAAAATGTGTTCAGATCCAAATAGGAATACCACAATTTAAAATCACTGTATTAGAAGCAGATATATCAAATACATTTAGTGGAGGAAAAATACGAAGTAATGTAAAATTGAAATACTTGTACACAAGCTAAGATCTGCGCTTGAGTGAATTTACTTAAGTTACTTTCCATCACTAGGTCTGTATACAGGAGCAAACTTCTGCAATGAACAAAAAAACCAGTAGGTGGATGTTACAAAGTAAGAGTGAAAAACAAACTGGAAACTGGTGTAGTATAGTGAGTATAGAGTCCTCAACCACTTAACAGGAGGAAATAAACAATAAAATAGGCAATTTTTTTAGTGTTATGAATAACATTATGAGAGCTCTGTCCTTTTTAAGTGTCTCAGAAAGCTGTGACTGTGTGACAGTTAGTCACCTTAAGTTTTATTATTTATGCCAGTGAGCTTTCTGATGCTTGTGAAAGCTCTCTGATTGAACTTTTTTAGCCCAGGGAGTACAAGGCTTGATACAAGAAAGCCACAGAAAAAACTAAGTGTCTCTCTAACTGTCTACAGGATTTTAATTCTTACTGAGTCAATCAATTACCGAGTTATGGTGTACTCATTAGTTCTGTGGTATTCCAGATTACACGGAGCATTTCTCGTGCTCTGTTTTTTTACCATACTTCTACATATAGCATCAACTTAAACATAAAGAGTCAGTTATGAATATTTAGCTCACTGTATATGATAACATAATAAGATAATCATGAATACGGTATCCTAATTTAGTCTCACACAACACTTTAATGTTGAGTATCTGGGACCTCTTGATTCTCATGTAGGCAGCGGCGGAGCTTCACGTGCTTTCACCGATGTTTATTGCACATACCCATGTATCCACGTCTCTCCCTTTCGCCACATGTACTTAATAGAAAAGAACAGATGATATTTTTAAACCCAATTTGTTGAGAAAAAGCTGCCCCAGAAAAGAAATTAATTATAAGAATGAGTACACAGACTATCACAAATGATTAGATGCCATGGAACAAGGTAAGACTAATTCTCTGTTTTTTTATTTTCATCTAACCTTCCACTTTCGCCATTTGTTTATAGGCTCCAGCACGTCATTCACTTTTACCCTAGTAGGGCTTCCATAAATGCATGCCTGCAGCGTTAAAGTGCGTCTCCTTTAACTAAATGCCTCCAAGCTGCCACATCCTGTCTGTACTCAGGCGGGCTGAGGACAACGATCCCCAGTGCCCAGGACTAACTGTAGCCTGTGGGAGTTTTCTCATACCGATTGTGATACACAATCAGGGGGTCACATTAGTAAGGAAATCTACAGTGGGGGTCACCAATAGTGCCGTGGGGCTTCTCAAGGCAGGCATAGCCATAAACACAGCCCCAGTCCTGGTAGATATATCCCTCTCTGCTTACTCTGTAGCTTACAATATGCTGTTACACTGATTTGTCTAGCCCGGGATGCAGGCCCACAGCCCCGCCTGTCTCCTCTGTTACCTTTCATGACCTGTGAAAGCTCTCTGACTGAACACCGCGTTTTAACCACACAGAGGCTCGCAGAAGGAGAGGGGAGGGATTGGCTGTGAGCAGGCGACATGAGCGCTGTCAGCACCGATTGGTGAAATTGCATATTGGTGCTAGGTCGGATCCCCAGCGTGGAGTGAACATGGGGACGGGCGTCAGGCGGCTGGGTGACAGCTTGGGAGAAGGATGCGAGTTGTGAGATGAAGACAGACAGAAGTAAGGGGGTCAGAGTGCTCCCTGTACCTCCCGCTCCTGTCAGGTTTTATTTTTGATTTTATCTTGTCCAGAGAGCGTGATGCATGGTTGACTTTTTGAAGACACTAACTTGGAAATAGATTTAGGTAAATGTTTATATAGCACAGTGAGTGAGCTCTAAGTTATAAAATAATAAGGTAGGTATTTTGGCAGACTTTTTGTAGTAACTGTAAAATACACATTTTTAAGGGATTCGTTTTCATCCCATGATTCTCCTTTTATTTGAAAACTGCTGCAAAAAACCCTCAACTAAATCATCAACCACATCATTTCTGGTATAAGTATTTCTTCTGTTTCTTTTCATAAAATTTTAGAAAATGATAAAAAAGCCTGCCACAGTGTCCCAAAAGCCCAAGGGAGATTCTTTAAATATCTAACTAACAGTCCAAAACCCAAAGCTATTAGTTCACTATCACATGAAACAGAGAAATGTGGCAAATCCTCACACAGGATAAGCTGGAACCAAATATTTGCCCTTTTTACCAGAAAAATCTTTACCATTATTGATTATTCAATTTTCAAAATAGTAATAAATTTCCCTTTAAATTTACTTTCAGTCAACTAACCTACGAATTGTTTCAGCTCTAGTTTTAATGTTCCTTAAGGTTCCTAAACCATCCTAAACCGTTCCTTGTTGATTTCTGAGCCAGACCTGCTATACAGTAAGTCACTTCTAGCCAGTGCACTATATGACTAGTGGTAGTCCGCACAGTGTGTCTTTTGCTCCTCCGGAGCTGCTGGCTCTTGTAGTGGAGGAGAGTCAGAGGATGCCAGAAATGTCGCACCTCCAGGCAGGGCCTTTGGGCCTTCACGACGACAACAGTGATGGGATTATAGGAACCACCATGCTGCTCCATGCAGAAACAGGAACCCAAAGGCTAAAAACAACAAGCTGGTCCCCCACTCCATAACACACACATGCAAATGAGTGTATGTTGGGATATGTTTACAAGGGGGTTGGAAGGGTTGGATGAGCCAGTGACAGGAGTGGAGTGATGACATTTTTGTGGCATTTCATGTCTTTCCCTTAACATTTGTGACACGAGATTAGCATTGGAAGTCATAAGTGTGTGTGTGTTCAGTGGTTCAGTCTCTGGCTGATCAGGAGAGGCCCCGGAGACAAACGAACGAAGTAATAACGGCACTTTCTACATTTCCTCCTCTTCTGCTTACGTGCCAACCCACGAGGCTGTGGGACATGCTGGGGGACACAGTACCAGCTCACAGTAACAACAAACCCTGTCCCTGCCTCCCATCCAGCAGCAGTCACTTAGGACTATTAATTACCGCTCTGAATTTCCTCCTCCTTACCCGTAGCCATCCATGTCCCCCTCAGACAAACAACCTCGGTGGGAGGATCTTGATTATTATAGCTTCTGAAAAGTCAGATTGTCTTTTATTGAAGTTGCCCACTGGCCATGCAGGTTTCTCTCCATCTCTCTCTCTCCCCCTCTGTCTCACTCTCACTCGGTGTCTCTCGTCCATGGTTCAGACACAATCTTGGAGGCACTGAAGCTCCTGCCGTGGCCGGGAGGTTGATGAGGGAGACTCCCATGTTGTTGGCGGTCTGAACTCACGCAGCTCACGTGAGGTCACAGACACACATGCAGAGTGTTGGCTATAGGCTGCAGCCTGTGTGTACAGCCTCAGAGTCATTTGGCTGTTCTCTCCCTCACCAGCAGGGAGCACTGTGGGTCTTTTAAAAATCACAAAGTCCGGCTCTCGTCACAGTCCAGTTGCATGTAAGCCAGGACTCTGCCTTGTAAAAAGGAACTTTTTAAATCTGAAATATGAAAGTGAGTATTAAAGGGACACTGGATCATGTGGAACTTACAGCACTATCAAAACCACTGTAACTGTATTTAAAAAAAATACCAATGTGTTAATTGAGAAGACAATGAACCACGTTTACTGCCTTATTTTTTTCTTCTTCTATGTTAGAAATGACTTTATTATATTATTTTTAAGTACTAAATCTATGTGTGTTGACAATAAAATGTATGTGTTTCGCATATGACCTTATATCCAGGCTGTATGAACAGAATAGATTTGTAACATCATCTTCCACAGTATCAGATGAGCACGTTCAGTTGTGTTGTTAAGCGCCTTGCAGTGGCCTTTTTTGTTGAAGTGCTGCACTCTGGGGCACATTAATGATTTTCTTCTTCTTCTTTTTTTTTGCAGTTTTCAAAAGGTTAAAATGGAACTCCATCTTTTTGATTGCAAAGTTTGAAATGTTTAAGAATCACAGGCGTATGAGAACACATTTGGGAAACCTCTGCCCAGGTCCTAATCCTCCCGCTCATCCGTCTTCATGTCTTTAACCCATTAGTTTGATTCACTACCTCTGGAGCGGGAAAGTGAAAGCTCAGGCCGGCACTTGTCTCTCCTATGACTGTGTCCACTATATCCCTTTCGCGTGGCACTTTATGGCCTGCTAGAGAGGGGTGGAAGGGACATGAATGTGCGTGTGTGACTGAGAAAAAAGAAGAAGGGTCGGTGGGGGTGGGGGGACGGGGAGGGAGTAGAGATAGATATAGGGAGATTCAGAGGGTTATTTGTCCCTCTTCCCCTCTCTGAGAGCTAGGAATCATGGTCTGCATGACAGGTCGCCAGCCCCCGTCGGGGGTGATCTATATGAGACCCTCTTTATTGGCAATTTCAACCCAGGGACAGATGAGACTGCAGCCAGCCAGCCGGACAGCCAGACTATGATGAAAGCGCCCAGGACTCACCTGTGACTCTCGCACTGAAGGCTAGAGAAATAATGCATCAGAGGTTATATGTGGAGCAATGTGTGGTGTGTAGATGTACCAGCCATGAGTGTGTGTGTGCGTGTGTGTAAGAAATAATGTATGGCGGCTGTCAAGCCCAGAGGTCCCTGTTTAGTATGGAGAGAATCACTGATCTGTGTTGCAGGCAGATTTCGATTGAGATGGTTTGGGTACTTTACATATTGTTGGAACGTAGGCTAAATAATTCAACTCAGAGCAACAGTCAAGAATCTGTCCATGACTTATTGCTTTTGGCTTCCTCGGAGTGACATGGCTGTTGAACATGCGTATTCTATAACAAAGCACACATTGCACCGTGTGTGATCCCTATACGAGCTGTACGAGCTGAATATTGTTCTGCCTGAGTGCGGCAACACATTAAAAAGCATTCTAAAACCTGGATGTGACGCTGATTGTAATAAAACATTGAAGCCACCATAAGTACTTAAACATTACTTTGAGATTCTGACTGAACTGAAACATAACTCCATTCTCCCACAGACTTTTCTTAACATCCTGCTCTGGGTAACACTGATATCACATTCAGCCCTCCTCTTCCAAGTCTGCGAAACACATTTCCCATTTTTCAAAGTCTTGAATCGCACGAGGCAAATCACTGGGAACTAGCATGACAACATTCAAGCTCTGAGCAGACAATATATCCCGAGGCCATTCCACCATCCAACGCGCTGCTGAATGAAAGACAGAAGCAAAGCGACGAACACCATGAAATAGTCCTGTAATGAACAATTGCTCTCATATGAGAAGGCCTGTTCAGTCAGGACCAGCCATTAGACCCGTCTCTCTCTGTTCACCCCTAATCGATTAGTACAGTCTGCAAAGCATTGATCAACGGTTTACTTTCAAGTGTTGGGATGGTGGAGAGGTTTAGAAAATGCAGATTTTAAGGTTACTGAACAGGTTTTAGGAAGAGGCTAACTAAAATCTCCATTTGTGGTTAAATAAAGTTAAGGAGAGGAATGTGATAATATCATAGGAGTTATCAAGCCCGATGATTTTGAGAATCATGAAAATTAGGATTGTGTTTTATAGTCTCTGTATAAATCTTTCTAAGGTTGTTTTACCTTCACCCAAATTCTCTGTTTGGGGTTGTGAAGACCCCAGGTTCCCATCAATAAAAACAACAAAAAAACATACTTAACATTGTTTAATCACCTTGATACTTAATTACCTTTTAAAATTTTATGAGAATTACTTAATAAATATAATTTTTTAGTCATTACAGTCATTAGTTCACCTGTAAAACATTGTTAAATATAATGTATTCTTATATGCTCTCTATCTGTGATTGATATTTATTGGTGTTCCTCTGAAATCTCAACTAAGTAAAACTGAAATTCTGTTATTTAATGTATATATATGTGAATATGTATGTATATATGTAATGAAGGAGTGAAGTTGAGTTGTAATCATTTGATCTACTGATTGAAACATGTGTGCTTGTTTAGACACTACTTTAGGCCAAATTAGTAAGAGGAAAAATAAAAGTTAGACAGAAAGTTTCATGGTGGTGTTGAGAACTTATTACAACCTTATTGACTGATTGAGTGACATACTTTACATGTTTTGGTGACATGTTGCAAATGTTTTGCCTTTGTGGTTTTCAGTGTATTGCTGTTGGCCAGCTATTTATTCCAACATGCAATCAATTATGATTTCACTTCCACGTTTGCAGTAATGACAGACATGCAGGTGCTCGGGTTTATAGTATTTAATTTCAGTGGAATGTATAATAATAGGCTATATTTTATGTGTGGAAGTGCCTGTGAGTGATGCTTCATTACACATAAAGTATATACACACAGCACTGTACACATGTGTGACAGTTTATCTGCACAGAACAAGTCAATGCATGCATATATATTATATATCTATATATAATTTTGTGTATTGTGTTGTGTACTCTGCCGTGTCTGTCAGCTCTCCACTGTCTTTGTCATTCTGTCTGTGTGTGTTTGTTGTCCTGTCCTGGCCTCCGTGTACACTCAGCATCTAATTAACGTAATAAAGTGTAGCAATTTTGACATTTAGGGGCCTAATTTGCTCCACAGTTGCGGACTGGCTGACCAGCGTTGCAGATAACGTGGACTGACAGGATCAGAGAAAAGTCTGTTTATCTGGGGAATTAAAGGGTAAAAAGAGGCCTGGCTTGGTGATAGGTACTCTCCTGTACCGGTGTGTGTGTGTGTGTGTGTGTGTGTAGAGTGAACTTTGGTGCTTGCATGTGTGTGTTTCTGTGTTCCTGTGTGTATGTGTGTAAGTGAGAGACAGGCCCAGTTATTACTTAAATGGCTCATGATATAGGCTGATACGGAGCGTCCGCTTGTTTGGGCCTATCAGCATTGTCCATCTAAAAACTGTCCATCTCAAATGTTGAACTTGTGACTTTTGCCTCAGGTTTCTCTGGTCTTGCTGGTGGCGCTTCACATGCGCTGTGTTCTGTCTTTGCAAATCTCCCTATTAATAAAGCTATCAGATTTCCCAATAGACAGAGAAATGGAGACACATACACACAGACACACACACAGAGCAGTGCTCTGTTTGCAGATACAGCCAAAGACAATCTTCCCATCTACCTGGGGGGACCTGCTAGCGCCGGCGCTCGCGGCTATACACATCCTCCATCAAAACATCACTGACAGAGAAGTCAAGTCGCTCCCTCTCTCTCCCCTCCTGCCGCCTCCGACCCGTAACCCATTTATCTTGAGATAACTTTGTCAGATTGTCAACCAAACTCTCCGGTGGGAGCCGAGCCCAAAGCCTATTACGGGGGAATCAGCGCAGGCCGAAGCTGGTCACTGCTAAACGGATACTCCCTCCGAGCCCCCCCCTCGCCTTGACTGCATTATTATTATGGGCTGCTGTTCCCACATCCGCTCAAGTCGGCCGGTCGGGCGGCCGGTAATCATGTTGCTGAAATCCCTCACCGTTCGAGACTGAGTCGGTTTATTGATTACATAAACAGAGAGTGGTTATCAGTGAGCAGATGTAACGCTTGTAAAAATGCGAGTGTAACCACGTTCGGCGTTGTTGACCTCTGGTGTCACTCACTCCTGTTCTTCCTTCCTGCCCTCCCTCTGGCTGTTAGGAATGAAATGTGCGTATACATACTGAATAACCAAAACACTTCATTTGAGCCGGAGCCTTGTTGGTGGCAGCAGCAGCATCCGAGTGTGTGTGCCCTGTGTGTGTGTGTGAGTGCGTGTGTGCGTGCACATTTTCTTTAACCCCGATGCTTTGTGACACGTCACCCAGACCACTCTGTGCTATTCCCGGCCAGGAGATCTTGGGTTCATAAATAATTTGCCACCGTTAATCTTGAGCGGTCTTGATTTACTCTGGGATGCCTTTGAAGCACCAACATGCTGAGGGCTTTGCAGGGACAGCTACCAAACTAAGGAGATTAACAACAGCAATAAAGAGAACTGAAAGAGGGAGAGACACGCAGCGAGAGGGGAATGAGGGGGAATCTATTCTTCTTAGAAAGTTGCTGCTCTGTTTTTAGGGTTTTTTTTTTTTAAAGATAACACTCCAAGTCTTTTCACACAGGGAGGGAGTTATTTGTTATATAATGGCCAAGACTGAAATGTTACATCACTGACTTTTCAATAAGGTGAAGTTGACTTCTTGACTTGGCGTTTAAGATACCAGAGTTCTCTCGTTATATATAAAACATCTATATATCAAACACTCAAGCTAATTTTCTAGATAGCTAGACACAGATATATGGGCTTAGCTAAATAGATATATAGATAAATGTGGGCGTAGCGTGATAGTGAAAGAGAGATGTCCACCCCGTGTCATCTCCCCCATAGCCCTCTGTGTGACACCCCAGTTTAGCAGTGTAATGGCCCGGCACTAACAACTTTCATTTGACTCTATCAGGGTCAATGTCAGGCACTAAATTCAGCCACTGGCCACTAATGGGTGCACAGACAGGTGTACCACGATTAATAGTTTAGAAATAGTGAATTAACTTATTCTCACATTACTTTTTTTTTTTTTGTGTGGGGTGTTACACCCTTTTTTATTAAGGATAGGACAGCTGAAGATCGACAGGAAAGGAGGGAGAAAGAGGGGGGAAGACATGTAGTAAAGGGATCCCAGTCGGGAATCAAACCAGGGTGCACTGCGGTTAGGCCATGGCCTCATACATGTGTGCGCACGCTCTACCGACTGAGCCACCCGTGCCACTAAATATGTTATATGTTATTTTCATCATGAAATTTTATTAACATGTGGGGATTCAGATGTTATTTCTTTGCATGATTTTCAGCTGGTTTGTCTTGAATAAACACAACGTTTCTAGTTTAGTTTATTCTGTTGCCAAATGGCTTTTAAAGGAGCTGAATTTAGAGTACTGTGAGATATAATCACGTTAGCATGATTCTAGACTGTTTTATTAAAAGTTAATCATCTGACTGACTGAAGACCAACAGAATGAAAGTAACTAAAGTCCAGTCTAACTGCTGGACTTAAATGTTCAATCTTAGATCCTGATGGATGGATCCTGATGGCTGCGTTCTGCAGTCCAACCTGCCTCGCTTGTTATAAAATGATGATAAACAACCACTTTGACAAATAAAGTGACCTGCTCTGGAAAGGCAGTCTCCCTGCATGTGTTGGCATTGACCCTGGTTTGCGTGGTGTGTGTGTGTGTGTAGATGTTATAAGCTGTCAGTCCCAGGTGCTCTCGTTCCTTGTTTTGGGCCCATGGCCCTGAAGGCCATGATGGGGGCCTGTTGTTTGGGCTCGGGGGCTGAGAGTTGAGATTTATTCTGAGGTGGAATCACTACACTCGTCACTCTCAATAGGATCTAGTGGTGTTTACCGAACATATACCTGAGGCAAAACATGGCAAACTGTTTGCTGAACCACATCCAAACACTGGTGTTTGGTGTGGGTGCATTCATGATTTTCTAACTTTTTCTTTTTTCTTTTTCTTTTTAAACTCAAGTTAGTTTTGCATGCTAGACTATTATTCAGACAAAGTTAACAATTATGGCCTTGGTCTAGCTTGCTGGACTGCAATATCTTTGTTTTGCTGATCAAAACCAACTGTCGAGATCTCTAAAATCTCTAAAGATAAAAAATAAACTGTCAGCATCACCACCTACAAACTACAAAGGATATGTCTAGCCCCTTCATGCAAGGTGTTGGCCATTTTGAACCATTAAAGTTGTAGTACCATAGAGTGCTGTCTACAATTCCATTTCATTATTATTTTTGGATCTCTTAAAAAAAACTTTTATTTAGATATTAAATATATTTTTCTTGTGCATTTTTTTTCTGTGACTGAAAATACATCATACATATCAATACAATTTGCTAAATCAGTCACTTCATTGCTGTTACTCAGTTGATGCATGGTCCACTGCAGTGGAAAAATAGAATATTGTAAAAAAAAGTTATTTGCATGATTTTTCACTTATTTAAAAGTAATAAAGACATTAGAAATAGTTTGTGTTTTCATAAGTCATGCAGAGAGGGCAGCTAGCCTGGACCATAAACTCTCTGACTGAGTTTTACGCTTTGTTTATTACATGAATTAAACAAATGCTGTTCTCTCCTGCTTCCAGTCTTTATGCCAAGCTTATGGTTTTCTGGCTATGGTGTCATATTTAACACGGCATAAGAGTGGTATTAAATCTTCTCATCTAACTCTCAGTAAGATTTCAGATCAGTATATTTCCAAAAAATATAAAACTATTCCTTAAAGACAGCTTAGGTATAGTAACGTCCCATCTTTTATCATCCTTTGTTTGAGTTTGAGTTTCTGTGGCATTTATAGCTCTTTTGTGGCAATGGAAACATACTTACTGTGCTCTCTGTTTCTCTCACTCTCAATCCATTCTGCTGTAAACAATGCACAGTAACTGACACAACTACGCCTTACAGTAAGTGTTTTGGATCATGGTTGAACTCAAACAAGAGAGAGAGATATATACTGTATGCTACACTATTGATTTTGAATAACATTAGCTTTGGGGACTTTGTGACTATTTTGGTGGAGGCCTGGGAGACAGAGAAACACTGCTTAAAAACACAAACACATATTTGGAGTCTCTGCCTCTGTTCATTTCCTATCTGCATTATCCACTTATAGACAGATGAATGGCTGAGATGTGTATCAACAATATAAATTCACTTCCTGGACACACTTAACCATGGATGTCCTGTTTATTAGTCTTGTCACTCATAAAATGAATGTCAAATGCAGCTCTTTAGCAGTTATTTAGCAATGTCAAAAAAAAAAAAGGAAATAATTTCAGTTTTAAGAAGAATGCAAGATTTGATGTCTGATTTTTTTTACCCCCTGGCTGGACAAAAGTAGGTTTATTGTTAAGATGATCATAGCTTTCAGCCTCTACTTGGTAAATCAGGCTCACATTCTTCTAAACTGTCCAGCTCTTGCTTCTTAATCAGACTGGCCACCATGTTAATGTCAGATTAACAATGCCTCATTTGCAAGTGACTACGGTGTATGTGCACAGCGTGAATCGCATACCATCCCGTGTTGTGGTACATGTGACGAGGCAGAGAGTAACAATAATAACGATCACCCCTATATGCTTTAGATGCAATAAAGCAATACCAGACCGGAGAAATCCACCGTATTACCCGGCGCGACCTGTCTGAAGACGAGCAGACTATGTGTGCAGTGGCCGTGACTAAGCGCACACAAATCATCTGAGGAGCAAGGGGGAAAAAAATGAAATGGGGATGCATTATATCAATTTCTGCTTTTGGGGCTCTTCAGTTTTGAAGGGGAGCGGTAACTGACCGAGACGGACAGCCCCATCATTACCCAGTGAGACGGCGAATGGGAGCCTCCACCTCACCTTCCCAGTCAACTGGCCCAGCCAGGGACAATAGCAGTCAGGAGGGAGGGGGGTGGGGTTGGGAAGGGGGTGCGATAGGATGGAGGACTCGTCGCTGCTGCAGAACGGGTAGCCTGCCTGTCATCTCTGTCTCGTCCTCGCTCGCCAATCTCACTAACTATACTCTCCCACGGCCCTGGCTCTCTCTCTCTCTCCTCTCTCTCTCTCTCTCTCTCACTCACTGGCTGGGTTTTCTACCAGCGCTGACAACCCACATATAATTAAGGGCCATGATGCATGCAGCGCTACCTATGAGTGGAGATGACAGCAAGAGGCCTACCTATAGCTTCCTCTCCTCCTCCATCTTCTCCTCCATCTCCTCTGCACCGGTCGAGCAGCAGCTCAACGGAGTGGTGGGGAGGCTGAGGGACGGTCGCGGACCCACTGGCCCCAATTGATGGTCTCTTATTCCGGGGTGGGTGGGCCTGGGTGGACGTGAGGAGGCGTGGGGGTGGCTGCTCTCGGATTGGGGGGTAGTTGGATATCCAGACGCCCGCCTGCTTCTTTGCGAAGTCTGGCACAGTTACTGCAGAGAGTGCCTCTCTTTCCCTCACCGTCCTACTCTTTCTATCTCCATTCTTGTCTCTTAAAGGGCTGGAGGAGAGAGTCGGAGACCTCATGTTGCTGCTCCAGTGGAAACAATGTGGTGGATCTCAATATAGAGCCTTAGAACACGGCTAACTTAGCGTTGCGTAATGCACTTTGAAGAATTATCCTGGCGATTGAGAACGAGAGACACCATAGATTACCAGAGAGAGAGAAAAAAAGCAAAGAACTAATATGCAGACTGAACGAGATAAGGGGGCAAGATGTAACGAGTAAAATGAAGATGGATTTATGGAGAAAAGAGAGTGACAGGGGAAGGCGGAGGGTGAAAAAAACGCGGGGAGCACTCTCGGGTGCCATACCGCAAGAGATCACGCTTACTGTAGACGCTTGTGTGTATGTGTCAACTCCTTGATAATCGCAGGATAACTGAGAAAGTCTATCCCTGCGTCGCTCAGCCCTTTGCACACGCTCTGGTGTTACCACGCCGACGAGCAAACGAACGGTGGGGGGAGAATGGGGAAGATGGGGATAGAGGGGTGGCGGGGTTTCAGTCGTGAGCCGTCGAGTGATTAGAGCAATTACTCGTCAAGGATCTGTCACAGCCAATCACATCTGTCCCTTTCGACTCCGCAGAGACAGGCGAGGGGGTGACCCAGACCTGCCTGCGTAGGGACTGACTACAGCCTTCATTTAGAGTGTGTGTGTGTGTGTGTGTGTGTGTTAGGTTATGCAGGCCTGCCGTGCCTTAACACACTCCAGGTCATTATCTCTTGCTAATGATTTCACAGCACAGAGGTGGGAGTGGCATTGCTATGGGTGATTAGCGATTGGGTATCTGGTCAGCTGGGGTGGAGACAAGATGCGTCGGCATGTGCACGTCTTTGAAAATGTGCCCAAAGGTCTTATTGTATGTTGCTGTCTGTGCATGTGTAGGTTACTGCTGGGCTGAATTCCCACATGAACACTGTCAAACACACCATAATGTTTCTCTGATATACAGTGTGTGTGCATTGTGCTACCAGTGCACACACAGTCTTTCCTATTCTGTCCCTCAAATTCCTGCTGTGGTCACTTGCTCTGCTCTCAGTGATCACCATCACCCCCTTTTCCCTCTATTGCCTTCTCGCCTCCTTTGCAGGAGCTGCATCCAAATTCTGCCTCTCAGTCTTCACATTTTAATCTTTCCATCTCAGAACAGTCACCTTTTGTCATCCAGGAGCCAAATTCAATGAAGGCCAAGTGGAAAAGAGTCACCTCACACTTTCATGCCTCTTTTTGTTTGGAAAGCTTCTGTATGAAAAGTAATTTGAAACATCGAGGTTGGTTTTTCATTTTACGTGAACAATGTGAACATTTATGTGATTTGTGTGATTTTGATCTCCCAATGAATGTACATTGTACACTTATGTTATATATCATACTTCCTTTTTTTTTAAATGTCACAATGATAAAACTTTGGGTTTTCGTGTGTGACTGTTGATAATAGATTAGCTGAGGTTGCATAATGTTACCACATCAAAGAATAAATAAGAATCACGATCAACTACAGGGAGCCAGAGAATATCACATTGAAATCAACCACAGTACAAGTCATCATTTGCGTCTATGCGTTATCGCCACAAGTTCACTCTCAGACTAAAGCCAATCTGTGTTTGTTCTCTGCTCCTTTCACTCTGTTTGTTCTCTTCTTTGGTTCTCCCCCTCTTCTCTCCTCTGCTGCCTGTTTGACTCTGCTAAATTCAGAGCTGTGACACCAAAGCGAAGGCTTTTGGCAGCATAGCACTGTTGTGGAGGACCGGCTCGCCCCGCAGATCCCCTGCTGCGGGAACCCTGGCCGCACAGCTCCGAGAGCGCTGTGGATGACCCGCGTTGTTACTGAGCCTCTCGCGCTTTTGTGTTTCACGCGCGCACCTCCGTGTTGCTGTGCCTGCGTTTATCTCACAGTCCTGCCTGACCTTTTCTGCTGTAAGTGCTGCAAGTGCACAAACATGTTATTTCAGTGTTGGGTGAGAAAGTGTCTCTGAGGTCCATCCTATTCCACTTCTCTGCTCACTATTTATTCCTTCCTATTTATCCATGCCGGTGCCCAGTCGCATGTGAGTTACAGCAGCACACAAGAGCAGTAGTGGTAATGATGCCAAATCACAAAATGGACTGCATATGCACATGACAGGCGGGCTGCTTAAAGAATGATTCTTGTTCACATCTCACATGGAAGATAACTGTATATAGTATGTATGTTGTATTTGAATATTACACATTTGAATAACCGTGCCAGAAACATCCATGGTTGTTTGACATTTGTACAGTGTGCATGTGTTCTCGTGTCCATTTATAGTGCTTTTAAAACGTACTGTATCTATCTCTGCAAGCTGTTATAGATGTGTATGTGTGTATCTGTGTGTTTGTGTACATAGCAGTGCGGGTGTCAATGGTTCCTGACCTCCCCCTTTCTGCTCTCAACGCTCCCCCACTGATCATACAACAATCCGACGCACAATCCGACGCACCGTTTTAAGTGATTGTAAATTCACAGTGTTACAATCTTACCATGAGCATCCACGCACAATGCTGGTGTCGAGCTTTCTGATACGTTAGCATGCATAATTTCAGGTTATATATATATTTATACATCACACCCCTATGTTTTTGCAAATAGGGGGTGATTATGAGTGATTATCCTCAAAAATCCTTGCATGTACCGCATACAGTATATGTCGTATCTCTGTGATTACATATGTGCATAAATACGAGGATTACATGTGTGCTGTAGTAGGCCTTTGCAATCTTAAGTGTATAGGCACGCTGCCATATTGTTCAACTCTGAACCTTCTGATGCTTCTATGACCAAGGCGTGAGAGAAGAAAAAATAGCACATGACAATGTTCGCTTGATGCATTCAGTTACATATTTATCTTTGCGTATTTGTTGGGTATATGGGCCGTGCTTTTAATTAATGCTTTAAACGCAGTAATTTGTTCTTCTGCAGATCCATGTCTGTTTGTTAAGTGGGCTAATCTTCCTTAGCCTTTTAGAGAAGCGACCACTAAGAATAGCAAACGATGACAATCTGCCAGAAACTGTGACTGGCTGGGGCTGGGAATATATGCTGCAGGCGTTTTCCAGCCCCATCTCAAAACCTTACATCATCTATTATTCTCCTGCTCATATTGATATGTAATTTTTTTCTTTTATCCGTGTACAAATTCAAAACGACAGACGCAGAAGAGCAAAAAAGAACAAAAGAACTCAATTTGTAATTTCCTCTCCATCCCTCCTTGACTCCAAACAGACACGCACATATTTCTGCAAGTGTTGTTTTTTTTATCGTTCTCTATCTTTGGTATGATTGTTTTTGAAGTTGAAGTCAGATATATTGTTTGTGATGTCTCCATGCAGTCCGGCTGTCACCAGCCCCCAATGTCTACATTCTAGATATTATTTCTGGCTGTCCGTACTCCATCTTGGGGCACAATGGAGCCTCTTTCATTTTCTGTGTCATAATGCGATAGCACAAATTTCCCTGCGAGGCATCACACTATTGGAAAAGCGAATAACATATGTTGTGTCTCAGACTCACCCTTCTTCCCCTTATCCCACTGGTGCAGATGACCAGTGAGTCTGCCAGTGCCAAGGGCTGAGGATGGAGAGGGGAGGCAGGAGGAAGAAGAGAGTGTTCTGGAAACATGTCACATAGACTATCATTCATCTCCAGAGTGAGGAGCAAAATAATATGAATCCTTCCTATCAAAACCCAGAAGAGGAGCCATAATGTATTAAATTCAGGGTACCACCACCACCACCAAACATGGCTCTGTAATGTATTGCCTGTATGTTTTATTGATATTGGAGGAGAATAGTCTTTGCGCTGCCTTGAGGAACCTTCACAAAGCAGATTATCTTTGCCTTGGCATGTACTCTGACTTGGTGCTGCTTTCCAGGAGGGTGTGTGTTTGTATCTGTCATCTGTCTGTGTGTGTGTGTGTGTGTTTTGTATTGTATCATGTTTCACTAGATGGCTTGGCCATGCTAATCTTTCACTCAACACCAAGCTTGCAGGGCACGCTGGCAGCTTTGTTCTGGAGAAAAAAAAACAAAAACAAAACAGAGGAGGATAAATAAGCACAAAGCTGGTAGAACTATAAACTGAAAGCAGCATATCCTGACTGCAGGCCCACTCTAATGCGCCTGGGAGTAGTGTCTCCATATACATCTGTGAGATGGATAGGGACAGCTTTCACAGCCAGGTAACTTCAGATGGCTCGACTATCCCTTGATTGGAAGATGAGGGGGGGTTATTAAAGCGGGATAAAGAGAAAGTGAAATGGAGAGCGAGCGAACGAGCCAGGAAAGAGAAGGGGAGCTGGTGAGAGTGTGAGTGGGTTCAGATGAGGCGAGAGAGATGATGAAAAGAGTAGCCACTTGGTCCTTTGAGACTCCTTTTCTTCCCTTGCTGCCAAATTAGTCCAATTAGTCAGAGTGGCCTCTGTTCAGGCTGCTGTCAAACCCCCGACACCATACAGCAGCGCCAGCGGTCATTCTCCCTCATTTAAGTCAGGCTTTTGACTCTCTCCTCTGCCTCCTCTCCTGAGCCACCTGCACACGTCTCTGCTGAATGATTACTGTAAGTGTGTGCCCGTGTGAAGTGAGAAATTCTTTATGTGTGTGTGTGTGTGTGTGTGTGTGTTTGCATGTGTTTGTGGAAGAAAGCTTGAAAGGGAGATGTTCCCTTCAAATCAATCCCCACCTCACCAGCACGGTGCCTGCGTGTCCTTCTCAGAGCTGCAGCTTCCAAAGCTGAGGTGTGAGAAATCTTTTCATTCCTCAGGTAAAATCTACCAAGTCTCTTTAAAGCTTGCCATCGCCGCAACTCTTTTATCTTTAAACATCTGAAGAGCCAAACTTTTACACAGTGCAAAGGAAAAGATTTGAGAAAAGAGGGTGTTCAGGATGAGTAAAGTCTAGGAAAAATGCCCAGAGCGCGGGTGTATGTATGTGCTGATTTGGCAACACAATAACAAAGCCCCTCCCCCCCACCCAAAAAATAAATTACTGCGATTTACTGCAATTGTTTAGTCTGCCATGTTACAACACAAAAAGCTCCTGGGAAGACTAATGGGCACCTTCTCCCTACAGCATCTCCAATGACATCGTTCCTTATAAAACAGCCATCCCTTGTTCCCAAGATGAAGGAATCACTTATAACTCCACAGCCACAGTCATCTTTAATTTCAAATCTCTGGAATTGGAGGAAGAACTGGTCCCTGATAATCACCTGCCCACGGGCCTTGGGAGAAGAGAGGGGAGAGGAAGTGGGTGAGAGATGGAAGCAGATACAGAGATGGAGGGAGAGAGATAGAGAGAGAGAGAGAGGGCTAATTGGACGACCTCGTTGTATGAACAAACACACCTTAAGCCACGTGAGTGGCGAGATGGGGAAGTCACTGAGTGAGCCAAAGCGCACGTATTCATCTCTTTAATTGACCTCGCCTGTGTTGTATTTCACCCTGGGCCCTGTCATGGGGAAGCCAAACACAGTTCTGACCGGATGAGATGAAGGGGGGAGTCTGTTTACCTGTGTGAGTGTGTGGGTGTGTGTGTGTGAAGTTAATACTTTGTCAAGACCTTCTAATGTATAACAAATACACACAGTTCCACTTAGATGCTCCTACCTGACTTGGCCAGGGAGGTGTGCTTTATCTGCAGCACAATACATTGATGTAGGCACTGTATCAACTGTAATGGTTAATTTTCTTTGGTACTTTATATCACCACATATTGTCAGTGATCAGGAGAAACATTATTATTTTCACGGATGTCAAAGAGTTTCAAACATTTTATGGCAAAGATCAAAGGACGACATTTTATTCATTTAATCTGTCCATCCGTCTACAGTAAATACAGTAACATCATTTTCATAGTTTCATCATGGTAATCATTTTCCATCAAGTCTGCTGACATGGCCTGTCAGAATCTTGTCTAAACAAGGTATCATCGTTGAAGGCTAATGATGATACTGTTGGATCTGTGTCAAAGCCTGTTTACAAAAAATGATCTGAAAAGGGCTGATGGGAGTGGAGACGAATCCACACCCTCTTTGTCCAAAAAAAAGCACGAACACAATGATTTCCTTTCAGAAAGGTAAGTAAGGTGTTGAAGCGCCACGGTCTGTGATTGGCTGTGCCCACATTAGAGGTGTGGTTGGTTGTTTGGGTGTGTGGGTTGTCTCAGTCAGCGCCCGTAATGCGACCTGATGAGGGGGGACTGGAAGGATTGGGGAGGGGGAGGGGGGTGCCTGTAATAACCTCCCACTCCTTGATATGTCAATACTTTACACACACACTCCTGAAGATGTATGAACACGCATGCTGTTGCACACAGCGTGACCCCAAAACCCCTTTCCACATAACACTTCACTGAAGTGACCTAATTGTTCGAGTGAGGTCTTCATTCCCTGTCTCCCCCTCCCTCCCTCTCGTCTTTTTGAACCCCATCGCTTTTCTCCTTCTATTACTCCTAATTCCTCGTCCCCTCTTCCTCCTCTTCTCTATAATTGCTCCTTTGCTCTATTCCCAACCCAACCCCTCCCTGTCCTCCCTTTTTCCCTTCTCCCACCAGCATCCTACCTCACCTCTCTTCTGTCGTCACCTTGTCGCTTTTCACAGATTTCATTGTTCAGCCTGCTGCAGCCATGGTGAGTAACAGGGAAAGCAGTGATGTGTGTGTGTGTGTGTATGCGTGTGTGTGAGAGAGAGAGAGTATATGTATGTAAAACCTGATTATTCTCATTGGCTGTCTTTGTTTTCCTCATGTAGAAACCTCCAAGCTCATGACCTTCGACTTTACTGATCCCTCGATTTAGGCGCATGTTTGTCTGGTTTGATGTCAGTTTTGACATAAAAATATGTAAAAGAGACATCTGGATGTCAAAAATGTTTACAGTGAGTATGACAGTTTTTCATTTTGCCCGAGTTATTGGTGTTTGTACTATTTGGTCTTATAAGTGATAAGTGATATAAGTTTCTGTTACACCAGTCTCTTAAAATCTATGAACTTTTAGGATAATTCCTGCTCTCTCTGAAACACATTCATTCCCTCTTTCTTCAGGCCCAAATCCTCTTGCTCTACCTGTAGGAGATGTGATGTTGAATCAAAGTTTATGCGTCCACCCCTGGATACAGCCTACTGACTCAAAATTCTTGACTCACAGACAAACACAGATGGTTAGAAAATGATTTAGCTGCATTAAAAGAGATTTAAGCAACAAAAGCAAAGAGGGCCAAACTGCTCACTGACATTTTTTAACATTTTAACAACAAATTTCCAATATGCTGTGCTGGCTCCAGGGCAGTGAAACATGTTCTCTGTGCTGCAGGCAATGTCAGCTGCCAATTAAAGCACAGTGAACAAAAAGAACTAACTATAACAATGGCAATATTGGACCAACAAGAGGAAACTCTTCTAACGCTGGAATATTCACGCTCCCCATATCAATCTGCTCCACTCCCATTTCGCTTTGCTGGAGGGGATCGAGCGGACCACCTCTTAGGCCCTGCTGGCCACCTCTTAACCCCAGCTCCGGCGTGTGTCAGGCTGCTCCAGGACCCGCCAGGCGTTTCCAGAAGCCCACCGACTAATTAGGCCCTCCGCATGGGTCTGATAAGACGAGCTCACCAGCGATGGAGAATCGACACAGTCCTACTGAGCGGCCAAATGAGCCGGGCACGGAGACGGATGAACAGACAGATGGCTGCTGGCTGACTGGTGTGAAGGGGCCGTGCAGGGCTGTAGAGGAGACCCAGGGGCCACGAGGGCTGGGTAAAAGGGGTCGAGACAACCGAGGTCTGGTGCCATCCAAATAAGACAAAGAAGGGGAGAGATTAAGATGCAAATAAGAGGGAAGTTATGGAAAGATTGATGGAAACATACATGGAGCAACATGACATCATCTGGGGATGTTTCAGTGCGGCGGAGGGAGTAAAGGTTGGCATGGAAACTGGTGGCCATGGTGGGTCTTCTCATTAACCCTTTGTTTACCCCTCACATGATGCTGTTTACCAGTTTTACCTGAGGCATCTTTTTGCACAGGGACCTCTGACTTTGGAAGCCTTTTATTCCATGTTACACCTTGACATGGGTAATTACAATTATTCACTGGAGAATTACATTGTCATAACCTAATGATGTGTAGTGTTTGCTTTGAAAGGTGACCGTAAATAAAGTCACTGTATGTGAATAAAATAACTCCCTGTGATAACTTAATATTTTTTATAAATGACGTGATTTAACCAATATAAAAAGTGACTTTTTACCAAGAGTTTCTACGCCTCAGCAGATTTCGTCCATGCGACAAAGATCTCTGTGACAGAATCCAAACCTGTTCCTCAGTGTAGAGGTCTTTGTCTGTCATACAGCCTGCAGATAGAGGCAGGCAGAAAGGGTATTAAACCAGCCATCAAGTCTGTGTCTCTGTGTTTGCATGTGTGTGTGTGACAACTAACGTCCACCCGGGTGACATGCTGGCAGCTACCCCCTCGGCCGTGCTTTGACATACCTTCAGCTATGGGAAGCGTAAAGAGTACAGAGGTGTGTGTGTATTTGTGCGTGTGTGTGAGTGCGCCTGCGTTATTTCATGTGTCAGACAGGTGACGTTCAGCACTTTCAAGGTGGTCAGAAGCCTTGACAGTCCCGAAAACAGCCCTCAAATCTGAGAAGACACACGTTCAACATGAGAGACTGCAGCAGGGATGAAGAGGTGAATGTGTGTGTGTGTGTGTGTGTGTGTTCATGTGTCATCGCTGCAACTGTTCAACCAAAGGGAAACGATGACATTGTGCTTTG
The DNA here is from genome assembly GCA_023238725.1 of Scortum barcoo. Lineage (NCBI taxonomy): Eukaryota > Metazoa > Chordata > Actinopteri > Centrarchiformes > Terapontidae > Scortum > Scortum barcoo. The sequence goes on from CM041551.1 coordinate 7,808,967, forward strand.
CTGAAACATGAAAATCTGCATTATTTCTCAGACTGAGGTAGCGTCTAAAGTGAACTGTGTCTACAAATTTAAAGGACCATGCCAGTGTTTTTACAGGGTTTAGCTTCATAAACAAATAGCTCACCCTTTTGAGGAATTTACTCATTCATGCACTTGCCAAAAAAATTAGATGAGAAGGTCGCTCACATCTGTCCGTTAAACCTAAAATAAGTGAACTGTTGGACATTTTGGGGCAGCAGAAATAAGCTGTGACACTGACACCTTGATGTACAAAGACATTATGAGTTGATATGGCAAATTTAACAAACAGCTCCAGCAGATACAGAGATATATTTCTTCCCATCCAACTACTGTAAGTCCAACATTTACGCTGTTGTAGCTATGTTTTTGGTCCCCACCAACACCTTAGAAGAACAATAAACAGCCATTGATTTCCATCCTTTTTTGTACAATATTAAAGACAACAAAATGACTCTTGGATGGTGACAGAAAGTTAATGATTTCAGTTTTAGCAGGTTTTTCTTTCTTGTGCAGCCCTGCCAGCTTTCTTTTACTTACTGAGCTGAGCCAGTGTTTGTGCAATGTGTGTGTGTTTGTGTGTGCACGCGCGTGAGATGCACTTAAACCTCCCCATTAGAGGCTCTCAGTGCTACACCTACCCAGACAACCCACGGTTCACGATTTCAGAAATAGAATAGGTTCAATCTCTTCAAAATTTGACTCACAGAGCAGATGTCCATGCCCTTTGTTGGACGCTTTTATCCACAGTCCCTACAACACACTGAGTATGGGTGGGCCCAGAGGGAATCAAACGTTTCTCTGTTTCTCTCCATCTCCATTTTCTCTCCTTTTCCTCGTTCTGAGGTGAGTGACTGAAGATCTGTATCGGCTTGTGAATGATCAGAGTTCAGCGACTCAGCAGCCTGTCTGAATATACTTACAACAGAAGAAAGATGCTCAGGGGAAATTATTTCAGGTGCTGTAGTTTGATAAATGTGTTGGGCCAATAAAAAAAATACTGTATATGTATTCATACTGTTTGAACCTTTGAATGCTTAGATTTAAAAAGATAAAAGTTTTCTCTCACACCTATTATTTATATGTAAATGCATGAATACACATTTACTTTAACATTATTGATGTAAATGAGGACGGGTCTTTTCTCTGGTATATACAGTGTACGTGTGTATGGGTGTACTTGTCATGTAGTGTGTGTGTGTGTGTGTGTGTGTGTGTGTGTGGTCTATGTGTGTGCTTGTGTGCTTATGCTCCATTCCAGCTCTCCCAGGAGACCTGCTGGTCCAGGCACTTTAAATTGGAGCTGCTGAAAGGCCCTTGGCACAGATGTCACCAGGCCTGAGTCTTTTGCAGGCTTATCAGATCATGTTCCACTTTCTGGACGCTTGTTTTTCATCTCCCTACCTTCCCACTCCTTCCCTTCCAACAGGCTCTACCTGTCTCAGCACCAAGGCCAGCTGCCAGGTATCCATCTCACAATCATTTAAAGTCCGGCCAGCATTCATTCGCTACCCTGGCCTGCCGTCCCTTGCAATTTGTGTCTCTCAAAGGCAGCTTGATTTCTAAGTAATGGACCTGATGCCAGCTATTCTTTCATATTGAGGCTAAATGACGTCTCTTGTTCCGCCTAATAGCCCAACCTCTGCAAATAAAGGGTCTTTGTGGCCAACTGATTTGTCTTTAAAATACCCAAAATACACTGTAAAGGATCCTGACTAAACTTTTGATTCTAGAAGAGTGAATTTGTACCAAAACCACAGGCTGCTGACAAAACTGAAGTAAGTTGTTTAAATGTAATGTGGACAAATGGAAAAATTATAAAGCAGAAGCTGCTGCTCCAATTTGAAGCACAGCCTTGAATGAATAAAATTCCTTAGTGGAAGATTTAGAGTGTGACAACCACATAGCCTGAAAATGTTCAGATTTATTCATTACAAATGAGCTCAACATTTCAATTTCTCCGCTTTTCTCAGACTTCATGGTTACACACTGTTGGAAGTTTGACCTGTGGCATGCTACTGCATAAAAACATCAATCTAAACCTAGTCCATTTCTGACAATGGGTAAGTGCTGCACATTTCATATAAATAAATACATACACACCCCAGTAAGTGCTTATAAAGATGTAAAAATGCAAAAAACATTGCACATTAAGTACACAGTTGTTTGGAATTTTACCCTTGCCGCATATGAAAAATGAGCCCTGTGCATGAATTTACAATTCAGATGGGTTTCCTTAGGGATGCCCATTTAAGATGCATTGGTATAATATATTTGTTGTCTTTACCGCTCACCACTGCCATTGAACATCATTAGGTAATGCGCACTCACTGGTGGAAGGAGAGCTGGTGTTTATCATCATTTACTTGGCAAGGAGTCGTTAGCCGGGGCCTTGGGTCGACTCTGTTGTGAACCGGGCGTCGCGTATTGCCACCACCACTGTGTTTCAGCCTGCTCTGTGTCTCCTGCGATCATCTATCATATCAGTTTTACATACTAAAGACCAAGAGGAACACCATTAGCAGCATGTTTAGAGAGGGGGGCCGCATGTGAAGTGGCTTTGGATGGTGGACAAAAATGTTTGTGTGCGTGTTTCTGTGCGCCCGTGTGTACGTGCATACATCTGGCTGACAAACACCGAACGCTTGAAGCTCATTTATAAGTCTGTAGAAACTGCAGACTGATAAATAAACACAGAAAGTCTGGGCGGCCATATTGGTTCAGGGAGCGACAAGTCCACACTGAGTGGATCCTTCCTGCCTGCTGTGAAGGATTATGAGAGTCATTTTCTAGGGTCTTGAGAAGAGGTCTATATGGAACTCAACAATCCCTATTTTAACTCCATTATACATCTCCCTGTGGGGTGCAAAGAAAAACCATCCATCATGTTTTGGGGGAAAGAGGGAAATGAGAAATGACCATAACAGTATCCTTGAATATTTGTTCCTGTTTTCAGACTTATTTGTATGTTTTATTGCAGTCCCAGACTTTAATCATTTTTTTATTTATTATCATTTAAATAGTATAAAATGAGGTGTAGAATTAATTGCTATGTCTATTTGTCTCCTTAAAATTCATTTTTACTTCATTATATTTACATACCTCACACCCTTTTCTTCCTCCCTCCTCATGCATCGTGTCTGTCACGCTCCTAGTTTTGATGGATACAAAATTTTATTGTCTTCTGTTCATACCAGTGGAAAATAACGTGACAGATAAGAACAAATTCACATGGATTTGTATTCATAAGAGAAACAATGCAGACTAATATATTTGGTTTCATATAGAGAAACCTGCATATTTGCTTATGTTGGATTATGATTATTGAGGTTAGCATGCTACGTACAAGGGAAATTCTCGAGTCTAACACTGCCCTGGAGCAAACAGGACAAAAAAAAAAAGCTCTTTTTTACCATTTTGTTTTTTAACAGGGGCAGGCTGGAAATACTTTCTGACTGTGGATAATGGAGAGACTCATTTGACATGGCACTGCATGTTCAATAAGATTTCTTTCTCCCGTCTACACCACTTTTTACACCACTTGTGTTGATAATTGAATTAGACGTTTAAGACTATTATGATACTGCAATTAGAGATTATTTAATTCCCTTTTATCAGAGGGCTCTTTAATTTAAGCAGCCCTCTGTCATTATGATCCAAACAGAGAGAGAGAATACCATTAGTGGGGCCCGCATCTCTTAATCCATAATACTTTTGGTAGCCTCTAATTGCACCATAAATTGCATTTTTATTCCCTTTTTTATGTTATGTTTTCCACATTATTTGATTGAAATAATGAATGTGTCTCTGCAGCTTATTTTAAAACTAACTGAATATCATTAGGTGGGATGTAAAACAGGAAAAGAAGCCCTCATTTCTACTCTGATGAAATAATGCTTTCACAGTCTTTGTACATCAGAAAGTTCTATACCTCTTTCTTCACACACATGCAAACACACTCTTTTTGTTGGCCCTTGTCCTCCCTTGTCTTCCTCTCCGCCTCCCTCCCTCCCTCCCCCCCCGTCACTGGCCCGCCACGCAGCTTCTCCCACAGTGGGTAATGTGAATGGACTCAGTCTCCTGGGTGTCGTGGCCCCCTCTCTAGCCTTGCAGGCAAATCTGCGGCAGCCGCTCAGACGGGGGCAGCACACGCGGAGTCTACAGCAGTCTGTAGGGGCAAAGAACAGAACGATGTGAAAGGATGATGATGGGTTTCGTCTTGGACTTGGAGGATTGTATCGCCCGCCGCATGCAGAGCACAGCAGAGCAGGGAGCAGGCTGCCCAGCCAAGGCAGAGCGTTCTTGACAGTGCTTTGTTTTGAATCCACAAGGACTTGACATATGCCTCAAATCGTTTGCTCTCACCACGCTGCAGATCCATGCTCCGCCGTGATCGGAGACAGGGCCCTGCTGTCTGCTGCTGAGGGTGTATGTGTGGGTCCGTGTGTGTGTGTCTGTGTCTGTGTCACCGCAAGTGTGTGTGCCAAGAAGATGTGCGTTCCGTTTATGTGCGTGTTTGGTGTGTGTGTGATGGCCAGCATAAACAGCAACATCCGACAGTGCCGCTGCCTGCTTCACTGCCTATCTGTCTCTGTTCAGTTTTCCTTCATGGGACAGACTCTGCTCTTTAAAGTGGAACATAGTGAACATCCACTTGACAAATAAAAATATCCAAATCAATAACCCCCGACCCTTTCCAGTCTAACTGATCCCCTGTAGAGCATTCAGTCTGGTACAATTCATTTCACCATCAGCTCTTACATATGACAATAAACAGACAGTTTACCCCCTGAGTCAAGTCACCTGACATAGGCAGGGTCGGCTCCAAGAATGCAGCAATGCTGCGTTTCTTGTATACTAATTCATTTTCAACTTATTTCCTTCTTGTGTATGAACCTTTGACCTTACTGACCTTAATATTGAAAATGTTATACTTACTAAAAATGGGAAAAAAAAATATGATCCAGTTCATATGACACTTTAAGTGGCATAATTGTATATTTAAATGGCATATTGTGCATGTAAAACTGTAAAGATATGTCAAACTCACCCCTTTTTATTCTCAACATCCCTTTTTGCAAAAGCCTGTTGTCCTATTGATGTCTGTTATGCTTGTGTGTGTTCATTAAGGAGATGTGTCTGCAGTGTGTATATATGTTGCTGCTTTTTTATGAAAAAGACATATAAGATAACACAAAGTGTATATTCCTGTGTGTGTATGTGAAACTGTGCTTGTGTGTTGCATCAAGAACCAAGAGACTTCGGATGCAGCTGGTATAAAATAGGTCAGTTCTCAGAGCTTCTGATCGCTAGAGCATGGCCGCAGCATTTCATGCTACATTAGTCTGGTTTTAAGACCTAATCTGCCTCTATTAATGTTTTATGCTTAATTTCATGGAGGTGAGGACTGGCTGATGCTGCTTGGGCACCAGAACTATTACCTGGTAGCAGTGGGTGGCATTGGGTGGCACGGGTGAGCAAGCATAGTGCAGGTTTGAACTGGAATGCACGTTGCTATTCTGCAGAGATGTCACCCTGTAATACACGAGTGATATGATAACATTTTCCCAGTGTTTTTTTTATGTATGTGTGCTGCTTAGCTACAGTACATTACTGTAATTAAACACATGTAAATGGTAAGGGAATAATACCACTGTGAAAAAGAGCTGCCTCTTGTTTTGTTACTTTAACAGCAAACTTAAAGAGATGGAGCCTTAATTTCCAAAAGACAACATTGCTTTAACAAAGCCAGAGACATAAGAAAACAGAAATGTGGGTGACACACTACACTTGGTGAAACAAAGGTCAAATGAAAGCTGGGATTGGTCATAATTGATGGCAAAATCGCCAAAGTTGCAGTGCTTTTGTTGCCTGAAACTCTTCCATGACCTAGACATTTCAGGTTAGATTCTGGCTTGTTTGTTTTTGTAGCATTAATCTGACAACTCCAACACGCTGTGGTTAAAAAACAAAAATATTCAGAGCAAGAAGAACAGAGCAGCTACGCTACAAGATGACAAAATGTATCCAAAATCAGGAAATGTTGGAAGTTCCTTTAATGTTCTCAATGTAATCACTTAAATAAAACACATTTAACCGGCATGCCGTGAAGTTGAAGTTGTTGCTGTCACAGTGCACAAAGGTGGTGTGGTGCAGCGTTGCATAATAAATGACTTGCATTGCCCCGAAGCGAAGTGCTAATCAAGGCTGTCCCCTAACTCCAATCTAATTGTCCACATCCAGCTGATCAGGCATAGGAGGCCTTTTTACCAAGCACTTACTGAGATCATTGATTTGAGAAATGATCCAGTGGACTGTACTAACTCAGATATGATTGGGTGGGCATTTAATAGCGTTCGGGGGATGGTCTTGTCGATGTCTGCTGCAGCGCTAATTGTGGCTAATTTACTGTGAAGCTTATCCCAAGCTGCAGTTGTTGGGGGAGCACCCATAATGGTTTTTATGCCCGCTATTTATCGATGTAAGTAGGAGAGAGAGCAGGGGAAGGAGGGGGAAGATCTAGATCAGAGAGTTTACATGCAAAGGTTTATGTGCACAGATTATGGAAAATTAGAATTGCAATTCATTTTTGCTGTTGGTTTCTGGCTAAATTTAAAGTCATGCAAAAGACATATATGCAAAACATGTCAAGTTCAAGTTCCTATAATCAGACAAAGATGATTATTCCAACAAAGAACTATAAAAGATTTGTTGTAAAATACCATTTAAAAAATATGGATAGAAGCAGCTTTTGTCAAACATTTATTCAGTCACATCTCTCTATTGTATTGCCCATGTTTTATCATCATGTCTGGTTATCTGCACATAATTGTTGATTTTCTTATGCATTTCAAATACCCATGCATCCATCCAATGCAAATCACTTATAAGGAAGCATGTACCACAGTCATAGGTGATGTTCATTCGATTGTTTGGTCAAGAATAATGCGCAATGCATGCAAATGTTGCACAAACATGCTGCAAATGGCCTTCTTGTTGGACACTTATTAATCTTCTCCCTGCCCATGCCATCAGCTTTAAGGCTGTCTAATGACTCGTAACGAAGGCAGCGCTCTGTTCTTAATGTGGGCCTACTGGGATCACCCCCCATCCTCGAACACCAGGCTGTCCACTCATCAGTTCCAAAGGACAACCTTTCCTCCATCTTTTTCAAAAATGTTAGTTATGTGGCAATTATTTTTCTTTGTCCGCTTTTCTTCTCATAAGTGTCATCTGGCGTGATCCCAATGCAGTGAAACTTAAAACACTGGAAGTCACGAGTGCGGCTGAGAGCTGTCAGATGCACTCATTTAAGTTGTTTGCTAGAAGTAAACCGACATTCCTCATCCGCACTCCTCACTGTACCATTCTGCCATATTCTAACTTGGTCTCAAACACCTTCTTTCTTCTCAATTCCATCCATCCAAAAAAAAAAAAAAAAAGTCTTATTATTGCTTCAGTCGCTCTCCAGGCGAACTCGTCACCTCTATGTTACCTCTGGGTTTGCCCCCACTCCAGGCCCTAGCTCTTTTCCAGGCCGCATTATTCCATTTAAACTTCAATCCTATTTACGGCCTATCCTTTTCCTTCGCCCGCCCGGGGCTATCAAACTATTCATCCAGCGGACTTCATGTCACCCGGCCCTGTCATAAAAGCCTCTGTTAGGTTATGTGTGCCGGGGACGTGTGTGTTTGCACGCGTGGTGCTGAAGAAAGGTGCGTATGTATGTGTGTGTTTGCGTTATGGAGGTTTGAGTGTGGATTTCGTGTGTACAGCTGCACACACCCATTGTCAGCTTGTGCGAGGCAGAAACAAAGGCTCTGTATGTATATGCGTCCAAAATGAGTGAGGTGATTTAGTTTGCATGCGTCTGCTGTGCATGTCTTTTACTTTGCATTCAGCAGAATCACACTTGTATGCTCTCACAATAAATTTGCTTCCTCTTTGACTTTACAGCAGCTGGCCTTACGTGTTCCTCCATTCTGACAGCCGCAAGCAATGCCAGAATTGTTCCAAAAAAAACTGAACATGCTTTCATGGCAATATTTGGATACATGTGTCATGACTGCATGTGTTATCAGACAATCCCCAAAAAAGATACATGCATGGGATGGTATGACCCATTATCATCTTGTTTTAAGGGACTCTAACCCCCCGCTTTTCGGCTGGCCTGTTCCAGCGTTGCATCAGGTGAGAGGTGGATGTAGAGTGGAGTGGACACTTAAGTGGGATGTGAGGAAGAAGAAATGGCAGCAGACGGAGGTAGAAAGTCCAAAGCAGATGGATAGATAGACAGATGGAGAGCGGTTAGGACAAAGTGTGAGGGTACAGGGGGAGATTGACAAGGACAGATACTGGGAGAAAAAGAGACTAACAGAGAGCAACAGAGGAAGCTTGAACATGACCTGTCAACTTATGGCTTAACAGATTCTCTTTTGACTCCCTCCCTCATCCCAATTTGTGCCCTGGTGGAACCTCCCAGATCAGCAGAAAGGGGAAGTTGGAGAACAGGCAGGATAAAAGATGTGCCCATCACCGTCTTCTTCTCCCGTTTTTGTTGTTGCTTGTTGTTGTTTCCTCCCCTGTCTTTTACGTGGTGTCTCCCACCAATTAGTCTGGAGGATGCTCCTAATGGGCCGCTGCAGCGATGTTTCAGGCGAGGCTCTTTGGTGCTCTTTGGTGTGCCGGAGTCGAGGGGCGCGGGCGATACCGTGAGACAGGCAAGACGAGGGATAATGTGAGATAGACTGACAACCACAAGGAGGCATTAGGCAAATGGCATCATTAAAAAGTGCAGTTACCTGCGCGAGGCTTCATGTGGCGTCAGATGAGAGGGGAAGAGTGAAAAGGGAGAAAGGGGGAAACACATCGGGGCTCTGCGCCCCCAGCTTTGCTGCTGCTCTGGTAATTTTGATCTTCTTCTTGCTCGTCTTCTTCTCTTCCTGTTTTAATATCCTCCATCACTTGACTTTCAGGCTTGCTCATGAGACCATGAGACCAAAGAAGAAGTGCTGAGTTAGGGGCATCCGTCTTTGATGTGTACATGTGTGTGCGTGTGTGTGTGCTGTGGTGAAATGGAGAGATCCTTATGAAAGAGATGCAACAGTTTAAACAAACAGCTAAAGGTGTTACAAAGAGATACAAAGTTTTAGAGGCTCACATACTGGATGCTGATGTTGGATAAGGGAGCCAACAACCACGACTTTGGACTGGTGATTTATAATTACGATGAAAGTTACTATTTTTACTATTAATTTGTCACCATATCTGGACATGGCTTAATTTCATTGCTTTATTCATGAAACAGTGGACTCATTGCCACAAGGCTGCCAACAGTACAATCAAAGACAACTGCGTCTGTGTACATCTTCTGCCTTTGACACTGCATGTGTGTGTAAGTTGGGTTTGTGCACGTAATGTGTGTGTGTATGTGTTCCAGGCACGTATGACCGTCCTCTGTTGGTGCTCTTTGTAAATGGCAGCACAGGCAGCCAAGGAGAAAAGGGAATGTGAAATCATTTGACTGCAGAGATTCCTGCTGGGCTGCCTCTGGCATCTGGTGACACACACACACACACACACACACACACTGTATTTTATGTTCAGACCACTGTGTTGTTGAAATATTATCTCTCTAACCCAGTTTTCTTTACTGGTCCACAATATACACCGTAGTAGCTGCTGGTGCAGAAACTCGGTATCTTGCAAAAAAGGCCATCTGCAACAGAACTGACTGCACCTTATCTTTTTTCTCAATTGCTGTAAAGCTGAAAAGGCATATAATGTGTGTAAATAGTGTAGTTCAACCTGTTGTTAGACTCCTCCTTGGGCTTTCTGACTGCTTAAATAAGCCTTAGCTGCAAAATGTTCCCCTGAGGGTTGAGCAACAATGTAACATTATCTTATTTGATTTTACACAAGTACTCAATACTATTGTATGTGAGCAGCAGTTGGTGCCTACGTACAGTCTAAATCCTCATTTTTAGACTCTGAGGGTGGCAATGTCAGTTAGTCCGGTCCCTCACTTGAAATATTTCAACAATATTTCAACAACAATTGTGTAGATTGCCATTGAAATAGGTCCCCAGATGATGAATCCTTGTGACGATTATCAGTTATTTGCTTGTTATGGCGCAGGGTTGCTCATTTAAATGTACAAATAACACAGGTGTAACAATTTATTGATGGTGTCCCTGTACATGTGTATATGTATGCGTGTGTGTTTGAAAGTGTGTATCTGTGTCACCTCCAGAGTTCTACACCTGCAGATGAAACCGTTTTCTCATTCCACACACAAATTGGATTCCGGCACTAAGCGTTAGTCCAGGACGAGAGAAATGTTCCCTTCGTGATTGTCACAGGCCGACAACTTGCTTGTTCCTGGGTGCAATAGACCAATGAATGAATAATGAAATAAATAAAATCAATGCCTCGCACATGTTTCAAATCCATAAACCTATCTAATCGGCTCAGCAGAGAAATGGAAAGCAGTTGAGGCCTCACTTTCTCAGCGTTCCACCATTATGTAAATTGAAGCCAATCAAACTGCCGCCATGGAGAAGCTTTGTAATAGAGCGTTGATTAGCTAGGCGGCTTTGAATCAGCCATAAAAAGAGTCATATAAATGGGTAAATTCAGCCTGGAATAATTTAGCCCAGTGAACTTAATTTGACTCTGAAGTCACACTGTGTTATACATATGAACATTATGGTAACCATCAATGTTCAGTGGAAATTTATCTTTCATCTTTGATGTTATTAATGGATTTGATGCTAATTCAGCTTAACTTGAGACTTTCACATCAGTCTCCAGGATGTCTGTATTACCAAAAAAATCCCCCTGACATTTTTGGATAGAATCTATTAAAAGCGAGCCCCTTAAACCCATAAATAATCACATATTAGGTTCATGTATTAGGGGGCTATATTACTGCACTGGCGCTCTTCTCCTACGAATTTACAAATGATTATCAGCATGTGAACTCAAGCACTCAAGTAATCATTCGAAAAGACATCAGTTACTAATGAAGTCCAAAACTGCAGGAGTAAACAAGGGGATAATTACAGTTATGAGAATAAATGTTGCTTCTTGCTCTCGCTGCTTCTACTCCTTGTGTACCAAACTCTGTTACATATACAGCCTGTCTCCTCTCTGCCCTTGTTTGTTTTTATCGTCCCCTTCCAGAGTCAAAGATAGGTCTGGCCTGTTTGTGTGTCCTTGTGTGTCCCTCCATCTCTGCCAAAGACACATCCATGATTAGAAATAGGTGAGTGAGCACTTCCTCTAGTTGTGTCCCCTCTGACTCGCTGTTGTCCTATTTAGTGTTGTTAGCCAACGATATCACTCTGGCGTTTCCCCTTGGTGGTGGTAAAACTGCTGTTTCTGCCGACCTTGTTGCGCACCGAGCCAGGTTGCAGTTTATAGTTTGGTCTTCTGTGGATGTGGCCCATCTGTGTTTGTGTGTCTGTGCGGAGGAGGCACTGAGGTTACGGTGTGTTTGCGCCTGTGAGTATACAAAGCTGTGACACAGTAAAGATAAGAAACACATCCTGGTAGTGATGCAGCAAAGCATCATACACATGAGCACTGCTGTTCCGCAAACAAACATCAGTTATGCCTTTCTTTTATTTGATTTAAACAGCAGTATTTGTAGATATTCTGTTCATGTTGAACGATTAAATGGCCACTATAGGGAATGGTGCGCTGTATCTCTTGTGAGGTAGAAAGTGAGGGTCGGGGTCAGTGCATAAGTTGTGGACTGGAAGTCACCTTCTCCAATTAACATTTGTTATTTATTTTTCATAACCATTGATCTTTGTCTAACCTAACATAATTAACTAAATTGCCATCCTCCTCTCTGTGTTCCTAAAATGTTGTCGTTGGATGCAAAATAAATCATCAGTGACCTTATTCAGAAATTTTGCACAATCGTCGACAAACATCGACAGTCATCTGGTGAAAAGGCAGCACATCTTGAGATCGTGCCAATCCAAAAGTTAAATTATTTACATAATGCAACTTGCATGACTTTTTTTTGATAAACTAAATGTTTACTCAGAGAGTAGAGGACCGTCATTTACCATTCACCCAAATAACAGAAAATGTGTCATCCAGCTATGTTTACAGTTTCAGTGATTTCCTCTGCCATGCAAGAACAGAAGAGGTTAAATTCATGCACAGTGTTGAAAGCATTTTTTTTTTTTCTAATTTTTCTGAACTTAACTGAATGTGCAATGCAACGCGTAATGCAGAGCAATATTTTGAACAGATTACAGTCTTTATTTTATTGCCCATGGATCACTGCCTTGTATTGCTTCACTCCTTCACTGAGGCTGACGGCTAGGTAGGGCAGTGACAGTGCATATCTATTTTAGTGAGTCCTTGCCTCTTCTCACCTCGCATCTGGAGAGCTTTGTCTCACTGTCTATATAAAGCCACTTTGTATGGCTTGTGCATATCTGCAGGCGGCACACCTTGCTGTACACATATCATTTGGTCTGGTGGCAACGGACTCAGAAGACAGGAGAAATCACACACACATTGCATAACACACACACACACACACACACATAGATACATATTTGCCTCCAGAGGTCCCCTTTCCTCTCTTTCATCTTTTATTCAAAAGTGATGAGTGGGAATAAAAGAATTGGACAATCCAGTGAGAGTGACGAGAGGGAGGGGAGGGTGCGTGGTTGTCAGTGTGAGTGTGTGTGTGGTGTGGTGGTGTTGGTGGCGATGCTGAAGACACATTTGCGTACTCATCTTTTTTTTTTCTCTCCTCCTCGCCTGCTGTCTGCAGGGGGGCTCTCTAATCATGTTTTTAGTAGTGTTTACTAATGTTTCATTCATTAAGCATCAGCAGCCACGGGAGAGGCGTCATCCATCCGCCAAAGTGGAGGTTATTATCACCTTAAATCATCTCACAGTGCACCTGTTTGGCTGGCTGTCACAGGCCGAGGGAGGCCATCCCCTGTTAGCCCCCGGGGGAGAGGGGCTGTCACTCTCCCTCTCCCTTTCTCTCCCTCTGCTATTCTTATTTCTCTACATTACTCTCCCATCTTGTTGCATTGCTTTCTTTCTTTCTTTCTTTCTTTCTTTTCTTTCTTTCTTTCTTTCTTTCTTTCTTTCTTTCTTTCTTTCTCACCTAATCACATACCTAGTATAACTGTCATATTAGCTCATTATGCATTTTTAACTGGCGTTTAACTGCACACAAATAAATAAATAAATAAATAAAAATAACTGCTGGTTTGGATATATACTAATGAAATAATACTGAAAATATTCCATACCATAAAAAACCCTAAATAATAGACAATAACTACTTTTAAAAACTGTATAATTTCCTGTCTGAGTATTTCCTGTCTAAGTACTGGGACCGTCAATTGTCCTTGCAGCGCCACTATGCTTTGTCTCCGAATCTGCCCTCTAGTCACACACACACACACATGCTTGCACACTTTCCCCCTTTCTCTCCATCTCTATTCTGTTCTCTCATCCTCCCTCTCTTTCTTTCTTCATCTCTGCCTCCCTCTCCCTCTTGCTCTCCCCGCAATCCTTCACTTTTCGCTGCTCAGCACAGCAATTATCACCCCACCTCGCTTTGCGGTGACCTCTGAGATGATTAAGTGAGATTACCTGTTCAGTACTTGTGGCAAGAAGCATGCTGTGAGACATTTTGTCTATGTGCGTGCATGCATGTGTGTGTGTGTGTGTGTGTGTGTGCAAGCGGGATACAGTAGCTACAGTCGTCTTTAGCCACAGGGCAGGTGAGCCCCTACAGTGTCTGTATGGCTGGCTGCTTACAGTATGTAACCGTGATTTGTGGCCTGGCATCCAAATGCAGCGCCTATCATCTGAGGCCTAAATGAATAGACTGGAGTGGAGGAGAAAAACAAAAAGTGACAAAGTAGAATCGAGTAGTCTCTTGTGCTCACTTGCCTCTGACAGCTCATCACATAACACAAGGTGGATGCACTGATGCACATTTAAATGTGGCCCAAGTCTGCTACATTACTGTCAGAGCTGAGAATATTCCTAAAAGTTGTCATCTGATACCTGCTCCATAAATTAAATACAAATTATATACCCTACAGAACAAGAAATATATACATTGTGCAGTACGTATCAGAAGCCCTTCCTCATACCCCAATTTCAGAGCCCATGCCTGTATCTGGGCGGTTGTTGGTTCCCTGCTTTCATTACAATATGCGTCTCATTAGGTGTTCGTTGCTCAGCACCACCTCCGGGTGGAACTTACACTAATGAGGACACTACATCTAACGAACATCCTCCTCCCTCTGTCCTTAATTACAGCGCTGTGCCTCTCCCCGAGCCAACGCGGCACCCAGAGTCGCAGCGAAAAAGCCCAGTTGAAACACAAGGCGCCACAAACCTCCTCGTCCCCCAAGAGCCGAAATAGGAGACACATGTCCGTGTCCGCTCTGCCGTCGCTCCATGTTTGGAGGGTGTAGCAGGGAGGCTGTGTGTGTGCGCGTCTTTGCGTAGGGAAGCGGGTGTTTGTTCATTACACGGTGAGCTGTGCTATTATTTGATATTAGCTGAAACAAGCTGTAGGCTCCTGGGTAGATTGGTGATTAAACATGCAGTTACAAGTCTATGCGTGTCGCGCGGTGCGTCAGTGGATAATAGCTTAACAAGGAATATAATGACTGATACTCTTGCTATTTACATACTGATGTAAACACTACAGAAGTGCCTGCTTCTAATGTACAGTGAACAGTAAAGTTGTCCTGTAATTTCTTCTTTGAAGCGGAAACATTTGCAGTAAAAACTTTGCTCATAGTTGCCTTTCAGAAAATACGGAGATGTAACCAGTTAGAGAGACATAAGTTTCCGCTCTTATGACACTAAAATATTGTTAGTTTTATCTTTTGGTTCATGACAATAAATCACGTAATGTTACTCTGCCAGCACCTCTTGTGGACTGGGATAACTTCAGACAGAACCTCATCATCTAGAGCTCCTGCTTCATGTTTAATTTGAGAATGAACACGCTGTAAAATGAATGCACACTGGCATGTATATGACAGTGAAGGAGGTAGACCCAGAACGATACATCACAAAGCTTAATAATACCTTCAGTGGAGGCATGACGGCTCTGTCAGTTTTCCATTTTAACTTGATTTCCAGACGTGGGCTTTGTTTTATGAAAAAGTGCAAAGCGTGCCCGTTGACCTATATGTTACACAGTGGTAAATGCACATTTCTATCAATCATTTCTATCATTCTTTGAGTATCAAAGAATTCCTTCACAAACTGTGGTGGTAATTGCAATTCATGCCTCGTGATTCAATGAATTATTTAAATGTGTGTAGCCGCTAAGCCCTTGAAAGAATGAGTTGCAGCTAATCCTCAGTAATAGGCCTAAATTATGAACAGAAGATGTTGACCAATTCCTGCATCATCTCTGGCCAAGAAGAAACGGCCTAATTGGTCATTTTGAGCTTCTGAAGACCTCCAGTATCATTCCACGAGGACATGCTTCCGGGACTACATTTCCCATGAGCACCCAGGGCTATTGTGTGCAAATTCATAACAATTTCTGAGAGACTGACCCATGGTCATGGCCGCTGGCTTCTCCCCCCTCTCAGGTTTAGCAAGGATGTGAAGCCACTAATTAGGGCAAAGGGGAGATCCAAGTACGCCTCAAACTTTTGGACCCATTTTCATTTTCTTCCTTCTCTCCTTCCTCTCTGGGGATGTTCTCTCATGGCTGAATTAAGCTGGGCCGAGTTCAGCCGGCCATGTACAGTTAAATCCTTCCTGTGTCTTCATATCCCCTCCTCGTTTATTCATTTGGTTTGTGGGCAAAAACCGGCCTAGGTTATTAAAGCATCCTCCTATTCCTCCTTCCATCCTTCCATCCTTGACTTCACTCTTCTCTCGCTGCTCTCTGCCTGCCTTTATTCCCTCTTCCTCGCTGTGTCTGTGGTACCAAGGGCGCCCACAGCTTATAATAAAAGGCATAGGATTTTAAATTAGAAATTAATTTGGATAATTTGTCTCCAACGAGCACCCTCCTCCTGCCGTTCCTGCCAGAAATATGTTAATATATCATATTAAGTAATTTCTGGGCCCAGATACACACGCTTATGGAGAGAGAGAGACAGTGTATGTGTATGCGTGCGTGAGAGAGGGAGTACTCATCAAGGTTGGATCTCTAATTAGTTAGGTTGGCTCTCTGGGCATGCTCAGTGCAGACCCTGCTAGCACCCTGCTCGTACCTTAGCACTGCCACCACTTAGAGCACCTTGGAACCAGAGATGACAAGCTTAATATAGAAGATGGTAGGAGGAGAGGGGGAGGTACGGCCACCAGAGAGCGGTGGGTGGAGGGTGGGAGGGAGTAGTGGAGAGCAAGAACTGAGTGGAAGAAAGAGAGGAGAGAGGAGGCAAAATCGGCGAAGGGGGATTAGGGAGTGGCGTGAAACATTTTAGTGACAGATGCCTGCATCAGTGAGCAGGCAAGTCACTTTTCTGTGTCACACATGGAGTTTTTAAAGTTTTAAAGAACAAGAAAAAAAAAACAGCCTCTGAAAATCTTGTTTTTGCTGTTTTTTGATGATTTAACATCTTGTTTCTTTGCAGTGATGCTCAAGTGTACTTCAGGGTGTACTTCAGGGTGTGTCCAGTGCACCGTGACATCACTATTGGGTGTGGCCAAAGGTGATGTTGGCCAGAGGTAAATTTCAACCAGCAGAATGATGGATTGCACGGCCACAAAAAACTAATAAAAAACCCCCAAAACAAATTTAAAAAACCCTACCTGATACCTTGTACCTGTTAGCTGGACAATATCACAAAATTTGGGTTTTGATGTGATAAGTAGAGCAATGTTCAAATTTAGTAGCTAAGTGTATAATTAATAGACTACGAGCAAATGATTTTACTGTTATTACCAAAATTATTAATTTTTTTTGCTGTCGTATCTATTCAAACCTGCTGAAAACTGCAACAAATATTCTTTTATGTAATTCTTCTATACAACAAGCGACCCCTTTTACATATAAGTTGTCATGTAACCCATAAAATATTGATCATAGCTGTTTAACCACGAGACCACGACCATGTTGAAACACAATAATTTTTAGAGGAAAATAACATTTAATACTTGCTTTTATGGTTACTTCTCAACCCGCCACTCCTACAAGCCAGTCTGGATATTTGTGCAT
Organism: Scortum barcoo; assembly: GCA_023238725.1. Classification (NCBI taxonomy): domain Eukaryota; kingdom Metazoa; phylum Chordata; class Actinopteri; order Centrarchiformes; family Terapontidae; genus Scortum; species Scortum barcoo. Next base: position 7,826,182 of record CM041551.1, read on the forward strand.
GTGTGATGGAGACCCTCAAGTGCTCTGTGTGCTTAAGATAATCGAAGGTAATGAAAGAGGAATCTGTCACTGGTGCTTCTCAACCTGCCTGCTTCATCAGAGCTTGAGTGTGTGTGTGTGAGTACATACTCCGCTGTGTTAGCTCAGCCATGTGGCTTGTATCATCAAATAGACCCGCGCCACTCCAGCATGTGTGTGCACTTCAGCCAAAAGTATACGAGCGCATTTCCGTGCTCTGATGAACTGAATCATTCCCCCCGCCATGCAGAGAGGGAGAGAGAGAGAGAGAAAGAAAGAAAAAGATGGACATAATACGCTTTTCTACTGCTGCACACGCTGGGAATTGAATGGGGAGAGAAATGTCATGGCAGCAACGGGGATGGAGTGTGCTGAGTGGAACTGGTGTGTGTGCACGTGTGCGTGTGTGTGTACGTGTAAGCGACTACAACCTGAGATCAACTTCACATTAAGAAGTGCCCTGTGGGTAGTTTAACAATGAGAGAGCGGGCTGGCTGGGAAGAAATATGCATCGCAATGAGACAGAGAGAGCGGTAAGGTGACGCACATATCATGCTGCGTGTTTTGACCAAACACTGTTTAATCTGTTATGGATTTTCTCTCTCTTTCTCTCTCTATCTCTCGCCCCGCATGCTTGACACTCTTTATGTGACTCTCCTCAGGTCTAGCGACTTGCCATGCCTCGTGGCCCGTGATTAAACAGTGTGTCATGATTCAAAGTCAAATCTACCTCCGCCGTGCAGCGGGAAGCTGTCATCTTGCATGTTTTAGGAATCAAATTAGTTTCCAGAGTCTCCTGTAGAAGTGTGCCCCCTCCCCGCCACCAGATCTTTGCAGTTAGTCAAATGTTTTCAAGAGGAACCCAGAGGACTCTCGTTGAAGAGCGAGAAACACAGCATTCCCAATTACAAGTTTTCTTTGAATTCTCAATTGTGGAAAGACAAACTGCAGTTAAAAGGCACTCCAAAGCATCTTTTGCATTATTAACATCCATGATGTAACCACAAAACAACTTTTAAAAGGAGAGGGGGGGGGGGGGGCACACAATTAGGCAACCATGGCTCATCATGAAAAAAACAACAAAAAACACAGTGCAGATAATGCATTTCACAAATGTTTAATTAGACCGTATTAATTAAAGGCTTTCCTCTTCCCTTCTCTTCCTTTTCTATCTTTTCCTCTCCCCCTTTTTTTTCCTCTCTCCGCTTCCCTCTTTCTTTTTGTGATAGATCTGCAGCGTGACCCCCAGTTAATTGAAACCCAGGAGACTCTTCTTGCATAAAATCAGATTTATCTATCCATAAAAGGATTTCGTTAAAAATAGTCCAAATCCAGTGGCTCACAACTAAAAGCCTGCAGCTACCGAGGCGAGCCTGGCTCCAACCCCTTTCGCCCTCTCTCAGTCGCCACGGTGAAACAAGTGCTGCCTACTGCTAACTAGCTGGGGACCCATTAATTAATTGCAGGAAAACACAGACATTATGTCTGTGGGGCACGTTTTTTTTTTCCTCTCTCCCCCAAAAGAAAGAAACGACTGTGTGTGTGTTGTCCCTCATCAACAGCTCCTCTGAACTGTCTCGAATGTCCCCCAGACTATAATAAGAGGAAAGTAATGATGGGCCATAGTGATAATGAAAAACCATGCATCAAACAAAACACTGATTCTATGAGACAGGTCAAATGAATAGCGAGCAGAGTGGCGGAGAGACGGTCCAGTCTTATCGTTCGTCCGCCGAGGATGAGGAACTGGCACGTCACAGGAAAACAGAAGTCATCTGTAGGCAAATATCTAAAAGATTTTGGTGAAGATAATTCTTCTTTTAAGCACAGTGAGGAGGAAGTGATTATTTGACCTGCGGGATGGGGAGCACATGGTGAAATGAAAGAAACACTGTAGGAAGTTCAGCATCCGTGATGTTTTTAAGATTGTATATTTGCCGGTTGTGGCCACTGCCTGCTTTTTGCCACCACAGTGGTCTTCTGGGGCCAACGGTGGCTCCTGTCCAAATACCTCTGGATTTATAGCACCCCTCCTCCCATGGTGAAAGAGGTGTTGTTGTTTGGATCGGCGCCAGAGATATTGGTGCTGCCACGCCCTCTTTAGTTATTTGGGAAGCAGGGGAGGGGTCGGAGAGCTGGGTACCTAATTAAAGCGGACTGGGATTTCCATTGAATGCATATAGTGGAAGCAGGGACGTTCTGCCTGCGGGGCCTATTATTGATGCAACACCCTAAGGACAAGAGTCACATATGGGCCTCTCTATCTGTAGGCTTTGCTTTTTAATTCACTGTCATTACACATATAGGGCCACATCCCTCCCATGACATTGTGGGAAAAAAACCACAACATGACTACGACTGTGACGTGCGCGCGTTTGCTTGCTTGTGTGGATTCGCTGCGTGCGCACTTATGCATTTATTTGCGTGCGTGTGTCTTGTTTGGCTCTGAAGTGATACATGATGCGGCTGTGTTGTCCCTCCAATCAGTGCTCCCAGCCTCCCCCCTCTCTCCTTCTACAGGAAATTAATAGGCGGCTGCCACTGATGCGTTAAATTGCTTTGCGTTGGGCGCTGCAGACAACTGGATTATTTATTCTTTATATTCTCCATATTGGAACAACTGCCTTCTGCTTTGCTATTGTTTTTAAATGAGATCTTGTTTCCCAGTGTAGCGTTTAAAAGATGCTGTACGTAATTGTTCCAGACCGTCACATGGTTGGAGGTTCGGTATTCTTGTGATGCTTGATCAGAAATGTATTTTTGAGTACCCTCTCTCAATAAAATTAGGCCCAAAATATTAATTAAAACTGCTGGATCGTCAAAGGCTCAGGTTTTCATAAACCACTGTTAGATGAACAGAAAAAAAGGATCATATCTGCTTAAAAACATATGCTCACTGTAAGCAACGTAGAAACCAGTGGGAGCTCCAGCTGCTCGAAGGCGTCATGTTCGAAGTTGCACCCAGCCCACAACTTGAGGACGAAAAAAAAGAGAATTTATGAGAGGCATCACCATTCCTCTCCTGCCCGTCCACAGCAGTTCAGAGCACTCAACAACTCTCTCTCTCCACATGACCCTTGATGAATGTGATCTAAGGTAAAGAAAGACAGAATGGTGTAATGCATCAAACAAGCCTGGACAGATGAGGACTACTTTTAAGACTCCGGCCATGAAGTATCCACAGTTCAGTTCAAAGTGCACATTTTCACTCACACTGACCCTGACCTCTCACATTTTGGTAAGGAGGCTAAATAAGAAGTTCCCAAATGAGTCTATGTTTTATATATATATATTTTGCAAGACTTGACTAACACAGTGCCCTTTATCCTCAACTCATACAAAATGCTGAAACCAAAAGTCTTGATCAAAACAAGACCATTCAGCCTTTTAAAACACGATCACACTGGATGACACTTGACTTGTAAGACTTCTAATGATGGCATGAGAAGGTTTTCTGCTCTGAGCTAAATGTTGGCAAGAGACTTCAAACTCACTTTAAAAAGCAGAGGTGGAAAGGACATAAGTACAATTTTGAGGTACTCATACTTTTCTGAAATGTACCCAATTTACACTGCTTCTGCTGCACTTTTACTAAACTGCTATTACTATATTTAACTTTTTATGTAAATAAACAAAGGATGAACTAAATTAAATATTGATGTTTTTCAGTTGTGTTGCTGATTAGATCTATAGTCAGGCTGGAGTGGTGTGAAGCTCTGTTGGGTTCAATCACGAATTGATAAGAATGAATATGTCATGCATTACCCTGCAACAAAATTGACAATAGAGCTGCTGAACTCGATGTTTAAAATCTTGTTGCTCACAATAATAACTTGTGTATACAGATCTTGTGTGCAAAAAAAGAAAAAAATCTATGTTATTTTTGACCTTGAAGGCTCTAATAATTTAATAATCTGAAATTTTTTTTTTTTTGCATAATAAGTACTGTTTAAGTACATTTTGCCAGTAATATTTATGTACTTTTACTCAAGTAGAATTTTGACTTATAATAGAGCATTTTCACACTGTTATTGTCCTTAACTAAAGGATCTTCTTTCACTTCTGCTAAAAAAGTGAGGAAATGTCGATCAGTTTGCTAAAAATGCACCCTGTGTGATCATGGACCATCTTATATTTTATGATCTAGAGCTGAAAAGGGTCCGTGGACTATTTTAATAATCTGATACAGAGTTGTTCAAATCATTTTTTTAAAACAAAAATGCCAAGTATTCCCTGGCTTCAGGTACTCGGTGAGGATTGGCTGTTTTTCGTACTCTTATTTCTATTAGAAAGAGTTGAATTTATTTGGGTTTTGATGATCAACAAAAACAAGCAATTCGAGGATGTTACCCGGGGCTTTAGAAAATTGTGATGGTCATATTTCATTATTTTCTGACATTTTGTAAACCAAAGGTTTCATTGATTAATTGAGAAAAAAAGCAAATAAATGAATGATACTGAAAATAATCATCACTTGCGGCCTTGACATGGATTCTATGTCATGGACTAATACTGTACTTCCTTTACTAATTCCAAATTATATCATATAATATTTGGATTTTGAGCATTGTACAGTCATATAGTATATCTATCTTTATATAACAAACTATACTTATATATGAGTATATTTTTAAAAATTGTATGATACTTAGACAATTAACTATTAATACACTATTAATTACACTCTTGTCATTATTTTAACATACCAGCTCCTCACAGCTGACATGAACTGACATTTCATTTACCGTTCAGTCTGCTCTCTCACTCTCAGTGCCCATGTGGCCCTGCCTCTCTCTTTGTGTTCCTACCATGTAGTGAATAAGGCCTGCTGTTCCACTTTGCAGTGGAGGTCTCCTCTCCCCCCACCGGACCACTGTCAATGGGAATCTCCTTCAAACCCCCGCTGCTGCCTGGCCCGGCATCGCCTCACGCTGCCTCCGCACATATGCATGTCATGTGGTGTCAGCGCCAAGGTGTGCTCTGATGTTATGGGGCCTGATGGTAGCATATTCCCCGCTGATAGCGATGATTGCCATGCTCAGGTATATCTCCTAGTGTGTGTGTTTGTGTGTGCCCTCTGAGCCCGCCCTTCACGTTATGGGTCCGTGCCCGAGCTGACTGGTTAGCCCCCTGCACCTACGTGAGTCCGCAGTGAGGATTCAACATGGCAGCTGCAGGTTTGCGAGGCTGCCGACCCTCCTCCCCTGTTCTCTATGCTCTATTTCACCTGGCTCTCCATCCTCTTGCCCCCGTTCCTTCCCCTTCCTCCGCTAACCCTCCCATTTTTCCATGTGGCTGAGCTTGGAATAGAAGGGGGTGAGTCACAAAGCTGTGGCTAGCATACAGAGGATCAGTGCTCCGCTGCTCTATTTTGCATCCCCGCCTTCAGCTGAAATGAACGCCTGGTGGGGAGAGATGCAAAATGTGGACGCTCCATACCAGACGATTCCACTGCAAATACTCTTCTTCTATTTTTATATTTTTATCCCAGGACCACAACGGACATCATCGACTTGCTTCTCTCACTCTCGATTTTTTAAGTTTTCCAAAAAATTGCTAAATAAGACACAAGATATAAAGACCCTCTGTGAACATACATGAAATCTACTAAACTTATTCAGATAAGGCCTAGGATGAGTTTTTCCATTTGTATTAAAAACAGCACTGAGTAATATTCAAGTTAGCTGTGATTTAATACGACATTTAGTAGATTTTCCTCTAGCACACAGCGCAGAACAGGCGGCACCCATGGGAATCTTCTCTCCTGGTACACAGTTAACATTCCACATTTGTCCGGCACTCTGTAATTTATTGGATCTCATCTGTCCAGGCTTTGATTTATATATTGATTTGAAAAATAAATAAAAGTGATAGGAACCTGCATTGGGGTGTAATGATGGACTGTGTCGACATGCAGGAGTAGGGATATGAAACATTGGGAGGAAATTAGATATTATGCCCCCAAGACAACTGCAGCCAGCAGCACATTCATTATTGGCTGGATATTTATTATTAAGAATTTCTCTTCATGAGTGACTGCGGCGGAATATTTCGGCCCTGCTCGAGCTACCAAAATGGTGTGTGTGAGGGTGCGTGTGTGTGCGCAGTACAGTATCTGTATGTGTTTGCATGCGCAATGCGCACAAATGTTTGCTGCCACGTTGTCAGTGGGCGCTGACAAGCCGAATGCAACAAGATTTGATTTGCCATGTGTTAGGCTCCTCATAGTAACGCGCAGACCACACACACGCATACGCAGCTGTACAAGCTCCTCAGGTGAAACTGGGAAAAAAATAACATGCAGTACATGTAGAAAAGCCCTGATCTTTGTTATACAATGAACAATCACACCCTCCAACTCCATATTTCAACGTGACAGGACCACATTCTGTCAGTGGGATAGAAAAACACTGGACAGCTGTTAAAAAACCAAAACTCCTTGCCAGGACTCCCACCACCGCTCTGCACCAGTTTTAATCACAGCACAGTGAATTTTAAACAGCAGTATAGAGAAGGGCCGCTGTCCAAGCCTCCAGAATTTTTATTTCATTTTTTTTCCCCCTCCCACCTCTCCGCTCTAATCCACTTCAATTATGTTTCCTCCCATTTCTCCTGATCACTTTACAGCTCAGCAGCACCTGTGCTAATTGTAGTGGTGATGATCGCTGATATGTTTTGCATTCTTAAAGGAGTTTGAGAGGGGGACGACAGATAAACATCTAGCCCCGGGGCTTTTGGAAAGCGCGGCTCAGCCTAGCAGATGGCCATCATATTATATGAGGAGAGCTTCTCGCCGAGGCTGGGGTGCGGGTGGGTGGGGTGTAATGAGTCTGAGGTAGGAAGAGGAGGAGGAGGAAGAGGAGGTGGGGAGAGGGGCTGATGTGGAGAGGGGTGGAAGGGAGCGACGGAGGAGAGAGGATATGAAGGAAAGGAGGAAAAGAAGTGATACAGGTAATGAATCCATGTTTGGAAATGGACAGAAAAAGAAGTTAGAAAGAAAGGATGGAAAAACAAGGCTATAGGAAAGGAAAGGAGGCATTCCTATACTATTTAATAGCTTCACATATTGTGAAATATACATATTTGCTTTCTTGCTGAGAGTTAGATGAGAATGTGGATGCCACTCTTGCTAGCAGCAGTTTAGCCTAGCTTAGCACAAAGACTGAAAGTAGAGGGAAACAACTAGCCTGTCTCAGTCAGAAAGTAACACAATCTGTTTACCAGCGCCTCTAAAGCTCATTAATTAACACTCCCTCTCTCAAATGTTTAAGCTGCATAAATACCGAAGTGTAAGAACAACATTGTGATTGACTTGCAATTTCACAGTAAGGACAGCTCCAGGAGGTCGCACCCACACCCAGCTAAAGGATAGCGACATAACTATAACTTAGCGTAAAGGCAGCGGCACACAGCTAGCCTACTCCTGTGCGTCGGCTGCTAGTCACCAACACGCAGTGATTCACGGTAGAGCCACAACTTTGGTTTCATTTCAGAGATATGAAATGTTAATTTGTTATCTTATGGTGCCAGAAGGCTGTTTCTGTCACCTTCGTACAGAGCCAAGCTAGCTGTTTCCCTCTGTTTCCAGTCTTTATGCTAAGCTAAGCTAAGATAAACTAAAGGGCTGCTGGGAAGACTGGTTTCAATCTTATCATCTAACTCTCAGCAAGACAGAATATATTTGCAAGTATTTAACCCACAGGTAAGCGCAGTATTATTCTTCTCATTAAAATCAGCAAGAATATCAATGCATTTGCCAACATGTCAAAGTATTTCTTTGAAACATGAAGACAGATTTAAAATGTCCAAATATGTAGTAACAGCAAGATACATCTCCACTCACTGATATACTAATGACTGCATTTAAGAATATGTATTCAAGTTTAGGATTCAATATATCTCTCTATATTTGTTTGTGTGTGTGCCTCCTATTTAGCCAAGGACAACAGGGACTGTGTGTGTGTGTGTGTGTATGAGAGAGAGAGAGAGTGTGTGTGTGTGTGTGTGTGTGTCTACATGTCTCTGTGAGAGCGGCTGCGTATCCCTCACCTTGCCACCTTGCTGCCCCCACTGAACCGATTGCACCCGTAATGAATGGGCTGCCAGCCCTCCCTGCTGTGGCTATCCGAGGTCGGACCACACATTATATAGCAACCCATCTGAAGTGGACCGCATATTATATAGCAGCCTATTTGCTGGGATGATGAGCTCCGGACACCTCCCATTATTTATTAGGGAGAGCTGCGAGAGCAGAGGTTGGATGGCCCAGGTTACAAGATGTGTGTGTGTGTGTGTGATTGGGAGTAGGAGGGTAAGATGATGAAGAGAGAGGAAGAAACAGGTAAAAGATATATAATAATTCATATATATGTATTATATAGATATATATGAATTATTATATATCTTTTACCTGTGAATTTATTGATTTTCCACGTTAGGATATCGCTTAATCATCAGGGAACATTTTCACACCTTCACATTTCATCACTTCATAACCTTACTGAAGACACAACAACGAAAGTCACTTGTGATTAAAAAAAAAAGAGAAATGTTTGTCTAAAACAATAAAAAACAGCTGACTCCGGTGGATGGCAAATTCCTCTGTGGCTTTGAAAAATGGCCCAAATCCTCAGCGTTCTAACAGGGGTCAGCCTGCTTTGTTAGGTGTGTTCTCCTGGTGCTAAAAGACAAATGATGTACTTTGCCTTGGGTCAACTGGGCTTTCCCATCCCATAATGACCTTTCAGGGAGCTGGAAGAGAACAGCTGTTCCCATAGCGATGAAGCAGTACTGTACGCTGCACATCAAAGGTATATATATAATGGCAAAGTAACGTTTTAACACTGCAACGTGACCTCTCAACCTCTAATGGACTGTTTCACTGTTCATCAATCATATATATATATATATAAAAAAGTAGTTTATGAGGCGCTATGTCATAAAAAAAAGACTCTTGAAGAAAATCTTTTTCCATTTTCGTGCTTGTGTGAAACGTGAATCTGCAGCCAAAACAGAATGCATCCAAAGTCATTTTCTGTTTTCAATTGAGTTATGTGCTCCCAATATGTTCAACACTCACCGCTTTGCTTTGGAAAACTTAGCAGTGTGTGTGTATACTGCTGTACTGCCAAAGGTTCCCTGGAGGAGAGAGGATCTCAGTCAGTTTGTCATCAGACACAAGCTGCCAAATTTTATGAAATACCAAATTACTAATTGGCCCAGCGTTAGGTTTCCCGCCTGGAAGTGAGACTGTAATATCTGGGCCTCTATTAGGATCACAGGGAGAGCCATGCTCAGCTGCCTCCTGCTGAGCTGGCAAGTCTCTGTCATTTCACACCACGCTATGGCTGCGACAGTCACACACATACACTCTCATAAAGCGATCATCAAGGACAAAAGTCTTCTCAAATGTTTCCAATTTATTCCCAGCCTGCTTAAATATTTTCTCGATTGGGCTTTTTGGGTTTGCAACCAATTAAAAAAATGTATCAGACTTTCAGTGTTTTCATGTTAATGAATGTAACACTTTTGTGACCGCTGTAAAGAAATGCTCTTCTTACCTGTACATCTCCACTGAGAGGTCAAAACGCACGATCAGCAGACTGAACGTCAGCGCTGGATTACTGCTCCGGGGCACTTTGATGGGGAGGATTCTGGCTCCAAGGTTGAAGGACGGCATCGCTAATCACTTGGCAACCATGCAGCTTGCAAATCATTTATCTCCAGAAAGGAATTCAATTTATATTTTGAAGGCATTTAACACTCATAATAAAAGTGTTACAGTGGATTTTACTGTGTATGCGTCTCAGACTATAAGAACAAAATTAGAAACTTGTTTTTTAAACTGTTGCATATGTAGATTTACAACTGTAAATAAGCTTTATGGTTGAACTAATGGAAAGAAAAAAACAAAAAACGTAAAAGCAAAAGTCCCAGACACCAGTGCCCATCAAAAGATTCAGCTGTTAAACAGACGCAACTGTACGATGAACAGTGAGCAGGACCGGACAGGCAGAGATCTCCTGGGCAATGACTATCTACCATTACATTTTCCTCATTGGAAACAGATGCACATTGATATTTGGACTCAAAGCAGGGATTCCGTGAAAGTGAAAGACAGGGGAAGAAACCACCTCCCCCAAAACCCAGTGGAAGTTAGTTAGGATTTTTAACCCATTGAGAGAAAAAAAATACAACTTAGTGTAAATCTCAGCATAATATCCATGAATGGCCCAGCAGAGGAAACTGAAGAACCAGGTGTGAGCTTCATCAGATCATCATTTAGAGCGAATGGAGACCAGCGTTCATGTGAATGACACATATTCGCAGGTTGGATCCAAATGAATATGGCCGCCTAGGCACAGTGAAGGCTGCTGTTTATTTTCTGTCTAGCAGTGCTATCTTTTTTTCAGGACTCCTAATCAAACATGCCTAAGGCCACTGGATGGATAAACACACACACACACTTTGGCAACATTTCAACTCTTCTCTCAAGTGGTGCAAGCAGGGAGAATAAGGGTAGGCTGATGAGACACACAACAAACACACATTCATATATACATACATACATGCGCACACACAGAAAATGCTGGACTTTAAGAGAAATGTCTTAGTTTGTTTTAATGTAAAAAGAGTGGTACCCTTTCACCCAAACACATGGTTAACAAATTATGGCAGTTGACATTTTTGATGTGTTTTGATGCACACAGGAGTAAATGTCTCCATGTTCCCCAAAATTTCACCACATGATTTTTAATGACACATTTTTAATGAATTAGGGAACAGTCCAATATAAATTACCAACCCACAATGGAAAAAAGCCACTTTTATCAGGACAATGATGATGTAAAACAAAGTTTTGTTTCGTGTTTCTGGCACATGCGGGGGCAAATATGCCTTTTTATCAATATGTAGTTTTTTTCTTTTAGGGGGGGCAGGACACACATTCATTTCAGATGTGACAAGTTGTCGCTCTGTGCTCCTCCAACATTTCAGTTTTTTTTTCCCAGCCACTCAGGGGTGTAAGTGTACAAGTCAATTCCAGTGCAAAATTGCGATTTGGTTAGCTAAGGCGCTGGCTTCCCTTTAAAGTCTTAAAAGTCCTCAGTGTTGTCCTCCACGTTGGAAATGTTTCTGTGAGGCTCTGAAGCATTGCTTTAAAAGAGCCCATTAGCATTGATCCCCTTGTAAAAAAACAGTTACAGTTCCTTTAGTATGCTGCAGAGAGTTTGAGTAATTCCAGTCTGTTCTACACCAGTGGTGTACTGGCAGATATGGACTCATATCATCCTTCATAGTTTAATCGTGCGTCAGATGTTTCTGAACCTGATTGGTGGTCAAACTACGTTTACCCATCCTCGGCCCAGTGTTGGTGGTGAAGAGGCTCGTCGCTTAGGCATGTGCTTCAGCGCATCCCCTCAGACAGGTGGGCCAGCTCTACATCTGAACACGACGTACAGTCTACCAGCGCAGGACCTCCTGCTACGCCTTTGGATACCATCTATACGTTTTGTGAGAGAAATCGGACTCTCTTTCCCGTCAGCAGCCACTTCTTGAGGTCCTTGACGGTAGGAAGCTTCATTTTCTCTTTGTTTTTACTGTAAACATTCAAGAAGATGCCAAAGAGCACCAGAAGGCCGCCCCAGATATACCTGTGGAGGAAGAGACGGAAAGGATAGATATTTTCGAGTGCCGGCAGGAACGGAAGTGGACTGCAAAGATCTGTTCGATCAGAAACTTTCTTTGTTTCCAAGAAAGAGCAAACCAATGACAAATTTATGAATTTAGGGACTTAATGCAGATGCTTCTTTCTTGGCCATAAAAGGTCAGTATGGTTTGATGAGTATGAATATGATGTGAATCATATGCAACTATGGGTTAATTAGGCATATAAGCCAAATTTGGTGTTTGGTCGAGCTAGCTGTTTACTGACGACAGTACACAAACTGCTAATAAAATGTTTTGCTTTAAAAAGTGTGAAGTGGAGCCATGGAAGGGACTGTGAGTCCAGCAATGGTTGAGGGCACACACTAGCTGGAGGGAGAATGAAGTTAGCCGTGGAGATACACAAACGTTTTTTGCAAGTTGTCAGTGTGTGGTGCAGTTGCGTATGTGTGTGTGTATGTTTGCATGTCGAAAGTCACGGCGTAGAAACGGAGAAGGAGACCCTGCAGAAAACGAGACCCTTTTGACAGCACAGAAGAGTTGGAGGGTGAACGAGAGTGAAGGACATGGAGAAAGAGCAGAGGAGCAGCCGAGGTCTAGAAACGGACTGAGGACATGAAAACTGGGGGCAGGGGAGCCAAATCAAGTTTTATTAGTCAAAAGAGAGGTCAGTGTGGACTGACTTTAAACTTGAAGAAAACAAATCAAAGTCAAAAGGTGGGGGTACTTACTGAAAAGTGAAAGGTTTCGCGAAGAACATGAAGGAAAGTACGATAGTCATGGCCTTTCTCCCAGTGGTCACTGCGAAGGAGCAAAACACATTTGTGCTTTCACTAAAGTACAAACAGGAAACAAAAGCTCAACAGATCCCTTAACACTCCTTAACATGTTCAAAGACACATTTCCAGTCTACCGCTTACCCTGTTTATCAATTTCCTTGTTTTTTTTTTAAATCTACTATTATTACTTAGTCATACTTATTATAATTATTATTATACTATGAATTATGACATAATTTTCTGTCCAAACTAAAAGTACAAGTCAATTCCTGGCCAGAGAAATCCTAGAATGAAGACAGGAAAATTGCTCTGACCTGTCACTGCAACCAGGGCACCGAAGAGCTTGATCAAGGCCAGCACGAAGGAGATGCCAAAATAGCCGGTAAGAGAGAAGAGGAACGCGTAACCGTATGTCTTCACAGGATGCTGAGGAGGTGAGGAGAGGACAAAAGATGATTTGGCCCAGAGGCATTACTGAAAACTGTATCCTGCTGATGCTGCAATAACATCAGGCCTTACAGTAAGCAAATAAAATGCGTATTGTAAGCCATTAAAACATCTAGTATAAACAGGCTAAATTAGAAAGCCGCAGCAAGGAGCACAACTCATAAGATAAATAATATAATATATATATGTACATAAGAAGCAAGTATCCTGCATATCTTATAAAGGAAGATTTGACCTGTGCAACATATTTAGACCTTAAAGTAGACATTCAACAACCTCTGTGATAATATCAGTCTGGAGGCAGCCACATACAAGGGCCAGGAGGATCTAGTCCCACTGTCTTCAGGTAGACTCACCTCAGAGCAGAACGCCACTGCTGGCCCCAGCCCGCCCACACAGAACAGGCCTGTCAGGATGTAGACAAAGCCGATGGAGTACGAGTAAAGGACCTGTTGACACAACACCATGTGACTAGTCAGTGACATTGCACACTGAATAATTAGCAAAACACAGTCAGTCATTAGTAATAGGAGCAATTAGCACTGTTCCCAAAGCCAAACATGGGATGTAGTGGTCTGTTTGATGATGAGCAGAGCTAAAACTTGCACTCGCCCCCGATACTGTGTGAACAGATCTACTTATACACTTCTACTAACAACATAACTCAATTGTATACTGTATGCTTTTTGTGTATTTGTATATACTTTTTTTTTAGTTAGATAAACAAGGTACCATTTCAGAGTTGGAGCCATTGTGGAGTTTCATGGCTTTCTCCTGCACGTTTCCGATGGCGGCGTCTGCACACAGTGCCAGGGAGATGAGGAGAACACCTGCACGCCACACACACACACACACGTAAACGCACAAATCTATGAACATGCAGGTCTGAACACATGAGCAGAATTACATGTTTTAGCTGAAGGTGTACACTGATAAGTTAAGTGCTGTTGGATCTAGAAGGAGTTACCTGTGAAGTTGAAGTTGGGGGCCACTTTGCTGTCGGCTAGCGTAAACCAGATGAGTCCCAGACTCATGCAGAGAGCAGCAGACACATCAGTCAGGTTATAACGTTTACCTGGAGCACAAACACAAAGCACTTAATCACCTGATTATGAATTTCTATCTGAAATTCTGGAATCTGAAATGTAATCAGAAACCTTTACTCCTAAAATCTTCAAAACCACATTTTGACAAACTTCCCAAAGGAAAACAAGGAATAAGTTTTAGATGTTACTCCGGCATGTAATCTACACTGAAATGTATGCAACTGGTAAGACTTCCAAAACCTTTTGCAACATCTCAAACATGGAGAAACCGAACTGAGACCTTGCACAGGGAGAGTACTTCCCCTCTAGCACAGCTAGCAAAAAAATCTTCAAAAGATGAGCCACCTCTTTTTAAATAAAAGAAATTGACATTGGACTCAGGTAAAAATGTAGCGTTGAGTCTTTACAATGGGAAGTCTTGACAATTCGAAGTTTCTGAGGTTGTGCACGAAACAATGCGCCACAAAAAGCCGGGTGAAAAAGCAAAAGTTGACGGGGAAAAAAAACAACAACAAAACAACATGATGAAGGAGTCTTCCAAAAACAGGCTGATGGACAGATGCCTTGAGGTTGACAGGGGGACGCGGCATCAGGTTGGCCGTGGTCGGCTTTGATTCTCCCAACTCGCCTTTGAAGGGCCTCACATCAGATGCAACCCCACACCCCTCCCTCCATCCACCCATCCCTCTCTCCCACTTTCTTTCCTCTTTGCATTCTAAGTGAACAAATTCTGTTTTCCACACGACCCCTTGAGGGACCGTGGTCCTCACATCTACCCATCCAGAGACAGAGAGAGAGAGAGACGCAGGAAGGCAAAAAAAAAAAAAAACACACAAAACCTGTCTGGCGTTGAGGACACAGAACCTTGAGAAGGCCGGTGTGAGGATGAAAGGACAGATGGAACCAAGAGCAGGGAGAAACAGTGAGTAAAGCCGACCAGGCTCTGAGAACCGAACACAACAGGCATAGATAAAAAGGAGGTACCGAATGTTGAAAGGTGGTCATTGCTTCAAAGGAAACATGTGAGATGAGTGAAATGAGATGTAAAATGTGTCGTCTCCAAAGTCTACCTCTTGTATGACCTTTTAATTCTGAGAGAAAAATCCAATTCCTGGTGTTTTTGAACTTCTCAAGGCCCAATCTTTTTTTTGATCCCACAAATTATCATAAATTTACAATTGAGTTTGTCTTAATGATAAAAAAAGGAAAAAAAAAAAAGATGTGTTTGTCAACACTCACCATCATAAGTTAATTAAAACATTGATTCAGGTTTAATTGATTCCACAAAGTCAACTTAGGGGTCGCCAGCACAAGTACGAATGTAGCTGCATCTGCATCGGTCTGTGTGCAAATACATACACTGCAGAATCAGCTTACCCTGTATAAATACCCCTCCAATCATGACTGGGATGAGTTTACAGCACTTGAAGATGACCTGTGTAGGGTAGTTCAAGTAGCCCAAAGAGGTATTGGACAGGCCCATAGTGCCCACTGTTAGGAATGCTATCATCATGTACGTCTTCCCTGGTATCCTGCAAGACAGGAAAATGTGAAGTATTTGAAAAACAGATTTCCATGTAGAAGCGCTAATTCTCATTGCTAATTTTTCCAACATCCAGCATATGTGGTATAGTACAGCCTAAAGGAATATTTTAAAATGTTAATTACAGTATCACAAATAAAGCAGGAAATTTTTTACCTTCTGCGTTTGTCCTGTGTGAGCTGAAGCTCTACGAGTCCAAACATAGAGTAGAAGCCAAACTGGATCAGAGTGAGGTACCAACCAAAAGGCTTGAATCCTTCAACGGAGAAGATCAACTCCTGGATGAAGGGACAAGTAAAGAATCTCAGAGCAGGTAATGACAGCCACCTGAGGCCCGTACTGTGTTTATACGTCATCTGGGCTGTCTTATATGTACCAGCAACTATACAAACATGAACACAGCCACACCTAATAAAACACTATGTGGGTATAAACAAACTCTGGAGACACTGAATTTGTTTTATCTGTACACACATAGCCTTCACAACAGCACTATCTCTACTGTACCAAGCCACAACTTGAAGATATTTGACTGTGTGTGTGCGAGTGCGGCTCAGATTGCGTCGTGCCTGTATTACCTGCAGGTATCCATAGATGAGGTAAAACAGGAAGACTCCAGCCACACAGATGAAGAACTGCGTGGGGGAACTGAAGCTGCTTAGGTTGATCCCCAGGACCCTCAGCTCCTCCACAGACTTTATGTGAGGTGACATCACCTCCGTGGACGATGGGATGGAGATTGAAATGTGCTTCTGTGAGCTGTTGTAGCCCACCAGGCCATATTTGGCACTCATTGTGTCTGCGGCTTCTGGGAGCTGTGGGGATATAAAAGAGAGATTTGGGCGATAACCATGCAGAGCTTCATTTTTTTTCCTTCTAAAGTGTCACGCACAGCCTGGAGGTTTGGGTAGGAAAGAGAGCAAAAACTCAAAACAGGCATTAAATCATTCAAATGATTAGCAATGCAGATACAGACGGGTGACAAACTGAAAGAAAAACCAACTAAGTTTCTCATTAAGGTCTTGAGCCACCATGTGCCACCAGAACAACTTCCAAGCGGCGTGGCATTGATTCTCCGAGCATCTAAAGATCTTTTGAAGGATTTGCAGTGACCCTTCCCTTTAAGGGGACAAGTGGACCCAAACCATGCTAGCAAAATGCCCCTCACAGTCCAACAGATCCACCGAATCCTCTCACTATAGGGGTCAAACATTCAGGTTTTTTCTTTATTTAGTCCATCTGTTTATAGTCCATTATATGTGGTACAGTAACAAACACTCATCTCAACTCATCTGATGCAACAAAGTGGATGGAGCTGAAAATAAAAGATTGATGGGACAAACTCAGCCAGATGATGAAAGCATCGCCCTGCTTTCATCATCTGACAACGAAACAGAAGATCCATGGCAATAGCATCACCAACAGTAAGACATGTTCAACTTGTTGCGTCGAGGGAATCACACTCAAAGCTGATGATCAGATTATTTCTTTATTTGAATATGCAAATGGTTCTTGTTGGTATTATGTAAATGAGAAAAACACTGTGCCACTGGACACGTTAGTTAAAAAACTTTGGAAATGAACACCCAGACCGTTCAGGCACCTGCTTGCATTTTATATCTATTAAATTTAATATATATCCATCATAACAGTTATCAGAGCACATGTGGTGTTTCTCAAATACCTTTATTAAGAAATCTAAAACAAACACAAGCTGTCACGTTGTTTTTTTGTCTTAAACATGATTAATGCTCCTCTTCTCTTTTACCTAACTACAGTCAGTACATATGTTAGAGGGAGGTTGATATAACTTACTGAGTAAAAAAAACCCACCTGTGCTCTATATTCTCTATCTGAACTAAATATATTAGTCCAAGACCTCAAACAGCTGCATCACATTAACCTAAACATCCGCCAAATTGTAGTTTTGCAGCATCTGATGTGGCACTTTAGAAAAAGTGTGTGATGTTAGCTATGCTACATGGAGCAGCTAACGACTAAGTAGCCTTCAGAGCTGTCGTTTGACTAGCCAACATCGATTAAGCTCAAGCGGTAATCATAACAACCACGGTCTGTTTGTGAGACAATCACTATGGAGGGACTTCTTTCATCTCCGTCTTTGATTTTCTTAGCACGGACGAGCAGCAGCGGCGAGCCTCGTTACCTTCAACTGCACTTCCGGGTATCTTCTAGCTAGCTTGTCCTCTCCCTCAAAGGCGAGGCGGGTCAATTTCACTCCCCTGGACGCGCCGGCTCCTTCTCTCGCACTCTGCCAACGCTTTCATGTCGCTCCTGTCCGGTGACAAGCGGCCAAAACGCCTCTGAGAGGGGTTGTCGGCCCGATAAACAAGCCTCACCGCACTTGCTGCTGCAGCAGGAGGCGGCCAACAACTTCCGCTCCGCCGCGACCTCTGAACTGCGCTGCTATTGGTCCACGCGCCCACGCGCTGCAGCGGACAACTCACCTGTGGTTAGTGAGGAGGCTCCAGATCGGGCTGAAACAGGTGAGATTAGATCGGTCTGAGCCTTTGAGCCTTTGAGTATGATGTGAAGAGAGTTAGTGCATGCATTTATCTCAAGCTGAACATCACACAGCCTGCGTGTTTTTAACCTGTGCTGAAGAAGTTACCTGAGTGTTCTGCAGCCTCCACAGTGCACCACCAACAACAGCCGCCAAGTTTTGTCTGGTTGTCCTGTTTGCCAACATAGCTTCCTCCTGAGATAAACCCCCTCCCCTCCTTGTAATGACTATATCAATGAATCATATCCTGTTTCTCTGGTCACTCAGTTCAGACTTAAACAGAAGCCTGAGCACAAACTCCAGTGGTAGAAAGTCAACAACATACCATATTTAGGTCTTTGTACTTTAGATACTTTATGTAAGAATCAGAATCAGCTTTAATGGCAAGTTAACACTTACAAGGAATTTGACTCCAGTTTTTACAATGCTCTGAATGTATATTCACTGAAATAGAGATACATAAAGTTTAAATAAACCAAAGGCCAGCAGCTCGACATATGTATTGAAAAAGAAATCATAACAACTGTAACATGTAGACAGTAAGAATGGTGCAGAGTGGCTTTATCTTATTATTATTATTATTATTATTATTATTACACTACATTTAACAGAAAAAAGGTTGTACTTTTTATTTAACTACCTTTGTAAGACTTGACACAGAAACATTAACAGCTTATAGCTATACATCAAACCACCTTAATGTATTGTATTAAAAGATCACTCTCCACCAGCTGCAAGATTAAAAATGCTGCTTACAAGATAATGCATCAGTAACAATGAAATATATGCCTGGTGGCCACTTTATAAGGCACACCTGTGCAATCTAAAACAATACTATAAAACCGCTCTGCTATAAATTATACCTTTACCAAGTTTATCGTGTTGTTGGCTTTGTCTGAGATGTGTAAATTCAATAATCTGTTTTAGCTGTGAGGTCTCAGTTACAGTTGCTGTTGTGCTGGACTGGATTATATTCAGAAGTGTTTCTAATATTTTGACCAACTCATGTTTGTAGTTAGGGAGGCCAAAACATCAGCAAAACCTTTAGTATAATGTAGTCCAGTTCAACAGCACCTTTAACTCTGACCTTAATGCTAAAACATATAATTTAAATAAAAACACAACATAATTAAAATTACACAAAATTAGGTAGAATTTATAGCAGAGCTGTTGTACACACACACACACACACACACACACACACAGACAATAATATATCACTGACTGTCTTCATTCTGCTGGATAATGAATACTTTATTATGTAATACTTAAAAGTTGCTGCTAATACTTTTGTACTTTTGCTCAAACACAGGTTTGACTGCTGGACCGTAATGGAATACTTTTACACTGTTTATATTGCTATATGCTGCTCAGTAAAGATCCAGATTACTTCTAGGACCACTTCAGATGCCTAAGTGTGAAACCACAGACATAGTTACAGAAATAATGGCCTGCTGATAATGAAATAAAAAAAAATGTATAAAAGTGAATTGAACAACAAAGTCATATTCAGATTATGGTGTTCAGGCTTGATAATGGTTAGGTATTATACGCTGTAGAGCAGCTCCATCCCTGCAGCTTCTCCTCCAGCCACTACCTGGCCTTCTTCATCTTCTCCCTCCATGTCATTCCCACATTTCCTCCAGACCTCTTCCCCCCCTTTTTTCTCTCTGTTTCTCACCAATTCTCCTCCTCCTCCTTGCAGTCATGTCCATATACGCCTCCCCCTACATTTCTCTCTGTCTTTCTCTCTAAATCCTTATTGCATTATTCCCTACTCTCCCCTCTTCTGTTCTGGCTCTGTCTCACGGCCATCTCATATCCCTGTCTCTCCCTCTTTGGCTTCCCCAGCATTTAAGGCATGAAACTCTCTTTTGCCACTTCATTCCTCTCCTCCCTCTTTTAGCCTTCCTTTCTCCCTGCTGTCCAATCTCAAATCCCTCCCTCTGCCTGCCTTCTCTCTCTCTCTCTCTCTCTCTCTCTCTCTCACTCTCTCTGTCTCTCTTTCTCTCCCCTGTCCTCTTTTCCCAGCCAGAGGTTAATACACTCCAGGATGGCATTATTTCCTCCCCGGCCCTCTGACAATATAAAAATTCAGAATGGACAGCTCAATCCCTCTTCCATCTCAGATTTGATTGTAATGGTATTGCCTCCTGTCCCTGGGAGGCCCCTGCCGCCTCGCCAACCCGGCCTTTATGACACTAAATGGCCAGGCTACAATTTTTCCATCTATTCAAAAAATTCTGTTAATAACTCATTTGGAATGAGACGTCTGCGCTCCCTGGGCCGTCTGCGGCCAGGTCTCTCACCCCTCTGCTCACAGGGGTCACAATATACAGAAAAAGATGCAGGGCTGAATCGCAAATGTAAAAGGTTAATTAATCTCTCTGAATTTACAATGCCCTTCCCCCATTCCCCTTGCACTCCAATTGACAGTCCCAAAGAGACAAAAATGTCATATTTACAACCTCGCATGAAGAAAGTGCTCTGCAAGGCACAGCAGTCAAGTGCAGGCGCAGGCCTGTCTGACCACTTTCCCCTCTCCCCCGTCCAACTTTACAAGTGTACCCATTCATCACGCGTGATGGATTTATGTAATAAAACCCATTTCCTTTTCCCATACGATCCTATTAAATAATAAAATAATTATTTATTGATTATTCAAAAAGGTACATATGCGCGGGTAATGGCTTTGTACCACACCACTGGACCTGCAATAAATAAAGCAGGCAGAGAGAGACAGAGAGAAATAAAGCAGAGGGAGAGAGAGGGAGAGAGAGAGGGAGAGGGAGAATTGAAGGGGAATGAAATGACTTTTGAACCAGTGAAATCTGGATCCAATATGGCCTCTTGCAGCACGGATCAGGAAGGACATTATTCAATCTTCAGGAGGCTCATATGGGAGCGTGACCTATGAATGGTTTTGATATACTATGTGGACCATAGAAATTAAAATGGACAACTGGGTGAGTGTCCTGCACTGGGTTTGTGTCCTAGATTTGAACATTTGCTAGATCCACAATAGTCCCTCTCTAACCAGTTTTTCTGTTTTTATGAAATGAAATTAATTAAAGTATATTTGGTTTTGTTATCATTTTTTACATTTCAAAGAGGTTTAAAAATGTCTAGTGATGAGATCAACCAAGGCTTGAGAAGTATACACGGATCACCAATAAAGTACATAATAAAACGGTTTTAGTCTTCACCTCCATCTCCCTCCTCATTAAAAGCTATTTAAACATTGGTTAGTGTAGAGGTGAGACTCAGGAAATACTTATAAGGCCCGTTTTAATCCTTAACAGGCATCTAAAATATTTCTTTTGTTACAGAACAGGACGTCTTGGGGTTTAGTAAACTGTCCTGGAAGACACCAGTCTGTTTTCCCTTCTTTAATATCTCTTTTCTTAAAAGATACAGATCCACACATATAAACACCCACTCCCTTATAATGATCCTCCATATTATTTATTCAACATCAGTATCGTAAAAAGCCCCCTCTCCCAAGCAGTGGATGATTTCAAAAAGAGACACTTTAATGTCAGCCAGATATTACATTGAGGGCTTCTTAATAACCCATTTGTGTTTTGTCTTATCCTCGGCTAAAGTGCACTCGCTCTCCGTTGTCTTTTTCCTGGGCTTGTCTCAAGCCTCCTGCATGCTACGAAAAACAGATGCTATCTTGGCTATATTACTTCTCAAAGCACTCATATCCTCTCCCATGTTATTTTCTTTGATCTGCTAGGCTTGCTGCTCTTACATTTTTCTTTCCCCCCTCGTCTCACGCCCTCCCTTCCTACCCCCACCACCCACCTCCCCGCCTCCTCATTCTCCCCTCCATCCTCCATCCTCGCTGCCACTGACCAGAGAGCAGACACACAGACCGGCCAGGCTGGTTCATAGTGGTTGCGGACGTTTGAAATTCAGCTCATCTGTTCTCTGTCATCAGAGGGCAAGGGGTGCACGATGGGTCGGACCTCTTAGATTCTCCATTTAATATGCCTTAACCATCAGAGGAGGGCTTCATATCAGGGCCAAGGGTCAAAATACATTCAGTAAACTGCGCCATTATATTCAAAACAGGAACAGAGAGTGCAGTTAGAGAAACAGAAGCTTTATAAGAAGAAGAGAAGAGAAGAATATTTCCAGTTTATTCTTTGTAAGAAAATCCATTTCCAGTATTTGCTGAATTGCAAGCAAATTAATTCAACCCTGGTTCATCTGCTTTTTTTTTCTATTTTTCAGAGCTAATATGATAAGTTGGGTAATTGAGTTGTCAATTGACAGAAAAGGAATTGAAAACAATTTTGACAGTGGAATATTAAATATGTATTGTCTCCAGCATCTCTTCTATGATAGTAAACTGATTACCTTTGAGCTTTGTGCTGTTAGTTGGACAAAACAAGCTATTTAAATATGACAGTTCGGGCCTCAGGAAGTTGCAATGTACATTTTATTACTTTCTTTGACTTTTCATAGGATGATTTATCGATTAATCCAGATTGATAATAATTATCAATATTATATAATCATAAGTTGCAAACAGTTTTTATGGCTTTTTTTCTCCCCCATAGATATATATATATATATATATCTATAAATATATATATCTATATCTCTCTCTCTCTCTCTCTCCATATATATATATATATATAGAGAGAGAGAGAGAGTATATATGCATGAATATGTATGTTGTAATCCATCCAGAAGTCAAAAAACAAAGTTTACAATGAAACCAAAAGTTAATCCAGCTAATGTCTTTACAAATGTCCTGGGGATGTTTGCATTCACACACATACACACACTCACACAGATATGTGGGTAAACATGGGTCACATGCAGATGAGTGAATAGGTGCCACTCAGGGCAGGCACAGGAGACCAGCAACTCTTTGGCTTTCTTATGAGCAGCCAGGAGGGGGAAGCATCCCTCTATGCAAGTGTGCTGAAAAGAAAAGGAAAGAAAAAGTAATTAAACAAACAATTTACCAGGAATTGTGCGTCTGCTTATCCAATCTACCATACTTGCTTTTGCTCTAATACATATAGACAGAAAATGTGTGTGTGTGTGTGTGTGTGATGGGGGGGGGATTGTTTGTTGTCTCCTCAGAGTGACGGTAAATGACACACATGTTTCATTGCCCATTTATTTAACCTGCGCTGTGCTTATGAAAAGAAAGGGATTGAGAAACAAATTACGTAGTGTCATTTAATTAGGAGTTTTGCTGTGAGCAATAATCCTGTTTTTTCTCATAACCTTTAACTACTTAATGGATTTGAGAAGCTATTACCTTTCAAGATTTCTGTTTTTAATTATTTGGAGTATTGTCACAGATATGAAATGTCAATCACACACCAGGATTAACGCTGTGGTTTATGGGTGAATATTATTTACGTATGGATTGAAGCTGGAGGAGTTCTTTCTGTTGACAGGTTTGCAAAAACAACCAAATTGCGCAATATGCAAAATTCTGCTCTGTGGCCTATTTAGCTTTTCACATTCATTTATCCTTATGCACCCATTTTCTATTTAACATAGCCTCATTTTAAATCCACAACAGGCAGTTATTTACATAGATATTAACATTATATTTATGATAACGGCAAGCCATGGTAAATCTCAGTAATATTAGAAATACGCCTATGTGAATCTTGGATCAGATTATAATAATGACTCAGTTTTAATATGTACAAACTCAATTTATAGTTTTTCTCCTTTGGCGGTTATACTGTAGGTGTGCCTGTGTACAAATATAACCCTGAAAGTGTGTGTGTGTGAGGACCTACCTCTCACCCTGATCACATTTAGGCAACACTGTGAAAGTGGCAGACAGAGTTTATTTAGTTTCCCCTGGAGGACATCGCAGTTCTCTGCCAACAGACCAACCCACGTGCTGTGACATCAGGCCCGACCGTGTGTATATGAATATCGCCTTAAAAACATGAGCCATGTGAGGTATGCTTGATTTATTTTGCCAGACACACACAGGACCACGAGGGCATGTGTCCTGCTATTAAATCGGCGCTGCTCGTATGTGACAGCACGCAGGCCGCTGCAGTGCAGAATCATGTGTTTTGAATACGTAAGTGGATCAGAAAATATATATGTTTAAGACACCTGATACAGCTTGTCTGGAAGTTGATACTTTCACTTGAGGATCTGCAAATGTCTAGGAGGATGAATGAAGCGCACCTCGAGCAGTTCAAATATTCAAAACCTTATTCAAATAGATGTTTTCACCCAGGTTTGACACGGCTCTTAGGCTGGCGTGTTGGCTCCTCAGACCCCCCATGGCATGGGGCATGTAATCATCCTGAAAGTCTCTTTGGGTGTCTGCACTCTCATAAAGCAGGAAAATGGATCGTGTGGCCCAGGAAGGGAAAATGAAAGAAAAGGAGAATGAAATTACAGACCTGGCTGACTGCACAAATCATGCATATCATGTTTTATGGCTTGCCAGAAGAATTCAACACCTGTGGATCACCGTAGCTATAATTGTACATGAACGCACCGGGATGGGGGTGGGAGGAGAGCTGTGGTTTGTGTGTCACCGAATATGCGAGTGAGAGTGTGCGCACCTCGTAGGTGTCTGTGTGTATGCAAGTATGTTTTTCTTGGCATAGCCGGGTTTTAGAGACAGAGAGAGGATGATAAAAGAAAGTTACGGGAACGCCTGTTGTTCACTTCTTCAGTACATCCTGGGTGAGCCGCCCACAGCCCACAGGCCTTGCTCACAGAGGCTTCATTTACCATTGTAATTACCCTGTTTATTTACCCTACCTGCTTTTGGTGGTAAAACGGGGGCCAATTCATCAGATCAGGACAATTTGGCCTCGCTTTGGCTTTGCCATTTACTTTAATTAAATGAGGCAATCAGTGAATCATAAATCACGATCTGTGTGACCACTGGCTCTGTTTGAACCTGGTCCTCCTCTTTTAAAACCAACACACCTCGCGCTAAAAGTTACAAAAGATCAAACCACCGTAGCACCTGAGCCTGAGAATCAACGTTTCAACCAGCTAAATGTGGGAATTTTTTTTCTTAAAGTTCATGCAGAAAGATATCTTTAAAAAAAATCCTGTAGATGTCTTATTTAAGTTTCTAAGTTTCTGACAGTTTAAAAGTATAGATGGATGTGTAGGATGTATGAATGAAGGCTAAAACCTTCAAATGAGATGACAACGTAGCGGATCGAAGAGTCTTCCCTCGTCTCCCTCCCTCCCTCGCCCTCCTCTCCGCCGTGGATGCTGATGCTTGAGTCAAATTGATTACACCACTCCATCTGCATCATGACTGGCCTCCTCCTGTGTTTGCCGCCTCTGCCTACAGCACAGAGTTAGTGTACAATTACATATAGTTTAATATATCTGCCTGAGCACCTTTAAATAAGCATCACAAGTCCACAAGGTGATTTGTCTTCCAGCCCCATTACTCCATTGTACATCTTGATAGCCAGGGATCGCTCCTAGCTATGTTTAAGCATTAAATAGTGTATTATTATTTCACATAAATCAAGCTGAGATGTGAGGGGGGTATTCATAAATTTTGCATTTCTCACAGACAGTATTTTAAAGCCTCTCTCTCTTGCTCGCTCTCCACCGCTCTGAATTTTGAGACTAAAGCAATTCTGCTCCCTGCACTTGATAGTACATTAAAGATAGGCATATCAGGGAGGTATATTCAAAACAACATGTAATGCAGTTTAGATTAAGTTTGAGTTGCTCTACAACATTCATCATAGCACT
The DNA here is from genome assembly GCA_023238725.1 of Scortum barcoo. Classification (NCBI taxonomy): domain Eukaryota; kingdom Metazoa; phylum Chordata; class Actinopteri; order Centrarchiformes; family Terapontidae; genus Scortum; species Scortum barcoo. The sequence goes on from CM041551.1 coordinate 7,851,943, forward strand.
GTTTCCATAATAAGTACCCGTGCCTTTCTCACTGATGCATCCGCATGCATGCACCATTACCATCAGAGAACATCGTATTGTTATTGTCATGAATAATGGGGGGAAAATACTAATAAAAGTCCATTTATCATAATATTTTCCCAGTTAACCGTGGCTACTGAATCTCTTATCTGTGCTCGACGATGAAAGGGTAAAATTAAATTTAAAGGTGAATGTTTGCCGTCAGCCCTTTTTCTTCAAGACAAATGCCCCTGCCCCCCCCCTCCAAGTCAGATATTAGTCCTGTGTTTGTGCAAAACGTCTACTGAGGAAATGACTTCACTCAGGAAACTGGATGTCAGCTTTACACACAGGCAGGAGAGCTGCCAATGTTTTAGTCAGGCCGACAACACGTTCTTTTCTCGGCTCGCTCTCCAGTTGAGTGTAAAGCTACAAAAAGTGACAAAGGAGGAAATTGGACTCGCAGTTGTTTTGGTTACTCCAAGGACACCTCGCACATTCGTTTCTATTTCCTGTCAGCGGCCCGGTTTTCTGATTGGCGCCGATGTGCGAGTCGAGGAGTATAGGGTGTGAGGTGAAACCTGGGGCTTTGTCAGGGGCTAATGGAAGTCTGGGGTTATCTTTTATGTGTCACGAGAACTTTACAGGGATTCATTAAGCACGTGGAGTTTCTGTGTGCCAGCTTGGTCCAGGATCTGGGCTTACAAAGTTTATGTTATCATTACAAATAAAGCTTGAATTCGCCTATTAAATGACAGCCATTTGCTGAGAATGTGCTTCTAATTTCCACTGGGCCTGACACGTGTAATAATGTAAAAAGATACAGATGACATTTTAGTAATGTACCTGAAAGAAAAATAGTCCAGAAGTTAAGCCAGTGATATTCTAAAGTCTGTCCAGAATATTACCTCAACCGAGCTTTAATACTGAAACAACACGAATCCATGAAAATCATCCCAAACATAAATCAGTCAGCTCAAATAGTTTAAATAATACAAAAGTCTCATAAGTTTGACTTTTGTGATTTCATGCTCACATTGCAAACCGTACACCACAATTAAACCTAATTTTCACTTTTAAAACATGCTTATCATTTCCTGCACATAATAATTATATGACCCACTGGCCCGGGGGCTTCAGTGTTGCAGCAAAGTCAGTAAAAAATCTTGTAAAAGTCCTAGCAAATTGGAAATTGACTAGATGCCAGGACAGTAAGTTGAGGATCAGGGGGGAGTGAGGAAAAAATGTCTTTGAACTAGTTTTTGCTTGCAGAAAATATCGCTTCTGGGTTGATATTCTTTCTGAAGTGTTTCATGGCAATGAGAATTAAGAAATAAAACGCAGCGCCAAATGATTCAGTGAAGAGATGGCACACACCCACAGGTATTCTGTTCACATGACATCACCCTGTGTAAAATTGACAACTTCATGTTTTTTTTTTTAACTTTTTTTTTTTTTTTAAACTGGGTGGGTTCTCTAAGTTTATAAAAAAAAAAACTGCGAGAGAACATGGCGAGCTAACAAGGTGATGTAAAATGAAAGTTGTGGACGCTGTCTGCCAACAGATGCAGTTTTTATTGTGAAGCAAAGCCAGGACAGATTTAGTGACTGCGACTCTGATCTTTTCCATCCTTTGTTGTAAAGCTCATCAGAGCCACATCGAGGTACATGTGAATGAGATCTCTAGCTGTCTCTACCTCTCCCTTCATGCCTCGGAGGAATGTGTCTTCTGACCTTGACATGTGCAGGCTGGCTGCATGTTTCCCTCTCGGTGCACTCTCACCTCACCTCATGAACTGGAAACTTTGCTCCTGTCATCCTGTCATCTCTCTCTCTCTCTCTCTCTCTCTCCCTCCCATGATCACACTGCTTCCTTAGCTTAGACACAGAGCACACACTGGCAACAATACCTGGGAGGATAAATGCTCAGTTAAATTGAATAAACATAATCCAGACATGCTCCATTCCAGCCTGTCTGTCATGGACAACTTACACAGGGATCCCTGATTCCATCAGTGAAGAAGGCGCACAAACAAATGCAAAGATTAGATGTCAGCTGAAAGGCCAGCGTTAGATAAAGGATTATTCACAGCTCTCATGATAAACATAATTTGAATCAAACATCAGATAATCAGTGATTTTACTGAACCGGTTTCATTGCTTCCTTTGTTATCTTTTGATGACAGATAGTTGTATGTATAGCATACGTTCACACAAGTGTTTCCTCTTTTTTTCCCTTTTTTTTCCCCTACACATTCCTGTTGTTTGCTTATATTTCTGGGAAGGGTAAATATCATAAACAGACTTTTTCTTTTTACCTGATCTCGTGTCAGAATTGCTGTTTATCAGTGTAATTAAAATATTGTTCGTATATCACCTGACTTCTGGCCCTGCAGCTTTTTTGGCAGTGTGACAGCTCGCAAAAAGTGTTTCATGAATGTCTGAAAATTGCATAAACACAAAAGTAAAGAGTAACCCCCCCCCACACCCTCCTCTCCTCTCCGTGCTCCTGCCGCTTCGATGTCCTCTCATGTTAAAACAAAGCATCTGCCTGTCTATCATCTAACCATAGGCGCTCTGGGTGGGGCAGGATTCCAGTCTTTTGAAGTGAACTTGTCATGGGAAATCTTCATCACTGGGGCTCAGCACAATCACGGGCTCAAGATTAATTGTTTGTGGTGCACCACTTCAAACGGCTTTTAGACGCCGCATTATGGGATGAACTTTTGCAAAGTCCGTCGTCACCTATACACACACCTGCACGCACACGCTCAGTAAAAGCGTTAAATGCTATACGTTCACATTCCTGTGTGGCTATAAAAACACATGCTCAGATGTAGCAGACACACACATACTTGGTCTTTATGAATGATCAAAAACAAAAATATTATCATGTATTTACTTAAAAATATGGACATTTACAGATGCACTTGCAAACATATACATTTGCAGATGTATAAAATAACAGTTTAATGTGTATTGACAAGTAACACCCCCTCTCCCCTCCAAATACACACACACACACAAGTATGCACGACTCCAAACAGACTGCAGTAACACAACATTAAGCGGTTTTCTCTTCTCTGTTATCTCCAGCTTCCTTTTTGCCCTTTGGTTAAACATTCTCTTGGCATGCATGATCTCATTTAACTTTGATTTCCTCTTTTTCCAGGACGGCATCCTCGGTGGTTCCAATTTCCAGCCCATTCCCCAATTTTCAACCCCAATGACAGACAACACACGCTTGAATGGCTGTTCAGCTAAAGAAGGGAGTTGGTAAGTGATGATTTTAAATGCTGTTTAAGATAAAAAAAAAGAAGAAAAAAAGAGTTTGCAGCAGATAAGGATTTGCCTGGGTAGTGAGCAGTAAGCTTGGAGATACTGGTTTGAATGTGCTGTTGCAGTAGCTGCATGCCACAGCGTGATTTATGTTATTGAGCTTTAGGAAACACTGCTGTTAGTTTGACAGAGCAGTTTTTAATCTCAGTGGAAGTTTAGTTATTTCCGTCTGCATGTATGTGTTTGATAAAAGGATTTATGTCTGGATTTCTAAAAACAAAAACAGTTTTTTTTTAGTAAAAGTAATATAGTAATATTTTTCAAAAAGACTGTCACTTTGAATTTGATATAAAAGTGTTTATACAGCACTGTAAAATAAAAAAAAAAAAGATTTTTATTGTTTCCTAAAAAATAATGATCAGGTTTCTGCTTTGTGAACTTTGTAAATTCTAATGTAATTATAATAAAATATTTGAAAAACATCTGAGCCACCCGGACTGATTCAAATTTGGAAGACATAATAGTTCAGATAGGGCTGTAAATAAAATTACAGAAATACAGAAATTACAAAGTCATGTTGCAACTTTATACTTATTACATTACTTTAATAAATTAAGGTTTTGCATTTTTAATTTCGATTGTTGTGCATGCCCTAATTTTGTATTTCTTTATTTCTGTCTATTCTTCTAAATAACAATTATAACTATTCCCCTATCATATTAAACAATGTTAAAATAAAAAGTTTCATTTCTCTGTCAAAGCGTTAAAACAAAACCAGCCTTAAAAGCAGAAAAATTTCGGTGCCATTACGCATATCATCTTTGATGGTGCCAGACGTCACAATATTTACTTAATTTGTTCCTAATTAACCTCTCGAGTGTGGAGAATGTGTCCAGCATGAAGGAGTTTTTTGTTGGTTGAAAAGAGCAGCTCATTGTCGAGCTTTAAGTGGTTTGTGTAATCCCCTATAACCAATACCATGAAGCCAAAGGATTCTGAAAATCTGTTTTCAGCACATTTTGAGTAGGAGCGAACCTGGGAATTCTCTCTCTTTCTCCCTCTCTCTCTCTCTCCCCAACTCTGTCATGAAACAGAGCACCCCATTTCCATATCAATCGGATTAGTTCCAAGACCAGGGAAGTAGGAGTAATGTAAGTAACCGTACAAATTTAAATATAGGACATCAAAAACATTGTTAGGCATTCATTTATTTTTGAAGCAGCCCTGGCTCTCTCTGTCTCTCTGTGAAGATGAGATGAAAATGCATCTCCTCAAATTTATTTTTCATTTTATTTTGAAAGGTGCTGAACATGGCATTATCTAAAACATTTCATGTGCACCGTGGCGTCCCGCTGTTCTTGTGTGCTTAACCTCGTTTGTGAAGCGAACGTGTCACATCAAGCAATACACTTGTTCGAAATGAAACATCACAACAATTTCAGGTGGGCAGCGTTCACACAAGCCGATTGTTTCCGAACATCTCTGAAGAAACGGACTGTAACGTGGTGGACTCCTGGTTCCTGTGGTGTTGATGCCAGCTGGAAGCGCACAGCTGTGGGTTTAACATACAACTCAATATGCATCGGTACATGTATATTTTCAAACTGACATGGTTTTGGAGTTTGGTGTATAGAGGGGAAGTACAATATGCTAAACTTTATGGGCCTGTTACTCCTCAAATTGCAGGTCTCTCTCATTGTTTACAGATTTCAGAGCAGCAGTAAAAATCATCTTCAAGCTAATTAACGACTGAGGATACAAGGGAATGGTGGTTTAAAGGTTTCAAGCCGGGATGCTCCATCACAGATCTACATTTTGGTGTCAACTGGGATTGTTAGAGCTCCGACTCTGATGTTGATAATTTTTTTTTACATGATAAACACATTAAAATGTTCACGATCTTTTCAGGGTCCTTTCAAGAAATAGAACTGAATGTATGCATGAAATCAAATATTATCTTAATTTTGTAAAAATGTTTTGTAATTGTGGAATTTGTGAAAAAAAAAAAAAGCATCTGGTGAAATGAGGAGGAACAACTTAGTTGGAAAAGTTACACAAACAGAATTCTTACCTAAGAAATAAAAAGTGACATATTACAATTTGCAATAAAAATGGGAAAACTTTTGTTTGCAAAGTTTATTTTGTACTGTATTTTACTGAGATCTCGAGGTCTTTGAATGTCTTTGTGTATTTATGTTAGTGTGTGTGTGTGTGTGTGTGTGTGTGTGTGTGCGTCACGAAAAGATTATTCAGCAGTCTGTGACTTGCTGACTGATCTGACCAGCCGGTAGCTCCCCGTCCGGATGAGGAGATGGATAGATGGCTGTCTGCCTGCGCTTCCTCAGCCCTTTATGACTTAGCCCGTCTGTCTGTAATTGAAAAACTAGCTGGGCTGTGTTGTCTTGGGATTCTTTCCCTTTATAATGCAGCTTCAAAACAGGAAAACCAATAGTGGGAATAGACCCCCGAATGTAATTAATTTCGTGGGGGCGGGGGGTGAAGCGGGGGAGGTGGGGGGTTGACTATTATTGCAGGAGGAAGAATTCTAATCAGTTGCAGATTCCTTCCTGTTTGGTTAGCGTGACCGTGGCCAATTACCAGTGAACTCTGTGTTACAGTTTCACTTCCTGTGCTACCCAAAGAATGGACTGAGGCCGGCGCTGCGGAGCACTGCCGAGGACGGAGAGACACAGAGGAGAAGACAAGAGGGAGAGAGAGTGAGAAAGACAAAACAAGACGCACGCAGATGAGGCTGTAGGAAAGTAAACAGAGCGGAGTAAGGGGAAGATAAAGCAGGAGAAAAAAAAAAGGGAGGGGAGAAAGGGAGGGTGAAATCTCCAGCCAGATCTAAGGTGCGCAGACATGAAGGCACATACGTCCTTTATCCACCTAATATAGAACATGACATGTGGTTTACAAAGGAAATGAAAGGATTTTGGAGCTGACTTCTCTATCTGGTTGAGCTGCTCTCAGGTAAAACCCTCAAACGGCAGAGCAACAGACCAAACCCGAGTCACAAAGGCAATAACGCATAACTCAATCATTGCAGCGATGTTATCGAAAGACACAATTTGGCATCGCTGTTTTCCCCTAAATCGAATTAAACCACTGGACTAAACAACTGAATGACAATTGCTAAGGCATACCTGAATTTGCATAAAGTGTCCTTTTTTTTCTTTTCTTTTCTTTTCTTTTCTTTTCTTTTCTTTTCTTTTCTTTTCTGTGCGCAGAAGTAACTCAATATGCCGTGGTGCTTCCTGGGAAATTCTCCATGCTTATTAAGCCAGATACTGCTATTACTAAAGGCTCTCCAAGCCAGCAGTTTACACCGCATTACAACAACATGCTCCAAACGTCCGTCATCCGCCGCCATCATGCTCTTTTGCAGGATGTTTTCTTATTTCCGCATCGGAAAAAAAAAAAAATCAGCAGAAACACGAGATACGATAAGACAAACTTGCCGCTGCCACAGATATTTCCATTGACAATCAATTACAACCTGACCTGCCAAAATGGTTCCCTTTGGCTTGATCCCGCTCCTCAATTCTCTCTCCTCTCACTCTTTCTCTGCTCCTCCAGAGGGGTCTATTCCCATAGTTTCCCTCTGTAATAGTTTTTTGGCATATTACTCTCCCCGATCCACCCCAGAGGTCTCCCATAATTCACTTTTGATATCATTGTTTAGTCGTAGAATTAAAGGAGGGGTGCACACTGGGATCAGGCAGCCAGGATTGGCAGTGGGACATTAATTCATTCATTCTCATGCGCTGCGATAAACCCCTTCGTTGCAACCATGTTTTGGATCGAGGGAAGTGGCAGTTGCAACGCTGGGAAATGATTTTATTACTTAAAATTGTATTTATTGCGTGGAGTATGTTGCTGCCAGTACATAAAGATGCAATTATTTACTTATTTCCTGGTTGTATACAGTGTTATTGTTTGTATATTTAGTTAAAATATATGTACTCTTTTATGCAGAACACATTTCTGGTTTTATAAATTTCAGTGGCTGCAGTGATGACAGATGACATAACTACACGGAGTGATAAAAACATATAAATGCTGGAAGTGATAAGAACAAATTCCTTTTCTCCAGTAAAAATTCAGGGAATCTGTTGTATATTACCAAACAGATGACATGACATTTATTACCATTTTCCAGCGCAGTTGGAAACATCTCAAGGGGACCAATACTGTAGCAGTTACAAGTGGAATAAACTGCTTAGAAGATGTTCGAGGGATGATGCACATAACTGGCAATATGAATGTGAATTCCCTGGGAAGCCTGTTTTGCACACACACACACACACAGACACAGAGACACACAGTGAACAACATGAGAAATGGGCAAAGAGCCGCACTATTCAGTGTGAACTGGAGGGTCCAAGACGCTAAACTAATCCTAGTACCACAGGATCCCACTTCCAGCCCGCGTCTTCTGCTGCAGCTGCCTGGAATCATTTCACAAACACAAGGTATTCCTGGAAGAATTGATTCTGTTAGATGGTGCATTGATCACACACATCGCCTGCAGACAGAAGATGGCTTTACAAGCAATAAGATGGGAGACAATTATATTATTTTAGTCAAATAAGACAGAGTACAAGCAGCGAGTGCCAATAGCCCAGGCAGGGGTGGGGGAGGAGGGTGGTGTGGGGGAGGCACGGGCGGCCCCCTCTGCGGCTGCCTCGGTGTGTTTGTGCTCCATCCTCAAGTGGCACGGTAATCCACTAAACTTTCCTCCACCCGCTTCTCTCAATGCAATCAGGATGCGAAGGCTCACCAGTGATTGCGTTCATTTGTAAAAGCATCCAAGCCAAAATTGAACCCCAAGGCTGATAAACTATAAAGATGCTGATCAGATCGCGGCTAAGGAGTCCACACTTGAGGGCACAAGGTGTCAGGGCTGGAGCCAAAAGAGCAATGACTCTGTATACCTCACTCGGAGCCAGGCGGCTGCCCTGGAATACAAACAAGAGGAGAGAAAACACATAAAAACGACAACAAACTGCAGTTGGATTTTTCATCCCCCAGCATCTTTCAGAGGAGGAAGGTATTATCTGTTCGGCAGATTAGCAGTTTTTCAGATGTTGTTGCTTTTTTCCCCCGCTTCTTTTTTTATCGACTCGATTGGTAAATTGAGTGCATTTATTGTTTGAGCTTTAGCAAATGCATTGTGTCTTATTGATGAGCTCGGTGTGAATTTCATAATGCATCTCAAGAAAAGTAGAAGCCCAAAAGAGATACTGCTCAGGGAAGTCGTACGTTTTCAACCTCGCAACAGCATATTATAAGTGATTCATCAGAGTGAGAGCAATACATAACTCTGCAGTGCTCCTCGCGTCCAATTCATTTTGTTTTTATTTCACAGCGCTGCCTATTGCCGTTGCACTTTAGGAGTTACCGCAACTGTTTTTTTTTTTTTTGCTGCTTTACAGTTATTTCTCACAGCTATTGCACTGTCTCACGCTAAATGAACACTGTCATTACTTTAAACACACATATCTGCCTCAGCTAAAGCACAAACATTGAGGACAGACAGAGAGACGGACGAGAGAAAGAAAGAAAGAAAGAAAGAAAGAAAGAAAGAAAGAAAGAAAGAAAGGGAGGATCTGAGGATGTTTTTTCCTCTCCATCCTCGTGGCCCCAGTGCGTTAAATGTCAAAGAGCAGTCAGCGGGAGAGACTGATTCCAGGAGGCGATGTGAATGGGACGATTGAAGACCCGCTTTGATTGACAGCTCTTCCTCCCTTGCTCTGCCCTGAGGGTGATTGACAATGTGGTTCATCTCACATTTTGTGACTGAGCTAATCCAGTAAATTCCTACCAGACGCAGCACAACTCAGCAGAGACCTGCCGCTCCTTTCCCAGGTGGAGTTTTTATTTTATCTCCTCTTCCCCAAAATAAATATGTTTTTCCATCTGTGGCGCTGAAAACAAACCGGGAGGGGGTGGGGGACTATAATTAAGTGTAAGTACATAATTAAGCGAGTTTAGAAAAGTGCTAGTTTTCGATGAATTAAAATGTAGACTAATTACATGTGGGAATTAGCCTGCTGTTGTGCTAGTGATTAATATTGTCATAGGTTACTGTCTCAATATGCTGCCAGTTGGAAATGGGATCACCTTACTGGAACGATTGATCTCTTGCCAAGTTCAATAATTAATTGACTCAACAATCACTGACACTCAACTATTTCGTGCGTCGTCCCGCATGCCCACGAAGTGCTCCGCTCGTCCTCTCGACCTTGCACCTGTATTTTGATGTTTGCAGGTTCCCAGAAATGCGCATCCGCTGCACTGCAGCTGGCTTTTCAAAGAGGAACGAAGACACAGGAACAAAACAAATAAGACAGAATTAACTCCACAAGACCTTCTCCCCTGTGTTAGGGTGTGTGTGTGTGTGTGTGTGTGTGTGTGTGAGCACGATCACGGTAGCGACTGCCATGCACGACGTGCTTCTTGATAGCAGTGACCCACATTACCGCAGCTGCCCAATAAGAAGTGGAATACGAGAAATATTTGACGCTGTCATTAATCATCATTCCTAAATGATCACTCTGTGAGGGTATGCATTTAAGCGTGATTAATTGCAGAGTGAGTCTAATCAAGCAATGAATTACCTGCCTAACCTTTTGCAGGAGGTTGGTTTTAACCTCAAGTCAAAGCAGTGGAACCCAGTGTGGTTAAAACTGTGTCAAGAAAAATTAAGAGGAGACAATAATGAGAATCAGTTAAAGACCTCATTTTCAAAAAAAAAAAAAAAAAAAAGGACACCCATTCTAGTTAGGTAATCTGAAGCCTCAAAACAAGTAAAAACTACTTGAAAGAAATACCTATTTCGAGGTTTCCCCTCAATTGATGAGGTGATGAATACAGTGCATACACACTACGGCTTGAAACAAACCTCATTATTTGTCAGTGTTTCAAGATACAACAAGTTTTGAACAGATGAAACACAATCCTGACTCTGCTCTTCATCCACCCACTGTTTTCATAACTTGTAAGCGTCTTTATGTGTTGAGAAAATTCTGCGGCTCCTTGATTTATGAAACTTTTTTCACAACAGCTAGATAAACTAAAGTTGATATTTTTCATTCACAAACATTTTATCTCGAATGATTAAGAGCAGCGGTGTCATTAATAATTCTCCATCTTTACGCGGTTGGCTCCTGTGTTCTGTCTGAGCAGAGCCCAGAGGACAATACCCCAGTGTGTGCACATCAGGTGTTTACCTCATAAGCGTGATGAAAGCCTCGCCAACCAGTTGTGACAATGGCAAAGTGAGATAATAGCCCACCGTGATGATTTGAGAATGACTTTGCTCAAGCGTCAAGCTTGTACGGAGCATTGCACACTCTGAATGGTATGCTTTTGAAGTCGGAGAAACCGAAGGGTGTGGTAGACTTTGTCTGGTCCACCTCACTGTGTTGCATTATTGGTCCGCCGTTTACGCTCCGAATAATATAATTTCCCACCGTTGTGTGGACACTTTATTTTCGAGTCACAAAATGTGACCCGTTCTTTGAAGAGAGAATAAATATTGCATTGAAAGACACCCCGACGCTTGACTCCCGCTTCAGAGACTGTACTCATTAGAAGCAAATATTTTGTTCACACACACAAATGAGCCCTCATAATTGCGCGATTTTATGCACAATTCAAATTGAAATCATTCCTTCTTGACACAGCCAATACATCTGTCATGCGGCTCCACGTTTTTTTGTTGAATAATTAAAAAAAGAAATAGAGAAACATACTAATGAGAGAACCTTACTTGAGGGCTTTGCCGCTCCACTGACTATCATATTAATGTATTCCTGTGTGAATTAAACGCATCATCAAACACCTAAGTTCCCTCCATATTTTCCTCTGAAGACGAGGGCTGGACACCGGTATCTACCTTGCCCTCTGCCAAAATGAAGGGCATTCTTCATTATTACACCTCTTGTGATTACTTGTTAATAGCCATGTACTAGAGGTCCCCCCCTCCAAATTGACAAAAACACTGGGAATTTAGCTTTTTATGAGAATGACATTGTTTCGGTCAATGATTAAGTCATTAAGATATGTTAAGGTGAATTTAAAGTGGTATGTAGATTTATTGCACCTCACTGGCTTTGTCTTTCCCCGGTACTTAGCTCTGTAAATGTTTAATACTTGTAAAAATAAGAGCTTTTTCTTTTCTCCAAATTTTTTTTTCATGCTGTTAAAAAGACTAAATATCTACAAAGTTTGTCAGTAGATTTCCTTGTGAACACCAGCCATCAACAGTGGGATTTCTCATTCTTATCCTTTCTCTCCTTTTTCTGCCTGAAGCTCTGGTGACTGCCAGTGTAATCTGCGCCTGACCTTTCTCCACCTCCCTTAAACCTCTCTCTGTTCCTCCCTCCCTCCATCTACCCATCCATCCCCGTCTTCCCTTCCACTCACCACAGATTGACAGTCATCAGAGCTCCTTTCTCTCTGCGGCTGACAGCTTGAACCGGCTCATTAAGGCAAATTGGGAATGGGAGACTAAACTGAGCATGCAGAGTTATTTTAGAGGCCGCTCTGTGACGGAGCAAACATGCCAGCTCATGCTCCATATAATGGCTTGTCCGGGGTTGAAGAAATATGTTCGATTTAATTATCATAATAGAACATCAGTGCTGTGGTAGTAAATGGGTGAGGTCTTGCAGAATGTGCCAGAAGAATTTAGCGATAAGTTAAGTTGATTGTTTTTAAAAATATGTAACAAGAGGGAAATAATAAAAAAAAAAAAAAAATTAAATTCTCACACAGATGCCAAACAAAGGCAGAGAAAGTACAAAGCAACAAAGCATGCAGTTAAGGTGGGACTGAAATGTTAGTTTGAATATTTTGAATAGATTTGCCCATAGCTGTTAGAGAGCAAAGCAGGCAATGTGTGATTGATCACGTCCCACAGGGGCGACAGCCAGCATGCCATTTATACACAACAAACGGTGTTGGCTACACTAAACTAAGCTCACACAACCTATGCAGATAGCACAGTCTTTCATTTTAACATGTGCATGCTAAACCTGGCTGATAAACGATTTGCCTAGCAGCACTTCCGTCCATATTTTATCACGGCAGACAATGCTCGGTGGCGTTGCCAGACTTGGTGTATATCCAGTATTTAGGCAAAAAAGCTTCTCCTCAACCCGTCAACAGCTTGGCTCCCATAATTAACTTCCACAGGACTGATGGGAGGAAACAGGATCAGAATACAACAGATTAGAGCGGAATAGGTGCAAAAACAGTTGAAGAAGACAGCGCATGTTAAAAAACCATACGACGGCAGACGGCACACAGACAAATATTACATTTGACAGACAGAGGTCTTGGGTCAGTCATGCTTGAAGCTTATTCCTTGTTGCGCAGATAACCTCCATCATACAGCGAGCTCCTGTTCAGGGCAGAAATGGCTGAAAGGATTAATCAGTGTTTATACTTAGAGCTCCGCGGTTGCAGAGCACGCCGAAAACCTTTAAGCTGTGGCACGCTGGCAACATTTTAAGCCACTGTTCACAATATGGCAATTTTGCCAGCAAATAAGAGCAGGGTAGCATGTTAACTGTTTTATCCAGAGGCTCCAGCAAATTTCACTTTTACAAACTCACACTGATTTAGTTTTTTTTTTTTCTTTAAGCAAGTGCCTCTAAATCTGAAAGTGTCAGATGAAATTAACAAATGTTCTAGTCACAGCCCAAAATATCCCCTTTTCACTATATTACAGGTTTCTTGTAGAGCACTAAAACATGTAAATATTGTTGAAACAACATCACACAGGACTGTATTTATTTTTACTCAGATTAAATGCAGTGCAAACCAGCATGTTACTGTGTTTTTACAGCAAACATAACACACTGCAAGTCATTTAAATGGCCACAAAACAATGTGAAAAAAATATATTTAAAAAAATTAATATGTAATGAAGGCATAATACACATACAGGTACAAATCAAACTAACAAGTGAACATCACACAGTTTCTGTACATGCTCACACACTTTGATAGGCAGCTGACTGACCTGTTCCTTGTTTGCACTCTCACACACATTCACACACACACACGCACACAGACATCAGAGCAGATAGCTCAGCCTCTGCTCTTCCTCAGCCTAACCTCAACCAGACAGATCTCCTTCCCTGGTGACTCCTCGACTCCCTCTGCATGGTCGGATCCTGTGCGTGCTTTCTGTTAAAAAGGGATCATTAGTAGCCCGCGTACGACCTCTGACCATCCCTTTAAATCCTTAGCCGGCCAACTGATGGTTTCTATTTACCGTCCCCACAGGAGAGCTTAAAGTGGGGAGGAAGGCTTGTTGTTATGGGGATGTTGTGACACCGCAGATGATGTGTCATAATTAGTTAGCCCTCGGACCCTTTAAAGTTAAACAGAGGATAAACGATCAACTTTAATTAATAAAATGATACTTTAACTTCATTGACTCTTCACTATGAGAGCTAATTTGCTATGTTCAAATAAATGGAAATAAAGTGTGTGTGTGTGTGTGTGTGTGTGTGTGTGTGTGTGTGTGTGAAATAATTAAATTTACAGTTAACAGAGTGACAATTTGTCATCCTTTCCAGAGGGAAATTGAAGGATGACAGTTTTTCTAATACGGTATTATAAAAATTAGATATGCAATAAAAAAATAAAATAAAACTTCAATTTGTTTCAGTCTGCACTCTGGTCTGCTTGCATACAAGTGTCAGCGTGTTCATCCATTTATGTTTATGTGCACATATACATATATATATATATATATATATATATATATATATATATATATATATATATATAAATAAATTAAGATTAGATAGGAGGTAGCTCCCATTCAGTAACCTATCACTTAAATCTGGCCTCAGGGCAGAACGTCCATTTGTCACGTCACGCTTTTTGTTATCGCGCTGCTCTTCAGAGAAAGAAAACAACAAAGTGCACAAAAGACCTCCACAGAAAAAGCACTGCCTCATCCAATGAGAGGTTTGCATTAGATATGACGGGGAGATGAGGAGAGCTGAGGCGCTGCAGAAGAGGAGGAGGAGGAGGAGGTAGATGTGTGATTAAATGCGTGTGTGTTTGAGTGTCACTGTGTGAGAGGGCAGAGTAGGGCATGTGTTTGTGAGTTTTCATAGTGTACGTGTGTGCATTTGGTCGTGCGTGGAGGTGTGCATGGGAGGTGTGTTAGGAGGAGACCCGGAGCCTTGCCATACCGTCCTGTGTCTAAATCATGTGTACAAGCTGTTTCCAATAAACTGTTAAATTTGATAAAGAGGTCTGGTATTATATTACAAAGCCCACAGGGCACTCGGACCTCTGCTATCATGAATACATTTTGCCTGATAATAACGCTGTGACTTCAATCGCCGCCACAGGAAAAACTGCTGCCCTCCTGGAAATCAAGTTGAGAGGCAGGGCGACACCTGTATAAATGGACAGGTGATGAGATTATAATATATTTATGCTTTCTGGGTTAGTGTTAAGGGACTTCTACAAGTGAGCGTGAGTAACACAAGGGACTGGAGGGCGCGACTGGGAGTGCCACGGGGGGGCAAGTCCTCTCACCTCACAGAGAAGGCCTTTTATTCATGAGGGAGAAGCTGCAGAGATATACAGTGGCATTTGGTTATAAGTCATTGTAGCTACAGCGGGGCGCACATGATACCAAAGATCATTTCAAGTTATTACACAGGATTAACAGTTTGGAGGATCCTTTTTTTTTTTTCAAGAGAAATTTGGTAAATGAATGAAAACAAATTCATGGTGTTGGTACTACTTTATATGAAGAACATGCTAAAAATTTCACACAAAAATTGACACAAACTGTTTCAGTATGGCACAAACACAGTTAAACAGTGACTATGGCCAGTTGTGACCCAGTGATAGTGTTATTTTTTATATGTTTTATTATATTTTATATGACTTTATCTAAAGTAAAATATGGTTGTGAACTCCTATACTGTAGCTCAATTTAAATATTCATGTCATTCTTGCTGATTGTTAGTAATATGTGTATAATTTGTAGTTATGAATGTTGTGTCTTTTTTGTACCGCATGCACAAGTAACAACACATTTTTTGAGCTTCTTGAGTCTATCACTGGCTCAAAATAACAATATTTTAGTTTGTAAATAAAATTAAATAAAACAAAAACAACAGTAAAAAAAACAAAACAAAAAAACATTGTCAAAATACCCACTGATACTGGATAAAGTTAAGTATTGTGTATTGTGTAAGTAAGTTAAAGTATTGCGTCTGTTAGACCAAAACTGGGTCAGTTTCTGACCCCTTAACTTTCAGTGTATAATATCCTCATTTTAAATTAAATGACTGAAGATATCAGTACATGTATGAGATCAAGCCCCCCAAAACTCTACACAGCTGGAAAAACATGCACACACAGACACCAAAACAAGAAGAAAAAAAAAAGATTCCTGCTATCCCAGGATATAAGAATTCATTACTGTGTTAGCAGCAGTGTTACTTGGTATTCCCGGCTGCACCAGTCTGCCCCATATCTCTGGTCTCCATACAGTATCTAGGTAGCTAAGAAGGTAGGCAGGTGATGAATGTTCAGTAATTGTAAGAGTTCAGTGGTAAAAAGATTCAAATCCATGACAGTGAGAAATGGAAGAGAGCCCCGGGGGAAATTTCAGGCTGTGAGGAAGTGCATCCAACCTGTCTAAATAACAGATCACACCTCAACTTGGTCACTTGCTCAGAACGTGCTCCCTGATATTAGAAATGTGCCTTTATTGCAAATGAGCGCCGCTGTGCAATCCAGTACGGGAGCCATTTTTTGTTATACGACTATGAAATGGCATTAAAGTTACTGCACACAACGAGTCATGTGAGACATTTAGTAGGATTTAAGTCTCAGCAAATAAATTGTTAAAAATTAGAATAATGGATTGAAAAGAGATGGAGAAGATGGAGAGAGAGAGAGAGAGGAGAGAGAGGGAGCTGCTGCTTTGAAGGGTTTGAGGTTTGCACGGTGTGAACTGTTTGCATAGTTATGAGACAAATTAACTTTGGGCTGTTGGCTGTTGTGTGTTTGGGTGGGTGCATCCATGTCTCTGCATGCATACAGTATATAAGAGAGCCTGTGTGTGTATGTGTGTGTGTGCATCATTCACAAGCAGTAGGATCTGTTGCATGTGTAAAAGTTTTGTGTCTACGCCTATGCGCGTTGATAAATAGCTATGCACACTCACAGCGAGGAATGCATGAAGTGTGTCTGTGTGCTCGTGAGACTGTTGTTTCTTGTAAGCCTTTGGCTGTCGGTCAGGACCGTACAGAAAGTTCCTCCTCATCCAGCCGACTGCGCAACCCAAACTACAAAAGTGGTCAAATAAAACTCTAATCACATTAATTTTAAATCTTAACCAATCATCTGCACCTTATTTAGACATGCAGTTTTAAACCGCATCCCACTAGGCTCAAGACAAACACCCCACTCATTACCAGTGGATGTCAGATTTGGCCAGCGTGCCTCTGATTCTGACTCGAGGTTTTTATGACTCGCTGTGAAAGTCAAAATTAAATGCAACAAAGGGTGGATTTTGTTTGGCGGGGAGTTCGATGAATAACCGATGCCGGTTTTTATGAGTGATTATGGCTGAGCTGTGATTATTATCAGTACTGTTATCAGGGATTTTGTTAGATCAGAGTGAGCAATGTGCGTGTGTGTTTGTTCATGCACACATAAATGTGCCTGTGTGTGGTGGCACGCATGTGTGCACGCATGCAATGTGCTGCTTTTCCATAGAAGCATGTGCACGTTGTTTTTTTTTTTCTTGAATGCTTATCTACCTGTCATTATTTGTCATTATTTCATTCAGTCTCCATTTGACACCGTACCACTTAACCAGTCAAACCTCAGTCATGAAGCTGAACATGCCTTATCCCATCCAACATGGAATGTCAGGTAGTGCTTTTTGAAGCTAACCAATCTTGCAAGAGATTACTGACAGCAGCACACGCACATTAATTGAACCAGTTCCCTCACCCAATCACAAGTTAGTGAGCAGAAAACCAACAGCAGTCAAGCTCTTTCATGTAGCTGGCATCACTTTATCTTTCCTGCTGGAATAATGTCTTCATTTACCCATCAAGAATGGACAAAAGAAGAAAGAAGCTTATTTTATCAACAAGTGGCTGTCACTAACTTTTACAGCATTTCAGTGTCTTATTTAATGAGTTTTCACAGATGTTTCACGATACTGTAGATATTCTGACAATGAAAAATGATGGCTGATGATAAATACGTTCTGTGGGTATGGCACTTCTAACAAAGTTTTATAACTTCATCATCAAGGATGCCGCCTTGGTTACAGTTACATTGCATAAATCATGGAGGGTGCTTACACAGAGCAGTGCCTGTGGGCATCTCCCAAAGCATAAGGATAAAACTTTTTACTAATAATGTGGGAAGACTTCATCACTTAGTCACAGCAAAACTACACACGACGTCAAATGATGGGGGGAGGAAGAAGCCTGATGCTAAAGGGCGATCACTGTTGTCAATGCAGAACTGCGTCTCCCTCAGAAAAGGCACAGATCTGCAGACAGGATGAAATTGGAAAGACAAAGCAAAGACAAAAGCATACACACCTACTGTGCGCTGCCTCAAGCCATTGTTCATGTACAACAGCTTTACAATAAACCAACAGTCTAAGTTTAACTCGGTGGTCAGACGGTCAAAATATAGTGGAGGAAAACATGAGGGGTCGTCTGCTTCGCTGGGAGTAGGGCTCATAAAGCTCCTGACCTTACCGAACAACAACAAATGAGCACCCTGTCCACTTCCTCCCAAGTTAAGCTGTAGAAATACAGACCGGACAACTGGTATTAGCGGGACAATCTTCTGGCCCTCACATTATTAATGGCATAATTACTGCATCGAGACAGAATGAGGGAGAGGAAAAGGGAGAGAGAAAGAAGACAGAAAGAAGTGAGAGTCAAAAGGAAACAAAAAAGGCAAAAAGCTAAAAATGAGGCAGAGAGGTTTTTTAGGAAGAAAAGAGATGGATTGACATCCCCGTCAGGGCCTTGTAGTGAGGACATTTTCCCTCTATTTTGGGTGGCTGGACCCTCCCTCATTGTTAATTGGAGTCCTCGTCTGTATCCCGCCGTCCTGTACTCTGGTGGCGCCCCCCAAGGTGCAGGGAATTACCGTGTCTGCCTCCCCTCCTCTATATTTAGGCCATTTAAGGTTGCGCGGTTTTAAAAGGGAAAGTCAAAAGATGCCATTCTTCATGAATGTCTGAGGATATGAATAGGGTCGCTGCTCCTCTCCCTCCGTCCCCTCAGGACCTCACCTTTTCAAATATAACGAATGCCTCAATTAAAATCCCTTTCAAACACCATGCTTATTTTTCGATAACAATCGTCCGCCGCTCCCCTTTAGTTCCCTCTACCTCTGCTCTCTCCCATTTCTCTCTCTCTCTCCGAGGAAGGGGTGGGGAGGGGGGCGTAAAGAGACACGGAGGGCAGATGATGCTCCTGTGTAAAGAGAAATGAAGTGAGGGAGAAGAAAGAGATGATGAGACAAAGGCAAACTTAGTAAAGCAGAGAAAGGGAAGCAGAGAGGGAGAGAGATGGTAGAAAACAGATGGAAACAGGAAGAAGGAGAGGGGTGTGTGTGTGTGTGTGTGTGTGTGAGAGAGAGAGAGAGAGAGAGAGGTGTGAAGTTGTGATGGAGGGATGGATGCAGGGCCTAGAATGATGTGAGCCAGCAGATGGCAGGGTAAGAACAGTAATATGGCCAGTTCCACTCTGGCTGTCTGTAGCCAAACAGCAGGTCAGTGGGGAGCCCTCAGTCCACACACACACACACACACACACAAAAGCAGCAGTGCTCAGAAACAGAAGCAATACAGACAGGTTTCAAAAAGAAAAATATGCGTGCACAGACACTGACTTTTCCTACAGATGCATTCAAATACACTCAGACATTTACCTGTCAGACACATAAGCCTGACAACGTTAATACACACACATGTTAAGGCGCCCATTCATGTCAGGTAGAAGAAGACAGACTGTGGGTTTCGACTTTAGCTCCAATTTTCATTTCCTTTCTTTATGTCATCTCTGTTCTCACAGGACTGTCTGCAAATATTGACTAAAGTGACGAATGGCTTTATTTTTTTTTAAACACTGAAAGTTGACTTCAGCTGTCCTGATAAGTGAGTCAGTCCACTGTCGTTTGCGCTGCGTCGTCAGAGGGGTTGCGGGTGGCGTGCCTGATGCAAGTTAAAACTGTAATGGTTACAAGACAGTTTGTCGCCATTTGAGGCTCAAAGGGAAATGAAACTAATGCTGAATAATGTGTTCTTAGGCCGTCATTAGCATTGGAATAGTGAAATGCATTAGGGCTCTATGGAAGATGGCTGGCTTTAATAAAAGACCACTTAAAGACGGCAAACAACAGCAAACAAGTAAATCTAAAAAACATGGGCCCACTCGCTCACTTAAGACCCGTGGACATTATCAGCATCTGAACTGTATGGTAGTGGAGATTAACTGCCTGGTGTTGTTTAGCTTAGCTTCATCTTGGCTGCGTTCGATTAAGCTCTAGGGAGGAAACCAAAGACAGACTTTTTCCATTCAGTAATATCGACTAATTAATAATTATGTCAATTCCTCCTTTCCAGCCTTTGGTTACATGCTGGTTTGCAGCCATGATCGCGAACAGTGTTTTTTTTTTCTTTTCTTTTCTTTTCTTTTCTTTGCTTTTTTTGATGAGAGCATGCACAGCAATTCTGTTTACTGAGTCTTAAAAACATGCCTCTCTGCATGCAAATGCACACAAACTAAATTAGAGCGGCGTAAACGACGGTTTACTGTACATGTTGTGCGGGGTGCAAGTCGAGCGCAGAGGGTATAAAACGGGATCAGTCGCTGTTAGAGACTAACAAGCAGGCTTGTTGTGGAGTTCAGTGTGGTTTTCATGAGGAGCTCCAGCTGTTTCGCATAGAGGAGGCTCAAAGCTATCTCTGCCTTTGCTAAGAGGCAATATATTTGAACATTTCTCCCTCTCTGTCTATATGTGTCTGTCTCTCGCCCCCGCTATCTGTTTGTGCTGGTCTCTCCCTCTCTCTTTCATTGCCAGTCTAAACCAATAATGTATGATATCTTTATCTTGAGAGTCACGGTAATATCATATAGCACGCAGACATCCCCACTTGCCTTTTGGGCTTTTCTGCCTTTGACTCTGAGCGGATAGGCATCGTCGGGAGCGTCTCCTGACAATTTCCAAAATGCGATGTAATGGTTTGTTTATGATTATTTTCTGTAGAATTTGTCCCATTTCTTCTGACTGATGCTTATAGAAGAGTACACTGGCAAATTGGATGGCAAAATCCCCGGTGATTGTGTCCCTTACATATCCACCACAACGCCAGTAAATAAATCTCGCAGACTCCAATAAAATATGTTATTTCTTCCCTATGAATCATACAACATGGCCGGGCTTCATTTCTGACCATACTGTGTTGGCTGCAGGCTCCGAGATTTTTCAGAGAGAATTTTAAGATATATAGAGCAAGACAGTTGGTTGTTAAACTCTGTCAGGGAGTGCACATTCTCAAACTGTGTCTCAAAAACAAAAAAATGATTTTGCAAACTGATTTGGAAGCTTAACTGGTACGTTACCTTTATTATATTTGACTCATATTGTATTTATTCCCTCTTGGATTGCAGCAGTTTAGGGCAGACTTATTTTTTATTATTATTATTATTATTTTTATTTGACATCTTTTCAGAATCATTTTGATTCACATTTATTTTCAGTTTGAATATTTTTTTACTCTGTTTTTTAAAGCTTATTAGAGATTAAATCGTAATTTCTATGTGAATTATGATGTGTGTAAGTGGCTGACAAATTAAATAAGCATCTCAACACAAATACTGTATTTATTTTAACAGCCAGGCACAGAGGAAGAAATCACACCTGTGTTTACTGCTTGCGTATTGTTAAAAATCCCCTGTCTCTTCTATTTACCCACTTCAGCATCACTCAGCCCATCTTCCCTACGAGTCACTGCCAGTGTTGGCCTAATATTATCCTCCCTAAACCCAAACAGCAGTTTACTCCGCTGCTTTTCACCTTGTCGGGTCACAATGTGGCAGGCATGTCGAGGCAGACCTCTATTTAAAGATGGTGAAAATGTTTGGGTGGCTCAACCCTTTCAAATTAAATGGATGGCATCCCAGGGAGGCCTATCAAAAATGATTAAAAAGGGTGGAAGACAGCATGTGTGTGAAGTGTCAAGACGAGTCGGCACAGGCTACCCGACCTGCACCGAGAGCCAGGAAGCTTATTAGCATTTCAGCGCATAGCAACCTGCCTAGCCCCGAGCACTGATCTTAACACGGTCTGTCCAAAACCACCACTCTCTCTCTCTCTCTCTCTCTCTCTCTGTCTATCTCTCCAATCCCTCTTCCCCCTCCTGAATGTGCAAAAAAACATTCATGTCAAGTTGCTGGTTCACTCAAGTCAGGAATGTTTCTGCGTTAATGTCAAATTGGAGCAGCAGCCTGATAGAGTGTGTTTGTATACGATACTGAGAAGTTTAATGCCGTCCAAATACTTTGTGGGGAATAGCAAAAGGCGATACCAAGTTCTCAGATATCAGATCGTGGTATCAGATTGGAGTGTGTTGAAATGCATTATCGCTTGTGGTTTCAAACTTAAGGTGGAAATTGAATTTGACTCAGGCTCATTAAAACAGTAACATTCCTGTCATGTTTTGAGCCAGCAGAAATGCCAGTTTTTACAGTGGTAACAGTGTATTCCTCCGCTCGTGAGGCCAATATATTCTCAGGCAAATTTAAAGTGCCGGCACCCAACTTTCGCCAAAGTTTAGACATTCATTTGGAAGACCTTTTAACTTATGGTGATCTGTCTGAAGCATAAAGTATGTTTAAGTTTCAGTTTGATCAAATGCTGCAAGAATATTTCAGCTCCAAAAAGACCAGTCAGGTGCTGCAGGCTAAAACCACTATCTGGACAAAAAGTGGCACTCTCTTTCATTTTTAATCTCTGTCATTCCCTTTTCTCATCTCGCTGTCTTTGTCTGAGTCGGTATTGACTTCACGACTGAAAAAAAAAAAAAAAAACGGCGCTGCAACCTCCATCGTCAGACATTTTTCAAACAAAGGAAGTAAAGTTAGGTATGTTTTAACTGCGGCAACAGGATTATTATAAAAAATACCATCCATAATTGACTTCTCTTATTACTGTAATCAAGCTAAAGCAAAATAATAACGTTCCACTCAAATATCAAGCATCGTACCAACAATATCAGGCTTAAAGACAATTTTTACACCACTACAACAACAAAACCCAGTGTGCAATAACAACCATTATTGGAAACATAAGCAACCACAGCACAATCCTGCATAGTACATTCAATGTTTCTGTATTATTTTTTCTTTCCCTTTCTCCCTCCTCCTGTTTTTTTTTCTTCCTCCGAGATGCAAGAGCATCACAACTGGACTTGGGCGCTTAATCAGTCACCGGGGCGCGCCGTGTTTCGATATCAAGCATTTCATATGACTTTATTGACTCTGAGTTTTTATGCTCTTCTTTATCCTGACAGTATAAAGAATGAGCTGACGGCGCTCTTCCAAGATTGGAGGCCATTTTGTCGCTGAGCTCTGTGCTCAACAATGTGACTAATGGGAAGCCCTGGAGGACTTTCGGAGGCATCACTCAAGAGCAAAGTTTGAAACAGTGAGAAAGAGGGGGTTGTGTTTACAGATGCACTTTGGCAACAGATATTTTAATACAGTGCTTATCCGCGACGCAGACTTAGACTTAACTTTTGGTTTGCCAGAAGAAAGAGGGTTGCCTCTAAAATTGCTAATTAAACTGTCATAACGCACACTCGCATACAGTGGGTATCCTTTGTCCCCAGACTAGCTCGTCTCACTGAAGCGACCTTGGGAGGGGGAGCCTGCCTGCCTACCTTATAGCTCCCAGCTCTCCACAGGCCCCCACAGAGCATCTCATTGTCTCAAATTAAAGATAAGGTCTGCCTACTCTGTGTACGGTAGCTACCCTACCTTTGGCATGTGGTCGTTGCTAATTACTTTGAGCTGTTAAGGGAGACATATCTGGGGAGACAGGCAGGAGGGAGAGACCTACAAACCCAGTTTAAAAGAAGAATCTGATTTTCCCATTGCTCCCGATGGCTTTGTTTGACCTGTTGGGTGTGCATTGTTCTCTCACGGCCGATTCTAGGTTGGGTTATACCTGTTGTTTTGCTCTGCCAAAGGTGGATGGAGTGAAGTCCTGCGGCTCTGCGGCCGCAGTTTACAATCACGCCTCAAATGTTGCATCATGTGTAAATAGTCTGGAAATATGTAAGGAGAGGTGCTGTTGACAACGTTTGGTAGCGCAATCTGTTGCTTCTGTGAATGCCTGTGTGTGTGTGTGTGTGTGTGCGTGTGTGTGTGTGCAGTTGGTAGGCCTCATGCCCTTAGGAAGCTGCTAAAGTCTCAGTCTCTCCTGTGACCTGGCCCCAGTGTTAGTTAGCGGCCTGGGAGCAGTCAACTGTCATAAATAGGTGTAATTTGCTGTAAAACAATATCTGTGGCTCCACTTGCTCTGGGTTGTGATTATTGAAAAAAAGAAGGAAAAGAACAAATGGTGGAAGCAATCATTAGTGAAAACAAAACAAAAGTGGCGTTAATCAATTTGAAACAGTAAATTAGCTGGCATAAATCATCGTCCGGGCTGCAGCAAGCCATGGTGGTGGTGTCAGGGATCTGGTTTAGCGTGCTCGCTGCCTGGTAAACTGCTCCATTTAACTCCCCTCCGACTCCCACTGGCTCATTGCTAAATAAGGATATCAATTAGGCTAAAGCACTCAGCAAAGGCTCCCAAGTTAACCATCAGCCGAGGCATGAATGGATCTTTGGGGATATTGACTGCTGCGGCAATAGGTTTGTAAGTGGGCTGACCAAGGGGTAATTAAAGCAGCATTATCATGTTACGCCGTTTATGGTACTTCTGTGGCTCTATGCCGTCCATGAAAGCAGGCATGCTTGTGTACTCTTGTAATCAAGTGATTTAAATCTTTGGAAAGGTCAGTTCTGGGTGTGTCTGAGTTTATTTTGAGTGAGCTGATATGGCCGCCCTACGCTGTGCTGTTTAATCCTCAAAACAGTATGTGAAACATCAAAAGATCCCACATCGTACCTGTGCCATTTCACTCAAAACCTTTTCACGATGCAAGGGAAGGCCAGTTCTATCCATTCAGTTCCTCTGAGTAATGTCTTTCACATGATGTGAGGAAAATCATAAGGGGTAAGCTCAAGCCTGCCCGCTATATGAGGTGGCCTTGATGTATGTGCAATTACAGCATAATTACAGAGATAATTACTGTATGGGCAAGATTAATAACTTTATTAGCTAAAATGGTTCACTTTTAAAAGAGGGAAATGCATACGTTGGTCTTGCAGATCTAAATTTGCTGAAAGTCAATTAACGGGCTGATTTTGTATCTCATTACTCACGTGTTTCACCTTGGAAAGGCACCTTGAGAAGCTAAATTTAAAATGTAAAAAAGGTCAGGAAGTCCCTTGTACAATTAAGCCAGGAGTTGCTAAAGAATTCCATCATTATTGAGGGAGTGACAAAGTGTCTATTTTGGCCAATCTAACCAGAAAGACCCACTTCAAAATTAAATGTTGTTAACTGTCGGACCAGCCTCTTCAACATATCTCAATTACCAGAGGAGGAGAGTTAACTACAGTCTGCACACTTTTTTTCCCGGCCCTTTTTTCTTTTGCGTTGGTTGTTCATGTTGTTTTTGACAGGGGTGGACCACGTTCCGCGTGCCTGTGTTTTGACTGAGCAACAATCAGCCCTTAAGCTCCTTTGAAACAATAATAACTCCTCCTCTTTAATTTAGCCAACCTAACCACGTTGCACCGTTGACAGGGTTAGATTTGTCTTATCAAGACCTATTAACCATTTCCATTTTCTTATTAAATGCATGCTGTATAATTTGTGATTTTTCCAACGTGATGTAATTATGATGTATCATTTCCCTCAAATAAAGGCCCTGTCCTCTCTTGGTGTTAATTTGAGCGTGTGAACTTTATACTTTGAACTAATTGGTTGCTGTCGAAATCCCCTGAATGTGAGTAATTCGATCAGGTATTCCATAACCATTGTACAATTTAATTTGAGTAATTTAATTGGATTTGACTGCTCATTTCTGGGCCACTCTCCACTCAGTATTCAAGAACTGCAGAGCTGCAGAGGTATCCTGAGGCAAACACACACTAGCCGCCACTAGTCTCTCACACCAACAGTGCTAGGAACTTCCCACCTGATAGCACGGCTGGATCAGACAGTGGACTACTGGATCTCTGCTTTAAGGTGTTGTGCATTCATTGTAGGCGATATTAAATGATACAGTGGAACAAAATATAAGGTTAAGATCTTTAATTCTAGGTGGTGGTCAGCCCACGCTCATCCATCATAGGTCCGAGGTAATAAGAACATAATATGTTTGCACAAGCTGTATTTTTCTCTATTTTGCACCAAAACAGAAGGATTACTCTTCATAAATTGCATTAACGCAGGCAATGCCATCTCCTTTCATTGCTCCCCCAACCAATTGAGCTTGTATCCTGCGCGTAATGTCATTCACGCTGCACCACGGAGGACTTTATCTGTCCTTAGAGGGTCAGCCATCTTGTCTTAGTGATAGCTGAGGCCCGGAGACTTGGAGGCAGCGGAGAGCAAAAGCAGCAGAGACAGGCTCCCCTGCCACCCTGATGTGCTGGGAAAACAGTGCGAGGACCACGCTGAGAGACAGAAAGGGAGCGAGCGAAAAAAGGGAGGAAGAAAGGGAAAGGGAGCGAGGGGGAGAGAGACACTAAAGGAGAGACAGAGAGAGAGAGAGAGAGAGAGAGAATCACAGAATAGAGATACTGAGAGAGAGAGAGAGGGAGAGATGCCCATGGGCAAGACTGGCGCTGTCTTGCCTGGGCCCTCCTCCTAGTGCCAGAGACAGGGATGACGCTGCCACTCTGCATCAGCCTTATGTAGTATTCATAGCAGCAGGTCCTTCTAACACAATTTGTGACCTCCACCCCAGCAGAGGAATATTGGAGTTTAACAATGGGCGGCTCTGTAGGGAGCGAGCACGTCGAGACCCCGGCGAGCAACTTCCTCGTCTATTATTTCTCTTTTTATATATTGTGTAGAATGTGTCTTTTCTGGGAATTCCACAATAAAATGACTGTTATTTATCATTACCAACCTCTTTATCATTTAGTCAATAAAAGGCCTCTCACTTTCTCTCTCTCCTTCCCTCCATCGCAGTCTGGGAGTCAGATATCTGTATTAGTCCCCCCCTGCCTCGGGGCAAGCCGTGTCAAAAGCTAAATCATGATCAGCTATGGCTTTCTGGCTAAATTGTGTATGAAGGCCCCGGGCGGAAAAAGGTGCACATGCTCATTATTGGAGACACAGAGAGAAAGAGAGTGAAGTTTGCACACACGCACTCGGGCACGCGTACACACACAAACAAGGATAAATCGCAGTGCTGCACATATGCTAAGAGTACATGGGTCATGGGGATCTGTGGAAATAATTCAAGTAATAACATGAAGCGTGTGGATGTTTGATTTTCTTCCGTGCAGATCACCAGCAGACGCCTTGCTACACAGTTTTATACGCTAAAGTGAAAATTAGAGTTACTAATCTGTTTTTCTAAACAGAGACATAAAGCTCATGCAACAAAGTTTTTCATTAAGACCCCTAATTTATATACCATGCTATGACCTCACATGTGCGTTTACTGTAACCAACCTCATTCTTTCTCTGAGTTTCGTTGCATCACTGTCATATCCAGCTTGTGCCAAGAAACAGAGCTTAAATTCATTATGTTACAGTACTTTGATGTGAGTTGGTCCGATGAAGACGTTTTTACCCCTTATCTACCACAGGCATTATGCACCTCACCTACCTTGCCCTTTATGTAGCGGGGTACAAAGCGAGGGTGTGGAGGTTGAGTTGATGGGTGGCCATGTAGTGCTTCAGACTTTTAATGCAGCAGACTGGAGTTTGTGTCCTGTCATAGGCCATTATTTAACACAAGCCTTTTTATTAATCGTAACCACAATATTTCCTGTTAGTATGTTATACTAGTATGTTATACCTGTTATATATACATATATGTTAGTTTAGTTAGTTTAGTTTAGTTTATATTCCCTTTAGTTTTTTAGCTTAATCCTAACCATGGCTTAAACCAACTCTCTCCTTGAAATTAAATTTATGTATTATTTGCAACACAAATAGTAATGCAATGCTGCCGAATGACATGGTATAGTCATGTAAAGAGCAAATGTAAATGTAAGCATTTGTCAAGGCATATGTCAAGTTGCAATATGTTATGCTGAGGGAATCAAGAACCATGTTTCCTGACAAAATATTTAATTTAATTTATGTTTTCTTACATTATCTGCTCTTGCAACACAACATCAGCACTAGCAATTAAAATAGATTCAAATTTTCAAAACCTTTTTTGGTGATGTTTAGGCACTCACTGGTTTGGGAAATATCTTCGTCTTTGTAAAATATTGAAAAAGGGACTTGAAGAATGAGCAACACTTACCTGAAACTGCTGTCTTTGCTTTTGTAGCCAAAACCTCACCATACATGGTATTCAGAAAACCTGTGGTCCTACGCCTTATACATCCACCATCTACCTCACAACACTAGAAAAATGTTAGGGAACAAATTCAACTACCTCACAACACTAGAAAAATGTTCAAAACTGAACTCGAGGAAGCAATTACCTTTCCTCACAAGCTAGTTAGTGTGAACTAAGCGTAATTTCTAGTTATGTATGGGAAATACTGTGGTTATTTCCCAGTCTTAAACTGAAATAAACTTAATTTTTCTCCTTGAAACAGTAGGGTTTGACAGTTCACACACACACACACACACACAGCAAATAAAAAAGTAATCTGTTGCCTACTCAATGCAGGTTTACTGCGCAGTGGCCACCATCCTCCATGATGACATGGTATAGTCATGTAAAGAGCAAATGTAAATGTAAGCATTTGTCAAGGCATATGTCAAGTTGCAATATGTTAATGCTGAGGGAATCAAGAACCATGTTTCCTGACAAAATATTTAATTTAATTTATGTTTTCTTACATTATCTGCTCTTGCAACACAACATCAGCACTAAGCAATTAAAATCATGATTCAAATTTTCAAAACCTTTTTTGGTGATGTTTAGGCACTCACTGGTTTGGGAAATATCTTCGTCTTTGTAAAATATTGAAAAAGGGACTTGAAGAATGAGCAACACTTACCTGAAACTGCTGTCTTTGCTTTTGTAGCCAAAACCTCACCATACATGGTATTCAGAAAACCTGTGGTCCTACGCCTTATACATCCACCATCTACCTCACAACACTAGAAAAATGTTACCAGGGAACAAATTCGAGGAAGCAATTACCTTTCCTCACAAAACTGAACTAAGACAGCTAGTTAGTGTATAAGCGTAATTTCTAGTCTAGTTGCTAGACTGGGAAATAAACTGTGGTTATTTCCCAGTCTTTCTTTCCCTTAATTTTTCCCTTAAACAGTAGGGTTTGACAGTCTCACACACACACACACACACACACACACACATAAAAAAGTTTTCAGATCTGTTGAGGCCTACTCAAAAGCTGCAGGTTTACATGCGCAGTGGCCACCATCCTCCATGATTCCCACCGTACGTTCAGAGCGCGCTGGCCACCCGAGCATACAGGACTTGGTCTCCCCTTTAGGACATTATCACCTTGTCCAGTCCTCTGGAGGGCCCTCCTCTCCCCCGTGGGCCAACGCTTCCTGCTAGCGCTAATTAATTAAGAGGGCAGGTTGGCCACAGTGGAGAGCGGCCCCACAGCCTTTTCATCTACTACCAGACAGGATGCCTAGAGACTTATCGCCTCCTCTCCCAATAATGCCACTGCACAGCCCGCAGAAGTCAGTGGAGATTTAAGAACAGGTATGCTGCACACCAAAAACTGCACTATGAGGGAAATTAGCTGCAGCTTTTGTAACAAGACATTTCTTTTTTAACCTCCCCTGAGCTTCCTTCAACTGCCTGTCTGCGCCGTGCGTTGTCAGTTGATTTTATGGACAACCGGCACACTTCTACCATCTGTAATTTAATAGTATGATAACAGTACCCGCCTCTACGATCCATAGACCTTACTGTGTGTACTATAACCTGTGACAGCAGTAAAGTAGACCTTTATATTACAATACACCACTTAACAGTAGTGTACAGCCCTACATCATAACATTTGCACATGGTTCTTGTACACAACAGGAAAAAAAGTGTAAGGGAAATAGAGCTGGTAAGCAAGTGGGGGAAATAATACGACCACATTTAATGAAAGGTTAAATTTTCATTTACTCACTATTGACTGAGCTGAAAGGGCCATTATTTATTGTATTGGCATGATGTGGCCCATTAGTGCTGTATTGGAATTGGTTTGGCTTCTTTTTCCCTCCCTTTCTCACTGACTCTCTGTTGTTCAGCGTTGTGAGATCGCTCCGAGCTAAAGTGTGAGAAAAGACCTGTTTGTGTGTGCATGTTTACGTGTGTGTCTGTGCGTGTGTGCGCTTTCACACGTGCGTATGAGGGAGAACGAGAGAGAGAGAGAGAGACTCCTCAAACTTTCCCTGCTGAATTCCTTTTGTTCATTTATCCGGCGTCTGCATCTTCACATATCGCGCAGTGATTCGGCCATCGATCTGTTGTTCTCACGATCCCACTGACACATCAATGACAATCTAATTCTGTTCAACGGATTCTATCGGCCGCTGTCTCTGCAAAGTGACAAGACACATTGCGGCCATGCGTAACCCAATAATAGGGTTCTCTGCTCAATCCAGATTAAGTCACGAGACACCACGGCTCCAGCAACACACGGCACATTCATTTAGAGGGGCTTTCTAATTGGGGTGTGTGGAAGGGAGGCAAGAGGTGCGAACTGTGCTTTGTTTCGAGTTATAGAAACCCTCCCATTTGTTTATTAGCATCACGGCGTATACGAGACATTATTGCAATAATGAGGCAACATCTACATAATTCGACACTTAACAAAAGGGCCCCGAGGCCGAACTTTGCACAAATATTCCAACACAAGATCAGGTCAACAGCTTTGAGGTTAATAAGACTGCATATATGTTGTGAATTCTTGCCTAGAAACAGTACATTAAAGCATAATTGAAACCCCCGATCTGCAGGTCAGGAGGGTTTAGGTCTTACTGTACCAAAGTCTTGCTTTTTATATATAATTTTTTTAACTGACATCGCTGTGTTTGTTGCAGATTTTGTCATAAACGTCTAAATGAAGTGAAATAAAGTTTATTTGTCACCCCTCTGCTTACTTGTGTTGTACATTATTCATGTATTTGTTTTTGGATTTACTCTATTTAGGGCCTATTATTTTGGGTTTTGGAATAAATGCTGGAATTTATGGTCATTTTTTTCAAGCAATTCATTTGAGTTGTTAAAACTATTTCAGTGCCTCACAATGTCAAGTGTTAACAGTGCCATTCCTCTAGGTCTTAATGCAAATTGCAGCTTCTCAAAATATTGATGCTAAAATGCTTAATAGCATGTATAAATAAAGATTCACCTCACGCCGGAATCTGCACTGCTGTGCTCTGACCTTGGCAGTGAAAGTCTGGCCTCCTACGTACAACATTTCTGAGGTTTTTGCAAGGAAAGCTAAATAAAAGCACCAGATGGCCTGGGCTTTAGACAGACTGGCATGGCTAGACATACTTCTCAGTGTCACATTCACATAGACATGCACACACACACACTCGTTCAAGCAGGTACTCAAACACACACACACACCCATTCTCAACAGTGTCACAGAGGTCAATGAGCTAAGAATGGCAGTGCCACTGTGAGTGCCATCTGGCAAACTGGGGTCAAGGTTACACCTCCGGGAGCTGCGACCTGAGCCGAGTGAGCTCATTCACTGAACGTTCATACATTTTTGTGTAGACAGACCGTAATCTTTGTTCACGCCACTGCATTGTGTATGTGTGTGTGTATCTGCTTCGTATCATAGTCTAACAGCACATTACACTGCACCCCATCACTGTACGTGCACCAACACAGAACCCACATACCTGCGCGCTCATCAAATCTTACGACTCCGTCATTTCCCCTTGACACGCTTTCTTTCCTCCTGTTTCCTAAACTCTACATAAACAGCGTGGGGCTTTACTGCCTTGTTTTCTGTCTGTCGGCGCGCTGTGCCAGCATCCGACACCAGCTCCCTGCCACTTTCACAGGCTGTAAACATCTGAGCAAGGCCTTTCATCTGGTCAATGTGGCAAGGGGACCCAGGGGCTCTGGATTAGCGCCACGATAAAAACAGGCTCCCGCACTTGGTTTAGCAAGCTTCAAGCCCGCCACTGTGACAAGCTGTGTTTAAAAAAAGCCAAAGGAGAAAAAAAAAGCTTCACAGGCCAACACTACAAATTAATAGTTTCCTCCAGAAGGCGAACTTGTTCCAGAGGAGGCTCATTAATTGAATATTAAAAATAGCAAGAACTATTAGGCATTCTGTTGCTATATTAGTATTTTTATTTTTTTTCTTAGATTATTCAAAGCACATTATAAAACATGATTTTCTTGTAATTATTGGTTTTTCAGTAGATTTGTATATAAATGGCTAAATATGGACTCACACTAAAGTGAGTTAATATTTTGTAAGCATAAGTGAGTATATACATTTTTCATGGTTTTCAAGGCGGCTCTGCTTTATTGCATCGTGTACAAGTGATAAAGATGGAAGACAAAAGGGATGACAGGCAACAGAAGTCATGAGCTGGACTCCAAACACTGCAAGCCCACAGCACGTACCCTGTCCTGAAAGCCTCTATCAGCCCCAGGCAATATTTTTCAGAAGCACAGTGTCAATCAACGCCAGTGTCATCACAAGAGATGATGTCATTCATCTGTCTATATATAGAGTCATATGGACACGGATATGTCTACAGTGTGTTTTATCTCATTGAAAGGGCAAGTGATTTTCTTTCACTGCTGTGTCAGGGTTGAGATGGACTGCGGTTCAACAACATTAATATTTAAGGAACCCCGGCAACTGGTCTCACCCTCATCCATTATTTGGGTGCTTTCTGACACTCACGTATTGTTGTCCCTGGGTGACGCGCAGACAGCATCCAAATCTTAGCCCATATAGTGTAATAGCAGACACGCTCATGGGTGACACATGTGGGGTGTGTCCATTCCCGATGGAGTTAGTTCTGATTCCTTGTTTGATGAGCCTTTGCCCCAGTGGGGGCCTGCAAATGTAAGCAAATCGTTTGGTATGCATTTGTGTGAGGCTACATATGGACCAAGTGATATGATAAAATGCATATAGCTCAGTCTGTTGAGTTAATTGCCCCTCTACCTGGCTTGTATGATGATCAGATAATATTTTTTTCCCGCTTGAGGATTGCCACAGGGGAACATTTTGCCTTTTTCTTCAATCTACTCATCACCAGTTTGAAATGATTTTCCTATATACAGCGTGTGTGCATGGATCTCAATAGCAGTACATCTCAATCTCACATACACACGCACATGCAGACTCACATACCTGGAAATGATTTCAAAGACTCAGGGGAGTGTGGCCCAGCCGACACCCCACCTCCAGCCCCAACCCTGTGTACCTCCACAACCCACCAACTCTGTGTCCTGTTTCTGGGCCCCCCTAATGCATCCCCAGACCCCTACCAGAGCAGACCCTCTACAACATGCTGGAGCAAATCAAGTATTGACCTGAAGCAGTTATGTGCTGTAGAACATTATATTCTCATCCGGGTGGCGTGGTGACTGTAAAGAACACTCTGTTTGCAGTGAAACATGGCTTTGCTTATGCGCTCTGCTGCACGCCCAGGCGCCCACGACGCTCGTACATCAAGCGCTGGCCTTGTCGCTTGCTTTATTGAGAGGGAAAACAAAGGGTTGAGCCGGTTGGAATCATTTTTTTCTCGGGACGATTTTTCAAAACAGCACCAAAAGCTTTCCTTTTGGGGTTTTGGGGTGGCCGAGGAGAAGAGAACGGGCGATAAAATTGATGAATGGCAGATTGATGGATTTCATTCCTCCGCTGAGGAGAAAAACAAGAGAGATGCACATAAGGTTTTTTTTTTATGTTTCAAGAGTTTGAGAAACTTACTTATGACAGATGGAGACGCTTGCTTCCACATTTTCATGCACAAGTGATCATTGTAGCAGTTTTAGTAATCGTGGCTATAGAGGTACTTTTATTTGCTGAGCCAGTTGGACAAATGTCAGGGACATGAGGACTGAGGATTAACATTCTTTATATGCAGGATCTCAGATATATAGGAAGAAACACTTCTAGACCAGGATATTGAAATCTAAATTTAAACCTTATAACAAAAGCATCTTGTTAATTCCTTTATCACATACGGTCTACATTCTAGAAATACCTGAAATAATTTACTCACTGAGCAAACTTTCAAACAAATGCCTGACAAACTGCACAAACGTACATAAATCATCCAAAATGTGGACAGGAATAGTTGGAATTGGTCAACTAATCAACTTTTTTTTTCCTCAAGAACCCCACTGAGGACATGATCAGATAATTGGTGGTACATGTGAATAAAAAAACGTGCAAAAAAAAACATCGCCCTGTGTGAATCAGCCTTTGTGTCAGTTCAGTTGCCCCCTTTTTTCAAGCTCTTTTAATGAATTGGGACACCTGTAAAATGTTTTGTGACTTGATGAATGTGATCCCGGCTGCATTATGTTCCCTCCAAAACAGTGCAAATCAGTAGTGAATGAATATCATTTTCTAGGAGACTTTTCAGGAGTTTGGAGTGGACATTAATGTTTTGTGTATGACTGAGAAAATATTTTGTTGTCATGCCATTTGAGTACACTGCTCAGTTTGCATAATAAAATGTTATTCCATGTCCTGGCAAATAAACACTAAACAACAGGTTGGTAATAAATAATAAGAAAAAAATATTTTAAATCAATTGCATTTTAATAAAAAATATTATATTTAATTACAAAACTTCACCCCCCCCCCCCGCATTCTTTCTCCCAGTCAATACGAGGCCTTAGACTTTAATAATGAGCCATTAAACAATGTGTTTAGTAAATTGATCTGTGAAGAAACACACAATCACCAACAGCCACTAATGAGTTCCCATTTGTCTCAGAGAGCGGGGAAGAGACAGAGTGAGCGGCCCTTCATCCCTCTCTCTTTTCTCTGTTTCATCCATTTCATTCATTTATTCCTTTCCCCCCCTCCACTCTCAGTCTCCTGACTTTTTTCCCCTCCTTAAAATTCTTTTCCACATCTCGCCGAGTATACGCACCTCTGTATCTGTCCACATCTCACTATCTCCTACTATCTCTCGCTCTTTTCCTCCAACTCCTCTTCCCTCTCCCCCCTTTCCCTCCTAAAGGACACAGGTGACTGAACCCATGACTGTCCTGGCGTCAGAGGATGATACATAACAGCTCAGCCTCAAATGACAAATCCAGCCGACACTGGGCCGAGAAGAGACATATTGATTTTTCAATGATTAATAAGTGGAAAATAATTGTGTTTCATTAAGATGGATGGAGTTTCATTTAGTCCTGTCTCCTCTTCTTCACTTCAGCGCCAGGCAGGCAATCAAATCTGCCGCTACCGCAGCCCGTTAGCCTGCTATGGCAACAAGGCCCGCCACATGTGTTTCTCTCTCTGTGTGTGTGTGTGTGTGTGTTTGTGTGCTGCTGCAGTTAGAGCATTGGGAGAAGGAGAGCAATGTGAAAAGGAGATGAGAGTCTATCTCTCAAAGGGGTACACATTTACTAGCGGCAATAGCAGGGCAAAATATACAAGACCCCATAGAGAGATCAAATGTCGACCACATGAACTCAACTTTTCATCCTGTGAATATTTCGACAACTCTGATTATGTTTACATACATGGAGTTTTCCCCTCTGAACAAGATTTTTCATCCTGGTTTTGGGTCAACACATTGAAAATATCAACACTTGGTCAGAA
The DNA here is from genome assembly GCA_023238725.1 of Scortum barcoo. Lineage (NCBI taxonomy): Eukaryota > Metazoa > Chordata > Actinopteri > Centrarchiformes > Terapontidae > Scortum > Scortum barcoo. The sequence goes on from CM041551.1 coordinate 7,887,333, forward strand.
TAACCCTGGTTAGCTCATGCCCTTATTATGGGAAACTAGAAACCAGAAAACTGTGGTGGTGGTGACTGGCCGAATGTTGGCACAAAGGCCTGTCCCTCAGAATCAAAGAGCTTCTTTCTAGACTCGCTTGCCATTTTGCGGTTACGTAGATCACAGAAGAGGAAGAGAAACCAATTTCCTCACTGATAGTAGCTTTAACGTACACCAGAACGTACTGCAGCTACAAGCCCTGCTGCATTCTGAATGAGGGGCGCAGCCCAAGTGGAAAAACTCTTAAAGCCTTACTTAAAGGTTTTACCTACACATGCTGATTGTTACAAGATGAGACATGTTGCTTAATTATGGGAAACATGGGGATTCACTAACTGAAGTCAAAGTAGGTGAGACAGGTTGAAAGAAAGCAGGTAACCTGTAAAGGCGCTCTGACAATCATATAAACCGTTTTTGTGTAGGTCGCACATGCAAACTCGTAGTGCATTATGAGTACATGGTGATGTGGTGTTGTGCTGTACTTCACAGGTGGTAAATGAACGCTGGTCACTAACAACATTTGCAAACTCTTGGCAGGTGGCCAGTGTTAACCTGCCTAACCTTGTTATGTTTATGAGCTGTGTTGTGGGAGAATCATAAGCAAACACGGATACAGTGAAAAAGAATAATGTTTCACAGTTTTGTAGTTCAACAGCTTTATATATCTTCAAATAAAGCTGATTATACAGCAAGTGAAATCCAACATTTCCAAAGTGTACTTGTATTAAAAAAACAGACAGATAAATGGTGATTTGGCAACTACCAACTTAAGTTGCTTGGGTGTTTTGCTTAAAAATGATTTCCCACCCTCATACTTGTGTACTTAACATTAAGATATTTTTTTTTATATGGGACTGGATATATGTTATTTCTGCTGGTGGACAGTTTGGTCTGAATAAATGGAACACCACAAGTGGACAGGGATACCTTGTTAAGCTTATTTACAGCATTGAGGCTCCTGACCTGAATTTATCAAATCATTTTTCACGTAACCTTGACCTTAAGCTGAATATGAGTATCTGGGTTCATCTGTGCATGTTACTGAAACACAGCCAGTTTGAAGATGGTCACCACTGATTAGATAGTTGAATGAATGTGGTATTAATACAAAAAGCAAGCCTCCAGTATAAGACACCTTTGGTTTTAATGGAGGGATCACACAGCTTGTAGACATTTATTATAAGACAAATCAATGCAATTACCCAAACTTCCGTACATCCACCACGACCTGATCAAGTGCTTTACTGTGTCCATTGGAAAAGCCCTAATAACATTATCCTGGGGGATAAAGCCATACAAGATAGGGCCTTGTTTTAAATGAAGGCATCAGAGGAGTGGGGGGAGGGCTGCAGCACCCTGGTCCTCCATCCCAGCATCCCTGTGTATCACTTTAATGTTCATATAATGACATCCCCTCCAAGTTTGTGTCATGGGCCATCAACAATCATAATTGTAAAGTGATTCATTGACTGATGTTGTCAACAGTGCTACTGTCAAGAGAAACTGATACCAGAGAAAGAGAATAGGACCCTCTAATGAATATATCAATAACCAGTGACAGGTGAAGGAGTACTCCTGACGAAATTTCAAATAAGCTCTAACACCTCTTCTGGATGCCTTCATTTGTTTTGCTAGAGCACATTCTGCCAAGGCAAGAAAATAAATAACACAATTAAAAGCAAGAGCCATGTTAGAACTATATATATATATATATATATATATATATATATATATATATATATATATATATATATATATATATATACATATATATACATATATATATATGTATATATACATATGTATGTATGTAGTATGTAGGTGTGTATATATTTAAATCTTAAGACTTTTCCAATTTAGTCCAGTTAGTATTTAGAAACTGAAAAGAAAGTTTGATTTTGAATTCTAAAAGGCAGTTTTAAAATTGGATACACACATTTCTTTCTGCCTCTCGTCTTTGTTCTTGGTGACTGTTTATTTAATGTCACCAGCGTTGGACCTCTTCACCCTGCACATACATACACTCATTACCTGTCTTGGATGCCGTGCAGCAGAAGAGCTCACGGCACCACCGGATTTGTGTCTCAGAAAGGGTATTTCACTTCAACATTTGCTCATATCAAGGACACCGTGAGTGGGAAGCCCAAATTGCTGGGGACCGATTTGTCGTCTTTCGCCATGTGTGAGTGTTTGTGTTTGTCTTTGTGTCTGCGTATAATCACCTACACACTTCACGGGGGAACGCTAGTGATACATCACCCAAATGAGGTCCAGTCGGGGCCATGATCCATCACCCAGTGTCTAGTCTAACAGCGGAGGTAATGAGAAAGGAACCTATGCAACATTGATGGTGCCTGGCCCCTGACAACTCATGGACAGTGGTATTGATGGCTGACTGAAGGAGTGACCATCATCACTATTAATGGCTGTTTAGGATTATGAAAGGGGAAGAGGAGTGAGGTGGACGCACATTTTGTTATTTTTTAAAAAGCATGAACATTTAACTTGTGATAATGAATGTGTTCATATGTGTGTGTGTCCATGCGTGCATCAAGGGGTTGAAGTACAGGTCTGTGTGTCCACACATACTCGTCTCCTGCGTACACCTGTCACCATCACCCAGTCTGGGGAACAAAAACCTGGCCGAAATGCAATTAAAGGGGCACTGTGGTGCTCCATTGTCACATCACACTGGGGCTACCTCTCTCTGCCTGCCGCATTAATAGGGTTTCAATTGCCAGCGCCCGCTTCTTAATGGCTGATTTATTTCATTTTAATACCCTTGTCATGAGGTAAGGCCTCAACTGTGGGTCGCATAATAGGGGGCCATTTTCCTCTCTTTCTCCAGCGGGAATGCTCGGCTCTAAAGATCTTCATTTGATATGTGGGCCACAATCCTTTTGACTGAGGCAGTGGGGGTGGATAAGGTTGGGGGAAGGGATATTTGAATATAAGAAGTGTTACACACCCTTATTCATAACCACTAACTTATTAAAGGTTACTTACATGCAGTTGAATGATTTGGTATTAGTAGTGTTTGTCAAAGTTGCTCTTTAACGTATTTATAGAGAGAGCGGGGACAGTATCATCAACCAGAGCACTATGTCCTTAGTTAAAACAGCAGTTATCTGGCACATGACATACATCATATGTGTGCAGTGATATTTAAATGTAGCAAAGGTTTCCCCAGCATCAGTGTCTTTGTCTCTCTCTGTTTTGAATTGTAGGACAATGGCAACCCTGTTCCCAAGAGAAACTCAATTGACTGGAACCTCTGTCATTTAACACACTATTAATTGACTAATGTGCATCACATCGCTGTGCAGCATAGGTAGATGAGGACCATGGGGCCTTATCAGAGTGGATTATGGGAAATTAGCTGAAGCAGCGACAAAACAGGCGCGCTCCTGTCTTTTCTCAGCATCACAAGGGTGCACAATCAGCTGTGGCAGAGCGGATGTTGCTGTTTGAGATTATTTGCACAAAGGCGATTATTCTAATCACTTAATTCCGGTATTATGAGACATCTGCTCTGTTAAGCTTTATATTTCCATTTCCCCAGACAACTGTGTGTAGATGAGACTTCATCAATATCATTACTCACTACATTGTTTTACTCAAACAACGCCTCTATGATTAATGAATAGGCAAAAGACAGTGTACAGCCATAATTCTCACAAATCAATTACTCATGCTAAGGAGGCCTGTGTTACAGATCAGCCGTAATATAGTTAATCATACACTTTCAATGGGATGCATGAAGTCAGTCATTCAGTGTGTGGGTGTGATAATCAACACTAATGTATTAAGTGTTTACAGTGTGCATGCGAGGGGAGATGTTGGTACAGTGCATATGTACAAGCGTGCTCTGCAGAACATACATCTCTTTTTTTTGTCAAACGCGTCCATGTAATTGCATTATGTACGTTGCGCGTCGCTCTTCTTGGATATCACACAATAAATGGAGACGGGTGAACGCGTGTGCTCTACATCATCCTCCACCAGGAACATGCTGTTTACGGTACGCAGCACCCGACTGTGAGCTGCAGTCGTGAATGTTTCCATTAGCATAAGAGGCTTTGAATTTGAATGTCTCTGTTGGTATGATCATCAGTTGTGGCGATAGAGTAATCCCAAAAGTTCTGTTAATTACATGAAAAAGAAAGGGCAGTTTATGAATACGTGGTGCACGTGTGTATCACACACTCCTTATGCAAATAAACCGACGTCTGAAACATCAATAAAATCATTATTTCAATTATGCTCCTTGGGGTGTCAAATGAAGTATATCCTGATTATGGAGCTGGGATCCATCCATCTAGGCTCCCTCTTCATTCCGGCCTAACGGCTCTAATTAGCTTTCTGTCTATAGACTAATCTTTCATTCATCAATCGATTGATTTCCCTGTCTTCATTACTACTCAGCTGACATTGTGTTGCAGAGTCGAAAGCAAAGGCGGCCAATCTCGTGCAAAAGGTTAAACATGTTAAGCTCGCCAACTAGCAGCAGACGAGCCATTGTTTGGGACAGGTTTATAAATGAATGTGTCATGTCCAGCTTTTCTTTTTCTATCAGTGGATGGCCGTCAATAATTACATAGAGTGGAGCCAAAGAGAATGAGCACACTGTGTTTACTGAGTTGTTGAGTTTTCTAATAATACAAGAATCAATTAGAGTAGTCGCTTTGTTTCTACAGTTATACAGCTATATGTTACAAATAAATTCAGTCAGCAAAACTGTGGCAATGATTGCATTTTTAATCGTATTCATCCATGTGATGCACATTTTAAGTTGCAGATATGTCATATTTTTGGTTAAATTGAATATTACCAACGAAACGACTTGCAAAAATGATTACAGCACGAAGAGGCGTCTGTTCCAACTTCTCCGATGAGGATTAAACCCAGTGTTGGCTGGGCGGTGGCGATGTTTATTCGCGTTTCCGCAATTCCACCACTATTTCTGATAATTGTACTTTTTTCAGCCATCTCCCTTTCATGAAATCACTCCGTTGCAGCCGCCTTGCTCCACCTCCACCCACTGATGCCGTATCATGTGACGCCAGTCACGGTTCAGAGCGGAGATTACCTTAGTTTTATTTAGAAGAAGCGGGTAAACTTTTCTACTGTATCAACCTTTGCACAGAGCCTGCTGTGCCTGTCGATGGGAAAATAAACAGATGTACATTTTTTGTTTATAACTGCTCTGAATGATGGATTACAGCGCACAGATAGCGGTAATTATCGGAAAACCATTAACATTCCGACACTATCCATACCCTTACACAGAGTCTGTATAGTACGTTGGACATGGGATTTGAGATCTACAGTATACAGAGCACATGTGCTGAGCGGAATAAATGCTTGCTTAAATCCACTCGCCTTGCCCTTAGGTTATCTTTATCCTATATTTATTTTTATCCTCATTTTCTCTGATTCCCTACGTCTCCCTTTTTTCTCTCCACACCAAGGTGTATGGGTTTACAGTAATGCAGAGTGTATGGGAACGGCGATGGCATGCATTGTCCCTGTTTGACAGCGTCTCAATAGATAATCTCCGAGTGTCTTGGATTTCGTTCAATCTATTAACCATAATGGCATATATTTAGTGCTTTCTAACTTTGCCTTGGGCTTCTGTCACCATAACACAGCATTGAAAGTGGCAGCATGTTAAAAGCAACGGAATAGCACGCTATCTGGTTGTTTATGAGACCTGAAAAGCATTTTGTTTATATTGGAGGAGAGACAATTTATTTGTAATTCGCAGCAATAGAAGCGTTAAAGCTCTCGGTCTTGTTAATGTAGGCGTTTTTCGGGAAAAACTGATAAACCCTAATAAACCCATTTGACAGGAATAGTTTGAATGCAAGGTGCTATTGTATATGTGCAGTTGAACGTTAACAAAAGCAGCTGGTATCAAACAGTACAATGAAAAGCCACAGCCTGCCTAGAGTTCACTCAACACCTGAGGATTTTGTGTACATCCAGGGATACAGTGGATAGGCATCACACGAAAGACACCTAAGCTCAGCTTCTATCCTACAGTATCCCCATCCCATCTGCAGAAACACACACCCACACACACACAGTAGACTAAGAGGAATCTGACCTCGCCACAGCTTACATGGTAGTATCAAGCCGGTGTGAGTTACAGGATATAAACATAAGCCTTTAAGGAGAAGAAAAGGCGGTGATCTTTTGAGAATTTAATTTCACCTTTCAATCTTGTTAATACTGTCAGAGCAATGAATTGTTGAAATATTACACTCTTATTTGATATTTGTTATTTTGCCAGCCATGCTCTTACCACCAGTTGACTGCATATACAAGTCTGTCAAACTGCACATGCACATGAAATGCAATAGTGATTACTTTTTTGTAGCTTATTCTGCATTTAAAAGAAACCTGCAATGAATGGCTTATATGCTTTTTTTAAACGTTGGCAAAAATCAAATCCAGGTGAAAACTGAATCTTAAAATGGTGTTCACAGTTAATGGCATCAACAATTTGATATTGGCAGCTTCAGTCCATAAATTGAATTAGTATTAAATTAATACAGTACCATTTTACTCAACAAAAATAGGAAGAAAAATAATTATTTTTCAGTTCAGTGAATAAAAACTACAGTTGAGGATTGTTTGGTAGACAGAGCCAGTGTAATTAGTTCATCTCATCGTGCATTTTTTAAGTGTGCAAATTCAAACAACCAAATGAATAACTGATTTAAACTTACTGAAACTAACACCTTTCTTTGCCAGCAGCCAAAATACAAAAAAACTAAGGTGATTGAAATAAGTCCTACAAACAAAACCTGCATCAGCTGACCGCTAGGAACGGTAAGATCATTATTCACATCTCTGGTCAACATCAGAGCATATGAACATTAACTCAATTACAATTAAATGATAATTATATAACTTTTTCAGTGTTGCAGATAAATGCCCAGTGTCTGAAGAAAAGAAAGAGAATGAAAATCTTGGCAGAGGTGAGGCACGGTCCCAATATCTCAATCATTTGGTGAATAAATTCAGTGTGAGCTGTTTAAAGTCAGTCTTTTTCTTATCTTGACCTGCTGATAAAATCAAACACATTTAATATTATCGGAGGTTTGAAGACTTGGCTCATGCAAATAGTCAAGGACATGGACGTTGTCAACAACCAATATGTATAGATGTATGTTCTCTGTAGCGCCAAAAAGGAAGAAGCCAACAGTCAGTAGATAGTAAATATGGAGAGGAATCACACACAAGAGCTACTGTGGTACACCCATGTCCAAAATGAATGAATGAATTAGATTATACCCTCAGTGTTTTCTTAGTCTTTGTTTAAAGGAACAGAGTGTACTTTCTTACTCGCTGCTTCACTCAGTTACAGTGTAGCAGCAGTTGCAGAGGTTATGGGTGGATAAGGAAATGAACCATCAAGATTGACTCTAATCTTTCCTTTCCATCACGTTAGGTCCAAAATAACAATAAGAACATGACGGCAAGGGCACATATTCTGATAGCCTTGCCATTTCCAGGATGAACTTGATAAGTATGGGACGATACCGTGAACCTTTCGGGTCACCTTACATCACTGTCAGCGCTTGTAGCATAGAAAAACAAAAACACAAGACCAATTTCTCTCCTGTGCTCATTTCTGCCCTCACTGTTTATGCTAATAGCTAGGGTGTTGCATGATTAGTGGCAACTATTTACAGTAGGGACATTTGCTAATCAACCCATAGAGTTATGCTGCAGATCTGGGAGCAATTATGTCCACACACACAGAGCCCATATTTACAACACACACACACATAAACACACACACACACACATGCTCACATACACCTATGCAGACCCAAGCATACTTTCACACACACGTACACACGCAGTTAGCAACACATCAATTACCAGGGCCAGCGTTTTACATTTAATCTTCTTATTGGATCCTTGTTAATGTTAACCACTTCCTTCCCCTGCAGTTTATTTTGCTTTTGTGCATGTGGCCTCTGCTCCCAGCGAGTGCTCACGGACCAGACCATCCATAACCTGCGGAGACAGACAGACAGACAGACGGAGGGGGAGAGACACACAGAGCAGCTGGCTTTTCTGAAAACTAACGTGTAGCGTTTTAACCCAAGTGAGAAATATAACTGGAGGAGGATTGTAGCCCTTTATTTCTACTTTTCGCCTTAAAAATATTGGTAGATAAAAGGCACGCCACAGTTCACCCTCCTCTAAGTGCTCCTATGTAATGACACAGAGATCTGATATACTCCTTTACTAAGCGAGATGCTTGTGCTTTCGTTTCCAATGCTACATCTGACCACAATCTCACTTCCCATAAAGCCAAAAGTGCCTTGCTAAGATCATCTCTTTCCATGGTGAGTCAGCGAGGAGAAATGATCTGTGAGGCGAGAAGCCCATGTGAATGGTTGCCCGTGTAAGTTGACCTTAAGAAACTGTTAGGATCTCAAAGCTGCAACAAAAAGGCAGCGTGAAACTAAATATCAGGAGAAATTACCATACCTGTTTTATCTGTTTCATCTCTATCAGTCCTTAAGAAGTTGCCTTAAGGAGGCTTGCATGGAGCTGATCCTGACCAGGAAACTTGGCAGCAAGAAAGAAAGGAAGAAAATAAAGATTTTAAAAAAGTTTCAGTGTTAGCATGAAAATATTTCAGCAGATGCATGTTTCCACAACAGATGGAGATTTTGATATTTACTACATTGGTATTTGTTGATTTCTCCTCAACTTTCTGACTTCTTTGAGTGAACTTCCCTCCCTCTAGTGCTTCCACATTCACTGCACAAAAGTTCCCACCACTTATCAAAAAACCCGCTCAACCCCTCCTTCCCGTCCACAGTGGTGCTACATTTTCCCTTTCTAATTACGTAATCAATGGCCTTTTAAAGGTACAAGCAAATCACCATCATGGCGAGCCGCAGACCCTTTCTGCGAACCTTTGAGGCTTAGAAAAACGAGATTTGTACCAATCAGGGAGAGCTGACGCTTGACTTAGAGCCGCGGACAGAGAGTCAGGACCCCTAATTAGGACTCCTAACCCCGCACTGACAGACAGATTTGTTTTTGCCTTGCCCAGTGTTTGGCCAAGATCTGCTGGGACCCCCAGATCAGCAGATATGCATCGGGAACTACCAGCATCCCGCGATTGAGCGTTCATTAACTGACTTGTTCAAACAAAACACAATCAAACCCCAAAAGCTGCCTCGGTCCACAATCCAAATAATAGAAATAATAGGTCTTTTCCTCCTCCTTTACCCCACAAAAGCCCAGGAATATGGCTCATACTTGCAGGAATTAGTAGCTGTATTTCTGCTAAAAATACTCTCAGACAAAGAGAAAAGAGAAAAAAACACATTCACTTTGAAGTAAAAACAATATGTGCTGTCTTTGTAGTTTTTTTTTTTTTTGCAAACTTTGTTAGATCAATGTAAAGTGCACAGGGACAACATACATTATATTATAAGGAGGCACATTGCTAATAATAATTGATCGGGTGCATTGCATTTCAGACATGGGGGTTTGTTGGGTAAAGAGTGAATCCAGGCCATCAGTGCTTCCTATTAGGCATCTCTGGTATTTTCCAAACAGCTGCCTTTGATTATTCGCAGCAGGGGCTGCCACAATACTGCCATGAGATAGCATCAGCTGCCTCCAATGGTGCAGTCAGGGACAGGCAACAAGGACAGGATGCAGATGCAAGCTCACACACACACACACACACACATAAAGTCAGAGGGGTGTACGCACAGAGACACACTCAGACACACACACATGCCAAGTAAAGACAAAGGCCAAGTGGCGTGGAGGAGGAGGAGGAGGAGATGGCCTGCAGTGGCTCTTCAGGGCTTCCTGTCTTTTTTTCAGTCCCTGGAGGCCAAAGATACTTCCCATGGCTGGTCACGCTCATCCAGACCATTTCACATAGAGTCCAAACCTTATTTGATGTCATACATAACCCCAAAACCAGCCAGACCCGCTCCACCTCCCCCGGCAACTGTTTTTATTAAGCGACTGAGTGATGCTTTTACGGAAAGTGGTCTTATTCGCCCCCCATTTTGCAAACATGAAAAACTTAATAATTTCAGATTTCAGCAGTATTATCAATTACTGCATTTTTAATACATTAAGCCATGATAGTCTTTTAAGAAGTCACAGATGTCTCCGTGGGTTGCCTTCCATAAAATCTAATCTGATTAGAGATAGATTAAGGTGAGTTAGAAATAATGATAATTGTGACTCATTGCTTTTGCTTCAAATATCCACCTTAATGTCAGGATAAACAACAATATTTAGGAAACTGATAATCAATTGCAGCATTAGATTGTGGCATACAATCACTGTAATAACTCTAAATGGGGTTGTAGTCTGATTAAAATGCCAAGGTGAGGTATTCTACCACCATCTGTTGAATGGGGCTAAATTGAAAATAGACTTGAGGAAGTGGGGGGGTTCGGCGTGTGGGGCTGCTGTTGATGTCGACGCCGCGCTCGTAGCCTTTTCCATTTCGGATCAAACCGAGATGAAACTTCCCCCCGCTGCTCGCCTCTACAGCAGGTGCTTCGTGTGTGTGTGCTGCTCCAAACTCAACCCCTTTTTACCCACTGACATTTAGCAGACACACACATTTTGATCCCCCGCTGCCACGCTGCCAAATATTGAAAGGCAACAAGGAACATAAAGAGCACGTATTTACTTAGCGCTCTGCAATGACACTGCACAGGGGGTAGAGGGTGGAGAGAGAGAGAGAGAGAGAGAGAGGAGGAGGAGACAGAGAGAGGTTAGGGGAGAAAAGAGTCAGCGGGGACATATCTGTATCCATAGAAACCTCAATCAAAGTAGATATGTGACCTCACGTTCCAGTCACTGGCGCTTTGCTGAGAACGGCTGAGGGTGGAGAGCACTCAAGTGGCACTCAACATGCCAACCATCAACCTCAGATCGCTTCACAGCTATTTGGCAAATAATCAGTTTGTTATTGGTTGGTCTTAAATAGTGCCTAATTAAAACGGTGACCTCGGCCAGGCACCCTCTTCCTACACATTAACCTAAACAGGAAAAATCTGTTTAATTGCAGCTGGAAGAAAAGAGCAGATCTTTTTTTTTTTTTTTTTTCTTTGTATGGACTCGTCGGGGTGGTGAGAGGTAATTGACCCTCCGTGAAACAAATGAATCCTTTGGGGAATCCGGCTCAGATGGATGTTTAAATGCAAACAGTAGTCGGTCCAGTCGCGGGAGAGGGCCAGAACCACACGGCCCCCCAGTCCCTGCTGAGATCCTATAAAATCAAATCAAAGAATCTGACATTTTCACTAACCAGAGGCCCTGGCGCTGGTTCCGCTACAATAACATATGGACAAACGGGACAAATTGAAATGAAAGTTGTAAATGAAGCTCACGTTAAAATGCCCGAGATCAGAGGGAGGAAGGGAGGGAGGGAGAGTGAGTGAGAGAGGAAGAGAGCAAGAGGAAACAGAGAGAGAGAGAAGATTAGTGGTTAGGTGAAAATGTTTATTTTCACACTTCAAAGTTCCCAGCTCAGTGTGTGTGTGTGTGTTTAAGATCAACAGACCTTGTGATGAACAACCTGTTCCATGCTGGAAATACATTCTGTGAAACACAACAGTCCTCTGTAGCAACACTGCAAAGCACTGACTGGGGAGTATTGAATTACAGCTCCACTACGCTGTGAAGCAGCCAGAGAAATACACTTTTTACTCCCCTTTCAAAAGATGTCACTTTTATCTGCGCGTCTCAACCTCGACACACAGACACAAATCGGGACCTTTTTTATCTCGGGAGAAGAAGAAGAAGCTCGGAAAACCTGCTGAATCAGTCTTGCAACGTGCTGAACCGCACCTCCACATCATGACTGGTTACCACAGTTTGCTGTGTGTGCTGCAACCGTGCGGCACACAGTCAACAGCAACCACTTAAGAGGTGATTTGCACTCCTATTTTAGTGAGAGGCACATTGTCTTTTTTTTCCCACCTGATTTTTGACATGTAGGTAGTTCTTATAGGCATTCAAAGGACAAAAGTGAAATGTTAGATTTTAAGCTGCACAAATGGGATGCGTCATTTGGGTGTAAATCATGCATTTCTAACATGAAGGCTTTTCAGGAACTCCTGTTGGAGGGAGATCCTCATTTTGTAGCTGGATGCTTTACAGAGTTGTTTGAAAGTGTTTAATGAACCCAGAAATTAGCAAAATGTAATAATTTTCTCATCCACTACTTTTAGAAAATTAAAGATTTCTCAAAATAGATTTTCATAGAAAAAGGAGAACTTTGGAGGCAATGAAATGAGACCTTTTGTGCTGTGTTTACAAAATAACAAAAATGTATACCTAATTGCACACAACAAACCAGTGGAAGGTATACAATATAAGTACAGATTATATTTTGAGGAAAAGAATGAAAAAAATTAACTGAGTTTGGTCACATTAGAGACTGTCTCATTACATTATAATTGATTTAATTACCTTTTAGTTACAACTACATTCTTATATTAAACCATACTTTTTCAGTTTTCTTAAAAATCATCCCTTCCTTACTGTCAGATGGGGAAAGGCTTAGGGAAGACATGCATCAACCACAAAAAACTGTAAGTGTACGATAATGCGTCTGTTGTCACACTCTGATCCTCCTGCATGACTCCTATAATCAGTCTTTGGATCACATTTTGTATTTCTACTGAGCCCAGCAGAGACCTGGCCTCCAGTGGCCTCTGACACATGATTGAAGCCTCAGTCGTCTGAGCCAGAGGCTCCCCCGTCTGCAGAAACCCTCGGCCAAAGCACCAAGAGATGGCAGTATTTCACAGAATATGTGGCAGCGAGCGGGAAGGTGGCGGGGGGATCATCAGGAGCCGCCGCAGCACTGGTATACAGCTTCTTCTGTTTGAATTGAAAAAAAAAAAGAAAAAAAGGTCTTATGAGAACTTGTGAAGGAATATCTGAGGAGCATATTGTCATCTCGTTCTTTGTTACATCTCTATATGTCTCGTTTTAATATTTACATCTCCCTGCTGGATTGAATACCGCTACTGGCCCTCAGTTCCAGTGTGTGTTTAAAAGATAAAAGAGTGAGTTGTAATGTTGACGAAGTAATATACTGTTTCAGAGTCAATTTATTTGTTAAAACAGATGGAGTCATTTCCTGTGTGTCAAAGAGTGGTTAAAAGAAAACTGTCAATCCTGCTTTTATCAGACAAGACAGCAATCAACCATTAAGATGAAATTATTTAGTAAAATACTGGTTATACCATATTTCTAGATATATATTGTATAATGCAGAATTATGTCTCTCTATAATTAAATTTAATTTTAAAATGTAAAATTAATAAAAAAAAAACAAAAAACAAAGCCCTTTCCTGATGGACCCCTTCCCATTAACAGTTATGCAATTTTATATTACATTTACGCTCTCTGCTTTATATGTCAGTATCACCCAGTCTGGCGACACACTTATTCGTGCCCTTGAATGAGATGCTTGTGAACCGTGTATTGAGAGGCAGCTGCTCAAATGTTAGGGGAGGAAATCAAATCTAAATAAACAAGTTGCACCAAATGTTTCATCAGCTGTCACGACGCGAGAGGAGGGTCACACAATGAGAATGGAGACTTCCTCCTCTGCGTCTCCCCGCGTGGTTTCAGAGAGCCTGCCAAAGTTTTTTTGTTGGGCGCAACATTTTTTTTTTTTCCCACCAAGTCAATATCTGAAAGAAAAAAAAAAACAACAACAACAACAAAAAAAAAATACATGGAGATAATCAGCTCCTGGCTAGTTTAGCTACTATTGACTGCTGTTGCAATTCTTTACATCTTTGCATAAATTCTCTGTGTTCAGCAGCAGAAGTGTAAAACTTCATTTATTTATTTCATTGTTGGGGAATAAATTTATAGCGCACAAAGAGGCAACATTTTAACTTGAATTTATTTGTCTCTACCTCCTGTGTATGCGTGTGTGTGTGTGTGAGTTAATGTGTGCAGAGTGACATTGCATGCATCCAGCAAATGGCATACGTTATGATGTGCGTGAGTTCCTCTTTTTGTTTCCTTGTTTCCTGCGCATATCTGTGTATCTTCACGTGTGTACGTGTGTGCGTGTGTGTGACAGAGAGAGAGAGAGAGAGAGAGAGAGAGAGAGAGAGAGAGTGTGTGTTACAGTGTGGGGAGGGTAGAAGTCAGGCCTAGGCCTTTGTAATGAGCAGCCTGGGTTCTTTCTGGTTCAGCTGCTCCTCTCCCTTATTTCACGCTGCGCTGCTCTCCAACTCCAGTGGCCCAGTCACTAGAGTCCTGCGTCTCTCTCTTCTCTCTCTCTCTCTCTCTCTCTTTCTTTGGTCTCTCTTGTACCTCCTCTCTTTCTCCCACTGCTGTCTTTCCCCACCTTATTCCCCTCACTATGATTTTCCCTTCTCTGTCTCGTATTTGTTTATCTCCTTCCCCTTTTCCCTCGCTCTCTCGTTTCCCTCTCTATGCGTTGTCGCGCCTTAAAAAATCTCCAATGGGGAACAGCAAGTGCGAGAGAGAGAGAGAGAGAGAGAGAGAGAGAGAGAGAGAGAGAGAGGTAAGAGAGCATGATGCATGCATGAATGGTCACTGCTGCCCCATACCATTCATTCCAGTCAGTGAAGGGAACTGCCCCTCGAACGCTCCACCTCACCTCCTCCCTTTCCTCCGCAGACACCACCACCTTTGCAGGCCTCTGTGGAGCAAAGGGGGCCTGAGCTGCTTTAGCATGAAGCTGTTTTAACAGGACGATTCTGCACGCACACACACACACACACACACTGTTCACACATGTTCACACGCTGAGACTGTATTACCAATCCTTCCGTCCAGCCCCCTTTCCTCTCCTGTATCTCCCTTAAAAGCCACTATTTCCGGAACCTCAGATATTTGTTTTCATCCCCCCCCCCTCTCTCTCTCTCTCTCATATGTATTTCACTCACTTCTTTTCATTTATATGACCTTGTGTATGGACACGTTAAGTTAAAGTCACTCACACACACTGTTGCAGTGAAGGTATGGAAAAGAATGAGAAGCCTGAGTCCCCTTTATCCATCCAGTGCATTTGCCCACTGGAGCTTAGATTACAGATGCCTCGCTATAGTCCTGCACACACACATTCAATGAGCGCATTGAAAAGATGTAGGCATGAACAAATATGGAGTATTATTAGAATAGTAATAAAAGAGGGGGGAAATGCGACTACGCCTCGACTTATTTTCCTTCTTTTGATGAGGGGGAAGAAAGGATGTTCCACAAAGGGTCCAATAAAAGCAGGCTTCCCCGAGTGGAGGCAGAGCGACATGTTTTTGAACTCTGGGGGAAGAAGGCTCCCAGGCCGCTCTTTTGAACAGGTGGGAATCTGTCAGTTACTGAGGTGAAGGTGTGCTGTGGAATTTAAAGCTTTGTGAGCAACATTTAGGGGGCAACTTTTAATAACTGTCAAGTTTTTTTTTTCTTTCTTTTTTTCTTTATTTATTGTCCGAGCTGATGAATCAGTTAGGATGTTTATCGCTCGCTGTTGACAGATATCTCCGTCAACTAAACCGTTGGTTCGGGGTGGTGGTTACTTCTTTAAAGGCAGTGTGAGAAAGGAAATTAATTTATTTTCAAAGGAGAGTGTTAGTGTGGTGGTTGAAGTATTACTTTGCTTTTATTTTGAACTTTGTACTTACATTTTGGTTTCAAAGATTTGCAGGTGATCAGAAATTTATAAAAACAAGAAAATCAAATGTCCAGTGTGACAACATCTTTTAATGTGATTATACCTCAAAATTGTGTTTTATCCTCTACAAAGGTACAGAGAGTTGAACTATTTTAGTATTTAACACAATTCATTTCAGTATTAAGATTTTGTTTAATTACACAAATAACTACAAATGATGCTCATCGATAATTAATTTTACTGAACTTTACAATGCAGGCAGTGAAGTTAATATTTTAATCTCAACATTTTTTTGTCACTCCTTTGCTCACAGATATTTTGTTAAAGTGTGTATTGTATTAAATGCGATAAGACAAGCATGAAAGGATGTGTGCTGGAGTGTTTGTGTGAATGTGTCATCAAGTCACCAACATTAATGAATTGGAGAGTGATTAAATCAGCGTCCTGCCAGTAATTTCAGTGTAATAGTTGCAGTGATAATTCTGCATTAGTGTAAGTATACTTTTGCAGCATTATGTGTCAGATGTCAGATGTCTTATTTGGGTGCAGAACTCTTCACACCTTGCTCCCTGTGACAGCAATCCTTGGAGAATGAATCAATTTACACCACACTATGGATATTAAAGCAGGTGATAAATATAATCGTCTCTGGCGATCACCTTCCAAAGTAGCCGTGTAACTGTTTTCAGCGGCGTGAAATCCTTTATCAAGCCGTCGCTGGTTGACAGAAACAATTATCCAGAGAGGGAGGTAAATGAATAAAATTAGCACTTGGAGCCCCCTTGCACATTTGTGCCTGTGGCTATCACCATGCGACGACTTCCCAAACTCTTATCATGAGCCCGGCACCAGAAACGGCATGGGCTTTGTATCACAGAGTAACCCCCACCCATTTCACAATACTCCAAAGCGCACACAAATACACACACACACATTTAGCCTCACACTCCATGCTTGGTTTAATCACACTGAGCTTGGGCAGTGGCAGTGCAGTTCATAATGGACTAATTTTTGCAGTGGAGGATTCCAAACCAAAATACTGTGGTTGCAGTATGTACATGTGAATTTCTGTTTGTGTGTGTGTGTTTGCGTGCCATACGTGTGTGTGCTCAGCAGACATTAAGCACAGAGGAACCTCGGTTCACATACTTGACATACATTTTTATTGCAACAGGAAACACTTAGGCCAAATGCTCCCATGTTCAGAGGTGACTTGCGGTTTTGAAACTGGGCATTCCTTTCCGATCTGTGCCTGGGAGCTGAGAGAGAGAGAGAGAGAGAGAGAAAGAGAAAGAGAGAGAGACTATTAAATGAGGTCATAATTGTTTCCTCCCCCCCTTCTACCCCCTATCTTCACTCCCACCTCCTTCACCGGTCCCCTGCATAGCATTTCCTGTTAGGACGGCGACCAGACAGCCTTTATTTACCCTGTGCTCATTTCCCTAAATTAATACCCCTTGCCCACATCTATGGCACAGGATCTTGTTTTGTGAACCTAATAAAAGTTCGGTAAATGCTCCGCAATTTGTTCCACTGGCAACAGCCAAGCCTGCAGTGTTGGTGAGGTGGTGGAAGCTCGGGCCTTGTGTTACAGTGCTCCGGTTATCAGCAGGGAGGATGTGCAACAAACACACAGACGCACTACACAGAATGGTCAAGTCCCACCCAGCCACTCAGCAGTACTCACTTTGTTTTATGGACAGGGGAAATATTTTCGTGAAATTGAGAAAAACAACTGTTATAAGTTAAGTGCTTTTTCATGTTGCTGCATGTTGATTTTGTCCCAGGTCAATATGTAAGGATTTCTGTTCTTACTGATGCAGTAATTGTAGTAACTGTAGTTTCCACAGGATAAAGTTTAAGCATTTAGCGATGTGATGGAAGCATATCACAGCATACTTATACTTTTGAATTAGATTACAGTGAAACTCTGCTACAGTATCTCTGGTGATCCCTCAAACTCCCCCAAGACTCCTGGGGGTCCCCGGATTCCACTTTCAAACCCGCTAAAATTACCGTTCTAGAAGTAGAAAGCACTCAGAACGTGCATGTCTCCGCCAAGACTGCACAATCCTCTGAATTTGTTATTTTTAATAATAGAAAATGGTTAGAAATTTCAATCCGCATCTGGATCCCGATCTACATCAAACTGCATATTGTGGCAGACAGTCACATGATACTCGGGCCAGAGTTTTTCTTTCACTCTAAGTAAGTGCATGAGTTCATAAGAAAACACTGAAAATGTCCAAAAAAATTACATACAGCACATCACATTTTTAGGACATTATTTAGAAAAAAAAGTCTTGGAACTTGATCTGCACCAAAATCTAATTACTTGTTACTTGGACCGCGGCTCCACCAAATGTCAATGAAATCTGTTAAGTAGATTAGAGATACCCTGCTATTACTGTAACAAACAAACATGCAAACAAACAAATGGGACCAGCACCCAAACCTTCTCGTTTTGCGGTAATAAATTGAATAACTGTTAAATTTGTTAGCTTTGCGTCTCGGTCTACATTTGGTCATAATAAACTGTTTTCACATGTATTTAAGGATGGCTCGTCTTGTGTCACTTGTCAGCTTAAATTGTGTTAATTACAACACGTGCTTCAGTGATATTACTTGCTGCTCAGTAAGTGTGTTGTCTCAGACTCCGCTCAAATGTGTTGAAAGTGCTACATCCTTTTTAAGAGTGTGCCACTGGTTATCTTCTTAACTCCGCAGAAATCTAATTTCTCTCTGGGCAAGCATTTAAATGCCTAATGACTGATAAGTGCAGTTTGGACTGTGTGTGTGTGGTTCCTCCTTCAGCTGGATTGAGATAAGAAACTTTGCTGAGCATTTTTTTCCCCCTCCTTTCTCTTTTCCGTTGGGGGGCAGCGATAACTCCCCAGCTCTTCATTCGCCGCTTATTTGGCATCATTATGTGTAATCGGCCTAATAGAATATGTCAGGGGTAATACGCCGAGGTTTGGCATGATGAAGTTGCTTTCTGCCTTTTGTGGAGGTAGCCGTCGCGGAATGACATCCATCGCAGATGAATCTTCGGAGTAAATAGAGGGTTTCATGTTGCAAAATGAGAGTATTGATGCCATCCTACATGCCCTGTAGCCAGAGCTGAGAAAAGAGGAATGGTGAGAGAAACAGAAAGAGCGACCGAGAGAAAGGAATTGGGATAAGCGGTATAGGATATCCAGGAATAATACTATTGCTATGGCTAAGCCAGGAATAATGACTTTATTGAATTTGACTGTGGTGCATTACGGTCTTGCATTCTTGAATGATTGACTTCTCTCTTTTAATGTTTTCTTTTCTCCCTCTTATTTTCTCTTCCCCTCTAAGACATTCATCTTTGGACACACAGAGACATAAAAATGATGTTTCTCAGGGGTGATCAGCAATTGACCTTGGGGTTTTTTCGATATGCTTCAGCTCCAACAGAAATTGTACTCCACTAATTGTGTATAAAAATGTACTTTGAACTCGGTGGGGAACTTTAACTTGATTTTTGCCCACAACTGTTTCCCCGGTGCTCTTTGTGTGTCAGTGTTTTGAATATACGCTTTATATTTGGTTGTTTCATGTCCCTGACACAAGTACAGTAGCTCATCAAAATCCAGCTCTGCTGCCATCTCCAAAGGCGATGCCTCCGCGTGTGTAGTTTAAAGAAGAAAGTGCGCCATATTCAATTATGATGCCCCTTTCTTTGGTGATTGAAATTATGCACGCGTACACAAACACGCGCCGTGCTCTCACAAACGCCGATGTCCACGCTCCAGCCCTGACGCGCGCACACTTCCCACACACTCTTGCATAAAAGCACGGTATAAGCCACACTCGGCCCCCTGACACAGACACACACACATATTCACTCAAACCGTGACATCCAGGACCGTGCTATAATTACAAGGCAGATGAACACATGGCGACAAAGCAGTCTCGGGAGGGGAGCGGAGCAGAGTGGAGCGACAGAGGTAATGATCTCTAGAACAAAGAGGCAGACCTGGGAGAACAGGTTCAAGAGTCAGCCACAGGGCCACACGACACCACAGGCATGACCTTGGAGAACTTTCTGGAACACCCAAGACTCTCTCTCCCTCTCCAGCTCTCCTCGTGCAAGGCGTGTGCGTTCATGTTTATGTGCGAGTGTGCACTGGTGTAGTCACGTGCCTGCTTGTGAGTGTGTGTGTGTGTGTACGCGTGCTTGGTTGTGTGTGAGCGCGTTGCGTTCAAAGGCAGACGTGTCCTCGGGGGAGGAAAACCCTAGAAATTGGTTATTGTATCACTGAGGCTATTTACCTATTTTGGGGATTAACATATTTAATTCCCCTTCTTAATCCCGTTGGAGTTAATGCCCTCGCATTTCCAATTATCTGACTAAGTGTAACGCAGAGGGAGTCAGGGCTTCCTCTCTTGCCTGTAACTGGGTTTAGCATGCAGGTCGCAGAGCTGTAGCTACAGTGTGTGGTGTTTTCAAAGACAACTTGTTTACGCAATGGTTTAATAGACTTACCAGACTGACTAACTTTGTGATCTGACATTTTTTTTAAAATCATAACATCATTTAACCTAATAAGAATGAGGCGCAGTTGGAGAATAAAGCGTAAATTCTAGCTCTTCACCTTTCTCATGCTCATGCGGCATATAGTATAGCTGCTGTTGTGATCCAGAATGCAGTGTGCCGTTTGATGATGCTTCAGGCCTTTGTGTCTCCAACAGAAACAGCAAAGTGTGTTTGAAAAAGCCAGGCCTTCGTGATCATCTTCATCACTTTGTTTTCAGGTAAATGAACAGCAACAGTGGCTGGTAATTTGTAGAACTGCCGGGTGTTTTCTGACTGTTTGAATGTTGGAAAAAGAGGTCAGTATCAAAGACATTTGTGAGATGTAACGGAGTGGTTTCATCAAAGATCAATTGCTTTAATCCACAAGAATTCGCAATTACAGTCTGACCTATAGCGATGCCTGGTGCTTGATCATTTTTTCCCTGCCTGCGTGAATATCCAGCACAAGCACGAATCAAGGGTTTCATGCCGAAGTGAGATAGGCACCAACTAAAGAGAATTACAAATACTCCCACTAAATGGTTGCCGACATAAAAGAGAAACTATGGAACATTTTTGAAGTTCTTTTCTTTTGAGACATTGGCTCGCTGAAGAATTACACAAGGATAAACTTTTAAACATTAAGTAATGAGTATGAAGTCACTTTTTTCCTTCCTCAAAAATGATGACAGTCTTTCAATAGTGGTCCTCAAATATCAAGAAAGCATCTTCTCTTCACTTCCAACCAGCAATGTTTTCACAGCAATGACGTTTCAATCAGATCCACCTGGTGTGGCTGCTTCCCAAAGCCGGGCTGAGTCACACACAAACACACAATCACCCACTCTTTTTCCACAACACACATGAAAAAAATATCTAGACAGCATATTTAGTGAAGTTTACAGCCAAAACACACACATACATACACACACACACACAGACAGTACATCTGCGAATGCAAACGTGCATGCTCCCTCTGTGGATGTAATCACACGGGTCAGTTTGCTCAGCGTCAGTTGCCAGTCTGGGGAAAAACAGAGGAAGCGTGGCTTTTAGCTGCTTTAAAAGCCTACGACTCTCTGTCGGTCTGTATTTCTGTCTGCCTGACTGACTTTCTTCTGTTAGTAGGCGTTCATTTGCAAAAATTCCTCAGAAATCACAGCTTATATCTTGGAAGAAAACAGAACGTTAAGGATTACAGGACTATAAATATAAACACAGTATGCATGTGCAGGCATGAGCAATATGTGTGTGTTAAAGCTGTTGCATGTGCCATTACTGAACACATGTGATTGTCCCACATTGCTTCCAAATTCACATCATCTCAGGATGAGCAGATGCACATGGCACTTCCTGAAAGTACAGTGTGTAGCCCCCTTTTTTTATGCGTCACAGCCGCAGATGATGGGTGCATTCATCATTAATCCAATAATTATGCAAACGCTGCACAGAGTAAAGTTGTGAACCTTTTGAGATGGGGTTTTTTACGCTCTCACACATTCACTGTAATTGCCGCGTGCCAGTTCCTGCATGCCGAGCGAACACGGACAGCAAGTGCATCTGTCAAGTCCGATTAAAGTCCCAAAGTTCTGCATCACTTAGGATCCATTTTGTTTAAAATATCCCAAGCGAAGAAATGAAATGTCAAGCTTGATCTAAAACATGCTCATGCTGTCTTCAAGGGCTTTTTTTTAACATCTGCAAATCTTGAAAGCAAGGAACATTTAGAGACACTTTGTCTCAGCCAATATCAAAAAGGCTATTCAGTGCCCTAGTTATTACCCATAATCCCTCTATTGTGGATGAAGACGCTTCCTGTCACAAGACTCCAGTCCACTGGCACATCTACAGAACTGCGCTCCTGCTAACAAACCATTAATGAATGCATCAGATTCATAGATGTAACATACAGTAAACCTCCAGGACATACCAGCTCAGGGTATGTTGGAGTGATGCTTGTGTGTGCATGAATTTGTGTGGAAGTCAATAGAAAGTGATTTACGTTGTTACTTTTGTAGACTTTTGCAACACTGCAGGAAGCCTCATTGTGAGTTGACAAACAACTGATACAAGCTCAAGTTCTTTTCTACTGACTATCAAAATTTCTTTGCCTTGGGCAATAAAGCTGTACATATCCAACTTATGACTAACACCGTGGCATCCATCAAGTGCAAAACACTCTATTATTGCCACTGCTATTGTTTAATTCATTTGATATTACACATGAGGTCATGGGAGGTTTTATAAAACAGCTCTGCAGATTTGCCATCATCGTGTACATCCAACCAGCAAGGGGAAACCTGATCCGTGCTTTTGGCTGCTGAACGGTGATAATCATCTGAGATCTACCTTTCCAGTGAATCTGAAAGGTCAGGAACATCATGTATTGTAATGTACGGTATTATATAAGGGAAGAGTTTGAGGCGAAACTATTGCAAGATCGTAGAAGAAAAAAAAGAGGTCAGGGCATTAGCTGACGGCAGTAATTGACTTACTCAGTGTGAAAAAAAAAATGTTAGCATCGTCTATGCCTATGCTTAAAATAACTTTTGGAAACTTGTTAATATATAAGTAAGTAATAATTTATAAAACAGTAAGTTCAGATTGTGACTGTTATGAAAATACACACATTTAATGTTTTCGGATAAAGATAATTTATTTGTTGAATACAGATGCCAATTTTCAGATTAAGCAAAATTTGCAAAGCATTTAACTATACCGTTTTAAAATCTCAACAGCTGGCTAATTTTGTAACAACTCTTGACTGAATTTTGATTCTTTCAGTAGAAAGAGAGGAGAATGAAGCCCATTATTTGCAAGGAGACACACAGCCAAATCGCCCTGGACAAATTCGCCTGCCTCCCCTCCACATAAAGATCTCTTTATCTGCCCTCTGGAGTGACAAGGCCGATCCAGAATCTCTCCTCTCCATCAGCACTTGTTGTACTACTTCACCCCATTCCTGAAAAAGAAAAGCCCCAGTCTTTCATTCGGCAAGTTTGGGTCTTCCTCCTCCTCCCTCTCCTTCTCTGCTCTGCTCCCCCTTCCCCGACTCCATTCGCTGGTGACAATCCGGTCATTATACCATCTTCACCCTGTCTGCAAACCCCCCTCCCACTTCACCCCACACTTCTGCGCTGCCCTCCGTCCTTTCCTATCACCCCTCCCCATTCGCCGAGCTACCATGAGCTATATTACTTTGACCCCGGCCCATCAATCTGCTTCAATTGGATAATGATCTGTAATCACGTTCTTTCAGGGGAGTCTATAAAACGAGCCGGGGCCTCAGCACCCCTCTTGAGAGGGCTCCTTCTGTTCCCTCACCCCCCCTCCAACTCTACGCATTTGATCCAGGCGCTTCTCCTTTCAGCTTTCAGGCCCCCACTAAATACCCTCGCACATGGGCAGCCGCTGCAGCCGGCGGTGGGCCTTGTAAAGGGAGCGGAGGAGGGCGGTGGGGGTGGGGGTTGATGGCTCCGCTGTTGATTTTTCATGGCCCCCGCTCTCCAATGGAACGGGGGCTAAGAGGGACAAGGTGGAGCCCAGCAGGAGGGAGCGGGGACACAGGAGGAGGAGAAGGAAGGAGAAGGGGTGTTTAAAGCCAGGCCCGGCTCCTACCAAGACCGGGGCCCCCCGCCCCTCACATTAAAGCTGACCCTCCATTAGGTCGTTTTGTACGACAGGCTTGTAATCGATAGAGCCTCCTAACTGAACAGGAGGAGCGGCGAGGGGTGGGGCTGGACGGCGCTGGGGTGAGTGCGGGGGCAGCGGGTGTCAAGGAAAGAGTAGGAGGAGAGGGATAAAGAGAGAGATTAGGATAAGGTTGATGGACAGGGAGAAAGAGGCAATGAATGAACAAGTAAATGAATGAAGTGGAATGGAAGGCAAATTAAGCCATGAGCTTCGCCTCCCACCACCCTGTCCTCAGCTCTTTCTCCTGTTAAATTGGGTTTCAAGACAAATATAATCCTAACATGAGAAAGAAAATAGAAAATCAAAATCAAGCTCAGAGATAAAAATCAACAGAAAAAAACACGGGCTAATAACAATCTAGTACCAAATTTCACTTTCTATTTTTTCACCGACTTTCCTCTTCAGTTTGTTTGGAGAGGGAAATGACTTAATGTGTGTTACTGTATGAGATCTTAAGTGGTGTTATCACATGTGGAGATAAGATCTGACGGGGGGAGAGCGAACACAAGGGGCTGTTTTCACAGCATATTGCACATTTCCAAGTCAAAACTGACCCGGCGCGCCACCTCAGTTAACAGTTATCAATTGTTCTGCGGGGCTCTCATTGTGTCCAGTGGCGGGGCAAGCTGCGTCTCCCTTCGTGTGAAACACACGTGCACATTTTGAGCACAGTTCAGGAGGCGAGCGGAGCAGCTTGACCGCAATTTAAAACACCATCAGTTCGGCGGGGGCTTTTGTGTAATCTCTTCTGTGCTCTTGAATATACATAAAAAGGCTGCAGAGTTTTTAAGGGCCATACAATAAATTGATGAATGGAGTATTTTCTCTCCCTCTTCCTCAATCTCTCAATCTCTCTCCCGCTCTATGAAGTGAGGGGCCCATCTTGTATATCATTATTCCCTCCACCCATTCTTTTGCTAGTTTAGGGCTCTTACATGTGGAGCATATGCCTATTGAAAGGGTGGCACCACGCAAGGCAGGCACAGATGGAGTCACCCTCCCCGTCAATGGTCAGACAATGGAAAATGGAAATCAAAGTTAAAGGGGTGCATCCAGCTCCATTTAGCCCACACAAAAGGTGCTTGTAGGAGGCAGGGCATGCGGGACGAAGGGAGGGGAAGGGTGGGGAGCCACGGGGTGGAGGAACATGTCCCAGGCCACAAGAGTCCATCCTCAGCTGGCCTCTCCATCACTGAGGTGATAGAGACATGCTGACACTGCGCTAGACACCCCAGCCTTGTTACTCTTAACTCCCTGTCGTACTGCTTGATGAACTGCGCCGAGTGATAATTGAATTCTTGTATTTGTTTTTAATGCCGGGCTTAAAGCGCAGTCTCTCACCTAAAATTGCGGCAGGCGCTTTACAACGTTAAATAGAAGTGTAACAGAAAGCGGCCCAGCTGGCCCCTCTCCATTTCCTTAAGGATGGAGAAATGCTGACGTGGCGCTACAAAGCCAGGGGATGGACTTATGACAGAACACAGCTTGAATGCATACAAACTTTTACATTTACAGCAAATGGTTACTTTGGTGGATTTACAAGAAGAGAGGGCAGAATAGTGTAGTTAACAGAAGCCCAATTTTCTGTTTTAATAGCGGCTCCATCAATCCATTTTGATATCTGATATTGTGCACATGGTGTTACTGACTTCTTGTCTCTTTTTATTATGGGATTTTCATAGTTGCACTAAAAGCCTAACAAATGATAGGTTGTAAACAATAATATGTATTTATTTCCTCTCTCTGCCAAAAATAATCAACAACTTACTATGTTTTTAATATTGTGTATTGAAAATACACAGTGTTTCTGTCTGTGTATTAAATGATCATAATGTTGACACAGACATCCCCCGCTTGTTTATCTTCCCTCATCATACACGATATCCATGACGACCTAATAGTAAATAAAACAGAGTTAATAGAGGAAGTAAAATAAACCGGAGGAGGAAGCGTTGAGCTGTCCATCCTGTTGTTGCGGTGGATGCTTGCTTTGAACGCAGCTCTGATGTGACCTATAAAACAGTATGCGTTGTTTTAAGAGACAGTGATTTCACTCTTGTTAAAGATAAGTACACTCTACTGTACACAAGTGTACGACACCTCTGTGTTTAATGGTACACTTACTGTATCCTCTCTTGGCATGGGTGCTCATTTTCCATGTAAGCAGGAGCAGGTGAATCTCGTATTTTATTATTCAATGAAGTCATTCAAAATTGGTTATTTCTTTTTAATTTGCTTTAACTTTGAATTGCACAGTATGAGCAAAACTCTCATTTCAGTACAAAGTAACTCACCAACACTGTTTATAAAACAGACTTTCCTGAATAGTGTGAGAAAAGTGACCAGATTAAGTTACCAGATGTTTAATGATAAAGATTTCACTGCACAATCATAAATAACCATTATCTGAGAGCTACAGTAACAACCTTTATAAAATATCTCACGTATTCCCATTTGTTGATGGAAAACATCATGTGTTGTGTCTAAATGACAATATTCCTTCATTTGATCTTTGTGTGTCATGCAGTGCTGCTGACAGTGGGGTGTTGGCGTCTGTTGGGGCTGAAAGATGGCAGGCCATAATGAACCTTGGTCTGACCTTCGACCTCCTACCCCCGACAACATCACCAGCTGAGGGCTGCCACAGAGGGTCTGCTTGTGTGGTATGACACACACACACACACACACACACAGAACCCCCACCCAATCTGTAATACAGAGGCATCGTGCTTTTTTAGTCTTAATTATTAACAGACTCATACTGCTGCAGAAGATGAAACTTTTCACATTTCGTATGAATTCACACATCCCCCTAAACTTTCCGTTGGGTGTCCATCCAAACACTGAAACAGATTTGACATCTGCTTTGCACAGCTCTCACAGTTTTATCTGTAAGCCAGTCTTAAAATTTAGAGTGCTGCGGTTCTTCCAGCTAGAAAGAATTCACCTCAGACGCCCTCCTGTTTTCTGTCTGTAGTGTGGTGTATGTGCCCGTCCAGGGGGCACGACATGGTTGCTGATGCGTGATACCCTCTGACATAATTGTGCTGTCAATCTACAATATCTCTAATGCATGAATAACTCATGACTGCAAGCGTGATGTCTGCTGTCTATGCCTCAGATGAGATTTTTGTTTCCACTGTATGCGCCTTTTGTATCTATTTTATCTAATTTGCAACTGAATATATCCATTTCAATAAAAGCGGATCATGACTCTGGTCAATCCCCTACAGTGATATTGTATTCTGCGGTAAATAAAATGCCCAATGTGTACATGCTGTATGGAAATTGCAGTCGGACAAGTAGAAAATCTAAATGTTTAGTTTATGTTTAGTTTATGAAGTAGTAGACAATATTTTAGTAGTATTCATTAAACATGAGGGATTTAAGTTTGATGACTATGACAATTTATCATTAAGGATTCATCTCTACAGTTTAGTGCAAAATATTACAGGACTTGAAATACAACAACCACATTTTGGTCAACAATTATGTGTAATACATTTTGCAGTTTTTATGATCCCCCTCATTATCTTCAATGTTTCTCATGCTGCCCGTATTCTCTCTCGTGAACATTAGCAGAGACACAGAGTTGATTTGTGGTACATAACGGACATCTGAGGCCCCGTTTGCACTGTACAGCCCAGCTGAGGTACAGCTTTCTAAACAAGTCCTCCTCCTCAACCTCACTTCATGTTCCCCGGACCAGCCTTTACTTTCCTACAGAATATGCATCCAATTACAATAAGGGAGCTCTGTGAAGCAGACTGACCGCAGAGGACCCAGACAGACCTTATAATTGTGTGTTGCTCATGTATACTGTGCGTGTGTGCTTGTGTCTTCCAGCTCATTGATCCCTACAGACATTTCCGGAGCACAAATAAACATCCACTGCAAGCCACAAGATTGTAGCCTGTGTGGACAGCATGAAGGATCAGCATTGGCTGTTGAATGGTCAACATGTGATTAGTTTAATAGCCTGACAATGATTGCTCCAGTGCCTAGTATAAATTACAAAACATAACGAGACATTGCTTCTTATTATGATGGGCCTCATTTAGTAAAAACTACAGATGTAGCCATGAATACATTTCACTTTAGGGGCATCAAGGTGACTTCCCTTAGAACTACACCTGTAAATTAAATGTTTATTTTACATATCATGTATTATCCCTTTGATTCATATCTGTCCTGCAGCCTTAGGATTACAGTAAAATAATGTACTTTTTCCCCAAACTGATCCTATCAGAAATTCATCTTATACTATTACTTATGGATTTTGTAACTGAATCTATAAGCAAAAACCAGAAAAGCCAAACCAGAAGATTACAGAGGGAAGTTTGATTTTTTTTTGTGGGGGGGGGGATCATCACATTTTGATATGCCAGAACTGTTCACACCAGGCCTCTGCAATAATTGACTAATTGATCCAGCTTGTAGTGGGTCCAGCCCGCCTCCTCTCAATGACTAGCCAATCAATCCAGGCTCTCGTCCGAAATGGCATGTCCCATAACAAATTACAGCTAATGGAATAACCATCAGAATGTCATTACATGGGCGGACCCGAGCATTATTACCCAGCATGGCTCTATATGTGCATGTGTGTGTGGGTGAGAGGAGGTTGTGAGTGTTCATAAACAGACGTGGTCATGCTGTTATTATCCCACACGCTATTTAGCACCTGAGTCGCTCTGTGGTACTGACAGACCTGATGAGGGATCTCTCGTCTGCCATCATGTCCCCCTGGTCAAATGCAATCTGGAAATCCCCAATTGTGAACCAAGGACTATCTGTTCGCTTTTGCTGGTAAAAAATGTTTTACGGATTTCACATCGCTGTGCACTTTCGAGGCCTTGAGAGACTGCGTCATTTGTTCCGAAAACTTGGATCCTTGTTTCCTGGAACTCACACCCACTTAGTTTGTTCCCATTACCAGACCCTTTGTTTGCACCAAAAATCTCATTTAGCTTCCTCGGTTTCATGTACAGTCGATGTCCCTCCGACAAGAGACCACCGTGGCAGCCCGCTCTCTCCACGTGAGTCCAGCCATTCTCCTTCCCTTCTGCAGCCAAATCTATCGTTTTTCTCCCATTGCTTTTCCTCTTCCATCTCCTCCTCCACCACCTCTTCTACCACTCCAGAGCTGACGGCAGATGGTGTTTTAATAAAGTCCAGTAGGAATAGGACTGTGAGTAAACAATGCAGCACATGCCAACTCAGTAATTGCTGGGCACTATTACAACCCCTGTGTCTGGCAAGGGAGGGAAGGATGAGAGGCAGAGAGGATAAAAAAAACAACAACAAAAAACGAAGGGATGAAGCAAACACACGGCGAGAGGACAAATCGGGAACGAGAAAATGAAAGAGCGAGGGAAAACCAGAAAGGGAAACTGCAAGAGATGGAGGGGAAAGAGGGGGTACGTAAGGGGCGGGCAGCACACACACATATACACCTAGCAGCTGGAGCCAGAAAAGCGCAGCTGGTGAAGGTGCAGGGAGGCCACAGAGAGGGGAGGGAGGGAGGCTGAGCAGAGCTGGGATGGGCTGGTCGAGGCTGTGCTAGGCTGGGCCGGTCTAGGCCAGCGGGTGCAGTCCCGGGCCTACAGCCTCCAGGCTATGGGCTCCAAGCCCAGTCTCTGAGTCCCAGGCCCTGCTCTGTGGTCTCCACTGCTGACACAGGGCCAATGCAGTCCCCCGTCAAACCCCCAGTCAATGGTCAGACACATTCTGGAGGAGGTGGACTCAAGCAAGACCAAAGTTAAAGCTCCTGTTCCATGCAGCTCAAATGCCTCACTATAGACCACTATTAAATATGAAAATGACCACTACAATAAAACTTAAAATTGTAAGCTCAGACTGAGAACACCAGATAATTTCATACATTGCTTCTTACTTGTTTAACCCATTTTAATGTACCCTGACTCTTCACAAGCAACATACAGAGTAGATGTAGGACAAATATGCTCTGTGCTTCTGTACAAAGTAGTATATGCTGCCCGAATCCTTACTGATGCACAGCTTGCCACTCTACCGACACATTTGATCCCTTTTTTCATTGAGCCTTCATCACATAAGAGAGAGGTCCTTACAAGTCTGCAAAGAGCTTTCCCATGATGCACAATTACGCCTATCGCCTCCGGGGGTGTCAATCAGAAACCATCTCTCCACAAGTCTGACAGCTTGGCTACCTTACGTCACACACCTGTTTGGCTCAGGTATTCTGAAGGAAAATATGCGAAGTGATAGATAACAAATAAACAAAAGCAAAAAAGGTGCAACACCTGAAAGCTGTTTAAACATCTAGAACAATAAAAGCCAAAACCAATGATTCATGTTAAAGTGAATGAATATTTCAGATGTTCTCTAGAGGAAGCATCCCCTAAATGCAAAAGGTAGAACAAGGTAATAAGGCAATAATATTTCGCTTTTACCTGGCTAAAAGGTGATGAAACACCTCCCACAGCTATATAGTTAGTGGCTCTCATCAGAGACAATTAAGGAAAATGACTTTTATCTTAAAGCTGAGGTTAAATGACCAGTCTCCTTAACCTTGAAGTTCACCGTCCGCATGAATATTGAATGATTCTTAACCTTCTGTTCTAATACTAATTGAAGCAGAGGGGGGATATTACATATTTGTAATTAGGGGCTGTTGGATAGGGCTTAAGCTCTGAGCCTCATTAGCTTAATCATGAGGACTCTATCAATTATGCAGGTGGAGGTATGGTGGTGATTTGAGAAACATTCTGTTCTGTAGAAAACTTTTCCCCCTCGGAGTAATTATATTGACGAATTCCTCTTGGACCTTGTCATTAATTCCAATCCGAGTGCGGGCAGCTTTTTTTTTCTGCGCGTAGGAATATGTGTGAATATAAGAGGTTGCGGATGAGTTTGACACAAGCGTTGCCGAGTCTTCTATTGATGGATAATCTCAGGCAAGGCCGAGTTATATGAAGCTAATCCATATGGAAGCTAACACAAACAGAGTGCCTGAGGACATCACCCAAATACAACATCAAACGGCCTCCTGACAGGTTTGCTGATGAGCACAAACAAGGCTTCGTGTCGAAACACAACTTCTCCTCTATGACATCTTGAACTTCTGTCCAACCAAGTCTTCTCACATACTTGCAGGCCTTGAGAATTTGCCTTTTCCCCCTCAAGGCACCAAGGCAGAGAGACAGAAAGAGTGAAAGACAGGGAACTCGGCAGCTCTGAGAGAGAGTGAAATATGAGCTGCAGCTCCTCGCTTGCTCCTGCAACAAGATGTCTTCACCATGAGGACGGTCCCCATGGACCTGCCATATTTATTTGAGCACAAGGTGGTCATACACAACCACACAGCACTCCTGTCTTGCACTCCAAACTTCTGTCAGGCCTTACCTCAGATATCTTCCTTACACCCAGTTTGCCAGCAGGTTTGGGTTCACACCATTAATCTTGAGCGAGAAAGCGGGAGAGGAGATGGCGGAGGGGAATTCGTGGGAGGTGGAAGAGGTGGGAAAGTGGGTCAGAGGACTCAGACCGAAGCGAAGGCAGCTGCCCCTTCACCACCTCGGTCTTCCTCCAGAATCTTCCACATCGCCCTCGCCTCCTCTCTGAGGTGTGGAGGTGACAGTTGGTGAGGGACCTTCGAGAGCGCCTACAGATTGGCTCTGGCTTTACTGCACCAGCCAGGTCCTGTATGCTGAAATGTTTCTAAGAATAGGAGCGCTGCTTTGGAGAGCTTTCTTTGGGCAGGTGATGTGAACTTGCGAGGTTGAAATGGTCTCAGACGTGGATTGCTATTCTGAGATATGTCATGCTTACTTACTGACATACTCAGGCCTTTTTTCCCAGCAGACACAACTGACCAATTGCTGCTTTTTCCCTTTGCCCTGGACCTCCTGACATCTGACTTGCCCCCATGTAGAGGCTGTGCGGATGGACTGAATTTAACAAAAAGGGAAACATAGAATTGGATACAGCTAGTCAGAAAAAATGTTGAATAAGTGTTGATAAAATGACAGATGCCCAACTTAAAAACCTATGTAAACAGTAAAACTGTATTATTGTTATCTGCATCTTATGGTTACCAAATTATTTGATGATTACGGTATTTTTAGCATGTATATATGTACAAAACTGCAATGTAATTTTTCACTGTATATTGCCATTTTACTGTGCACATTGTATTCTTGTTAGAGTTGATAATGAAGTTAAATGCAGAGGTAAGTGAAGAGTGAAGAGTTCTTTCACAAAAATATATTACTTTACTTAAAATTTACTCTACTGACACTACACTTCCTCCCGTTTTCCAAATGAACTCAAATAACACTCCATCTTTCAACACAGGGAAGTGGTGTTTCCACGTCAAGGGGGATGGAAAATATATAGCCATAAATGTATTAAAATATTGCTTTTACACCCCATCTATCATAGTGCAATTTCATGGGTCGCCTTTTTAAAAATTAATTTCATTCTTTGACCTGTTACGAGTGGAAGCGCTAACATGGGTAGGCTTTGAGTTAAATTGCGCTTGTGACTTCATGGATCACATTTTCAATTACCTCCGAACACTGCGTAGTGAGTGAGAGAGAGAGGGAAAGAGGCAGAGAGAGAGAGGGAGAAAGTGATAGAGAGGGAGAGTAGATCATGAAGGCAGCATGCGCCAACAACAACTTTATTTACTGGGACAAGTGGTATGGAAAAGTGAGATTTAATGAGCTATGTTCAACAGCAAGAAGGTAATGGAGTACAAGCAGAAGTCTCCAACAGACAATGACTGGCTGTCGATTGATTGCACACTGTTGGCTGTGGCAAATTGAACTAAAGTAAGCCTTAAGAATACAAAAAAAAAAAGAAAAAAGAAAAAGAAAAACAAAAAAAACACTTCCAAAAGTCTGCTTAACTTTTTGCTGACATGTGTTCCCCATATTTACTGACTTTTGTTGCCAATATGATTATAACAATATGATAATTATATGTCATTTGACTTCATTACGCTGTGTGTTTTTGTTTGACAGTGTTGTCCTTCAAGTATTTACACTAGAGTGAGTAATAGACTACAACCTGCACAGGGTGTACCCTGCCTTTCACCACTCGCATGCCACGATAGGCTCTCATGTCTGTGGGGTGTCAAGGCAACATGAGATCGTCTGAGTAAACAGATATACATGCACACATATGCTAACATACGCCAAAGTAACTGTGTCTTTTAGTGAAAGTACAGTCAAAAAAGCATGCAGAGCATACCATCTTTGACTCTGTTGTAAACACTGAGCTGAAAGAATATCCCACGTCCCTTCATCATGTGAAAAGTGTAACAAACAAATGTTTTTTTATGGTATTGCAAGGGTGGTTTCTGTCATCCCACTATGTGTCCTAAGCAAGAAAATTCTGTCTCTATTAAATCCAGATGGACACCAACCTATTTCTTTTGTGACTTTGTAAATATTAACAGGAAAGACTTTTATTTATTGTGGATTAGTGTCAGTGGGGGATTTCATGTCCCAGTTCTAAGGTAAATAGTGAATATTAGCAATAATACAGACTTTTTTGTTGGTAACAGGATTGTTTTCTTAAGGATTAAGAGCTCTGTGCAGGCTGTATAGTTGCCTTTCATTGTCATGAGGTAAATCTACTAAAATTTCTATTATGGGGGCTCAAGTTCAGAAAATGGCCCATTAAGATTATGAGTTTTAAGCTTTTACTATGGCTTCCTATACAGATATCATTTTTGAGAGATTACCCCAAGGGTATTTCTGTGTGATTAAATACTAAACAGCGACAGTTATTGGGACTACAAAAGCTAAAATGTTAAAAAACCACAATTTTGCAAGCAGACAGAAAATACATTTCCAGTCCATCATACTACCAGGATGCCCCTCAATGCAAATACTTTATTTTATTACTTATCCAGCCCAATAACAAATTAGCAGTTACTAGTTCAAACAAAAAGTCTTGTATTCATGAAAAGCAAGTTTCTTCAGAGATTTATTTTGTCAGAGAGACAACGATTACACCAATAAGAGTTCAGTGTGTCATATAATTACAGGGCTCAATCACTGAGGTAAGCCGAAGAGCTAATGTTGACTTACCACATAACCTTTCAACTGGTTAATTTCCCCCTCCGCTTTCGGAAGAGGTGAAAACGTAGCCGCCTCTTTCCTGAGGGTGAACTGTCTTCACAGGTATTAGAGAAGAAAAAGGAAGAAAAGTCGCTCAGTGATAGATATGAGAGCGCATCTAGATCCCTTCATGCCGTGTCAACCACATCCTGCGGTGAAGAGGACACAATGAATGATTAAGTGGGAGCGCCTTGCAACTTTGTAATGCAGTGTGAACTCTGTGAAAAAGTATTTATATATAAACCTTCTGCATATAAGAACATTGGACAAAGACAGGAGACGAACAGGTAGTTTGTTGGCATGATATACATGCAAATCTGTAGGGGGGAAATGAACTGCATACCAAGTACCATTTCACATTTTTACACTTTCCAAGTTTTTTTTTTTTTAGTAACAGTCAGTTATGCTACTTTGATTTTAACTGCCTTCCTTAACAGCCATGAAAATAAAGAGTTGAAGTATTAAGGTATTAGTGAATCAAGCACTCCTGTTCTAAATATTTCTATATTTTGAACATAATGAGTAATGGCCTTCATTTAATAATTTATTACCAAAAATAGAAGCTTAGTGTTTTGGAAAACAACTCCTCAGTTGTTCCTAACCTTGTTTTGTCATCGTGGCATGGCTGTTGTCAATGCCAACCGAGCTACAGTACGAGCTCAGAGCCACTGCCATGTGGATGTAATTTCACCGGGATGATGATTTTTTTTTTTCTACCGCAAATCAAATAAAAGATTCAGCTTTGAGGGTAGAAAATAAACCCAGAACCGATCTGCATTACACCGAAACAAACAAGAGTGAAGTAAGAAAACGAGAGAGACAAAATCTGAATGTAATGGTTGTGGAGCTATACACATTTCCTTTGATTACAAGGTATTAGTGTCATCCATGGGCCCATTGGCAGGAAATGCTGGGCTGTTCACCACATTGGAACAAACACAAACGTCAATGTCTATTAATTCAGTTATAATCATATTTGAATGGATCTTCACTGCTCTGCCATATCAGTCTTTCTCCCTGCAGTTTTGAATGAGTGCTCCCATGGATGCTTGAATCATGGGGAAACCACACAACTGGATTGTGTTTGTTGAACATCTGTTTAAGGGGAAAAGTTTTCTATGATGCAGATTGCATTAATAAAATCCTGAACTGATAGGGCTGACAGTGAAGAGTATAATCATATCTTAGAGGATAAGTTTCAGAAATTGCTCTTTTAAATCACTGACGGTAGTTATACCCTATAGTGTGAGATAATCATCTCAGCCCAGACCAAGCTGCTATATTACTAAATCCTTTTCTTCTTTGTATATATGGAGATGTGTTGAGGTCGGCATATCATCTTCTTGGCTGTATTTGTTTGGGTGTTTTAATCAGTCAAGAAGCCATCTTTGAAGCCATTCAAAACACAGCCATGAAGCATACTCTTTCAATACAATTAGACAGTTTCCCAGACTGCCCTATAGAGATCTAGTGTTAAGCACTTTTTTGACTGTGTAGGAGTTTTTTTCTGATTATTTGCCTTATTCAATATGAAAGTAACAGTATTCACATGAAAAAAACAATGATGAAACTTTAGGAATTACTTTTATTTTATTTATATGGAAAGTAACATTTGTGGTTCAGATAGTTAATTTATTTATGATGGGCTTCACTCATTATGATTTTAATTCCTATATGTAATAGTCTACAGGCTATGGGATAAAAAACAACAGCACCTTTTGATTACTAAAAAGTTTATCAATTAGATATTGAATAATAATACTATTGTTTTTTGTTCTGTGAGAATTTTTTTAATTTTTTATTTTGAAAGTGACATTATCACTGGCAAAATATAGAGTAGTTTTAATACATTGTAGGTGTACTTATGCTCAAAATACCAATTTATATTTCAATTAGACTTCAGGCATCACATTACTTTTCTTCCAGTGATGGTAGTATAATACATTAAATACATATAATACATTAAAGAACATTAAGAACATTATTAATAGATATGTGTTAAAATTAGTATTTTGTGTTGTGCATCTTGCAAAAGCTTCAGGAGAAACGACACGACTAAAGCCCACGAATGCTTAGAAATGACAAATAACACAGTAAATCTCTTTTCTTAAATCCAAATTTTAAACATGTGGCTAAGATTCAGTGTAACATCAGCCTCACCTAACCCAAGCCTTACCGGTTCCTATTGATATTCACCAGGTTTTATGATCTCCCACTGGACTGCAGCATTACTGTCAAGGTTAGAGAGAGAGAGGAATGGGAGGGCAGTGGACTTGTTTGAGCCATTGTTTCTACCGTATGTATTATGAGTAAAAGGCACATGTGTCTCTCATTATAAGGACAGTCTGTTGCATTGACTTTTGGCTGTCTGATGTTCTGAACCATCATGCTCCTCTCTAACATTACACAGGGGACAGTAAAAAGAAAAGAAAAAAAACTTTACAGCTGAGTGTCAAAGTAGATTCAGGAAGGCCATTTTTCAGCTATGACAAAGTACCACTTTGCAAAATGGAGACCATGGGTGCAGTCAATAAATGTCGCTCAGCAGTGTTGACAAATTGTTCGAGTAGCGGCACGCGATGCCACAAAGGCATTGCTGAAGCACTGCAGCGTAGCCTCTGTGTAGCCTCCCACTCCCACTCCCACCCATCCTCCCAATTAATCAGGCTTATCTTCACCTCCATCACTGCTGTCAGTCACACTGGAAAATGCTTCTGCTCGAGGTGTGTGTGTGTGTGTGTGTCATGGAATGAGGGATACAGCGTGCGTTTATGAGCTCATGCACATCTGTGTGCAGGGCCAGTATATGGTTTGTCTGTGTGTGTGTGTGTGTGTGCAGGCAGGCAAAGCGTTAAACATCTGTCTGAGCTCCATCCACCCAGCCAGACTGACTAGTGAAATATTTCTCAGCCTTGCCTGAGACTAAATGTTTAAAACTGTATCACTCAACGTTCCTGCAGTCATGCTAAAGGCCCAGTGTTCAAAGTGCGTGTGCGCGTGTGTGTGTTGTGACATGTAAACAAAAACTGGACACGGTCATTGAAGCCATTGTTTTATCTGAACCCATAGATTCCACATCATAATCTCAGAAACAAGAGGATGATGTAACCTTTGGAGCTCAGCAATTTCAGGCAGTAAATGTAAGAATTGAGCAAAATGAGTGTGAATGAAAACAGAAGCTGGGTAAAACACGGGTGTGTAATAAGCCAGAAAAACGTATCTCACAGTTCACTGAAGCAATTGAATTTAATTGTATTACAGAGAATTGTAAAATAGACAAAGTATTACAAATCAATTTTAGGTTCTTTTTACGTTTTAATTAGGCTTAATTGTTTGGTTACATTATATTTATTTGTCAGTTACTGATATTATATTGAAAAAGCAATAGAAAATAGGAAATATCTAGCCTGAATTATGAATTATAATTTCTTTTGAAGTTAACCTCCATCCAACCACACATCCATCACACTTAAACTGCTCAAACTGTTGGTAACTACAGTAAAGTTTTTCAAATGCACACACCAAAACAAACTCAGTCCATGATGTATATCTGAATGAGAATGAAATCAGTTTGACGTTAAAACCAAATGAGATAAGGTACAAAGAAACTGTATGATCAGTAATTTTGACATTTCTCCGGCAAAACCGCCACGGGACACTTCGCTCATTCTGACAGTTTTATGGAATCTTTGTTTTGATAATCCTTATATTGGTGATACCTGTCAGAGCGCACAGTGGTAACCACCAAGCCCCCTCAATCTCTCAGCTAAATCTCCCTGTCTACACAACATTGGCCCCATGATAAGAAGGTGACACTGTCACTCCAGCCCACACACACACACACATAAACACATGCGTGTGCACAGCACATGCACATACACGTGCACGCACAAACAGCCTCGGAGGCGTGCAGTGTGCATAGGCGTTCAGCATCATGCTAATTTTCATTGTTGTGATAAAAATAAACAGGTCTGGGGAGCCGAATCTGAAGGCCCGAGGGTCACAACGCGCTCGACTGACAACAGGGAGGTTGGGGTGGGGGAGGGTTTGTTGGAGGGCGGGGAGGCAGGGGATGGGGCGGGGGCTCAGACTGAATTACCTTGATCCAGCACGACAGCCTCACATCACTGTCACCAGCCTGTTTGGAAGGGCTTGATGGGGCTGTGGTGCTAAGTTGGAGTAAGCCGACTGCGATGGATGTGTGTTGACAGTATACTGTATTCAAGGGCACATTGAAATGAGCGGGTGGAAGGGGGGAAAGTTTGCTAAGCCATGTGTGCCATAATTATCCCGGGCTCTCCTCGTGCCTCTTATCTGGTGGCTGGTGGTGATTGTCAGATGAGTGAGGAATCGACTGTGACACTATCTCCATCTCACAATAGCCCCGAAATCTTCCAACGGTCAGAGGGTGTTATGTGGGAGCGATTTCTGTAGTAATTTCCTCTCCAAGGGCCATGTCACATCATTAATGCTTCCGTAGCGTAGCGTTTTTTAACATTATGAAAAACAAATAACTCATCTAATATTGCTGTATTAATATTTTACACGTGTATTATCTGTCCTGTTTCATCATTATGGTGATTGTATTGGTCTTTGCAAAAAACACAAGTTGAGAGACTATGTAAAAGGTTTGCTACTAATAAAATGTTGCAAAGCCTGTGATTTTAGCATAGTATATATATTTTAAACCATTACATTTTTAAATTAATGAGATCTAAATATCTAACATATTTATGATCATATCACACCTCATATGTATGTCCAGTAAGTCTGTTTCAGAGCTCCTCATTGTAACAGCTGAGGTGTTATGATTTACTTCACAGGTGAGGTGCCACACTCGAGCACTAGGTGGTGCTTGAACACAGCCCTCACACACTTACACAAACACACACGCGCACACACACTCACAGACGCGCACACCTACACACACCTCTGTTCCTCTCTTTACGCACACTATCATCAACTCCCATTCTATTCACTCTAAGAGAACAACAAAACACCCCCACTCCTGCCCCTTACACACAAGCACTCACACACACACACACACACACATTCAAGCACGCACACATTCATACACACAAAGCAGGGGAGAAAAATGCGCGGCTCAACTTACAGACCTCTTCTCTGTTCATTTGATATATATCAGCTTCCCTTTCACCCCATCCTCCTCGCCTGCACACACACACACACACACAGATACACTTCTCTCTACCTTACTCATCAAGTCTCAGCTACACGTGTCTGAAGCTATGATATCCATCTGATCATCTGGCCTTTTCTCCTCTGTTTCCTTTCAGGGCTGCTAGGAAGGGGTTGGTAGCATGCTCAGTGTTTCAGGGGCAGGCGACCAGTTGCAACACAATACCTGTGAAAGCACACACACACACACACACACACACACACACAGTTTCTCCACATCCATCCTAAACACCTCCAGCCTAAATACACAGCTTAAGCTCAACTCCCTTGGTCAAATGCTTGGACGACCTACAGGATGTGTGTATTTGGGCCCTTGTGTGTGTGTGTGTAAGAAGCAGTAAACATCATCCTTTACTGTTAAAGGGAAGTGAGTGTGAAAACATTTCTTCAGAGCATTATGTGCAGGAACCTGTGACCTTCCACTGACAAGATTTAAGGCCAGGCCAGGTCAATGAGAGAGAAATTAATTACTTTCAGTAGAAATGATCTGGTTGTGGATATTAGCTTGAACAGCACTGATTATCTTCTATTATTACCAGGCTCGTCAGAAAGTGGGCCACTCAACTGATTTCACAAATATGTTCAACATGTCATGCAAGTTATTTTAAATTTAAACTTCACAATTGCAAAACCTTGCCTCACTTAAGGTTCCTCTGACTGATACACTTTATGAAGTTTAAATTATCGGTATTCAGTCGAAAGAAAACTTTGATTTTGCATGATGTTCTCGTACTGTTGTTGCAGTAATTGCTTACTGGACCGATTGTGCAACTTATAAATTATTAATTTCCAAGTCCAACACTGTGACGTCTTTCCGTGCCCATAGTCTGTGAAGCATAATATCAGCTAAACTGTGTAGAATGTCAATTAAATTAAATAAACATGTCACTGTACTTCAAAAAGGAAGAAAGGTCTAATGTCCATACACTGTGTGTGTGTGTCTCTGTGTGTGTGTGTGTGTGTGTGTGGTTGGTGCCCGTAGCAATGCAACAATGTGATTGCACCAAGGGGAGAGACTTTTTGAGTCCCTGTGTGGCCTTTTTCTCATGCTAACCAGCCAGTGTTTAGTGCTGTGTGTTGTCTGAACCAGGGGCTAGGACCAGGACCATGGGGTCTGTGTGTGCATGTGTGTGTATCTGTGGTTGTCTGTCTGTCTACATGCGCGCGTGTAGTATATTGTGAGGCCGGGCAGGCGCGTGTGTTGGCTTCACATTGCCGTGTCCTGTGTGCGCTCGTCGGTGGGTCTACGGGGCAGCTGTGTGAGCATTCCTGTTGACGTTAAGCAGCTAAACAGTACCAGCTTGCTGGGCTCTTAACCTCCCCTCTCAGAGAGAAGACCTAATGAAGTCCTGAAAGGCTTCCTGACTCTCTCATCTGGCTTTGTTTAGGCCCTGCTCTCCCTCCCTTTGCTTGAGGAAAGCCATTAGCCCATTGAGAAGACAGTCACACAGGCCCTGGAAGACAGGCTTGCACTGTTAAAAAAGCAGTGGTGTAGTGGTGCTTCGAAGACACTCAAAGAGTGCTCATGAGGTGCCTGTGAGGACCTCAGGGGCCCTTCAAGTATCTTCTTGGGCGAGGTTTCGTTGGGGAGCTTTTAAAAATATTCTCAGATTTTAAACTACATTTATTTTTATGACAGTTTGTTCTTTTTTATGTGCTCCTTCTGGCTTTTAAATCATGTTTTATAGTTTGCAATTACATACAGTAAATACATACATATACATATATTCAGACATATATTCAGCCATCAGACATACCAGTTTATTCAGAATACATTTTTCAAACAATATCACAAAGCCAATTAGCTAGTGAAGTGCATTATGGTACATGTTGAACAATTCTGAAAAAGTAAATAACTAAAACACTTTAATTGTTTAATACTGTCTATATATATATATATATATATATATATATATATATATATATATATATATATATATATATATATATATATATATATATATATATATATATATATATATAT
Source organism: Scortum barcoo (assembly GCA_023238725.1). Lineage (NCBI taxonomy): Eukaryota > Metazoa > Chordata > Actinopteri > Centrarchiformes > Terapontidae > Scortum > Scortum barcoo. Next base: position 7,928,579 of record CM041551.1, read on the forward strand.
ATATATATATATATATATATATACATATATATATATATATATATATATATATATATATATATATATATATATATATATATATATATATATATATATATATATATATATATACATATATATATATATATATATATATATATATATATATATATATATATATATATATACACTATATTAATTCATTGGGATTTATTAAAGTCAGATAACTTGCTTAGTATTTATCAGTATAATAGAATGCAACAATGTCAGTATTACCAAATGACAAATACTTCTTAGCTTATTGGGTGGCTGGGTGTACATGAACAACATGTTTTTTTCTCGTTGTTAAAAACCTCCCTTATTTTTTACAGTGTGGTTAAAGGTGAGTGTGTATCTGTTACAACTGGCTGCTCCATCCAGAACCAGGAAACAGAGCATGTGAGATGATCCACCACCACGGATGGCAGGAGGAGAGAAAAAGAGAAGAGCTATGGGCAGAGATAGATGGATGGAACAAATAAAAGAAACTGGTGGGATCATTCCCTCTTCCTGAGGAGATTTCCAGACCCCCCCCCCACACCCTCCAACTCTCTCTCCTTTTTTGCACACATGTAATAGCACTTCATTTTAATTTTATAGCTTGTGTATACTCAATAGAGGAAAATCGGTTCTACGTGGTTATTCCAGTCTATTGAGAGCAAGGCAAGTGAAAAGGGAAGGGGGGGGGGGGCACACATGGCAAATAAAAAACTGCGGCAGTTAAAATTGAATTTGTATTCACCAGGAAGTGGGTTAACCCAGTTAAAAGTCAGGGAATCCAATAGCACAGGCTGATATGTGATGTCGAGACAATCTCCTTTGGGGAGCTAAGGCGCTTGGCTTATGTGCTGCCTACCCGGGCTCATAGCATGTTTTCAGGTAATAATAATACATCATATTGCTTAACGGCATATTTATGTAAGAACTCAGCGAGGAGGAGGCATCTGGAGTGCCTTGGTGTTGTTGTTTGAAATCACCTCCTTCAGATATGTGCCACTCACTGTTGTTATGTTTTCTCTTCCTTATCAGTTTTGCAGAGATGGAAAATTCTATTACAGAGCGTATTTGGTTTGTCACAGTCAGATGCCTTCTCTTCAGGTTGTGTTTGGTGGGGGGCGCAGGCATTTCTTTTTCCCTAGATTTCTGTTTTTTTTTTTTTTTTTTTTTTTAAGAGACAGTGCGACTGTATTTGTGTGTGGCTCTCCCACCACCCACCACCCTCATTCTTCTCAAAGAAGAGAAGCATATTTTCATCAAAAAAAGCAGAGAGTGGGAAAATGACAAATCTCTCGGTCTTTGTTATTGGAATATATTGACTGCCCTTGGTTCATTGACTTTTTATTACAGGAGGTAGCACAACTGTCAGCAAATAGGGAGAAATTTGTTTCAGCCATTTGCTTTGGAACATTTGAAGCTGATAATTTTTGCACTCCATGTACGCACTGTGCGCGCACTGCAGCACTTTTTTTTATGTGTGTCAGCAGCAGCAGGCATGTTTTTGCTGTGTGTGTATGTGGATTTGTGTGTAGGAGGTGCAGCTGTAAGCAGTGATGGTAGCGGGGTACGATAATGAGGATGAGGAGGAGGAGGAGGAAGAGGAAGAACTGGAGACAGAGGGAAAGATAGAGAGAGGGAGGGGCTGACTCGGGGAGACTAAGGCAGGCAGAGAGAGAGAGAGAGAGAGAGAGACAGCCAGACAGAGAGGTGGTTTCGGTCTACCAGGAACACACAGCTCTAGCCGCCAGCAGTCTGTCAGTGGTGGTCCCCTCATCCAGTCTGCTGCAGCATCTGCCAGAGAGGCACCAGGCTGAGCGAGACCCAGATCCTTCCACGGCCCCATCTCAAGACCAGAGCCCCATCAACTGCCGTCTCCTCCAGGCCCAGCTGTCTTCTCCTGCTCTTCCCACCCCATACCACTCTGTCTTCACACCAAACCGTGTTAGCAACCCTGAATCAGGACCCTCAGGCCTGTATTTATTCTTCATCCATACAGCCTTGGCACACCCCAGCCCCTCATATTCCTCTGCTGCAGAACCAACAGCGGCCTCTGAAGACCTCCCCACCTCATATCTCACCTCCAGCCTTCCATCCAACCCGCCTTATAAAGTGATCATACAGACAGAAATGCCCATTTTCTGTCTGTATGATCACTTCATAAGGCGGACTCATGATTTAAGCGTGACAAACATTCATGCCAACTATTCTAAGCAGCCTCTGTCTGATACAGCAGGTCTTTGCACAGGAAATGATGCATTTTTTGTGTACTGGCAGCAACGATTTTCAAGAAGCTACTAAATAGAAGAACTAGCTCGCATCCACCATAGCTGAACAAGCACAGTGAAGAGTTGCACCTACAAGACCGAAAACTGGGAGGCAGTTGCAGTTTTGTGTTCTCTGTATTTTATCAGATATAAGCGTAAGTTATTCTGAGCTACTGTCTCAGATGTCAATAGACCATAAAATGGTGAGAATGATTAACTTGTGAGTTAATTGATAACAAGTAAGATCACCTTGTCGGCACTCTGACGTGTGTTCTTCCAGTTGTTGACCTGTAGCCTGAACTGCATTTCTCTTCTCTAACCCAATCTGTTCACAGGCCCTCTCGCCTCATCCTTTCCTCGTGTCCCTGCCATTCAGCTCTGTAGTCACCGGCGTCATTAATATGAGAAGTAGCCGGTCAACAGCTGTAGAGTGCCTATAACGAGTGAAAACAACAACAGAAAAATCTCTTATCCTCAGTCTTTTCATCCTGCCTCAAACCTCCACTCTGCATACTTTTCCCGGCCCAGCTCAAGGACCGTAACCTTTAACCTCAGACTCGACCTGCTCCTCTCCCCCCTGCACCACTCGGCCATTCCTCCCTGCTTTCATCCCCATTCACTTCCCATTACCCAGCCACAACCGTTCTCCTCCAGCCCTATCCCCATTTAAAGCCCTTTCTCTTTCCCTGCTGGGGCTGGAGAGGGGCCGAAGCCACAGCATCTCCCCATCCGTTAGCCAGGAGCCAGAGATCCCAGCCAGAGATGCCATCTGATACAAGTCTATCATAATGAAGGTCCAGCATGGGGCTAAATGAGTTTCCACCTCAGCCGCGCGAGGGGCTAATGACAAAACAGCCTCCCTGTGCTCCTTGGCCTGCCGCTAGCTTTAATCAGGGCATATGGCACTTGCCTAAACTGCTTGGCTATGAGGAACAGAAAGGAGAGGATCTGGGAGAAAGTGGAGAAGAGACTGCAGAGGAAGGTCTCGAGAGATGAAGAAAAAAAGAATAGTACGGACAATAGAGGGAAAAACTTGGTGAGTTTTTGAAGTTGCTGCTGAAACAACAGAAAAGTGCAAGAAAAAGTCCTGCGTAGTGCATTTTTATCTGCGGAGTCGGTGACAGGGCTATTTAGGACCTACTCAAGGCCTCATAGGCAGGCCTGTGTGGGTGCCTAATATGGGGCGGAAATCACTAATAGCTTTCATAGATTTATATTAATTTGCAGGATTTAATGTGCCTTAAATGGCAGATGATCAACAAGGGAAAACAAAAGTGCATTAGTGCCCCGGTGGCATAAAAAGAGTGTGGAAGGGGGTGGGAGCTTAACAAATAGGCTACTCCATTTTCATAGCCCACTTTATGGCTCCCCAACTTATCCAAATTAGCTTAAAGGATTGATAATTCTTCACTAATATAAAACTGTTACTGAGCCCCTAAACTGTGACTTGCCCTTTTTTTAGGTTTTGTCAAACACTAAATAGAGAGCTTGGTTGTGGAAATTAAATTGAAATCGCATAACAAGGCTTCCTTTTAATTTGATTAATTCTTTGTTGTTGTTTTAGATCCCTAGCGAAGACACCCATGACGTTTCGAGGTTATTTGTTCCACTGTCTAATGACAATTTTCTTGCACAATAACACCAGTTAAAGAGCCGCCTCAGAGCGAGTTTTTTTTTTTTTTTTGCCTTGAAATCACAGACAAGGCTAAGCCAAAGGGGGACTAATGAACCTAACCCTTAATTCCACTGTGAGGCTACTGCTGTGAATGCTCACGCTACAACTTCCCTACAGTCCTAATTGTATAGAGAGGGATGATCAAAACTTAATTTAACCTCTTTGGCTCGGCGTTGGAGGCGTTTGAGGCTGCAGTCATTTTTTAAAACTAAACAGGTATAAGAGACCACATTGAACCGAGTGACTGATGACCTCTCAATTTCCAATCTCAAGGCCATTAAAGTTGCACAAAATTTAATACATGGAGCCGAAGATGTTTTCGCGCCTCGTGTAGATCTTTAATCATTTCAAATAATGGCCCTCTGTGTACTCGATGCAAGTCATTCGACACAAGTTGCTGACAAAACTTCAGACTCCCAGACTGCATCAGAGTGCTCAGAACATTTTGGTTCCAGTGGAAGCCGGTGTACTGGAGGATGCATTTTGGCAGCAAAAAAAAACAACAAAAAAAAAACAGTCAGGCTGTACCAGGCTGTACTCAGCATGGAGAAAATGAACCCCTGAAACCCATGCTGACAGTTTTGGTCCCTACTGTTCCTGATTTCAACAACACCATAACCAGTCTTGGCAACCAACAAGCCCCCAGTACAAATTAGCCAGCCGTCAGTGGGGTGCAAGGATTGCTTTTCCATGATAGGAAAAAGATAGAAGGAGGCTCAGTTTGTCCAGGCAAAGGCCTTCATAGACCATTTCTTGGACCTCCAACTGAAGCTCCCAGTTTTTTCCCCCGCTTTCCTTTTCCTGCTCTCTCATACATCCTTTCCTCAATCTCGCACTCACATAGTCCTTCCTCACTCCAAACATCGTCGCCCAGGTTCCTCAGAGCGGGGTGATTGCTTGGCAGCTGGGGTGCATTGAGAACATTTTAATATTATGCAGAAGATTAGAGCAAACTAACTACATTATTCTCCAATTACACTCATTTCATCCAACTGATGTCTTTATATCCTTCCCTTCGCCTCGATTAGCCTAATGTGAAAATGGAAGGGGGGGAATGCGCTTAGGACTGTACCGATTGTTCCTCTGCTGCCTATTATTTCACAGCACCATTAAAAGGGAGGCGTCTTTATAGCGACTGTAAATAAAACGATTAGGGGCAGATCCAGCCGGGTGCTGGAGAAGATTTCATTTCAGGGATCTGCTTATCAACGTTCTTGGAAGGTTTGGAAGGATTGCGAGGGCCCGCCACATACGAGAGGCTACCTTCCCCCACCTTCATCCCACAATGGCTGCCTGTCTCTCTCCGAAGCCGCATTACAGTAGCAAATCTCACACTTGCTTTGCATCCTTGTCATAAAATAAATAAAGCAATTACGTCCCGCACACACGCACGCTTTCTAACACAACACGACTTGAAATCGCTTCGTCTCACATCCCCGTAAGCCTGCTTAATATCCCGCCAACCATGCCCAAATTATTAGAAAGTACACAAGTGACAATTGTTAGCCAATGTTGCGGATCCGCACGCATGGGTATGGTAATGCTACGTGTCTGAATGTGGAAAAGAAAAAGCTGCCTCACCTCATAAACCCCTTGCTGAGCAGAAAGCGTTTTGATTTGTGGGTGTTCTCCACAAAGCAAACAATGTGGAAGAAGGGCCCAAACCAGAGAGCTCCTCCAGTACTATTATCCTGGTGCTTCGCCTTATATGCATGCAACAAGTCCATAAACCATACATAGTAGCACAGACCTTCTTTGTGGAATCATTTAAGGACTTTTAGAGCACTTGGGCCTTTCATCATGCATAGAAGAGTGCAAACCTGACATATTAAGCATCCAACCGGAATTATTCCAAATCAATTTAAACAGACATGTCATGCTTTGCAAGATGTCTACAAATATTGAATGTAATGATGGACCTTAAGGAATAAATACTCTATATCATGAAAATGATATATTTTTTATTCGATATATATATTATATATTATAATTGTATATATATATATATATATATATATATATATATATATATATATATATATATATATATATATATATATGCTTATATATATATATATATATATATATATGCTGCATAAAAATTCATAAATATGCTTGGATATTAGAGACAAAGGTTAGAAGTGAATGTAAGTACGCCACAAGGGTTCTTGCTTGTTGCAGCTTCACTAAATATTTTTAAACTACATTACATGGGTTTCTAGGATTCATGGTCGTGATACGGGCTTGACCACACATGTGTCTCATAAGACTATGAATAGATTTAGTTAAAGACTAAAAAAAGAAATGCATGCGTTATTATTACATCAACTCATTACATGCTGTGCTCCATATTAAACATTGCTGTGACATTACATTGAAACCCCTTTGGGCTACACTGAGGCACCCTTGTAATGTTTTTTTTTTTTTCTCTTCCCTCTCTCTCTCTCTCTCTCTCTCTCCTTTAGTTTCTTGGATTGACTTCCCTTTTGTGTTGGATAGCGGGGACGCACAGTGTTGATTTCAGTTGTACGGCGGTTGTTTCATAGCTCGCAGCGTGTTTGTCTATGGTGGCATTCCTCAATTCCATTCAGCACACAAGAGGATCCCCTCGGGCCGGGCATATACCAGCATCCTCTTCTCCTCCGACATCCCAGAGATGGACCAGGCAAACATCTGATCTCTTACCCAAACACACCAGCATGTCCACATATGTACAAATGTATGCACACACAGAGACACATGCGCAAACACAAGTGACACATATACAGTCTATAATCATGAATGCACTCGCTCACACACACACACACACACACACACACACATACATACACCACAAACCACCATCTCCACACTCAATACTTGCTCGTGTATCACATTGCAGTAAATCCAGTTAAGAAGCTCTGTGGGGAGAAAAAATAAGAGATACAGTTACCAGGTCTGGAATGATTTGACCTAAGCTGTGTCATCATGTACCGATGCCATTGTCTGATGAAGTGTTTGAATATGACAGATCCACAAAGCCTTTTAGCGTGTCAGCAGTAATTTATTACGGCAAAATTTTCCACTTATGAGATCTGAAGCAGACTTCAGGTCAGGGTGGTTCTTGCAGACCCTTTGAAACGCCACAAGTAAACACGGCAACTGAAATTCTCCTTTCAAACCCAAATGAGAAAAATGACCAAATTTGGAGCAGTCTTTTCTGTAGGTCGAGATTAGGCGGCCTTTTCAGTCTGTTTCAGCACTTCAGGTAATTACACAGCAAACCTGCTTTGACAGGACCTATCTGGACTGAATTACTAACCGTATATCAGAGCAAAACAATGCAATGTAGGCTCACTCTCTGAGTGCGGGGATGCTGTGGCCGCCTGCAAGAGCAGAATATAGTATGATTTGGAGGTTCCTTGATCGCACTGCCATAAAACAAGTGCGCAAAATGGAGAGGATTAAGAGTGGTGGGGGCTGAAGAGTTTTGCTCATTCCTTCTGTATGAGTCATTACGAAGAAGGAAGGAAGGGAAGACAGCAAGATTGTGGAAAAAAAAGAAGAAAAGGGAAAAAGTCAGTGAGGGAGAACACAGGGAAGGAGAAGAAATGAGATGAAATGTCGAAATGGACATCAATCCGTCCTCCATTGGAGCTGTGAGTGTTAGAGGCCCTCACAGCCAGATCTCTGAATTAGAGCTTCACAAGCATGTGGTTTCCTGCAGAGCCCATGTAGTGGAACCAGAATCACTGCGGCCACGTACGGAGCAGGGAGCGCCTCAGTGGATAAGCCTTGAAACAGTAGCCCAGGGGACATCAGGACTGACCAGAGACAACATTTATCCTCAGACCATCATGAGCTGTTTGGAAGGATGCATTCATTTTAGGCTGTACACTGGAACCAGCCCTTGAATCCTGACATTTTTTTCCACATCTTCTGTTGTGCTGCTTATTATGACTCCAGGATGTATATTTAACAACCAGCTACACACTATTAGCGTGTATCATGATGCATTTACAAATAGAAAACAGTTGTATTTAAGGATTTTTTAACACGTATCATGTCAGGATTTCTGGTGCAATCATTTTTATTTAAACCAAATAGATCTAGAAGAAACTAGGGATATACATTTACATTTTAAGGTAAAGTCAGCTTAGTGTATAAAGTTTTCTAAAATACAGCCAAGGCAGCTAATTGGTGAGTAAATAACTAACAAATATTCTAAATCCTTATCCAACATGAACATAATGATGCTAACGTTTTAAAACATCTTCTTGTCAAAATCTCAATAAATGTTTTGATGCAAATCCACATTCAAAATATGGCCCAGGAGTTCAGGATCCATTCTGTTTCCCACCTTAGATATCTGCAGGTAAATACCATTGTCTTAAGACACTAGAACGTGCCTCCTTACAATCTGTGTAACTGAACATTTGTGTCAAAATACACTTAGACTTTGTTTACTGTCAGCACATGAAATTCTTTCAAAATTGAAAGTGGAAAAGTTTCCAGACCCTTTCAGACCTGAACACTTAAGTTACACTTGAAATAACTGGTTTTGAGATACCCATCAGACCCGACCCAAACAGAGGGCACAGTTACACCCTATCAATCAAGCCATAATGTTATGCTGTTTTGAGAATGAACACTAGTTGGCACACCGTGAAGTGGTTCTGTTTTGCTATTTCCTGAAGTGTGATTAGAGGTATTTATAGTGGAAACTTGACTGATGAAATTGACTACTGTGGCTCGCCTCACCTCTCCTCTCCTCACTTCTCCCAGCATTGGATGAGGTAAAAACAGATCATATTTCCACAGGTGGCTGTGAGACGAACTCGCCCTGGAATGTTGGGCAACATAAATCTCTGTAATTGCATGGTATTGATCAGATAACTAAAGCTACAACTGGCGAGGGAGACGCCCTCTTTCTCTTTCTTTCTTTCTTTCTTTTTTTCTTTCCATGCCACCATTTTTCATGCTTTTATCTGACATCAAGACTGCCGTGTTAATCACTGCACGTGCACACACAGGCACATGCGCATTCAGTCTCTCTGACACGCACACACATGAATGCTGATACGTCTCCTGACAGTTCTACGGAAAAAGTGAGGGCATCAAAGATGTATGATATGTTTTGACTGCTCTGACTTTGACTGCATATATTGAAAGTATTCACCGAGACTCAGACAGGCCCGTGACATCAGTGTCCTGTAATTGATGGGACAATGTCAAGACTTTTAGAATCCCTAAACTTCTGCAGCATGACTGCACAGTATGACGACTTGACTGAGGAAAGAGAGACAAGTCTTTTCATCCAGACTGACTCCCGTGACATGCTCTCCGCTGTCTTGTCTCGCGTGTCTTCGCCTGACTGTACAGAACACAAGGCCCAAATCCTCAAAAATGAATCCAGCCACATAAAGCATCCAGGGCATTGTGTAGCTGTTTGTCTTCATGCCTGTGTTTACATATAGGCAGTATACATATAAACCACATAAAGTATCTCTTTAGGGAGGGTGCACATTGAGATATCTTGAACTGATTAACGATCGGCGTTGCTGTCCCTATTTGCTTTTCAAGATCTTTGAGAAAATATATAGAATATGTATAGATTTTATGTATCTGATGGGGTCTGATGCTTCTTGACCCTCTGAAACGTCCCATGAAATTTGATTTGACTTTATAGGCCATATTTTCTTTTCTACTCTGGCTCCATTGTGAAAAATTGGCTAGGCCGGCTGGTTTGATTCTCAATTGTTTAATCCCCACCTCTGGAAACACATGTCCTTCCTGGTCTCCATTAAGTTTTGTTTGCCTGCATTTTTTCCACTATGCTCTGCTCATCATCCCCACTATTCAAGTAAATGAAAAAAAGAAACCCCACGAGAAGTGAGGACGGCAAACTTTTTCTACAGGAGGTACAAGAAAAATCTTATACCAATGAAATTACCCAAATTTGATGATGAAGCAAATGATAAAAGGACCACAAGCTGTATACAATACCTGACCTGTATACAGAACTTGTTCCATCTTTCACAGGCATATGCCAGAGTCTGCATGCATTGTAAACAAAGTGAGATAGTTCCTACAGTTCACTTCACTGAACTCTAAAACCTCAGGCTGCCAAGAGTGACATCACCAGCCACAGACACAGATCTATCTCACCCCTCTGGGCCTGGGAAGGAGGGAAGGGAAGAAGGTGGGATGGAGGGCCGAGAGAGAGAACTTGGGGAGGGAGATGGGAGGTGGGGGAGGTTGAGGTCTGTTGGTGGAGGGGTGGGGTTATAGGTCTCCTTCTCTGCCAGGTGTGCTCTTCACACAAACACACACACACACACACACACACACTCCTCTCCCCTTCCACAGCGATGTCGGCAGTGGGGTGAAAAATGACAAGGCCAGACACTGGAGCCGGCATGACAGAGAGCTGCTGCGGCTGCGGCGGTGAGGAGTTCCCACACATCTCACAGTGTGTGGATGAACGTACACTCGTCCAGCTAGCAGTCTGAATTTTCTTGTCTGGTTGACATATTGTTGAAGTTACCCTGGGTATATATGTGCTTCAGATTCTTATCAGAAAGACGACCACACTCTGTAAATCCTGATGATTCACTTGTAATTCAGAGAAGTCTGTGACAATTTGGTTATGATGCAACATATTTTTGTATGATAATAATAATTACCAGTGCAATTTAAATGCAATGTTTCACAGAAACACATCATCCTATATAACCCTATATTGTTGTTATTGATATTGTTACTGATGAGAGTGGTGGTGATAAATAAAAATATATTTATTTATTTATTGAGATGCTGGAGTGGCTTTGATATCATGGTTGTGTTGGTTGTAGGTTAGAGGCCTTTTCTGTGTAGGTTGACTCAGGAAGACTGCATAATTTAGCTGATATTTCCATCTTTGTTTGAGAACTATTTCTGTGAATGATTTCATTTCTTATTTAATATCTTTTGTATTGTCACAACATTATCCTTTAATTTGTTTTTATCTTACTAACAAGGAAATATATTTTTATTTTAAAAATATTGATATATTGCACAAAAATGTAATTTTATGTCTTACAAAAGAGAGAGAAACCAAACCAAAAAAAAGCACAAGAAAGGGAAAAAAGAAGATAACATGTGGACAGTAATGCCAAAGCTGCATATGTCAGTGGTCACTATTTTTTGTGTTATTTTAAGCTAAAAGGTTAAGCATAAGGTTTGGCTGCGGTACCAGCTGCGTTTAGGTCAGGAAGGATTCGGACAGGTTTTAATCATAAAAAACAGCTTTTGTGAAAATAAAATCTTGACACATGGCAAGTCTTTGTAAGTCAGAATTGAACCCATCCCACACAAAACCAAGTTACGCATATTTTCCGAAACACCATTTCAGTGCTAAGTTACTGCATACTTAGTCGTGCCTTTGCTTGTGTGTGTCCATTCACTGTTTTGGATGGTTGTACTGATAGGCATGTCTACAGAGGATATACTTCAGGCCTGCACAGTGAGATACAACACAGAACTGAATTCATGTTGACATAGAAAAACCGTATCAGGTTGACAAAAACTATTAAGCCACCTGAATTTTCTTTCTTTTTTTTTTAAAGATGAAAAACTGAGTATTGTCTGCTGGTCTCTTACTACAATGTACCAACTTTAAATGAGAAGCAGAAGATGTGACTGGCTCCAGCTTGGGGTAATGAACACCCTATACAGTGATAGGACAAACATCCCTGGGTCACCATGTCATAGCCTCCCTGCCATTAATTACAGCTCAGCCGGTGCGTATAAACTACTAAAGATTATCTAAGGATACAGCAGATTATCTCCGGATGTGAGCTCTTGGGGAAATATAAATACGCTACCTCTTCTTTCCTTCTTTCCTCTTTTTCATTCAGCCCACTGCTTTGTCTGTGGGACCAGGGGTACCTCACATGGTGTCCATTATTGTTAAGTAAGAAAATGATGACTGGTTAAGACCACCAGGGCATTTTTTTATACTGAGAGCAGAATTTAGATTTCCTTTTTTTTATCATTAATTTTTTGCAGATCGGGAATTTGAATTTTCCATGCTCGCGAACATGAGTGTGCAAACCCTCTGAATCTAATGCTTCTTTGTTTAGAAGAAAAATTTAAATAAAAAAATGTCTTCATGACAGTAGGTGAAATGCCAAGGGTGTTTCTTGCCTTGGTTCACTGACTTTACCCTCATTGTAAACATTTTTTTTTCAATCGCTAAATTCAAACTCAAAGGTTTTGTCTTGGCAAGGTAATGAAACACTGTATCTGCATTTCATTTTTGGTTTCCACTGCAGAAAGCTCAGCGGTGGCTGTCTATGGTTGTCAGTGAGGGAACATTTCTGCGTGTACTGTATTCATTTAGTTTGCTGAGGTCGGTAACCCTGAGCAATGATCATGTTTCTTTGGCTGAAGTAGAGAGTACATTTACTCTACTTAGGTAATGTTTTGTAGTACTTTTACCTTATTTGAGTGTTTCTGTTTTTGATCTTCTGTGAAAAACAGGGAAATGTGACTTATGCATCGATCCATGAGTATTTACAATCTACTAACGTCATATATAATATGTCAGTGAACAGTCATTGCTCTGCAGAATGAGTACTTTTACTTAAGAACTGCTTAGGTAATGTATATTGTTTCAGTTTTCTCTCATATTACCATTAAACAGAAGTGGTTACTACACCAAGGGTTACATAAGGGACTAGGCTACCTGACCCTGATTAAAAAGGCATATTTTAACCACTTCATCATTGTTTGCCTTTGTAATATTGTGACTGATGTGGATTGTTGATACAATATGGATCTTTTCCACAATACTTAGAGAAATCTGTGATTAATACATCTTTAAATGTATTCAAATGTGATTATAAAGCTTGATTTCTAAAGAATGGGCCGTTTCTTGATTTAGCCCTCTAAATTTGTTGTTCTGTGAGTAAACCCCAGTCTTTTTTCTCTGAAGTAAACACAAATACTAATGACAAAACAACAAAGCTAGAGAGAAAATAACCTTCTGGAAGAAGAAAGTACACAATTCCTGCTCTTCCATGTGCTTTAGATTGTTATTTATTAAGTCTGGATAGGAGCACATGTCCCACAGTAAGATGTTGAATGCCTCTGTTTGCAAAGGGATTTGACCAATTACAAAACAAGTGCTCCAGTGTGCAGAGTTCATATGCAAAAATCCATCAACTCTGCAATTTGCCAGATAAGTTAATTGATTTCCAAATGTCACTCATTTGTTGTTGATTGTGGACTTCCACTGTTACAGTAAATCCCATTTTGTTTCTTGTCAGTGCAGCTCTGCTCTGAGACCAAAGGCAAAGCGTGGCACTTTGAAAGTGCAGAGCTAACAATAAATAATTTAGGCAAGTGAGATTAAATGAACAATTATCAATGCTAATAATTTCCCTCCAAACTTTTTACACACATTTCTTGCTGTGCATACATATTCTGCTATTCATGTTTTTTTCTATTATTGCTGAGTTAGAATTACTACACCCATGCTATTGCTAATCCAATTTACATGGAAAAGTGAATCTCAGCATGAGCTCATCAACTAAACATCCCCTCTAAACAAATGGTGAGACAACTGGCTCTCTGCTTTATCTTGAACAAAAGGCATCTATGGTTACATCTTCTTGGTTACAGAAACATGACACAGTGTTTTTCCTCCAACACTTTCGACTGATTCCACATTGTGTTCCCTGGGGGGCTCCAGTGTAATTTGGTAATTTGTCCGCAGCTACCTTTCAGCATTTTTACAACTTTTTGAAGGAATGCTGTTGTACAAAAGGCCAGTGTGGCATCACTGTACAGTACAAAAAGTCTCAAAAAAGGTTCATCATACCCATGGTGCATCAGTGTGGAGTTACAGTAACACCGAGCAGGTTGGGTTACAAGGATAATGGCAGTCAATTGTCTTTTTGGTTGCCCTCATGTTCAAGGAATTCCCCCATTCTTTTTGTTGAAGTGTTGGTGTATTGGTGACACCTTTGGATACTGTAACAATACTATATTGAAATGAATGTAAATTACCTCGAAAATTATGGGAGATTATGAAATTTAGCACCAAATCTAATAATCTCTGAATTCAAATTGAAATAGTTTAACTCTCATTTTTATGTTACTTTTTAGTAGATACAACATCTGTAAAGCCGGAAGGAGGAATAAAATCAGAATGTTGCAACACATCTGGTCTCATCACAGTCCCTCTGCGACAGTATGGGCACAAGCAGCTTGGGTGGAGGGGAAGACCACAGAACACGGAGACAAGCTAGTGCTTTGCCCATTACCGACCATGAGACTCCACTCGGCTGATACGTCCTGTCACCCTTCTATACAAATCCCCCTGATATCTGCTATGCACACGCTTACACTCAGAGGCAGGCGGCGGCCTGAACTTGCTCTGTCGCTCCACCATACCCGGATTCCTACAGAGGAGGGAAGGGGCCCCCACGGGGACCCTAATCGCCAAAGCAAAGGGTCATCCATCAAGTCAGGCTCAGTGGGGACATTAGGGGAAAAGGCAGAGGAGGGATGAACAACATAGGGGAGGGAGAAGTAACAGGGAGAGACAGAAACAGACAGTGGGAGGGGAGGGTGTGTGTAGGGGGGTGGACTGAGAAAGAAACAGATTGAAATACAATGAAGAGAGAGAAAGAGGCAGAGCCGGGCCCTCTGTTTGTTTAGGGTCTGTCTCTGTCATTGTGTCGCCGTAGTGATGGGGTTACGGGGGTGTCTCTCGGACACTGGGGGCTGCCGTGCTCTGCTGATGGCCCTGCGACTGAGCATATGTCACCAGTCTAGCGCGAACGAGGGCGCTGCCTCTGCCGGGGCACACGTCATTAGCACCATCTGTGACAGTACCCATGAGGCCCTGGTGTGCGCAAATACGCTGGTTTTGTTTTTTGGGGAAGGGGGTATGTGGGGGGGGTAGGCGCTAGAAAATGTGGGAAGAAAGGGGCACTACTTTTGTATGAGCGTAGCCTGTTTCTTCCAGGGTCACTGCTGCTCAACTAGACCTCGTACTGGTGGAGGAGAAGGGGGTAGGGGGCTGTAGCGAACCCGAGATACCAGCATAATGTGTGTGCGAGGGTGTGAAAGTGAGCAGGCCGCGTGGTGAGGGCTGCATGTGTGCATTTGCGTGAGTTTGCGAATCAGCACGGTGTCATGCATACGTACCAGCGAGTCCAGGACACCAGTATGGCAATGATTACAGCCCTTCGGGAGGGAGGGCAAGACAGGCCCGGGGTCCGCTCGCTGCAGTCGTGTTGAGTCCAGATAGAGGAAATGCTGGAATAATAAGAACAGGAAGGGTAAATGGCCTATCAAACACACCCCTCTCTGACCTCCCCTGAGCCCGGCCGACCAGGATGAAAGATCCAGCCACTTTCTTCTCCTTAATGGTTTCCTCGGTAATCAGCGCAGCGGAAGTGCTCCAGTCCGGGGTGATTAGCCAGGGCTAGGATTCCTTAATCGCCCCGGCCCTGTTCTCATGCTTTGAAAAATAAAGGAGGGAGTGGGAAGGAGGGAAGAGGAAGCAAGGGTGATAACAGGGCCGTGTGTTTAAAGAAAAAGCGAAGGGGGAGAGATGTTTGGATACACGAGGATCGGGGAGGGCCACAAGCTGAGAAGTCAGGAGGTTTTTTTTTGGGTTCCTGTGGATTTGGCTGGGTAGTTGTTGTGTTTCTTCTTCAAAGACACACATACACACACACACACAAACACACAGAAAATAAGATTTAAAGGTGCAAGTTCAGGTTAATCAGGAGAGATCATGTAGGCTTCATGAAGTCCATAAAGTCAAAAGCTAAAGGACTTAATCACTGGGATAACAGACATTCATAAGGTGACTGCTAATCTGTCTGAAACATGACCTCACAGACAGCTGTGACTCACCACAGAGCCGAACATTAAGATGTTGCAAGCGACTGGCATGGATTTACCGTATTTGCCCGGGATGTGTTTTGTTTGTGCTGCTTTTCTTAACGCGTTAACCGATTTTTCAGTAAGACAACACAATTTTAAAATCCCTTACAATGTTTGTCTGTGTGAGGATTTGTTTCCCTCACTGTCACTTGTCTGTGGCTTCCAGTGTAAACAATAGTTAAATACTCAGCCAGGCCCTGCACACTGTTATTTGCTTTGGAACCTGTAAACATGGCGCGCGCATATATGTCTTTAATGAAAGCAGATGAATGTTTCCCATCAATAGCTCACACAATTTTTCACTGCAGGATTACTGTTGATTTGGATTACTGTTGTATAGTCTTACAGCAGCGCTTGCGTTGAATAGGGTGGTGAATTCCTCAGACAGTAAAATGAGAGTCTGTCTGTGGGCTGATGGTGACTGATGCTGGGGTCACAGCATTTATTCTAACCGCAGAAATGGCAGACTGCATGAGTCATAGTTACAGGCAACACACTCTCTGTTCCCACAGGTTGGCCCGGGCATTTTCTTCACCGTGTGTACATCACAAACGAATACTCTAGTTAAATGTTGGCAGTATCGTGGAAGAATCTCTGAATTCCTTTTTAAGGTTATTTTGGAGCTTCCACAGAAGCAACCCAGAAGGCCGCAGAGGAGCACGTAGACCATCTGACACCTTCCCAAGCTGATTTAGTGATCAGAAATTAAGGGGCTGCAGTGAAACAGTATCATTTTAAGATGCTCTCATGGTTTGATTTCAAGGGCCACATTTCTAATGCAATGATACTCCTATCTGTTTCCTCTTTGCTAATATTCCCTTGCTGTTTAATGCGCCGTTCAGTTTCCCTGTCAACAATGATAATGTACAGTGGCAACATTCTTCAAGCATACCTAAACACACAAACACCCAGGCCTGTTTGACAGTGGAGGGATTTGTTGTCATCCAGGAATTCCCCCACCGAGCACTGATGCTACTTTAGTTCCCACCCAGTCAAACCTGCTTGTGCCTTCTATTGTGTTCCCTACTATTTTTCAGTGATCGCGTTACAGCAGTTGGTTTCCAAAATGACTTTGGTAATGTGAACACGCTTACAGATAGGTATCGTATGTGTCCACTTATGTGCATGACAATGGGTGACCCCACCTGGGCTTTTGTCTTAGCTGCAGAGATTTGGCGTCTCACCGTGCACCCTCTCATGTGCCGCCCTTTAAAATTCCCCCGCCCGCACTTTTACCGCAGCTTTCGGAGGAGATATGCACGCGCGCGCCGGCACACATGCGCACAGCTTTGTTTACAAGCCACATTTACACAAACCTACAGTGGTGATTATACAGTATTTGAAATGCTCTTAAAGGATTGCTTTCACTCTTGTCTCCACCAGGTTTTAGTCCTGGGGGCTAAACAGGTGTGCGCCACTAAACACATTACACTCATACCTGCACACACCTCTAGCTCCTGACCTCAACCTACACCCCCACCCCACCCTCATTTCAGCCATTACTCGGCGCGTTTAGCTAACAATGCCTGAATTGCTTATATGAACATGTCACAGTCAATCATCCTAATGTCAAGGCTTATATAACAAAATTTTCTAAAAATGCCCTGTAGCTGACAGGCGAGCAGGTGACGTGAAAGGTGAATATCACTATTAGGCTGCCCACATTTTTTTGTTTTCCTGAAGAGCTTTAACTTCTCTGGTGACAAAAAGTATTAGTTTTCACCCTGTGTAAAGGTTTCCCAGCACAGTGTGTCTTTTGAACCTAATGGGCGCTTTGGAGTGTAACCATCTGAGCTGTAAAAGTCCCACGGTGCTACGACCCCTTTGGACCGCATTAGATAAAAGAGAGATGCATGTAAAGCATGTGGGAGAGCGAGATGAGAGACACGCGGAGGACTGTGCGAAACAGATGAGACAGAACAAAAGACGGAGAGATAAGGAGGGAGAGCTCGACAGACAGACACACCAGGCGTTTCTGTCTCACCATCCTGTAGTCAGTGAGCTGTCAGCGATCCTCCCTGCCTGCTCTATGGGTACAGCCCCGCGAGCGATGGCATTTCAAATAGCCTTATAAATCAAGAGTTATGTTATGTCACCCTGCCACTGCCATTAACACACAGAAGAGAAAACCACCACACTTTTTTTTGTTCTGCAGCACATAGGGTTTATATTACTGTGTGCATCCCCTACTGAACCATTAATACTCTGCATCAGGCTCGAAACTGAAATTTGAGAGATTTATCCTCATCGTGGGTCCAGGTCTCAAGAAAACTTACTGGTGCTCTTGTCACCAGGGCGTCCACGAGAAACCGGCCCCTGACCCATTTTGGTTCCCAACTTGTAGGTTAAGAAATGCGCTCCCCTCCCTCAGCAATTACTAAAGAGATACCCTTGAGCAAGGCACTTGACCTCCAATAGCAGCTGTGAAACTGCTCATTGGCTAATAGTGTAAGACTGCAGCGATACTGGGCAGCTCAGCTCCAAGTCTGAAAAAGGCACCTTTTTTTTAATAATTTCCATAAAGACACCTGCATGATGAACAGAAATAAAAACAGCCCGACTGCCATGTTAATATAGATCTAGGCTGTTGTAGCAATACATTTTTATTCAATAGCTCTCTGTGTGAAACTATATGAAAAAAACAAGCATCTGTATCTGACAAAAGCTTTCGTTTGAAAAGCTTTTGTTTGACTAAGTGACTTACTCACTGTTCTGTGCCGCGACGCGGCTTCCAAACAACTTACCTTAATGATAGACAGATGGCAAAGGAATTCATTGCTACACCACTGTGCCTTGTGTCACCTTCAAAACTTATTTTTTTCATGCCCCGTACGACCCTCTGCACCTGCTGCAAAACAATTTCTCCCCGCAAAGCAAGTCATCCGTACCGTGCGTAAGTCACGGTTGCCGGGGTTAAATATAGGACTCATGCATAGAGGGGTAATCAGGAGTTCTCATCGCAGGATCCCCTGAGACTGATCCCCAGCGTGTGACATGGCTGTCAAAACACTGACAGATTGTTTTACCAACACACGCATGCGCATGCACACACAAACACGCAGCTGTACGCACACACGCAAAATCACATTGACAGATTGTTTTACCAACTCCATAGGCCTGACTGACACCTACTCTCCTGGGTATCCTCGCAGCTCCCTGCTTTACGAGGTAAATACAAGCCAACAATTTGGCACAGCAAGCTTTGTTATTTAATAAAGAGTTTTTCTTCCGGTGCCACTATGGGTAACTGCTAAATCAAGTCAGGGATAATATTCAGGTGTCGTTCCTTAAAATCGTACTTGAGTTGTTTTTCTCATGTCTTCAGTGGAAATAAATGCTACTACACACACGTTTGCTGTCATTTCATTACAACATCTTTCTTGCATATGTAAGTTTGCAACTTGAGGAACTTCATTCTTAATCAATTTCCCCTCGTATCTCTGAGCTGTTGTGCAGCAGCAGCCAGGTGCCCTGTTGGATTCTGCCATTCCATTAGCCAAATTGCGAGCTTTTGAACATTTCAAAAATCGAATAACGCTATTAAACCACATTGACATATGACAGTTAATTCTGTTGCCGTATGTCACTATGGAGAATATATTGGTTAAATGCTTCCTGGGACAGATGCTACTTTGAGGCTAATCAGTAGTAATTGATGGTCCAATTGGGTTAGAGTGGCCTTGCTCTGGCCAGTGTCTTTGGCCTGAAGCTGTCAGGGGGACGGGCACAGGAACGGACAGACTCAGACACACACAGTCATGCTAGCTTTGCCAGCGCTTCATAAACCGTCTCTGGACCGCAGTGGGAAGAAACAGAACACCTTGTAACCACATGATGGCAATTTGTGGAGACGCTGTCAGACACTGTGACTGCTCTCTAAACGGCTCTGTTATATCAAGTAAAAAATGTCTAGCTGTCGAAAAGTAGTAGTAGTGGTAATGTTGTGTAATAGCAGTAGTATTAACTAGAATAAGACTGGTAGTGGTTAAAAAAAACAAAAAAAACAAACCTTTTTCAACTGTCATCTGCAATTAATTGCTTTAGTTTACCAGTAAGGCTCACTAAAATTACCTTAACGCGACCAATCACGGACAATAAAACATTTTTTAAAATTTTGTTAAATAAAGATCTGAAGTGCTGACAGTAACCAAATCAGTGAACTGACTCAGTAACAGTTGCACAGTAAGCAGTTCATTTGTTAGAGAGAAAGACAAAGACTAGCTTGCATTAAATCTTCCCAGTGTGGCCCTGTGCATAAAACACCAATGTACCTGTTAATTTATCTTATCCTTGATATCCACTCATGCTCTCTTCTAATATATTATTTCTGTTTTTTTTTCTGTCCAATAACATCTGCTGCTGCTCCACAGGCCTCAGTCTGCCTAACTGGAGAGTTTTGATCAGCGATTGTCTCGGCTTCGCGAGAAAAAAATATTCATTAATGTCCAGTGAAAACAGAAATATTATTGTAAATATTTACCATTTGTAGGCCAATAATTTGCATCGTTATAAATACCAATGTGAATTTCGATGAGGTTTTCGTAATCCTGGAGTAGAACCTGGTTTTACCTCAGCTGTCCATGATACAAATTAAAAGGTAAACCAGTTGAGAAATAATAGCTTTTAAGGCTACGTGAATAGCTTTGATAGTAACTGAGACTGGTCCCCTCCTTTTTCGACGGAGATAAACACTGTGTACTGTACTCTACAACACACTGATACACGAGTGAACTATGTTTACCAGCAGCACTGGCACAAAGTAACCAGCAAAATGCCTCCAGACCTTTCTAAATGAATAATCTGTAAATTAGGACATGGAAAAACACCCTAATGATGCCCAGCAAAACATTTGACATCCCAGCCTGTCATGTTTTGGAATGGCCTTCAGACTTCACTTTGTTGCATTATACATCAACCCTTATCCTACATATTACATTTGCAATCCAGGGGCAAATATTTTCAATTGTGGGTGGGGGCGGGGGGTGGGTGATTTCTATGCTGCAGCAATTTGATACCGCAGCACTTGAGAGTTATCACTGGAGTGGCCGTAAGCTCCGGAGCAATTCATAATTGTATTCTCTCATCTCATACTGCAGCAGCTGAAGTTTTTACTTTTTTATTTATTTTCTCTGCAGCACACACATAACACCCACACAAACAAATACACCCACACATAATCACATAGATGTCTCATCCCAGCACTTTTTTTGATGATACATTAAATGGTGTAAAGTTGCATCTTGCTTGGTGTGCACATGTATGCATGTGTGTGTGTGTGTTTGTGTGTGTGTTTGAAGCGGGGTGCCTCCACCTGTGCTGGTTGGGAGTTAATCCGGTTAGGTCCCAGTCTCGTCTCCGCATGGCTGAGCGGTGTGGTTGAAAGCCTCCACTGTGCCCTGCGGGGGCCTGGGGCGCCTCTCCAGCCCAACGCCTTGGCTTAAGCGTGGCGCGGTAAGGAGATGAGGCCGGCTCGGCCCTCGTTACAGAAATTAGATGGATCAGGGAGTAAACATAACCAGCTTTTTATATGATCCTCGGCTCAGAGCCGACAGAGAGTGGAGAAGATGGAGGGGAGGGATGGGAGGGAGAAAGAGAAGGCGAGATTCCTCCTCTAATTACTTCATGGGTCACTGCTCCTGCAGGCAGATGTCAAAATCCAACACTTTCTGATGTGAGGAGAGCGCTGGAGAATGGGAGGGATAGAGCAGGGAGAGAGAGGAAGCGTAGCGAGAGCATGAGGATAAGGGGAGAGTAATGAGAACAGGAAGAGGGGTGAGATACTGTAGAAAGAAGGAAAAAAGGAAGAGGAGGTTTAAGAAGAGAATAAAATAGTGAATTGGAGAGAGTGGGTAACAAAAATAAAGCAGGGTGAGAAGGAGGATAAAAGAGGGAGAGAGAATGGATTAAAGGAGAAAGTGAGGGGGATTTAGAGAAGCAAGGAGGGAAAGGGGGGAGTAGAAAGCAGTGGAGGATACATTGGGGGTGGGGGTATGGGGGTGTAACACGTTGTCAGGAAAGTGGGAGAATGCGGTGGTGATGACACAGATTGGTTGTGGAGTGGCGGTGACCTGGGATGGCCTGTGTCTGGCAGAGAGGTAGTAGGCGAACACAAGGCCCTTCAGGTTTGCCACATGCCCCCTGGCTCACCGAAAAACCACTGACACCCGACTGGAACGACACACTGGCGCTGCCACATCAGGAATATCGCAGTGCTAATACCTACATGTCAATATTTCAAATGATCTGTGGCCATCAAAGTCCTAAAGCAATTGTGTTGACTTAAGGCAGCACCTTTTTAATGTTTAATTTTTATAATAAACCAAAGCTTCTAACAGGCTCACATAGTTCTCAGCTGGTTATACAGTGTATTGTGTAATGTAATTCAAATGCTTGTTATCTCATTAACTACACCAAAATGTGCTTTTTGATATTCTGTTTCCATTCAATCCAAAGGGAAATGTTGTTTTTGGAAGAGACAATGTGGCTGTCTTTTATTCAAAGTTTTATTCAAAGTGCTTTTAATAGCAAATAGAAAATTTATTTTCACAGTCCTGTTGTTAAAAAATAATCATCTCCCCTCTTCCATCTAAAACTGCTGACCAGAGCAGACACAACTCAAGTCCTGTCTCCCACACATGCTGTGTGAGAAAATCTGATTTTTCAAAAGCATTCTTTAATAATAAAACTTAATAGATATTTTGTTGCATTTTATCACTCTCCACAGCCTCCTAAGATGAGAGTTTTCATCCATTTCATGTAAAACTACGGCTGTGATGAGATCTTAGAAAGCAAACACTGAATTTTGCCATCAAAGAGAAGTGAAGGACTTCGAAGGATGTGGGCTATTATTGTTTTGATGTGATACATTGATACTTCGGTGCCAAGAAAACTCAAAAGCAGCTGAATAGAAGCTGCAGAACCTGTTCAGTTGGCAGTCACACAAGTACTAAGCTGTACAATGGGCCTGCACAGTATGTTTCCCCATACCCGTCCATGCCTCCATTTGCTTTTGAAAGCAAAATGTATCCCTTACAACTCAATCCGTGGGCCTATATGTATCATGTCTGTCTGCTCGCTTTCAGGAGAGGAGAAACAAAGATATCAGTCGAAAGCAACCATGCTGCTCTTGCAAACACCTCCACACTTTAGAGGGAAAGCAGGTATTATTGCAGGTGTTTAGGAATTGTAGGAAATCTTGAATACTGTTAGACTAAAGCCTCTTATATCGTCTGTTTCCTTGTCATTTCATCACGTCTAAGTGACAGCATATTTCATAACAGACAGCGAATTCAACCAGTTTAAGTCTTGTGTCCACATCATTGTCTGCTATATGTTTATTTTCAAAACAAAGACGAGATTACTTATATATGGCCTACAGCAGAATATGAATGAATAATGCAGATTTATGATATCTAGGTAAAGTGGTAGCTTATACTGAATATACAGCACAGTGGCATGCATGAAAAAATGGCAAATACACAACTACTGTTTTATTTCATCGAAGCACCTGCCTCATAAACTTTGCCATCTAAGTCTGAACCGGTGTGTGATGGAATCTAAGGATGCGGTAAAATACTTGCGGAAAGAGAAACAACGGGCCTCGTGCCCATCCGAAGGCCAAGACAGACGCACAACTAGCTTGCACACACACTAACACAGGGAACCTGAGTTTGTGTGTTGGTTGGGTGGTCGTTGGTTGTTAGTCAGGGGCAAACAGGGCTCTCCGAGGCCAGATTGAGGCTGATTTGGTCTCAGTGAATATGTCTCACTTCCCCCTCAGTGAAGCCGGCATGCCCCCAGGTCCTGATTTACTCCTGATTTGTGGGCTGCCTCTGTCAAAGCCAGGCACCACTCAGGCCTCTATGAGACATATACTACTGTAAACACACACACGCATACACATACGCACACTCGCACTCACCACACACACACATGCACACAAACAGCATATGCATATATTTGCATGCAGGTATGCACAGCACTGTGTTTATTTGTGTGTGACTGCAGAACACGTATATCGACCTCTGCCCCCTCACACATGTATATACACTGGATATGCTACCACACTGCAGACCAAGCACGACAGCTAGATAGATTGATACAGTAGATGGAGAAGAAGATAGAGGTAAAAGCAGATGGAGATCCCTTCGGCAATGACTTCTAAGCCCTGGTCTCCAGGGGCTGCTGGGATTTTCATTTCAATGGGCTCTAAATATTCATCACTTTCCCTCTCCCCACCCTATCTTTAAATCCTTCTGCCGGCCGTTTGAGGCATGAAGTCTCCCAAACTGGCAACCCAGCCAGGAGAAGTGAAACAAACAGAGGGCCTGGGCAGACCAGCAAGTGGGTGGATAAAACTCACAGGCTCACAAGCACACACATGCAGTCATACATGCAATCCCCCCTCCATCACATACACACGCACAGCAAACATAGCACACAGAGCCAAGAGCCAACAATATGCCTTTGTTTTAAGGAAGGCTCTCTTATTAAATCAAATATCAGGGATGTCTTTCAAGTCAGCTTTTGTCTGTCTGTTCAGCTCATTCCTCGCCGGCCTCTCGGCCCCTGACAGCCTGTGCATGAGTGTTAAGAGAGCCCATTGACATCCCTGGATTAACATATATTAAGGGGTTAAATGGAAGTGCCATTATTGTGGTTTAAGAGTGAAAGCGACCCGTGGGATGTTATGCTTCCCACTTGAAGCTATGAATGGCTAATGCTAAGCAGCACTTCATTATGGGAGTGGGCTTTATTGATGGTGTCTATCAGAACTGGAAAATCTCCTCTTAGAAAGCTGTTGAAGTTAAACAGCCTGAATCCAAGAAGGTTGATCTTATACTGTGAGGAGTCCGCAACATATTTCTGGTCAATAAAACATAATCGTGATTCAGTGTTTTTGAGGGTTTTTACATTTGTTGCTCAGAGCATTTTCCATGCATACAGTGCCTCTAAAACATTGTGGTATTCAGCCAAACCAACCCCACCACAGGAAGGTTGTATTTTTGCACCAAGATAAAAATGCAGTGTCATTTGGCGAGGTGCTGCATGGCCAATAAGATGCATGCAAATTACTTTGTAATGTGAAAAGTGAAATTCCACTGTTTACCTCATGATTGCAGCTAAAGTGACAGCCGCTGTGGTAACTTAACAGAATCATCAGGACCTGTTGCAACCATTTTATTTTAATGCAGTGCATCACACACGGTTACACTGTTTATAACACAGGATCAAGTACAGGAGGATTCAGGATTTATGCATTATAGTACTTTAGAAGGTAAAATCTGCATGCTTCATGTATCTTAAATCAATCCATCCAACGCCATCATCAGGCTGCACTGATGCCATGCTACAACTTATCCAGTTTTTTGAGGGTTGACAGGCTCTGAATGACTTTCATGGCCCCAAGATGGTACACATACAACAAAATACCATAATACCATCCAGGGCAACCCTACACAAATGCATGAATAATTAAAACATTGCTTATATTACACATTTTACAGTGACTTGTGGAGAAGTAGAAGGTTTTATTGGCATACCCTCAACTATTCTGTAGAAATAAAAATGCATTTTCAAATACTTGCTTAAGGGGTTTTGAAGAAATTGTCAGTATCACAAAGATATAAAGTCTTTTTGTCCTCTTGCTGACCCATTGCAATGTACTTTTTTCCATGTAACACAAAGTATGGTGTATCAAATCACCATATTATATTTTGCATGCGATTATGCATCCAATATAAGTCACATCTAGTGAATAGCAGGACAGGGACTTTTACGCTAAACCCTGAACCATTGCTTTCACTCAGAGGTGTTTTTGTGTGATAGTAGGGATGTGGCAGTGGCTGTTTATAACAGCGTGAGGATGTGGCCGCAGGTATCCATGACAGTGGGGTGGATCTGTGACGGGGATTTCCAGAATGCATCCATATTGACATGGATCTGCGGATCAGGTGAAAGGCGCTGTGTTGTGTCATCCCAACAGACGTGGATCTGGTTACTGTCATCCTGTCTGAAAAAAAGAAATGTGGTTGCTGTCATTTTCATGGGTGCTTCAGAGTTCAGAAATAGAGAAAGTAGGTAAACAGGTATGTTTTTAAAAGACACATTAAAAACATTTGCTGCAGACATTACAGGATTAGTAGTATAGATGACCTGACAGCAGTGACAGATTAGTAATCAATAACATAACTAATCACACACCAAACAAATAAAGAGGAAATGCCATTATTACCTCCGTGTCAGCATTGAGTTTATGCAGACA
Source organism: Scortum barcoo (assembly GCA_023238725.1). Classification (NCBI taxonomy): domain Eukaryota; kingdom Metazoa; phylum Chordata; class Actinopteri; order Centrarchiformes; family Terapontidae; genus Scortum; species Scortum barcoo. Next base: position 7,954,722 of record CM041551.1, read on the forward strand.
GGAGTTGATGTGGTGTCAAAAAGCGTGTGTGTGTGTGTGTGTGCATGTGTGGGTGGACAGGAGTGTATGAGTGCAAGGCATCCATCTCCTGCTTGCCGCGCCGTGTCTGTCAGAGGGGCACTGATATTGATGAGAGCAAACTGGATGGAGACGGCGTCCGTCCAGTCAGACGCTTCATCATTATGGCTGCAATCCTTTTGATCATCCCTCCTTCTCTCTCTCCCTCCTTCTGTCGGTTTGTCCGTCTCTGTCTCTGCTGTCTCTTTTCCACCATCCAAAAAGCAGATGAGCGGTCGCCGTTATGGCACATGACACACACCCTTTTGTCTTTTGAGTTTTTCCATCTCGCTGACCCCTCTCCACCACTACCTCCCCACTCACATGCATCCATGCACACACCCACACACTCCCTCCTGCCTCTCATCTCTCTGACAAGACGAGCCGTGGAGGAACTCCTGCTGCGTCACTCAGTGGCAAACTGCAGTGGTAATGATGCCGATGCTGATACTGGCCACATTCACACATGCAGATGTGTTAAATCTCCATAATACATATATATCTATCTCTCTCTCTCTCTCTCTCTCTCTCTCTCTCTCTCTCTCTCTCTCTCTATATCTCTATATATATATATATATATATATATATATATATATATATATATATATATAAATCTTTATTTATTTAACCAGGCTTTAAAGCAACAGTTTGACATGCTTATCCTCTTTCTGGCTCAATTTCTGTATCTAGCCATTAAACAGCTGTTAGCTTAGCTTAGCATGAAGACTGGAAACAGGGAAACAGCAGCAGTTCTATCTAAAGGTAAAAAAAAGCTAAAAAGCTAACTAGTGCCTCTTAAGCTGACTGATTAACAGGCTATTCTTTAAGGTACGGAGAGGTTATGTGCAAAACTATTACTTTGTCAGGCGCAGTGACCTCTGCCATGTTGACTTCACTACTGAGACTCCAGAAAGTCTGGCAGGTGTTACTTTTGGATCGAACTGGGCTAGCCGGTCTTTCTGCTGTTCTTGCAGCTTGTTAATTAGCATACAGGACAACACATAATTCATTGGCAGTTGTACCCTTTCCTCACATGTGCAGGATCCGTGCATGCCCCTGAACCTGTTTTGCTGCAGGCTTTAAAAAATACTTTTACTCTTTGGAGCACAGAACTACGAACGAAGAAGAACTTCACCTAGCTACGTGACATGTGTGACACCTGTCAAGAGACCCCAGAGGTCAAAGGTGAAATCTACTTTTCTTCCCGTCGAAGGGATGAGGTGGGGGGAGGTAATCCAATCTAGGTGAAGTCACTGGTTGAGTTTTGGAATCCATTGTGAAGGCAGCAGGGTGCGGCGTAAAGAAGAATTGACGAGTGTGCGGCTGAATCTGTCATGTGTCAGAGAGCAGCGCTTTGTAATTGTGTTACTTTTGAAACACTTTCAAAAGTCAGACAACAAATGCCGCATCCAACACACAACAAAAGGCAGCGCGGATACTGAGAAGATGGATAATTAAATGAGGTCATGGCATGAGAGCGAATAATGAAACGCTCAGCAGTCGGATGATGGACTAAAGTCGTCTTTTAGATTATGACAGCCTGTATAATGCAGAGCAATCGTTTTACATATTTGGTTTCAACGCAGTTGTTTTAGGGCTATGCTTCACTCATTCACATTATTACATCTCATGTTACAAAACACTTTTTTTGGCAAGATGTTTGCTAAGATCAGATTCAATCTCGAACCTACGGGGCCTGTGACTGGCACGGCTCCTCTCAGCAGAGTAAGAACATCCCCTGCAGTTTATCATAGTTTGTCACCAGCTCCCATTGTGGATTTCAGCAACAAATGTCAGAGCATTGAGTCTGATCCTTTGTTATTAAGATGAAACTAGCCCCCGAAGTCCTCGCAGACTGAGTAAACAAAGCTAATAGAAAATCATGCCGGCCTGATTAACCTGCCTTATTACGTTGTTTGCATAGAACATCATTAGCAACAACAGCCATTTCTCATGCCAGAGAGTAAGAACAACTGCCTGTAGATTATTTGTTTATAAACAGCAGCAAAGAAGCCATTAGTGAATAGGAGGTCAGATTGCGAATCCGGCAAATGGTTTATAGCAATTGGCATTTAGTTTTCTGCCTGTGTTGCATGTCTACGGTACATCCATGTTCCAACCTTGAAAGACTTACGAAGATGATTAAAAAAAATATTTAACTTGATTGTTTAGTTTCTGAGACATAACAGTTGATATTTGTCTACCGAAACTTCGTTTAGGACCAATGCACAATGTTAAATGTCTTTTTTTTCTCTCTTTCATTACACCTGAAGCAGAAATAACTTACATAAATGGTTATGCCGTTGGTTGGGTGTGGTTGATGGAAAACACAGATATCATTGGGTTGTTGGTGATTACTGATTGATTATTCAAAAATGGTGGGGAAAATGGAAATTCAGAAATCTGGATTACACAAACATATTTGCAGTCACCATAAACTGTATAATCACTGTTCTAGTCAAGTCTAGAAATTGCCAATAACTTACGTGTTACCTTCATATCCTGTGGCTTTCCATCCTAAATGGCACGCAGTGCAGATTATTTTAGTAATCCAGCCAATAGTTGCAGTTTTGCAAAAGCAGGTAACAACAAAGTGTAAACTGATCCTCCCCGACCTTTTTAATGATTGAGTGATAAATGTAGGAGCACTGTGCTCTTTTGATTTTGTGGAAGGAAAGGTTTATCCTCCCAGAGCTCCTTCACAGGAAGCGGCCTGCCTTGCTGTGTGACAGGCCCAGATCATGTGACCAGGCAGATGAAGAAGTGTTGACAGAAGACTCCCGTAAAATACACATATAATAACACACACACACAACACACAGTCTTGTGAAAGGTGATATCTTGTGAAACTCCTCGCAGGTTCTTACAGAGAGGAAGTAGGGATTATGGCGAAAAGGATGGAGAGGAGAAAAAAAAGGACAAAAGTGGGAGAGCAACCAAAATTCATGCCCTTTTTTTTTTCTCTTTTCATCCACGCAGTATCTGTCTCCTTCCTCGCAGCTATGAGGCAGCAGTGATTGTCCCCTGTTGGTCCCAGGGTCCCTGCGGTGGAGGCCCACCCTACAGCCATGCCCCCAGACACAGAGTCTGATGAGGAGCACAAGGCCACGGAGGCTTACCCTGAAAGCCCAGGGGAATACACACACACACACACACACACACAAACACACACACTGAGAGAGGTAGGCAAGCACAAATACATGCACAAAGGCGAGCAGGCACATGCACAATCAGCCAGACAACTACAGTGCACACATGAACACACAAACAGACAGATAAACTCAAAAACAGGTGGATGCACTCATTCACTGGCACACTTACACACACACAAACGCATACACACAGAGACTGGCACAGTATCAAAAACACAGTAAACCATGGACCAACACATACACAGACCCGCTGGTACTCCCTGGCACAGCAACTCGCTATCACATCAAACATGTAACTGTACTCTCAGAAATAAACCCTGTACCAAATCGATAGTTTCACTTCTTCGTTCATATTTAATCTTTATTTACCCATATGTCACAGTGGGATTGACATCTCTTTTACACTGGCCAAGGAGACATTACAGTGAAACTGGCATGAATGAAAACAATGTAGCAAGTTCATACATGAGTTGAAAAAAAAAAACAGACACAAGCACAGTTTCAGTTACTGTCTGTCTATTTCAGCACTGTTTTTAGTTTGAAAATGTTAGACAGTGCTGAACAGAAGTTTACTTTTCAAGATGTTGACGTGAATGTGATAATTATCAGGATCCCAACAAGCTGCTAGGTTCAGTTTTAAGTTTTATTTTAGTCTAGGAAACTTTTTGATAAAGTGGAAATGTCCTCTATTGATCCTAACACGGATTTGGAATCAGATACATTTATTGTGAATGGTGTGGCTCAAACATGGGCCTGTGAATAAATAGGGCCAAAAGAAATATCATTATAATTGTTGACAGAATTTCCCATCTAAAGCACATTGCCTCAGACTGGTGCCCAAGGCCTTTCTATAACCACAAAATGTGTACACCACAGAGGGACCAATTTTTTGAATTTCTCCAAACAAACCTGAACCAGCACAGAAGAACAAGGAGTCATCTGCTATTGACATAAAGAGCTTAATCCTGCCTACCACTAACTAGCTCTTCTAAGACTAAACCTCTCACCTCGGAGTTGGCTAACTAGCCATCACTCCTGCCTGTTGGCTACACACCTGCCCCAATAGCACCCAGAGGCAGAGGTGGACCCCAGGAGGACACACACACACACACACACACATTTATACATAACCCTGAGTATGCGTGGAGGAGCACACGCACATGCATGCAAACCTTCCCACACATGGATACACACACTCGCGGGCACAAACACACCCAGTTTACGTGTCATTCACCGACTGTCCTTTTGTCAGAGTTGTGGCAATTATGGCTAACAAATACACACACAGAGTGCAGAAGAAACACCCGGTGCGCTAAAGTAAATTAGTAATATTAGGAATGTGCACTCATCATTTGCAGTCAATTTCCTGTCGCTAATGAGATTAGAAACAATGCTGTCAGTCAAGAAACAGTGGCAAACCATTTCCATTTTATTTTCTTTTTTTCCGGTAATCAAGCCATTGGTTTAATAATCATGAAAATAGCAGGATATGGCAGCACTGTTTAATTACATTTTGAATATCATGGAGTTTTTAGTCACTTGGAAATGTCATTTCACATGATATTGGATTAATATTAACAGTAAATGAGGTACATAATATGAAATTATAATTTCCTCGTGGATATGACAAGGGAATAGGATAATAACCACAGCACAAACAAACAATTTTAATTGTTATGATGAAGGTTACACAACATAACGGATAGTAATGGAAATTGCCTTGTGATTTTAGTGTTATTTTTAGACAAATTAATCTGTTTTAGAAGTCTGTGTGCCAGAAGTGGTTTACAAGTGCAGTAAGTTTTCACTGTGCCTCCTTTCCTCCTCATCTCTTCCCCCTTACTTGTTTGTCATCACCTCCTCTTCTACATTTCTATCCCTCTACCTCTTGCATCCCCCCCCCCCAACATCCCCTCCCTCCCGAGGATGACTGTCAGCGTGGATGGTGGCAGTGGTGACCAGAAGAGGGCAGACATACTGTATTTAATCTCATATCCCATTACACATCTTCTCTCTCTCTGCCCCCCCCCACATCCCTCTCTGTCACTGTATCTCTCCTCTCTCTGCTCTCTCTCTCTCTGTCTCTCTCTCTGGTGTCTGTAGATTGATAGTCAAAGGAATTTCTGACCCCACCCACCCTCACTTACTTCACCACCCAGCCAAGTCTCTGGTGTCTAAGGGCGGCTGGTGAGACTGGACCCAATGAGTGACCACAACGCTCCAAGATAAACACACAGTCTGGCACAGTAGTTAAAACTGTGTTGTATATGCATTTTATTTTTTAGTTTGTGAATGCTCATTAAATGTATCTCTGGTCTTACTAGTCTTGATTAATACAATGGAGAGCAAAATTATATACTAACTGACTGATAAGAATTCAGATTTCTTCTTGTGAGTACTGCTTAGTGGTGTTGGTTTCATTTTGATATAAGTATAATTGTTATAAACAGTTGAGACCATTTAGCAGTCTCTGTGCTGCATTTGCACATTTTATGCCTGCAGGTCAGTTTTCTCAGAAAATCTGGTGGGTTGTTACAGCACAAAAAAGAGCATTTTATTGCACAAATAGCTCTTTTACCTTAACTGTACCTATACTGTTCTTTCTCTAATGTCACAGTTTAAACTTTACCATGTGTGTCTTGTAGGAATCTAAATTTAACTGTAACTAGCGGCTGTTAACATATGCTATTCATAAGGCCATATGCAGCTAAAAACAAAAATGTTTTTAGCTGCATATGGCCTTCAAAGCTAATATGGATCAATATGAATAATTATATATAGATATTACATATATTTACATTTTTCTCTATATTGATATCTTATCAGCAGTTGTCAGCAAGCAACCCTAAATGTGAACCCTAATTTAAATAGCATCAAGAAACATATTTCCCACACATTTTTGGTGGTTTAAAATTGGTGGATGTTTTCAGATTCTTTAATTGATAGCATATATTGGGGCTAAATGTATATGTTTAAAATTTAATGCAAATAGAATGGCACTTAAACCCAGGTCCAGTATGTATAAAAACTGTGATTTATCCCTCAGTATATTTCAAATTAATCATACAAAGGGAAATTATATTAGTATGGAGTCATACACAGTGAGAAGGCCACAAGATTTTTGTGAATATCTTGCAAATATTTAAAACCATGATTTCCTAGCACGACACTTAATAGTGAATTGGTAAATGTGCATAAAATGACATAAATTGATATTCTGTATATGTGACCTCATCACTGATTTCTGGACATAGATTATAAGTATATTTGTATATATTTATTTATAGTCCCAGTTGTCCTTGGACAAACTTTTCATGGTCTTTAGAAAAGTCTTTAAAAAGTGTGCCAAAGAAGTAGATGTATCTTCACCTAAAAGAAAAAACTGAATCCTTCAGTCAGTGTGAAAAGTTTTAAATTGCCATATTTTCAGATGCACAGTTTTCACCGGATTGTGACGTCATATTTCTACAGACAGACAGGGGAGATGAGACGCGCAGCACACAGAGCTGAACAGTTGTTTGTGTGTAAATGCTGCCAACACTGACAGAGACTCTCATGCTCTTACTCATCCAGGAAAGGGCAGGGCCAGAAACGGCACTGGACATTATTACATATCGATTTAAATCCCTCCTCCTTTCCTCTCTGTTTTATCTGATCAGACACAGGCACAATGGCCGACTTCTCTCTCTCTTTCTCTCTCTCTTCTGTGTGCTTCTTCTAGCCGCCTCTCTCTCTGCCTTTTTTCTAAAACCTCCCTCTGGTGTATTTTAGATCCAGGATGCCTGAGGCCTTTGCACACCTCACTCTTCCTCCTTCCCCGTCCGTGCCCCCCTCCCCCCCTGGGTGCTAATGAGTTGGTGGTGCTAACAGCGCAGGGCTAGCTAGCCTGCTGATGAAATGTAAATGGGCAGTAATGAGCACAACCACAGCCACTTGAGGGGAGCGCTGCCATAGCCAACCATAGTGTCCCTCCCCGCCTCCATCTTTCCATCACTCCATCCCTGATGGACAGGCCTTTGTCCTGGGGTGGGCATGTGACTGACAAGGCCTGGCGCCTGTGCTGAGGGGACCCCAGTGGGCCTCTGGAGCGGCCCTTCATGACTGACCGGCGGGGACAAGGATAGTGACGGCGGCTTGGGTCTCGCTGGCCATTCTAAACTGGTCCATTAATTACACCAAACCCTTAGAGAAAATTAACAGGCAAATTTAATAACAGCGAGGAGGAGGAGGTTTGTGTGTGTGGGGGTGTATGTGTGTGTGCGTGAGCAATTGTGACCATACACACAAGTGTTATCCACCTCCCACTATTGTAAAGGAGGAACGCTCCAAGCTTATTGTCACCACTGACACTCATCAAAGAGGGCTTTCTGACATGTAAGGTCAATGATTTAAGGCCTAACAACGGGTTTAGTGAGAGCAATAAATTGCCACAGTGTGGGCAATAAATCGCCACATTTGATGTTAAGTCATCCCTTAGCAATTATGAGACCTTGTGTGGGAGTTTCTTTAATTGGTGATTCATGACGAACCATAAAGGATGATTCTCCACATGGAAGTTTGATGACATCTAAAAGGCGTCATTAAGAAACATTTGACTTTATGTTGTATTGGAGGGAAAGTGATTCATCAGTCATCCCAGTGATGAGATTTCATTTCATGAGTGAAATCTTACCCTCTTTCTCAAGTTGTGACTTTATTTCCTATCTGGAGATCCTAAAATGGCACATCCCCCTGCTTGTGTTAAAAATATGAACATATATAAAATTAAAAATATGCCTGATGATGAATCATTTTGATTTTGTTGAGCAAGGGTTAAGAAATGGTGGCAGTGGGCTAAAAATCTGAAAATGTCTTCAGAACAGATGAATCTGTTATTAAAGGATTCAAGATGACTGGGTATGTATTTCTTGAAAACTGACACTTAGCTCTGTTATTTGAATGTAATGGTAATACAATAGAGGGGCTAGCTGCAGCTATACTGTATGTAAGTGGGAATTTAATGTTTTGTTTTTTTTTGCAGTGTATTACATCTCAGATTATGGACTCAAATTGAGTCACAGGCATTTTTCCAAAGGCCCCAATGCAAAACAGCACGTGGGCCTCTTGTATTGTGAGTGTAAAAATTCAGAAATAACACCAAGTGAGTGCAGTGATTCATTATCTAAGTGATGATCAATTCACCATGTGGAAACAAGTGAAACCGCCTAATTATGTTGTGCTCAAGTTGACCCCTAGTCCCTAAATACTGTCCTATAGTTCATCACTTATGTATGGGGTTCTGAGGGAACTTGTGGGCTCAATAACAAAATCAACAAAATCAACTACCTGTACCTTTAAAAATCATCAGAACTGCTTCACAGGGGTTTACTCAGGAAAGAGGGAGGTTTGGAAAGTATCATGATTCCCAATCAGCCAGCATAAACTCATTTTGTACCACTATGGGAAAAAAAAAATGCCTACTTTGACTTTTAGGAAACTGCCCAAACTTCAAATGTGGAACACTTTTTTTTCATACTATCACTGATGTACATCCAGGAACTTTAGATGTTCCACTGCAACCTACATGCACAGAACATAAGGCACATGCTTATGTCACTACATGCTGTCAGTGTGTTCTGGGAGATGTGTAAAAGGAAGTTCGAGTTGCAACAGAGCAGGCGCAAATCCCACTGCACAATCACTACATTTAAATGTTGTGTTTTGTTCAGTGTACAGTATCTCACAGCTCCTGCCTCTTACTCACTGTACTGTTCAAAGATAGATATGCTAATGCAGAAAGTAGTTGGACTACGCTGGTATTGGAAAACAGCAGCAAAACCATCAGCTCGGCATATACTGCATCAAACTCTTGCGTGTGTATGTGTGTGTGTGCACGTGTAGATATGGAAAATAGAAGAAGAAAGGAGTTTGGGGTTGCCGTGGCCCACTTCTTCTTCTCCTTCTCTTCTGTATTCCCTCTTTCTGCGCAGTGCTGTCAGTCTCCCTGGGGTCGGATCAGCGCCGCCGCAATAGGTAGGCCGAGGCTATCAAAGTACACGTTTTAACTTTTTAAGACTTTGCAGGTTGGCTTTGTTCTCCTTTTCTCTCTGTTGTGCGGGCTCTCCTGGGCCCTGGGTTGGGAAGTCTCTCTGGGTGCTGGTGAGTGGCTCTGGGCTATTAAAAAAAATGCAGGTTATCTACTGGGAGAAGTGGAGGAGCCTTTCAAATTGAAGCGAGAGCTCACGACCAAAGACGGAGTTTCGAGGGGAAGGTGGGGAGGGGAGGGTGATGGTTTCAATGATGAGCATGCATGTACATATACACAAGGGACTATGGGTGTATATAATCATCATTAAAAGTCAGCTGTATTTCCACTTTTGCATGTTTTGCAAACCACAACCCCACCCCACCGCCACCCTGCTCTACCGTGTGAATGCGCTCACACATACATGCATTCACACAAACACACACAGACACCCGCCTCATCACCCCCCCTCCCTCCACGCACACATCTGCTGCATCCACTACCACAACCACCACCACGTCTCCCACCAAAAAAAAAAAAACCCCGAGCTCAAAGCCTTTGGGATGATTTGATTAGCAATGATATCTGAAAACGGCCTCATCGTGCTAACAAGATTAAGCTGAGGCCCTGTCTGTTTTCAGTGCTGGAAATTTGCTAGGTGATTAAAACTGGCTCTCTCTGCTGGAACAGGAGCCTTAGCCGGCTAGTGGGACCGTTGCCAGGTAACAAGACATGACTGCTGTTTTGATGTGGCTACATGCGCAAGGGGCTAAAGCTACAGTAGGCTTGTTGGAGATAAAGTGGAAAACCTCTGTCCCTGGCCAGGCAACAGAGAAAGTGAAAAACCCTCTCATGCACAGAGCAGTGCAGCTATCTACTCGAGAAACATAGCAGCAAAAGGCTCCTTTAAAGCTCTGTGATCATCAGGAAACATACTACAGCAAACAAACTAACTTTCAAACATGGACACTAAAAAATCTTAGTTATTATTTTTATTATGGGGATAATTAACAGAGTTTGAATTGATATAACAGACGTATCCCTGTAGAGTTTTTCTAAATAGATACATTTAGTAGCTATGTATAACCTCTGATGTCTTAGATATCTGGTTTATCAAAAATGAATGCAGATTTTTGACGTCTGCAGAGTCAGTTTTCAGCATCAAAATAACAATGTTGTTATGTTTTATTATTTTAATGTTTGCTCTCATGGATAATATTATTTTAGATGACATACTGCACAAAAATGGGTACATTCTGGTTGGCTCTTGCCCTGACCGCTGCAACAGAAACTTAGGGTGATAGCAAATATTAAATTAAACCAAGTTTCGCTGTGCTGTGAAGTTATATTTCTGCCTCAAAGTGTGTTTCACTGCACTATTCCATGTGAAGGGAGTCAAGCTGCAGAATCTCCAACTTTCGGTTTACCATATAGGAGGGGTATTAATTCTTCACTCCAACACTGTATTTATTCAATTGGATTATGTATGCATGGAAGGCCTAATGAGGGCTTAAAAATGCAATTATTGCTTAAGCAAAAAATGTGACTTTTTTGATAAATGTTTCTATTACCTAATAAATGGAGAATCAACAGACTTCGGAAACTGCTTTATTCAGGGCTTGAAATTAGCCCATCAATCATTTGCAGAGTTTGTTAACTATTTCTCTCCTTCTCGCCTCCTTTTTCTATTGCCCCATCCTCGGAGGTCTGGCAATATACAGAGAAAAAGGAGATGGAGAGAATAAGAAAGAGGACAAATTGCATTTGATAACCCCGAATAAAAAAACAACCAGGGAAAAAAATCATCCCGGTTGGGACAAAAAGAAAATACTTACATGCAGAGTATCATATCCCTTAACGATTGGACTATGATAATGAAGTGCATTTATAATTCATAAGGTCTATAGGCACAGGTCAGTGGCGCGATGTGAGCAAGGTTAATCAGAAGCACTGGGGTCATGGAGCGCCAAAAGGTCATCCTGATTTTTTATGAGCATATTGATTATGTTTTCAGAACAATGAATATCACATTGTGGCATATGTGTGTGTTATTGTATTGATTTGGTGAGTTCTCATCCATATGTGGCCTGCAAATATCAAATTGACCCCAATAAATACAATATTCAGGAAAGTCATTCAATGGCTTGAAAACCCACCAATGGGAGTGGATCAGTGTAAAATCATCTCCCGCGGTTTAACTTTCAGAATTGTAGAAAAACTTCCAGCTAGTTTAACTTAGAGATAGAATACAAACGAGGGAGCGTGACACACATAAATTGTTGCCTTTCCTGAATTTTAATTTCACCATTGTGTGATCTATTAGTGTACAGTTAAACCAAATGAAAGGCATATTAATTGTTGCAAGAGACAATATCTCTTCTCTGAGTAATGGAAAATAAAATTATGCCCAAATGCACCGTAATTCCTCCTGGATTTTTCCTTTTTTCAAGCAAAGGTCATAGAGTCATCTGGTGAATAAACCTCCATCTACTGGTTGTGCTTTCTCTCTCTCTCTCTCTCTCTCTCTCTCACACACACACACACACAGACACAGCAGGTGTGATAGGAACCACACCTGAGGGAGAGCGGGGGGTTTTGAATACAGACATACAGCACCTCCATTCTGCCCGTTATCACTTATGTCAGTCAGTTCAGCTTAGCTTCTATCTCTCGGCAGGTACAGTAATCTGAGCTATGCGAGAGAGTCCGGGACGCATCTGTGGAGCGAAAAAGCAAAAAAACAAACAAAGAAAACAATAAGGCCATTTCATTTTATTACTTCATCCAATCTAAATGAATGGCAAGTGGCTGTTCTTGTCAGAGTTGATTGGGAAAATGTTGCGATACGGGCGATGGTGACATGGGACAGACAACATGAATGCATACACGCCCTGCTGTACATCAATTCAAACGCAGGCGAAGGGAATATTCAAAATATTCATGGAATGTTCAGAGCTATTTCAGCGAGGGATCACACAATATTACCTCCACACGGTGATAAGATAAGGTATTTTTCATATTTCCATGTATTTTCATTCATTTTCTCATTTTGGGGAAGGAGGAGGAAGCGTTTGGCCCCGGGCAAGATTAATAAGCATTTAAAACGGTTTCACTGCTAACCGGCAAATCACAGTGTGTGTTTCAGAGTATTGTTCACTACTGAGTGGCCATGAATGACATAAATAGATTGCCCTGGTATACCTCACCAGCAAGCTATTGAAGGCAGGAACAAATAAATAAACAAAGCACAGGCACCTATATTTCACACGTACGTCCATGCAAATGCAGTGTGGCTATCACATACACATAGGCAGAAAATATGCACCTAGCACACAATAACCAACACATATATTCCATCTCCCATCTGAGCTATAATTAAATGAAAACTTGCCTTCCGGTGGCTTTTTTTTCCCCTCAAAAGACAGAATTCAAAACACTTAACCCCTATTAGATACCAATTGACAACAGAACCTAAAATGGTTGCTGCAGCCGTTGGCTAAGACCAAGTTAGTGTCAATAGCTGGCTGGAAGCCTGTGTATGTGGCTACAGACTGGCCCCCGCCTCAACCAACCTTCCTCCCACCAGCAACATGAATAACATGAATAACTATACACATATACCATCTAAAGGAATCCAGAGATGGACGCAAAAACACACATTCCCAGGCACCTACTGTGTATATGCATGGGCACACACACACAGGCAAAAACTTGTGCCCAAGCATTACAACTGTAAAGTGGTTTAATGGCTGATGTTCAAACAAGCAAGCGCAGCCGCCATAATTGAAGCCCTCCCCAAATTGTGTTTTTATTTTGCTCCCCAGTTCTGAAATATAATCAGTTTGCCTAATTTTATTGCATTTCCTAATGATGCTCGCCCAGAGCAATTGTTCTGTGTGTTCCTTAGCAAACAGCGCGTGTCAGCTCACTGAGATTAATCTTGATTACTTTAGCCCTTGATGAAGTAGGCTACAATAATGCTTTAATTGGGGAATATTACCACATAGAGAAAAAACGGTGATAGATAGACCAGGAGATGGATGTTTGACTCCAAACTGCACTAATTGTAATGCTGTTTGGAGTGATTAACTTTGGATGGATCAGTGGCTGTGGCGGAAGGCAGAACACAAACAACAAATAGGGAACCACATCCGTGACTGTAGTGTGCTGCAGTCATTGATGTTGTTTTCTCACTGTGGCACTGACAAAAATGATGACTCAGATTTTATTGTCAAGACAAAGAGAGCGTCCTATAAAATGTCTAATGCACAGACTGCATTTTCACCAAATGATTTTTCTTACTCCTTTTACATGTTTTCAGTTGTTTAATCTGGTATAAAAATGTTTTATAAAATGGTAGAATAACCTCTGTGACTTTTGCTTCCCCACATTCCCCACATAATGTAGCCTCGAGCTGCTGGGCTACACAGGTCTGGTAAACCCATTAACTCCACACCTTTTTTTTTCCTTTTCAGTCTTCTAGTCTTCAGCCCCAACAAACACTACCTCAAATGATGTCACTTGCACTTGCATATTTATGTTTGGCTGTAATCACTCTACAGAACTACATATGCTTATTACAAGTGTTATAGCAACACATTGAGCCCTATTCATATGTGCACAAGGTCGCAGAGAAATGAGAGACCTGCTCTGAGATCTGCTCTCTCACAGGTGGCAGCTAGTGGGCACTGACTTGAACATATGAAGGGCTCTGACAGACTGGTTGAAGCAGTCAGCGGGGCACCTACAGAGGAGAAGTTCTCATACTGTTGTTTGCAAGTCACACGTGAGCAAAGAATATTTTTGCAAGTTGCACCTTGTGTTTTTGGGTCATACCCAGGACCAGATTAGAAATGCATGCTCTTAGATTAAGTTCCTTGTTGTGCACAAGAGTTTTCAGAGAGAGATCTGCAGACCAAATTAGCATCACTAACACTTCTAAAGCTTCTTACTCTCTCTGTCTCAAAAACAAAGTCAATAGCTTCTTTTAAGAACTAAACGAGCTCCTGGTTTAGGGATCAAATTCAGGACTATCCTCATTACCTGAACCTGGAATATAATGAAGCCACCACCACCCACAAAAAGAAAAGGAAAAAAAAAAAGGTTCAAGGCCTGTCACGTCACTACATATGGAGACTACAGTACACACCCTGGGGGCAACACCCAATTCTGCTCATGCAGCTCTCCTGCTATTCTGCCCTATCTTCACTTGTGCAGTATTGTACGTGACACTGGTGGGTGCACACACACACTGTACAGTAAAGTGCATCACATGGTCGGGACAGTTGTCTTACGAGGTGTCGTATGCTGACTGGACATATGCTGACCCCTTCCGATTTTTTTTGTGCTGACTTCCTCGTTGGTGCCTCTTTGTGTCACGACTTTGTGCTGAGTTTTGTTTAGCGGGGGGGAGAGGGGGGGGGTGCTTGTAGTGTGTGTAGGGTACCAGAGAATGTTCCTTGTGTGTTCTTGTTTAGGACAATGCCAGTGAGCAGTGTATTTTTTGGTTTGCGTGTTGGATTTTTTGGTCTTGCTGGCAAAAATAAAGACAGGAAGCTGTGACCAAGCCATGCGAGAGTACACAAATTGACCCACAAAAACTCTTGCACACACACTCACTTGTTGAGCGCATGAATCAACACACCCCGGCCATAAAAAACAGCATGTGTGTCTGTTTTTTTGCACACACTGCAGTCCTTTCACTCCCAGCTCAATCTCTATTCAGTCCACGTGAGTGACACCTGACAGAATGTGTGTGACTACAGTTAAAAGTAAACACACACACACACACTCACACCTCCAGAGAGCTTGTCACCTGCTCACGCCAGGCGAGCTGAGGAGAAGAATCTGGGATGGGCGATGGGGGAATGGGGCCAACAGCCTAAGCGTGTGGACATTGGTGCTGTCTCGTGAAGGTGTGAATCTGTCATTATAGAACATCACAGCTCACACACACACAAACACACACACACGCATCTGGACATTCTCTGGCACGGCATGTGGATTCACACACAGGCACCCTCACTGACATGTTCTCAGTGTTCTCCAGGAGTGATCCTGGAGGCCTCGCATGGAAAAATATCCACAAATATGAGCATGTCAGGCATATATCTTTGTGTACACACGAACACACTCCAGTACACCCACCACACCACAGTCCTTGGTTAGGACTGTGAGGTCACCCACAGTAAAAGTCTACTGTTCATTATGCCACGTCAAATCCTGCTGCAGTGTGGCGGTGCATGTCAAAAAGGCCTTTCTCTGAGAAGCCTGACAAGATGCAAAAGGATCAGTCACGCTGTACCGGAAAGATAACGTCACCAGAATGTGTTACGACATATTGAGGGGGGAGAATAAAACTGTGACACGTTCCACAAAAGCCGCGCTTAAAACAGGAGCCATACAGTTATTTGGTGATATTAATGTATGGCGACAACTAGCAAAAAAAAATCAATAAAATTTTTTATGACATCTCCATCTCCCCTGGCCGGCGTGTCTGTAAGACTATTCAAATGGGAGCAATGATGATAAGGTTTGGCCAAGGCTTCTATAAAGGAGGGGGGAATGGAAGACAAGGATGATAGAGGGCCCCCAGATAGCTCCCTTCAGGCTGTCTGCGGTGCCATAAGCTATTGTTTTATTTCTCATTTTGTGGATGTAATCAGAAGAACAAATACAGTATGTAGTTGGTAGGGGGGATCTGAGGGTTATCCCCGTCTCTGAAATCATGTAGTACATAATCTACATACTGTATGCTACAGAGGAATTATAGAAAAATGTGTCATCTTGGATCTGTGAGAAAATGGCCAGAGGTTAAACTTGAATGTTATTCTGGAAGTGCAAGCTGTGAAATCCATGCCACAACATACATATATACACATACATACATACATATATATATATGTATGTATGTATGTATGTATGTATGTATGTATGTGTATGTATGTATGTATGTATGTATGTATGTATGTGTGTGTGTATATCTATATATCTATATATATATATATATATATATATATATATATATATATATATATATATATATATATATATATATATATATATAAATAAATAAATAATAGAGACAATGCAAGAATGGGATATATATATATATATATATATGTGTGTGTGTGTGTGTGTGTGTGTGTGTGTGTGTGTATATATATATATATATATATAAATACAATAATAGAGACAATGCAAGAATGGGAAATCATATCTGAAACTCACAAAATTTTAGATGTCAGAGAGAAGTAGAATAAATTAACATTTTGGGTAGCCATGTTTGGTTTAAAGCTCTTACTGAGTGCACTCATGCTGGATATGGACAATTTACTTAACTGCATGTTTCCTTAATCTATGGGTAAACAGTTCAAGTGCACTTGCTTAATGCATTTTGCCATAGTATGCCCACTTGCTGCTCTTCGAGTGTGGTTTTTCTCGCAGAATTAGAGTGGATTTTGTTCTAATCTTCTGGGTTTACTCCGCGTACAGTCCAACTGCAGCTTCGGCTTACAGGAATTTTTGACAGTTGACAGTCACCCCTGGTTGTCTTGTTAGAGCTCAGCAAAGCAAGCCCAAACACACACAAACACACTCACATACACACACTCACACATAGAAGAGGAAGGAGAGCCAACTGTACACTAAATAAACCTGCTTGTCATAATAATGATGAGAGCCGACTCCATTATGTTCTTTTGAGTTTATTTCTCTGATTTACTGCAGTCAAAGCGACGCGTGCCTGGGACGGTCTCCAAGGTTGCTGTCAGGGGGAATTTAATGTCCTTGGCTTTAGCGTCTTTCTGGGAGCCTGTCACATCGGCTCAGCGCTGACTGGCATACCAGCCGGGACCTCTGGCATTGTGAATATTAATAGAATATTGATACCGCCAAAACACTGCGGTGGGATTCTCATGTCTTCTACCCCTTTCCCTCTCTCCAGGACTTTACCCCCCTTTTTCCTTCCTCTCTCTATATGTTTGTGCTCATCTTTCTTCCTAATTTGATGAAACCTTACACTTCTATGATTATGCAAAAACCCAATTAATTACTGCATTTGCTGCCTTCACTTTATCATTAAATTAATTAGTAATTAAATAAAAAAAAATTACGGGTGTGTTTAATGCTTCAATCATCAGCAGAAAATGCTGTGGTCAGTGGGAGTTCACTGGTTGAAAGCAATGTGGATGAGACCATTTACTCACCATTTACTCATACACACCACCACCACATCTGTCACAGCAGTTGCATAAAGCACACTATGCATGTACCTTCATGTGGACGTTTCTTAGAAGCAATGACTCAGCCACAAAGAAACTGGGAGCTCATCCAACTATCTCTATTCATGTTTCCCCCAGTGCTGTTACACCAACCAGTACTGGCATGACCACAAGTGCTTTAAACCCTTCTCATAATATTACTTAACTGATGCTGGTTTCCTTTCCCAGG
Organism: Scortum barcoo; assembly: GCA_023238725.1. NCBI lineage: Eukaryota > Metazoa > Chordata > Actinopteri > Centrarchiformes > Terapontidae > Scortum > Scortum barcoo. The sequence goes on from CM041551.1 coordinate 7,972,386, forward strand.
CTCATTGTGGATGCCATAAAGGGGTAGTAAAGTGTGGGAGTATTTAAACGCCATATGCTGCAGTGAGAAATTCAACTGCCAAAATACATATAGTGAACAGAAATGTCAGTTTGTTATGTGATTTTTCACATGCCCAGTTCCCAATGTATGAGCACTAAAATTTCAATCAATCAAGGCCCCACCTGGTTTCAAATCTTTAGTATTTCTCTATAACATTTCCTGAGTAAATTACCAGCAATGAAATAAACCTTATTAAGTATTATTTTCTGAAATTTCAACATTAAAAACCTTTGCCTGTTCTGCTTCATCGTGTGCATTTCTGTTTTTTTTTAAATAAAATTTTTAGGCAATATTAGTCAATGATCACACAACTGTAATCACAGCCACATTGGGGCATAGAAATAGGTAACATCACCTTTTTTTAACTAAGCGCTGCCCTCCTCAAATCTGTATATACAAAAAGAAAAGTCTCATGGAATTTTTTTTTTTTTTTTTTTTTTCACAAATGTGTTCATGTAGGATCCCACTCTTACTCAGTTTACTGAGAACTGGTTTTTCGGGCCTTTAAGTGGCTTTTTGGACCATAAGTATGAAACTCAAACTTTGAAAATATAGTTACTCTGAGGCAAACAACTTCACTGTATCCCCTTATAATTTTGAGCCACATGACAAATTCTAACATATTTAATCACAAGGGGCATTGATTTTGATGTAAACATAATTATCAAAGAGCGTCAGACTAAATTGGCCTGACAAGATAGAGAGTTCATTATCAGCCAAAACACTTGGGAGTGTGTTACTCTAATTAATTTTCTATAATGAACCCGATGTTTTTGTTAAGCTCAGAAATACCTCAATGACACATTGTTTACTGGGAGCCCTCGGCCCAGCTCCACTGGGTTTTGCTTGCTTGCCGGCTTATGTATTGCGGTATCCTGGTGCACATTCATGTTTTATCAGCAGTTCTGAAAGTGCGAGTTAATTTAATAATGAATTCGAAAAATCTGACATCATGTAACAGGATATTATGACCAAAAAAAATAAAAGATTCGCTAAGGTTATTGTACTCAATAACTAATAGCAATACTTCAAAAAAGTGGAAGTGAAAGCCTTAATTTAAGGCCTTGGATCGTCTTTCACCTCTTCCCTTTTGGTCAATTCAGCACTGTCCCCTTGCTGCATGCACTCTCACTTACCGCACCAGGTGGCGTTGGCATCAGAAACCATTTTCAATAATTGATTCCGCACTCTAATTGAACAGCACGACTGAACGACATAGCTCATTACTTTACTCATTAGTTAATTATCGGAGAAGTAGGACAAGTCAATAAAAGTGAAGGCAGTAAATTCCGATACTAATTAGCCGCGCTTCCTTCAAGACATATTTAAAGGCAGATTAGTTACCTGAATGTCCCGCGACGGGATAGGAGGGGGCTGGTTGGTGCTGGTGGTGGTGGTGTGGTGGCTGTAGGGGGAGGGTGGCACGCAGGAGTGTTGGCTAAGGTTAGCTGCTTGATATCATTAAAGTGGGAGAGATCGTAGTTACAGCAATGTGATGGCTTTTCAACCACACGGGGATTCGAGGGAAGAGAAGTTAGGAGTGGGAAATTAGTGCAGGGACAAATCTGAAAGGCCCAAAAATTACGGAATTTGCTGTTTTCCTTTTTGTCAAAGTTAGTTTGTGTTACCATTCATCAGTTTTTATTCATCTCTCTTTTTTTAAGTAAATAAATGAACGACGTAAAGTGACAGGTAAAAATGCAATACTTCATGTCCACAAATACGTTTTAAAAATGTTTGTCGGCTAGGTAAATAAATCAGTAAATAAATGAGCAAAAACAAAATATGATGAAAGACACAGTAAAGAAGCATATAAAACTGCAATATCCCTTGTGATTACAAGCTGTACGGGACAATATAATTATGTGTGACTCGTCAGTAATATCAACTGGGATTGTGTCTTTGACATATTGCCCCAGATTGATTAATGGGGAGAATTGATTAAAACAATTTATTCCCTTTCATTATGAGCCTCTCTGCCTCTATTTGTTTTCTTGGCTAACGCTGCCGATAATAACCGTGTGACATATTGGGCCCACTGTGAATAGCCGTGACTGGGTTCACGCACTCTTAACAGGGGGGATTTGCAACAGTAGCGCAGATGCCCCGTCAGCCAATCACGAGGCAGGAGAGAGGGCCGGGCGAAGCGGGCGCCTGTCTCTTTTTCACATGCAAATGCTACAATGTGATAATAAACACCTGACATGGAGCATGACTGAATTATCCTGCCTGTTTAATCAAAGGCTCTCCTTATTGCGGCTCCCAACCCCCTGTCACCTTCCTCTTTCTGTTCTATTTCATCATCCTCTCCTTCCTTTGTTTCTCTCCATTTATATTTCCCTCCACATACCTGTCGATACTTTTCTCTCCTCACTTTCTCTCTCTCTTTTCTGCACATCCACTCCCTGGCCTGTTAATTTCTCTCCCCTCCCTCCCTCCGCTTCTATCACTCAGCTGTTTTCACAGTCATACATTATCACTTTTTCCGTCAATTGGCTTTAACCGTGCTAAGTTTTGTGAAGAACCATTGGCGGGGGCCCCTTGGGGACGAGGAAATGACAGAAGGCGGCCTTTATTTACCTCTGCGGCCCCTACCGTGTCGTCTGCTTAATCATGTGGCTAATCGACAACACTGTCTCCCCGCTCGCCCGCACCCGGACAATGGGGAACCTCATTCATATTTAATACAATGGAGTGTTTAAGTCATTGCACGCGTCTGAGGAGGAGGATATTGTGTTTCATTGTGAAGGGCTCCACAGGGACCTCCTCCCTGCCCACCCAGACCTCCCTATCTGCCCTCCTCCTCCCAACTAGCATATGCTTGGCACTTCTGGTGTTAAGCAGGCGGGACCCGGCCAGTGCAGCTGGCTGGACGCAAGGGCCCCGGCCTGGTATCAAAGCCTTAATTCCCATGATTAATTCAAATGGTTAATTCTGCTTTATCATGGCTTAAGAAAAATTACCAAGACAAATATGTACTCCACTGAAGAATGAATTACGTGGAGGTGTGTTTAATAATGCAACAGGGCGTATAATAGGGGCTCTTTTCCTCGCACTAATCTCCTCGCCACCTCCACTTTAGAGAGCGTGGTGTTAAATGCTGGGCGCCATGTGCCGCCTCTGTTCTTTAATAGTTCTAAAAAGGGATTTATCCCACAGAAAAGATCATTGTGGGCTTCATCTGTTAACGTCTCTGTCGCTGCTTAACCACTCCAAAACCGCTTGAAATGGCATTGCAGTAGTCCGGCTTGAAAACTTACATAACTGCAAACCTCTACTAATGTGAGCAGCTGTTGTCTACACGTCGTCCCTCTCCCTGTCAGTTTCTCCCTCCCTATCTCTCTCTCGCTGTCTTCTCTCCTCCCTGTTTCTTTAAAAGATTAACCAGGGTCATTAAGGACACAGAGAAGGTTCATTTCGTTGTTACGAGTGGCAAATTAATCATGGGGGGATGCCATTTAATGACACACTTCCCTGGACTGATTACTTGTGTTCCTGCTAATTACATTGGTTAACTACAGTGCACCTATGAAGGTCCTTTTGGTATTTGGTCCCTCAAGTCCACGGGCCTCCTTAAAGACACACTCACGCTTTATTTTCTCCTCCGAGCAAATTAAAGAACATAAAAGAAACAGCTGTGTACGGCGCGGTGCCCCGATGAGCCCATTACTGACACGCCTGCCTGTTTCACGGAAGGAACTTAACTGTGTCCTATAACCTTAAAACGAGGGCACGCCGCTCGCTGCAGTTTTACTGTCGCAGTGCTGCGGCGGTTTTTCCTCCCCATCTCTCACTCCTTGTCTAAATGAAAAGAGCACAAAAGCTCGGTGTCATTAAAAACCACCACCATTAGGGCCGGCTGGCTTCATTTGTCCTCCATTATTACTGAAGACGGCTCAGCCTTCAGAGCCTCAGAGGTGGGGAGGGGGGCGATAGGCAATAGAATACAGGTTAGACAGAGGGCCACAGCCCAGTTAATAAGGGAGGGAATCTTGGGGCAGGTAGGGGTCAAACTGGACACTTCCTAGCATGCAGTGAAGAGCCATTCGTCTGAATGGAAATGTCAGCAGAGACCATCAGGTCAACAGCTCCAGGCTAAGTTGGACCTGGGTGTGACTCCTGACACTCAACAGTGGACAGGGGCCAGATAATGGGTTTAGGACCCTGATGGCTATCTCCTCAACTCTGGCTTGTTTTCATTCCTCTCCTCCCCTGCCCCTCCTTCCCTATCCCTCCTCCCTCCCACCACCACCCCCGTCCCTCTAATGACAACTGAGGAGAGGTTAAATGGTGTAATTCCACAGAGATTTTTGGGGGGAGAGGATACGTGACAGATGTATCGCGATAAACGTGATGCTGGCGTTGCTTGGAAAGAGCAACTCAGAAGCCAGGGACAAGAATGGGAATGTCGTTTCCTTTGTGATGTATGCCAGTACTATTTATAGTGTGTGTGTGTAAACAACCAGAAGTCCCGCCTCATGACTATCATAATTGGTAGGTTTATTTATTTATTTTTTTAAGATCACAACCCAGACCTCAGATGACACTCAAATGATTCTTTTGCTAAGTGCACTGATCTGAGGCAAAGATGTTTTTCTTTTAAGTGTAATTGATTCCAGTTATTGATTTATCTGTTTTCAGTCACCCCTATTTAAAACATTAATTGCTTATCAATTTCAGTGAAATTGCAGTCATTTAGATGTGTGTCAGATGTGTGTTGAAATGATATCTTTCATTTGATGATTTTAATCAAAATCATTTTAATCCCAAGGAGGGGAAGTACTTTTATGTGAAATGTGGAACATATTTTTTTTCAGGAATGCAACCCCTTTGTGTGGAAAAAAGCAGACAAATATCCACATCTTCCTCATGTCAAAATCTGTCATTTGGATTCCTTTGATTTTTTTTTCCCTCTTGCTCATATTGAGGCGGCTTAGAGGAGATCCTGAAAAGACCTTTTGAAATGGACCAGAGCTGGCAGTCTGGCTATTTGGTAACCCCCTCCTTTTCCTCAGCCTGTTTTACAATCTCATTAAATCGGCCCTTTGTTTTGCCACTTTCCAAGCTCTGATCTCTGGCTTAGGACGAGTCAAGAGGCCGAGACAGTTTGAAAAAGGCTCCCTCCGCCACAAAGAGGCCGCTTGTTCACAATCATTCCCGTCTTCAACGCCACCCAGACAAAAAAGAGAGGGTGAGAGCAACAGGGTCATTCACTGGCGCGTTATCGTGAGAACTTAATGAAAGTTTTATAACTCTTGAAATGTTTATGACCTTCCCACTCAGCAGCTTGTCCCACCAATTAATGGCAGATTCTGACAAGAGCCCGTGAGCTCAGCTGGTCCTACAGGCAAAACAAGGACAAAATAGTGGTGAAAAATATTTCAAATATTTGACATTTATTTTGAATCAACTCTGAAAATATCATTGGAGAAATGAGAGGATTCTCCTCTTTTAATCTAGGTGAGACTATCACCACCTGGCCAGTATTTTTTTTTTTTTACTTCCAGATAGTGTATATGCCATCAGTACTTTACCTTGGCTGTTTAGTTGCTACAGGGAGGCATGGCACATAGAGATATTATAATCTCTTTGGCAGCCCAGGCCTCTCAGGCACTGCTAACAAAGTCTTGCTCCTCTTCCCTGCCCAGCAGCTTTCCAGCTCTTGATAAATGCTGCTCTATTGTGGCCTTATTATGCAACATTCCACTCCATTATGTCACTATGTTTACAGGGTGTAAAAAAAAATAGAGAATAGAAAAGGCCACAATCAAAGAGAGATTCTGCTGCTGTTACTGCATCATGTTAATATCCACATAACGCATTCAGAAGCGTTGCATCACAGACCAAAATGAACGCTGAATGCAGCCTCTTCCACTCAGTAGACAGTAGTTACTGAATTACTCCTCTTGCAAGGACTTAGCAGAGATCCATCTTGGTACCGTGAACCTGTCATGGGGCAATGAAGGGGAATCCAGCGCCCATCTGAAACAAATGACAAAGTCTATCGCCCAAGGCCCCTCTCTCCCTCTTCTTAACAGCTATGCTGAGAAGCCATCACTGTCCACAAAATATGATAAAACCCATGCCATAATAGGATTCATAAACATGCCCAAATACAATTTGCTGAGATGTATTTCAGGAAAAGACAATCATTTACAACTTCTGAGGGGGATTTAGAATAAGTATGTTTGTATGCAAATCCGGCAAACACGTTTTATGTACTCCGCTCCCACAGATCATGAAAGCGCATTAGATTTATGGCAATGTGTGTGCATAATTGTGAAGATGGCAGGGTGGGGGAAAAGAGGAAGAAGAAGAAGAAGAAGTCTCGGGATTTATACTGAGACCTTTTTGGGGGTTTTGATTAGTGTAGAACGAGCCCAGCTTTCATGCCCCCGACATGGAAAACAATCGCTGCCACTTGGCTGAGTCCTGGGCATCCAGGCCCCCTTTGCTTCCACATGGGATGCCGCCAACATTTGCTTTTGGCAATAAAGATAGCTGAGGACAAAAGACAGACAGCAAGTACCTCTTGGCAAATTCTTATTTGAAAGCAAGCCTTCTTAATTTGTAGTTGTTTTTTTGTTTTTTTTCTTAAAAACAAGAGCATTTATGAGTGAAAACTTTAACAAGGGGAGATATTTTTTCACCATTACTTGACATTACTAATATGAAAATTAGATAGTCCACTATTAAAATAGGTTAATGTACCTGGGCAATTTAGTTGAGGGCACTTTGATTTAGCTTTTTTTAGCCACATGACTCCTACAGCCTACTATTATTCATATCACAAAACACAAATTACAACTTTTCTACTTTTATCAAGATATGTTTGTGTCCCTGTGATATTGCTGATGTTGGAACCTTTGCAACATTAATTTGTGTAATCTGGTAATATTTAGGGTCTTATCAGATTCTCTAGTAAAGAAACTAAAGGATCTTGATTGGCCCTCTATAAAGATGCCACTTTAAAAAAAAAAAGAAAGCGTTATAATGTCTAATGACTTTATGCTACCTTGGCCTTATGTAAACACCATTAGAAAGTTTAATCCAATAAAGTCCAATTTACAAACTCATTTATTACCAATAAAGGAGAGGAGAAACACCTGCTTCATGCCACCTTAACCTCATTTTGAGATGTGTTTTCTTTTCTCTCCCTCACTCTGTCTGGAGAGACTGTTATGTGCAATGTGGCATGAATTTGGGTGTCTGAGACAGCAGCCTCCTCTTCCTCTATATCAACCACTGGTGGGAGAGACGAAGGTAAGGAGTGTGTGTGTGTTTGGGGGGGTTGACCCAGGAATCTGGAGGTTTTGGAATGAGAGTTCAAAGAAACTCCCCGCAGCCTATATAAACCACCCTCAATTGGCACAAAGAGGAAACTCAATTTGCAGGGAGCTGCGCTGTATACTTTTTATAGAGGAACTTTTAGTCATTAGGCCATATACTCCATCTCGCTCAAAGAGCCAGGCGACACGGCAGGAGGCCGCAACGTGCTTCTTCTACAAAAAAGCAGGACAGACCCCCCCCGCCGCACCACTCCAGAGAAGAAAAAATTCTCTTAATGAGAGCCCAGTTAGTTCCTGTGTCTTCAGATGGTGTCCTGTTTGTTCAGCAAAGCAGGGGGATCTGTGTTAACCCTTCCACAACGAAATCTGCTTAGAAGGTGTAATCCTATCTAGTATGCATGTAGCAGTCTTCAGGCGGGGCTGTGCAGGAAAAACAGCCAAAGATGCTGTATCAAATTAAACATATGTGTGAAAAAAAGCACACTCTTTTGGGCAACAATCAGGCCGCATTGAAAGAGAATGAATTTCTTCTGAAAATCTAGTTTAAGGTTGTCATATTCATTTTAGTCAAATAGGATTTGAGAACAAAACACAGTTTGAAACATGACAAAAACAGACCCAATAGTTGATCTGTTTACAAAAACATTATTCGCTGTGCATACTGAAGGAGTTTCATCAAAGCACGTCCATAAATGCTTAAATGAAAGATAATGAAACACATTCAATTTTAAATATAACATATATTTATTTACATATTATTGCTTTAAGTATTTAAATATATGCCATAAAAATGAAACAAAAAATGTATTTGCTTAATTTTGAAATTAGACTATTTATTTTTTATTCAACAAAATCTTACACCAGGATGGTCATGAGATGAAATCGCACAGTATTTGTATTTTATTATTTAAGGAGTTTAAAAATTTGTCTGGTGATCCTTTCCCCTGCATTATTTTCATTTTTTTTTTTTTTATCTCACATTTTTGCTACTGGACTGTAGGCGGTTACAGATGTGATCTTGAATTTTCTTTAATGGTTGCAAGTAAACAGAGAAATTTGTGCTGTGTGAAAAGATGTAATATTAATTACGTTTTTTCATACAGTTTGTCCTGAAGTTATGAGTGTTCTCCACCTTTCTCAGTCAACAATTCCACTTTTTTTCTTCCTTTCCACTGAAAGAGCATACATTTAGTTGTTTTCAGAGCTTCTTTTCTGTTTTGGTAGAGTCATGAGTTTTTTGTGACATTTGGAGCGTTGCCATGCAAAACAAAAATGTCTTTGTAGCAGACATGTCATTCACTATTTGTCCACATTATTCAATAAATGCCCCTTTAAAACTGTCCAGACTAAAACTCTATGTGTTTGTCAGTGAAAATAATTTGTTTTGTGAGCATATTTGCTGTGTCTTGTCTTTGTGGGTTGTGGCCTGTCTCCAGTTTAAGACCCCATCATATTTCATAATCTCCACTTCGCATTGTCCACCTGGGTTCTTGCTAACCACTGTGAACTTTGACCTTACCACGCAGCCCTTGCCAGCCATCATATTTGTCTCTTTGTGTCCTTTGTTGCCCTTCTCTCCCCCATTCCCCCCCTTCACTATATATGGCAGATTAATGACAGCTAATAATATCTGATGTTCCTGGACATTGCGTCCGGTAATGAGATGCATTCCCAATGGGTAGGCAAGGTGTCACCACTAACAAATTCACCGTCGCTGTGTGCAATTAGCCTGTAAAAAGGGTGGAAAAATACACTAAATCAGTATCGGCCAAGATGGATGAAGCGCGCTGAAAGAAAAATACCCCTTTGTTACCAAACAGCTAACACGGAGGAAGAGAGAGAGAGAGAGAGAGAAAAATGTCTCTTTTCCTCCTCCACATCTTTCTCCTGGAGGAGATGTGGACAGGTTACCTTTATGGAAACATTATTCCTTGACTGCTCCCTGGCAGGAGTTCATTACAGCTCAGCCTAACGTTGAAATATTCTCTGCAAAATGTCAGCATATGTAAATGAGGACTCAGCCCTCATTCGCATGTCATGTTTTGTTAAAAGTTGTTGCAACCTTTCTTTCCTACTTATTTCTGGCTTTCCTTTGCTCCCTCCTCATCACCGGGGATTCAGTTCACTTCCAAAATGATACACTTAAAAACCAAAGAAATGAAAGGAAATATAGGTACATATAAATTTGACGGTGATCGTTTAACATCATTACACTAAAGACACACTGTGTGGTCATTTTAAATTGAATACTACTTAATTGAGCGTTAATTTATTTGAGCAATTAAGTTCTTCGTTAATCTGTAATAATAGGCATAACTTTATTAAAGCCACTGGTATCTCAATTTAAAAATAAAAGCTATATGACTCAATGTCTGCTCTACGTATGTGTTCTAAAGAAGTTGATTTAAACACCAAATAATCGATTTTCTGTGTTATGTGGCTGTATTTATATCAGCACTAGTAGGCCATATTAAATCATGTTCAACAGCATCGATCCCTCAGGGCAGTTTAAATATTAGTGAGCATTAAATCAATATCAATGCAGGCTGTTGTTACACTCTAAAAGGACGCTGGCATGATTCAACATTTATGCAAAACAACAGCTAAACTCTGGCATAATGTCTTGGCTGGTGCCATCCTCACTGTACGGGCCCTGTGGCTACTCCAAATGATGAGAATGGATAGAGCTTCCATTCACAGCCACCCATGTGTGCCCAGTAGCTCAGAGCATCGACTAGTTGCCCAGTCATCCCCCAATGTGACAGCTAGTGCAACTCAGGCCGAGCGGCTAGTGCCGCCCTGATGCCGGAACGCCGCAAATTTGCAGCGTCTTTGCCGATGATGTTCAGCGTCACACTCAAAAGCTGTTTCGCTTTCCAGGGTGAGTCTAAGGCAGACTATGATGCAGGGCTATATGGTAAATAATTTCCCACTTTGAGGGGGCTTGTGGGGGGGGGGAGAGGGTATCTGCTCAGCTTATGTTGCTATGTATGAATGCATCGTCTCCTCAGTGCTGCACTGTCAAAAATTCATTTTTTAGAGGGGTACAGAGGATGCCAACTAGTTCACCTAGAGCTGTGAGAAAAGGGGATTTGGCGCATTGTGCTTCTGAAAAGAATGCTGCTGCACTCCCATTTTCAGCAGCCGGCTCCCCGCACCGCTTTGTGCCCCTACTGTACCCCTATGCACGGGCTGAATCTGTGGGGGCTCTATCAGCCTAATGAAAATTACATTCACACCCGCGCCACTCCTGCCTATACAGCCTACATTATGCAACAGATGAGCATTGGGGCCAGGGTGTCTAAGTTTGATAGCATTTCTTAAGCAGGATCAAACTGGAAGCGCGGGAGGAGTGTTGGCAGTGATGTGAATTTGATGAGTTCAACAGTAAAAATATTCACTTTTCACGTATAATGAGAATGAGAAACAGGTCGGCGCTGGGTAGATTTTGGGAGACTTTTTTGGGGGGAGGAATCTTTGCAATATCATTACGTGGGGTAAAATTGATATAAAAATGAACTTTTTGGAATAATTGACTCTGTGCTCATAACGAGAGGGGATCCCGTCATTTGTTATGAGCCAAATGTATGCTACAATATAGGAAATCCAGTTAGGAGAAAAGTGATGAGTTTCAGGAAGGCACTGAAATCTACATGCAAATGCATAATAATCACACATCTACAATATTGCAGTGTTAAGAAAAAAATACCTTGAATTCAATTATCATGTGGGCTGGAATAATCATAATGTTATTGGAAACTCAATTACGGAGGCAAGCCATGTCTGGAAATTAGCTGAACTTAGCTAAGGCAAGTCAGCCCCTTGAATTCATCAAGTATGGATTATCACAATATTACATGTTCACTTTGATTCTGCTGTCCAAAGACAAACATTCGCAGTCACTGCTGCATACTCCCCACGTTTGTTTTATTCATGAACTGAGCTCTGATCTATTATACATACAAAACTGATTCTATGCTGATCGCCTTGGGCTAAGAGGCTCAGACATAGAATTAATTATATTATATACACATGCATGATAATTGTGTACGATTCGGTCAAACACAGAGGTATTTCTCTATGTGTGATTACCATTGTTGCTTCAGCGGCAATTATTTTCATTATTGTTGCTAATATTGTTAATGTTATTGTTTTCTCATTACAGCATTTCTCTGGGGCTTATTTTTAAGATATTAGGATGTATGTGACCGCTACTCTGGAATAAATCATGGCGTTTGGCTGACGAGGCCCATGACATTAATACATAAACGGCACGCTCATATAGCAAGAAAATTACTTTGAAATTAAACACCAGGCTAGCACAGGTCGGGCACAGGAAATAGAGATAAGGGTGCTAATTCATTAAAAATTATTAATGAAATATCCTCCTCTACACAGTGTGCACAGAGACAGCCATACTTTTGAATATTGCAACATTAAAAGTATTTCCTCTGGCTGATATGAAGGGTAGATCTTTCTTTATTATTAATATTATATTGGTTGATACTTGTAGTCTGTTTTCCATGCCTGAGCATGATTGAAAATATCATTTCCACTTGGCACTGCGAGCGTCATGCATGGTTTGGTTATCAAATTCCAACACACACTGCAAGGTCCAATATGATTCCACCCCAAGATTGTCCAAAGACATTCGCAATAAATATACTGGGTTTATGCAGAGTTTGCCATGAAAAAAGTGTGGGACCTACGGAGGTCAATTGCATGCTCTGGTGGCATTTCTAATAAAGATAATGTATTTAGGCATGGACCATGGAAAAAGGTGTAAGGATTTCTCTTGATATTTGCATAGATCCATTAACAATGTGAGTGCATACTGTATATAGTAGGGGACTGCTTGTATATGTTTTTTCAAACTCAATGGTGTTTACCGTGTGAATCTATCAACCACTGAAAAAAAACATAATGTGAAATACTTGTGTCATAATTTCAAGGCCTGTAAACTGAAAATCTTTTTAATAGCTTGCAAGATGAGCATAGAATAAGAGAATGAAGTGCTTTAATTTCCGTCCATCATCAATATATTCTAGTAAATTTGTGTGTTCTCTCTCTCGCTGTCTGTGCATCGGCGTCTGTGTTTCAGTCAACTTTGAGAGTTCCTTTCAGTTCACTCTATCGCCAGCCTTACCCCTGTTCCCCCTGCACCGCTGCCTGCCATGGCTGAGCTGGGGAACATGCAGCCTCGCTCCAAGACGACTTCAATCCCCTATTATCAGGAGAGCGCACATTGCCGCTCACAAGGGTTTAATTTATTTGTGCCTGTTTCAGCCCAAGATTAAAGTTTAATTGGCGCTGACTGGCAGCTCCCAAGTTTTGACTAATTCTCCTTATCGGGAATCCTTACCGAGTAGCTGTGGGCAATGTGAGGCCTGCCTGCCTGTGTGCGTGGCAGCAGTGCCCACACACACACACACACATTTACACACAGCGACACACTTGCATTCAACATAGTAATCCCTTATTTTAATTGGTCGATACATTGAGTACCTGTGACTACATGCTTATTTCAGTTGTGTGTTTTCTAGGTGTGTGCGCGGGTGTGGATGCAATCACGCATGTTTGGGTCTGTGTGTGCGCGTTTATCTTAGTGGTAATACATGTGTTAGCTCTGTTTCTCCTTGGCAAGGCCCTCAAAAGCTTCTGGATTGTTAGGTAATTACACATGCACCATATTATTCACTCCAGACTTTATAATTGATTTGTAAAGGTGGAACCATCATGCTATAGTGCAGACCTCTCTGGTGTTTCAGGAACACAAACCGACTTCAGCAATGTGTCTGAATGTACGCATACATTTACAAGTGAAATTTCTCAGTCAGTGTTGCAAACACAAAAGGAGAAAAATGTCGAGTGAAAAAAAAAAACCCAACAACAGTGGATTGTGGGTTGATGCAGCTTGCGCTGCCACATTTTCCATGAATCGCTCTAGCATAAATCATTATAAAGTGCATTACCGTAGAGGGATCACATTTCCATAAGTGCGTGTTTATGCCAGAGTGATACACAAGCGTAAATAACACTGATAATCTGAGCCTGTGTTTGATCAGCCAAATCTCAGTCTGAGGGTGCAATCATTTGTGACCTGTGATATTAGTGGCAGCTATTAAAAGCTGTGGAGGATTTGCAAAGCTTCATTTAGTCCATCGGGGAGATGTGCGTGAAATAGAGTTCCTTTGGTCGTAACTAATGTCTCTAATTCTAATGAGCGGAGCTTCTGTGTTGCTGCTACATGCTCCTAAACTGGGAAGCACTGGATTAAGAGAGTTCTCATGAGGGCAAATGGACCCGAGTTCAAAGTCATCGGCTTTGATCAGGCGTGCAGATGCACACACTGGCACACAAAGCCTGTGTCAAATGATTCTACTGATGTACTTTTGTATGTAGGTTGAACACACGCTCTCCTTCATCCTATCCAAATGATTATGATGAACTAGGCAAAATTTGCTAGAGCACATTAAGGCACATTGGAATATAAGACTTGAAGAAGAGTGACATTGATAGTGTTCATATAGTGATCACTAGAAAAGGTCTGGCAGTAAACACAACAAAAGTTCCCTAGGTGATGTCCTCTACTGAATCATAAGTGCTTGGCTTTAATGATTTTATTCAAATGATTTCAAAGGAAAATGAGGCAGAAAGGAAATAAGTAATATGCTTTATGTTGTAAATTGATGACGTGAATGGGAATGAAAATGAAGAGTGTGTGCATGTATGTGCAAGATGGGAGCAAAGAAAAGGAAGGTGACTGAGTCATCCTGGCCAGTTGAAAGCAGTGTCTTACCTGCCAGAGCACATCTGGGATAGTGCCAAACTCACAGGTAGCGTGCGCACTGTGTCCATCTGGAGACAGCAGGCTGCCCTCTAATGCAAATAATGTGTTGTTAATACACCCTCCCTGAGCACATTATTGGGCTGGGCAATGAAAAATGGTACCGCTGGCCAAGATAACCTGTGGGAGTAAGAGGGACGAAGTGAAAACACACATTAGTATGTATGTACACATGTGAACTGAGGCGTGTGCATCTTAAAGGTGTGCAGATGTAGGATGAAGGGGACAGCTGATATCCAGAATTAGTATTATACTGTATGGCATTAACCTTTTATGTTTCAGTGTCTATATACAATAGTTAAGCTTTGATATGCCCGATCACTCTCTGAAACCACACCAGGAGGTCTTAGCTTAGTTTAGCATAAAGACTGGAAGAGGGAGAAACAGCTAGATTTGCTCTGTCTACAAGTAAATATGGAATAAAAAAAAGAGATATGACATGTAAGCTTTGTGAGCTTTGTGGGCCCGGGTCTGGTGAATTGAATTTTTTTAACCTTTGGACAGACCTGGGCTTCTCCAAACATGGCAGACTTGGGCAACCAATGGCTAGACAGCATACAGTATTAGAAAATGTGGTTTTATATGACCAATCTGGTGAGATCATCTGTGAAGTGAAGAAATAATAAATAGACAAATGACCATCTTAACTGATTCTTAAGAGACAGGCACCTTGTTAGATTGTAGAAAAGGATGCCTGTGAATTTCTCGTGGTGTTTTTCTAAAACGGCCCTGGAGTATCGCACATCCACAAAGGAAAAGGAACCGGAGGCCAGGACACACACATGCATGAACAAACACACACACACACGCATGAATACACACTCTTTTGGACTTGGTGAGACTCTTAGCTGGGAGTCATTATTTGGAGCTGTGGGATGAGACGGGAATGGCGTGTGTCCGCTGTGTGTGTGTATATATATATATGCATGTGTGTCAAGGGTGTAAGTGTGAAGGGCTGTCAGTGCGTCGAGATGGGGGAGGTTGTCCCTAATGAATCCCCCAGGTCTGAGGGTCTTTCATTGACGGCTGCTAATTTCACCTGACACTGCCGAGCCGCCGCTGAGCACGGCCTGGCAACCAATCGGCACGCATCAGTTTCAATCAGGAGGAGATGCCCCTTCTCCGGTGCCCGCACACACACACACACACACACACACACACACAAGACACCACTTAATACAGGGTCAGTGCTGGTATCAGTGTTGCCACAACTCTCATCCCCAAGGAGAGCACCTGATCCTGACCAGGAGGAGACGGTTTTGCTGAGTCTAACTCTACCTGACCTCCAGGCGCTAAATACTGTTCTGTCTCGGTTGTCACATCTGTCACACCTGAGGTAGAGAGAGCTATCAACTCGCAGATACAACACTCAGGGCCTCTCTTTTCCTCTTCTCTAACGCAAGAACTCCTGATGACATCACCTTGGCTTCTTGCCACCTTTTGCACGCTTCATGACAACTCCTCTAAAACACTGTGTATACCACCTGAGGAGTGGCGGAGTGGATTCCTCTCAAGCTGAAGTCAAGCAGCACCACACAAACAAGCGCCCAGTAGACAGATGGCGTCACGCTGCTGAGCCGAAGCGCAGCCGACGCACAGCCAAGTAACCGGGTTGCCAGTTACGGTGTAACGCCTTCCCCGGACAATGCGTACGCACATGTTGGGGATATTAATATGTCCTTTAGTGGCTGGAAAGGGTGCGCTCTTGTATGTAACAGAGACACATGTTGGAATTCATGGTGGAAAAACTCAACAAGCATCTCTTTAAGTCGTAAATATGACAAATGCGCAACCATCTTCCGCCTTCATCATCCTCCCACTGGTCGTTTTATTTAGCCAGTTTTTTTTTTTTTTTTTTTTGTTCAAGGTCGTTACTCCGGGGCACAAAAAATGCTGCTTTCTGCCGTCCAACACCGAGCCATGATGAAGAAATTGTGAGGCGAGAGTTGTTTACAGGAGGAAACAAAACAAGAAACAATGTTGAAAAATGGGCGCCGCAGTTAGTTTTTTCGCAAAACAATTAATGTTGCTTGCGGTGGGCAAAAGCGCTCGCGGCCAAAACCCATCTCTCGTCCTGCTCAGCTTGTGTATGTAGTCGACGTTGCGGGTTTCTCACTGTGTCAGGAAGGAACATATTCAAATGTGTATGGCTATTAAATGTTAATTTGCACAACAGATGAATGTCAAGTACAGTGCTTCATCAACAAAATGCCCCTCTGCTTCAGTATGCAAAGAGCTGGGCTTTCACAGACTCGAATGAGCTCTTGATCTTGGCATTAACAAACAGATTTCTTTTTAAGCTTTTAAAAGTTCAAAACTTTTTCCAACGCCGCCCTGCGTGTTCACACAGGGAGCCTGAGACACACACAGAGGGCAGCAGGTGGCTCCAATGGGACAAATGGGGATGAAATGCTCAAGAGTAAGCTTGCAGAGGAGAATCATTACTCACCTTTCCAAAATGATATACAGGTTTTTTTTCTTTTCCCTTTTGGCTTATATTCAACATTTGAACAGTGACTATCAAAATATTCTGCTGTGCGGCTTGTATCAACTCAAGATTCCTCTAGCTCTACTGTATTACTTTATGTTTGCAACTTAATCTTCAGCAAACAGCTTGAGTTGGCTGCAGACCAGCGGTGACTAATGCGGTTGCCCGCCGCCGTATTGCGCGGCAGAGTGTCGACGTCAAGGAGTGTCGAACCCTTATTGACAAACGTCGTCAAGCAAAATGAACCAAATCGCCGGAGAGACATTTCAATGCCGTGAGCTTAGCGTGCTGATGGATGGAGATTATCATAGCGGCCATGAGTGGTTGCGCCTCTCAACACATGATTGAGAATTACAAATCCAAACTCAAACAAAGCGTAGGATTCACTAATGCCTCGTGTAGGCTGTGATTATTCTGTGTAACACTCTCTTTGTCTGTTTTTGCTTTTTTGCTTTCAAGGCTAAGGCACTGAACTTTTCTACATACTTTTATCCTTTTTCATAATACTGTAGAGGTTTTTTGAGCCCCTATAAATGCACATTTTTTGACAGTGAATCTTTATTTTCCAACCCACGGTAATTCAACATGCGGATACACTGTACCGTATTTTGTCAAAATCTATTTAGATTTAACTTTAAAACCACAAAATGATCTCCACCCATACTGACCCATTCGTATCTTCTCCATCTCTGTGGCTCAGGCCTTAAAATGTTACTCAGCCATGAATCATTGTCCAGAGGTGAGTCAGCCCTCCTCTCTTTCATTCGCACACACACTAAAGCGCCCCTGTCAGTAGTGCTCTGAGGACTTTCAGTACGTAGATACCTGACAGCCTTTCCCAAACGCGTCTGCAATGTAGACTCAACACACGCTCGCACCCCTAGATGCTGAAACAGAGACCGAAGAAGGAAGCGGTCTTCAGCACCTCACACCGGCGCTTGAGCTGATGCCGCCTGACACGGTCAAAACAAAGCTTGGTGTTTCTCCACCGCTACGTTAAGCATCAAGGCCGGAGTGTCAGGCCTTACCTGCTTCCTGCTTGAAAGCCATTGTGACGACGCCACCTGGTCAGTGTCAGCAGAAGTCAGCGTGAGCGGTACATAGGAGGAAGGGGGAGGAAGGGAGACGGAGACCTGGGAAGAAAGGCATACCCTATCCTCTTATTCTCCTGCCGTACTGTATTGCTTCAGGAAAGTGTTGTCCATTTTTCACAAGTATTGATTATTTTGTTCAAGTGAAGCAACATGCTGTTCTGTTTCCCATGCTAGACTGTCCAAAACTCTGACCTTTGCACTTAATTCAGACAATTGTGGATTTAAATTCAATCACTTTGGATTAGAGCGTCAAATAGTTGCTAACTTATATAGTAAAATATTTTGCTGGATAGCAAAAAAATAGTATGATAATGTGCACCTGGACTAAAAAGCAGTTGGTTTTGGGATCCACATTAGAGGTAAAGCCTTAAAAAGATTCATGAAAAGTCTGCTGATTTTTTTGTTTTTGTTTGTTTTGTTTTTTTTTGGGCTGCATTGCTGTCAAATAGTTGCACACTGAGGCTACAGAGCCATGTCATGCCTTTGGGGGATTTATTTATTTTTATTAATTTTTTATTTCTATTTATTGAGCTACTGGTGCATTTTAACAAGTTCCAAATGAAATGTATTCATTGTGTCAGCCCACTATTTATTGATCACTAAAGTTGAGCCACAAGCTTGCATTTTGTACAAGCTGGAGGAATAATAAAATTGCAGGCCTTGGCTAGGAGGGAGATGTATCATAATGTGACCAGTGGCTTAAACTCACCAAAAACGTGAATGATTCAAATCACAGTTCAGTATGTAAAGCATCAACCTGTAGTGTTTTTAAAGGAAGTGAAATATTATAAAATCAAATGTAGGAACGAGTGCTGCTGTTTCTTAGCTCAGTCTGAATAAAGGAAACACCTCTGAAACAAGTCTGCAAATATACATCCATCTTTAGTTAAATCAGAATTGCTGTGTGATAAAAAGTAAAGTGGGACACTGCAACAGAAGTGCAAAATGGTGAGGAGGAAGAACAGAATGCTTCCATGTGTTTTCAGCCTTCCCCCAAATTGAGGCCACACTTTTAAGGTCAGCAGAGTGCGAGGAAGTGCAGCGGGTTGCAGAATGTTGCTGGCACTTAGCTTGGCGCACTTCTGAACCTCGCAGACGTCTGTGGCAAGGTCACTGCAGGAAGCATAAATGGGAGTTGATGGCTCAGTTGTTCCGTGTCATCCGCCGTGCTCTCCACCATACCACTCGGAGACGGCACTTCTGAGGGCAGCTGACATTACGTACATATGTACACAAAGGAGGCAGGCGGTATTTAAAAAAAAAAAAAAAAGTGTGGCAAAAATAGAGCCCAGCCCGACATTATTACGACGCAAGCCTGAGTTAGCCCACACAATGTGATGATGGGACATAGTTGATGCATTTCCTGTCTTCAGTCCGAGAGAGCCTTTCATGCTCCCCTACACAAACGCACATCCCTGTGTCTGACTGCATGTTAGTGGAAGTTTTTTGTAAGTATTTGTTGGCTATTTTTCCCCCTCTTTTTCAAATGGAGAGGGATAATGGAAATCCATGATGAGAGGCCAAAGTGGTCCTGGTGCTCTGCTCACCCTTTTTCTACTCAAGACTTTTTTTCCACTGTGTGAATGCATTGTTTTACTGCAAATTATAACCATAAAAAAGCCTCTGATCCCCCATTCTGTTAAATTAATAGAATTACGCAAAAAATGTAATGATAGCAATTAAGTCTTGAAAATGCAAATTTTATAGTCAAGGACGATTACCTCATTTATAGCATGTGCTGGAATGATGCCAGACGAAGGTAATTTAGATCCGGGTTGCTCACGGTTACATCATGATGAATATGAGACGAGCGGGGCCTCATCACACACCTCCAGTCGCCCAACTCTCAATCAAATGGAGAGGTGGGGGCGGAGTTTAGAGGAATGAGGAACGCGAGTGCTGTCAGGGACAACTCTTCCGCAGGAAAGAAAGACATACATCAGGAGTAAATGGGGCTGAAGGAGTGTGAGGGTAAAAACTGCAGGTGTTCTCCAAAAGATGTGAGTGCTGGGACATTTAAAAGGACTGCAAAGGGCACTTCTGCGCTGACCATAAGCTTTAAAGGGCTCAATCTTGACTTCTGTGACTTTACAAATGTTATGCATTCCAACAACTTCTCGGCAGAGAGAGGCTCTCGTGTGTTTTACAGCGAATGCTGACATTTTAGAACAAAATGGATTCTAACGCAGGTTTGATGAAGCCTCTCAGGATGACGCCTCGTTGCCTCTTTCAGCGTGCCCTGTTAACCTCATAATGTTTATTGCCTGGGATTAAGAATTCACATCAAAACTCTACGCCCAAATGACATTTAAATGCAAGGATTTTTAAACCGTAACTGCGTTTGGCTGAGTAAAATACTCACATTAGTTAATTATTCGAGAGAGGCAGCTATAATGGCATGAATCTTTTATGGGGGTCTGCCTGGTGCCATGATCTCTAATAGTTAACATTTGACTTTAGCACTCCCTCCATGCTAGTACACTCCTCTAATCAACAACTGTTTTACATGCTGGGGTATGGTGCTGGGGGCAGCATAGCATCAAAATCCAAATTCACTTTTTTATTTAAAATCTCTGCCTCACTTTGCGTCTGTCACAGGAAAAAAAAATGACCAGGATGGAAGACACTTTGCCTCCGTTGAAAGCAAGGAGGGATAATTTTGTTATGACAATTCATCTATAAATTTCCAGTGAGGTAATATCTTCATGTGGGCTGGATATTCCCCACCTATCAGTCAAATAATGTTTTCAAATATTACTTGATTTAGTTTAGATTTCACCTCCAGGGAGATTTAATAGTGGAAAAGGCACCGAGATAAAATCAAAGAAATAGCACAAGTATCCCTCTTGTTTCTTTTAAAACTGGAAAGCCATTTAACTAACATTTCACCCAGGTCTGGCTATTACACAGTCTATTGACACACACTGCGCCCGGGTTGGACTCTTTCTCAACCCCATCCATCGGTCACACAGATTGTCCCCTGGTAGGCAGAGGCCTGTGCCGTTAATGGAAATGGGGCGATGCTGGGAGCATAGAGCCTGGAGAAGCCTGGATGATCCCTCAGGCCATGGCTGCCACGGGATGAAATAGAGAGACTATTACAGCAGAGTTGTAAAGCCCCACACGCTCCACGCACTATCATAATAGAATATTGATTCTATCAGATGCCAGGCCCCGGCCTGTCCCCGCAATGAAGAAAAGAGCACTAAAGGTCATTGTGTAAAAGAACAGAGTGGGGGAGAGAGAGAGAGACAGGCGAGCAGAGAGGTAGAGGGGGATAGAATAGGGACAGGAAAGAAAGAGTGGGCTATTGCTGTTGTGATACTGTATTTCTGTAAGAATGGACTGTATCACACTGTTAAGAGTGCACAACAAAACTATTAGAAAAAGTAAAAGGACAAGTAGAAATGAGTTTTTTGCTGCTTGAATAAAGTTGCACCAATCTTAACATATTTCTGCTGTTCAATTAAACTATCTTTCCTTTTTTCTCTTTCTTTTTTTTTTTTTTGCATTGCCGCATCTGTCTCCACAGCCATAAGTAACAAGGAAGCAATTCCAACCATTAATTGTTGATCAAGGCGGTTGGGAAAAGCGCCAAAGGAAAAGGATGACAAATAAGCGCCCACCACGCGAACAGCAGTACAAATTACACCACAAGCAGGAGACGTTTATGCTTGATTGGAGCAATTTAATGTTTTCGTACAAAAAAAGCTCGCAAATCCTGGGAGGACAGTTAAGGAAATGACTTTTTAATCATCCAAGGAGCCGCTGCGCCTTGTCTCTCCTGATGGCCCCATATTGAAGTCTTAGAGCCATTAGGAGAAGGAGTTCATTGGTAGAGGCCATTCTTAGCAACAGTTGGACTGATGTTACTTAAGGAGATAACTTCTTAGGGCGCAATTAGTCTAAACTGAACAGAAAGAGTTGAATCAGGGATGAAATAGGGAAAACTGTTGATACAGAGGTTTATTGGTGATTTAAAAAAAAAATCTTTATTTAGTTAACATTACTTAAAATACTCAAAAATACTGTTTGATTTGGATATACATATGATGTGAGGTTTTTAAAGATCACATATAGAAACATCAACATTGGAGAAGAAATAGTACAAAAAAATAAATAAATGTCCCCTCTGCAAGTGTAAATGTATTGTCGCTAAAATGTATAGTATGCAGGATAGTTTTGGCTCTTTCAAAAGAGCCCCAAACTATATTTTTGCGAAACAACACAAGCCGTCATACTCTGCAACCAAGTCAGGGGAAGCATATACTTAACGATGCCACCGTTACATGCACAATACATTAGGAAATTGACTAATCTTCGTTGTGACATTATGGCCTGTACAAACTTCATGATGAATTCTGTTTTTCCAGAGCCCTTGGAAAATATATTCATGAAATTTCAATGTCCGATGAAACAAGTCATCTTTTAACCAGGGCTTGACTGTGACATACCATTCCTCATTTCTATTCCAAGCATGGCTTTATTTTAGTCAAATAAATATCCATTTGTCTTGTTGCATTTCTTTTTTTTTTTCTTTTCAATTCACACACAGCCCCGGTAATTGAACAGTAGTTGTTGTCGAGGTCTCCGGCAAATGAAACTGCTATTGTAGCATCAAAAATAATCAATTTGATGAGTCTTGTATATACTCTCATACTCAAAGTAATGTGATATTGATTTGGCGCTCTGATATAGTACTCCTCTTCTGCACCAGAGTGATTATTGGCTTTTGATAAATTCCAGCACAGTCTTTTATCCACACCCCTCCCGCCTCCCCTCGCACTCTGCCCGGCCACCTCTTTTGTCTCAAAGCAGCGGTGCCAAAGCCCTCAACTCCAATTCCACTCTGCAGCCCGACTTTGTGTGTGTTTGTAACACACTTGGACGATAAAAGTCTCTTTTCTTTATTGCTAAACAACAGCAGGAATACAATTTGACCCGATCAGTCTGCATCAAACCATTTTACACGCAACTCAATTTGCATCTAAAAGACGTGCAATTTCATACAGTACGCCTCGCTCTCTCTCTTTCTTTCACCTTCACACACACACACACACACACACACACACATACACACAAACACACGTGCCCACCTTTAAGTTATTATGCTTCATAGTGTTGTGAGGCATTGTGGATGGTAGCTCTGAAAATGTAATACATTATTTAAATCCAAATCACCCTCCCCTGTCTGGCCATGTTATAGATGACACATAATGCTGCTCTCTCTCTCTCTCACACACACACACACTCTCTCTCTCTCTCTCCCTCTCTCTCACACACACACACACACTCTTTTATCCTCTTTCTCTCTCTCTTTAGCTCCCTTTCCCCTCTGTATAAAAGAGATGCCAAAGAACAAAACAATCATATGGGAGGAGTGATGGTTGGAGGGTTCGGGGTATGATTGATGCATTGACAGATGGATGGATGGGTGGACGGAAGTCAGGTGTGGAGAGAGAGAATGGTGGACGGATATAAGGAAGGGAGGAATGGGACAGATGAATGATGGAAGGCGGTGGAGGGGAAGGAGAGATAGAAGGGAGGCCACAGAGGAAAGATGGAAAGATGGCAGGCCTCAACAGCAGGCCAGTCTGTATTGATTAGTGTGTGTAATAAAGAAAGCGAGACACTTGGCCCCAGAGAGGACATGGTTCACTTGGTGTCTGCTTTAACAAGGAGTGTATGTGTGTGTGAGAGTGTGTGTGTGTGTGTGTGTGTGTGTGTTTGAGATCTGAAGCCACTAAATATGCCGATGCGTGCATTTTACACACAGAAATGCCTATGGGTGTCTACAGAAGAAATGAATAATGTGTGTGCAAGTGTGTGCACCTGTGGATGTGTCTGTTTTGTTTGTGCGGTGCATGTAAGCGTAAGCAGTGTGTGTGTGTTTGTGCGAGCTGCAGGCTGCACCCCCGCCATGTGCCGTGCATGAAAACACCTCACACATACAACAGGGGCCTGCTCATGGAAAAATCAATATGCTGGTGATAGAAATATGCTAGAATGTTCTCTAGGTGAGAGATTGATCTGAGCTCCACAGAGGGTCTGTCCAAAACCAAATAATGGTTAGGGGCCAGCGACCTCCAGATCTCCACAGAAAACAATAATTATAAACACACTGTGTATGCCTGGACTAAGCATAAAGGCCACAGTCAATGAAGGCTAAATGCTAACACTGCAAAGGTGGTGGCTCAGTATCATGAAAAACTGGAGCTTTCACCAATAATTAGGCCCACAATATAATTGTCAAGATTGGTATTTTAAAGAGTCTGTTCCCCCAAATCAAATGACTATTAACAGAAAAATTATTTAAATCAAGGCTCTGATGACTGAAATTATATGTGCTTAATATGGGCTTTCTGATACTTGACAAAGAAAAGTTGCTGCTTTAGTAGCTTTAGTTTCTACATAAATGACCACCTTATAATTATATAACCATTTAATATAAGCAATAATCCATACAAAGGCTGTGTACACACCTCAGTCAATTCATTAACAGATTACATCTAGAGAGTTTCAGAGTGTATTGATGGCTATAATTCAGTGTCCTCTGCTGAAAATGAGGATGTTCAGCCAAAACAACCTGCACCATGATAATTTCATACTGCACACTGTGTCTGATTACATAATGAATATTAGGGATGCACATATGCATGCTCACAGTAGCACAGAGCCACTTGTTTGGCTCTCCAGCACCTTGCACAATGCATGAGCAACAGAGCTG
Organism: Scortum barcoo; assembly: GCA_023238725.1. Classification (NCBI taxonomy): domain Eukaryota; kingdom Metazoa; phylum Chordata; class Actinopteri; order Centrarchiformes; family Terapontidae; genus Scortum; species Scortum barcoo. Next base: position 7,996,891 of record CM041551.1, read on the forward strand.
TGCACAGTGTTTCTATTCCGCGAAATAATGAGCATTCATCCAGATTAGAAGGAATGTTTGTCGTCTGCCATCCACATAAGCGCATAGGCTTTCAGGCCAGATTAAAACCCACAATATGTCCGATGCATGATGTGTACCTTAGCTCACAGATCCATAGACTTGTCTTGGCACTGCTGTCAGTGATGCCTGTGTCCAGCCCCGTCCTGGCAGGTGCAGTAACGCAAGCTGTCTCTGTGGAGAGCACCCAGGCACACAGACTGATGGAGAGAGACAGCCAAGCAGAAGCACTGTGTTGGCGTGAGGAGGTTTAATTGCTGTGCTTGTGTCCAAGCCTCATCATCAGGAGTAACTTAATGAAAGCAAAGTTTATATTTTGTCAGTTTATTCACCTGTGCTACAGGGGGCAAAATATTCCTGTGTCAAAAAAGGTTGCCAGGCCATTGTAAGTGTTTGGTGGAAAATGTGATATTAAAATGCCCAAGTCAAAATTTTAAGTAGTTCTCGAGAATCCCAAAGGAAAATATGCTAACATATAAATTGCTCTTCTTTCTCCCAAGGCTGGACTGGCCAACAGAACATCCTGATATTACCTTGCCAGCCTCTCATCAGCTCAGCCACTTTTTGAGTGATGAGTTTCCTACAGGAACCAACAGCTGTATGTGCAAATCATGCATATAAATCAATTACTGGGGCCCTATGTACTTTAAATGCACCCATTAATTAAGCAATGTCAGACACAATGAACCGTGAAGTTCATTACATTTTTAGCATTCAAACCCAGGATTATTTGAAGAGTGCATGAGAGAGAGGGAGACGGGTTTACCTAATGATTAGCCCCATAGCTCAATGTCGGGCAGACGCCAGCGGAAATTTCAGGAAAGCTGTTGCGAGACGAGACAGAACAGCAGCAAGCTGTCTCAGCGATCTACAAAACACGAAAGGGCTGATCAAAAGGAAAGCAGAGAACAACAACATCTACAAAATGATCGGTGCTGGCTGTGCCTACTTTTGAACTTTCAACTCCAAACAAACCTCTCACACAAACCATCCACACAAGTTCCATCTGGAGGACTGACATGAGTCAGATCTCTTTAATCTTTTCCCTTATAAGTTCTCCTGAGCGCCACATGCAACGTGCAGCGAAGTATCATCTGAGAAGTGATGTGTGTAAGCATAGTATATCTTCACATCAGAGATATTTACCTGGCAAGTGTGTCTTAAAAGCATCTCAAGAATTTTCTTAATCCTTTAGGTGAGGTGACAAAAAGAATCAACAAAACCAAAGCTATGAAGCTAGAAGGTTTCCTTTTGACAACGGCAACATGCAGGTGTTTTGTGTATGGATATGTGTGTGTATCTGTCTGTATATGTGTTTCCGTGACCTCTGTGTTGCTTCATGCCAGGCTGCAGTTTGGTTCAAGTTGCTGTGAGATGACAAGTGAGGTTGGGGGGGGTGCAGAGAGAAGAAGCTGGGCCCAGCTGCCTGGCATTAAGCAATGACCTCTGCATAATGAAAGATGGCGACAACATTTCCCACTCATTACAAGGTTCCACACTGTGACAAGATTTGCATATTCATATATTTTTCCCCCCCTCCACCCCCCCTCCCCTTTTTTTCACCACAAATTATTTTTTTCCTGTGAGCAGGACATCTGCCTCCCTGACACTCCTCTGGAAGAGGAAAAATAAATAAATATGTGTGCAGAGAGGCACATGATCTATCCAGATGCCACAGAAATATGGCACGATGTTGACATCTCTGTACACCCCGACCGTGTGTGTTTTCCACGGCTTAAGCACCAGGAAATCATGTTCGGGGTCAGTGGAGAAGAATACAGCTTGGGCAGAAAAACCTGACGGGTCTGGAATGTATATCTGTTTTGCATACGACTGTTTTGCCACAGTGACATAAAGGCCACCATAACACTGGTGTTGCAGGTTATGCATAGTTGGGGACGAGTAAAATTCACGTCACACAGGAGAGGATCAGTAGACGTGTGGTGGAGCTTATTACACCATCTTTTTCATGTAACTTTAAAGCTGGGGTGAATTTTCTTTGTATAAATTATTAAGATAAATAATGTAATGATGAAGAAAGCTTTGGAAAATATATCTATTTACAGTCTGAAGTTGAAATATATTACAAATATATTTAATTTTTTAAATTAAATAGTGAATGCAAAGAAGGATTGGATAGAATTGTTACACAGATAAAATATTATGAAGAGCTTTCAGAAAAATAAATATTATTTATAGATGAGAAGTCTTGTGTAGAAGTGAAAATATATTTAAGTATCACACATTTACAATGAATGTACTGTCAGACGGCTGATGGATATTATACTATAGGTTTTCTCTGATCAAAAGAGCATCAGAACCGCAAGCTCTTCCACTCCTTACAAGACATAATTACATTTCAACATCAAACACAACGGTGCCATAAATGAGGAAAATACAGACATGTATGCAAAGACAGTAAATGTACAAAGTTATTCATCAAAAGAAATGCTTCAGCGGATGCTTTAAAAGGAAAACAATCAGAAAAGGTTTGAAAGGAAAAAAAAAACAAAGCAGCAAAAGTGGGAATTTGAATCCCTTTTATTTAGTTGGGTAACTTTAATTCAAATGAATCAGGCTGAACCGCGCCCGCCAACCGTGCCCGAAGAGTCGCCGATCTCAACGTGCAGCATAACGCATAACAATCACCACAGCACTTCTGAATACAAACTGTTTTATGTGAATACCTCAAGCTGAGGGCTACATAAATATAGAATTAGACAAAGTGTTATTTTTTTCTTTTTATGTTTTATTTTTCCCCTCTCTTCTCACTCTCCAGCTACGTCCCCAGGTTGGGTTGGCTCTAAGCAGATGCAGGCACTTACTTCAAAAAGTTGCAGCTCCCTTATGATAGCTCTGCAAAAAGGTTTTCTTTTAACTTAAATCAGCAAATGTGTGGAGCAGAGACCTAGCGGCGTGTTTCTCTCCCCCAGAAATAATTGCTCCCAGGGATCAATTTGAAATTTAAATTGTGGTGAAATGGTGTTTGTCATTAACAATCAAATATTTGAACCATTGAAATACCTTTGCCCCCTCTGTATCTGCCCCCGGTTAGAAAATATTGCACAGGGCATTGTTTTGATGATGGTAAACTGAGAAGTTGGTGGTACTCCCGGCAGGAGACAGCGTGAGGAGAAACGTAAGCCATTTATCAGAAATTATAGATTTATATAAAAGTGTAAACATATCAAAACATATACATAAACCCGAGGAATGCTTTTGCTTTTTAGCTGCCTTGATTTTGCTTCTTCCAACATCATGTTGCACATAAACTGTAAGACATACAACGAGGTAAGAGGAACAGAAGAACTTGGGTAAAAACTATAAGAAAAATCCAGATAGAAAGAGAGGTAGTAACGTAGGACAAATGGAGAAGAGCTTCCTGTCATCTCTGAGAGGCAGCGTCTCTGCTAAATGTTCATTAGTGGGCTGATTGAATTGGGGGGTGTAGCACTGTCACTGTTAATGGAGTGATCTCTAATTGGAGCGCATTAGCTCTATAGGTTCTGGCTAGCGTCAAAGGCAGACAGAAGGACGGGGCAAGCGTCTAACACATCCTGCCAGTGCTGACCAAATGTCATTATCTGTTGAGCATTTGCATGAGGTGGAGATAAACAATTGGTGAATTTCCCTGTGGAATTACGCCAACATGTCGCGCTCTCCTCATTGTATATCGGGGATTGACTGATACATTTCAAAATGTCTCCTGATTTCTTTTCAATTTTCTCTTCCTTTTATGGGGACTTTTAGGCTGGAGGGGCCCGTGGCTCTATCGGCGCTCTGAAGATCAGAAACAGAGGTGTCGGGTGTGTGCGTATGGGTGAGAGAGAATGTGTTGTGTGTGTCCATAAGCACTGCGCACTGTGCCCCCCCAGCCATGACTGTGATGGTTTAAACATGGGGGTGAGGAGCAACTTCAAGGCCAAAGTAAGGTGTGCTCCTGATAATGACGAGCGCTAACGGCCGCTATCGCCATCCAACAAGACCCGGAACTTGATCTGTAATGGCCGCCCATAAAGGGGAATCATCATCAATGAAAATGACAGGTTATTAAGATCCGATTTTAAGGGGCGGGGGGGCTATGGGTTTAGTATGATAGGTTAGCTATCTATAAAACCTTTAAAGCCCGGCCCTAAACGACATCAGCCCCGATTCCCATCTCCCCACGCCCTGTGCCAGAGACACATGCTAATAAGCTCACAACCTTTAATTAAGCAATATGTGTAAGTAGGCAGCCATTATGGCCTGATTTGTGAGCCACTTCATTACACTGAGCACCGGCTAGCAGACACATATTCAATACAAATCAAGCTGGCCTGAATATTATCCTGCTTAATGTGAGGCCAATATTGATATTTTATCACTCGTGTTCTGATTAGTGACTTTTAGAATCTTCATTTTTCATTGTGTTGAGGCAGCGCTCAACACATAACGACCTGTATTAATTAGAACATTGTTTATTAGGTTACAAATAGCTTATCAGTATATCAGTGCATACTATTTATGTTTACTTGCAGATGCTTCATTTACAGTACTTCTTTTGGCTGCAGTCTGATGAGCCAGGCTTCCACCATGCACCATTCTGACTACATTAAACATGTTGTCTGACACTGAATAAAAGTACTATGGCCGTACTAAACATACAGTACACACATGCATTTTTTACTACTGAAAGCCACGGAAAAGTAGTTAATGTGATCATTTATACCTACTTTTTTCAGCCGATGGCAGCAATGCAGCAGTTTTCATTCAACTTACAATAGACAAACTGTTGATCAATTCATAATATTTGATTTATGAAAAAAAAAAAAACTCTTGCAATGTATACTGACGAGACATTAAGTCAAACAGACGGTTGATAAGATGACTTCCATCAGTTTAGGGTCCAACTTTCTCTTACTTTGCCTTGATCTCATTGGTTGAGATCTTGCAGTGCAAAACTGGAGCCGCACCCGCTTCCTCCTGCTGGCTCCACACGATGGGACCCTAAGGGAAAGAAACAACGAATGAAACTGTGTAAATTCTACTAGATAAACATCAGGTAGGAAACATTTGCACAGGTAAGAGGGTCACATGTGTGCAAGATGAGGCGACGAGGATTACTGAATGTGTACTTTTCTCTGTTTGCTCTCTGTATGGTGAGCTCACCGTGCAAAGCAAAACATATTTTTTTTGTGATAACAATTAAGGCAAATTCTACAAAGAGGCATCAGGTTGACACTCACGCCCGAATAGTTTCTTCCGTTTCCGTAGCTGGTGTGGAGCACTGGCGCCTTTCTCGTCCTCTCGCTGATTGGCTGAGCCCTGACCCTGGCAGGTTACCATCCTGGCTGCATTGTCCACCCCTTCCATTTCACCAATCACCTTCAGATACACCGCACGCACGCCAGAGTCAGCAAGGCAACAGAAACGGAAACCTCACAATAAATGAACAGTACAACGATGTTAAACCCAACTGTTTCAGGACACCCCGGGGCCATATGTATTAAGCATCTCAAAGTACAGGTTGAACTTGGATGACAGTGACTGAGATTGGCAGGAGAACTGCTATTTTCCTCGAGGCCTGCGAGTAGTGTTGTCATGCATAGTCTCTACCTCTGTCCTGGTGCTTAGAGTGAACTTGGAGGAGAAGCAGAAATGGAGACTTTATATGACACACTACCTCTCGTCCCAGAGGGGAAACAGCTCTCACAACTCTGGGTTGGCCTACTTATGTACAGTGATGTGAAATACAACTTAAATCTCACTGGTATAAGCCGTGATAAAACAATGAAGTGTCTAAAAACTAAATATATTTTTGCCATACACAGATGAGGAAAATACACGCCATGAAATTGTGGCCCATAAATAACCGGAAATGTGAGACAATGATGCGTTAAGCCAAAATGACTTCTGCATTCTTTCCACACACATCTACAGCTCCATATTTCATAACAGCAGCATCAAGTAGTCATGTCGAAAGGGTAGGCTGACACTTTTCTTAAGTTGCAAATTACACAGATAGAACAGCAATTGAGCAAACTTGAAAAATGTGCCACAGAGTGCTTCTTTATCTAAAACTAGTATAAACTTGCCAGATAATTACATGCGGTGTACTTTGGAGAAGTCCTCCTGCTAAGCAGATATGGCTGCCAGGGAGGCATTAATCTCCTCATGCAACATACAGTACACATAGCCAAGGACACCCCCCCTCCCCATCTCTCTCTCTCTCTTCTCTCTCTCTCTTTCTCTCTCTCTCCCTCTTTTCTGTCTCTCTTATAGCTGCACACACACACACACACACACACACACACTCACAGACACAGCATACAGAGCACACTCACTTCCTGTATAAATCATATTCATATTTTTGAGGGCTGCCAATGACCTCATGGCAAATGAAGCGTGGGTCCTCAGCTCCGCAGCGGCAATCAAACGTGCGGCAGAGTAATTACAAAAGAGGGGTAGGAGGGAGAATTGATGCGGTTTGTCAATTAATGTTGCTGCAAGGTGTTTTTTCGAAAGGTTAACTTCTTCATATTCTCTGCATGCTAAATTAGGTCAATATTGGTCCGGCGAAGAGTCGTCGTCATAAGATGCAGACGGAGCGAGGGCTGAGTCATGGAGAGTCAAGACAAAGGGTCCCTCTTAATGAGAGATTTGACGGAATATCACGATGATGAGGTGTCCCCGATGAAAAGGCAATCCTCTGTGCTCTTTACAATTTTGCGTCCCTCTGCCTTCCATTTCCCATATTCTCTGATCATCATCATCATCAGTGTCATTACTATCATCATTTCTATCAGCTCTGTCACTGTTATAAAAATCTACAAACTCTAAAAGGATATCCTCTCCTAATTATACAAACCATGCATAATAAAACACAGCCAACATAGCTCCTGCTGGGGTTAAAATAATTAAATACACTTAAAACCTGTGAATAACCAACTATGTGAATAAACTGCATACCTTTTGTTTCTTCAAATGGTTAAGCACACACACCCCCATCTCGAAAAAAAAAAAAAAAAGGATAGAGAGAAAAAAGCACAGCCGAAATTGCAGAGAAAAGTGTTTTTATTTATACAAGTCGCTGGAGATGCTCATCATCAGCGTTTTTTCCGAGCCATAAATAATTTGCGGAGAGAGGTAATATTCAAGCTGGCAGAGCCTTAGTTGTGCATCTTTAATGGAAGTTTTACAGAAGCTGAGCCAGTTCTTGCATATGCTGCTGCCTCCCATATGGAGGAAAGGAGACAAAAGGAGCACAGTTGGCTTGTCCTATCTTTTTATAAGTCCATCGACACTTAAATGCTAGCCCCGGAGAAAAAACGACACAGGGGGACATAAACCCACTGTGGTTTTAGGAGGGAAGATAATGACTTTGCCTGCATTAATTTCTTCATCAGCCATCTTGTTTCTTCAGACAGAGTGGTTATGAGGCCTTCTCTGAAGGTCCTAGGTTATATAGTTGCATTTCCCTGCATAATTTCGGCCCTAACAGTTGTTGTCAGCAGTGCATTTTGTGAGTTGGCAGCTGGGGAACATCTGTTTATAGGTAATGAGTGTTTGAAAAGCTACACCTCACTTTACCTTTAATGTCTTTTATTGGAGCACACTGATGGGAACGTAGCTTTAACTTTTTTGTATTGTTGTGATTCAGCGAGAAGATTCCTTCAACATGGTCAATATTACAGACACCTGCCTTGGGCAACGCGCTGAATGAGAGCGTATGATGGATCATTAATATTAACTTTCTTTAAACAGAATTCAATATGCAAGTCAATAAAGACATTCATTATCGTTATATTTTTTACTATACAGCCACAACTCCCAGAATTTACTCCATTCCTACCTCTTGCTAATCATGCAACACGGAGAGAAAAAAAACAAACTTTCAGTTGACATTGCTCCTTCAATAATAAACAACCGAAATATTTAGTTTCTCATGACTCTTGCTCAGTTTCTCACTCTCAAGAAAATCAAACAGAACACACCTCGCTGTTCTCTTACTTCCAAACAGTGTCCATAGCTCAGGGCACTTCTTCCAGGACTTGCTTTTTAAGGTGTTCGTTTAGACAAATTTTGGGTGTAAATTTGTGGGTATTATGCAAAGCTGCTGGCCCCTGGAGCTGTGGCCATGTTAGTCTAAGGGAGGAGCAAGTCCTCCGGGGCATTGGTGTCCAGGACACTGCCTGCAAAAACAGAGCTCTTTAAAGGAAATGAGCCATCCGTCAATATTTCCTCAGTAAATGGAAACAGACTTCTTAAGTAGCAGGATTAGTCTTTTAACTAACTGGGACAGAGAATGGAGTCACATTATGACACAGTCAAATGTTTTGTTTTTTTTGTCATCTTCTTAATTCAACCGTCATGTACACCGATCAAAATTTAAAACAGAATAGAAAACAAAACAAATCTATATTTTTATGCTACTAAAATTACAAATAACAATAATGATAATAATATATAGAGATTGAGAATATGTTTTAGTGCATAGCAGTTCAATTGAAATTTTAAAACAAAAGTAATATGTTGCAATAAAGCCTGTGTGAAAATGTCAAATATACCTCAGCATATTTGGCTTAAAGTAAAACAAACCACATTAGTTTTTATTGCTCAAACAGGATTCATGCTACATAATACTTCATCTAGTAACACAGCAGTGTAACCACATCACCATAAAACATGCTATTATTCCGATAAGTGAATAAAGTAATAAGCCGATACAGGAAATCCCATAAAATTGCTTTAGAATGTCATAAATCCAAGAACAGAGGGGAACTTCTCCACATTACTGTGGTCACTGCATCTCATAGTGGAGCATTTTTCTATTTCATTCTATTTTTTTTATCTATTTAATTTTTGTCGAAGTGCCTGCACGGCTGTTATTTCTCTCTGAGGAGCTGTCACCTTACATCTGAAGGCCAGTTTGTACACAGCACCCTGTCGCGGTGTTTATATCGCTGCCAGAATTATATAAAGCACTAATAAAATCAGCTCAAGTGTTCTTCCGAGTGCCGGGGATGCCCTTTGGTGATTCCTGGATCTTGCTCTATACATAAAACCAGTCTATATATTCAGGGGAGGATTAGTTTTGAATATGTAAAGTGGGGGCCTGTGCTGCGAGGCGCAGGGGAATGGCATAGTGCTCTCTCAGCGATGCTGAGCATCAGTGTTATCGCTCCCCACTACCAGCGGGTGAAAGAGGATGCCATCGGCATCTCTTGCTACTGGAGGTCCCTGCCTGTTAAGTTGCAAGGAACAGACAGCAACACCCAAGGGACACAGTGTGTGTGAGAAAAAAGAGCAACGGAAAGATAAAGTGTGTGTGTTTCCCAAGGACAGTAACACCTATCTTTCACTTAAGGTGGCCTCAATGAAACTCCCTTCACAGTTTAAAGAATGGAGTCAGCACAGTAGAAATGATTTCTCATAGCAGAAAGGGCAGGAATCCATTCTCTTGCTCTCAGAAAACTGTGGTTTTGTGTGTCTGGCTTATTGGTGTAGTAAATTTGCATCGGCACCTGCACTTGTGTATGCAAAGGGTTAGATTCTTGTGTATACCATAACATCTTTTTTTAAAGTGAAGATATGTGTGTGTTTGTCTGTGTCGGTGAGTGTGTGCCGTTTGGCTGTAAACAATTCCCCCAGATGTCTCATCTGCTATGCACAGGTCTAGAGGCTACGCATGACGCACACACACACACACATACACACACAGACACCAGTAATAAATATACCATGCTGTGTGTTTACTCACATAAGCCCACCATCACTCAAATTATGACGGAGAACCATTAGAACGCAAAAGAGCCTCAGAGCTAATTGTTAGCGCACATAACCCCCTACTTCCTCACTGCTCTGACATTCAAACTTCAAAATATTAATTTTGTTGGGATGATCCAGGTTCCTCTTGGGCGACTGACAGAATGATTGAGGAAAGGAATGACTTCTTGCCACTGCAGCAGTTGTCACAAAGCACTACTTTTAATTAGGCAACAATCTGTGAATCAGTCTGTGTCTGACCTGCCTGTCTTGCAGGGGCTTAGAGGACGAGGAGCTAAATATAAGTTGCAATAATTACAATGCAAGGCACAGTAAGGCATTATGTGTTTTTTGTTTTTTTTTTTTGCCGTTTCAAATTAAATTTCATCATAAGTCATAACACAGGACGAGGTGCTCGAATTTTTATTGCACCATACAGATTGTAAATGGTTGTTACAGACAGAAGACACCAAGGAAAAGGTGAGTTTTGTTGACTTTTAGTAAGTGATGATGAACAAAGTCCTGATTTGTTTCTCAGGGCAAATCCTGTCATTTTCTGTTTCAAAAGAAGAAGTCATTCCAATCTGGTTTTACCCCAGGAAAAACATCATGGTTATTCACCCCTTCAGACCACAGAGCTGTACTGTTGTCTTTTTGTTGTTCTGAAAGCCAAATACGGAATCAGTTGCTGCATTTATTCTCACTCTCCCCAGAGAAGGAGGAGAAAGACTGAGAGAGAGAGAGGAAAGGAGGGAGTGTCTTCCGAACCACTGTCCCATCTCTCCACCCTTGTCATCTCCCTACCTCTGTCCTCTTCTCTTCATTTCTCTGTCTTTGCATTAGTTTATGCTCCTTCTGTATTTATCAGCACTTCCACACTGAATAAACCATTAAATTCAATCCTGCCACCAATATCATATAGCACAGTTGATCCTAAATATTACTAAGTAAAACTTTAATTCCACATTATGTCCAGCAGTAACACAGGAAATGAAATAGTGTTTTTTTTTGTTTTCTTTTTTTGGCTCCGTTATATACAATCTGTTGATATCCTACCTCAATAATAGCTCCATCCGGTTGTCGGAGGAAGTTCCTGTATCTTTGTTTCAGCCCGCTCAGGTACAAGGTGTAGATTGCCACATGGGTGCTGGTCTCTCCCTCTGGTAGGGGTCCACCCTCCCCTGGTGGTTCACTAGGGGTTGCAGAGCCTGCCAACGGGTCCTCCACTGCACAGATGTAGTCATAGACTGCCACCTAATACAGCATAAACATGAAGGGACAATATAAGGTGAGCAGGAACTGTAAACTCTTTGTTGTTGTTCAGAGGCCTGAAAAAAGCTCTGCTGGTATGGGCTGGAATTATTAATGATGAGCTTGTTGGACCTTTTCCGGTTGAAGATGGACTCAGACTCATTTCCCAAACCTACTGCCAGTTTCTAGAAGATGCTTTCTTCACACAGTGGTACAGGAAAAAGTCTTCATCTTTCAAGAAGACCATGATTTTTATGCAGGAAAATGCTCCATCTCATGCATCAAAGTACTCCACTGCGTGGCTAGCCAGTAAAGGCCTTAAAGATGAAAGAATAATGACATGGCCCCCTTCCTCACCTGACCTAATAATTGTGCACACACAGATTCTCATACAAAAGCCTAAACCTCACTTTCACTTCCTTAAATATTACAGGTTTGAGGTTTATTAACATTTTGGATTGACCGAGAGCACTGTTGTTGTTAAATAATAAAAGCTAATCCTCAAAAATGCAACTTGCCATGATTGTGCACGCAGTGTAGTGTGTAAGCTGGGGGTAGGTTTCCAAAAAGGTTGTTGCTCTCAAATACAGAGTTTTCTACCAAATCTTAGACACAAACAATAAGCATCAGTAAGTGTATCGCATTAAGACAAATCAGTATCAAAAGCCAATGCACAACACATTGAAATCAGTCTGAACCTTATCTTGTAAACTGCTGAGATGTTCATTTTAATTGCATACAACTGCAGCCACCAGATAAGCCCCACTGGCATACAGTACAACAGCATGCTAATTCCTGGTAGTGCATGAGTCCTATGGGGCCTGATCTGTGGCAGGTAAAGAGACAGGTTGTGTTTATGATCATGCATATACATGTATAATCCTGGTGGCAGGTTTATTTATGACCCTTTGTGTGTGTGTGTGTCGGGGGCTTGCACACCTGTAATGCGCTGCCCCTCTGTATTAGGGTGAGACACGTGGAGCAAGCGGAGCGTGTAACATGTTATATAGGTCATGTAACTCGGAGTCATCCATGTGTGAAGATCATGGAAGCTCTCCCGCTCACTGATGGTGTCTGCCGCTTGAATGTCTGTGATCGCATGCGTTAAAGCTGATCTCACACCAAATTTTAACTATAAGCAGTAAATCTATAAGCATGTGCATGGTTTTACTTGTGTCTGTATATAACTTCCAAGTGTATGTGTGTGTGTTTGTATGTGTAAACGCGAGCGCTGTTGGGATCCATACAGGCCGTACTGCAAACTCTAAGTGAGAACCTCATGCACACACACACTTTAAACCACACACACAGTCAGAGTCACAAAGAGGAGGAAGTTATTCAAGTAGTTTGTAAAACTCAAGGTGACCCCCTAATTGGCTGCGTAATTATGATTCGTCTAAAAATACAGAAGAAGGAAAAAGGCAAACTCATTCAGCGGGCCATGAGTGGCAGGGTCAAGCTGAAGGAGAGGTTTAATTTGGCGGTGTATCGATGTCACCCCGCACTTATAAACGGTTAGCCAAACACAACTCTAGGCACTTCACCGAGAAAACAGTGGGAGCCATTACCCCGCTTGTAATTAGAGACACTGCATAAACTGCGAACCAGACAGCCCCATGAGTAGAAAGGACCCCATTGTCAAAATGTCAAAGAGTCACGGGTGCAGAGAGAAAAGAGGGTTGCTAAGAACATTTAAAGAAGGTGTGGTGTGTGTGTGTGTGTGTGTGTGTGTGTGTTAAGTGGGGAGATGGGGACGCGGGGATGCATCTCTTCAACGCTAATTAAGACGCTCATTAGTGAAATCGCCTCAACTGTGCCTTGCCTCTAGGTTGGCCTCGGCCCACACTGGGGGAAACTGATTACCTGAATTCCTTAAGTAATCAGCACCTCTGCTAGGCAGCAATCAGTCTGTTTGGATAGAGTGTGTGTGTTGATTTGCTGCTTTTTTTTGTGTTTTTTTTCCCCTTTTTTTGCGGAAACACAAGTGGGAGTGTGCAGAAAATCCCTAGATCTCCTCCTATGTCGGGGCTTCTCGGCTTGTCCATGATGCAGTGAGAAAGCCCAAACATTCAAAGTCACGAATGTGGAGAAAACAAACACAGAGTGAGAAAACATCCTCTCCTGCTGCGCTGGTCATAGAAAGTGCGCCCATGACCCGGTTAAGGCCCCAGTCCAGGATTTTTTAAACCAAGCTGTACAGAGGTGATAGAAACACCACGGATTCAGCCTCTGTACTCTAAGTCACTTTGGTTAAACACACCTGCTTAAATTCCCCTGTGTGGTGTGCATGTGCATGTATTTTGGCTTGCATGAAAATAGATTTTTTTGATGTTAGCCATGCCACCATCCTACGCTAATTAGCACGTGAAATCCAGTTGACAAGACGAGACAAAAGCCTGAAAAGGTGTTTGTGTGTTCGGTTTTGGGTGATGCCATTTCATGCAATGCACCATGGCTCTCAGGATGCATCATTGCTGAGACACAGAAAGCAAAGAGCATTAGAGGGCCTGTCTGCTCTACACTACTCTGTTCTGCTCTGTTGTGTTGTGTTATGGTGCTAGCCTGGCTTCTAGCCCTAGCTTGAGTGCTCTCTCCACTCCACCATTGTTCCATTTGATAGCACTAAGTGACTGATTTAGGTTCAATGCCTGCATGGAGCAGACAGGCCAGCTGTGGGTTAAGCAGATAGCATTCAAGTGAGCTAACCCAATTCAAACCCAATCAAGCCGGGATTTATTGTTGGGGTCTGTATTTAGAAATCTGATAGAGTCTGCATCAGTCCCTTGACTTGCATCAGGAGAGACGGGCCTTATTTCTTTTAGCGGAGGACTATAAACAGCAGACCATGTTTTCCAGCAGGGACATAAATTTCAGGATTTGTAGACATTACCGCAAATGCACATCGAGAATGGGAGGGAGGGACAGGGGCACAGGAAGTGGGGATGGCACAGCTGCAGACATGGCTCCATGGTTCACAAATATAGTCTGTCTGTCTTTCTGGGAGAAGATGCGATTTCACACCTACCGAATCATACCATACCCGATATGAATGCAAAATAAAAGCCATCAGTAGTTAAATACAAGCGCCTGTGGAAAGCTTTTCTTTTTAAAAATCCACTATGACTTGTAATAAAATTTGACTGACCTGTCAATCATTTTTATTCAAGTGTGTGCAAATATAAAGTCTGTCAAGAGATGCATTTGGAATTCCTTTGCTGTTTTGTTAGTTTGAGGCCAAAAAATAGGCATCACTGCTGAGATAAAAGCATAAATGCACTACATTCTAAAATGGATATTCTTTTGTGTTATATTTAAAAAGTGACCCATATTCATACCTAAATTAGGATTTAAACTTGCAAGTAACAGCTAAAAAGAGGGCAGACAGTTTCTGGGAATTAAATAGTAATTTTCCACTAAGTGCCAGACTGGTCTAGTAATAGCTATGTCAGGGATAGGTACAGTGTATTTTATATATTTATCTCATATGTCCTTGACTGTCATAAATATCAATGTCTGACATTTTCCTCCGTTTAGTGACATGTCGGATATAAACACAATGTCTAGAGCTGACCGTTATTAAAAGAAAGCCTTTTCCGCTGTGCGACCCCGTCCAACATGTCGCTGCTGACAATCCAAACTTGACCCCATGACCTTTCAGGAAACTTTGCTATTTTCAACTGATAATCCAAACACAGTGTCAAAGTGGGAACCAATCACAGGCCCCGAGAGCAAATTGGAAGTCAGTTAATGCGTGCATTAATCCACCATGTTGAGAACACTACTGTAGGGGGTACGCATCAGTGATTAATAAAACAGATTAACAAGGCCCCAGAGTGAGTTATCCATAGGTATTTAGGCTTTTATTGTGAAAACTGTGAGTAAACATGTAAGTCTACTTAAGTTACCTTGTATTTGCATATATGTGCATGTGTGTGTGTGTGCTTGAGTGTGTGTCGGAACTGAAGGTAGGAGAGACGGAGAAGTCTCCATGGGCAGGCAGACTGAGCCGGGCTGGCGACCGTCCAGGACAGGAGCCTAAGGCGTGGGCACGAACAGGCCTGTCAGTCCCCCTGATCCCTTAATGATTGATCCAAACTAGATAGCCATCATTACCATTCGTGCACTCTTTCTTCCCCAGGTCTCCTTTCCTCTGTCTAATTTTACCTTCCATTTGCATGTTCCCATGGACTAATTAAATCTTTCCCTTCTCTCTCTCTCTCTCTCCTCTCTGTGTCTCTCCAACTCACCCGCTCTGTCTTTCTTTCTCTCCCCGTGTCCATTGGTATGAAAAATAATGCAGCACATTTTTGGCACATTATTATGTATGAAATGTGAGGGCATAATATATTCCAGTTGGTTGAAGTTCTCAAGACCCTGCCTGTAATGAGCACAACAGAAGTAGACTTGCTCCGCAGCCTGGGCGAATGCTATACCTCCATTTTCTCCCCTCTCTGTCTCTGCCGCTATCTCCCCTCGTAAAGACAAAAGCTGCTGACCTTCCCTCTGTCTACCACCCACACACTCTCCTCACTCTCCTGGTTTCCCACCATTCACGCTGTTCAGACATAGGAGGGCCGGGCTTTTCTCCTGCCACTGCCATGATCATTTTGGTTTGTAGTTCTGTCCCACTTGGCTTTAATTTACAGTGGGAAAATAATTAGAATCTCACTTTTGCGAAGAGTGGAGTGAAAATGTAAACAATGCTTCCCTGCGGGCGGGTGCTTCATCACTTTGACAGGTGCATTTGAATTTGCCTGGGTGGCGGACAGGCTTGGTTATTTATGTGTCAGTCGCACATGGAAGCCCCGGCTGTGGCTGGGACTATGGTTGGGACTGAGACTAGGGAAGAGATTGGAGCTCCGTGTAGTGGGTGGGGAGTGTAGGTTTAGATTTGGGGGATGAGGATGGTGCTGGTTCTGGACCTGTTACTTGGAATGTGGCTGGTTCTGGCTGCTTAGAAAGGGCCACGCTGGGACTGGGAGTGGAGCTGGATGTGGAGCTTGTGAGGGCTGAGGATGAGGAAGAGTAGTAGCACTGATAATTGAAGGAGATGAGATTTAAAGGAACTAGGTCCGAGCATGGAAATTTGGATGTGGGTTAGGGTTAGAGTTTCTTGAGTTGGGGCAATTTTTGGAAATTAATTGAGAAAAACCTGTGTATGGGCTTGGTTACACAATAGCACAAATATGTCATTCGTTCTTAATTTATTCATTTAAAAAGGTTCTTCTCTAAATTTATTAAATAAGCCCCCCTCTCTGTCTCTCACACTATTTCCTTGCTATCTCCCCTCTTCTCTATTTTTGGACTGAGCACCTGGACAGAAAAGATGTGCATATGTTTTACATACTTGTGGCTCTGGCTGTAATGTCTGCAATCAGACTTATATCACTTATACAGACTTATATCCAGAGCATCTACCCTGTTGGCCTCAGTAACAGCCAGGTAGTCAAGACAGTGGATAAGGCCTAATGGCATCCATGACGGTTTCGTCAATATCAGTAGAAAGATTTAGAGGAAAAAGATCATGCTTTTGCATCAAGCTAATACAATATCAGAGCAATGGAAACTACTTAGGGATGGTGTCAAAAAGTTTGACATGTAAATAGCATCACTGGATTGTTAATCCAAATATATGGTAATGATAGTATATCAGCATTTTGAATTGTATGTCCTCTGGAAATGACTTATTTCCTCTTAACAATTTCATCAACCACTGCATGGAAGTCACTGGATCTTAAACTAGACCCACAAAACATGGATTACA
This sequence comes from Scortum barcoo, assembly GCA_023238725.1. Lineage (NCBI taxonomy): Eukaryota > Metazoa > Chordata > Actinopteri > Centrarchiformes > Terapontidae > Scortum > Scortum barcoo. The sequence continues at coordinate 8,013,707 of CM041551.1, forward strand.
ATAAACATTGATGTTGATGGCCTCTTGTATTTATATTGTCATTGTAATATTGTTAGGTGTTACTATTTAACACAGATTATTCTGTGCATTTCAAAACAAAAGGCCATCATAACATGGAAATGCAGTGAGTATACTAGCTCAGATAAAGCAGAGAGGAGCATCAATGATTATTGCCAAGTGAGAGAAGAGGTAGACATGGTTGCTTCTTTTGTCCACAGATCCTCATCCACATGCACACATGCACACACACACACACACACACACACACACACACACACACACCGTCATCTACATGCTAACACTCACACACACACACACACACACACAGACACATCCATGCTCACAAACAGACAAAGCCTCACACAGTGAGGCAACGCATGCGTGCAGATCTCCAGTGCCTGCGGGCGCTTGGGGCTAGGCAGCAGGGAGTGGGGGGAGGGAGGGATGGGAAGGTTGTGGGGAGCTGGAGAGGAGGGTGGAGAGGAGTGTGTACTGTGCAGAGGCTCTCTAAGCTATAGAGGGTCAATCCCTCCACCCCACCACCACCACCACAACCACCACCCTGTCTGTCAGAGCTGGCCCGGGCTAAAGGCCTGTTTGCTGAGCACTGGGCTTCTACCACAGACACAGACTGTATGTAGACACACAAGCACCAACACACATGTCCTGGGTTCAGACACTCAAACACCAATTTGAAATAATAGGCACAAATACAGTAGTACAGATGCACAAGCTTTATGCTCATTCTTCTGACATATTAATGCATGCACACAAACACACAGATTCGTAAGCACACTCTGGCTGCATGCAATACATACACATACGCAAGGCCAAGACAGGCTTGAGCACATTGCACATGGCTGGGAACAGACTAAACCATGAAGCATACAAGACCACCGACATACATGCATGGATAAGCCAAGCAATGTCAGCCATTAGGATGGAAATAGATATGCTATTATTGTAAATCTGGCCAATATGTAGACGGTTGGCAGATATAATTGGAGCAGCTTGAAAATGGCATGGATGCACACTGTCTGCGTTGGGCCTGATTTGGCTGAAGCAAAGGTCTGTGTCTGCTTAAACGCACCACTGGACAAGACAGGCCACTCATTCATATTTGCATGCAGGGACACACACATTTGCTCACACACGCACGTATGCATGCACAGTGACGAAATAGCTAGTACGCTACAGTAGCTTTCATCCACCCTCCTCTCATTACTGTGCTCATGAAGCAAAGATCACCGTCCATAAATATTTCATCTTGAGTAATCATGGTTAAAGTGCAATAATACACTCCGTCCAAAAGTAGCACAGACCAAATGGGACTTCGAGAAAAGATAAACAAGCAACAATGACTATATTTACAGTCAGAATAAACTGAACAAGTTTAAAAGAGATTATCCAGTGAGATATTATCTCTGAGTGCCTGAGATAATCCAGAAAATAAGATATGCATAATTCACTGTTACTAATCTCCTTAGCAGAAAATAAAGCCTACTCCCAGCCTACAGTAAACAACTCAGATAGTAGCCCATCTTTTACTTCCACACCATGTCTGACTCACCCTGGGCCCTAAGGAGATCACTTTTTCAGGTTTGCACAGGAGCACATTGGAGTTTAACTGCAACTTTATTCAACAGAGAAAAATATGTCTGTGTGCTCCATGTTTTAATGCTTTAAATTTTCCGATGACTGAAAGTTACACTTTAATCATCTTTCTTCATGTCATATAACATATACAATGGTGAATAAAACATTGGACACATTAAACAAATGACTCCACCTGAAAATATGTAAGTTCAAACTGTAAGACTACCACACACAAGCCAGATGCAAGCATTGCTATGCATCTCTGTTATATTTATCTCAGTTCAAATATTAGCTGGAGGATGAAATAAAGGATTTATATGAAGAATTAATAAGGAGCGTGCATGGAGTGAATAGTTCAATAGTACCCTGCAACCACAGACCAATCACACAAATGATACAAGTCTTACTATTTAGTATTTTTAAAGACCACTACACCAATCACACCTCGATACCTTACACCAAACTAATGCAGTGTTTGTAGACACGCCTGCTTCTGGTAATCCTTTAAAACATATTTTCTCGCTCTAAGTGTATGGACCACATATTTTAAAATGTGCTCAATTCTCAAAATGTCAGGAGCCCGGGCTTCGTATTAAGATGCTGCAGACAGATGCCAGAGTTGAGTATTGCCTTTGATATCCAAAATTTGACTTTGGACTAGCTTCAACCTAATCAGGCCTCGGAGGCTGGAGGTGATAAGTATCCAAGCCAATAACCGAAATGAGAGCTGGGAATCAGCGGTGAGACGCACACACATGCACACTCACACATTCCCCCTCACATAGATACTGTACATGTGCATACACACACACACACACACACACACACACTGTCTCTTTAAGGTTATGAGTGAAACCCTTATGAAAAAAAAAAAAAAAACCTCTCCAAATGTCTATCTCTCCTCGGGATGTCATGTGGGGCTGTTAAGACGCGACACCTGTCACAATCACCAGACCTTCCTCATCCCCTCCGGGCCAGAGGAAGCGGCCAAGGTCAAACTCTTTAAAGGAAAGGAAGGGAGAAAGGGGAAAAGAAGTGACTAACGACGGACAGTCACAAAGCATCAGATCTGTCAAGTTCAAGCTGTAAAACCTCTATGGAGGCAGAGTCTGTGTATGCATGATTGTGTATGTGTGTGTTTGAGTAAGCATTACGCATCGGGGTGACACTGTGTGTACGCAAAGTATGTTTGCATAGGTGGGACGTGCCTTGTAACATTTTCTCGGCCATTCAGTCATAAGTAACTTCTGTTTCCTGTGATTCCATCCTACTGGTCTACACATGAAACATTAATCAGTCATTTTGGTTAAGCTACACTGTACCCACACAGCGGATCTGAGTCAGGTGGTTTGGTCGCAAAGCCTCTGAACTGGAGCTAATTTTTGTTCCGTGTGTGCAAACTTCCCGCTAAAATCTTTTCTCGCTTTTAAACAGTCCAAATTGTTGCCTTCTGTTTCATATTGTGGGATGGCAAGGAAAGAGGCCAGGAGACTCCTTAGGACTTGGCCTGGTGGAGGAGGAAGGAGGGGAGGTAGAGGATGAGGAGGGGGACAGAAGAGCATCTGAAAGCGGTGAAAACCTGGCATCAGGGTAACGTCTTCCAGCTGGACATGTTTTGACAGCTGACGGGCGAAGCTTCACGTTATGAAGAAATTAAAAGAAAAAATCTCCTCCTCGCTGATGGAGTCACAAGAGGCAAGTGTCCGAAACGTCTGAAGAGCGACCGTTTTGAGTTCATCTGCAAGAATCTCAGCTTGATCCTTTTTGTGACACGGAGGCTGACTATACTGTCGGCCGCTAACCAAAGGCTCTTCCTTCTTTTGACTCGCGTTTTCTTTTTCACTCTCTCATTCCCTCCCCCTTCTCCCTCTGACAGAAAAGCCTGCCCAGGCCCAGGCTTTGGTAGATAATGACATCCTCTCCCTGGATTAATTGTGAGGGACACATTAAGCAATGGGGCTGACACTCCCTGTAATTAAACTGTTCACACCGACGAGTTCATACTGGAACACTTTCGTCTTTCTCTCTCTGTCTGTCGCTGGAGCTGTGGGCCTGTTTAGAAATGGGATGAGACATTATAGTGGTGTGTTTGTAAGGCAAGTGAATGCATCACCTTGTGGAATTTAAACAAAAACCGAAAGAGAAGATTTCTTTGTTCATAGAATTAGAAGGATCAGTTGACTTGACATTTATTGATATAAAATGGAACCCCACCTTTTACAACGCCTCTAATAAAGCAAGACAGGAATATATTATGTATTTACAATTATTTAAATATACCAAAACTGCTAAAAAAAAATAGTCAGCAGGACTTTTTATTTTCTGCTAGAGAAGTCTATGGTGTCAAAAGCTCCACTCATGAGAAATTTATTACCTCTGTGGCAGCAAAACATGCAACAGTAACCAAAAACCCCTGAATACATAAATGTCAAGTCCTAAAATATTTTATCAACTTTTTTTTTTTTTTTTTTGTAATTTCCAGAGAAAAAAAAACATGGGGTTATGTATTACAAAATACATAATCCCTGGGTCCTGCACCCCTAGGTGACTCTGACACTACACTCCCAAGATAAAGTCTATGCATCAAATTTTACCAGAGAATAGTGAACCATAATATACCACTAACTTTGCCTGAGACATTGGAAACAGCTGTGTCTTGTGTCCATACCCTCACATGCCCAGTTCTCTTGAGAAAGCTGCTATTTATGGCTGTTGTGTGTGGACTCCTGTTCGAACCAGCAGGTGATAAACAGTGGTCAAAGAATAGGCACGTGCGTCACAGATAACAATGCTGGCTGAAAAGAGGGTGCAAGGGACAGACTAGTGGAGAACAGCTCATATCCCATACCTCATTTAAGCTAGAGGTGGGTTCATGGTGAATGTGCACACAAAGCCCTGGAAAGAGTTGCTGCCTTTTAGTTCTTAAAAGATCTGCGCATTGAAAGTTGTTCTTTCAGTTGCTGAATGAAAGTGGATGCTCATATACTTTTGATTTAATGCAAAGAGCCATTACAGGAAGGCCGGTGTGAAAAATTGTGATTTTTAATTCTAATAATGTAAAGGAGGTATGTCTGAGAAATATCACTTGGCTTCTGTTTTAACTCTTGCATTACTCTAAATGAGATGGGTCAGTCTGGATGGTGTGTTTTTTTATTTGTGTCCATAAAATACTATGTGTGAACTGAGATGGAGGTGAGTGTGTATGCGTTTGATTTTTATCTGTTTGTTATTTTTTTACTCTTCTTTTTGTGCCACTGTGCACCGCTTTCACACATTACTGCCCAGCAAAGTCCATGACCTTTTCAGGAACACAGGCATGTAGCCTTTGCAGTCATATGTCATATTGAGCTCCCTAATGCTCTGACTGTGGATGCTGTGCTTGCTGCTACATCGCTCCTGTCCTGCCTGCCTGCCTGCTCACTATTGCCAAAATGGGGCCGTTGGGGCCCTCAGCGCTGTCCACAAAAAAAAAAAAAAAAAAAAAAACCATCCGCTGTAATTGAAGAAGCCACTCTAATGTGACGTGCACAGAAAAAAAGGTTGCGTGCATGTGCCCACACTTACAGATGTGCGTGACGGTAACACACACACATGCACACACATTCACACACATACTGTACAAATGCGCACAGGCTTGAATTCACACACATGCAGCTAAGCACTCGAGTGAACACACATACACACAAGAGCACACACACTGACCACAGTGCTCTTTGGTGGAGGTTATTAGGGGGTTGGGAGGACTCTGGTGACCCCCTCGCTTACACACATTACACACACACACACACACACACCAGAGGTCAATAGTTGCCCTCTGACTCTGGATGACCCCTCCTGTGCTACTGAAGCACTCAGCTGCTCCCCTCATCTCCTGGTGTTCCTGTGTTGCTGTTATGGGTTCCTGTTCAGGAGTTGAGGGTGCTATTGTTGTGTGACAGCGGTTCCTGTGTATCCTGTCACGGCCTGCTGCTCCCTCTGTCCGCCTTCCTCTCTCCTTCCTTTCCATGAATTTAGATTTGCATCTCAGGTGGCCTCATACTCACTTTACTGTAGTATTTGCACAGCAAGACTGATGACTAAAGCAGGTAATTTGCTATGAGTATTGTATGCAGTGTTGTCTTGTGAATAGTTTTGGCGGACTTGCTTTAATGTAGAGAGTTCAGAGGCCATGCAAACATTTACAGTGATACATAAAATTGTAGTAAGTAGAAGAAGTGTGTTTTCCTAAGGCTGTTCTGTAACAAACATCATTTTATTTAACCTGAAAGGCAAGGCAATATATAATATCACTGAATGAACATTTGCAATGAGATTAAAGCTACAAGGGTTTTTTTTGTCACAAAGTAATTGGTGGGAAATGCCATGACTCTGGTATCTCACCCTGGTCAGGTGACACCATCACGTCGCTGCGGTAGGTTAAGACAGAGAAAACATCTCATATGATTAACAGCCAGCCTCGCAGACTCAGGTTATCATTACCACTCCAATCTGTGCCGTGCCGACTCTCAACAGGTTTACTCCCCACCAACCACGCGGCTGTTGCAAAGCACCTTGGGTGTTCCCAAACTCGCCCGCTGGTAACCCATTACCTAGACATACGGAGACAAACGGCACGAAGGTACGCAAATGTTGATGCAATCAGGTTGCGAAAACATCTCCAGGGCCTCCACACAAAGCCCCTCTCTCTCCCCACTTCCCTCCTTCCCAGCTTCTTTTAATCTCTCTCTCTCCTTCAATTATCACAATGTCACCACCACCACTGGGAAAGTTTCCTTTTGGTGAATTAACGGGAAAAGAGCTTTGCAGCGGGTAAGCGGGCACTCTACTCTGTCATTGTCATAGCGGTGGCTCTGACAAAACAGTTTGCGTACCTGCTTAAGTATTACAGAAATTAACACCTCCCTTCCAGGTACAGTAATCAAGGGGGTGACGGGAGACAATTAATTAGGTCCATCTGCATCACTGCCTTTACATAATTAATGGGGCTCATTACTGAACCGCTAGTATGAGGTGCAGCATGCTAGCGCACTCACTAGCTTAGAGCAGGATAGCACTAGAAGCACAAGGAAGTAAAGGGTTTTGTTTGTTTGTTTCATTTTTGTGCAAATTTGCCTCCACGCGACTTTGAGTCGCTGATCACATCGCAAGTTCTATTAGCCTCTATGCTAAAACATTTAACCAATTGAAAACCATTAAAAAGAAGTTTCACTGACAGTTGGCTTTGACAGAGTGTTGACTTTGGCTGCAATCTCTGGCATCTCGACATGTCTTGTTTTTTTGGTTATGCTCATTACCACCGACATACAAGGCTGCGTGACGGCCAAGAAGTATGATCACTTTGATCATAGGACAGGTGCAAAGCGACAACCCAATCAGTCACACTTCACCAGAGGGACCAAAATACATCACCTTAATTGTAAGAAATACCACAACCATAATAATCCAAACAATTTTTGCTGTTTTGTTGTTTTCTTGCTTTTCGAGACAAGAGTGGAAGAGCAGGCCTTATGTAAAAGGCGTGACATTTGCCACATATGTAAATAGCAGTGGGGAACCAAAAGTGTGAGGTAAGTCTTAAAGAATTTCAATTATGAAAAATGACATAATTGGTGGGTGAGCTAATGCACCCTCTCGCTCAGCTGTTATCCACAACACTTGAGGCTAATGATCTCTGACGGAGACTCATTCTTTTTCCTTCCTTCCTGGGATCAAATTAAAGAGCACGCAGGTGGATGGGCCCTTGACTCGCTCACCCTCTCCGCTTAGCCAGTGAGCTCCACTGCTGACATCTCAACCTGAGAGTAATATTTAAACCTTGAAGCAACTCGAATGATCATATGGCGTGGCGAAATCTATAATATAAAGTTAATTGGTGAGAAAGTAAAAATTAGATTATGTTTTATGACTGCCTTGTGAAAATTACAAGTTTGATAATAATAGGCCATTTGCAGGTTGGTTATTGAATGTGGATTCTTTTTTTTATTGTTTCAGTGCTGCAGGGAGATACAGCGCCAGAGAGGTTTTGCTGAGTCTAAGTTACAGAACAGTATATCCAGAAAACTAGTTTAAACCTAATTAATTATAATCATCTTTCATTTTGTTTACTTTAACGTCACCCCTTTTTTTGTCTTCCTGTCCAGTACAAACAGTAGTAAAGTCACGATAATACACGAGATTGGAAAACCACCGTTGCTCTGTACACCGCAAATACATTTCTTCCATTAAAGCCAAAATTTATAACCGGATCTTCAGTTAAAGTCTATTCAGTGTCTTTGTGTAAAAATAATGAATAGTCCATTTGTCCCAGTAGCAGTTTTTTTTCCCATTATGAATAAAATTAAAGTGATGAGACTACTGATGAGGTACAGGAAACCTGGAAATTTCAAGCATAAAATGTAATGGCTGGCCAAACATGGTGCAAACTTGCAAACAGATTTCTAACTTGTTTCTATCAAAGGTTTCCTGACTGATGCACAGTCAAGCAACAAATTACCACCTGTGACCACCTCTATAGGGTGCTGCTGAGGAGGTTGTAAAATTACTGCTGCATGTTATAACCTACCTTAAGTACAATATCAGACTTAAAGACTTTCACTTGTGATCCTCTAAATGATTTCCCATTTTCAGTTTCCCTTTCTCGCGCCTGACATACAGCTGGTATCAAATTAGGCTAAAACAAACGAGCGGTATTTATGATTCCTGTTTGCCCCAGATCTGATTTGTTGAAAATGTCATACCTTATCCTTTTAAGAGTGTAACATTCAATAACTTTCTAAAATTGGCTCAATATCAGACTGCTGCTGTTCCTGTGAGTGCCTTGTTTTCCTTCTCCTCATCCCTTCTTTCGCTCACTCAGCTAATGAAGGCCTCGTGGCCCACTGTTATTAAAATTACGCCCTTGCCTCTGATATTAATTGGGTCCATAATAAGGAATGCGTCGGATTCATTATTTAATTGCAAGGGCACATTTGGAATACAGTTTCTGAAATGTATTTTTAATGAAAAACACTACATCCTGACCTAATCATATCAACCTTATTCTATCTAATTAAGGATGCAAAAAATCATTAGAGTTGCAAAATATTAGTTTCAGCTCTGTCGGGCTGCTCCTTTGCTCTCCTTCATGAATATATTTTTTTTCCTGTCTATGATAAATAGTTAATGAGGGAAAAATGACAAAAATTTGCATGTAGGCAAATTAGTCTAATAGGGATATGTCTTTGCTGAGTTAGGAAAGTGACCCTTTTCACAGGAGAAATTGTTACAATAATTATGAAATAATGGCAAGGCCCATCTTATTTTGATGAAAAATGGCTGGCTTGAATAATGTAAAAATCATAAAATGCAATAACCCTAAATTTTCATCATGCCGGAGAATATGTTAACGTGTTCGCATTTTATCAGTTTAATAACGGCAAATTAGGGACAATATGAAGTATGCTGTAATTGTTGCTGTGGAGGAAGATATGCAGTAATGCAAGGATGATTTAGCAGTGCCACCACAGCAAGAGGCCATCAGCAGCTAAATGAAGCATTTTCTTAATCACAAACTTTGGGGGTGTAATTTCTTTCAAAGTCTCCAAACATTGGGAGGTTCAATTTTCTCCCAATAAACAGGTCCATCACCATCCCATTAGCAGTAGTGTAGTCACCTCTTGGAGTCCGGGTTGCATTTCATTAAGGCTTACAAGACAGGTGTGAACAAAATAGGAAAAACAGCAGTTTAACACTTTATGTGTGTAGTAAGTTAAGCATAATGGATCATGTGAGTTTAACATTAAACTGTAACACAGTTTCAAGTACGATTACTGCACCCTTTTCAAGTACCAACAGTATAAACAATATTCATCATCTTCTGTCTTCTTCATGAGCTCAGTTTTGAAAAGAATCTCAAGATCACGATCACCTAATGATAAAATGATAATTGTAGCATTATTAAGATTTCTATGATGGCAGATAGTGCTCAGTAAGGCAGATCAACACTGTTAAAAACTAACCTGCACAGACGCTAATGAACTGCAACCATTATCCCCATTAGTGTGACAAGTGTGACACATTCCAAGACATACAATCCTGCATTTATTAATGTTAATCATGTGTTTATCAGCTGAAAACTGTCAATCACCACTGCAGAATTGTCTGTGAAATGTCTCTAATTGTGTTTGTAAAGATGAGGGCTGCCTCCACTCACACTGAGGGGAAAAGATCTTCAAGTGTAGTCTCATTTGTCAACGCAGGATTTTAGAGAGGAAGTGGATTTTCTAGTGATTAGATTTTCACTGTCACATAAATATTAAGTAGCATGACCCTTGCAAAACATATTTTGGATTAGTCAAGCCTGTTTCAACTCCCCTGAAAGACAAAATGATGCATTATTTCTTAACAGCCAGTCCATCTTTCAGCAGAAACCGAGGATCGGCTGTAGTTTCTGGCTCCATTTTACCCCTTCACAGCCATGTGAACTTGTTTAAGCAAGGAGCAAGGGAGTTAATGAACACCAAGCGATGTGTGCCACTAACAAATCCTACAGAATAAATTAAAGGGGCCTGCAGTTTGATCGCTGTGTTCCATTTCCCTTATCTCAACAACTCACATTTTCAATCACTATGCAAAGATTTTACATCGGGTGTAGGCTCGGTGCTAATACACTACCCTTCCCTGTGTCATCACCATCGACCTATGCTGGGCTGTCAAACATGCGACAGCCTAGCAATAGCAATTTCATGGGGACATGCATTTATGCAAACTGGAATCCTGGATTCCCCATGACACTGAGTTGTCCACATTAAGAGAATGCCCAGTGCAGCATATGCATTTGTACCCCAGAATGTGTGTTGATTGAGCAGTCTTTCTTTAATGAAATATCTTCGGAAATTGGTTTCCACAGACTAATCAGGCAGCCCGCTAGCTGGGTTTCTGTTTTGGTAATTATCTTGTACTAATTAGAATGAAGCTAAAGACCTCTGAGATGAATTCTCAGCTTTCTGAAATGTAACTAAAGAAATTGTAATGATATAAAATGAGTCTATTCTATACATCCTCTCGGACGTAATATCTGTGTTAAAATGACCAAAATGGATGTGCTATTGATGAACAGTGTGATACTGTCATGGCTGCCACTGAATGTTTTCTGCAATATCACACTCATCCTGCCACAGCCTGTCTTTCCTTTAGCGCTGCGACATGGCAGAGACCTCCCTGGGTAACAAACAACCAAGTGTGATTCCTCATCTATACACAGACCAATCAAACAAATTACTATCAGTGACCTTTCGCCTCATTCTCTCGCTAACAAAACATCCATTAGCCCAATTAATCTCCAAGGGTTTGAGGGGGAGAGCGTTGTCTCGAGAGGACTGCGAGGCTGCAGTGTGGTGAGATGCTTACCTTCCGCCTCTCCCCATTGAAGCCTCTCCACTGCTCCGCCTTCTTGACGATGTAGCTCAGCTCCTGATTGGACAGCTCCAGGTCCTGCGGCAGGAAGTACGCACCCTCCTTGGCGGTGAGCCGCTGAAAGACGTCCAGCATGCGACCGTCGTTGTGGAATCTGGAAGGTGTGGCGTGTGGGAGAGGAAGTGAGGAGGGCAGGGGAAGTGGCAGCAGGGGTGACGCCATACTGAATCACTGTCTTTGCCCCGTAAAGGTCACATGGGGTCAAATGTCAAAGCAAGGAAAAACATGCATCTTTGCCTTGTGTCAGAGATGATAACTGCAGATAAGTAGCTCTGTGGCCACCCCTATGTCAAACAGCATCATGTCATCTTTTTTTACAATCATATTGCCTGGCTTTTATAGAACAGGTCAAATCACAATGATCCCAACTTGCTGGAAGAGCACATGAATCTTCTATTGATTACGCAAAGCATGTTTGTAACACTCTATAAAAGTATAATACATCAATTCAAACACAATGAAAGAGCAAGAGAAATCAAACAAATTGGCCTGTGAGTGGGAAGCACTTTGTTAACACATGCCGACTGTAGCTGCGTCTGTGTTTCTGGCTGTGTGTCTGCGTGGTTGTACATCTGTTAATGTGTGGGAGTCAGATCCTGGGATCCTCTTCAGTGTTAATGCTGAGCTTCAAAGATGGCAGATGCAACGGACGTGCTGGTTGCAGATGTGTCTGGAGAGACGGGCCTGAGTCACAAGAAAACGTTCGGCGCAGCAGAAGGCATATTGATTCATACCTCCAGATGAGCGCGCATCACCAAAGTGTTGTTTTTCTTTTGCCACAGAAGGGTGCATGCAGCCAACCCCTAAAAAGAATCACCATGTCTGTAAACAAATGCCTTGGCTGACCATCAAAACCAGAAGACCTTGTGCCCTTCCATAGAGATTCTAGTCTGTCAGAGGGTAATCAACTCTCAAATAAAACCAACATCAAGGAGCCCGGGATTTATACAAGAAGCTGGTACGGGGCTTTGAACTCAGCATCATTCCCCATCGCTCTTGGGAGAGGGATGTTTGTAGAATCTTGACCTCAGACACAGGAATAGCATGCATTCATTTTCATCCTACACTTGAATTGTGCTTCTCATTCATTTATGCGGAGGATCTCTTGGAGGAATTCACCATCTTTGTATCTTTGTGCTTCAAAACAGCCTCATTTCCTTGGTGTTGGAAGTGCCCCGAATGTAAGTATGTGTTACTTATATCTGGGGTATGACTTGGATGATAAGGCTCTCATCGGCTCTTCCTCTGTATAGAGGTCACATTAAGGACATATGTTAGGTTATTGAATACATTTTTACAGAACACTCATGACAGCATGTCTATGGAGGATAAATAAGGGAGGGTATTTTGTGTTAAATGCATATTACTCCACTTTATATTGTCTAGACTATAATTATTTCATCTATTAGCATTTGTCAATTCATAGGCTTTCAGTGTTATATGTTAAATTTAAATGTTTAGCTGAATTTCAAGAACTATGTAATTTTTTTTTCTCTCATGACTTAAAATGAAATTATTGATCATGCTACTCTTTTATTGCCAAACAATAGAAGAGCCTCCTACCTCCCAATCTCATACCAATACACATACAAGATATAACAGCAAATCAGTTTATCTTTCGAGAAGAAGTGATCAATGAGTGATCTTTAATACTGAGTCCCTGTTTTAACTGTACCCCACATCTACATATATACACAAGCAAAGTTGTGTACTGAATAACCTCCCACTCAGAAACCCAAACACACACACACACACATTTTTGAGTCTCGAACCTTGTAATCATTTGGATGTAACTGCACCACTATTAATGTAACATCACTCTTTGTGGTGTTTATGAAGTTTCCAAGAGTACAGAGGTGTAGAACATGTCACTGATGTGTAGTTTTTGCAGGCAGTGAATAAAGGCTGCCTAAAATGTAATTAAAAAAGGATAACAGTCCATTCTATCTATACATATAGCCTGAGGCGTTTTTTTAGAAATAGGTCACGCTCTGTGTCAGAGCCACTTCCTTGCAGCCAATAGGAAACTGTAACCCATAAAATTATCAGCCTTGCTTCAGCCTCGTGGCCTACATTCAATACAAACCCGTGTGGCGGTTGAGTGGCAGAAGTCATTATTCCCGGCTGCTGTTTTAATATTGTCCATTTAGCTGGAGCCCGATAAGCGTCCCGCTTACTGAAATTAGATGGCACCCTCTCCTCGGACGCCAATCTCAAACTGATTAATTCAATAAGGGTTTTCTTACATTTTGAGCCGTTAATGGAATTTGGTCGTATATGAGGGTGGGAGAACACACCTTGGATGAATACTGAGTTACATTATTCAGTAATTTATCACCCGCCCTTCTACTTCTTTACTTCCATGCTGCAAGAAATGATGTCCTTCTATTATTTAAAAAGTGCAATAGTCATCTTTTAAACTGGAAATTTGGAATATGCTTAAGTCCACCCTCCCATTGCAGCAGAGTGTCAGTCATCTGTAATTTTCTAAAAACTGTGGCAATGTTTGACTTAACAATTAAGGATCAGCCTTCTTAAATGTTTGGTCTTCATGTCTTGTTTTTCCTGTCCATCCCCACTAATCAGGAAGCCTTTAATATCTCTACAAATGACATAAAGCCTCAGTAGAAGAATTCAGTCTGAATTCAGTCTGCTGAAACATAATATGGACCTAGCTGGTGAATGCTTCAGCATGGGTGATCTCAATCCGCAAGATAGTGCTTTAAGATGGAGTATGTGTTACCACCATGTATATGCAGCCCTTTTCAGTATGTATGAAACCTGCAATGATAGCAACCATGCAAAACATTCAGTCTAATCGGATAATGGAAGGGGGTTACATGTTCACGCTATATCAAAACACATCTAACTTTTGAATTAGAAACGCTTGCAATTTTCCAACCAATTATGGAGTATGGTATGTTCCAAAATGGCAACTGTGTGGTGCGTGTTTGTGTTTTTGCTTTTGGGCCTGATAACTCAATGTGTGTGTGTGTAGATGTGTGAGGTTGATGCATAACTGCATAAGTAATTCCATGCGACTATAAAATCAAAATGGATTAGATCACCATTTGTTTTCATTTTCTGTTGTTTTTTGCGCTTTTATGGGGACAGAGGAGGGAAGGAAATGGTGGATGGGGTGCAACATGGCACGAGGCTGCGGGGGCAGAAGGTTCGGAGTTATTTCTGAACGGGTGCTTGAGAATAGTAGGCCGGTGAGGGTGGTGAGTGCTTCAGAAAGGGTCTTCCTCTCCATTGGCACACTGTCCCTACAGGCTGCGTCAATTCAAAAATACCCAAATGATAATTCAGCTACGAGGGTGGTCAGGCACACAACTCAGAGTCAGGGGTGAACGAGCAATACGGAATAAAAAAAGGACCTGGATCCACTGGAACCAGAATCAGTTGTATCTAAGGGAACATGGATGCACGCTCACCGCTGGGTGTTGCCTCAGTGTACAACATGGTACTTCTTAATTCTGACATGCACTGACATGAAGTTACTTTCATTCAGTGAACCATATTGAATGCATTTAATTTTCCTCCAGAAGTCTGACTCATAAAAAGTAACTTTATTGTCATTTACGGTGCCCTAAGGACGGGGTCATAACTCATTTTTAGCTTAAAAATATGGACTTGACTTAACAGTAAGTCTGAAGGTAAAAACAAGCTGCTAATAATTATACCATTTGTCAAAATATCTTGAACATTAAACCAGTCTGACACCCCACTGACAACTGTATAACATTTTTTGAAGATATATTTACTTCATCTCAAGGATAAGAAAAAGAAAACTCTGCAAGACTAAATACAAATGCATACAAATATATTCAAAGTTAGGATGAGAGATTTGAATAGGAATCATCTCACCTGAGTAGGTAAATATAGAGGATGGTGATGGAGAGCAGGGACAGGACTGCATACAGGAAGAGAGTGATGATCACGCCCGCTGCACCCGATTGGTCAGCTCGATAGAAGTGCCAGTAAAGCTTGGCTGAGTCGCCCACCGGTGTGTCTGGGCTGTAGGCGAGGCGCTGAGGAGACAGAGATTGAAAGAAAAGGGGGGAAAAAGGCTAATGTGTAACTGTCAGAAATATAAGACTGGACATTTGCAATATGAGGAAGCTTTTGTCAGGGACAGAGATTGATCAAAGGAAGATCACATGATGGCTCAAATACTCTGTGAGTGATGTGTGAGTCTCACATATTGGTCAGCTGGTGTTCCTCTCACTCTACATCTGCTGATCTTTAAAATCATAACTATAACAAAGGTTTGGATTGATTTCTTACAATTTAGTTCAGTATGTTAAAAAAGAGTTATGTGATCGAGACAAAACAGCTACAGTGCCATTTAATTAGGATTCGATTTAGACATTACCTCTGGCCAAGTGATTCACAACTGTGAACAGTCCACATAATTTCAGTCTTGCTCGCTGACAAAATCCAACCCACTGCCAAAAAAGACACCCATCTAACCTTGCACATTTTCTTTCTCACCCGCTCCCCTCCCCCCCATTTTTGTAATCTAAAGTCACTTTGCCAAGATAAAGTGAACTCCTATTTAAAGTGCACAAGTGTCCAAGTTATTTTTAAGTGACTTACCCCGAGGACGGCGTCCACTGCAAAGACTGCCAGGGGGTCGAGGACAGTCCACACTCCCTGAGCCATGATAAACTTTGACGTGAAGGAAGGGAGTGAGCCAAATATCTGTTGACAGCCCCATCTGATCAGAACCAGCAGGAACGTTACTGCGTTCAAGGTCAGGGGACCCACCACCACCATCGCCAGCTCCTCCCGGGTGTGGAGCAAAGAACTCTGGTACACGAGGTCCACCGTGTGTAAAGCGTGGAACTGGAATCTGGCGGAAGAGGAAAGAGAGGCGGCTGATGAGCGTGTGCTTAGGCTACAGTGTGAAGTGTGTGCATGTGTCAATATGAGTGTAGTGTATTTGTGTTTATGATGCTTTGCAGCTCAAGGGCAACTGGTTCCAGCAATTCACACACTGTGTTATATTGTTGTGTTTGATTCAATCATATTTAATTAGTCTGACAGCAATTAGCATTATAATTGGCTGTTTTACTAGTGTGTGTGTGTGTGTGTGTGTGTGTGTGTGTGTGTGTGTGTGTGTGTGTTGCCTACTACTGGTCACGTGATAGGTAAAAAGCAAACTTTCACTTGCTTGATTACATTTTAAATTAAAGTAAAATACATAAAAAATACATATTAAACTCAAACTGACAGGAGCTACAAGTAACATTATTAACACCTGTGCTGCTACTTGAGAGAGCTTTTCTCAGCCCCCCGTTGTAAGTTAGACTTCCCATTTACCACAAGCCTCATGAGTTTCTTAATCTTCCCATCAGTCAGGAGGAGGTAGAGCCAGTGGTGGGAGAGGAGAGGTCCAGTTTTTGCTCATTAATTTCCATCTGATTTGCTCCACGAGTCGAGCGTCTCTCAGATTCTGTCCATTAATCTGACAGTGGAGGTCCATGGGTATTTTATCTGATGCAAATCTCCCCACACACAGATTCAATCCTCCAAAAGTCCTTTTCGACCACAGAGATTACCTCGCTGAATGACCCGTTCAGACAGAAGAGTTTGAGGTTATTTCTAACACTGTGGGCCAGATAAATTGCATTGTTAAATCTCATTCCAAGAATGACAGGGGGATATTTCATTTATAGTGAATCTTGATATGATACGATGAAACTTTCCAGTTCAATAAATTGTAATAGCGTTTAGACATCGACTGCATTGTTCCATATCAAACATTGGCGGTGGCAGCATCATTCCATCTTCAATCAAATTTGGTGTCTCTTCAGATGTGATGGATTGAAATTTGAACTGTATACTTGTGGTCCTTTTGTAATGGCAGTTTAGCATGTGCAGTGCTATTGCCAGGCAATGTGGATCTTGATCAGTAGTAGAAAGTACATTTACCTGTACTTAAGTAAAACTTGGAGGTACTTGTTCTTTATGTAAGTATTCTCATTTTATGCTACTTTGTACCTCTGCTCCACTACATTTCAGAAATATTGTATATTTCTACTGGCCCTATTTATTTGACAGCTACAGTTACTATTCATTTAGCAGATTAGATTTTAAAAAATGAGCATACAAGACACTATGTATTATACACTACATTGTGATAATTAATAATAATAATCTTAATTTCATTATGTGAAAACATGACAATAATGATTCTTGATTCTTGATAAGGTACTTTATTGCCCAGCAGATCAAATGTAACTAACCCAGCAACAGCAGTCCATTAATATAATACTGTTTTGTAGCTGTACATAATGAGTACTTTTTTTTTTTTTTTATTTATGGACAGTTAAAAGTAAAACATATGTATTACTTGTGTCAGTGGATAACACAATCTATAAATTAAAAAAAACAATCTATAAAAAAAGCAAGAAAGGAAGAAAACCATAGGTGACTGAAGCAACACTGGGGCCGGAGACTCTGGTTTATGGGCAAGGAGGAGGCAAAAAGAGATGGGGAGTGAGAGAAGGAGGGAAGAGAGTGAGATAAAAACAAGAGGGGAGGGAGGCCTGTCATCACACTGGCCACTCTGACTGCCACTTGGCCACTTGGTCTCTCTCTCTCTCTTTCTCTCTCTCACTGGGCACCACCAGCTCTCTGGCCACTGCATGGAGAGAGAAATGCTCGGAGGGAGAGCAGCAGATTCGGACATGTGGAAGTTGTCATCCGACGTTGACCCCCTCTGTTTTCGCATTTTTGTTTTTTCATCTCCTTTCCACCCCCTCAGTCCATCCTTTTTTCTTTTTTTTTTTATTCAGGCACATTTTTTTCCTCCCTCAGCCCTCTTCTATCACTTTCCATGATTTAACACGTGATGTTTGCACCCCCATGTTATTGTAATAAAAACCTGCTTGTCTGCGTGTTTGCAGCCAGCTTGTTTTATTGTGATGAATTAAATCAGCACCATATGCCATTGAGATGTGATTTAACAGTTCCGTGGTATCTTATTGCTGTTTATTATCAATGCTGTGCACCAAATAATAACAATAAATTCCTTCCAAATAATGTAGCCTTTTGGGACTTAAAGCAGTGTGGTGAAATCAACAAACTCCCCCAGCAATGGTTTGTTAATATTGAGAGAGTCTTGTTAAAATGTTAATGGGGGGATTCCAAACAGATGATCTGGGCGTATCCTGTGTGTGTGTGTGTGTGTGTGTGTGTGTGTGTGCACACATGCATGTTTGCCAACACCCACACTCTGACACACTGCACATCCTCTTTTCCTAACACCCTTCACCTCCCATTTTACAACAATAGCACTTTGCATGTGTGTGTTTCTGAGCTTCCATACATGTCTGTTGTGTTGCCTGTGACCGTGTGTGTGTGTGCGTGTGTGTGCATTTGCTTGAATCATCTATGCATGTATCTGGCCTCCATGTTAAGGGTTTAATGTCAGCAGTAATGCGTGTGCTCAAAAAGTGTCTATGTAGTTCTGTTTTCTATGTGTATATGTGCATCCATACACCCCCCCCCCTTCCCCTACCCATATGTGTGAGTGTGTGTGTGCGTTCAGGGCGATATCAAAGGAAGCAAACTCACTTGTTGACAGGAACTGCTATGGCCTGGAGGTAGAGCCACTGGCTGCAGTAATGCAGGTAGAGCCTCACAAACCACATCAAAGCCAGCAGCAGCATAATGAGGCCGAGCTGCCGAACGGAGCCACGCCAGCTACTATGAGGCTGTTGTTGCCGCGGCAACGGCAGGCCCAGCTCGGACGGCAGCATACGGAGGGCCAGGCGGGCTCGGGTGGACAGGCGCGAGGGGCGGGAGCCAGATCCAGTCAGTGCTGACCTGATTTTAGACAGAGAATCAGACACAACATACATGATGAGTTGGAGTTTTTTTCTTTTTTTTCCCTTCTAAAATCAGTATTTAGTCAAATAGACTTTTAATCAATTAAGAAATATGAGTGTCATCCTTAAACTGTCAAATATCTTATAACTAACGTGTTTTTTTATTTAATTTATATTTCACAGTCTCAGCTAGAAGGTTTGAACAGTTCATGCAAAGGGAAATGGTATCAGTAAAGATCATTTATATAGCAACATGTACACTGTATTGATTTCAATTGGACCTCAGCAGTTACAAATATAAACATGAGTTACTGCATTACATCTAATTGCCTGTATGTTAGGATTCACAGTGCAAAAACATCCTTTTCTCTGAAATATATCTTCAAATGCATGTTTTTGATATTATTAGGTGCATGCAGTAAATTACAGGTTTTTGAATACTGAATCCATAATGTGTTATTGAAAGTGACACACATTCTCACATGTACATGTACACAAATGTACTCTCACACACACACACAGACACACGCTACACACACAAACAGATAGGAATCCCTTCCAGCAGTGCTCAGCTTCCCTCAGCACCTCTGCCTCCTCTGTGCCATGCCCTTTGTCAGGCCTGCTCAACTATTCCCTTTCATATAGAGGGCACAGATGGAACAGTGGAGGCGAGAGGAGAGGAGAGGAGAGGAGAGGAGAGGAAAGAAAAGGAAAGGAAAATTCAAAATCTGTGGGCTTGTAGCACCTAAGCATTAAAAAAAAAAACGCATCATACACACCATATTGTATTGTAACACTGGACAGCGTGTGTCTGTGTGTATAGCAAATGAGTGTATATAGATTACAGTTTGGACGTGTCATACAACAACACAAGCAGACACTGATGACCCCTATCATCTGCCTGACAGTAAGTAGACCAAGGCTGAAGTAGGTGTATACAGTACCCCCCTTCCCCTTACCAAATAATTAGGCTAGACTTACATCAAAATGCAGCATTGTGTTTTCTCCTGCTTGTATTGCTGCTGAAATGTGAACCGTCACACAGTTGCATTTAAAGCAAAAAGAGATCCTCTTTGCCGTTCCTGTGAGGTGGGCACACCCTCTGAAGTGGTAAATTATTTGAAGTTATCAGGTTCCTTAGTGGGTGCGCACAAGAGCAGCGGTGTAGCGTACGGCACATGTGGGAGAACTGGAGATTCATTCAGAAAACGCTCAGTCAACAGTTTGGGCTGATAAATATTCATAGCGTTGGCTGAAATAAACTCGAGCAGAGAGGATAAACATCTGCCATACAAGTCGATTATGGGTCAGTTCTTATAAACTACAGCACGTATATAGCATATATACCGTATATTTTCTGTGTGAGGTCAGTCAGATGCTGTACATATCGGATAATACTGTATATTCAGTATGGATGTTGGATGAATTACATTGCACCCATTTCTTTTTCATGACATGTAAATTAAATCATCTGAAGGTACTGATGACTGTTGTT
Organism: Scortum barcoo; assembly: GCA_023238725.1. Taxonomy (NCBI): domain Eukaryota; kingdom Metazoa; phylum Chordata; class Actinopteri; order Centrarchiformes; family Terapontidae; genus Scortum; species Scortum barcoo. The sequence goes on from CM041551.1 coordinate 8,034,092, forward strand.
TTTTGTACTCTACTATTACATGAAAACAGCAGTGTGTAGTTAAAGCTTTTTATAGTGGGGTGCCACCCCCGCCATCTTACTAAATGAAAAACTTTAAAGTCACTAAATGACTATATACTTTATATTTTTCAGATTTTGTCATAGTAATGTTGGCTTTTCAAGTCACTGCATCAAAAAGCAAGTTTTGCTGTAACTGAGTGATGTTGAAAATTGTGCAATTCCAGCGTGTGTTTCTAAAAGATTTTGAGGTATAACGCAAACAGAAAGATGATGATGTACGAGCAAATGTGTGTCTCTGCTCCTCTATTATGATTTCGACAAAGGCTCTTCCCTTCCGTTGTAAGCTTTATCACGACTCGCCTCACTGTGTGGTATAAAACTGCTTTCCGCCTGTCTGCAAAAGTGGAATTACAGAGTAGACAAAAAAGCAGTGTGTCACAGACACAGGCAAGATGCTACCCTGTCAAGTGACATTAAACGAAAACAGCAAACACAACCTGACGCCCATCTTTCATATAATGAAGATATTGATGATGCATGAAAGAGGAGTATTTTTAGACGTCTTCATGTGGCGGCCTCTTCCAAAGGAAACTGGTAACATGATGTGAAATCTGTTATCACCACTGAATTGATTTCATTATGGCACCTCCAATTACAAAAGTACAATACAGAAAAAGAGGGAAAGGCAGGGGTGGAGGTGTGGGCTTTTTATCTTGCAGGAACGAAGGATGTTTCATTCCAATATCACAGCTTGTCCCCTGAACGACTGATAGCATGTGGCGTAGCGGCCCAGAGATGAAACGAACCATTTCAACAGGCATGTATTGGCACATAATACTATATTTTAATTGTAGTTTATGTGATTCTGTGAAATCTGGGCCAGAAGCTGTTCCCTCATTATCTTAGTTTTTATATGTTTGTTGTTCATTCCTATGTCATCGAACCAAATTGCAAAAGGGCTCATCATCCTCCTTAAACCTTGCCACAGAGTGCCAACGCCTGTAAATCAGATTTAACTAGCATGCATCTGTCAAGCATATTGGAGTAAGATCCATCTCCTGGACTGGTTTTCCCAGGCTGTGTCCCTTAATGTTGACGGCATGACAACAAACAGGAGCTGTGCTCTTAAAAATAGCACAAAGTGAATAGCAAGTACAGACAAGTATTAAACCTTTAAGACGGCATGGGTAATGAGAAATGGAGGCACGGAGGGAGGAGAGGAGTACAGTGGGGTGTTACATTTTAAAGAGCAGATTTATGGTGAGAAGGCTCCGGGGCTGGGGAGAGTGAAGGTAACCCTCAGAATCCCTCTGCATTGCCCTGATGGTTTAAACCCTCCAGTCTAAGGCCACTTAAAGTATTGGACTTATCCCTTTATTTTGAGGATTAAGTTATTTTCTGTCACTTTCTTATTTGGGCCACCGGCATTGTTTATAAATGCACTAAAACCACACATCTTTCCCCACATAGTCGAAGAACGGTTTGCTGTTGGGGAAATAGAGAGAGCAAAGATACAGTGTGAAAAGAGACTTAAAAGATTGACAGATAACGTGATTGTTTTCTTAGTGGCCCAGATGCAAGTGCGTTGTGGTGATTATGGAAGTGTGATTATCTTAGGTGTCGAGAGAGATAGGGCTGGAGATACCATGTCTTTGTTTACATTTCATTTTTGAAGAATGCTGATAATGCATTTGTTTTGCATCGTGACAGTATCTGTCATCTGTCCTCTGTGCGTTGCACAGTTCCCTTCTGAGGCGTTCCTTATTACGGCTTTGAATGCAGTTGAAAAAAAAGAAAAAAAAGTCTCACTTAGGACTCAGTTTACAACTTTTATAAATATGGCAGAAGCCATTGCACGTGAACATCCAAATGTTAAGTCCAGATTTAACTTAAGACAAAAGGGGCTTTTGTTCGAGCTAATTAAGAGTGTGTAAGCCAAACCCAAAACAAACATCTCTATATTTCATCATGTCTTAGAGCTCAGTGCAGTGGCTGCCTGTGTATGTACATGTATGTATATTTCCATACATTTACAGATATGAGATACAGTACACAAGTTCTTGTGTAAGAACAATGTGTATTTCTATTAATTATGTGCTGTGTAAACATGGATAAATGTACATACTGTATGTATGCCAATCCAGGTTTACATCATGTACAGATGTTACTGGTAATAACTGCCTGTTTACTGCATTTGCTCAGAAGCACATATGATTACGTAATGACTGGCATATAAGCAGGGCTTTGCACAGGTGGGGCAAATATAATGCAGGAAGCTATGAAACCCTCACAAAGTGGAAATCACAAAGAGACCTGCTCCCACAAGATGTATTAAATGATAGTCATTGGTTACTAAGCTGGTATCATTTTCCAAAGCACCTTGAATGTGTGTGTGCATAAAAACAAGTTGAACAGAGCAACACGATATGCCTGCAAGGCTTTTAGATAATTGAGTCATTTTATATCATCTTGAGAGAAGTTTTATTTATACTGAAAAAAATCATACACACAAAAAAAATTGCTTCAGATTTAACTTTCTTTCTCGCTCACTTTACCATCTTTTTTTAAAAAAAATTTTTGTTTCAAGAACAATTACCTTACCATTTGGGGGCTTTATAATCACAGGTTTTTTTGTTTGTTTTTTTACAGAGACCCTGGCAAAGCGAGAATACACATAAATTAGTTTCATTGACAAAATGGGAGCACAGTGGCAGGTATTTGGGGTGTAGTTAAAAGAGAATTATGGAAGAGTGACTCAGCTGCAGAACTGGAGTCCATCATCATATAATTAAAATAGTATAACAATGCACCACCAAATTATCAGAATTATTTGCAGCTGACAGGGAGTAGAGGAGACCATAATCAAAAGCAGTGAAAAAAAATATGTTCCACTTAATTAGGAATCCATGTTTGACTAATAGTTGGCTGCTCATTTTTACAATGTGAGGGAGGTACTCACATACAGGCGAGCATATAAGGGCAATGGAAAAGGCCACAAGTGCTCTGTGCTGTTGATGAAATCCAATGCTTTTGATAGCAAGTCGATCGAAAATGTTGCATTGGCAATTATTATAGATTAATGTGAAACAGAGCGGCAGGCTGAGAAGAAACATTCACATCATCATGGTGCTAATTAAGAGTAAGATGTGGAACTCCTACTTGGGGTTATGAATTCTGGAAGATGATTTACTCAGAAAATGACCATTAAAATGATCTGTCTAAAGAAATTCAAATGACGTCTCTTCACTTTTCAATGGTTGATGCATTTTTTAAAAAATCATTACAGGAATTGCTGGCTCAATGGCTTTCCCGCTGAGTAGTAGTAGTAGTAACTTCCTGGAGTCTCCGCAGGTCGATTGGCAACCTCACAGCGAAGACAAGATAGAACGTATAGGTCATAAAGAGGTACTGGTAGGTGGATTTTGTAACCTTTGGACAGATCAGTAGTTTAATAATTAGAACATAGATGTAAAAATTGTATTGATCTTCTCATTGAACTAATGGCAAGCCTATTTCCTAAAATATTAGTTTATTACTAACTATAAACTATAAACACATGAGCACTTTCATTGGGTAGCAACAAGCTAATGTCCCATCCCTCCACTTCCTCCAACAGAGAAGACAAAGAAAAAATGATGAAACTCAGAGCTGAAACGCTCAGCTATGACTAGTTCATTCTCATATTACACTATTGGCATGGCTGTGAACGAATTTCTCTGGTACACAAATATTCTTTGTTCAGTGGCAAACTCTAAAGCTACTGGCCAAAGAATCATTCATGAACACGGATTTAATGACTGATAATCCAGCTTTGTGACTGCTGCACTGGCCAAACAAATCCCTCCTGCAAAAATGTCTTTTGGCCTCCCCAAACACCTTGGAATAGTTTAGATATATACATGAGGTAGCCGTTTCATTGCCATGCAACATGTGGCGTTTTTATGGAGCGCCTGACTTAGCACGAGAGGGGATTAAAACGAAATGGCAGGTCCCTTGGTGCGCCATAAACGTGGGTGGAAACATTTCAAATGGAGATGCACCTGGGATCAACAAACACACAGGGACTTCCCAGGCCCTCGTTACACTTTTAGCTACTACAGCTACCACCGCAGTCCTCAACAATGAAGAACAGGTTGTTTTCCCCTCTATAAACTTTTTTTTGGGTTGGAGTTAGAGAATACCCCAAAACATGGTGCCAGTGGATGTGTAATACATCGAATGATTAATGCAAGACAAATAATAAATGAGATCTATCCATTCATCAATTTGGGTGAGGCGTACAGGGAGGAGCGCTGCGGAGGCTCAGTATGGGCCTCCAGAGAGTTGCATCAGTATTTAAATGGATTTCACTTCTCTGACCTTGCCTCATAACTGCAGGACATTGTCACCAGAGAGATAGAGACAGGGAGCGAATGAGGGAAGGATGGAGAGGGAAAGATGGAGAAAATTAGAGGCAGAGAAAGTGAAAGACAGAATTAACGGGAGAGAGGAAATAATTATGAGCCAGAGAGACGGAGTGCGCGTAGTATGTGTGTATGCAGAGAGCAATTAAGTGGGCGATGGACAAAGAGAAAAGAAAGCAAGGAAAAAAAAAAAAGCTTTTCTGTGCCAAGACATGACCTGAAATGCCACTTAGCTTCATGAAGCAGAGTAGGCGCCCGCAGAATCACTCTTCTTCTGCTTGTTTCTACACAATGTGACTAGACTCCTTTTTTCTCGTATTTCCTAAAATCACCCTGTTCATTTGTCTTTTTGCTTTTTCTCTGAAAGGTATCTTAAGCATATTTTGAATGCTAAGAGTGTTTTAGCGTTCCATAAAAATCAGTACAGCTTCCATAACAGGACTGAACCTTGATTAAAAAAGTATCAATAATGACAGTATTCTGATGTGGCTGTGAAAAGCACCATAAATGGGCGACGCTGTGTTTTTGTAAATGTCACTCCGTCTCGTTCACGCATGCCTCCAAAAAGTGTAAGACAAACGCAAACTGTTAACTGTGGCGTCAGTGCAATTATCAATCAAGCATGCTCCGGTCCTAAACTGGCAACGGCTAAAATAGGTGCCGATGACATCATGGATATATATACACACATGTTATGCTGTGATTCAAATTCTGATTACATCGACATCTACAACGTCAGTTATATTATTAGGGCTGCCTGTCAGTGATGTTTTGTTAAAAGTTCATGTTTATTTGCACGGGGCACAGTGCATTAGTGCATGTTTGTGCTACAGTGCATTAGCTTACATGTATCTGCATGTAAAAATCCACTTTTAAATTCTTGAGGAGCTGTTTGTTGACTTTTGCCATCCTTTTTAGATGTTTATGTCAGACTGGGGAACAAGTGATTACAGATGAAAAAAGGAGAGCGTGAGGGAAGTGTCACCTCTGGCCCAGCTCTCTTTCTCTCTCTCACACAAACACATACACACAGTTTCTCATGCACAAATCACACGCAATCACTCATATCTCTCACATATAGTTCCTGTCATTCTTTCTCTGTCTGAAGCCCCCTGATCCCCTCCTCTCTCTTACGTGTTTATGGGAAACACATTCATTTGACCCTGACCACCAATGGGACCGCAGTCAGCTCTGACTGACACCCACATCACTGCAGATTAACCAATCATATTGCAACATTACCCTGTCAGGGAGCTGACAGCTCTGATTTCCATAAAGGAAGCAGCACGTTGATTTTGTGTGTGTGTGTGTGTGAGATTCGAAGTGACCCAGGGCGCGTCGGGCCGCAGAAAACCCTAACATGTGCACTCGGGCCGCGGTAGCCAGGGGCCTCTCTTTCACACATGCATGCACGCACTTGCGCATGCACACACACACGCAGACACATTCCTGCCTCCTCAGCACAGGAAAGAGCCCTGGAAAGCACCAGAGACCCAGGGGTGAACAGCACTGCCATCTCCACCCACCTCTCCTACCAGCATTACATCAGAATTGATTGACCCTTGCACTGAGTTGTGATTCGGAGCTGCAGTATGCAGGGGATTGACAGCCTGGAACTAGATGTTATTTCAGGTGTTTTTTCTCCCTTTCTCTGTCTGTTTCTGCAGGCCGATTTCTCTTTCTCTCCGTGATAGTTAATGGCTCTTCTTCAGCAAAGGAAAGACACTGCAGGGCGCGCATCATGAATGTTTTATGCACATGATCCTGTGTAATTAGTACCATATAGACCAATGCAGATGAGCAGTCCTGAACTGTACAACTGTAAACTTTACTGCCAATCCTACACTTGAGCATGCACACAGACTCAAACAGATGGAGGGCACAGAAAGATAGAGAGACGGAGACACACAGTGAGTCAGTGCTCTGATAGGCTCAATTGGGGGAAACGGGCGGAGAGGATTGTTGGTCCCCAACGAGGCGAGCTAACTGGGGGAAATTAGGTCAGTGTGTTCCCTCTGACTCCACAACAAGAACAGGCTGTGCATGTGTGTGTGTGTGTGTGTGTGCGTGTGTTTTGCTGGTGCACCTACAGTGCCATACTGCACCACTATGATAACATACTGTGCAGGTCTGTGTGCCTGTGTGTGTGTGTGTGTGTGTGTGTGTGTGCATTTGTGTACACTGCCTGCCACACGTTGCCACATGTGAGTGAACATGGTACCAAAGGTCGGGCCTGATTTTAGTGCAGGTGATAATTATTTCCACCACAATTGCTTCTACAGCTTTAATCCTGACTCAACACGGTCTGATAACTTGGTCTAAATGCTAAAACTGTATTTATTTGGACTCATCACTCGTCTAATTGAAAGAGAAAACTAGGATGTAACTAATCATAACATCATAAGCAGTAACAAAATAGTTTAGAATGTGAAAAAATCAAAAAGGTTAAGTGATTATTTATCCCCAAATGACCATACAGTGTTTTGGAATAAAAGCTTTGGGGACAGATGGAGTCAGTTCTGAAGTCATTTGGCCTCCGGAGGATGTGGATGCTCTTCTGTTCTACCTCCCACCCAGCTTTGTCTTTACTCTGTCTCTCTCTTTCTCTTCATGTCTCCTGATCAGGACAAGTCACACATACTATAATTGATATGAGATTTAGGGGGTATATTTCAGTGTAATTAGAATCTTGATAATTGGACTAATTAGATCTAATTGCTATGTGAGAATGACTTTGATTAAAACAGGTTTCTCTCCTCAAAACCAGAGTAGAAAAAAAAAGAATAGTTGGGTGACATTGGTGAGAAACAGTGCTAAAGCTAATTGACAGTAATCATGGATGCATGAAAATTAAAATCTGTATGAGTCAAAAACAACAACAACAATTCTTAAAACAACAAATGATTATTTTTCAAAATTATGTTTTTCTTAGGACTTAGGTGAATTGAGGTTTGAAATGGGAGCCAGCAACAGTTACTTAGCACTACGCTGACGATACTTGGTGTAAACCGCTGCTGAAGTACCCTCTAAGGTGTAAAATTAATTCAGTCTGAGTATGTTTACCTTTTCTAGAAGTTGTTGCTGCACCATCCGAAAGCATTAAATTGGCCCTATCGAATTACAACAGCCGTATTGAATCAGGTGCTTTGATTTTGCTCACTGCTATTCTGTGAGAAAAAGGGTGGTTAAGATTACACTTGTAGACATCAAATAAGCTGAAAGGTCGGCAGGAGCCTTTCATGCATGTTCAAACAGATAGCAGCAGCACAGGAACTCACAAAAAAAGAGAAGAATCATTCTTGGCTTGTTTTCATAGTCATAGTCAATTGACTTGCAATTGTCAATACTTGCAGTTAAAGGTGCACTGTGTTGTCTTTGAAATTGTTATTTATGGTTTACGGTTATTAAGATTCCATAGGTTTTTTTTTTCTTTTTTAAGGGGGTAAATATGTTTTTGATGTTATCAACTGGGAACTTTAATAATCATAATCAAATTACTATATATATTATTGTACATTCTGGCATCCTCTACATCTTGACACTTTAATGTCATTAAATAGATTCATATAAACTGTTAATTCCCTATCTGAAATTATGTATTTATATTTGTAGTCTTAACTTCTCAACATAAAGACCTTAATTTACACCTGCAGCCAATGAAAAACAAAAAAACACATTCAATCTTTTTGTAAGTCTGAGCGCTGTACATATTGTGGATATCTTTAATACCTCAGCCTGCTTCATTCTAACATGTTGTTTTATTCCTGAATGAAGTGTTCCTGACTGTGACGTTCTGGAGATGAATGCATTGTGTTAAAGATTTTGTTGCAATTCTCAGACCATCCCAACTGAAGAATCTTACTGATTCTCAGTGCTTGCTTAATAATGCATGAGCATCTGATTTGCACATTTGTGCCGGGACCCCCTATAAAAATCTCAATGAGCTCAGTCTCTTGTGGCTCAATAGATGGCAGTAATATCCCTCAATCACTGCAGTATGAATCCTCATCCCACATAAAATGCATGTATACACAGACATCTGCGTGCAAACATAGTGCACACGGACGCAGTCGAGAAATGATGTACACATAAACACACTCCCACGCACACACGCATATAAACACACACACAAAGACACAAACGGAGCTCTCAAAATGCCAGAAGAGATGGAGATGACATCATTACGGCCAATTAAAAAAAAATCAGCAAACAATCCCTTTCGTCTTCATCTCCATCAGTCCTCAGGTGATGTGGAGAAGCCCAGGATAAGTCAAACAGCACAGTGGGAGAGATGGGTGAGGGTATGACTTTGTGAGTTCAATGTCTTTAACTTCATTGTGAAAGCCAACACTGGCACCGTATCTTTTCTAATGCTCTGATTAGGTGAGGGCAAAGAAGCAGCCCTTAGCTCAGAGATACTGTAATGTGTGTGCTTGTAAAGATGAAATCAATAGCGGCAGCACCTTCACAGGGCATCAGGGAACCGCCAGGGCTCCAACTCAATACAATCCGTACCTATAACTGACAGAAATGTCTCCTCTCGCGGAGCCCGGCGACTGCTCAGAGGTAAAAAGCCGCACTATGAATAATCGTGAAAACCATTTAATTGTGTCCCTTTGTGCGCTGCCTGCCTGGGTTCTGTGTTCGTTTTGTATTTACTCTCCCTCAAGATAGTCCCTGTGTCGTCATTTGTTGGCAGGATACGCTGGTAATCATTTGAATTCCCCCAGTATGTTCAGAAGATGTCAGGGAGTAGTCTCTGATCTTGTTTAATATGTGACCAGCAGCTATAAATTACCAACTCCCAGAAATGAGGAAACATGGGTACTTTTAAATCTCCAGGGAGAGCTCTCTTTCTGTCTCTCCCGCACACGTAGACTCCCTCTCTCCGTCTCTCTCTCTCCCCCCCCAGTGTAGTAGTGTGTGTCGTAATCCCCTCCCCTTAATTTAGTTGACGTTCAAATAAAAACAAATACCTGTGACTTTTCTGTTGAAATAAGCAATTTTGCTTTTAGCCTATTTTGATGCTCCATGGCCATACGGCGCCCGCACCTTGTTGCTTTTAACACATTTGGCCGAGCTGTTTGAAATTCCGTACTTCCTGCTTTGTTTATATTTCATACATCCCTGTTTTCTCATTAAAATCAAATGCTGTGAGCCACGGTGAAGAGGAAAACACATTTTTCCAAACCTCCTTTGTTGCATTTTGTTGTGCACAGGGGTAGGAAACCACATGGTGACATAATGGGTATAGGTTGAGCAACGTTTGGTTTGGCTACATGTGCGAGATTGTTACAAATCAAATTAGTGTGGCTAGGGCTGGTTATGTTCTCTTGAAAGTGTAAACCACAAATAGAAATTTTAACTTATAATTCACATTTATTTGCATTACTTTATACATTCAGCTCCAGTCCATATTATTTCAGATGCAGGAACAAATGTTTTTAAGAATTAAATATAAAATTTAAGTGCTTATGGACAGTAGAATTTCCTGTTTTCCCACAAAGTTCTCACACAGTGTGATACTTTTTTTTTTTTTTTTTTTTTTTATAAGGACAAATTAGACCGCAGGGCTCTGAAAATGACTTTGCCTGTAACTTATTTATGTTAACAAATTACAATTGAGCTGCACAAGATTAACGCCACAGCAGACGCAAACTCCATTAAGTTTGGATTTCCCTTGAAAGACGTGTGACTACTGTATCTATATCTGTACAGGAGGTGTTCCAGGCACATTTTGTTGTCAGCGTCTGTCTGCTTGATGCCATGCACATCACTGTCTGTCTGTGAGGCACAGAAACCAGTTGTCACCCACGGTTTTCTTTTTTTTTTTTCTTTTTTTTTCCCTCACGTTTGGATATTGCAAGGTTGAAGGCTGAGGCAGGATAATGAGTGGTGAGACTTACTGTAGGGAGAATGTATACTCCTCCATCTCCTCCGTGGAGAGGTTCTCCATTGAAGGCTGCATCTTCTGTTTGTCTGCCTGCCGAGGCGGTGCGCTGCTGCCGCTCATGCTGGGGCCACAGCTATTTGTCTTCTTGATTGGCTTCTTCTGTGAGGAGCAGAAATCGGGGAGAGCACATGCGGATGTCATTTGTAATCAAAGCAGGAAACAGGCCTCTGAATTTATCTTGGGGGATGCACACGGTGACAGTGACAGTGTGCGTGGCACTTTGGAGCCTCTCCTATATCTCAACCGCGCCTCAATTGACACGAGACAAGAATGACGGCGAAATCGCATACGGCACGCCATCATTCAAGTTGAGTTCATTTGGGAAACATGCGTACAGTGACGGTGGTGTTAAATATGTGATATTTGAGCAGCTGGCACTGTTTTTTTCCACACAAGTCGTTTACTGTCATCGTCATAAACACAGTCAAATGGAGTTAGGAAGTGGGGTTTTAAATATTTCACCAAGGTACTTGGGAGCAGATATTATTTGTTAAGCCGCCAACATGTTAACGGCTTGCTTTCCCTGGCCCTGTCAGCCCTGCCTGTGTTGCCCTTGGGTGGGCTTAGTGCCTTTCTGCTTGAAGTTGTGAAATACTCACTGATGTATGTTAATGAGATCCACAGTTGGAATAAGCAACCTCTCTCTTTCTTCCGCCCCTGTCTCAGTCTACCTCTCTCGATTTCTTTTTTCTTTCCTCTCCTCCATCTCTTTCTCTCACTCTCTCTCTCTGTCTCTCCCTCTGAGATAAACTAGGCCCAGGAAGTAGTAAATGGGCAGGGCCCCATAAAAGCTCCATCCGTTTTCATAGGGCAATCTTTGCCAAAGCAAGCTTGGATTCCAGAGTGATGATCACAATAAAAAGGTGGAAAGGAGCGGGAAAGAAAGCAGAGTGAGAAAAAATGCAGGAGATATATAAACCGCAATGTTCTCCGGTGTCTCCCCACAATAAATTTAATGCAATACCTTAAGAGCGGATTCCGTATATAGCTGGATTCCTGCCCTGTGGGCAAAGTGGTCGCCTGGAGAAAATTCATTTTAATTAGGCCTGCACTGCAGGTTGAAGGGTTGAAATCTGATCCCTAGCGCTCCCAGGCTGGGGCAGGTTGGAGATCACTCCACTTAATCATTAGACAACTGGGTTCCACACCACGACATTTGACAGAGTTAGCAAGGTTTTAAAGATGGGGCCAAAAGGAGAGGGAAAAAAAAAGCCCGGTCTATAGAGGCTGCAGAGAAATAAAACCTCATATCAACAAACTCATTTATTTAACAGGTCATCACTGATTAATGGTGGTCTGAAGAGCCTCTTGTACATCAGCAGAAGGAGGTTAGTAAGAATAAAGACTTGGAGGGCTAGAGGAGAGAGGCAGGAGGGGAAGATGTGTATATGTGTGTGACAGACGGAGGCTTGTTCATAGGCTACTAACTACCTCAACAATAACATCACAACAACAAAAGGCCGCAGCGGAGGCACAATGGCAGGGGCGGACCAGGAGGCAGCAATGCCAGATCAGCACACAAAGTAATTTTGCAATTACCACTTCAAAGTATGGCAGGTATCATGCAGGCTTTGATTAATTTAGCTTAAGTCCTCTGTAGCACAGGAAGAGGCGTGTTTAGAGCGGCTTGGAGAAAAAAAAGGGAGGCCTGGCTGGCTTTGCTGATTTCACAGAATTTGAGCTGCTTTGGCTTGTCAAGCAGATCAAAACTGGCTTTGAAGGCTGAAAAATACCTGTTAGTGTGAAATGTATTTTGACAAATCTCAGATAATAAGCCGGGGAGGTGTGTGTAGGGGTGCAGAGAGGGGCAGGAAGGGAAGGGAAGGAAAGGGAAGGGGAAAGCAGAGAGGGTGCTCATTTCAAGAGTGGGAACACTTTCCCCTAAATCACAATGTTACCTTGTAGTGAATCCCACCCTCTGCTTTCTCCCTGCAAGGATCGCTCTTTTCTCCCGTGTTTCCAGAAATGGCTCCTAAGGAGGAATTCTTCCCTGCAAGAGAAGTAATGTGCAGTGAGCGTGAAAAAAAAAAGAGGTTCTTGTATGTTTTCTTTTGCGAACCACATCTGGCAATCATAGTGACGATCAAGGGTGGTTGAGTAATATTTATATTACAAAATCCGAATGATTACGAGTCGTTAAAAGTATTAATGAAGCAACAGACAAAAACATTTTTGAAACATTTTGCATTCTAAATAATTTAATACAATACAATAACATTTTAAGGGTTTATATTTAGTTATGCAAAATTAATTTAAAATTGTGTTAAAATGCTAAAATAAAAAATCCAGGTTTGGCGTTACAATTTAAATAAGAAGAATCATTAAGAAATATGTTGTTTGCAGTGTACCAAGAATTTAAATAAGATACTCATTTCTGAACAAACTGCAAGTGTTGCTTTCGTCTTGCTTTTCCACTCCTCGGCAGGTAGTGAACATGTTTTGGTTTACTATCTGGAGACTTGCAAAAGCAACAAAGCGCTGATTTTACTCAGTTCAGAGAGAAGTAGGAGTGTTAACTTATCCAGGTCCCACTGCATAGTCAACTCTGTCTCCCACAATCTCAGAGCTGAACCTTCCCAGCCTCAACGCTCTAATGTATGCAATTAGAAATGATGAAAAATCGAAAAAGAAATTAAGTTTGGTAGTAATACATTTTCCCATTCTTCTTTTCTTTGGAAAATTACTTTTGAAGTATTTTTTCATCCTAACTCTCTTTTTTCTTTTCTCTCTCGATCTATCTGTCTCACTCTTCTTTTTTTTTTCCTGTAATTTAAATGGTAAGCCGCCAGATGTGTGTCTCATGCTTGAAGAGTCAGAGATCTGCATTATTTAGCATATTAACATTCACAGAATTTAAAAAAGGGTTCCTGCATTGCCTGGAGGTTGTAATTAAGTAAACCTTAGCTTGATACATGTAAAAATCTCACTATGTGAAACTTTTTTTCTCCCCGTGGAACCAGTCACATCTATATAATACATATGGAAACCTCTGCGATGATATAATTTTTCTCTTGCTGCGGGATTAAATATATCAGTAATAATAACTTAAATATAGGCGACACATCAGAGATCCGTCTGACAGCCAAAATGTACTTAAATGGCAGGAGGAGCTGGCTCGCTGCTATTTTTAAAGGAGTCTGAAATCAGATTTCATTCTGACACAGATGTAGTTTTTAATTACCATTGCTTTGCTGGTAAACATTTAGAGTGCCTACAGTTACAGGGTAATAAGGTTATATTTGTTCTATTCTGGGGATAAAATAATTTATTATTCTTATACATTTTCATGTCATATATCTGTGCACTCAGTTTTGTTTTAAATTTAAAATAATCTCACATCAGTCCAACATCTTCTATACATGGCATAAACATCTTAATGCCTGGACCTAAGGAGAAGATATTTTTATAATCTCTGAAAGTGCATTAAAAATGAAAACTGACTGCCACAATGAATTGTCAAAGATAGAATAGCACTTAGTAAGTGAGGGAAGGTCATATCAAGAGGCATAAAGTCAGAGACCTTTTTGTGCCAAATATACAAAATATGAGAACTTGGTCAGTTCAGACAGTATTCATCCACAAAGACATTCTGCATTTTTAACTTTTAAAACCTACAAATTCAGCTATTTGTCTTTCAAGTTGAAGTGCATTGTTTTTTTATAGTTTATTGTTAATATTTTAAATAAAAATGTATTGAACAATTATCACATTTAAGCAAAGTGTGTGTGTGTGTGTGTGTTTTTCTGTGCAGACAGTCTGAGACAGCAAAGCAGCCTATGGCCAGCTGCTTTTACACACACACACACACACACACACACCTCAGCTTCTATTAGCAATAACAACAGCAACCGAGGACTCACAGACTTGGACCACCATGGATTAGGATGCTTTCTTAGACTGCATAACCATGCACACAGACACACACACACACACGCATACGCACACACACACACTTACTCATTACACGAGGCCCCGCTTGCTAATGCGCACATGCTGTGGAACCAGAATGAGCGCGGAGGCTGCATCGACAGCTTCGACATCATCGACAGCTTCGACAGCTAAGGGCTACGTCTATGAACTCAGAGCGCTGGAGCTGCCACAACTCCAGCCTCTCCGGGCACTCAAGGCCAACAACAAACTCCTTGTTATCCCCCTGTGCTCTGAGCTGTGTTAAGACCAGCACATACAAACACTCGCACACATACAATTCCAGCGCGTGCACTGCACTGATGCACCCACACACAGAAAGGCACACAAACAAAGATATTAATATGTAGACACTTGCATACATGCACAAACATTTTCCAGGGTAGAAATACAAATGAGTGTACCTCACAGCTGCGTAACTCAACACACCTCTTTTCCCTCTTGCTTACACAAAAAACAGGCTGTGGAAAGAGAAAAGCCTGAGGGCCGTAACACTGCCGAGACCCCATCGCTGTGTTACCGGTGAGAAGCAAACCAGGCTGAGATGGCGGCTCTTGCTCACCTAGGCCCCTAATTGCCTGATGACTGGTCCAAAGTTGCAGAGGGATCGAAGGTCAGTGACTCGCGGATTACCCCTGAGTCCATGTCGGGATTTGAGTTAAGGTTGCTATGATACTGATACTGTGAGGATTTGGTGTCGCTTCACACGAGAGTTTATTTTTTTGTAATCCATTGCATTTTAATGGCAATAACAGACTATGCATACTAATGCGGACATATTTGTGTGCGTTTTCAGACTTTTCCTCCCTCTTCGGTGCAGTCTGTTGGTCTTGTGAGTTGAATCTGTCTTTATCATGTCACAAATGGGCAGCAATTGCCTTCTCACACAAAAATTGGTCATTTTCAGTGTGTTTTTGCAGCAAGACACTGTCACCTTTGTATGTAATCGTCCCATACGCTCTACATTTGACCCCCACGTGCAGTCCTCTAGGCTGGTTTACCACACCCACTCTGAGAGTTTGCATGTGTATCTGTGCAAACAGGCTTCAAAGGTTGAGTCCAACCATTTGGAATCCAGACATTGTTGAATTAATCGGCGGGATGCAGAGTGCGACTGATTGAGAGGGTATGATGTAACATTGTGGTTTGAAACTCTGATGACTGGGACTGGCCTGGAGGGGTGCACATCCTGAAAGTGCAGGGCAGCGCTCCAAAGAAGACATTAGATGAGGAATCCTCGAAATCACCATCGATGCTCAAGGGGATGGATGTTACGATGCATTTGTAAAAAAAAAAAAAAAAATGACAAAAAGGCAGAGAAATGAAGCAGTGAAACTGTTATGGCAGAATCATCTGCATGCTCATGGTGATCCACTAAAGGCGATCATAAAACAAGATGCTAATCTAATTAGTCATCTGGGTTCAAACAAACCCAATGTAACTGGATCATTCAGTTAATGTGAAAGGTCACTTAACCCAGTGTGCCTCTAGCTAATCTCTATGTTAAAAAGCCAAATACACTCCATTTTGCTTGGACGAGTCTGCTGAGGTAAATCAGAGTTATCATCAACCAACAGCAAGTGAATGTAAAATACAAACACATCAATGCCCACACAGTACCACTTACAGTAATCTTCAGATTTTTCGATCAAACTTGTCAGAGTTATTATCTTGGATTGGGATGTCAGGTTTTGTTCTGTAATAGACACCTCACTGCGTGCTGTGATTTTTCTACGGGGATTAATTAACTTAAGGCCTCAGGAATACAAACTTCCCGTCTCACTGTCAAGCTCTTCTGTGTGTACGTTGTCGCAATGACAAGAGGTCTCCATATACTTGTCCTGATTCTGAGACAAATTAGTAATGAGGAAAATCCTGCTGTCACGTGCGCAGTGAAAGTGATCTGCACACAGTGCACATCAGAAACAGAGTAGCATGAAATGGGAAGGAAATGTCTGAAACCCCAGACTTGACAGAGGACTGTGGAACAGGGGATAATTTGTTCTTCTTCTCCTCGCTGAATTGGATTTCCATTTTTGGCTAGGTTAAAGTTGTCCGTCCAATCGCTCCCTTCAACCTTGACGTAATCTCCCCATCTGAATGCCATAATTCGCTCCAGAGGTAATGCAAAATGAATAGATCTGTATGCAAATGAGGCTCAGACGTCAGGTCGGCTTAGGGAATGGCGTGGATGACGTGTTGTGCAGGACACCTTTTGATCCGTTATTTCACTTACGGATCGGGTTCACTTCCCAAGCAACCTCCTCACCTGGCTGCGAGGATGTGTGTGCGCGCTGGAGTGTGCTGAAGAGACCTGGTACCTTTTGCCTTGTGTGGCAGAACATAAATCTCCCATAGTGAGTGCCTCTCTCCCTCGCTCGCGCTCTCCCTCTCTCTGGAAAGGCAGTCAGTTCGTTGGGGACACTTCCCTTGTGGGCGTTAGGATCTCTGTGGGGGGTCACAGGTCAGTCGGCGAAGGAAGCGACAAGCTGTGAAATGTAAAAGACCAATTTCTTCCACATGTTTCAGTGCTGGGAGAACACTGCCAAGCTGTCAGCCGGCATCACGTTTAAAATGGGCCAGGGTGCTACCCAGCAGACCTGTCACAACTCATTTTGTAATTAAAAAGCCTGTGTGATGTTTAAAGCAGAGCACCCCAGAAACTTTTGAGGACTGTTAAATAAAGATGAGCTGTGCGTGCAAAAAAAAGAGAAGGAAAAAAAGGGGGATGTATTAATAACAAAGAAGCTAGCCAGTCGCCTTTGTAGTAGATCAATACCAAATGAGCCTGTATTTGACTCCTGGCAATGGCCAGGATGTTGGATGACTTGAGACTAGCTGGGAAACAAGAATAGTATGTTTTTAAAATGAGGAAGTGGATCCTTATTACCATTAACAGAAGTCATTAGCCACCTCTAGATGTGGTTACAATTGTGGTGCGACCCTGTCTGGACCACCAGACAAGCAGAGCGACCACGTCGGGATAGTTCATCAGTGCATCATTAGCTAATTGCTAATACTTCCCAAATGCACTGTTTGAACATCTAAAAAATGTAAAAGTGGTGGACAAAAACAGTTTGAATAGCTAGATAACTGCGTTATCTGTCATTTTATCAGTCTATATGACATTCATTTCCATGTCCTGTCATAACAAAGAGAGTTTGTTCGTTTTTTTTTTAAGTTGTGGTAATATTATCAAGGAGCTTTATTTGGATATGTTACAAATCTGTAACTACCACTGTTGTGCTTGCTGCTCAAACATTTCCTAACTGAACACCACTGCTACAGTGTATCTGTTGGGTTTTTGCTTATATTCTGACTAAGAAAACATCATCTGTTCTGATGTAACTTCTGTCTGTCTGGTGCCTCCACTCAACCCTACCCTCAAGCACGTTCACCTCGATGGAGAACTGCTGTGTGAAAGGCCTGTCATTCTTCTCATCCCAGTGCTTGTGACATTAGGGGTGACATTTTCTCCCCACTGTGGCATAGTTGGGGGTTTTAACATTGGACCCCTACCTGGCAGAGATGAGGAAGAGCAAGCAGAGTCAGCTGACAGGTGGAGAGGAGACCCCCGGTGAGAATGTACCACAGTGGGCTCCCCTGCTCTGCTGCTGGCGCCCGCATGTGGCTGCTGGTGGGGATATGGCTGGGGCTGGGGACAGAGCCGGGCCTGTGACGGGGGCTGGGGCTGGAGTGGCAGTTGGCCTTGGGCTTGGCCATGGTGGACCTCAGGTTGGGGCATGGCAGCGGGGTTAGGAGGTGATATGGACAGGGTGATGCAGGGCTCTGGCCCCCCGTCCTTTCCAGAAGGTAGCCTCTTTACCTGAAACACCACAAACAAGAGGGAGGTAAAGTCTACATGTGGGTTCAGTGAACATTAATATAACCTCGTCATGCTAATGTCATCAGCAGTTATGTTCATATCATTCCATTGCATCACCAGTGTTTGTGGGAAAACAGCATGTGTGTGCAATTACACTACAGGTGTTAGTGATCAAACTGCAGACGTAGCTAACTATTAGTATTTGTCATAGTGTGCCATAATGGCATGAAATAATTCAATTAAGACCATAAATGTGACTAGTGTGATTATTGTACATCCTATTGCGCTGTACATCTGCAAAGGTGTACACAAATATGGTTATTTACATGTCTGAGAAATCAAAGCAACAGTAATGATAATGCAGTAATACAAACAACATGTCACAGTTGAAGGGACAAATAAAGAGAAAAACCCAAGACAGAGAGCTTTGTTCTGGCTTTTAATTCAATTAAGATGTTTACTAACCTAATCAATGCTTCAGCTCAAATGCATCCGGAATTGCTGGGTAAAGATGTGGTTCTTGTTTAGTCTCTGGGGCCAATTTCCAATTGCTTTTTATCATAGAAAATCCCAAACTCCAACTGCTATTTAGCCAGATCAACCATCCTGCCTCACAAATAATCAGCAAAGATGCATGTGCACACGCACATACAACCCTAACTCATATCTGCACACACATTATGAACATGAAACAACAGATAAGGATCTTCCAAAGAAACGTACATGCACAAGTTTCCTCATCGCGTGCACAAACACAAACCTGAAAGTACAGGTTGCACAGCCAGTGGTCGAGATCAGAGGAGATGAGGGTTTCAATTTTTCTGAACTGGTCCAGTTGTGTGTTCGGCTCCCCTCTGAGCAGAGGGGTTTTGAACCTGGGTAAATGACACATAACCGGTAATGGTCCCTGTAGAGCCAGATGTCTGATGGGTGAAGTGCCCAGGAACATTCAGTTTCCATAAACTGGACTACCTTTTTAACACTTCTACCTACCTACCTTCTAACACCTCTAACTTCTAATTTCATGTAATTTCATTTGATGCTTCAATCATAGCTTATCATAGGTTTAGTGAGATGACACACTGTTCAAAATACAAACTCATTGAGGCCCGGCAGCTACTGAAACCTTGACACACCTGCCCTGGACGAGACCGAGGCTTGGCCCACAAACAGGAAATGCCCCCCAAGCCAGCACAGAGCTGATGTGGCTGCTGTCTCCTGGTAGCGCGATCAGCTGGAACACCAGGACCATGGAGGGGACGACCTCACAGGCTGTAGGTAAGATCTGCACACACACAAATATGGAGGCAAAGAGTCACGCACAGCTCCATTCAGGTGAACACACACACCTGCAGGCACATGCACTAAAAGTATCCGCAAATATGCAAACACTTCTACACAGCATATCCTAAGACATGCGCGCACCGACTTGCTCACAACCACAAAGTCAATGACAAACAGACACACAGAGGGTAACAATATGACAGGAGCCCTCAGGGAGCCACTTTATCTACATCCTAGACTTGAATCCTCCTTTAACTTATTTCCGTGTTTTTTTAGACCTTTCTTAACTGCCATTCTTACCCGTCCAACTGAGCAAATTGTCTAAAAGGAGATGGTGGAATGATAAAGACTGTCTGCATCAAACACAGGGTGGAAGAGAAGTTGAGATTGCCGTTGTACTCTAGGAGGTGACAGTTACTGAATTTGCAACGCATCGAGGCCACCATCAATCAAACTGATGATATTAAGGGTATCATGCGTGAAGCTAAAAGTGTTAGTGGTTAGTCGTCGATGGCAAACACATGCATTCTTATTTACCCAGAGAACGGTGGGTTTGCTTAAAAAATGAACTGACAGTGAGGTGTTT
This sequence comes from Scortum barcoo, assembly GCA_023238725.1. NCBI lineage: Eukaryota > Metazoa > Chordata > Actinopteri > Centrarchiformes > Terapontidae > Scortum > Scortum barcoo. The sequence goes on from CM041551.1 coordinate 8,054,071, forward strand.
GCCACTTCATCCATCACTCAATGGAAATATTTTATCCCTTTATTAGTTGTAATGGAAAACGCAGGGGACTTGTTTTAACACATAAATCATGTGTATCCCTCCGCACCCCCCTGATAATCTGCTTTTGGTATGCACCTGTGAAATGATGGGTAGTAGTGTCTGACTCAGGACACAAATTTATGGCATAATATCGCGCATTATGGATATTGAGGATATTTCATATTATTCATTTACTGTAAGAAATATGACCTGCATAAACAGTAATTTGTGTGCATGTGCCTGCATGTAGACACGTGCGCTTGTTGGCATATATATGTGTATGTGGGAAGTGTTACTGTGAGGTTTGTGAAGCTCGTTGTTGTGCCTCAGAGGTTTTGTTTTTTTTCCCACTTCCTCTGTTTGCTGCTTAAACCATTAGAAACATCCTTTTTAATGCAAAACAGACTGATGTTTTTTTTTTAAAGAGTGCGTGTTCACAAAAGGAGTGAGAAAAAATACTGACCATTATTGTGTAAGATGACTCAGTTCTTTGTAAGATGACTAACCATCCTTCCTCAATGACCAAAATATAGGACAAAAGATCAAAAAGGGAAAAAAAGAAGAAATTCATGGATTCATGGATCCATACGATCTTTCATCTTTTTTTTCTTTTTTTTCGTCATGTCTTCTTCTTCCTTCTTTAATAATAAAAACTGTAAAAACTGCACAAAGACTGCCGGCCCGACTCTTCTCATGTGCTCCCACTTGCCAGCAAATCCAAGACATCTCCAACTGAAGTGCACAGTTTCTGACTAAATCCCAACCCAGATGCACAAAGCAAAGGGTGAATGAAAAAAAAAAAAAGGGAGAGAGAGGGAGGAAAGGAAAATAAGCTCCTGGCTTCCTCTTACCATCACTAATTCCTCATTTCCTCTTAGAAGGCACTGCAAGCACTCCTGAAATCGCACGCTATAGTGTGGGCAAGAGGAGAGAGAGAGAAAACATCCAAGCCAATCCTGATAGTCTCAGACAAATCTGATCAGCGTTTCCACCACTATCAATGAGGACAACAACAACAGGTTTGTCTATAAAGCGCAGATGAAGGTTTGGCGGCAAGAGGAGGGAAGGAAGAGTGACATGAGGCATTTACCATGCCGTACTTAAACCTTTTTTACCTCTGAATCAGATCCCAGGTCCTCATTCAGTTAATGCCAGCTTTTACCCCGTCCTTTATGTTTGATGGGAGCTGGAAACAATATTATCAGGACGCTCTTGCTCAGTGAATACGCCCACCAGCACATTGACAGTGTCCACATGTGCTAAACGCTCCAGCTAAGGCCTTTAGAGTTGCCATCAGAACACTGAGGAAGCCCTTTCTGAGCTTGTACAAAACTCTATGGGATCAGGAGGGACACTGGATTTAGTGGCTTGTTTTGAGATTTCTCTTGTGAATCTCCGGCACTCTGCACACATCATCAATGAATGAGCATAAACAGAGATTTTCTAATCCACTGGTCAATATCGACCATCCAAAATGAGTATGTGGGTTTTTTAAGATTAGTACAGCTTCTATAGAGGATGTTTTCCCTCATATCAAGAGGTTTAGCAAAAGTGGTTGTGAAATGTGCATAGATTTTATCTAATGTAATCGTCTGTGTTGTTTCATCAAAAGGGCTAAATGTGGAAATATGTTAAGTCTTTTATTATGCACTGGAAATGGAGGTTGAGAATTTTAATACTCTTTCAAAAATATTTCAGCCTCCATATTTCCGTCTAACTTTTCCATTTTCTTTCTTTTATCCACCCGATCTAGCTCAACTATGTTACAGATGCTCAAAGACATGCAGAAGAGACACTAAATTTTTCACTGCGTTTGTACTTCATTTTCATTCCAATAAAACATTACTTCCTTATATAAATGAATAATTGATCTTGGGTTTGATTTACATGCATGGATTAAATGTCATGTTTGAAAAGTTGTTGTTTTATTCATATGGAGATCCCCGGAGAAAAACCTAGAGGCTGTGTGTGGCATATTTTCATATGCCGTCTTTTACAGCAATATAACTTCTCATAACCCTTTCAATCTAGAAACTGCTCCATCTTCACGGCAACTGATGAAACCAAGGCAAACAGGGGGAGGAAGAGGAATTTGGAAATGCAGTGGCAAAAAAAAAAAAACATACAATGTGGAAGGTTGTGTCATATTAGTTTGCTTTTATGTGAGGCTACCGTTTGTTTTTAAGATTGCGTTTTGCTAAAGTTCTCCACTGAATTTCACATCAAGGCTTCGTCCATGTCATTGGAAGTGAGCGTGTTTTAATTCAGGGTGCCTCTGTGTCAAAATTGCTTTCAGATAAGAGATGTTTTACATTTTTTCTTTAGAAAAAAAATTGAGGCACCTTCCCCATGCATCATGTGAATAAATGGGTTGTTATTAAATAAAAGTGCAAAATCACAAGTCACAGCCTGATTCTGTCTGTTCCCCGTTGAATAAAAACACATTAGTGTCAATAGAGGAATGTAACATGCACTGTAAAAAAAAAAAAAAATCCTGTATAAAAACGAATATTCCGGCAGCTGGGGCACCAAAAAAAAAATACTGTTAACAGAAAATAAGTAACTCTTAAAAACACAGTAATTTTCCATAATTGAACTACAGTTTGTAGCTTTAATTTTTTTCTGCTATGTTAATGTTTAATGACGGATATATAGATCTGTAAAAATAAAATAACCTAAAAATAGGGTCGAACACTGCTCTAGTAAAAGTATCCGGGCTTAAAATTACAGAAAGTTGTTGTTAGTTGGGTTTTATTGTATAATTTAACATAAGAAATCTTGTATATTTAATCTATGTGATAAATAATATAATCTATGATCTATGTGATAAAATGATATACCACCCATAAAACATTTGGTTTACCTTTCAGTAAATGTCAAAATACTGTTAAAACTGGTGATCAGGTTTATAATAGCAACATTATACTTTTAACCTTTGAATATATCATGTGTAATGAGGTTCTACATGTAACTTTACATAAAAATCTTGTATATTTAATAGATCTTCAATGTTAAATAAGTATGTCAACCTATAAAAAAATATATATATACATAGATTTACCTTTAGAAAAATATCCAAAGACTGTTATTAAACAAATAACTCTAATGGCAATGTACTCTTAATTTTAGATCATATGAAGTACAAATTAATGTTTACATGTGATTTCACTTTAAACTTTTTCACTTAACTTTTAAAACATACAGAAATCATCGACTGATGAGCTTTAGTTTATAATAAAACCTCTTAAACAATCAAGACACTGTTACTTAAGGTTCAACATTTATTAAATTCTGTTTATCACAGAAACAAATTAGAAGCTCATCCTGCTGCAATAACGTACAATTTCTATGCCTCAGAGTACTTTACTTTCAAACAAAACAGCAGAAAAAAAAATCTTGCACTTGGACAGCACAGACATTGAACTATTGCTTGTGTTTAGTGTTAGCTTCCTCTTACTCTCGCCATTCATAGTCCGCAATTTGTTATCAGGGTAAGAACCTTTGGACTGACTGCCAGCTGCTTTTTGGGAGTGTTCTCCACTTTTGATCCCTTGTTCAGGTTCTTGAAGTGGCATCTGTTGAATAAAATATAACAAACAGTACTGTAATATACTTTTTCCTAAAAGTAGCTGCATAGTGTGATGTATAAAGTGCACTTCTGCTTTCTTACCTCTACAAGAATTCCAGTGTTGCTCCCTGGGCTGCTGGGTAGGAGATGTTCAGGCAGTAGTAGGAGGCAAACATCAACACAGCAGCATCACTAAAGACAGTCATTCACAATGGTCTGGTCCACTGGAGAACTTCCTGTTGTACATACACACAAGAGAGGGTATTGGTAAACTTATAACAAACTGTCAGGGTAGGTGCAGGGCAAAGTGAAGTTTGGACCCAGGATGCAGATGAGGCCAGAGGCAGAATAAGGCTCTTGATTAGGCTTACACAGGAACACAGGCAGGAGGGCAGGGGCACACTAGGGGTGGTTACACAGATGACGCGACAAGGAACAAAGGAAAGGGACCGGTATATATACATTGTGGGGGACAGGGAAGTGGAAACAGGTGAGGAGACTAACAGGGAAACAGGTGAAACTAATAAGGGAGGAGCAGAATAATCAGAAACTGGGAAACACACAAGGACAGGAAGTCAAGTGGCAGACATGTGCAAAGGGGAGGAAGGAATACAAAATAAAACAGGAAGTGAGCAGAACTGTAGAGTAAAATACAAGGGCAGGAGACAAGAACCAACGAACACAGGACACAGGGAACAAGAGACAGGAGGACAAGGAGGACACAAGGAACACGAGGCACAAGAAAATACAAGGGGAACAAGAAAACACAGAAAACAGGGCAAAAGGCAGAGAAAACAAAACAGGGCATAATGCAAACCATAACACAAACTGAGACCAAAGTCCAGTGATCACTGAATATAATTTCACAAACTGATTGAATTGTATATAAAAAGTCATTATTCACCTTATTAGTTATATAAGGAATAGTATGGATTGTTTGGCATGTGTTAGTATGAGTATCTGATGGTAATATTGATGTATAAACATAGGTCCAGATACAATGATGTGGATGAAGACATCCCTGGGTGGCAGTAACTAGTCAGACAGAAATGACCAGCATATTAATCAAATTTATGGAATTACTGATTACTGATACTAAATTTATTATAACACATTTTCAGTAAATACTCTGAATTCCATACTATTAAACTTAAAATCTACAACCACCAATAACATCAAACCATTTTATGTTTTCATTTGCTGCTGTCTAACAAGCTGCTGGTTCACCGCAATATCTTCACCTGCATGAATGCAGCCTGTGCTAATGTCCATTCATCCATTAAGCTACATATCAGTAACTCATGCAATCAAAATCTTTTAGGGTTTTCACATAAGTACCACAACTATGACAAGTGTAACATTTTGACCATCCTTAACTATCGCATAACTCTCACCTTTTCAGCTTTACTGTGAACCCCTGACATCAACAACTCACACAGCTTATCTGCTGAGAGACAGAAAAAAACAGGTGTATGTCAGTACATGAGATATCTCAATTACAAAATCTGCCAAAATTCAAGGAAATGTGTATTTAAAACTAACTATTGTGTGTAAGTAGCTATTATTGGTAAAAGGGGTAACACCGCTTCAACTGTACTACATTAGCTATGCTAGTTGCTACCCAACTCTCAGCAACATGACAAAGTTAGCTAAATATTTAGCTAAATGTTTAGCTAACTATATTTAGCTAAATATTTAGCGGTTAACTACAGGCAGTTTGACAGGTCATACAGTTTTAGTATTTTCCATGCTGAAGTAAAGTGATAAGTCTAAATAATTATCAAATTAAAGTTACTAAGAGTTAAGTATACTAACCTGGTTCCCACTGTGGACGCTGTTTCCTCCTTCCAGATTCGTACAGCAACAACTTGTTTCGCTGTCCTTAAGCTCTTCCAAAAGAAACCCATTCACACTGCTTGCTCTTGACAGTAAAATTCCTCAGGGTCACCTAAAAAAGTCTCAAACTCCTCAGTTTGTCCTCAGTTTGTCCTCAGTTGATCCTCATTAACGACCCCCCTCACAGGCTGCTGCTGAGTCACTCTAATCCTGAACTGTGATTGGCTGCTGCACAGTTTTCAAAATAAAACTCTCTCAAGTCTGTCTTGTTTGATTAAAAAAACAAGAACAGGACTGTAATTTAAGTAGTTGTTTGTTACATATAGTTATATTCTGATGTACAGACTACTTAATAATGAACAGTAAACATATGTTAAATAACGTAATAAGTATTTTTTATCATTGTTATCTCATTTTACAACTTTCAATCAATACGTACAGTATGATATTACAGTATCTATGTTTTAAGTGTTACATGACTTTATTACAAAAGTATTACAAAACTTACATCTTTAACTTTTAATTGTCACAAATAGTATGTAATTTTAGAAATTATATTGTCAAACTTTAAGTTTTACATTTTAATCTCTTAAATAAAAAATAACATTTATGAAATTATGATACATTTGCAAATGTATTTTAACAGTCTTTTTATGTGAAAATAAAATAAAAAAATGGAAATAACATGTTTATTAACAGTTATCAGTTTTTCATGTTATTTTACATTACACCTGTAAATTCACAGTTTATTCTAGTAATTTTACTGATATTTTCATGTGTTTGAAAAATACAGAAAAAAATCTGTAAAATAAGAAGGAAAAAATCTGTAGTATTATAGTTTTTTTTACAGTGTGTCACCAGTACCATTATTTTTTTGCAATAACCAGAGTTACTTCTGCTCTCTTTCAGTTCTGCACCCTTAATTATAAAAATAAATGCTGACTTAAATCGAAATCTTAGTGGTTTAGTAACTTAATGTTTATGGGGGTTTTTTTATTATTATTATTCCTTCTATACTTTACTATATACTATACTAAACAAAGTGAAGGTATAACCCATTTATTTTTATATTATTTATTTTCTGCTTTTGTCCAACATCTCATCAGAAGAACCCTCACCATGAACAGGTTCTGGTTGATGTGCAGGTCGGTGTCGTAGGAGCGGCCATGATGCTCGATCGGCTCAGTGGACACCGCCCAGGGTCGCTGCTCTTTCTCACTCCACCGGGCCAGAGCTGGACCCCCTAGCTGGCTGTGAAGAGACACACTGACAGTGTAGAGGCCCCTGGGTAGCTTGTCTCTAGTGGCTCTTAGGCAGCACACACACACATCCACTGGCTGGGGAGTTGAGCTTTGGTTGACCTGAAATAACACAAAAGCGGAAAACATAAGATTTGCTGGCAATATTGGCTCAAATCTATTTTATTTCTAACAACCTTATTCACAGAGGCTAAGAAACTGTGATTTTATCATTGTGGACAGTTGGACTAATAGGATGCCACATTTGTCATCTCACTGGAGTGAACTCAAGAATGACACATACACAACTGTACAGATGATTAATAAATAATCCTGTACCCCTTGATGCATCCCATGTCTACATGTTTACAACTGCAGAGGACTAAAAATGTGAACATGTTGTACATTCTGCCCCTAAACATAGCAAACAAACCTTTTTTTTTTTTACTTGTATGTTGACACTTTGGAAGCGCAGAAGTAAAGCTTTACTCACAGAACAGAACAAGATTCTGGTTTATCTCACACCACATTTAAAATGTAAAGGCGATAATCTTCTACGTCAATAAAGCCGTTGTTAGCATCTTGCCAGAGACACATGCACTTTCACACTGAATATCGTCATCACAGTGAGATCAGCATCAGTATTTGTTTGCAGCCAAATGTAGTCGGCGTCCAATTGCTTTTCAACAGTATCGAGCTAATGCAATTAGGTTCGTTTGTTGGATCCTGCAATTTTCCTCCAAAACATCAACCACCACATCCCGCAAAAAGTATGTTGTTGTTCCCAAGAGAAACAAGTTGTTGGCAGTGTGTGGCTACCATAATGATTATTATGATTATAATGATTATTAATGATTTATGTAATTTACACCCTCCCTAAAGCCAAACTTTGTGACAACCATTTGGAAAAAACGTATATTATTATTAATACTTGATAGGCAATGATTAGTAATCTCTCAACGCTCTTCCCTTGTCAGTTAAGGAAGCTCATTTTCTCTCTGCTGTATCATTAGGCTTGACCTCTAGCATGGCAAAGTCTTGTGTTGTCTTTACTTTGCATTTTCATGACAGCCCCTCACTTGCTGGAGATTACTAGCAATTGCACCATATATGAATGTAAGGTGTAAAGAGTGACCAAAGTTGCGTGTGATTTAGCATAGCAGTGAAGTGAGAGTAACATCATGGCATTGCTGTATGCGGACCACACCATGAAACAGTGAATATCAAATCCCGGCACACATCTGGAGACAAGACAGCACGCCACAGTGTGAGATCAGTTTTTCAATGTCAAAATTTAAATGATGATTTTTTTACACAGCAAAAAATATGTGTTTGATGATGTCATCCCCTGCTTTTGAGTAGGGTCATCTTTTTTTAACTTCAGGTATCTTTGCCGAACAAAGGAGGTGTCTTTTGTCCAGTCAAGCAGTCATATATGTTGTGCATGAACAGTACAGCTGCAGGCTTCCATCCACTGATCTCCATTCAACCATTTAAGGGTTAAGTGCCATGCTCAGGGGTACATCAGTGTCCCTTGTTATGGAAGTTGAGAGCGATACATTTTTCCCCTGGCCACATTGCCCATTCAGATGAAGGTTTGAAAACGCCAACCTTCCTATAGCGAGCTCATCCCACTAACCTTCAGGCTACATCAGCCCACTTGTTGTTTATTTGCTTGTTTGTTTTGGTGACATGTGCCTCTTTTTTAGGGCTTAGGATGAGTAATAGGGTAAGCTGGCTCGACAGTTTAGTTTTTTTTGTTTTTTATTTTATGAAACATAATCAGAGAACAATATAAATACATATTCAGTCCTTTGTCCCCTATGGCATGTGTTGAACAGCACTGAATGAAAAGTCAATCTGGCTTAAACAGACCCACTTGGTCTTTATCACCATTTATGTGTTTTTTAAACTTCATTAGCAATGTTGGTTGATCGGTTGTTTGGCTGGTTGCACATTTGTCAATCCATTTGTTCCTCTAGCACAGACCAAGATACCTCACCACTCAACCTATGAACTTTTATACAGACTTTAAGTGTCCCCAAAATGTGATTCCTGGTCTTTTTGATGACCCCTTTACCTTTATTCTACTGCTATCATCAGACCAAAATGTCCATAATTTTCAACCCTATCCTTTCCTTTGTTTTCCTGTTTCATCCCATCCCATCCTATCCTATCCTATCCTATCCTATCTATCTTAAGTGCAGACATTTATTTCTCTCTGATTATCTAAGTTGCATCTCTTAATGCCCATTTATTTTATGTACTGGAATTTAAACTGTGTTGACCATCTCCCTAGGGCAAATTTTGAGTGCCTGGCAATTAAAGCCCTCAATTCCAATCGATGACATAGTAGCAGTCAGGAGCTACATGTGCTCACACACTCTCATACAGAACACTGTATTCACCATTTGTTTTACAGTATACTGTGCACAGTGTTGTTACCAACCAACCTGGGACTGTTCTTAGCCTTTTCATAGAGGCACACACCACACACATTCACCTAGCAGCGGCTAGCGGTGCCCATTGCTCCTGCTAGTGTGCGATGGGGGGAAGGTGTGTGCTGAGCCCTGCAGTAATGCCCCTCAATCTCCCCACTGTGTGCATCTTTGCATACCAAAACAACAAAAACAATTTAGGCAGAAGTGAAATTAGTATAATTGGTGGCAAAGCGGTTTAGCCCACACATCTCACATTGGGGAGGAGGTGATGGAGGCCTCCAAACCCCCACACTGGAAAGAGATGTTTGCACGCAGACTGGTAAGGAAGGGGAGGAGGAGGAGGAGAAATGAGAAAAAAAGAGGCAAAGAAATGGAAAACAATAACATCACACCAATGTCCAAATTGAACTATGTAGGTCTTTATAAGGTATTCTTATTATCTGGCCCACATGCTTCGTAAGAGACAGTCAAGACAGCAAGGCGCAAGGTAAAAGGTGAAGTGAGCCAATTTTCCATATCAGAGGTGGTTTGTTTGCCCCGAGCCTGAGTTGTGCCTAAAGTGCCATAACATTACAGCACTCCTACAGATGAGATCAAAGGCTCTAGCGAGGGATCCTCCGTGGTTTTGCTGGCAAGCGGCCGTCCTTTCGCTGAAATATCTTTTCAGGGCTTTCCACACATTGACTGATCACACAAAATGCACTCTTAATAGAGACAGGAAATGCCACATACAAAAACTTCCTTTCTTTCTAAGTATGGGCTAATATTCAGAGATTAAGCTTTCTCGTTAATTATTTTCATTTTAATTAGTAAATCTTAATTAACAATGAACATTTACCCTTAAAATTTTTTGGCTTCGGAATGAAGGAGGGGGGTGAAGAAAGCAGAGAATAAATATGACAATCTTTTTGGGACCTCCGGGCAGGATTACTGATGCAGGCTGCCTTAGTTATTAAACACGTTCTAAATTAAATGCCTCCATGAATTTTGCACAGAAATATATTTTCATAGTTTTGCATGCCAAATGTGACATTTTATATTTCAGATTCATCTCGCTGCAGTAATTTTAGGGAAATGTCATATAAACAAAGATTTTGTCATTTACCAAAGGAAATTACTATGCGTGGCAGGTTTGGCCATTGCTTTCTCTCTCTCTCTTTCTCTCTTTCCCTCTCCCTCTTTTGCCCCCTATTCTGCCTGTGCTGGTTGTTTCAAGTCAGCAAGCCATAAAAAATCTTTATCTCAGTGAAACACAGCAATTTGGGAGATAATCGAATGGTGACTGGGGGGCACAAACGCCAGTCTGAGGAATTATACCACAATCTCCCCTGCATTTACAACCTTCCTCAAAGCCAGTTGTCACCCTGGAAGGAAAGCCCCCGACTGAAGATTCATTACATCTTTAAGCCAGCACGGTGGCATGGCAGCCTCATCCCCAGATGCAACACAACAGCACACTCCTCCCACAGCTGGTGATGCGACCGCTAAAGCTGCAGCTTCCCTCTCTCTTTCCCACTTGGTTCTCTTTTCTCTCCTCTCCCCTCTGTTCCCCCATTTTTATCTCCAAAAGACTCCTTTTTCCCTCCTACTTAGATTCCTAAAACCACAGACACCATCCACACAAAGCGTGGGAAAAAAAATCTTTATATACTGTATAAAAATAGTGTGGCTGGATAGTTTTGCATTCTGTATACAGAAGCCTTATGCTCAGTGTTGTATAGTGCCTGTGTGTGAATGCGTGTGTTTTTGTGTAGGCATGTGCACATACGGTGCCCACCGGTGTATGAAAGGAGTGAAGGAATTTGAAAAACTAAAAAATAAGGGATATAATTTTCCATTCTCCAACAGGTCCCATTCATCACAGGATTTCACATAATTACATCATTTGACTGTTTTTGAACAAACAACCCTGCATTTTTTTTTTTTTTTTTTTTTTTATGTTTTGAAAACACATCACGATCAATATCTCCTCCTTCTTAGAGATTAAGAGGCGTGTCACTTCCTGTTTATGTGCTCTCTGTCACCTACGAATGTGTGTGTTAGTCAGTCCACAGTCACAGCGGCTAGCAGACCTTACCTGCCACCGCCCCGGTTGTTTCAAAAAGGAGGATTCTGGGAGCTCTGTCATCTGGCCGTATTTGGTCGCCGTTTCCTCTTGGCCTTCCCCCAGCGCTCTGAGTGACGGGCTTTCGGCGGTTCTGCTGCTACATGCACAAACACACACACACACATATACAACACACAAACACAAGAAGCTAACCCTGTTAACAGCCACCTGCATTTTGGACTCTCTGTTGTTCCACTCTGTAGCCAACAGCAGCTCAATCTAATAACACCACAACAAAAACACTTTCCACTGGGTCCTCTCTCTCTCTCTCTCTCTCTCTCTCTCTCTCTCTCTCTCTTTCTCGGCTTTCTCGGCCTTTCAATCTTATCAGTGGTAATGTAATAAGCGGTTGCTTCGCTCTGTCTCCTCGCCACCTCTCTTAATTCCTCAAAATAAAGCAATATCACAGGGGCCCTGGCCTGCCTGTGACTGGGGATAAGATGCTTGTAAAAGGAAGGATAATTCAGCAAATAAATGCTCGGCATCAAAGGCAGGCACTGGGTCTTTCTTTCCCTTCTCTCCCTCTCTCCCTCCTCTCTGTTCGCCTATCAAAAGTATTACATGTGCTTTCATCAGTTCACAACAAGGCACAATGTGCTTCCTAATGCAATTACTCGACCTCCATTAAATCAGAAACAGTGGAAACAAATGAATTACACATTTGTTACAAAAACCACAAGTCAGCTCCGCGTCTCTCCTCTTTATTTTTTTTTCTTTCATAGGCGTAGAGAGAGAAAAGAAAAAGTGAAATCATTTCTCATTAAATTTCAGGCAGATGTAGCCCTAGGTGATGCATAGAAAGTCTCCCATGTCTAATAGCCACCCACCATTGATATCAGAAGGAATTTACAGGGTTCAAGGCTGTCGAGAGGAGGTCATCTCGCTAAACTCCGAACCACATTCATCTGACAGAGCTGGTGTCCGACTACCACCCACCCATAAAGCAACCAAACACAAGAGAAGATACTGATGTGTACAGTAGTTTCTTGATTTTATCATGTCAGCCAGCTTGGTAGTCCATAATTACTAAAAACCTAAACATGCTAAGCTGATTGCCCACAGGGCTCTCGCTACGAGATGTGATGTGTGATCTCCGACTGAAGTGGATGGACCAAGAATTGATGCGCCTCCGAGCCCAATGACATGGACAGATTTCTGTGCCCTCGAGCCACGCTACCCACAATGCAATTCCCGTCGACAAGAGAAGCCATGCAGAGGACATATGAATTACATGGCTCCTCGAATGTCAGTGGGAATACAAATGCTCTTTGCACAATTAATGATTACAGTCATGTGACATCAATTGAACATATGAAGAGAAATATGAAATGGGCTGGACTCACCACTGAAGCAGCGTGTTCAGCCTTGGCTGTGGCTTCTGCTTCTCTCGCTGCCTCGTCACAGCCTCTTTGCGAACGAGGCTCCTTTGAAATATTAAAGTGGATATGTTAACAAACACTGTTAATGCACTAGCTGGCAATAACGTCATCAGTTCATTGACAGCTTAAATTAAACCACATCACTCTGAATTATTTTGTGAGATGCTAATTTCTGTGCCTGGCTGTGTTGAAATATTTTTAAGACAGGTGGTTAAGCATTAGAATTTGGCAGGTTTATGTTATGGACAAATATAATAAGAAAAAGAATGATTGGATGAATATGTGGAGCTTGTGAAATGAACTATAAACAGCAAGTTAATGTCCTGTAACTAAAAAAGCAACTCATCCCTCATACAGTAGATGTACAGTACGCGGGCCTTTACCTTAACATTCCCAGTGAAGAAGGCCATTAGCTTCTTCTTTCTCTTTGCCCACTCACTCCTTTTTAGTGGCCCCTTCTGAGCCGCTTGCTGAAAAAACGAGTAAATACACATGCACACTTTCTTTGGGTGCAGCTTTATGAAACAGTGCGGTGCACCATAATGGCAGAATTAAGCACAAGGAGCAACTGTAATGCAATCTGCAGGCAATCGATACTGAGCCAGGCCCTAAAGACATGTAGCGTTTGATGAGTATTTCTGCCGGTTTTACATTCAGTCAGCACATTCACACTCCCCATTCACATGCATTGACACTGCTAAGTGACAGCGTCTCGCCCTGTAGAGGCTTTGTACGGCAGAATAGAGAAAGAAGAAAAACACCATTATTTTTAAAATAGATGTGAAATCTCTGGTGGATAATATGCTTTCAATGGGAAGTGGGTGTGGAAACAGTAGGAGAGCGCATACATATTATGGCAGAATAAGATAACACTGATCCCAATACTGATACAGTACACAGAAGATGCCACTGATTATCCAGTAAGGGAGGATGAGTCAACTGTTGCTGTTTCTTCCAAGTGATCATGAGACATTGTTGAACCATTTTTTCCCAATTACGCTGACTTTCTATTCATATAATTTGATACTCCTACTCTCTTTTCAAGTGAGATTAGAACTAAAAATACAGTGGATAGAAGTTCTGCGTTCTGTTTACATATGCACTAATGTTCAGGGTTTCTTTTGCAATCTAGATTTGCCAACACAATGGAGACCCCTTGTTCATGTATCCTCTCCCATTTCTTTTCTGACTGGTGGAATACAAACACTTGTTTTGAAAGAAGCTTCAGATCTTAATGCTAGTTCACTATATCCCCTCTACTCAGTTGCAAAATAAAAAGTAGTCACGCTCTATTTTTCCTGAAAAGACCTTAAGATGGTAAAGAGGTAAAGAACCAAATTCAGCTTCTGTCAGAGACAAATATGCATAATAATGCACAACAAAGTTCAAAGACAGAACAAAACTGGCTCCACAAATAAATTAATTGTGTGAGGATATCATATGTAGCTTAGATTATATAGTTGAAATCCATGCACTTATTCTGAGCTGAGGATGAATGAGTTATCTAACCTTGAATGCATGTTCTACAAAAAGCAATTTCACATGAGTGCATTCAGCTGAGATTCAAACCATCTGCTCTGAAAATGAAATGCAGGAATTCTATAAAGGTAGCGGTGGGAGAAAAAAAAAAGGTTGGGGACAAAAAGTGGAGCGAAAAAGCAAATATGGAAAGAAAGAGAAAGAAAATTAGTGAGCCGAGAATGTGACGCACACGCGCATGCACATAGACATTCGAATAAACAAAACAGATGAATGACCACGCACACATGCACACACTCGCTGTCCATTAGCCAAAGCCACTGATACACAGCATAATGGACATGGCTGATGTGCTGGTGAATATGGGATGATGACACAGATATTCCTCTTTGTAGCCCTGACCTGCTGCAGTGAAAGGCTGCCAAGCGTGATCATGTCAGGCCGCACACGCTCCCTAAGCTGCTGGGCGTAGTGGGGGATCACCTCCTTCGCTGTGCTTACTGCAAGAAATAATGCAGTGGCATCACAAACCTTACAATATTTATCGAAAATAAAATGTTGCAATTGCAGTGGGCATAATTATCTAATGTTTCATATCTCTCAAAATCAACTAAATCTGTGTGAATCAGATTTTGTCCAGAAAAAAATAAAATAAAATAAATAATCAAATAACCAAATAATCCAACATTGAAATGTCTACAATTTCCTGTAATGAATACTTTTAGTTTTGAATATGATTTTATATAATGCATGTGCAAATAATATACATATAAATATCAACATATACTGAACAGAGTAATACAATGCTAGACTAACATAATGCTCCTCCATATAAGAAATCCAATATAACAACAAATAAAAGGATAGCATTACTTTTTACAGCGCTCTCGCTGCCCATTACCATCCTTCCTGAGTCGAGTCCAGCCTCTCCTCCCAGCCCAGCACTGGCCCCAGCCTGGGTTTTGGCAGTGGTATGGGCCTGGGAGGGCCCGGAGCCTGAGGCATCACCACCACCGTGGAGCAGCAGTCGCCGCTGAAGCACCGGATCACCCGCCTTCACCTCCAACACCTCCTCATCCCTGGAGGCTAGCAGTGTACCTGGAGAGATACGCATCAGTGGGCATACACAGATGCACGCACGCATACACAACCAGATGCAGGCACATGCATACACACACCGATGGATGTGCATACTCACCACATCCAGCAACAGACACACACTCACAGAGTTGAGTATGTATACACACATCTATGCAGGTGGACAATGATGTACCCAGAAAAAGTATCTCACTCAAACACACAATGTGAACATTTACAAGAACAGTATCATACTCGCACAATCTCTCATTTTGTATTCCTCAAATCACGATCTCAATATATTTATACTGAGACAGAAACGTAGGTCTACAAGGGCATTAAATAAGGACCACATTAGCCTGTTTTTTTTTTTTTACTAATATGCTTGCAGCTGTTTATTCAAGCAATGGAACTATCTCATAACATTCAAACGAAATCACGTTAAAATTTGACAAAATGCATGACAGGAATTTTATAATGAAATAAACAACAGGAGTTTTAAAGCTGAAGAGCAGATGTAGAGTTTGGGCACATATGGTTGGAACTGATGTTGCAAAACTGAATACAGATATCTGATCTGTTTCGATGTAAGGAATCAAAGTCTGATGTATCATTTTGCATCTTGCTGTCTTAAATAAAGAAGACGCATGTTATCTTTTAAGTGACTCTGGCTTTAAGCTCATTGTAGTTCTAAGTGTTTTTACTCACTAACCTGCACAACAAATTATGAGTAACAAGCCTATACATTCAAAGAAAGTTTTCTCCTGTGTGATATGTGGACTAGTTTCTAGTTGGCAACCTGGTATTTGTCACTGAAAGCAGAGAAGTATCATCAGCAGTAGCTAACCTGCATGCTGTGTGTCTTTTCAGTTTCGCCGCGCCGCCTCATTGGTAGAAAGCACGAGGTATTCTTTGAGCATCCGTGTATTCAACGTGTGCAGTCCAATATGTGTAACAGCCAGAGCCGTTATCACCGCCTAATGCTTTTCACATAGAAGCTGATATCAATGCCTAACGCCTTACAGAGAACTAGAATGAATAGAATGCCAGTCTTGCGTTCTTTCATCTCCAAGCCAAACCAATAGAATTTATCAAGATAAGAAGGAAGAACTGAAGATCTTAGACAGACAGAGGGGATTTCTCCAGGAATTAAAAAAAAAAAATCTACAGCACTGGCCACTGTCCATTTCATTAATACTTTGTTTTATTCATGCTCTTTCTTGTGAAATGTGTATGGAGCTTTGTGGCGGGCTGTAAAAGCGAGGACAAAAGCCTGAGAAGCATCCACAAAGTGTCAGGATCAGTACTGACATACACTGAGCCGGTTCTGCAGCTGCAAAGAAGACTTGCGGCCTACACCGGTGGGAGGCATCCATACAACAGTATAAGGTGATTGTCTTGAAGTCTATTGTAGCTTGGTGAAGTGCTTACTGGCAGTCACTGCAGTTGGACTCCAACAGTAGCAGTAGCGAAGTAAGAGCTCTCTCTCTCTTCCTCTCTCTCTTCCCTTCCTTGTGTCTCAGCCTATTGCATGGAGGAACTGTTAATCCAAGATCCTCTTTACTTTTTCTGTGGGATTTCATGAACATTCCAAGACAATGGATGGGGCTGCTAATCTCGGTGGTACAGCTAAATCCGAGACAATGGCAAATAATACGAGTCGCCTAAATTCTACCGTGTTGAAGCGGGCCTAAACCCATCACTTGTGCGCCGGAATTACAAGAGAGATGTGCGTCATGTCAACAGGATCTGGTGCGACTGTCTTCACCCAGAACAATGCTAAGCTTAAACCACCTCAATGTTGCCTGGTTGGCTACGTATTTAAATGAAACTGAGCTAATGAGAAAAGGCACGCCTACTGCAAGACAATGGCTGTGCTTGGAAAGCACTGACTACTAGTGAGGGTCCATTCCTAGTCTTATTCTTTGTTCTAGTGCTGCTTTCGGTGTAAGCGGAAAATGTAGCGTCTTATTTTTGTCTGGGTCTTTATGACTTCCTTGTCTTGAGCTTTTCCTAAAGGTACTGTACCTAAAGACTGTCATACTCCATGGCACAATTTACACTGTGGTCAGTTTTTAAAATGGTACATTAGGTAATGTGGTTTCATTAAGTTTTTATCAATATATCAACATGAAAAGTGAAAGACACAACAATAACCAGAAATTACACCTGAGATTAGATTTGGAAAAATGTTACCTCAAATCAGAGCCTTTTTTTTTTTTTTTTTAACGTTTACATTTTAATACATGATACTGATAGGAAAATAAAAGCAGGACAAGTTAATTGAGGGAATTAAGTGAGCATTCAATGTGCCAAAATTTTATTTCTTATCATTCTACATTAAAGTAATGTGATGTAAAAGTAAACCAGTGGTTTTAAATTAAAGTTGTACACTTTTCATCTTTGCCATTTTGATTAAGGCCAACCGACCAACTCCCTCCCAATTACCGAGGACAAATGTGCATTAATAGTGCAGTAATATGAGGATACATACCAGGTATATTTACAAAAGTGTCGTCCTCATCCAACAATGCGGCCATTCGTTGATACAGCCTGTTTTCATCAGCATTCAATGTTGCTACAAGTCAAAACAATTATAAAATGAGTACACCTTCAAAGGTGCTGGAAAATTACATGCATTTGTGTGCTTCAAAATTACTTTCTACTTATCAGACAAGTAAATCTAAAACACATCTTAACATGCAAACCAGAGATATTAGCCGTGGCTGGAAAGGGGTGAAAATCAAGTGTATGCAGAGGGGTAATGAAATAGGAGCATTAACATGCCTGTTAGCCGGCCTGTCATCATGTGATGAGATTTGGTTTGGCGAATCCTTTGATATTACACGGCAGTGATATCCAAAAGATACAGGTGAAATGGCTTCTCCATTAATAGCCATGTTTCATTATAACATGCATATTACTTGGCTCCCAAGAGCTCGCTTTTAATAGGCCTACTTGAGGAGGGGGCTGCAAACTATTGATATGGCTCTGCGTGTGTCATTTGACGGGGGAGAGAAAAAACCACAACGAAATGAAAACTGACCAATGATACGTGACCTTCGTCAATGACAGCACGTTGGGTAGCCAATCTAGCGATGCCATCACTTGGTGTATTTACATAGACTGTTCTGCCGTCACAAATGGCGGCCTGCTACCAGTGATCTCTCTCACCTCACTTTAATGAACCGAGGAGAACTATTATGACAGAGAATGGCATACTTAATTCCAGCTCATCTTCAGCGCTGACCCCAGCCATCCTGCAATGCCTTGGGTCTGTCTGCTCCGCCGACAACGGGTCAAAGTAATTTTGGGCACGTTTATTTCCTGTGGAAAGTGCGAGAGGCGAGAGAATGAGAGAAAGAGGGGTTGGGAGTTGGGGGGTGGCGGGGAAGGGAGAGGGGGAGTTGTACAGGTTCAGGTTAGTGGTTATTAGAAGCACATGAAGCGAAATGTTAATTTTGAAACCCACACTGTCGAAGGGCAGGGGCAGCGGCTGCTACCAGATAAGGCAGAGCCAAGATGAGACAGGAGTACAGAGGCAGAAAGAGAGAACTGGGAACGAGACTGCTGGGTTTCTCAGTGCACCTCTCCACGGCCTGCGGTGCTCTGGGGCCTAATTAGCATGCCGCAAAAGGTCACGGCAGGCAATCTCTTAAATACGACTGCCATATGTTTGCCGTGTTCAAAAGGAACTAATGAGAAAGTCTACAAGCTCAAAAGTACCTGGAATTTCAAAGACAATACCTTCTAAATACTCTGAGGTCAGCGGCCCAGAGGACCGGGCAAGTTTGGAGGAGCAGATCCAAGGGAAAATAACCTGAGCCCATGTCTCATTGACTTCTTATTAGCAATCACTGACCTATGGGTATCAAGTCTGCTCCACAGAGTTTATGGGAATCCAATGGCTCCAGGGTCTTTCTATTAAGGGTACACCCCACCAAGCAGCTTTCTTAACCCCAAATCATTCTCATTACAGGACTTGAATATTTCACTCCAATCTAAATTGCTTTACTTGTATTTCTCAGGTTGTGGGGCAGAAAAATACACGGTGCATTAAATCATGTTATATATTCCACACAAGGATCGCCTTTATAGAAGTCTGAGGGTATCGGCGCTCGGATGCATAAAAATGTGAGTAAGTGTGTTTGCACAGGAGCACCACTGGCCCACTAGGCCACTGCCCAAAAAAGCTTGCTGGGATTCGTTCGTGCTCATATGAAATATCTGCATGAGGTTTTCACACTCTGTCCTTACTCTAAGTTAAACAGTCGGCCTGAAATACTTATTAAACGAGGAGCCGCCGTATGACTCCTCAACAGTACCATAAATTGACTGTGAAATTCACATGTTAAATCCCTCTACATCGTTAACAGAGAGTTTGAACAATTTCTCTGCAAATAGCTCTGAGGTTATGAAACCCTTTTTTCAAACACAAATTTGCATAATGGTAGGAGCTTCGTGGATCGCCTTTTGAATCATATCTGTGATTTACCTAAATAGTCTGGCTGTCCTCCAGTTCATCTCTCTAATGAAAATTTCAATTCTCTGTTCTTACATGCACAATATCAATAACTAGCACTTCTTGCCAGCCAGAGTTGCCGTTAACAGAGAATGAGATATAATGGAAGATTCTGGTGAAGGCCAAATAGAAGTGTCACAAACAGGGAACGATCTGCTTTTGTGATCTTCCAATAAAGGCACATGAGTCACTGAAATATTATGCATATTCACGCACTTAATGAAAAAGTGTTGCTTATTTTGTGCCAGTGATTCAAAGTTTGTTTATGTAAATCCTGTTATCAGTGCAATTACCACAGAGACATGAGCTTGTAACCCCATAAAACACACAGCATGTGATGTGTATCTTAAAAGGTGATTTATTTATTTCTCTCTTTCTCTCTCTCTCTCTGCTCTCTCTCTCTCTCTCTCTCTATATATATATATATATATATATATATATATATATATATATATATATATATATAGAGAGAGAGATTGTCTTCTCTTCTCTCTCTCTCTATATATATATATATATATATATATATATATATATATATATATATATATATATATATATATAGAGAGAGAGAGAGAGAGAGACAGAGAGAGAGAGAGAAAGAGAGAAATAAATAAATAAATCACCTTTTAAGATATGCATGTGATAAGAAGGTTTTACTGACTGGACACAGAAGTGTAAGAGCAAAACCTTTTCATACAGGGACTGTATAGATATGAAATGTATTACATTTTCCTGAGTTCCAATATCAATAAACTACTATATGGTTAAGTTCATTTTGTATGCTTTAAGGGTATGGCAAGTGGCCTAATTTGCATTTCCAATTAAGGGGACAAAAATGAGGAGAGAAAAATCAGCAACTCCTCATCTCTAATCATCAGCATGCCAATATCTGTTCAAAAAAGCGATAGTGGATCTTTCAGTCCCAATAAAACAACTTTCTCAGAACTAGGGGTAGTTGTGCTTTCTTAATTAGATGAGCGAATATGGTTGGAATTTAATGTATGTCAGGAATATTGCAGTGTGTAAACCAATAGCCTATCATTATCTTCTTCTGTCTTCATGCTTTGTTTATCTTTTTTTTTTTCTAAGAAACAGCGGTGTAAAGTAGCAGTTATGATTCATCCAGATGTTGCAAAGAATTGTGGTAAATTTCTGTAAAGTTTGTATCATCCACTATGAACACATAATCTGATGTCAACACAATGATGTGTTTTAAACAATTTTATGAAGTTTAATTTCAGTCTCTGAGCTGAGTCATGTAATAGTGGGTGGTAACAGTTGACTGCCATGCTGCATTTCCACCTAATCCAAGCGTAAAAAACTTTTTGCTATTAACTAGCTTTTTCTATTCAAGTGTTTTATGCAGAAATTAAAAAATGAAAAAAAAAAAAACATGGTGGAGATGTACTTAAGGTAAAAAAAAATAAGTTCAATTTCCCCTTTCCAAAATGGAAAACGGACTTTAAACAAATATAAAATCTGTTTATATTGATAGTCCATGTAAAGGAGTGAGCAGTGAAGTACTATTGTCACAATTCAGTTTTATTCTCAGGTATATTAAAGTATATTTCCCTGAATTGAGGGAGCCAGACTTTCACTATCAATTATATTTGCAATTTGACCTTACCTATATACTGAAATGCATCCATGTCTTCATTGTTTTCAACACCAAAATAAATGTGATGCAGGGGTGAAAAACAAAGGTTTTGACTTCTGTCAAGTTGACTGCTTTGCTAAAGCAAGTTAATATTGACCATTATCTTTAGATAATCAACATGTTTGATTAATTCCTCAGTTAGATTCAGCATCAGCCTCTTATTTCATGTATGTTTATGGTGTGACCTTCTTGACATGATAGAGAATACATTTTGTTGGCCAGTTCCACACACCATTGTAAAATGTGACCATACCTCTTGTGCATAAAACATCATGACAATAATTGATAATAATTACTAGCCATGCACAGCAAAAGCAAAATAAACCACATTAAATCAAGAATCTAACATGTGACTCATCCCTGAGAAAACTGGCACGCTCGCAACCTTGAACGCATCCTAATTTACCATCCCATTCCTCAAGAGTTCTCCCTGACATACTGAATTATAAGGGGGCATATTCGTATGCCTGATTGGCCTTAAGCCGCGTTTCGGGGGCGTTGTGAGTACACCGCACAGACAGCGGATCGGCTTGGTAGCGTAGTAGCGTATGTAAATGCACTCTCCTATGACTCCAGCCCACCACAAGGCATGTAGCCGAGAGTGGGAGTCAAGGCTGATTGTGTCGAGGGTACTTCTAGATAGAGATAGAACACCCACTACTGTAGCGTTCTCCAGCGGAGGAAGAAGTTATACGAGGGTTGCTTGTTAGGACACGCTTGCTTTGGAATGCAGGGACCAAGGGCCCCCAAGAATGGAGAGAGAGAAAGAAAGAAGGAGTGAGAGAAAGGTTAGATCAGGAACACATCTACTGTCAACAAATTTGAGGCTAATGAAGAATGAAGCTTCACCTCTTTCTTTGGCAGGGGCTTGCAGCTCCATTTTTTTTGGGTGAGCTGCAAGGGTGCTATCTGGCCTGTCACCTCGAATTTCTCTCCCCAGCCAAACCGGAGGAACGGAAAGCTCAGTGCTTCCTCCTGCATCGAAGGCTGGGTTTTCTATGCCCACCACAGCAGCTCTCTCCTCTCTCCCTGACAAAATAAGTAGAAACATAAATAAAAATACAAACACTGACATGAAGGGGCAATACAACAGTTAGGTCAAAGTGACTTGTAAGAAAAAGAAAGAAGAAAGCATTTTTAAATGACAAAATTTTTTTTTTTCTATTGGTGATTTCTCTGCCCCAAAATGTTCTAGCGCATCCTCCTCGAATGACACTAAAACACAATTAGGTTAAAATTAAATCAGAATCTTGCAAAGAAGGAGGAAAAAAAAGAGAAGAAGAAGAAATGATTAAAATAATTACAAATTGCGCCCTGACAAGCAAGAGCAAAATTTAGCCCAAAGCCATTTGTCTGTAATTAGTTAATTAATCCTTACACAAATTATGAGCAATAACTCATCAAGCAGGACTCACCCATCAGAAATTCAGCCGACTTGGATTTCTTCTGCTTAGGTTGCTGCAGAGCCTTCTGCTGTAACTTCTGGAGGGAAATTGTTAAATGAATAAATTAGCTGCAGAATGAAGATCATCATTTATGATCCGCAACTAACGCAGTATTTTAAATATGGGACGACACTAAAATGTCATTTAATTTACATCGCCGCTAAAGGGGTCAAGCACTAATTGAACAACAGGAGTGGAAAAGAATTTAATCATAAATAGATAAGAAAAGTTGACATGAATGTGTAATGAAGGTCACATTAAAATACTTCCTCCTTGTTTCTAAAATGAATGGGCAACAACACTCTCTCCTGGAAAATTATGCATTTTTACACAGGCTGCACTGGAGTACACAGGCGTGGTGTGCAAATGAGTATGGAAATCCAGGCACACTTTCCATTATTTGCATTCACATGAAGTCAACCTAAAACATCTCGAAAAGAGGGAGAAAAATAATCTTTAAATAACAACATGCCAGGTCTCTTGTATTTTGTAAAGCTTGAAGAATTTTCAATCTATCTATCTATCTATCTATCTAGACATACTAAGTCAACATTATTTTGACTTGTGTTGTAGGTGGTCTACATTGGCAGGGGATGGAAAGAAAAAGGAGGAATGTATGTAAGCAACTATGGGTTCCTTTGAAATCAGTATGTAGAACAAACTCTGCAGTCCCACATTTCTCTCATTCCTGCGGACAGGCAGAACAATAAGAGAGCTGAGGTAAAAAGGCATAAGTAGTTGTTCTGTTATGGATATGTTTACATAAGAATGCACCATATAAAAGAGCTCCGTTGCTCAAAGCGTATGGAGCTTTTTAAGCATCATTTTATGCAGATTTCAATGATGAACTGTGCTCATGCCCATGAACAGCATGTATTTGTATACAATATTTAATTTCAAAGGCAAAATCAAGGGGCAGAATGAGTGGGGGGCTTATTTCAACTCTAAATGACAGAGCAATTAAAATAGAGAAGGACTACTTCCAGACCAATCTGGTAAGAGGAGTTTTTGTAAATCTGTTTTTACATTCAACAAGCCCTACAGCAAGACATTCATTTATACCACTGAGATTAATGCTTATCTAATTGTAACTTATTTAAAAACCATTTTCTTTTCGACTGGGTACCAATCAGTTTTTCTGAGTTTCACATACTGTGGAGCATGAGGCTGGTGTATTCAGCATCGGTGGTGATTGTCTCCCTGTGCTCTCTTGTATTTTCTTATTTTCCTTTCAACAGACACTTTGTGCACCTTTCTGAGAGACAAATATTGTTTGGGCGCATATGCAAATTGAGAAACTCCCTGAAACAATTATGGGAAAATTAATCAGGTAATTTTACTAATAAAAAAAAATTACCATTTGCTTTGTATTACACCAGGCTGGTTTAACAGCATTGTGCTGTAAACTAAAGCAGCCATTTAAATAAGCTACATGACATTTGCATTCATTATATGGTATTAAAATGTTGAGATCACTATTGGAACCTCACAGCCAATTCTGAATGCCTTGATGAATACATTTAAAATAATACAACTCTGCAGTAAATTCTATTTTTACTTGATACTGTAAGGTTGTTTTTTTTCATTTAACAACACATACTGTGAAAGTTATTGTCTGAATTGATATATTGGTTTGCTAAAGCAATTAATCATCATATTAGAATAACGAAGGAGGATAACCCTCTTTATTTTGCAAATTATTGGCTTTGCCCTTAGGGCTAAAGGCACTTTGGAGAGATGAGCAAAAATCAAAGGATAAATCACTTTCAGTTTTATCTTAGGCTTCACAAATGCATTTTGTTTATTATCCTAATTACAGCACAGAATAATCCAGAATGTCATCATTAATGCTGCAATGTAACACCACTTGTAAAATTTCAAAATTACTTGAGATTTTTTTTTTTTTAAGTTTTTATAGGCCTTTTATTCCTCTCTGTATGTAATTTTCATATCAGTTTATACTCCTCTGAGCAAAGTCTTGTTTTGGTTCATTTCTAACAGTGCCCATGTTTCTCGCTATGCAAAGTGAATTAGCTCCATGTCCTGCAAATGTCAATAAGTCCTCTGATTACTATGAATATATTCTTGCCTTAAGTTCAGTAACAGTGAGGAAAAAACTCCAGTAAACACACAAGGGAAAGTACACAGGAGTACAGTACATAGACCTCAGGCCTAAAGCTTTGGGTCATTGTCACTAAAAATCTAATCCACACAGTGCCATGTGAGCCTCTCTGTCTAGGAGAGCTAAGAAAACTGCCTGGTTCTCATCTCGCTCCCTAGACCCCACTGACATTGACAGCATGCTCCTTGTAATACAAGGACTGTTGTTTAATGTGCCATAACCGGATGGAACATGCAGATGTTGCATTTCTAAAACAATAAACAACAATTCAATCCTGAGGAAAAATAAAGTATCATAGAGGTTAGGGTCATAGGTTCATAAATCGACTGGAGATTTAGAGGTTAGCACTGGTTGTTCAGTGCTCCTCTGTAACAACTATGATAGTCACAGTGTAAAGTGGTCCCGTGCAAAATTATCCCTGTCACATTGCACATAAATATGGTAAATTCATGGCGCTGCATCAAAATTGTGTGCCAAGAAATTTGGGTATATTACAACATACATACAAAGTAGCACATGGCAATAGCCCTGGAGTTCATTCTGCTGTCATCTGAAGGGATCTATATATATATTTAAATATATATATATATATATACCCTCAAACTGTTCACTTTTGAGTGGACATTGTGTGTGCAGCACACACAATGATTACTTTGCAGTCAACATGAGAAAAAAATCATTTATAACTGGTGACAAAAAAAAAACATCCATGACTTTTTTTTTCTCTTTTTTTTTCATATGTGATTGTTGTCAAAAGGAATTGAGCACAACAATGCCTTGTTCAGTTCTTGTTGCATTCAAAGGCATAGCTAGAAGGGCTTGGGGAAGACCGCTTGCTGCTAGGGGCTGGTGGGCACAGACCAGCTAGAAAGTGAATTTTGCATACTGTACGGATCATCGCCCAGTTCAGCCCAGTCACATTGAATCTGCCATCAACCAATTGTGCTTCATGAAACCGTCAACCCTCATTTACGTCTGCCTGTTTTCTTCCCCACGTAGTTGTAAACAAGGCCCCAGCTTTGAGCTGTCTTCCTCTGTCCCTGTGTGCGCTGCTTGCCAGGGGAGCGCAGACAGCAAAAACCTCGGCTTCACAGAGCTACTTAAAGCTACCATTTCCAGACAGGCACCCTGTGCGCTAGGCGAAGGAGTCAAGGACAAGAGTGTTTCTGGAAATGACAAGTGTTTTAAGAGCTTTACATAGCTATCCCTGCACATGTTTTTTTCTCTTCCTTTTCTAATTTGTATGTAAAAATCCATAATATTATATTGTGTTTGTTCTCAGACTGCAAGGAGGCTCCTTTGAGTGGCATTGATCAGAATTTGAATGTAAATGATTGTGAATTGAATGGAATCAGCCCTTCTTAATATAAATATATGTATGTCATAATGGGTAGTAATAAAATGATAAAAGGCATAATAAAGACGAGACTGAATGCCCTGCTAAATCAATAAGGACATAAAAGTTGATTTTGTTTTCATGTTTGCAAAGTCTCTTTTTATCTATCATAGCATAATGAAAATGGCCATATCAATAAAATGTCATAAGACTAATGAAAACATCTACAAAGCATCTTTATTTAAATCACTACAGATAAGGTTAGCATTTTGTTTCAAAGGATACAAAGCCAGTTCTACCCTTAAAATGTGAAACCATCTTAATTCATAGAGCAGCCTTATATGTGCACGGTAATTGTGACCCACCAAACAGTTTCTTATTAAACAACAACCGCGTCAGTTGGTGTAGACAGAAAACATAATTAGTATTCAAGCTTAATTAATCTACACTGGCCCCCTTTAAGTGAATTAGTCAATTATTTATGCATGTGTGCTCCTTTGATGCTAACAGATTATGTATGTTACTGGAAAAAAAACCTTGAAAAATGACTTTGAAAACTTTCCACCATAAAATGTCACTACAAGCTTCTGCACTGACTTAGAAATGTTAGTTAAGACCATGAACACTGAATGATTATAAAGGAAAAAAAAATCTTCCTAGGCTAACCTGCCAAACTTCTACAAATGTTCATTATTGCCAAATCACCATGCTAGATATTCCAGTGCCAGTCAAGGAACACATTGCAATTCATTGTCTGAAATCCAGAGCAAAGAGAGAAAATAAATCAGCCAAATATGTACTTTTTGTGCGCCCTAATCCGTGGAATGGAAATCTAACACAGGTCGGATCAAGGTCTTTCGTAGGATCATGGGAACTCCTAGGGATTTTCAAGAGCCTTTTTGTTTTTACCCTTGAGAACCAGGCACTGGCCTCTGCACCCCTCAATCCCCCATTGAGAACCCAGAGGCAGCGCAGAGGAATGCTAAATGTCAATGGTCAGACTGCTCCAGCACCTTCAGAGAGAGAGAGAGAGAGAGATGGAGGTACGAGGCCTGACCTCCTTGTGTTCAGCTACACCGCCATGAGGGGCCAGAATGTGAAACTGTACTCACGCTGCTGAAGGTGTCCATCTCCGCAAACTGCAAAAGATCATCACTGGCTGACCCCGATCTCTGATCAGTGGCGAGGCCTGCGAAACAGAATGTGTGAAAATGCACCGCGAAAACGTGTCAAAACAAATCGCAAGGATCGAAGGTTTGCGTGGCTCCCGAGCATGTGAACTGCACGTGAGGAGAATGTGTTGTTGACTTAAAACTGAAACTTTAAATTTCCCCTGTAATTCAAAGTTTGTTGACGTTATTAGAGCTCTTTTAATAGCTTACCAGGCAGCACAAAATCCCTCATTCCATGCGGCGTTACACTATCTCTCCCTTGATTGTGTGTTTAAAACTGTTATCTCTGCAGTGCATCTCGGAGAATAAAGGACAATAAACACCATTTATTATCACAGATAACAAATTATTTGGCCTGATTATTCAAATAGTTTATTCATTTACATCTGATACAATATCATTTGATATTTTTATCGTCTGTTCCTATGGTAATTCACATGGCTTGCACAAGTTTCTGCTGAAATAGCAAAACAAACCCCAGGCAAAATGTGAAAGATTATCCCATACCATGCGAGCTAGGATGAAATGCTATACTTTTTCACACTGAACACTGCTCCACTGGGTGTGATTGAAAAACATGTAAAGCTATTGAATCTGTGGTTTGTATATGTGAGGGAAAATGAGTGTTGTAACAAGTGGGCCAGTGTTTTTGTAATTGTTTCAAATTACACTCTGCGTAATAACTCACTGAAAGCAGAGCCAGTGTGCGGTCCGTACACATTAACTAGGCAAAGACCACAGGATATCCATGCACCTTATCGTGGCCCACAAAAAAAAGTTGATTGTGTAAACAACTGTGGAGACTAAAACTCCTTAGCTATATTTCCAGCTGTTACTATTTGTGTCGAATTGCGCTTATCAGCAGCTACACAAAAGAAGGGTAATACTTTTAGATAAAGAGGTACTTTGCAGCATTTCCTTTACATGTGTATTTTATTGAATTAAAGATACCCCAACAGTCCTGTTTTTAATTTGCTGAATGGGTTTTCTGGGCTACTAATAGAGATGCGTGAGCGTGTGTGTGTCTGTGTGTGTGAGTGTTTCATACGGGCTGTAAAACTGTGATCCTGTGAGAAAAATAAGTACATTAGTTGTTAAAACAGCACACCCCCTGCCAAATGCTGGCTCTCTAACCAATGAGAATGCCAACATTGTTAACCACATAAATGACGCACTCACTTTTCTGCTTGGTGTTCAAGGCTTTCTGTCAAAAGTCACATGCTAATACATCACAGTACCTGCAAAAACCCTCTAAAAAGAAGTATAATGTACTTGCTGGACTTGAGTTAGTATGGGTCCAAAAAAGATGAACCATGTACGAGTTCACTGCTGTGTTAAAAGGGCAAAATCTCATGTGCTTACCGAACAATACACTCATGCAAACACGCACTGCCAGCACCGGCCGGCATGCTGCTAAATCATCTATACAGGGTTCCCTTGCAGAAATATTTGTTTTTAACCCGCACACCACAGTTTCCTCATTTAATCACAGCCGCATGTCAGGAGAAAGCTGCTCTGGTCAGAGTTTAGCAGCAGAAAGACAAGTCAATTGATTGTTGTTTTGAATTTCAGAACGGAAACAGAGAACTTTTAAAGATGCCTCTCCGTGACTTCTCAGGACCTTCTTTATGCACAACCCAGTGTTTTAAGGTTAATAAGAATTATGCAAAATTGTGTGTAATACCTTCTAATCAAAGACTTCTTTTACTCCCCTGACATGTTTAGTATTAAACCTTGTATAGTTAGCAAGAATTAAACAGTACAATGATTAAGGGGGTTATAATTTATTGTCCCTGAAGTCTAAAAATAACCAGAGCAATATGCAATAAGAACCACAAAATTAACCTACTTCTTAATTTGCACAGTGGTTATACCTAAAGCACGTATGTACATTGTTCCCGTAAAATGACATGGCACTATTTTTGACTTGTAATCTTTTTTTTTTTTTTTTCATCTTTCTCTCCTGCCCTGGGAATGACCATCTCCTCTGTCATCTAGTCAGCTAAGCTCAATCAGCCCTTAATCCAGAATGACAGTGGGGTCTGTGTTGCGCTAGACAAGGCACTTCCCCTTTTCTATGGCATAGTGCGACCTGAAATCTTCGCTTGACATTCTTTTTCTTTTCCACCAACATGGATAAGGGATGTAATTCAATAGTCACCGAGGGACAGGGCACTGTGCACCAAAGAATATTTTATTTGCTTGTGGACAGAGGCCTTTTTTTAGTGTCTGACAACAGCCAGTCTCCCCCAAGACATAGAGTTGACACAGCTGACAATAAGGGTAGAAAAAGGGCACACTCGCTCCTCTTCGTTCAGCAATGGAGACGTTTTGCATGCATATTTACTCTAAATGTACTCTTTGCACTTTGAAGTGCACTTACTAAGACATTTATCAGTAGTGCACTGTGAAGCAGACAACACTAGTATATTTGGGTGAATTCATGCAAGTCTATTGCATTTTATTTGTGGAAATTATGGGTACCTAAGTTTTGTGAGTGCACTTGCTCAGGAACATTTCAAGCAGGTAATGCCTTTCTAAATACACTTTTCACTAAAGTGTGTCATTTGATTCCACTTCATTATAAACCAGATATACTGCAAATAACTAGCACATTATATTAGTAACTGTATGCATGCATATTGTTTTTGTTTAGGATTAAGAGGTATGTTACCTTGTGAGGCCCGAATTCTTCCTCTTCATGGTCAGCTGCACCTCAGTCGTCAAGGTGATATAGTGACGCGCTCCCTAACAACACACACACACGTACACATAGTGTCAGGTTACCTCCTCATGTTCACTTTCACTCATTGAAACAAAAAGTACAAGAGAAAGTCTGGATTAAATTATACACCTCTCAAATGTATAAAATACATGATTTAGATCTCAGGTTTCTACCTGACTATCTGTTAGATATACAGTATGCCACAAATTAAGTTAAGCAAAAGAGAAAACTGCGCTTGAGTGATAAAAGTAGAAAGTGTGTGTTATTTAAATTCATCTGACGCAGTCTATTGCATGCCATTACCAAAGCTGTAATTGTGAGTTGTGCCAAGATAAAGTTTCATCTGTGTGACAGCCTCATCTACCAGATGGCATCACTGTTTGTGTTTTAAATGATGTTTCATTATTAATAGGCAGAGTGGCATGAGCCTCCTTCAAAGAGATGTTCACTCATTGTTTCACCAGAGCCAAAGATATTACCGGTAAAACTGGCTGCTTTATCACCTTTCAGTGCAGATGACAAAGAACACCTCCAAACTGAAGGTAAAGTGCTTGCGCTGCTTTGTAAACATGTATTATGTAGTATATGACAATTCACACAAAAGTTCCCCCCATGCATTATTAAGAGGGAACTGCACACAAACGTATTTCTCAGCCAAAGACAACCCAGCAAGCTTTACAGCTGCTGTGAAGAATAGGTAGAAACCACCCGGCGGATTGGCCCGCTCACGTTCAGCATCAGGCATATTAACACTAATGTCCCCCTCAGAACACATCATGAACTCTGGCTAATGCTTCCCTTGGAACAAATAGTCAGACTTTGCTTTATTTATTACCGCAAAGCCAACAGGCCATTGGTGGCCTTTTCAATTGAGGAAGAGAGATTGCTCATATGTAATGGCAATGAATAGTCCTCATTTGGTTTGTAAATGTGGAGTCAATGTTTTCTTTTCTATAAAGTTTAGGTGCTGTGAACTTTGTTCTCTCCGTTCATGTGTACAACCACTTCTTGATTATCCCACACTACTGAAAGCAATCAGAAGTTAACAAGGCACAATAATACATCATTAATGCACAGTTTAATCAATATCGTGGATGCAAAGAGGATCTTCACAGCACCTACGTTACAATCCACTGGGATCTTTTTTTTTGCTCATTAAGCTGGTTAAATGTGATCTAAATAAGATGCCCACCGATTTGGACCTCCCATTACCTGGCTAAGCTGTCGTTGATCGTTTATGCGATTAAATATAGACCTAAATCTCCATCTTATCCAATTAATTCTCTGTGCAGGCATGAGAGTGGCTAATGATGTTATCTTTCCTAATTAACCTGTATAGGGATTCAACTCCAGGACAGGGGATTGTTCATCCTTCATCCAAGTGTTCATTATTATCATTACAATCATTATCATAAAGGGGCTAACTTATGATGTTGGCCATTCCATCACCATTAATCTAGATTGAGTCCTTTTTTTTTCCTTTTTGGGGAGGGGGATCCTTTGGGGTCATTTTTAATTATCACTAAAAGGATGGGAATTGTAGAAAAGCCGAATAAGTTCAGTTGTGGTCACAGCAATCACTGGAATCCCACGAGAGCACATTACAGGAATGTGATTTGACTGCGTATGATTGAGGGGACATTTCTGACTTTGCTGTATGTAGGGCCCCTCGTCCTGCACACTGTGAAACTCTCCTCACAGTTTTCTGTCAGCTTTCCCATTGAACGTCAGCTTCAACCTATTAACACAGCAGACTTGGAGCAGATCAATAGCCCTCAATGGGCCATGTGTCATTAGTTAATCGGATATTGATGAGGGTATTGACACGCACCTAATTAATCTCAGGCCCAGTGCCGGCTTTCATATGTTTCCTTAATTATGCACTTCATCTTAGTCCTTGCACATCAGCAGGCTGCCGTTTCCTGTTTGACACTGAGTAAAAGTTAGCTGTCAAGTCTCACTTTTGTACTATAAGTTTTTTTTTCTTTCTTTGCCTCTTTAAACTGTTACATTCTGCAGCAGCAGTGCAGCAAACTTATTAACTTTTTACTCTGGCACATGCAGTTTGCATCGCTTTACAGGTACAAAAAGCAACATCAAGTAATAGTTGATAACTTCGAATATTTCATTTAATTTCTAATAAAATGCAACCCAAAACCAGGGTTTTGGGTTCAATCCCCGGTTCTGCAACTGCACAAACCAGTGGATACATATGGTGGTTTGTGCCTGCGTGGGTTCTCTCTGGGTAATCCAGCCTTCCTCCCACAATCCAAAGACCTGCAGGTTAGGTTTATTGGCAACTCTAAATTGCCCCTAGGTGTGAGTGGTTGTCTGTACTTCTATGTCAGCCCCTGTGACTGACTGGCATCCAGTCCAGGATGTACCCTGCCTCTCACCCAAGATAGGTGAGATAGGCTCCTGTGTGTCAGGATAAAGCAGGTATAGAATATGGATGGATGTTAAATATGTTAAAAAGTAAACAGTGCATATACATTTTTTTTTAAATATTTGATACAAATTATAGAGTGTATTCACAAAATCTCTCCAGTGTCTTGCCTGACATGGCCAAAGTGTCCTGGTACCCTCTTTTGGTGTAAAGTACATACAGCAAATGCATAGATGTAATCCCATGTCTATGTATATGCTATTAGATGTGAGCTCATATCTATGTGCTTTGTGTGCACCTGCTTATGTGTGTATGTGTGTGTGTGTTGACGCATACGGGTTGATCAATAGAGCTGCGCATTAGCGAGCTGGAGTACAGATGAGAGAGCACCTGAAGGTGACCCTGACTACTGGCATCACCACAGGGCTCCAATAAGCTGCTCCTCAACCGCTGCTCCGCAAACCACAAATCTCCAACTTTTAGCCTGCTGCTGTTGGTTTGATTATTGTTTATAGATACAGCCGAGAATTAAAGTATGGCCCGCAGGCAGCATAATTATTTACAGCTGAAAACTCATATCATTACCAGCATGCTCCTAATTGCCAGAAGTAATATCAATGTTAGTTGATTAAGTGTATTTTTTTCATCTTCACTCTCCATAATGTGCAGAGATTGTTTTCCCTCAGCATATGGGGTGACGGTTTATCTCAATACAGCTGTTCATCTGGCTTGACTTGATTTATTTTTTTTTTATTTTTTTTTTTCCCCAATGTTCATTCCAAAATACAATATTTGTGGTATCTTCAGAGGGGAGCGATCGATTGCTCCACTTTTTGTAGTTTGCTCACAAGGTCAAAGAAAACACGGGAGATTCATCCTTCATTGCTCAAAAAATAATTTATCTCTGTAAAGATTTTCCCTGAATAGATACAGATGTGACTTGCAGGGGCGATAGCAGACTTTTTGACTCAAGGTGATGTCAGAGCTAAAGAGAAAAGCCAGTGGGCGGCGAATATACCTTTAATTTACGATCAAATGATTAATTAAAACAAATGTTTATTTGGCCTGGACCTCCCTCCCTCTGCTATGAACATGTCAAAATATTTCATCCTGTATTTAAGGCGGCAAGAAAGATGAGGCTATTAATAACAGCGCCTGTGAAGGGGAAAATACATAAACCTTGAAGGCTACTTTATTATTCACACATAGATTACTCAAACATGGATGTGGCGCTGTAGCACTAGAAACCTATTTTTTTGGCACTGAGTATAGAAATCTTGGTCATATTGTAAATATATGTTACATTTTAAAATTTAATTTAAAAGGTCAAAGGTCAAATAGTCACAAGTCATCTATTTTATACATAAATTTTTTCTTTTTCTGCATAACACAGTCCATCATGCTTTTTTAAGATTACATGCTGTGTTTTGCTATTTATACATCATTAAAGCTATTACAGATAACAACATCAAATATGTTGCTTCTGTTTACATAAGCAACAAACTGAAATAAGGCCCACCATTTATAAGAGTGGATTTCGACATGGCACTGACACATTCCGTCAGAAAACTACTGCATCCACTTGTCAAGTATTGTTGTTTCTGTCTTCCAGTTTCCCATCAGGAGTCAGTGTGTCATTTGGTTAGACTTTGACTTTTTGGTTCTCAATTTCTAAAGTTATTTCTATCGCACTCGCCTTGCTTTCTCTTTGACCACAGAGTTCACGCAGCTTCGTAAGAGTGGGAGCGAGTGACATTTTTTAAAAAAAGGCTTGTATGTGTAGCCTTAACTGTGCTTCAACCAGCAAATGCCGTGGAAGTCTTGACCTGCATGATACAGCATAAATAATACGTAAAGGAGAAGTTATAGGAGGAAATACTTCACAATTTCCCGTTGTTTCCTTTGAATGCATCATATCTTTGTGAGGAAAAAAAAATGACGTGGCCCCAAAAGATTGTGTCTATAAGGCAGTTACCAATCACAGGAATCCATCTCATGCTTCTAGAGTTAAAATTGTGCAGAGGAGTGGAATAATTGTTAAAAGGGCAATGCAAATAGTGATTAAAAGTGGGCCTAGGGTCATCATTAGGGCATGATCTCAGAGAAATTGAGAGCAAGGGGGGAGTGTTTGAGAAACATCTTGCTGACCAACAAGGGGCATCTTGCATGCAACTGACTCCTCTATGACAAGGATTTATTATGCGCCCAGTGACAGGCAGTGAATCTGCTGCCCTTTGATGAGCGCACTGACTGCGAGTTCACGCATAAAACGCTCGAGGAAATTAGACAATTGTCGGAATGAAACTTTGTGCTATAAATACATTTTCTTTCTTTCTTTGTCATTCACTCGGAGATGCCGTAATGTCACTGCACGTCAAAGGTCTTGTGATCTCTTTTAAAGATCAAGAGGCCACGGGTGGTGGTGTGTCAGTGGCTCAAAGGGTCGGTATGTATAGGTTAGGATATGAAATACAGTCTGAGACATGAGGCGGGCAGACGAGTTTGACTCTATATATTACAGGAACCACACTTCTGTGACTCACACAATACATGAAAAGAAGCATATTGATGCTTTGTTGGCCTCATCAATTCTTTTATATTGTGGTAATCCTTATCATAATTCTTAAATCTGTATTAGTTATTATCTTATTTGGACATGCATCCCCAGTGGCTGTGCAAGATTTTTCCAACTCAGATTTACATACGAACTCAAGTATTTATTATGGGATTTTTTTTCAACGATTAAGGGTTTATGTGCTTTGAAATTTGCATCTGTCTTTCTATTTTAAATAAGGAAATTACAGATGAAGGTGTTAATTCAATTAGTTTGCAGCTTCCGTTCATTTTCTCTGACTTGACAATGGACCCTATGTTTCATGCCTGTCATTTGCTGAAAAGCAGGGTGATAACAGGCGCCCCTAACTGCTTAACAGTTTGAATTCCCCAGAGGTGGTGTAATGACACCATAAGATTGTTTCTGTAATCGTGGCAGTAGTTGCAGCAGTAGTTTCTGAAACCTGACAGTCGAGTGAAATATTCGTTCGTGCCAGTCAGGTTTTTTTTTTTTTTGTGATCAGATAAACATGGTCTTTCAGCTAACGTAACATTCCTATAAAGTCTATATTGTGGCCACAAAAAACAGGTTTTATCAGAGACGCAAATAAGAGCTGCAGTTAATTCAGAACTCTATCAGACTATCATTGGGAGCAAAAACTAGTGCCACAGTAACTTCATCTAAAAATGTCCCCAATCTCTGACTGAATTCATTTAAACTGCAGCTTATTTAGTGAGTTTTCTTGAATTAGCATACAATAATCTTTAGCTTCTGTCCACCATTAACTGCTCATGTAACCAGATTTTTAAAAAATTGATTGGATGTTTCTTACCTTTCTTAAATGTACCTTTAGAGTCATAGTTAACTTCAGCCATCAGTCACATTACATTATCTATTGGAAAAGTGTTTATCATGTTTGCGAGGTTAATGCAAACTTATTTTTTTCAGCACTACTGATTTTAATTTTAATCAATCCTACCCAAATAGTACTTTCTAAACAACTGTTTAGAACAATCTAACAATCTATTAATCTAATCAGAAATAACTTCAGTGTTGTGCTATGCATTGCCACCTATAGATGTAGTTCACTCCTCTTGCATCTCTTCATGTCCAACCTTTCAACCATTTTGCTACTGTTGTAATGTTCTGTGTTAAAAACTAGTCTTTGCCAGTACATCTGGCCCTCACATTTCCTGTCACTCTCCACACTCAGGAAAAAACCCTACCCTAACTTTGTAGAACTTTCTTTCTGTTTTTTTTACTTTTTAGTAAAACTGTAACAGTGCTGCTGCTTCAGTGTGAACACTAAAAACTACTATATATTCTCATATAGCACAATAGGAAAACATCTTTCAATCAAATGCTGTACTTACTTTGAACATGTTTAAAGCTATGAAGCAAAGTAGGTAACACCATAGAGAAACGCTATGCGCTTGTTTACTGCTCAGAAATGCTCATTTACTGATGACTCACAAGGATGTAAGCCTTGAATTAACATACCAGGAAATACTTTGCCAGGGTCGGACTCCTGCAGTAACAGCAGCTGATTGCCCGAAATGAGATCAACCCTGATCTCACAGGTCACTGGCTCACTCACACATCTGTCTAAATATCCAGGAGAATGTTTGAAATGTAAATGTCTTCAATAGCCAACTCCACTCAGCTTGTCTTCAATGGACATGCAACGCTGACCCTAAGGGCAGTAGCAAGCTCATTGGACTATTCATAGACTGTGTGTCCGCTGCCTCTCGCCTTTTAAGTTTTTTAAAGGGTATAATGTTCACTCTGTGAGTTTAACCTAGATCTCTTTTGAACTTTTAATGATCTATTTCCTACAGTTAATGATTCAACACTAAGTTTACTACTGTGTGTGCACTGACATATTAACGCACAGGCAAAGGAAGGACACATTCAGATGTTGAAGTTAACTAAGGTAACACTGTATCTCTCTTTGCCTCATTTTTTAACCCAATGAGTACTGTATATTTCAACATTTACATTCATGTAATCTTATTTTATTTTCAAATGAGCATTTTGGTCAGTGGAAGATCCGCACACACTTAAACTGTATGAATCAGTGAAAACAGGGGGAACTACTGTACACTGCAGGTTCATCCAAATGCTCACAAAGACACAAAGTCCTTGTTTTTCCAGTATTTATTTGTGTTCCTTGTTTTGTTTCCTTTTTTTGGCAAATAAAGGCAGCATTTTGAGGAGGCATTCGAGTGTAGTTGTTTGTTTTCACTATGAACATCAGAAAGATTTAAAAGGTTTCCAAATTAATCTTTATTTCAGCAGGAAAAGTTCCCCATTAGATTAACTGTATTCACACTACTCATCCCTTATGCTTACTAAGCTGCCCATTCACTTCTTTGGAAAAAAAAAAAGTGAGAGTATACACAGTGTAAATCCTGCTGGGATGTAGACTGGGTTTATCAATAAGAGTATTTACTATTCAAATATTTTATTCATTATAAGCCTTTTTTGTACAAAGTGAGCGCAAGTTTTAATGGTTTTTAATGGCATACAAAATACTTGCAGGGTTTTTTTTCAGAATGCCGCTCTTAAAGCTGGATAATCCACAGACTTTGTTGGTATACAGTCTGTTTGCTGTGAGATGAACAGCATTAACAGTAACTGTGTGGAAGTTGTTTAACCAGAGATGAAAAGCACATAAAAGGCAGAAGTCGGTGGTGTCAGTGCAGCTCAGGCTTGCTAATTCTTTAATTGCTTGCATCTTATTCCACGTTTCAGCTCAACGTCCCTCGGAGAACCGGATCCCTTTTATGTTCGGAATTGACACGATATTATTTGGTTGGGTTGTACAGTGAATTGCCCCTTAAATAATGGATTTGTTGATATAGTGTAAATCCAACATATTGCATCATATGCTGTCATTTCAGCATTCTGACACATGAGAAAACCTTCAACAAAAGCATTTTAAAGGGAGGTTATGTAACTGTCTCAGAGCACTTGTGCTGCTTTTGTTATTACCCATGGTTCCTGAATATATATATGATAACTAATTTTTATAATCAGTGAAGCCTGATTATCTGACATAATTATACTTGCACATTTTCTCAGTGTATGCCGTACAATATTTACATAAAACCCACTTAAAAAGTAGAACGCGGTGCTCTTTTTGCAGCCTTGTCGTTGTGGAGTAACTTTGAGTGACTGATGTTCAAATGAGCGCTCTCCCTTCGATGTTTCTTTGTCGCCTGTATCTCTCCTTCTCTCCGCCAGACAAAAATTGCTGCCAAAGAGAACGCAGTCAAAGCTGAAGGCAATCACAGCACCATTCTCACATGGGCGTGCGTTAGATGTGGGCCTGCACGGGGCAAGTCTAAGAGCTCAATATCTCCAGCACATGAAGTTATAAAGAAGACAGAAGCAAAGCATCCTCTGTTGTATAAAAGTCATACATCGCTCGCAGGCACCAAAACACAAAAGAAGTTGAGCCGTGAACGTATTATGAAACAAGATTGGAGAGTGGCAAATTGGTAATTAGCCTCTACGTTGCAAATGAGCATTACAGTCTTGCTTATGACTTTCCTCTCTGGTCCCCAAAGCCTCTTCTATTAATTTAGCTCTGAGGGGCCATCCATAAACAGGCTGAATAAGCTGTTAGCCTTAAAGACGAGTGCAAATGAAGGGCTGGCTAAATATGCTGAAGGTAACAGAGATAGCGAAACATTCAATACTC
This sequence comes from Scortum barcoo, assembly GCA_023238725.1. NCBI lineage: Eukaryota > Metazoa > Chordata > Actinopteri > Centrarchiformes > Terapontidae > Scortum > Scortum barcoo. Next base: position 8,092,860 of record CM041551.1, read on the forward strand.
AAATTACAGTGAGTGGAGAGGGGAAAAGCTAGGAATAAATTAGTTTTCGCAGGTATTGCTGGAATCATGCACATGTCTCGTGTAATTTCACAGAAAATATGCTGCATCAATTTAAAAAGAATTTTACCTTTTTTCTCACGGCTATTTTAGGACTATTTACATCTTGCAGGGAAACCTATCATTGCCTGATCGAATTAAAAAGTTACATCAAGTCAAAAACATGAATAGGCAGGTTACATGTAAGTGTATTTCCTAAATCCTTGATGAAAATACAAAACAAAGCAAATCTATACAATTCAATATCCAACAACACACAGCACAATTATTATGTTAATGTCAAATAATTTTGTACATGACAGAGAGACAATAAGCTCTCATCTATTAGTGAGCCTTTCTGCATTTACCGTCTTGGCACAATCTGCTTGCATCGTTTGTCACATATCATGTTCTGTCTCCCGGCTCTAATGGAAATTGCTCTGAACTCTTGAAATTCTGTCTCCCTCCCTCGTGAGGTCAGTTTCCTGCTTCAGAATTCATTCAGCCCTCTGGTTGTCTTGCATGAGAACAAGTACGGCCCATTACTACCAAATGAAAAGGAAGTAAGACAGAAACTTCCAAATTAATTTACAGTAGAACACACCTTACAGGTAACTGACTTGAGTTTGATGTAATTACTCCAGAAACCATAAATGGCTGTAATTGAGAAAAAGCCTACAGCATACAAGGATAACGAATGGCAAGATAATGGAGGCAGTGAAAGTCTTAGCTATTCAGATTGATGTTCAAGGGAGAAATATCTGGCTTCTTTGAGATGGGCAATTCTCGCAAATACACCTCACCAACACTGGTAGCACTGCTGCCCTGCGCTTGCCCTCCCTAAAGCATGGCGCTTATATTCAGATGAGCCAGCCATTAGCTCTAAGTGGTCTTTACCCCCAAATTCTGCCATTTCACAAATTAGCCAATTTTCAACATTAGATGTTAGCCAGTGGCTAGGGTCAAAAGGTCAGCTGTGGTAAATATGTGGTGCAAAACTGCAGTTAAGGGGATTAATAAGGGCTCGTTCAAAGGCACTTAAATGGAGTGTGCGGCACGTTTACTACAAGGAAGGATGGGTGCCGGCTACTCAGAATGATTGACATTTCAGCTTTTAAAATATTTCGCTGTGCACTGCTCTGACCTCAGCTGTGGATGGCACAGGTTTTAAAGCCATCCTGCTCTCTGCTGTGGCCTACATAGTGTCCTAAATGGCCAGTGCATGGTTTAATGTAATAGACAAAACAGCATTAAGCTTTTGCTCTGCACCAGAGAGGGGAGAAAGGCTTGTCAGCCCTGCAAAATAGGCTGGAAATAGAGAGAGAAAGAAAAAGGGAGAGAGCACTCTCGCATCCCTGCCCTTCCACTCCATCGAGTATGCACCAGGGCAGACGGACATATGGGTGACGCTACATTCTTTAAAGAGAGTGAAGCGAATTCCTGACCCTCCCTTCCCGGCCCCCATCCCTCTCTCCCGCCCCGCCCCGTCGCTCACAAATTGCACGTTCGAATGTCAGCCCTCCTCTTTATCAAACAAGTCCATTGTCTGCCAATTCATGGGGCACTGACAAGAAGAGGCTAGCAAACTGTGGAACCTCTCGTCTGTGAACGAGTGTGTGTGTGTGTGTGTGTGTGTGTAGATGTGCTCGCTAGCTGTCGTATGTAGCAGTCAGTCTTTTTAACATGTCGGCACACAGTCAGACGCACAGTCAAAAAATCAATACAGCTTTGCATGGGCCTGACCCACATACAGTGAGGCCAGTGGCTGCCTAGATGAGGTTGTTTCATTATTTTGAGAGCAAGTGTGTGTGTCTCTATGCTTTGTGCATACATTTTATGCGTCTGCATGTGAGCAAATGTGCGCGTATATACATTTGCTTGCGTGCATGTGAGAGGCTGTGTGCTTGTTGACTGGGCTCAGAAAGAGTGCAAGTTTTGTTTGTGAAAATGTGCATGCACACATCCATGTGAGTGAGTGAGTGTGTGTGTGTGTGTGCAAGTCTAAACATCGGGTCCGAGTGGGTGTTGAGTTCACACAAGCCCTTCCTGCTGCCTGACTTCACTGTCACTGATTGCAAGCGACGCAGAGCTAATAAAAGAGCAAAGCTGACTGTCAGCAGCGATTAGGCTGGCAACACAGACAAGACAAAGAGAGGGCAGAGCACAGCGACATTAGCTATGGTCATTAAACAACTTGAGTCAAGGAGATTTTCAGACTAACCTGGTTTATTAAAGTGGAGGAGGGCAGCAGTATAGAGCTGTTTACTATAGTTTTGCAACCACATTTCACACCAAAATCGATGATGAATTTAGTTTAGACTCCTGACCTGTGTGGTTCTATGAAGAAAGTAGACACTGGCATACATTTGTCTAACAATACAGACCTTTCATTTATAAAACTGGATTAGACATAGCCCAAATTATTTAAAATAAATAATAATAATGCTAATAAGTCATCTTTATTAAAATACTTTTTTAACTGTCTGTCTTAGCTTGCTCGGTTGTCACTGAGTTTTATAGTGCTGAAGTACATGTGATTCAGCGTGACTTTTATTCAGATGCACAGCTGCAGGTGTTGTGAGTGTGTGTGTGGGCATTTCTATGTAATTACACCGCGTGTCTATAGCTGTGCTTGATCTGTTCTTTTCTGTCATAATTATCAGCAGTGAATGACGTGGCTGAATTGGACTAAAACTGAAAAATCTCTTTGGCTAAGAGTTATTTCTTTTGTTTGTTTGCTTGCTTGGCGCGGCCATCCAGCCGTGCCCTCTCAAACACACATTATTGCTCTGTAAGCACTTTACCCACACACACACGCCAGTTTTATTTCCACCGTCTCACATATCCCCTCACCGACATGCTTGTTCCCTTATTTTTCCAGACACACCTGTTTTCTGACATGTTCTAAAACACATATAAACACTCATTGTTTCTCTCTTACTCACTAGCTCGTTGGTGCAAACACACACACACACACACACTCACAAAAACACATTGACTCTGTTCCAAGATTTCTCCCAGTGGCTGGCTGCCTTAGCAGGTACCTGTAGATCTCCTGACAAGCAGGTGGGGATTAGTAAGTCTCCTCTTTTTGCCTTTCAGCAATGTTAGCTCTCTGGCTGGCTGGTTCACTGGCTGACTGGCTGGCAGGAAGGTTACTTCACCATCTCTACCTTTTTCCAATCCACCCCCCTCATTCCCTTGAACATCATGCATACCAATGATATTATCTCTGGATAAATCAAATATGAAAGCAACCCATCTGCATTTTTTTTAGGATTAAGGGGGTACAAGTTATGTGTGCAAATGTGCTATTAAGAACGGGGTGGGGTGTGTGCGTGTGTTGGTATTGCAAAGAAGCCTGCTTAGGCTGCAGTCAACCAGTTAAGGAGGGCTCCTGGCACATCAGCACTTAGTGAGACATTTATGAGCAAAACTAGCAGCAACGTTTCATCTTCAGTGGCCTCTAGGATGAAATGGGAGCTTAAATCTGAATCTGTTGATGACAGCGTGGATTATGAGAGAGAGATGAGACATGACGTAAAAGAGAGAGAGAGCAAGAGAGAGGCAGGAAGAGTGAGTAAACAGCAGTGGTCGGGGGAAGCAACAAAAATATCTGGGTTAGATACACATACAGATATAGAGACTGTAAGTCATTTGAAGTGGCAAACTTGCTGTCTACCAAAGATCAGAATCAGGATCCTTGAATTGTTAGCTTGTTCAGGCCTGTGGTGAGAACACCAGCCCACAGTTCATAGCATTCTTTCCCTACTTTAACCATATTATTTATGACAATGCCCAGTGATGCTCATAAATGTGTCACATGCTTCATTCCTCATTTGAATTCCGGTGTTGCAAAGTTCAGGGAACACCAATACTTTACTTTTTTTGATCAGCATCTTGCTTAACACTATCCTAATGGTGTTGAAATAAAACTTCCCTTACTGCTCAATATACTTTAAGCAACACCGGAGAGCCTTGAAAACTCTCGACTTAATCACCATTCCCATAGAAGATCCAAAAGGTAAACTAGGAAGAATTAATAGATGGAGGGAGGCAGGGATGGACAGATGGAGGTAATTAAAGGTAAGAGGTGACCTGAAAGTCCAGACAGGAGGCAGTAAAAACAGCAGTTAGAGGTGCATGTGGGAGTTCTTAGGAAAACGTGTAAGTAAGATGTAAACGGATATCCTTCTTTTAAACTTTGCCTCAGAAATTATATCATGACTAAAGAATTAAATTGCATCGTCATGGTCTGACAAAAATTAAACAATGCTTTTCTATAGTACTTTGATATACAATACACCCTTTAACATACACGTAAAAGCTACTAATATTGGAAGATAGAATCAGACATACTCTGCTATGGAAGCTCTCTGTAAAATGTGACATTGTCTGAGTAGGACAACATGAAATGTTAAAGGCTACTTTGCCCCTAAGGCAACTTAGTTGGAATAAAATTAAAGAATTGAACAATTTAAAAATTTTGATTCTGCCATTCTGCCATTGCTACATTCAAATATAAATCTAAAATTTCTTTTTCACTTTGATTAAAAATGAAGTAACAGCAAAAGAAGTCCCACATAAGAACATTTTCAAATCCTTTTGTTGCAAGTACAAAAGGTAAGTGGGGGTGGATTCATTTTTTAGAAACCATGCATGGCAAGCCTGAGTTGGATTCTTTCTTTTCTTAATCTCTGACTGATTGTTATTTCCAGTCAGTCACTATGTGTTTCTTTTTTTGTGTGTGGTCAGTCTATTTCTAGATCTATTTTTGCCTCCTACCATCTGTACACATAAGCAAATGCACACATAGGCATGCAGACACAAGTTATCACACAAACAAAAGACCATATAAAATGCACATGCTTGAGATACAGGCACACTCTAAAACACACGCTATAAAAACAAAACACACGTTCACATGCAGAATGAGTCAGAAGCAGAGATGCGCGCACACACAAACCCAAAGCCTGTTTTTCCAGCTTGTGTTAGAAATGACTGCCAAGAAGCAGGGCTATCCCACAAGCCCTGTAGCCAAGAGACCGAGGCTGATAACCAGATTGAAACTTTCTGTTTGTTTGTGTGTGTGTGTGTTTGTCTGTAGGAGAAAGAGGAAGAGAGGGAGATTTTTTTCTTCTTTTTTTTTGGTTTGCTATTTGCAGAATGTGAATATAAGTGAAAATCTCCCATGTCCCATGTGTGTTGAGGTATACGCCGCACACTGCTTGTATGTTTCCCACATGTGGTTATGCACTAAATGCATTTATCTTCGAGCTTGTTTTCATGCATGTGGGTTTGACATTAATGTCAAATGTGTGGGCGTGGGTCGCCTCTGCTCCCTGAATCCCTCCCACTAACCTGCCTTTGAGGACCTGGTCTTATTGCTCCCCTTTCCCTCTGCAGGTCACCGTCCCTGCAAAAAGGTTGGCAGTCTGCTCCCTACATCTGGCCTTTTTGGGGGTCTCCTCCAGCAGCACCTGAGGAAGATTTTGCACTTCTTCTCTGTGGCAGTTATTCCTATTTCCATCTGTGTCCAAATATGTTTGCTGTTGGAAATTGATGATTGCAGACATCTGACACTTGTTGCATTGTAGCTTACTATGCAGGCTTCTTCTGTGGACTTGTAGACTTTCATCAACTGCTATAATGAAACGCAGAAGAAGGTCAAATTTTTTACAGTTGGTGAGGTGAGAAAGCAGGAGGGGTCACTCTTTGCTGTCCCCTCAAATCTAAAATGTGTTATTAAGTGGGATGAGTACCTCCCACCCAGAAAATGCAGGTTGGAAGGTTGGAATCAGAAAAGTGTTCAGTGCCAAATCTCAGAAAGCCAGAGATGTCTGCGCTAGACTGCACATTGTGTTCACTGGACACAACGAGAGCCTGTCATTGCTGCTGCAGCAAACATTACCTTCCAGTCAAAAGACAGGGACAGTGAAAGGGGAGAGTTTCTCACTTTTCTTGTTCGTTTATTCTTTTATGAGTGTCTTGGACAAACATACACAAACAAAGGTAAAAACAGCATCCAACGGTTGATTCAGGCCTGCAGATGGATGGTACCTGGTTTCTTTATACTTATGTTCGAATTCTTTTTAACAGCTTCTTTTTCCAGGGGTCCACAAAAGAATGATTACTGTAGCAATTTCATGTGAATGTTTATAAAAAAATATTATTATTATGATCATTGTCATTATTTTTGCATACACTTATTGCTGCATTTGTGTATGACATAGAGAGAATGAGACTGATAATACATAATGACAATAAAGGGAAGAGAGCATAACATTGTGCTCTTTGGTTGTTTTGTGGACATTCATACAGTTACAGTGCAGTAACTGCCTTTATCAATGCACAAATCTATCCGGTTTAGCATAGCTTCAAGGAACAGGGAGAGTGAGAGAGTAATTGCCTATAGATGAGGAAATGTTTTCTTTTTCAAGCCATCAGCCATAACTGACATTACCGGTTCCTCTTAGTGACTCTGATTAACTGTTGTCAGGGACTTTGTTCAGATGCAGCCATGAAATGCTGCAGTGAAAGTAACCATGAAATGCCATTTTATTTCATATTAAAATATCAAATGCAACCACAGTATGTATTGTCTTTGAAGTCCCCTGCTGTGCGCTTGTTCACTGGATGGTATGGGCATGGGTAAAGAGCAGAATGCTAACAAGCCTAATTGACTTTAATGTACCACACAGAGGCCATTGAATGAGCATGATAGACTTTAAAGCACATTTGCTTTTCGCACCTCCTGCAACACTGATCCATATTTGCACCATTATGCACTCACACTATGCACTATACACTACACTATAGATACAGTTGCACAGACCAACCGACTCAGTGAGTTCAAAACTTTCTGCCTGAATCTCTTTTTCTTTCATCTTAGTTTTTATACCTTAAAGCTTCTTCTCAAAGTCAAGTTGAAAAACCCCATGATCCATTTTGTATCTGAAACCCAGTACTGGTGAGAACTCGGTCAATACAGCACACACAAACTGACGCGATCCAGATACAGATGCAAGGAAATGCACACACGTGCATGCACGCATAAAAATACACATTTGCAATCTCAGAGCTCAAAACATTACCAACAGACACATTGTGAACTGCTCCACATGCTGAACAAATCAATACAATTATCTTTGTTCTTGAGACGTGTTTTCTTTCCCCAATAAAAATCGAAATGTATTTTTATATGCCTAACACACAGCGGCAAAATGTTCAATGACAACACAGCGTCTGGGGAACAAGGGAAGTCTTCGTCCCGGCAAACAAATACATGCATGCTATTTTCTGCTCCTCCAAGATCAGATATTTGGGGCAAGGTGTTCGCAGTTTCCTCGTGGGTCTCTCGGGGGAGTCGTGTTTTGTGCTTCGTCTTCGGTCTGAGATAAATGAAAAACCTTTTGACTTTCCCTCCAAGGAGAGAGTGCAAGCAGGGAGGAACTGTGAGCTATGCTGAGGAGAATGCAGGATGCCTCCGATGGAGAGAAAAAGAGAGAAGAGGGGAAAACATTAATAAAACAATTTCTTCTCATTATAATACTGCTCAGCTTTCTATTTTTATTTTGCGTGGAGGAACCTGCATGTCACTTTAGTTGGGAATGATTTGACACAGCAGCCTTTGCCTCAGTGGCACATTGTTGCATGTTTTTGTCATTACTCAATGTCACTTTTTTATGACATTCCATAATGTCACATATTTTCCTGTTGAAATAATCATAATAACAATTGCATATTTCTACCAATGTTTTTCTATCAAGTTAGACTTAAAAGCAAACAGTTATTATGTGGATTATTAACTGTGCTCCTGGCAGGAGTATTTCCCAAAAAAATCCTTGGCGATGGAGTAACAGCGAGGTGCTTCTCTTAGCATCGTCACCTTTTGTTCAGCTCCCTGTTGTTCTCTTTTGCTGGTCAACTGACTGACTAACTTGACTGCGTTTTGGGCTGAGAAACTGCCTTCTCACCCTCCATCCACCTCTCTATCCTTCCCCTTCTTATCATCCCTGTGTTTCTCCGTCTGCCTGGCTGTCAGTGCCACGTCACTCCGTCAGTCCGCATCCAACAGTTCCCCTTGATTGAATGAGTAAAGATGTAAGCGAGGTTCGAGTGCGCTGATGAGGCTTTGGTGATCAAGGACAGGTGGCAGCTTGTGCCAGGCAGTTGATGGATGATAATATGGCACCTTGGGGTTACATTGACACTCTGAATTCAAGTCTGTCTCACAGACACAGTCATCGCATTAAGGCGATGTGATTGCATCACATTTTTTTCTATAGAAGTAAGTTATGTAACTAGAAAGCATTTGGTTATTTATTCTAATTGCGCTTCACATTAGATCAAGGCTTTTTAGTGTTTAGCTAGAAATTGTACATGGGCTAAATTTAGTTTTAGCATAGCTGCAATATTGGCATTTTGTCAGTCACTGTATTTGCACATATGTTAGAATGGGTGTCGCTATGCTATGCACTGTATGTTACTGGTGGTTTATTACTTGTAAGCAAACACTGCCATTTCTTGAAAACTGTCAGCTTTTCTATCGTTTCATGTTAAGGTAAGATTTATGGCTGCCTCGGAATAGCTAGCTTAGCCTGGAATAACCAGCCTTTGCAGAAACAGAATTGTTTAAACTCATTGAAAACTTTGCATCAACAATTTGCTGGCAGATTTAACTTTGAGATTAAATAACTCTTGGTGATAGAAACAAAGTGCTAGTTTATTTATACTACCTTAGCCACAAAAGAGCCATGCAAACCATGATGGCACAGGTCAACATTTTGGTCTAGTCAAATCTTAACCAGAAGTGCTATCATTGTTGGCTGACCTTGCCTCAACATTTCAATGAGTTTTGTCATGCTGTACTAAGCCACTGCTGGTTGAATGGTGTGAAGCAGCCAGGAGTGGGGACTGGCAGGCTACTAACAGATAATAATGAGATAATAATACATTTTCATGACTTTATTGTCTTTCTACAACCCTACTGTGAATATACTTGATGTGAAAAGTTAAGCCAAATAAAACATGCAGTATAGAAGTACTGCAGTTCTCTCGCAGCCATAAATATGGGATTTAATATCTGCTGGGAGTACCTGATATATTTCTTTTCATACTGTGTTCCAATGATTCCTCTGTGTGTGTGTGTGTGTGTGTGTGTGTGTGTGTAAAGCGTGGGTGTGTGTGTGGAGGGTGTGTGGGGTGTAGGGTGAGGGAAAAAAAAAAGAAGGTGTGGCGTTATTAACCGGCTTGTCGCCACCTGCCAGAATCACAGATGGGTAGCGTTGGGCCATACCTGAGTATGTTTGTCTGTCTGATGTGTGTGTGTCTCCTGACACTGAGGGTTAAATCGAAGAAAAGACTGACAGTTGACCTTAAATAATGATGAGCATTTGTGCAATCTTCCCACGGTGGTGGATGGCATAGACACACATAAGCACGCACACAAATTTAGCTTTTATTTCCTCTGATTTTCTCTTTCTCTGTTTCCACAGCAGTTATGTGTCACCTTCGTCTGTTAGTCATCAGTGTATCAGACTGTTGCATTGGAGCTGTTATTTGTCTTTACTATTCAGATAAATAATTCATGTCTGGCAGTATAAAGTACACGAGTGTGGCCTTGCAACCAGTTGTGTTACAGTACCACACAGTATGTGCAGCAAGTTACCATTATTTCTCTGAATTTGGTACATGTAAAAAATTTATATCATCATGAAACAGTGCTGATTATATGTGACGTTAATATGTTAACACTATAAAAATGTTTGATATGTAGTGAGTACTGTTCTGGGGAGCGTTCAAGAAACATCTTGCGAAGCACTACAGAAAAGAGTGCAGATATATTTTGTACTTCATCAATCCGTAATAATAAATAATAAATTAAAACAGTTACAATCATTTATTTCTCCATTCGGTTTGCATTTGCTACACTGCTGCTATGTGCTCCCGACCACTGAGAGGAATTATCTATCTAAAAATAAAAAAAGAAAATGATATAGTGCCAATCACTTATAGTGGATGAAGACACTCCCATTGCTGAGAGAGGCTGATGCTTGGCCATTTATTTTTCTCCATTGAATAAAGACTGGGAAGAGAGAGAGGGCTAAGCCACCTCCATCATCTTCATCAAAGTGTCCCTAACCACATGTTGAGAGGAGAGAAATCCTTTAAACTTGCTCAAGTGGAGGTGTACGTTCAACTTAAGGCAGGGCAAAAACAGCATTAAAAAAGCTCAATGTTCCCCAGTAATCCAATCGCATCACACCAGTCCCTAAATCTTTGTCAAGGAAATGCAATTGTTATAATGCGTTTATTGAAACTTGGGCAAGGTTTTATTTAATCATGCCGTGCTCTAACAGCACTGGCGGTAGATGAGAAAAACACACAATCTTTCATCACACCATCATCCTTGGGAAATCCAATTTGTTGCTGTTCCTCTCGCCCCGGTGCGCACCACACGTGTGATTGCTACATGGTACAGCGTAAAACATGGAGTAAACTCTGTGTTAATGTGTGCTGCATGTGTTTTTTCACCCCCCTTTTATGTTGTATTGTGTGTCATAGCGGTTTCATTTTTCTAGTGATTATCAGAGTAATTCAGTGTGTTGGGAAGGGAGGGTGTCTCTGCTGAAGAAGCGCATGTATGTGGCTGTATGCGGGTGTAAACATGGACAAAATTCACCGGTTAAAAGTCGAGACCCTGCTTTCACATTCAGACTTGGTCATCTGAAACACGATCATATTCAGAGAACACAACCATTTCTCAATAACAACAACATTAACATCTCCAAATGATTCCCCTGCAGTGCCACTCGCATGCAGTTTTAACACTGCTCAACAGCTTTGTGTAATAGTTTGTCATCCCCAACATAAAACATACCTGCCCAGGAGAGTCTGTCTTAGTATTTCGATGAATTATTTATTCTGTATTAATTTTATTTGTAATTACTCCTGTGTGTTCACCTGTGAGCCTGTTGTTTCACACTATCTTGAATGGCGCCTGAGTTTCAACTGAATGGACCTCGAGGTAGGCCTACTCTGGCTAACACACACACACACACATACAGACTTGCAACTTAGCCGTCTGCCTTATTTATTAGAGTATTCGAGTTGCTGACAGATCCCAGGGCTGGGACTCACGGTGTGTTGGAAGTGAAAGCCTGGGTGATGATTGAAAAACAGCCCGGGCCATGCTCTTCCTGTATGACGCCTCACAAAGCTTTGGAGTGTGTATTTGTGTGTGTGTGTGTGCGTGCATGTGACACAGGCAGAGACTGCACCCGGAAAAGAGTGTGTTTACACGTGTATTTACATGCGGTTATCGAGACCAGAGCGCGAATGTGTGTCAGTTAACTTTCTTGACCATATAATGGCACGGAACTCCAGATGCAAGCTGCTTGGCATCGGAAGCCACCACACCCTGGCAATGGAAAGTCTAGTCACTGCTTGTGTGTACAGGAGAGTGTTTGTGCGGTTATATAAATGCATTGTGTGTGCTCCTCACTCCTCCACCTGCCAACCTGGCACCACCCCCACCACCCTTCTCCTCTCTCTCTCTCTCTTATAAAATTTGCCAGATGTTACAGATTAGTCAGCATTTCACTTTGGCTCTAGTCCTAAGTCAAATGCCATCACCCCGAGCCACCCTTAGGTAACCATAAAGGCTTGAGGTTAACCAAATGGAGGAGGGCAACAAAATATAGTTGGGCATTGTTTGCAGATGGGAAACCTTATGGTTGTAAACCAGAGAGGCTCTAATCCAGCTGTGTTTTAAGCCATTACCGTGATGTAGCCTCGGAGAAAATAATTTTACTCCGACATTTCAGCCAGTCGTGTTCCGCTCAAAGCTTCATGATGTGGTTGACAATATGTTGACGGCAAACAGTGGCTGTTGGCAGCTTTGTTCATCAGGGGACTCACCGCAGACTGTGACTGACAACTCTGACCTGACACTGTTTGTAAGGTGTTCCCATAACAACATAATAGACATCTGTATTGACTCTGTAAAACACATAGTTGGCCTCAATTTTCTGTGTTGTAAACTTTTAGCCTTTATATTTTAAATCCATTGGCTGTAATATGTGGGCTTACTATGCCCTATGAAAAAAAATATAATAAAAAAGTGTAAAAGAGCAATTTAGGCAACAGTTAGAGTGCATTATCCTCATCTGAACCAAGGAAAACCTCCTAAATCAAACCACTATATAATCATACATAACATTGTATAATAATTTGACCTTTAAATGCTTCCACCATAACATTTACTTAAGTTCCAGTAACAGTTGTTCTGCTGGTGGTCGTTATACCTCAAAAGCAGAAATAGTAGCCTAACAGTAGTAGTATTGATTATGGTTGTGAGGTAGTCATGGCAGTTAGAAGACTACTAATAGAAATAGCGGTGAAAGCAGTAGGAGTTGGTGTATAATTACTGTGGTACTAGTATCATTGGTATTCATAGCAGCAGTGGCACAAGTGAGGGTCGTTGCTATTTTTCCCTCTCTTCTCTACAAGAAAATTACTGTCTGTAAATAAACCACAAATAAATACCTGTTACTCTGTTTGGACAGGAATATATAAAATGAGCTGCAGTATTTAGTAATTTGCTCATCGCTGGCCTTTATTGTAGTGGCACATTGTTGGTTTTACATACAGCAGAAGCAGAATGAAACAAAAGGCTCTTCATATTGTATCATTAAGCCTGTTTATCAGACAGTGAGCCATTCAAAAATGGTCATTTGAATGGTAAATATGGTACTATACTGTTCTCTTATATCCTCCTAAAGCTACATGTACTGGTTGTATGAAAAGTCAGATCACGTAACTGATTATGTATGTAAATAACTAGTAGATATCAACATGCCTCCCTCTAATAAGTCCATGATATGCATGCAAACACATGCACAAAAGAGACTGAACAAGCTCCTCGACCTTATTAATCCCCAGCCAAAACCACAGGCATACACATACATAGAGCCACACCACACCAATGTATTGATGTTTCGTCTGAAGTGTACAGTGTGAAATGCGTGTGTGTGTGTGTGGGGTGGTGGGGGGTTCGTTTGGAAACCAGGTTCAGGTCAAAGAAAGTCTGTGATGTTCAGTGAATACAGTGTGTATGTTTGCCATGGTGATGTCACATACATACTCGTGTATTAGCTGTAGTATTTTTTGTGTTTGTCTGTGTGTGTATTAAATGATGTGTGTGTGTGTGTGTGTGTGTGTGTGTGTGTGTGTGTGCGTGCAGCATTAAGGTGTGCTTCAGATGTTCTGGAAGCTCAGGCCCTCTGGCTTCAGCCAGCTGGAGTTCTCCAAATTAGCCCAGCACTTCATTATGCAGCTCCTGCCTCCTCGTCCACCTCCCCCAACTCTCCCTTCTTCCACATTCTCGCCTCGCTCTTTTTCCTCACCCCTTCCCAGCGTCTATACTTATCTGCCTTACCAAACTTCTCTCCGCTGTCCCAATCTCCTCATCTACTTACTTTTATTATATAATCTGCAACCTCCACAATTTAACCGGATCTGTGAGCTCTTAAAAATTCCTCTTCCCAACAAGTTAAAACTCAAATTAAAAGGAAATGAAAAACAAATGACAACGTGAATTGATCAAGAAAACTTATAAACATCCCTGTCCAACCTCACAGTAGTTGCGATTAACCACCTGCTCTCCCCTTTCTTCACCCTTCTCCTCTGCTCTTCCCCTCTTGCCCCCCTCCCAATCCATCTCTCTCTCTCTCTCTCCTCCTCCTGCCCTCCCTCCCTCCTCTCCCTCTCTCTCTGACACCCCTGTGCTTTAGATATTTAGCTCCAGGTGAAACAGCGAGCCGACCCTTATGTTGCTTCTGTCTGTGAAGCTTTTGTCCTCTTCCTCGTAATTGCACCGGGTGTGTGTGTGTGGCTGTCTGTGAATAGGGCGTGTGTGTGTGTGTGTGTGTACTGTGCTGTACATGCGTGTGTCAGAGTGAAAAAGGGTTTGCACTGGGTTGTTTGTGTATATGTGCGCGTATGCACTTGTGTTGTTGTGAGTCCGCCTCCTTTGCTTTTCATCTGTTGCCTATGGTGCAATCCACCACCCCAATCCCAACCGGCTACCTAGTACCCACACACACACACACACACACACACACACACACACACTTGTAGCCCTGCAGTGAGGTTGTTAGCAGGTGTGTACAGTTTATGTTAGCATTAGCCACGTTAGCCTAGCCGCCGTGCCCCCCAGTGAGTCTCTGTCTCAATGGAAGCCAGGGATTTCTTTTTTTCATTTGAGGGCTGAAGAGAGGGCCTTGGTTGCACATGCACACACACACACACACACACACACACACACACACACACACACACACATATTGGGGGGCCTGAGGGAGGGCCAGTAACTGAGCCACCAGCCAAGGGAGCTGGACCAATTACATTGTTAGGATAAATGTAGCGCCGGCTATGCATGGATTGTGGTACTTAACAGCCGGCGCGAAAAAGAAAAACCCTCCCTTCCTCCCTTCCCTCGCCTTCTCTTCTCTCCAGTTCGCCTGGGCGTTTTTAAATGGAGGGGAATTTAAAAACAGATTTATGGGTCAGTTAAATATAGTAGGCAAAACTGATTCCCTAACCAACCACCCCTCCTCCGTAACTCCCTCCATCCATCCCTCCCTTGTATCACTACCACCCTTCCATCCCCCCAGTTTTTGTCTCCTTTTCCCTCCCTTTGGTCTTTTATAAAATGATATATCTCTTAAAAAGGATGGAACAGTTCCCCCAGTGGAACGCTCAAACACAAATTGACAATCCAGGCCTTGTGGTTTAATAGGCACCCTGTATCTCTCTGGCTAAACCCCTCCTTTCTTTCTTTCTTTCTTTCTTTCCTTCTTTCTTTCTATCTCTGTCTCCCTCCCACCTCTCCTGTCTCTTATTCTCCTGACCAACAAGGACTTATTAAATGAAGCCTTAACTAAATCTGAGTTAATGAATTATTCTAACACCTACGATGTGATTATTGTAATTAATGGGCCACCGTCGTACCTACCTTCACACCAGGTTTCCTAAATGAACATCTTTCAGGGGCCTAATGTCTCTCTTTTTGACACAGATTTAAAGCTTCCCCTGCCTGCTTTCCCTCCTCTTCAACTGGCAACCCCAAATGCATTGTGGGAAAGAAAT
This sequence comes from Scortum barcoo, assembly GCA_023238725.1. Classification (NCBI taxonomy): domain Eukaryota; kingdom Metazoa; phylum Chordata; class Actinopteri; order Centrarchiformes; family Terapontidae; genus Scortum; species Scortum barcoo. The sequence goes on from CM041551.1 coordinate 8,108,049, forward strand.
CTGGGTCTCATTTTTCTTCTCTTAGGAGGGAGAGAGAGAAAAAAAATACCCATGAGTATTTATATTATGGTTTTAATAAAATTGAGAGCACTTAAATTAGTGTTTAAAGAATTAGCAGCATCTCGGTGGGTAAATTTTTATGTCGGTGCGAGTTTCTGTAGGAACAGTGACCTCACACGATTGGTTCTCCATTTTGTCAGCAGGCTTAAGTCCATGCGATGGTATCAGGGAATGTTTGCATTTGGATGACAAGCATCATTTGGCAATCCAAAATGTTTGTTTTAGGGGCAAAGACAATTCCTCCTCTATAGCATTGCTATTTTGGATACGTTTTTGCTGCTTTTCCTTTAAAAATGTTCTAGAGGACGGGAGGAGGAGGGGGGGGGGGTTCACTAAAAATGTGTTTACCTCACCATACTGAGAGTTGTAAATGCAACGGTTAGCAGGTTTTCAGCAGTGTGCATGGAGGTGCGAATCTCCCTACTCACCGCACGCTAGCCTCCAGCGCCAACACACACTACACATACTTTATTCACATACACACACACACACACACGTACACACGCTGCCTGCTGCTAATCCACAGCACCAGCACAATCCACTTTCAGGGCTGCGCTGCTGCATCCGCGCCAAACAGGCCACAAGTTTGGTGTCTTCTCCAAGACACACAGTTCCAGGCCATGTTTGAGATTCTGTTTCAGCAGCAAACACACAGACCAGCACTGTTCAAAGTTCTAGTTGTATAAAAGCAGATAATTTGACAAAAAAAAAAAAAAACTTCCTGGTGTCGGCGCTAGTTCACGAACCTCGGCCAAGCCTTTCATCCCGAAGCCAATGTGTATGGGGCAAACATTCAGTGTGCTTTGATTTTCTAACCACTTAAGAAGATTCGGTCATGCTTAATCCACTTTCTCAGCCGAATTTCCCTCCAAGCTGGTAATTATGGCTGAATAAAGTGTATACTTGAAGTATGTAGCTGTTGTTGCTGTTGTTATAGACCCTGTATCGGGTGTAGTACCCCACTTGTTAACCTGCAGCTAAATTGAGGATGTTAACACCCAGATAGAGTGAAGTCATCCACTGTAGACGTGAATCAGAGGCCTGTACTTTAGGTACGATTTTGTTACTGTTTTTCTCACTTCTATGAAGAAATCACTGTTATATTGCTACTGTGCCAAACATACTTTTATGTGGTGTTTCTCTCAGAGGATTTACTCATACAGTGAATGACCAGTATCATTTTAGCATCATGGCGATATGTTAACATTTGCACTACTCTTTCTAACTGGGTCACAACTCATTTTTTGCAAAAGGACATCTGAGGAAGAAGCCTAAAGCCACTCAGTGTGACATTTAAAGTTTTGTTGCGTGTTCTCATTGTTCTCACCTTGCATCCACAACACACATCATTTTGCACATTTTTATTCCAGCAGCGGAGAATCACCAGGACATTCACACAGAAAAAAAAGAAGTTTAAACACCACATTCTGTAATCAATGTTTTTAACCGTTATTTAATTTGACCGTCCTCCTCCAGAGAACGTTTTAAATCTTGGGCCGATGGCAGAGGAAAATGAGGCTGCGCTTTTGTGCTTAGGTCTGTGTATGTACAGTATCTCTTTTGTGGGCAGACAGTCGAGGAGCTCAACAACAAGCCGCTCTGATAACACTGGCATAGCGCCTTCAGGGCCATCAGAGCTTTGACCACCTCGTCTGTAGATGTTATGCCTCACTCACCGGGTATATTTACTTTCCCATATAGGCTAAAAGGAGGGTTGTATAAATTGCAGGCCTCATTTCGAGAAATCCAACCACCATATCGCATTTTTGAAACTTGTGCAACCTTGCCTCTGTTGGATGGCATTGCTGTAGAGCTCTAATGTGTTGTTGTAATGTGTGGTCATGAACTGTTTGTTGCATCTCCAGCAAACAACTTGGGGATGCAGTATTGTCTGTGAAGCCTGCTTGAATGTTAGAACAACATCTGACAACCCCCAGGTCTGCTATATAGCTGCAGTGTTGCATTATCTATCGGTGCTGATGTCTGTACTACACAGTATATGCAGCTGCTATGTTCTGTATAACTGAATATTTCTTGGTAGTGCTTTATTGTCAGTTGTTTGCCAGAGTTTTCCTTTTTTTCAACACATGCATGTTGAAATTTCTTGAACTGTAATTTTAATTTTTCAAGAGATCCCTGCAAGTTTTATTATTGATTTATTTTATCAATTTTTTGCGTAGTGTAACATCTGTGTGTGTATCCTCTTTATCAGCTAAAGAAATTCTACAATTTTTTTTAACTGCTTCAGTTTGTTGGCACAGCATGTGTCACTGGTCGAATTCTGATACAACATTTTGTCTAATGTTGTAAAGTAATAACATATTTTTTTACATCTAAGCCCAAAGAGCATAATTTTCTCTTTTTTTTTATTTTTTTGTCTTTTATATATGAGATCTGCCAAACCAGCAGTGCTGCATCTCCCAGGTACGCTCATTGCGTGGAGATGTGAGGGGTACAGGGTTGACCCGTGTGGACCCTCGGCTGGTCTGTGTGCTCTGAGCCCGCAGCAAAAAGGCAGCCCAGCACTGATGAGAATCCCTATAATTGGCCCAAACCTGCACACATGGCCTCAAGCTCCTCCGCTCTACATTGCCAATGAGAGTGGAGGATACTGACAGAGAAAGTAAAGCAGAGAAAGACAGCTGACCTGACTGAAGATGCAGCTCTGTGAAAAGATGTAGCTTGGGTTTACCAAATTCTAAGTAACGGCTGGAAATGAAGCTGCTCACCTCACTTATATACTGAATTTTTTATGCAGAGTCAATCATCTACCGAGCAGACCACGAAAACTCTCCTTTCCATTTCTTTCTCCAGTATATTGTTCTTTTTATACCTACAGTATATTCCCTATTTTTCTTATCCATCTTGATCCGACTTTCACTGTCAGTGCATGTGTTTGTATGTTTGTGTGTATGGTGCACCACTGCACGTGGGCCTGCTATCTCCCAGCCACACTTCTGGGGCTGGCAGTGGGACAGAACATCCTGAGGGCCCTAACTTTCCCCAGCTCCCCAACCCCTCCCTCCTCTGTCTCTTTCCTCCGTCTGTTAGCTATCCAAGAATATGCCAGTCAGGTCCTGGGCAATCTGCATGCTGCCCTCCTGCCATCCTCCACCTATTCTCTCATCCTCTCCCTTACTCCTTCTCCTCTGCATGCCCATTCCCACTTTCACTTTCCCTTTCTCCCTTTTCCTCACCTTCTCTTTGCATCTCTCTCCATGAACCCTCCTTGCTCCACTCCTCTCTGGCCTTTGGCAGCCTCCGTAAACCCGCTGCATGAAGTGGTGTCTGTTCGTAGCTCTGTACCGTATGTGTGGTGACGCCCTCTGGACACGCTGGCATGCTCGCTGACAGCTTGATTTGGAACCAGTGTCCCAGAGAGTAGAAGGCTACCATTAGAAAGCTTTACATTACAATTTACACATACACATACACACGTTGCAATATTAAGAGGATTTTATATGTTTATTCTGGTGAGTTGAGTTCACAGGTTTTGTGATCAAATTACTTCTAAATCTTATGGTTCTTCCACCTTCAGCTGAAGTAAATCCACATTTTGATTTGGGAGGGTTTTTTTTTTAAAGATGCTTATTATATGTTTGGGACTTGGGAATAAATGATTTCCCTTTTTTCCCGTTCAAAGTTAACTCATTTTGCTGTCTATTCTCAGGCTGCCACTTAAAATTCATGAAAATTCATGATTTGAATAATTGAATAATAACATCCCACAGTCAAGGAACAGACCTTGTGTCACCTTTTTGTCTTTCAGTTTGTATCTTTTCACTGCATTTCAAACTGCTTAACAATGAGTGCCGCAATACAAAATCTGATCTGTAAACATATGACTGCTCTACTGAAGCCTGACGCACCTGCATTTGTTTTGTACCTGTTGCTACAGGAAACAACATTAACTAAAATTAAGGACAATTAAGGACATGACCCAAAAATGTTTTTATTAACATCCTGTGGATACTACCTCAATTTTAAGCTTCTGTCTTTTAAAGTTGGCTTTTCCAATATTATAGTACCTGCAGCAGCATTTATTTAGGTTAAGAAAAATCTACAACACCTTTATGTGTCTTATTATGCTTGTAAAACGGAGCAGAAAGTTAACTAAACTAGTGTTGCAGGTAAAATTAATCAGAATTTACATATATCAAATATTCTTCATCGTAGGATTTCATTTAGCTTGTGGATATTTTATTAGAATTACTTATTGAAGACAAGGTAGTGTTTAGGCAGAGAATAATTTCATACAGGTTTTCTTCTTTTTTGCAGATTGCATGATTTCATTACATTTGTGCACCAACTTTTTCTGTACATATAACTCAATGTTCGGTGTACTAATTACAATAATTTGTCCATAAAATAAATGATTTTTCATATTGTTTTTGTTCTTGAGAATAATAGTACGTTTTTGCTGATTTCAATTACCCAACAGCACAACATAAGGCAAAAGAAGTGCTTTGCTTTGTTTGTAAGTATTTTTGGTTATTTATCCAGTGTAATCTATAACCTTTGCGGTATACACACAAACTAGAAGCCTCTGTCAGTCGGTGGGATGAAAGAGCGGACAGGCCGATGGCCAAATGGCCTGTTGTTATTGAATGTTATTGATTGGCCGTGTAATTCCACTGTATAAGGATTGATGTGACTTCACTGTAGGCCACATCTGCATGGTAACAAATGGGAGGAAACACAACAGCTACAGTAGCAGGACCTCCTTCGAAAAGCACTGATTAATGCAGACTCCTCCAGGGGTAAGGATGGAGGGATGGATGGATGCTAAAGAGGAGAGCCTGGCAGCTAGCTCCTAATGCTACAGGGAGAGTGACGAGAGGGAGGGAGGAGAAGGAGAGAGAACGTCCGGGGGCAGGCATGCAGGAGCGAATACACACACACTGCACACACGTGGGGAGGATTTTGACTCTTTAATCTTGCCCTGTGTTGCTTTGATAAGGAAAGAAATCCCCCCCCTTGCAACGAAGATAGAGCTGTTCTCCTTTTGTCTTAAAGTTATGGGCATAGTTATGCATGAGCTGTTTATTTGTGTCAGGCTTACAAATTAATTTCTCAGAGTCCTCGAAAAGTGAGCGCCCAAGTTAAATGTGACTTTGCAGAGAGTTTGGAGACAAAGCGAGTCAGTGCTGATGTCTGTGTATTGATTGCGTCCGTCTGTAAAGAATAGCTTCCTCGGCTGCAGCTATGAGTATTTACGTACAGACAAACCCACGCACATTCACGGATTCACATTCCTTTGAGTCTTTCAATCAAGTTTCCCAAAAGCGAGTGCGTGCCAAACCTGCAGTAGGTCACTGGATGTCAAGTGCACCGCAGCTCTGACACTGCCTCCCTCTCAATTTTGTTCTAAAATTAAATACGCACATGCAGAAATTGGGGCAGAAACTTCAACAAAATGACTGCTCACATGAAGGAAGAACTCACTATTGAGTACTGGTCTTACCACACTATACTGTCCTCTGGTCCTCCTACTTAGGAATCTGCTTCCAGTAACACATGATTATCAAAGTGTTTTTACTGCTGACCCATCAACATAAAGAAACAGTTTGTTTTGGCAGGCTTTCATTAAAACCCACAATTCAAAATTTCCCCTTCCCATAACTCATAACAACACACACACACACACACACACACACACACACACACAGGGTCAGGTATACACGCACTTATACAAATATTATGTAGCTGTCAGAGGTGCAGAGCTCTGTTTTGAAGCTGCTTCCAGGCTTTGAAGTCTGTGACCTTTTGGTCTGGCTCGTCACACACCGACGCAGAACCGGACTGTCAAGTTGCCACTGCCTTCTGCCACATTCCGCAGCGACTGCAACCGGGAAGCCATTTTTTGAATTATTTCTGTGTCACTGGCAAAGACAGGCCTTCTGAGAACAAAGTCATGCGCTGGAGCAAGCACGCACGCTCTCCACTATATAAAAGGCCTACTCTGCATGCAATGAACAGGTGAGCAAGGCTGCTGGTTCAAAAAAACAGACATGATAAAAGCTGAGAGGGGGAAGCTCAATGAAAAACGTCTCTCATCATCTACATTTGTTATGCTTTTAGCAAGATACGAAACCTTCAAGTGTGTCATGTTATGCTAAATAAGTATATACACAGCCCATAAACTGTATGCAATTCTGGGTGGTCTTGAAATAAAAGTGTATCAGCCACATTTTGTACAATACTTACTTGCTTTCCTAACAACAGTGGCTGGAAATATGTGTCTAAACCTGTGTAATGCAACTCATTTTACTGTACAATACATACACACATTTACGCAATAAAAACGCTGCTGCATAAATATGTAGGTGTGTATGTGTGAGGGAGACCTTCAGACATCTGTTTATGAGTTTGTGCTGGCATTTTATGTCTCTTTGGACCGCTTTTTTTTCTCTCCCTTCTTCTAGACAGTTACTCATGCACTTAATTTATGGCACACCTGCAGAGTGTGTGTGTGTGTGTGTGTGTGTGTCTGCAGGTCTAACTGTGTGGTAACTCTCGGGCTCACAGTGGAACTGTTGATGAAGGAATGCTGCTCCCTCTGACTCACCTGATGATTTGTCTCTTACTTTGTGATCAGCGCAGCGGGGAGATCCCACACAATAGGGAGGCGATGAGCAACACACAACAGCAGTGTTTTTCAGTCCAGGGGTTGAGATTCAAAGATGGAAATTGTTCCCTAAATAATCCTGCAGAAGATATATGCTTCAAGGCAGCAGCTAGTGTCCTCCCAGAACAAAACTATAGTAGCTTCATAAAAGATACACACTACATATGTAAAACGAACAGCACTGATAAAGCTTACAAACATACAGATGACACACCCAATAATGCTAAACCACACACAGTCCAATCACAGTCCCAAAAAAGAACTCCTCATGAGACTGGCTGCAGAATGACGTAGTTACGCACTAAACCAGTATAATCACATAATCAATGAGTAAAGAGATCAGTCCGCTGCCATTTCTAAAGACAGACGCTGACAGATGGGCAGTGGGATAGAGCCGGGTGGGTGGTATTTAAAGTTCATATGTGTAAAAGCTTTGAACGCAGCCTTGGATGGATGGACGCACTCATTTACATTTCTGCAGTCGTGTCTGTCTTCTGAAACGCAGTCTACAGAGAATCACTCCAGCGTGCTGCCATCTTTCTCTCTCGTTCTCTGTCTCTCTCTTCTCTCTCTCTCTCTCTCTCTCTCCCCACACACACACACACTTGCGTTTTGTCCGTCTCTGCATCTGTCTTGCGCGCTCTCAACTGTCAGATGTGTAAATACAAGCCATGCTTCCAGTAAAGCCTTTAGGCTAGCTAGAGTACACTCTAATTATGCGAAGTATTATTTAGAGGACACAGTTGTTGGAACGGTTATTGTTACTTGGCCGAGGTAAGGTAGACAGTTTTCCACAAGTAATTAATTTCCCATGTGCATGGATGTCAACCTATGATAGTCCTCGGAAATTACCCTTCCAACTTCAGGTCAGACTTCTGCAGCTAAAATTTTCATTTCAGACATTATATAATAATTAATCACCAAACATAATAAAATACTCAGACTGTCTTAATAGTCTATAATAGTAAAATTCTCTCTGAAGCTGTGAAAAAGACATTTTCCTTGTATAGCACCACTGTCACAATAATCAGGTAAAGGTAAAAAAAAAATGATAAAAGAAATTCAGACATAACCTCTTTACATTAAATCAGTCAGCACAAGTTAAATCATTTCTTTATTTTATATATAAATTTCCTTTACAATCTGTAAAACATACAGCACTGTCTAAGCTAGACCTTTAGGAGAGCACCAGGCTGAATATCACTCAGATGGGTGAACATCTGCAGATAGAGGTGGATTAACTATATGGTGATAGTTGTTCAGTATAATTACCCAGCCTCAGCTAAGGCGATGTGTAAAGTTAGCATAATGGAATCCCTATAAAATTCCTTTGTGGGGAGTCAGAATGCCTCGTATCTTGCGTCATGATTCACCCAAGTCAGTTGTTGCTGTTGTTATTTCTGAGGTCAAATGCTGTGTAGGTACGAGTGCAAGTACAAAGAAAAGAGAGTTTTTTCATGTGTTTTATGTCATAAAATAGTAGTTTTAGGTTACGTCCGAAAAAAAAAAAGATAATATTTAAGATAAAAGTTCAGTAAAACTTTTATCTCAGTTTGTCTGACTGTGCTTGCTGTTATGTCTGCTCGCCGTCTGCAGGAATCAAACCATGTGTTTGTGATCAGCAACAACACATGGCACGAGCGTGGGATCCTGGGAAAGAGGGGAGAGAGATGGGGCCCATACATCCTGGGTCGGGAAGGAAAAGGAAAGAGGATAGAGATGACAAAACAGATCCCATCTTTATTAGCAGGATTCAGACTGCAGGCTTATGTGTCCTTTTGGGCTCAGGTCAGGGCTTATTAAAGAAATACATATTTCTCATTCTCAAATTTCACTTCCCAATGCGTTCCACCCCCGCTGTCTCACGAGGCGGCAGGAACATTAAAGTACCTGAAAGGGATCAGCGTTAAAAATGGCTATCGGGTGGTGACAGTCGGGAGTAGCATCGGAGCTACTACTCCAGGCCCCCGCAGCCATGTGACAGTGATGTGATCTAGTTTAAACAACAGCTGTTTGTGATTCCAGGGGAAATTAGGAGCAAGATTCCCCTTGAGATGACAGCAGCTCACTACTCCAGTTATCTAAATGAGGTGTCTCCACGTCTCAGGCAAGCTCACCTTGTAAAAACACACTGCCTTCTTCTCAGCGGTCTCTGATGTGTGATGCTGTTACATCACTTCGTCTCTCAGACTCTCCTTTGTCTTCCTCTCTCTGGTGGATCAGACAGCCCAACTTATTCTGTTTTCATGCTCTTTTGCTTCCCTCCACCTCACTCCTCTCTTTTATCTTATCTCAACGTTCTCACAGTGTCCCTTCAGGTTGCATGAGTAACACCTGTTGTCATGCATGTGTGTGCTTGTGTGCATGAAGCCGTCCTTCTGACTGCCTCGGCACTGTATTGAAATGATTAGTGAGCCATTTTTTATGATGTTTGCCTGCTTTCTGGGCATGTGAATACTTGCACAGGACTTGTACCCCGCTCCTCTCCATCCCCCAGCCTTACCCTCCAGCAATCCATGCCCCGTCCCATAAAAATGATGCAATAGAACTGAATTAAAGAGGCTGAGATAATCTGTAAATGTAGCAGTATCGTGCCCCCTATAAATTCCTTTAGATTACTAAATACGTTTAATACAAGTCTGCTGTTTGTGTGTCACACAATGTGTGTCACATTTAACCCTTGTGAAACTGTTTTTATAGCAGGAGGTTTGAGATGTTTCAGCACTGAAAGATATAAATGAATAAATAGCGCTATTGACAAAATGTAAAGTACTGAACTCTAGGAATGAAATGAAATATGCAGTGTAAATTATTATCAGTCATTATACTATTCAATCCTTTGCATTTCTGGGACATCAGCTCACTGATAGTTAAAGTTTGGCATACAGCTGTTGGATCTTTCTTCAAAGAAAGAAAGAATAAGATTTATAAATATCATAGATTCATTCATTGATTATTACAACACTTTACATGCTCTTAGTGCCCCGGTCTCAGGAAAACCAAATGCCACTGAAGTAACATATGGATTCATAAACTCACTGGTATTCCTGACTAAATAATCTCGGCTGCTTGGGAAAGCCAAACACCACATAAAAACCTTTGGATTCCAAATTTGACGAGCATTAACCTTTAAATACTCTCACTGCTCTAGTGTTTTTGGGAAACCAGCTTACCCCTGAAACCCTAGAGAGGCTCCAGCCTCCCACTTCTCCCTCACATGTCTTTTACCAGGTCATATTGTTGCTGTTCCGTGTTAAGTGCTTGTAGCAGCCGACACATGGGTGTGTTTAATTAAAGTTATATAGCCACCATAAATGGAGTTGCCATTATGGATAAGGAACCTTTATGAGAACTTAAAAAATTAAGCAGTTTCTTTGAAGTAGAAACCACATCATGGCTACGAACAGTAAAAGTTGTGGGGTAAAATTCATTCAAATGATATTTACTTTTTTCTATAAAACACCTGGGTTTGATGTCAAACTTTATTGTCCTAGTAGAAGTATTAATTGGTTATTTTAAAAAGATTATATTGGCCAACTTAAGAGTTTTATAAACTGAAAAGCACATTGGCAGCATATGTACATTTCTTGATGTATAGGAATGGGACAAGGTGCAGCACAAATGGAAACACAGCCTGAAATACTTTGGGTTCAGTCATTTCAGCTTAAGGGAAGATGCTGTAAAACCCAAATTCTCTGTTTGGGTTACACACTGTTTTTACTTTACTTTGTTTTACTTTCACTTCCTTGTTTGAGGTGTTGGTCAACTGATTGGGTTTTGGCATTACAAAGCTGAATCTTAATCTCTTTAATCTCTTTATGCAGATGATGTCATTATGTTTAATCATCAGTTAGACCAATAGAGAAAACTTGCTTGAAAATATATCATACATGAAATATTTCATGCTTGCCAAAATGTTAGAAATGCCACACTATGGGACTTTTATCCTCAAGATAAAGGCAATGTGAGAAAATAACATCTGTGCAAGCCTTTCACTGAGCTGTGATTCTTGCAGTCTGCGCTTAGAGCTAAAGGCTTTGTTGTCAAGTTCTAGCCACAAAAATAACTCCTCGCACCAGACTGCACATTGGCCACCAGTACTCCCACAAATATGCACTCATTCATCAAATCAATGCATTCCCCTCCCATTCACAGAGATCTCCTCCAGCAGAGAACAGCACAGCCCAGCGCAGCAGCAAGCTAGACATGTCTGTTGGAGACTTCACAATGGTTCAGCAAGCAAACATACTTCCCTTAAGGCCCTTGGGACAAACACAGCATCAAGCGCAGGGACTCCAGGATTGGTTGCTGCTGTCTTTTTTTTTCTTTGTGCATGTGTATGTGTGTATTTCCCAATGTGTATTGTGTGTTTACAAGTATATTACTGCATCTGAATATTTCCCTCAACAAATCATTCTCCGGATAGAATTACTAAATTTGAAGTAATACACATTTTGGTAAAATGAAAATATTTTGGGCTTCATTTTTTTCCATCTCCTGACAACTTGGTGTATGTCAGTTATGTAATACACTGTGGCTGAAGCACACTGAAGGAATGAAGCACACGCTGCTTGTTTTGGAGAAATGGCGTCACCACAGGGTTGGCTGAATGAAGAGGATTTTATCCTAAGGCGCTGCATGTATTAATGAGATTGTAGTTGTGAAAAATGAAATGGAACAGATGAGACGCTTTTCACATTTTTTGAAATATTTTACGTTTTTTATAGTCTTTGCTGATCTGTCTTCACTTAAACTACCAACTCCTGTGGGCATCAATTATCTTTTCCTGTTGATAACTAATCATTAATTATGTAATGCACTGTAGCCGTAGCTTATAGAAGGGAAGTGAAGCAGACTTAACTTTGGGCACAGTGATAGTCAGACATATTTTGCAATCAAATCCAAGTTAATTTAATGGGATATCATTTTGGAAAGCAACAATGATTTTGGTCCTAAATCTAAAAGTGCTCTTTCACTGTAAGGGACACAGCTATCTATGGGTTGGCATGAATCACTGGGGTGGGGGTGAGAGGTGGGGGGTCCACTTGGGTTGGTACACCGCACTGTCAGAGAAGGCAGGAGGGGTGCACATTCTTCACCTTCCCCAGAATGGCACCTTCCAAAGTGGATCCCCTGTCTACCCATTCCCCAGGCCCCAGATAAGAAGCTCATCCGTCATCAACTGGGGCCGCATTAAATTTTAACTCTGGTTACCGAGTGTGGCCATTCAAACTTTTATCTCAAACCTTCTTTATCTTCTTTTCATTAAGTTCTCAAGCACTAATAGCCCTGCGAGTCTCCGCCGGGGTAAGGATGATGTTCTGAATAATGAAAGCTCATTATTTCTCCACAGAATGCTTGTTAATTCAAATGATGATATTAAAACTATAGTAGCCCTCAGCAGTCGGGTGATTTCTAGCATACTTTATCATGTATCAATATATACTCTGTTTGTCAAAACTGCCCCGAGCCTGGGCTGACATTCTCCTCCCGAGGAGTGGAGTGCTTCAGCCGGGCCTGCAATACTCTAAGGTGACAACTGGCAGAGTTTGTGCCTTTAGGAAAGTGGGGGAAGGAGGGATGAAGGCAGTGATGGAAGAAGGATGAAACTCAAAGAGCAGTCATTGTGCTCCCATGTCTATTCGACATTTTTCCATCATGCACACGCGAATTCACCCCCTCCTCCTACACACGTCCATGCACGAATACACTCACATCTGTCATCCTCATCTGTCTTGCCTGATATGTGCACGTCAGCAGACATTTGCACACAGTCACTTAAATTCATGTATACACACACAAGTGCACACATGCACATGAACACGCATGGCCATTAACCTTTAAATACAACACTCCAGTATTTTATCTTGAAGACATGATTTGCGCCCAGAGATGTATCATAGTATAATGATTGTGAGTGAATTTTGATGTGATTCCATTTTTTCCAGATTCATCATAATTCCACCTATCTCATATGTGAGCAGTGTCCACATCGTAAGTGCTGCTGTTACACTTTGTTAGATCAGAGTAGTCTGTTGATCTGTCAACACCCCTGTCAGAACAAGTTTCAACAAGAAAAAAAAAATAGGAAATGCTTTTTATAATTTTATTTATTTTCCTACTATTTGCTAATAATAACAAATAATAATAACAAATAATTCAAAATACATACATGTGTTTTTTTTTTTTAGATTATGTTATGTCTGCTCTTTAGACTTCTCTAAATATGTCTCACACAGTGACGAGTGTGAATCTGACCTTTGTCTAAAAAAGAATGCATTTGCTTTGCTCCACTTTTCCCCGACAGTGTTTATCATGGTTAAATTAGCCTGTCGCTTTCAAAAAAACACACTTGTCTTTGTAGATGGCCTGTGTTTTTAGGCAACCTAGAACCAAATTCTAGATAACACACATTCAAATTAGATGAAAAAAGGAGAAAAAAAATGAATGAGTCAAGTGTTAAAATTCCATGGAGGATCTCGCTGCTCTAAATATATCCCTCTTATTCCATTACCTGAAGCACAGCATTTATGTTTTGGCATCTCCTAAAAAAATGCCTGTGGTTCTTTGCTTGAAATGCATATCTGGGGGGTGAATGTGATGACAATATGTTTCAAATAGTGTGGAGGGCATATTTATTCTGTATTCCTCGAGAGAACAAAACAAAAAAAATAGGGAGGAGAGCGAGGCATTCAATAAGGCCTTGGGTGCCGTAGATGACATACTTTGATAGGTGTGCTCCTGGACACATCTTGTTAACACCGGGCCAGATGCAAGCAAAAGAATATATCGTCTGGATTGTGTGTGTGTATAGTACATGTGGCCAGATATATCCTGTGCATATGCATGTGTGTGCAAGCTTCTTTGTGCGTGTGTTCCTTCAGGACAGGGCATATGAGGCATATAAGAGGGAGAGTGAGGAGTCAAGGAGCCAGGCACTCGCACAGCACAACATAATGTAACAACAAGCCACACAGGCCTGACTGGTTGGTTCACCCCGCTGTAGCTTGCAATACGCCCCCAGGCTGACCCAACCCTACTATCTGTAAGCTTCTGCTTCAGGCATCAGGTTTCAAAAGATGAAACCTCCAACACAATGTCACCAAGCCACAGGGCCTGAAAGCCTTATGAGGTAAACACATTCATATAAAATATATGCAATAAGCTCTCAGTAGCTAAATCCTACCTGCCACTTTAAGCGAACAGCGTGGTGTGTTGGTTACAAAAGAGAGTGGCTGGAGGTAATTGGATGAAGAGGTCAAAGGTCATGAGTCGGAGGTGGTTAAATTCAGGTTAGACCTCATGCTTGATTGTTGCAAGTGTTTCTACTGGGTGGGGGGAAACGTGTGTTACATTATATGACAGGGATGTGGAGCATTTAATTTGCCAGCTACGACTCAGTAATATACAGTACATCATACAGTACTTATAACCGGAAGCAGAGAACACAGCTTCTCATAGATTTAGAGATCTAATTTAACCAAAGACTGTGACTAAAAAAACTTTCACATTATTTTATTTAGTCCATCATGATCTTGTAAAAATTCAACCACATTGCTTTTCTGCAATCACCTCCTAAAGCAATATTGCCCATTGCCTCATACATTGCTCAGATAATATACCTGTCTCACATCCACGATATTGAAAAAAAAAAGAGTTGTCTTGTGTCGTTCTCTTTCCATCTGTTTTTTATCTTGCTTTATACCCCTGTCCTTTTCCTTGAAAGGCTTTTAAAGGAGCATAGTGATTACTGAGAGAGTGGCAGACAGCCAAGGACAGTGGACCTGGGGGGTAGACGGCATTAGCCGGGAATTAGACACACTCACGCTCAGACTGGCACACTGGCCATCACTACTGCTATATTGGCCCCTTGGTTAGTCTACAGTGTGTGTGTGTGTGTGAGAGAGAGAGAGAGAGAGTGAGATCTAGTATATGCTGCCAGTTGCCAGTGGTGTTTGAGTGTTCCCAGTATCTGGCCAGTCTCAACGAGCACAACCATTGCAGCATCAAAACCTTAGCATCAGGCTATGATGCAGCTTTCCACCTGGGTGAAGAGATGTTTTTTTGACATTAGCAGATATACACATGTGCACCTGAACAGGACAGACAAGTGCAATTAAGCCAGGAGCTGCTTGCGTGGTTTTCCTTGTTTCATCGTGATACAGGGACTTGTCAAAAGCTCTCCAGATTTGATCTATGTCTTCTAATATCTGGTTATTGGAATGCAAAAAGTCACTACTCACTTTACACACCTCATGCTTGAGCTTCATCTAATCTTATGTCATGCAGGTTATACTTTAACTTGCTCAGGTGTCAAAATAAATCACTCATCCTTAAAGTAATTTGACCATTTTCAAATTTTTTTGCAGACATGTCTTGATAATATATGACTCTATACCTTACTAGTAATTAACTTGAGTCTAAAAATGCAGTGAGAACACTGAGATACACATATAGGATGTATGTAAATCTCTATCAGCTATTTCTGAGCATATAAGCTATGTTCCCTTTATGCAGGATCACACTATAGCGACTGCATGATGTAAAATACACTCATCTTTTTTAACAGATGTTTGTAGTGTTTAATTTATATTTCCACTGGCTCATAATCTGCTTTTAAAAGCTAGACCTCAGCTCCCCCCATTTCTCCTCCCTGTCTTTTCTCCCTCCTTCCCTCCCTCCGTTTAGCATACAGTGCGAGTGAAACAGTGTGGAAACTGTTGTCCTACCTGATAATGGATTTGGTGGCCCCCTGCAGGCATGCACCATTGGCAGATACTGAATACCACTGTGAGATCAATGGGAGAACGGGAGGACAGAAAAAGAGGGAGTTATGGAGGGAGGGAGAGAGAGAAGATGAAGAAGGGATGGGCGGATAAAAACAGAAATCCCGTGGCTTCTCCTGTTTGTGAGCGGGGTAGGGTAAAGCCGCCGCCGTAATCTGTTGTCAGGACACAAGGCCGCTGTAATGTCTTCCATCAGCAAGTGGATTATGTGCAGGGGAATTGTAATTTACACCAGCTTTACTTTTATGTGTCGCTCGGCTTAAAAGTTAATAGCATTTAGCTCAACAATGGCAGAGCCACATCGAACCCGGTCTGCAGCGTACCAATCTACAAGTGAGGTGCCATTGAAGAGCCGTTGTCCCGAACCCCAGACAATAGGGTGTTCCCACTGAGCTAATTAGCTGACGCCTGCCTATCTCCACGCCACACATGTCCATTGTTGCTGTCACTGCACGAATCTCTGTCCCACTGTATCTGCGCAGGCTATTGTCTGCTCAGGTTCTCTTCAATAATCCTATGTAACGCCTGCGTGTTTTGTCTTCAGCTTGCTAGATCTGAGTCCTGGAGTGACATGACCAGACATGGCTTTATGGACGACATTTGATTTCCTTCGTTTTGCCTTTTGTCTCAGAGGAATTATAGGCCTTAAGAGGTAAAGCCTCATGTTCACAACTTCAAGTTATTGAAAATAACCTTCAAGGAATATGCAGAATTACGCTTTGAAATAAGACTAAGAAAAGACTGCGGCACATCTTACAGCCACGTCTGGAAGATTATTTAAAAAACACACTAGGAAACCACGTTATGATTTGAAACAGTGAGCTATATATACAAAGTGTTTCGATTTGACCCAGACAAGATGTAGGTCACCCTCTTAAAAATAGCAACTATTTGAAGGGCAAGGCTGTTATTTTGAACATCCAATACATTGTGTCAGAGTGTTGGCTGGGAAAAATTAGTCATGAGATTGTTAAAACACAGTAGTTTCCAGGATGCTGGGGTTGACCTCCCGAGTTGCATTCCAAAAACACCCCTTAGAGTAGCGAGCTGGGGAAAGAAAGAGAGTCAAGAGAGGGAAAGTCAAGCCTACCTCAGATATTTTCCCAAGCCATGTTGCCCTTGGGGAAGGCAGGTGTGATGTTGCGAGGTGTCCTCTGTTCTCTCCGGGAGCAGTTGAGAGGTGGGTGTGGGAAATTAGGGATGGGACGGGGGTGGGAGCAGGGTGGGTTTAGATGTACAGATAATCTGATAGCATGAGTTATGCATTTGGGAGGGTGTGTGAAACCAGCTGCTTTTAGCCATCTACAATGCTGTGCCAACACAGGTGACAGACAAACCCTGTCAATCACTATGAAAGTTAATAGCTTCCTGCAGTTTTATTGCCAGAAATACTTCATACTGGTCTTGCCCGCCAGAGGACCTCTTCACATGCCAGCCAGGTGCTTACCAATAGTAGGTTTTGGATAGGGTGCTCCTGAGCCCTAATAGTGACATTAGCTACACACAGAGGGCAACTTAGCTACCCAGTTCTAATAAAGCACAGCTTAAGCTCCTCAAAAGGAATTACAGGGACATATTACAGAAACTTTATTTTTGAATAGGCGGTGCTACAACACAATGCAATGTTGTAATGGAGGTAGTTGAGGTGGATGGTGGCTGTACAAAGCACAGGGCAGTGATGCAGGAGACCAAGGAACAAAGCAATTTGGCCAAGGTGAAGGAAATATCTTTGTATCAGTTAAATGTTAATGAAGTAATGGAATGTCAAATCTTATGCTTCAAGTCGCTGTGGACATTTTCCTAACCATAACCAAGTGCTACCAAGTCTTTTAATGATAATCAAATATGCTGAACATTTGACCGTGCAGTTTCAACATTTTGTGACTTACTTGATATGGTCATTAAAATATTCTCATTATGTTCACACAAACATAAGCATACGGTCATTAGTGTTTGTTAAAGCGTGTTTTCTAAATTAGTCTTAATTAGAGGCAGGGTTGCCCAATCATACCTTTAGATTATCAAGTGGAATCTGTTTATTTAAAATCACTGGTGCACCAATAACAAAACAGTTGGAATTGGTCTTGATTATTTTAGCTTAATTCAACATGGAGACCTAAAGGGAGTGCCAGTCCTACAATTATGTGATGAAAAAAAAAACATGCAGAAGTCAACTCAATACAAGGAAAACACCAGCTTTTGGATTTTTAAACTTGCTAGTAAGCATTGTAATGCATTGTGTTTGCAGCATGCTAAAATGTACCATGCAGCTGGTGTATGTCTGGAAGTTGCCTGCTGTATATGTGCACAGGTAAAGGCTCTAGCGGCCCTATTAGCTTCAGTCCCCCCACCTGCCACACCCAGAGCCTAATATACTCTAAAGGTATATGAGGCGAATAAGTGCAGTCTTGAATAAGTAAAACTCCATTTCAGCACTCTGCTCTATTATTAATACCGAGCAGGCTGATCTTTGATTAAGCTACTCAAGTGTTCTTCCTGTGTGGGATTTTGATTAAGACTGAGCTGTGTCTTAGAGCAGGAGAAAATGGCGGCTCTTTCCTCTCTATCCAACTTGTTCTCTCTGTCTGCATTCGCCCCTCTACATTCTCATATTCCCCAGATCACTCGTTCTCATATAGCCATCTCCCTGTCTTCCTCAGTCGCTCCACCTCAGATGCACTGACGATGAATCAAACAGATCTCACGTACATTACGCAAGGCACAGCCATTCATCATTTGTCACCTGTCACATTATCGACTGTGAGTTACCCAGCATTCTTTTTCAGATGCTGTTAATAAGAGTCACTTAAACAGAGAGCCATAAACTGCAATAATTCCACATATGCCTTCGCACATTAGTCATCCCTGTAGATTTGGAACCTTTAAAAGTATATGCACTCATAATCAGATGCTGTCATCAACTTCCACTCAATTTGTCATTTCTAGCTGGTATGCATTTTAATTGTAAAGTGACAGGTGAATGGACAGTATTGCATAACCAAACTTGTGTAGCATGTTTCACGTCTTTCACATTCAGACAGAGAAATGTGATTATTATGTAGCATGTTTCACGTCTTCCACATTCAGATAGAGAAATGTCCAGTGATGCTTAGTGCATGCCAGGATCACTGAACTAAAGTCACTCGCTTGTCTTATGCAATGTTTTCCAGGGCCTGTGCAAAGTCTATACTTTCAAAGAAGCTGCAATTTTTTTTTCAAAGTATAATGATCCATTGTCAAACAATGTCTTTAACTGGAAAACTGAAAGACAAACGGTTCGGTTTGTGAGCAGGCAGGCTGAAGACAGATTGTCACAGAGATAAGGTCAAACTTACACAGTATATGCAGCATGTGCCTGAGGAGGAACTGTGTAATTAACATTGCATGTCTTATCTGTATTTGCTTTAGCAGGAAGGTGAAAACTCAAACAGCATGCTACTTTGATTATAGCAGCGGATGAAGATGATGGTTGTTAGTTAGAATCTCTAAGTCTGCACAGAAACATAAGCTGTGAGGAAATAACTGAACAATGCTCACCCCTCCCTCTGCACAAAGTCACAGCTATGCGTGGCCAACACCAGAATACGGGGCACTGCTGAGAAAAGAGAAAATAAACTTGGTAAATCTTCCCTGGATAATTAAAAATAAAAACAGTTTTATCTAAGCATCCACCCAGAATAGTAGAAGATCTTTAGATGGTGGTACAGAGGACGAGGAAAACACTTCTATGTGCATGTTTCTCATATTTGTGCTTATAAAGCAACAAAACAATGTTTTTCCTACGAGCAACCGTCTTTTCTTCAGCTGCAATGCCAAGGTCTCTTGACGTTCATCTTCGCATCTGTCGTTAATTTGAACGGCCTGTTTGTCGCACAGAGCCACCAGATCAATCCCCTCTCATGCATTACATGTGATGCACTTTGCACGCACACACACACACACACACAAACATACACGCATGATACAGGAGCTCAACTGGGGAGAGATGTCAGTTGTCTTCCAAAGTCTTTTTCTTTTTCCTCGAGGTGCTTTGAACAACATCTCAGCATGCTTCTGCTCTCCCTCTATCCTCTCGCACCCCGTTTTCCTATGATCCTTTTATGAACACCTCCTCATGCAAAGCTTCCTTCTCCACTTGGGGCTACTTCTGTTCCATTATGCATGGTGGCGGGATTAAAACTGTAGACACGATGGCTTCCCCCCTTCCAGTGTCACGTGTAGGCACCGGGCGGCCAATGGCGTGCGAGCGTGACACGCAACAGGGCGCCCCGCTTGGCCACCCACACATCTAGGGGAGTGGGGAGTATGTGTGAGGAGCACAGTATCAAACGGGGAACATCTGTGGCCACTGGGCTGTGGAGACCGGGGACAATGGTGGCCCCTGGGGGCAGCCGCAGAGCCCTGGCCTGTGCTGCAAAGGCTAGACACAGGCTAGGGAGCCAACCATGCACACACATGAACACACACACACACACACACCAAGGGGTGGGAACCCATGCACACACACACATCCCATTTCAGCAGGAGGCAAACCAGGCTGGTGCAAACTCGAGACTGAAACACACGCAGTGGGCCCGCTTGTGGCAAGTTTTTGGATAATCTGCCAAAAAAAGGAAAGATGGGACAAATTGTTACTTTTAACTGGCAAAACTAATGAAAAATATGCCACTCTGTTTTCTTTGTTAAATACCATTTGAAATTACCCATCAGATAGTGAAGAAAAAGGAGGGACAGCTTACATGACTTTAGACTTAGGCTCAGTATCCAGCTGGGGGGAATTCATGATAAGACATCGGCCATCCGCTCCACCTCCACTTTTCACATCACTCCCCTGTATTTACTACTTGAGGCATAACCACCATTATTATTATTTTAAACAGCCATGCGATTCCATTTAATGTTTCTCCTGTCCTATCCTAATTCTATGTAGAGAGAAGAACTGAGTCACTCATTGCTACGCTACAGTAGGAGCAGAGAGGTAAGTGATTCTCTATAAGCTCCCCGCAGAGACACATCAGTGCCGTTTATTCCTACAAGCAGAGATGATAACGTGCGCACACACATATTAATGCTGTGACACACACACACACACAAACAGTCACACACCATTTGAATAACATATTCCACAGCTGCTGCAGCTCTCAATGGCCTCCCATGTGGCTTTTGTGTGTTGACATGTGTGAAAAGTGTGGGCATGGAAACAGACACAGATGCACATGGACACAGACACACACGCTAATGCACACACATAGCAGATCTCCTTACAGTCTACGCTGTGATGTCACCTTGTAGAAAAAGCCTGCTCCACCTTGTCATGTTGTGGTATCCCATGTCTGCAATCAAATGCCCACTGACATGAAATATGACGTGGGAGCATGTGTGTGTGTGTGTGTGTGTGTGGACCCAGGTGCGTAGACCTCCCATTAGGGATCTGTAGGCGGGTGGCGCTCCATCTCACTCCACCAGGTCCCCAGTGTGTATACAGACAAGTACACACACCTGCGTAGCGCAAGCCATAGCTGGAGTTGTGCCACGAGTAACAATGTAGTGCTTTACATAGTGAGTTACATGGAAACGGTATATTGTTAAAACTTTAAGTAGTTGAGGAAAAAAAATGTTTGATTTTCCCCTTTGATGCATCAGAAAACACTTTCAATGGATTACCAGTGTTATTTAGAGTTATTTAAAAAATCCCGACACAAGGTTGCAGGCAGTTTTTCTTGAAGTCTATCATTCAATAGCAAACGCAGGATATGCAGCCTGTAAAATGATTATCTCCGAATGTGTCAACTGAAGACATTTGTGCTATCACTCATTTTGCAAGAGTTGATGTCACCCTTTTCAGATTGTCAGAACCTTACTTTGAGATATCCAGCATTGCAGTTTCACCGTCAGATTAACTTGTAATTCACCTCTGTGCGTTTCCTCCCTTTTCTCACGCTTTAAAATGAGTGAATCTAACCACTCGGAGCCGTGTGTTATTATTAGCCATATACCACCACAGTTTGACAGGGTGATTCATTTCACTTGGAGACAACAATTCTGGCTGCAAGTGATTTATTTGCGCATCCTGTTTGAGTTTTAGATTTCACACACCATCTTTAATTACACAGACACACACACACACAAACACACACATAATCAGAGATGCACAAATACATTTAGCTACACACACACACACACACACACCC
Source organism: Scortum barcoo (assembly GCA_023238725.1). Lineage (NCBI taxonomy): Eukaryota > Metazoa > Chordata > Actinopteri > Centrarchiformes > Terapontidae > Scortum > Scortum barcoo. The sequence goes on from CM041551.1 coordinate 8,129,714, forward strand.
CTTTCACACACAGCACAGTCATTTAGAGGCTTTTTGACAGGTGAGTCCTTCCTGTATCAACTAGCCTCCGGATAGGAATAATCAGCAAGATAACTGTGGGAAGGTAACCACAATGACAGATACGAAGAAGCTTGCTGGTCAGAAAAGAAAAAAAAAGTCTCAAAGTCAATCAGGAGAGGATAACTTGGAGCTATACGATAGGTCGACACAGGATATTTGATGTTGTGTCAGTGTTAGTTTTCAATTCATGAATGATGGATTTGCTAAATTGACAGCTGTGTAAAGTGTTCACATGAGTAACACTTTGACTGAAACTGTACACAGAGTATCACAAAACCACAACTGTGTTTTGAAGAATGCACCAAAGTGGAGACCTGGTGTTTATTGAACCTGCTAAAATGCAAATGTTCCTGGTTGAGTTCCCTCTTTAGTTCGATAAAGTTGCGCTTACGTTTCAGTTCCCTTTACTTTTTGTGTAAGGAAATATGAACTCTAATAGTACTGAAGCTATTGTGCACATTTTTCAGTTTCTCAAAAGAGAGGGCCTAAGAGGGTTTCAGGCCTCGAGGTCGGTGTTTCACATGGCAGCAGTTGACTGACATCTGAACTTTGACACAAGACAAGTTTTTTTTTTCAACAAGCCCACAAACTCTAACTTTAGTTTTATACAGTTGAAATTTAAGAAAGCTGTCCTTTTAGAGAATTTGATATCTTGGAGGACCAGTTGTACAGTTAAATTTACACTTAAGACAAGTTATAGGCTAACTAGCTTGCACACACAAATGTGATTATAGTGTAATGTGTTATTTCAACACCTGCTGGGTCACTGGCAGCTCTTGCAAACTCAGTGTTGAACCACTTCCACATTATACAAATAAGGGGGTCTAAATACAGTAAGCTGTCACCCACAGGTCCAGCTGTGGTGACGGCAGACGACCGTCCATACTCTGTGATTCAAATGAAGTCAAGTGAGGTAACATAAACAAATGTGGGGAGAGATGGAATCGCAGATGGTACAATGCATAGCTAACAGCTCCCCATAAAAAAAATATGATAAGATGCAGATTTCTTAGCAAAAAATTAATTTGAATTTCAGTTTGTCTGAAAAAAATGTGACAAGATTCCATCATTTAGCAGCAACTTGTGCCAAGTTACCAAAGAATGAACAAACCAAATCAAAAAGAAAATCATTAGCAAAACACTTTTAAGACATTTAAGCTCGTAATGCATGGTTACATTTTGAATATAATTTGCTTTAAAGCACAAAATAGGCAAAATTTATGGCACAGACCTGAAAGAGGGCACTATGCCTCTAAATTAAATAGGAATAAAGTTTTCAAAAATTCTTGTCAGCTATGTGATGGTGTTAGTGAAACACTGATGGAAAAATCGCTGTATAATTTATTAAGTCATACACATCAAGGAGGGAAATATGGAGCCCCCGAGGAAAGTTTGCTGCCTCCACACAGTAAATAACACACTGCATGTGGACGAGAAGTGCCATTCATTTAACCGAGGCCTACAACTGATTGACATTTGACCAATGCCATGTCTCTTTTGCCTTCTCCACACATTAATCCCACTTCCTTGAACAAAATGCAATTCTGATCTGTTCATTTATGCTGTCATTCACTGTGCACCACCAATAGTTCATAGATTTGAAAAATACCAACGACAAAATGTCATTTTTGCTGCTTTTTCCTTGACATCCCGTAATACACACCTCACCTGGAGAGTGACAGAGTGTGATGGATCGACTCGCAGACGCACACGCATACAAACATTTACACACACGGAGGAAAGACGCTACAGGAAAGACAAGGAGAGAGGGCAAAAGGGTGTAAATGTAGAGAGAAAGAGGGAGGAAGGAGGAGGAGAAAGGGAGGTATAGAAAGAGAGAGATTTGAGTGAGAGGGGTTTGATATTTCTGTGGCCGTACACTTGTAAGCTTAAGCAGTTTCTTCCCTCCGAGGGACAGGGTCCGTTAAGTAGCTCTCCAGTGCCTACAGTTTAGAAAAGGACCGAGGCAATACTGGACTAATTTAATCAAAGGTTACAGGCCCAGCATAGAAACACAATATTATGGCGATTGTACAGGAACAGGAAGGTGGGGGGATATGTCATTTCACCAGGCAAGGCTTAGGCCCGCTACTTTATCTCAACAGTATGAAGGCTAAGTCCCCCAACAGTCTCCAACTGCTGGCACTAACGCACATTTCCATTTCCATTTTAGCTAGCGGGCCGGCTAGAGAGGTTGATATCGTATGACTGGCTGGCCAAGATGTGTGACTGACTGCCATGGCTTTAAGAAAAGGCAAGGTTGTATCTCTTTATAAACTCTATTTAAGCTTCTATTCAAAGTTTTTTAGAATTTAAATAGTGCTCCAGTTCACTATAACAAGAAGTCTTAATGCTCAATTAATAAGGGATATATGTGCATATATGTTAAAGATATAAAAAGTTTGTTATATTCTCAGCTCACAATGTTTTAAAAATGTAGGTTTACAGCTTCAAATGCCTTAAAGCATTCAGCATGTACACACTGTATTCTAAATAGCTGACATGTTTTTGTTGATTGGGAGACCCTTCATGGTTACTTTGGGATTCCAGAGTGTGTCTTTAGAAGCTGTGTGAATACTGGCAGCATTCAGACAGATTGTAATCTGTTTAGCCCAGCCCACTGGTCATGTCACCGTATAATAAACTGTCATAAGTGTCAGTATTCTTCACCCCTAGGGACGTACCATGTGAGTGTGTGTGTGTGTGACCATGACCGCATTTGTGCCTGTCTGCATGCACTAGGGAGAGGTTTCATAGGTGTGTTTGTGCCAAACTGCATCACACACACAGCTGAAAAAAGATGCAGACTAGACTGGATTACCAAGATACAGTTTGAATATGCATTGCCTGCAGACCACACATTCAGATATGATATCCCCAACTTGATTACAACAATCATTTATCCAAAGCTTTGCTTACAGCATCAAATGCTAAACAGATCAACATTAATTCAAATCCCATGAGAACAAACCCAGCCTGATAACTCCCATTCACATGCTCATGGACAGCTGCCCACCGCTCACTCGAGTGACTTTTGTTTTGTACTACAGCCAGTGTGGGATCCATAGGCAGAATTAACACAATTGGTCTATTATGAGATTAGGGCTAATGCACACTCCATCCCAGCACACACACCGAGCCATAAATACCTCTCGATTAAAAGCCAACATGATTTGTCCCTAATCATTCTGCATGCGGGGAATGTAACTGAATAGTAAACAAATGAGGTATATTTAGGCTGCGTTTCGTCATTTCAGCCATGCACCAAATGGTTTGGCTGTTCTGGGCAGCCGTGGAGACAGACAGGGGGAGTGAAAGAGATTATTCTGCCTGTATGCATGTGTGCAGTAGAGTGTCCACACAAAGTGGTTTGGTCTAAAGGGAAGACAAAAATAGGCAGTATATAGTAAATTCTTTTTATGGATGTGAATAGTGCTTCAAATGCACTGTAGAATATATTACAACTAGCTAACCAATAGATAGCTGAGATGTGAACGACCAGTGCCATGGCCTTGCTTGATGGTGATGTGGGGATTGGTTGGGGGTGGAGGTTGGGGGGTGGCTGGTGTCAGGGCTTGAGCCTATCAAAAAGAAATCAGCTCGCTGGGTGCAGAAAGGCACATCTCGTCGGCTTTCACGGACCAAGATTGCTTTCACCTGCATCCCCGGGGCGACACGCAAAACACAGGCCTCAGCCGGCCTGCCAGTCACACTCATGCATGGACACACACACATGTACATATGTACACAGAAACACACACACACACATTCTCTCTATCTTTCATGCCTGACTACAATAGAATCATATTAACTCGCTCCATGCATTCCCAAACATACAGCATTACGTGGGAACGTTGGACGGTGCAGAAAATCACAATTATAAGCGCATACATTTAAAGTGCCTTTGTTCCTGTTCCTGCTTGCTATTGTGAGTGTGTGTATGTGTGTATGAGTGTGTTTGTCAGCCTGTGTATGTGCCAGTCGCTTGTGTGCATGTGCAGGAACATGCATGTGCATACGATTGTGTGTGCGAATGTGTCTGATAGCTAGTCTGAAATAGTCTGAAAGCTGCATTCAGTTGATCTTCCAGGAGGTGGAAAAATGATGTCAAAAAGGCAAATCTGTATTTACCGGCAGACAGGTATCCTTGACTTGACAGCTATACAGTCATTATCTGCCTGTCATGTGTCGCCTGGGGCCACCCTGCCTTCTCCCAAAGCCCACGGTTCCCATGCATCAGACGCAGCCCTATTAGCTTACCTGTTTCCAATTCAAAGGCCATCGCCAACCAAAAAGACGCCAGAAGGACAAAACAAGGTGTCATATTTATGAATGTGTCAGCACGGGCCCTCCTGAAACCCAGAGCGCACCTTGAGCAATGAGCCTGACAACTCAACAGGGGCCTTTTCCAGTCAAGAGAAATGATACCTTCAAAAACCACTGGCGGGATGAAACCAGAATCAGTGCAGCAGCGGTGGCGACACAAGGGGGAAAAGCGCTCATAAATCGCCTTGGTATTCTTCAACCCCAATTAGAGGAAACTCAACCTGTTACATCGAATAGAAGAGAGTGAATATCAAATGCTGGATAATGACTGGATGAGTTATAGAAGTCGAGCAGGAGACAAGAGGTGGAGGAGGGAGGGGGGTTGTGACGGTGATGATTACCTCAGCGTTGACTGTTCAGGTATGTTTTCAGGTGTGTGTGTGTGTGTGCGTGCTGGGAAGTTGAAATCAACTCAACTCTTGAGCATATCCAGGTGCAAACCCTGATCTCTGCATCTGCATTGTGAGTAAATGGTTGGGTAATTGCAGCCAATTAACTTATCCGATTGCAGATAAGAGCGCCGTGTTCTGCCAAGGACTCATAATTAGACAATGCAATAGTGCACAATTTTCACTGTTGATAGGTTCCCATTACCTGCTAATTCAAAACTACAACTCTAGTAATATTGACACATGGGTGGGGTGTAACAGTCTGTGTCTGTGTGTGTGTCTAATACACAGAATCCTCATTTGTAAAGGGGCTAGGGGGACACCAGTCCAGTCTTTTCTTGTGTGTTTGGCTTTTTGAGACATATGGTGCCAAAACTCCTTCCAGCTATGACTCCCTACACATTTGGATTGTGTCCTACATAATGACCCCTAACATTTCCTAGTCTGCCCGAGTGTCCGGTGGACTTTGGCTGGAGGAAGAAAGAAGACACACCAGGGAGGGGCAAGCAGCTGAGAATTTGTCACTGTCAAATTGATGGGCCAGAGACACGTCCACACACCAGTAGGGATGCAGCGATCCAGCTCTCTCTCTCCTGGTACACCTCCACTTGTGGTACCTGCTGATAGTAAAGCCAATAGCCGAAACCAGTTCGTGGTTGTGCAGACCTCACTGTGTGGAACTTCTTCTTAATCATTTTCATTCTCATGTCAGGGATTACTGTAGCACTGTAGCACTAAAAAGTGAGTTTTTGAGCCCCAGTGACAGGATGAATGTAATTTCCAGGAGATTAATTGGAAAGAAATTCAAATTGTGGTTTAAACACAGTATTCTACATTAATCAGTATCAGCATCAATACCTTTGGCTAAAATGACCGAATCAGATTGTGGAAGGGACACAAGGGGGGTGAAAAAAAAATAATCATTTTGAAAGCAAATAGTGAGCAGTGCACAGAAAAATGACCCTCTACCTGCAAACATTTGTGGTTGAAATACAATGCAACCTGCATGCTAAAATGTTCAACATTCACTGAATTTCACATGACATTCAAAAACAACATCCTGTTTTGTTGTGGATGTGATTTCCTAGTCACAAATAGGACTTCACACAAATAATCAATAGTCTTACAAAATTACATATTTAATGCATTTTTCTTCCTCTGCTTCTTGTAGTTTATTGCATGGGCTATTTTAAAGCAAAATGCCCTATGTCAGTAAATTCCTAACCGTAATTTAATGTTAAACTCCACAAAATACACAAACTATCTTGTACTTTCTTCCTTTAGATAGGGTCAGACACCTCTGGGGCCCACATTTCCTGCAACCATGTATATTTGGCTTGAAGAGTTCTTTATCATAAACTATAGATGAGAAGGCCTACAACATTAATCTTTTTTTTTTTTTTTCTCTTTCCTGAAGTTCTCTGCTGGCTCCATCTGCCATCCTGAGAGCCAAAAGCATTACAGCCAGATCAATACAAACTAGCAACTCAGAATTTATATCATCAGCAGTGCCATTGATCTTTATCAGCAGTTAAAAGTTTCTGGGGCAAAAATAGGGCAGCTATTTCTCGTTGCTTCTTCCATTTCTTTGAGTGAAGCAAGCAATGCACAGATATTTAATGGCCACGGAGAAGCAGAAACATTCTACATCACAGTGTTTCATTGGGTAACAAAACTTTATTTTATCTGCCCACATGTTGCTCTGTGTAAAATAAAGAATATTGTTGCTTTTGAAAGACATGTGGGTCATTTGCTTGTCTTAGTAGCTGGAGCATTGAGCTTAGATACTCTGTGTCCTTATGGGTTTTTTTCACTGTAAGATGCACTGGCCATTTGAATTTTCGGTGTATCTTTTTGCAAATGTGTTATGTTGAAAATTAGAGTTTGTGGCATCTTCATTATTTCACAAATGCAAATGCACACTTCATATAGGTAGATATGTAAATTGCAGTATGATCTTTCATGTATAGCTGTATAGTTCTTGCAAAAAGTCAAACATGGACACTTTTAAAATGCAGTTTGAATGCAAATGCAGCTATTTTGGGATTCCCACATATCAAGCTGTAATATCTGACAGCTCCTCAGACAGCCCAAAAAATGGCCCAGTACTCTTAGTCATCCCTGTAACAGAACATTTTTAGTTTAGCAAGATTCATAATTGGCTGCTCAGTTTCATTTAACAGAATCTGAGGATATATTTATATATATTTACTTGCTACATAAGTAGAATGCTACCACTAGCAGCATATATGTGTATGGCACTGCGTCCCTAAAGAGAGGCCTGCATATGTGCATAAATGTACACTTGAGTTCAGCTCTGTTCACCCTTTTATTGGCATGAAATGTAAAACTATTTGTTTCCAAAGAAAACCACAGGCCACACTCGCTCTCTTTCCATCTCCCTCTCTCAGTCGTGGGAGAATGACAGGTGTCCCGGTCCAGTACTGTGGCCTCTCTGGAAGACAAAGCAGCTGGTTAGGACCTCAGGCAATGTGTGTGTGTGTGTGTGTGTGTGTGTGACAGAGAGAGAGAGAGAGAGAGAGAGAGAGAGAGAGAGATAGAAAGAGACATAGAGGCTGCTTTTTTTTACAATAAGATATAGGAGGATTCTATTTTAGTATAATTACAAGAGTTTAAATCCTGCACAACTCAGCTGCTGTATGTCATGACTTGGTGGTAGTGACAGCAGCACAAAACTGCAAATCTGAGGACGAAGGTGGGTGTGGTCCAATGATTGTTGATCTGTCCCGTCATAAACATATGGCTCACTGATTGGGTTGGATAAATATGAGGCTATGAAACTATGACAGGGGCTGGTTTTGGATTAGCAGTTGGACGTAGATTATTCTGTTGGGCCTTCGATTGCTTTGAGCCTGGGGATCCCTTTTTATGACCAATATATTCCAGAATATCCAGTATGTGTTATAGAATTTGACACTTGGCTAGCAAATTAGCTTATATATTGCAATATATATATATATAGATGAAATTTGTGCAAAATATATCTACATTGTATTCACATGTCCACACAACTCTCAGTGGTGTGCAGTACTGGACGTTAGACTCAATCTGTGCATTTGCGTATTTCCATTGGCTTAGTGTGCCATTAAATTCACAGTGTACTATATAGGGCCACATAAATTAAGGGGGGAAAGGATCTCTATGAGTCCAGTGTTGTAACTATTGCTAGCATTGCCTAATTAAAACCAAAGGGTATTTTTAGCCTCAAGCTAATGATCAAGTTTGTGGCCCAAAGCAATCTGTTCATGTTAATGTAAAAAATAGACCAAGAAAGGATGCTAATTTCTTCATCCATTAATATATAAAATGGACTGACATGACCAAAACGTCTTTTCACACAGTTATGCTACCATGGGAATCATGGGAGTCTGGGATCTCCTCACATGACTCTGCTTAATACAGTGGTGTAACTGATTGAATTCCATATGTGTCTTCTTCATTGATTTCCTCATGAAAGGCTTCACATTAAGTAATTCAAACTGATTAGTAAAATGATAAATTTAATACTCTTGTTGCCACGTATCCATGAATTTCATGTCCTTGCTACAGCTGCACGATGTCTGGAAATTAAATGTTGGTCTAATGCATTGGTTTATATCATAATCAATATTCATAACAGGAATAATCACACCACATCAGGAGCTGCAGAGATTTTCTGCTAAAGTCGCTCTGACATTGTTTGATTCTTAAGGTTGAGTTATGGAGGACGTTACAGTACATTGACATATGATGACTAAAACAAAATGCCTCTGAAGTTCAGGGATTTGTGCCTCCTGGTAGGGTTCTTGTGTGAGTAACTCTTCTGTCACCAGTGATGAAGGCTGCTGCTTTAGGCCAAGTCCTTTAGAACAAACAAATGTCATTCATTAAGTCATATTTATCTGTCTGTCTGCCTCGCAGCTTGTCTGTCTATCTGCTCATACTGCTGCCTTTATGGCGGTGTACCTGCCCATAAATAGATGGACAGATAGACAGATAGATAGCTGACTCCACACAGGGTAAAGGGGAGACACCAGCCTGTCACTCTGACAGCTCAGATCTCCATGCAATCCCACTCTAGTAACAGATGCAGATTTTCCCAGGCCCATGTGTCAATATAGGCACACACACACACACACACACAAAGATACGCACACACTCATGGCTGCCTCAATGGGGACAGCCGCTCAACTGTTCTGGAACAGAACACATCACACGCTCTCCGCTCGCTGTCATTTCGACGGTGGTCCCAACAGCAGTCCCTCCCCAGACTTGTCAACCAGCCAGCCAGCCAGTCGCTGATCAACTACCTCCTGCTACCCACAGTGCTGAGGGTGCACAGAGGATCCCAGTCTCCTAACATGCTCGACAATATAATCATCATTTGACTGTTTTCATTTTTTGTATTATTGTTCAGGGCCCCAAATGGCTGTGGGTTCACGCAGTGTCAATTGCTTTGTGGTTGTTTGATTAAATACAAATTTGCATGGGAATACGTAGCACTTAAGCACAATACAAACATAAGTGTATAATTATTATGAGCTATGATAACAGTGTTGTATGTTGAAGAAAAAAAATCCATCTGTTTTCAATCTCAGTTTAGTTTTTTCTGCCATCATGTACAAAAGTTAGTATGACACTCTACTAACCAACGTCATTGTGGAGGTATTAGATATATTATAGGGAATAGATGCCATGTGGCCATATTTGTGTACATATTTTATGTTGTTTTTTTTTTTTAGATCTACAGTAAAAACATAATATTCAGCATCACATCAATTGAAGAAAATACATAAAGTCAACTTTCTTAAAGGATAAAAGAAGACAATATGGCCAATAGCTTGAACGGGGACTGGTAATTGGGGCAAATTCAACATGAATAGTCCATTCAGCTATACAGAGCAAAATGCTTTAAATGAACAAAAACAACAACATCACTTGTTACAACTTTAATATTGCCCAGGAAAAGAGCATGTGTAACATTTCCTGCATATGCTTTCTGACAGTCATGCCTTTGATGTGTTATAGAGGATATTTTTTCACTTAGTATCCATGTGTCTGCTATAATTGTGTCAGATTCTCCACGAAATAAACAGAGAAAATAAGTTTGTATTTAGCTGTTTGGAGTTGGCAGCTTAGAAAAACAAGGAACAGAGCTAGTAATGACCCTTTACAGCACCATTTGTGTCTATGTGTGTGTGTGTGTGTGTGTGTGACTATGTTAGTGCAGCTATGTGTGTGTGACCACTTGTGAGTCTATGTGTTTCTGTGTCTGTGACTGTGTGTGTTGCTGTTTGTGTTGGGTGCTGAGCTTGGCACCTGTTAACAGTGCCAAATAATCTGCTCTGTTGAAATTTTAATCACCTGCAAGTGCAAAACAAGAGCAATGCAATCAGGACCTAATTAGCACAGCAATTAACACCTCTCTCTCACACTTTGTGTGTGCCAGAGCTCACACGTTTAGCTCGTGTGATTGCAGGTTCTCGTTTCATTAGCATTTATGCTTTGATTGAATATGTTTTATTTATCAGCAAACATTTGTTTGTTGTTGTTGTGGTGGCACTGCTATGCTCCCTGGGTCCGTGCTTGCCAGTTGCCTTCGAAGATCAACTACATGTTTCATATTGAACAGAATTAGATTATTTCTTTATTCTTTTTTTCCACAAATACATTTGTGCACAGCAGTTCATTTGATGCATAATGGAAAAAGCTGCATACATTTACAGGAATTGTAACATCATTTTGGATCATTTTTTGACTTTGGAAGGTGTACAGCACTTAAATTAGAACCAGTAAAACATATTTTTACTAGTTATTGGGAGGTAAGATTGTAGGTAATACAAGCAAAAAAATGCTCCATCTTCCCTTTAAGTACAGATTCAGAAAAAGTCTTTAACAATGGAATGAGCCACCTTCACTCTGAACTAAATCATATGGAACATCTGGTTGACTGAGCAGTTGGTGCGGTGCACGTGTGCCTGTTCATGCAATCGCTGTAAAATATGAATAATTGCATTTTGATTGGCATATGTGACAATTGATCAGTGACCCAAGCAAACCATTGATCACTGTATTCTGACACCCAGTTAGTTTTGCTTTAAAAATGCCTATTTAGCAATACATGTGATGTGTGAACACACACACGTACATGCACTATATTTCATTATTTTTCATGCATTAGACCTGAAAAAACACATATTTAGCAACTCCCATACTTATACATATATAAATATGTGCACTGTATACCAAACACACATTCAGAGGGTGCTGTTTGCTGAGTTTGTGTCTTACAGTTTTGGTTTAAGTGACAGCCAAGTGGACGGGGTCACTGATGACTATTGATCAGGCAGCTGCTCAGCCAGCCGGCCTGGTCTGTCATGGAGGGAATGGGGATAGATTTGTGTGTCACTGTCTGTCTGACTGTAGGCCTCCCGGGGAGTGGACGTATGTGTTTGTGTTTTCATTTGTGCGCTGCCGTTTGCCCGTGTGTGTGTGTGTGTGTGTTTGCAGTGCACGCTGGCCTCATTGGGTTATCCATTACAGCCTGTCCAGGAAACCAATAAGCTTCACTTCAACATGAGAAATATTAACTTTCCCCTGGATGGCAAGCTAATTATGGCTGTGGAGCCCCCACACCTAACCCTGTCCAAGGTACACAGTGTCACTGCTGGGAAGTCAGCCACAATGACAGTAGCATGACCGATAGAGATGATTGAGCAAGGGATTTGACTTATCTGTCTGATGTCACTGGCTTTTTGTGGATTTGTTAACTAGGGCAATAAGAGATAATTGTCTATCCAAGCTACAAGGCTTATATTGCCTGTATTGGCTTTGGATAATGTGTATTTCAAATTTTCTGTATTGGCTAATATAGAATAGTTGATGTGAAAATGTCTTATTCCCTTAATTTAGAGGCACAGTCACACACAGAAACTAAACACAGGAAACAACTTGCCCAACATTTTTTTTAAAGCGATATCATCATATCCATGGCATGTACAGTTGTTCAGACCCAGACAATGATGAAGAAAGCCGTCTGCCGCTCCGTTCAGACAGGAAGTCTCGTTGCCCGACTCGCTCTCAGTGTTTGAGACTTTGTTAGCACTCCATTTATTCTTGCAGATGTCAAGTCGCGGCAGCGTCTTTGGTGGTATTTCGGGTAATTGAATGTGCCAGGGCGCCGTAGATCTAATTTGATTTGAACAGATACAGTTTTAGTAGGCAGTGACATCACTTCCCTTTCAGAGTGCATACTTTGGCATCTGTGTCATCAGCCTCATTTTGGGATCCAACAGATGACTTATTGTAGTGGGATTGTGTGTCTTGAGTTGAGGATGCACGTCTCGGGGTTAATCATAACTTCTGTAACGCTCAACCAGGAAAACAGAAACAAGTGTTAATGTTGGACAACCGTGCTTTTGAGCATTTAGCCCCCCAATTATCTTACATTATCTGTCACTAACAAATCATTCTGTCACATGAGGTAGAACTGAACCCTCTTCTGAAAAAGCACATGGACACGTGCACAACAAAATGTGAAAAGATAAAATCACAAGCACATATACGCACACAGAGAAAGATTGTTGAATAATAATTAAAGCACATAACCACAGTGTGGATGGAGTTAATACAGTCTGGCCTGAGAAAATCAGAAAAGTGGTAAAGCATGAAAAAGCAGTAACACGCAACGTACGAGAAGGACTGAGATGTTTTCTGATGTCATCTGATCTGATGCCATTATGCCAGAGCCACGCTTATTTTCAAAAAGAAAGGAGAGGGAATAACAGAAAGACAGAGACTTTCATATGCCACCAAACCCCCTTGGGGCGCCTGTGTTTTTTTGGCGTTCCAGAGCGATGCAGCGATCAGGCCTCATGTATGACCATGACTCCTCAGCGCTGCCTCCCCTATTCGGCCACAGTTCAAGACCAGAAGTTGGGAAGCTCCCTCATCTTTGACACGATTTTCTCAATTTTCTGCTTGACTGTGATGGGAAACGTATGAAAGCACGCTCTGTGCGTTTCTGAGGGCTTGATGCGTGGCTGAATCCCCCTCACAGATGGCTCTGTGTCGAGTGGCGACTGCTGCCCCAGACTCCCACAGATGGAGGATGCAGAGGAGAAAATGGCAGCTGCGTTTTTTTGAGCAAGAGCCTTTGCTCGCTTCCAGTTTCTGGACTATCTGAAATGTCACATGTGAGAGAGTCAGGTTGTTCTGTTTCCAACACACATGTCAGCGTCATTTTGATACATGGCGTCTCGTGTTGGGTCACTTTATTTGGGTCCACACATGTTGTTTTTCTGTTTTCACTTGTTGCCATCCCAACACTAACCGGTTTGTCCTCGTGTGAAAGAGGACATTGGAAGAGAGACATAGCAGAACAGTAAGAGGGACAGGGAGGACAGAGATATTCATTAACGTGCTGATTTATTTGAAGTCTATTTCTGCTGAAAACAAACCGGTTTTTCAGAGTGCGGCGGATTTAATATGTTTTTATATTTAGCACTTCTGCACAGTTTTTAAATTGAAAACCACAATGAAACCTGATTCTGTTTCAATGTGATTGATGCTTTGCTGCCTTAAAGGTAAATTCCACCCTTGGATCCTTTTACATTCATGAATCAACAGTGTGTCAAGTTATTATGTCATCAAGTGGTGTGATTTACTTTGAATCTGAATCTTCTCTCTCACTTACCTACCTCTCCCCAAAAACTGTAAAGCTGTTATCTTCATATTTAATTGCCATCTGCAGCATTTTATCCACTCGTGTCTCCGCCATCTTCACTGACACCCTCCACTTACTAACCAACCGAGCAGAAATGACACAAAAATACATCTTTACACAAACATGAGCATTATGTGGGACTGTATTACAGCCAACAGTCATATTGAAATTGCGACAGTTATTATCTGCTTAATGACAAATTCATCTGGCTTGCTATCCGATTTAGAGCGAAGACACTGGGGACCTCTTTTTGGTTTTTAATTTGGAGCATATTTGCACTGGGGAAATCATACCTCTTTATCTTGTGCTCACTAGAGACTTCACCACTCGCTTTTGAGTTTACTAACAGCGCAGTACAACTGGGCCTACAAAGATGGTAGCCTTATTTGGGGGAATAACACAAAGAAACTAACAGATGATTTCATCACACCGGCACAGAAAAACAACCACAATTCAGATGTCAGTGTGAGCATCAGGTGTTTTAGTGTGTAAAAAGCAAGCTGGTTTTAATTATTACCAAAGTTTCCAGTTTTTCGCTCTTTCTTCCACTTCCTACATCCATGTTCCAGCTCTCTAATTGTATCATCCCCTCTCATCTACACTACAGTCTGCCAGCTTCACTCACATTATTTCATTACCTCAACTTGGTCAGCTTATTTCCTGTCCAACACTCCCCCCCTCCCTATCTACACCTACAGTTCTCCTCTCCCCATCCTCTTCCACCATTTTCCCCAGACCTAACCCAATGAAGCGCTGCATCAGCTATTATCAAAGCTTGATGAATTTGGATTTAAAAATGGAGAATTGCCCAGAGACAAATTTATCCTGTGAGGGGGAAAAAAAAATTCTGGCAGAGGAACTTGGTGCGATCATCTTGGGTGCCTGACTGCAATTTGCATGAACACAGTCATCATTAGCATATTCATGATTTACAAATATATACAGATCCGTAAGAAAAATAAAATAATGCAGTTTTTATTCCTTAATATGAGTGCAGAAAGTTTAACTTGGGTTGCCCAGTTGCATACACAAGCGCCAGCATGTTGTATGGTCTCAATTAGTTTACAGAGCAATATGGAGGAACGGAATGTGTCAAGTTTATTTAGATGCTTCCCCCCCTCCATCTCTATCTCTCCCTCTCACCATTGGAGGTGGGTAATTAGGAGTGAGTGTGCAGGGGTCTAGGATTTGGGGGGAGGTGGGAGGTCCTGTAATCTTTTGCTGAGAAGGCACCTTGTCCTCTCCCCTGTTTATAACATCATCAAAGTTGTGCCTCTGGGGGCCCCCAGCTTCGTTAATAATTTAGGTGTGCGCTGGCCTGCCTGGCTGAGGCAGGAAGCCCTTACTTATTGAGTTTGTAAACCATGTGATGATTTACGAGAACACCTTTGCGTTCGTCACGCTCATTAAATAAAATACTCTTTTTCTCCGTGGCCCAGTTTAATCAAGAACATGGAGGTAAACAGCACTTCTCTCCATCACATACAGTTGTGCTTCACAGGGTAACTAGGCTGGGGTATAGTGGGAAAGAGATGGGTGGAGAGGTTGAAGGTTAAAAGGAAAAGAGCAAATAAGACACAAAAAATGAAATACATAAGATATAGGGGTAGGACAATAAATAGGATAATAAAGACAGCTGATAAAGGTAAGGGAAAGGCTTTTATTTCTAATACTGAAATCAGCTGGTAAAGATTTCATACTTCTGATCTGTTGAGTTTCCCCTCTTGACCACGGCCGGGTTAAAAAGTTTGAAAACCTGCAATAAAATGTAATTTCCTTTCCACATTTTATCCTATCATTTATTATTCAACAATGTCTTTTGTAAATTAATTTCTCATCTAAAGGCAATAATGTATCCCAGAGTTTCCCTTACGACTGAATAAATGGGGTGGGTCACCCTGCCTTAAGCAGCTGCTAACCCACCTAAAATCATTTCATTAGTCTGCTGAAGTGTAAGGCGCTTTCACCCTGATGAATAAAATTCTGCCGGATCCCGTAATTGTTTGGCTTTAAAAAGGTCAAATTTAATGATACACAAAATAAAAATCAATACAAAAATGCACAGAGTATCTGCTTTCAGTATCTGGCATTCAAAGACCTGTGCTGGGTGAACCCTAGGGGAGAGTTACAGCGCTGGAAGGTGGTATATTAAGGTTTCGCTTGGCAGCGGGCTTGGACATGCGGAGGGTAAGTGCTTCACGCTCAGATGGCAGTCAAAGTGGGCTGTCTGACCTTCATACGGCACCTTACACCCCAGTTTAGCTTATGGAATTGATTGTGACATGGCATGGCAGAGCCCGGGCCAGGGGACAGTACACAGCAAGGGGCCGTAGAAATGGAATATTTCTTCACCCCAGGATTTATGGCTTTTAGAAAGTTTCTCGCTGCATGTGGAGTGGATGATTGGACAGTGTCTGTAAGTGTGTGTGTGTGAGTGTGAGAGGGAATGTGTAGTAAAGGTGAGGTTGAGCTCGTGTGTGAGTGAGAAGGAGGGGAGGAAAAGGGAGATAAAAGCAGAAAAGGAGAAGGGGGGAAAAGTCAAGATGAGTGAGGGAGAAAAGAAAAAGGGAAGAGGAGGCCCATAAAATGAGGAAGACAAGAGGTGAGTGCGATGTGCCATCTCTGTGCCACCATGTGCAAACTGCTGACTTCTTTGGCCCATAATCTGCCAGTGACCCGAGGCCAAGCCAACATGTAAATGCAGTCAGCGAGTGCGAACAGCTATTTTTTCCTGAGGAAATACTATGGACATGAAGTATCTAGACATGTAGACATGTAATTCAGCACATCAATATAACAAATGGTTATTCCAGGATAGCAAAGAAAAGCACTAAACTAATAAGATCATGTTAAAGTAGCACTAAAAGTTACCTCTAACCCATATACACAAGATGGTTAAAAGATATGCTATAATATTTATTTGAATTTGAATTATGTTTTGAATCCCCCTGAAGGCAGGGCAGCTCAGGAGATTTGTTTGTTTTACTGGCTTGGCTGTTGTTTTAGAGTCAGTTAGGCAAAATTAACACCATTACATCTCTTCTGTAAACAGACATTATGTTGTTTAAACCACCTATAGCATGTTTGCTCAGGAAGCAACCATCCATCTAGTCAATTATTGCAAATATATCCCAGGAAATTTTGAGAGTAAACATGCAATCGCTCCTCTCCCTCGCCACGTTTATAAATCTGCTTGATCTGCATCTGTCACAATCTGGAGGCCTGCAAAGTTCACTTTCTTACTCCCTCTCCAGCCCTGCCTCTTTTTTCTGTGAGGATTTAGATGGTGTCACTCTAATGGGTTTTACAGTTTTTAAAGAGATTATACTTTGGGATTACTACCTGAGCAGGAGGGGCTTGGAAAAGTTCAGCAATGCCTTTGATGTCCTGGAGTGTAAACACAACCTAAGGCTACCTTGCAAGGAGGGGCCCCGGTTTTGTTATTCAGAGCCGTGGCCCTTAATTGTAGTAGTCGGGACAAAAGAAGAAAATAAGGTAACATTTTTCTAAAAAAGCGACAGGGGAGGGGCTCAGTGAATGGTCAAGAAATGCCATAATTTAGCATAATTGTGTAAACAAGAGACAAAGATTCCACACTGAGATCAATTAAGAATATCACAGGTTAGTCTTGTATTCTTAAACCTTTGAGAATGCTCAAAATGGGGAACTGAGAACATCAAAGGCCTATATACATAATTATATATGTATATACGTTGCTAAACTACTATCGGAGGCAACAGTTCTTTTCAAGAGAAGAATTACAAAGAAACCTAATGCGGACGGTTAATATAGCATTTTAAATCATCCAAAACAAGCTATCATGGGGACTCATTACTTGTTCTGTAAAAGAGTCAGGCGGCGTTCAATGCTCTGCTTCCCTGCAATATTTAAACCTACGGCTCCACTGAGCCTAAGTGCAGAGATGGGGTTCTCTGTTGGCGTTATGGACATGCAAATAGGCCTTAATGTGTCCACAAGGCCCTCTAAAGGCAAATACCTCCACTCTCACTCACAGAGATGAGCTTCCTTCTGGTGCGGGCTGCGCTCAGCTCTGCTCTGCTTCAACACTTGTGTGCATTAGAATTAAAGTTAATGTCTGTTAATGTAGACTTGGGTAACATTTAATGTTTATTGAGTATTGTGATACATTTGCATTAGACCTACAGAGCCAGAAAATCCACAGTGGATATTTAGTGGATGCTATTTTGAATGGGCACCACTCAAATATAACACTATTATTTAATACTGATAAAATTTTGATGGACTGAATTTAATTGCTCTTTTCAAGGAAAAAAAAAAAGTCTCTCCCTTGAACACACAAACTGCACGTATGACACAACCCCTAAATCCAGTCTTGACGCAAGCTCTCTCCCTGACAAAAATAAATGTGTTATCGAAAACATATCACACCACCAGCTGAAGAAAAAGCAGATACAGACAAAGACATGGAAAAGAGCGAGAGACAGGGGGAGAGGCAAGAAAAACAGCATGTTGTGACAGTTATAGTCCCCATTACCTTTGATTCTGAGTCGCTATCCTGCCCTGTCAAAAAAGAAAAGGCAAATCAATATTGTCATTCACAACTTCAGATTAAACTCTCCTTGCTTTTACTGCTTCCATGTTCTTTTTTGGGCCATTCAATCTGCCGTAACAGTGACAAACGCATCTCAATCGATTGTTGGTGAGATCAGCGAATTAACAAGTGGAATGTTTTTTGTTTTTTTTTCCCTCCCTCCCTTTGTTTTTTCCTCCAAAATGGACAGGGAGTGAAGCAATGGAGCAAAACACATAAAAAGACGGCAGTCATCAACAAACACAATAAAACCCTGATCTAGAAACTACTTTCCGAGGCGAGGGAGTATTGCCGTGCAAATGTTTTTGCAATTTAGAGTCAGTTGCCACAAACCACTAAATGCCCTTAAATAGTACTGTGCAGTTAAGGTTTTCAACAGAAAAGTAGTTCCAGTGCTTTATGTGGGGCCAGACATGGGAATCATTAAAAAAAAGGAAAAAAAGATGCGGGGGTAAAAAGCAAACACAAAGTAAGTATTGAAAATATCCTCCCCGATTCATGCCAGACATTCGCATGTATCGACAATGTGGTTTTAATAGATCCTCATTGTTCCTCACGGCATCTGCGGAGATGTAAACAAAAGTCAGCGGTGTCTCTGTGCCACATGGGCTATCCACATGTGTTTCCGTAACAACATCAAGTGCGCTGGCATCCCCGAGTTCTTTCCTAAATCCCCTGTAATGCTGACACAAAGACACAGCTCACAACGGCAAGGAGAGGCACACTTGGCACGCACGTGATCTCGGTCCAGAGCGAGTTAGGTAGGGGCTCTAAAGCTGTCAGCTGAGAAAGATGACTAAGTTGATGATAGGTTGGGTCGGGGGGGGGCTCGGCTCAAAAACGCTCTGAGACGTTGCTGTTGTCTAAGGCAGCGCCAAGGTAGATTATTGTGTGGCTTTAGCACGTGAATGTGTCATGGGATAGGCTCGAAAGGGAGGATGCTGCTTTTGGGCGTGAGTGGGGCAGGTCGGGTTCACATTCTGAGCGGATCAGCATCATTACACGCTCAAGTGCCGCAGTAATACTCTGGTCCCATCTGCTTTAGTCAGGTAGAGAAGAAAGAGAGACAGAAGAAAGAGGCAGAGATGCCCCCCCACCACCACCACCACTCCACACCCCACACACAAATCCTCCTCCTCAGCACTAAGTTAATGTCTCCAAACCCCAATCTGCATCTACATGTCTTAGAGAAGAATAGAAGTATTTAGTTGTTGGATAGACACTGATGACTAGAGCATTGAATGAGTCTCAGGGGAGGTTTAAAAGATAATTCCTGTTTTTTTTCATGCAGCAGTCATTTGACTTTTTGACCCGAGAGGGGTCAGAGAACCAGGTAAGACTGGATTGTAGAGAGAGCCATTAAGACGTGAGCAAAACACAAAGAGTTGCGTCTGAATGACAAAGAGTCAAATGTGCATATTTCAGTCAAGGTTTTTCACCTTTGTTCATCTGCATAGTTTGAAGGTGATTTGAGTAGAAATTACACAACTTGTCAGATCTCATTTGGCTTTGCAAATATAATTTAAAACACTTAACAACCCCAAAATTATTCTGGACTACAGATATAAAAACATGGTTTCAAGAGTATGCCAGGCAGATTTGTGTGTGTGCGTATACAAGGGTGATTAGTGACATGTGTGTCCATGGGACAGCATAAGCACACATTTGTATACACAAGATTGTATACAGTAAGGGGATGCATGTATGCATGTAGATGGGTCTTTATTTGCGTAAGACTCTCAGTGAGACTCGCTGAACTCATCTAGCTGTTAATTTCTCCTCTTCCAGCGTGAGGAGCAGGGGTCACACATCAAAGCAGCCAATGATGATTGAATGAGAAAGGTCTCCGTCTTTAGAGCCTGCCCGAGCCTGCTCCCCTGGACTTAGACACTTAGCAGGGGATGAACAAAAAGGCAGTGGATTTTACTTCCTGGACACACAATCAGACACACATACACAGCGTCATACACACGCCACTCTTAACTGCCTGTGTGTGTGTGTGTGTGCGTGTGTGTTACAGCATGTGCTCACACAGGCACACACATGCACAGGTCTGCAAAACCAGCCTGCACATAGACAATTTCAAATGTCTTTATAAAAGAGAATGAAATACCAGTCTACTTTGTATTGTCAGCAATAAATAACACTTATATAAGCTGCAAAGCTGACTAAGATTTTTTTTTTGTTATTATTATTATTTCATTCATGGCAATAGCCTGTGGAAAGATTGCACTCCAGCTCCCACCAGAGAGCTGCCCAGTATAACCAGTCATGCCCTATCCACCACTGAACAGATCTGCTGGAGCAGTTTGGAGGTGAAGTGTCTTCACAAAGGCAGAGAGTTGCTGAAAAAGAATAATGAGCATTTCTCATTCCCTGCCACCTAAACACAACAACCCGCTGTAGTGTGGTTTCATGCTAGTAACCCTTCTGCCACATGTTTGTTTTACTAAGCCATCAGGCTTTCCTGCGCTCCAGAGTGAATCACAAAGAGGCTAGCAAAGCGCCAAGAGACTTTATCATGAACTATACTGTTTTTGTTTGTTTCTGTTTGCCAAAAGAAACATGCACAGCCACACACACAAACATATTGTAATACATTATATAAAATCGCTTTAGCAGGGAAGATGTTTTACAGCACCTGGTAACCATGCAGTCTGAGTTATAAAGTGCTATTCATGCTCTTACGCTTGACTGTCAGGTATAAAATAAAGGCAAAAATTATGAAAATATTAAATACACTTTTAAGAGAGCATGTGTCTCAAAGGCCAGAAGGTTTTTCCTGTTGCGGTGTGCCAAGATGCATTACTGACATCATAGTAGACGGATACTCTACACACTGTTAGTGGCAGGTGTGCTGTTGTCGTGTGGCTGATGAGTATCACCCGATGAACAAAGGACGACAGTTATGGGATCAAGTCAAATCTCCTACATGCTTTCTCACACGCATGAATGCACACGCAGCCTATACACACACACGCAAAGACATGCATTCACTAATTTTGGTGCAAAGTGCTACTGACACAGGACATTATTTAGATTAACACTCAAGCACACACATTAAAACACACATACACACAACAAGGTGTCTATTCCCTCTTTGCAGTGATGTTAAAGTAGCCAGGTATTTACACTCCTGCTTGGCTTATCAGATTTCAGTATCTACCCCAAGGCGCTGTAACACACAAAGATAGATAGCCATCCAGGCATGACCTCAGACAAACACACAACGTGCACAAAAACACACACACACACAGAAGATAGGCATGATGTTAGACATCATTAGTGATTACCTTCTCACAAAAACTGTGATTAAACAGACACACAAACAGAACAGGTTTGTATGAGGGATTTTAAATCTGCAGAGCTATATTGAAGTGAATATATGTGTGTCTGTTCTTTTATGTAAGAATATGATTTAAAGGACTCTGAAAGGTTCAGTATGTGTTTATTCTTTACAGCGCATTTACAGCACTTTACAAGCATTGCTATTTTCCAGTCTGCATGCTACAAATTCAGTTTACATGGGATCCCTTTGCTGTATCTATCTGTACCTACACGTATAAATGGCTCTGTAGCCCGTCAGCTTTTTCTGACGTTTCTCCGTTCTCAGCATTCTTAGACTATCTCTACGGTAAACTGAGCTGAAGAAAATCAGAGCTTTGCAGTGGATTGATCGTTTTCAGTTATGGTAATGGTGTGTTTTTTTGTATATATCAGGGCATGTGGGAGGTTAGAGTCTAAGCAAAGACACTAGTTATTCATGACTACACTGGAAGTTTTTCTTTTTGTTGCTGTGGGAGGAGTTGAACTCTGAGCTGCCTCTGTGAGCTTTTCTCAGTCTTTTGGGGTTGCACTGTCCCTGTGCCGGTTTTAAGAAGAAATATATGTAAATCCTGATAATTTAGCAGCGTGCATGGCAGTTATTCATGTTGTTGTTGTAGCGGAGCCAGGTGAGCCAGGCTTCACCTGGCTGATAGCATCTGATTTCACATCAGCTCTGCCTCCAGGCCCTGAGGCCCCACCACCGTTTATTTAAGTCTAATCATTTTAAAGGATCTTCTCTTTACCACCATCACCAAGATAGATAGAAGGAGATTGAGAGAGAAAAAATAGAGCAAAAGAGAAGGCCAGACTAGAAGAGAGGAGGAGATAAAGAAATGTAAATCTCTGGAGTGATGAGGCACACCTTCAGATCCCAAATTCTGTCATCTTCCTGTCCTCTGCTAAGTCTAGTTCTCCTTTGGTAAAATTTCATTTTCCTAATTTTTTTTACCAGAAAGCAGATGAGACATACAACACACTGGGACAATAATACGATGATGGGGTTTGTAGGGGTGAAAGGTCAAATAATGTAGGTGACAGCTTGGACTTTGAAGTTTCGCAGCAGGTAGCCCTCTACCTCCCCCCTCCTTCCCCATCCTCCCTCAGGCTCTCTGTCTCTCCCCCCTTCTCTGTCAGCCTGTCTTTTTTCAGTCTTACTCTCAACACCTATTTTCTTCTTCTTCTGCCTTTCTATCTCTCCCTCTCTGGATATCTGCTCACCCTGCTGCAGTAACTAGCCTTTGTTGCTCTACACTGACAGATCAAAAATTGGGTTCACACAGTTTTGGTGGCCTTTTAATCGCACAGCACGACCCAATTTCCAATTTTTGTTTTCTAATCAAATTGCATTGTTCTTCAAATCAAATTCAAAGCTACAGCCTCTTTTTAAAAAAAAAAGTTCATGTATGCACCTCTGCAGTGTCGCACTACTTGAAATTCATATAGTTCCTCTCACTCGTAACTGCTGGCTTGTCAAGGTGTGCCATGACTCAAGCATGTACTACACCCTGTCAAATTTTAGCAGTAGAAAACAACACTTTTTTGGGAAACTTACAACCTAAGTGAGAAATAGATTGTTTAGTGAAAACACTCTGGAAGGACTTCTTCGCCTAAGGGCTGGAACTGAGATGTATGTCCCATAGTCAGTCCAAGGCCCAATAAAGCATGTGTGCACACGCAAGCACTTATCATGCACATTTATACATAATGCAAAAATGTCCAGGTTTATGCATGTGTGCTCGTACACACACACACGCATAAACTTGCATCAAGACATCTATCAAATGCATGAATGTACTTGCGCCCTGTAATCTACACACTTACACTCTGTCAAAGTCTCACACTCTCACACAACAGTTTTCAGATCAGTTCCTTCACAGCACTTCCACAGTGTCCCTAGAGTGCCAGGACTGCACCGCACAGTGTCATCTAAAGAGCAGACATTTGTACCCGTTACTCCTTCGCTCTGATGAGACTCTGTGAAGCCGCCACTTCTAGTAGTTCCCTGGATGTGTGTGAGAGAGAGAAACAGGGAGTTACACAAAAAAACGTCTGTGGATAAAGAGGGAGAGGAAGACAGACGATGGGTACAGACAGAGGGAGACAGAGAAAGGGGAAAAGAAGACTGATAGACCAGTGAGCGAGGTCTAAGCACGATTCCTCACATTATCATGAGGGAAAACCTTTTAAAATGGTTTTACACTCTTACGTTCTGTCACTGAAACAGTTCAGCACTGAGCACTGTAACCCAGAAACACACCTTTACCTGTAAATATATAAATGTAGGTTACACATGGGACAGACAATTAATTTAGTGTTTGAATGCCACAGCCAACGTATATTTGTGTAGCTGTATGTTTTCACTCTTTTAGCTTTGAAACATTTAAAATCTACTAATATACAGTTTGAACCCAGTTAATATTATGCGCTCCCACACCAAGAGGCCTTTGATCCCAGCTCCCTATAAGCGATGTCTCCATCACAAAAGACAAAGAATCACATGACTTATGGTAATTTCTGTCATTAGACTATACTGTGAGGTTTATTTTTATGTATCTGCTATTACTGTGACGGAAGATCTTTGGCTCCATTTGAATGTTAGTCACAGATATAATTGAGCCTCTGGGGGCATTTTTGCTGTGGTCTTTCTGGGATCATGGCCGGAGGCAGACATGCGTTGCCCCAGGCCGTCTTTGTGTTCACCTCTTTAGCAGAGTAAGCCTCAGAGACACACAGAGGACATTATGAGTGACGTTATGAATTCTTGTTTATCAGTGGTCTGTCACACATTTCCACATTCATGCTGAAATGCATGAATTCGATGTTGACGCCAAAATAGTTTTTATGTTGAGACCCTCATAATGGGGTGTATGTATTGTATTCTGCAACTCCAAGATGAAAGTTCTTATTTATTTTTTACTGGTAATTGTTTATATGGTGGAATCACAGCTAAAGACATCAAATGCTTTTAGGGAAAAAAAAGTTTTGATTCTTCATCATCCGAATGTTGCACCAACTTGCTTGACCTCTTGCTGAGAAGCTCTCCCATTCATGTGTTTCAAGTTGCCCTCACATTGGACCCACTAATGGGTCCTCTCTCTCTCTCTCTCTCTCGCTCTCTCTCTCCTCACGATGTGCTCTCACTAATGGACAGATGGCATCCCATTGTTTACTGGGCCAAGGTACAATGCCTTATCGGCCATAGCAGCGGAAACTGGGCTAGCGTTTCTGCTTGACCCAGCTTAAATCTGCTAAAAAAAAAGGAGGAGGAGAAGGAGGACGGGAAGAAAGGAGAGGGAGGAAGGGAAAGATAGAGTGGCCAGCCAATGGAGATTGTTGCAAAAAAAAATCTACCCCCCGCAATATGATTTCATGCCCTCTGTTTACACCTCTTTGACCCTGGATAGTGTGTGTATTTATGTGTGTGTGTGAGTGTGTGTGTTGTGATGGTCAAACCCTCCCCCTCTCTTCCCCTCCTCACCTCCCAATAATTGAGTGAGCTGTTACACCCCCCATCATATATACTCATACAAAGCAAACACACACACACACACACACGTGCCTTTGGGCTAGAGGTGATTTCTTGATGATGGCAATCAACTTAGAGCCAATCAGTAATGAGCGTTAATCAGCTGATCGAGGGGCTCTGTGGCCACAATGCCTGTGCTGTATGTTGGGGTGGGTGGATGAAGGTATGAATGGACGATTTTGTTTAAAAAAATTAGGATTACAAATATAGTGTTGGTCATAATATAAATAAGCAAATATAAAACCAACTTGGTGAGACCAGCAAGGAGATGCTCATAAGTCAAATAATTATGATACAACAAAAAGCATACCAAAAGAAATACAAATCTCAAGAAGCATTCAGATCCAAAACAAAAACATTTAATTTTCATCTTAGAGCCACGGCCAGATTAACAGTATCAGGATGTAGAAGATAACTGATATGCAGATTAACCCAAAGCCAACAAGAACCGGAGGGTTTCAGGTGCAAAACTGATAATCCACAAGATCTGTCATGTTTTGCCTTCTGTTTTCATTTTATTTTGGGGATATATCTTCAACACAAACATCACTGATGTTTTGTTTTAGTGCAGCTGTGATGTCTTGAATTGTCTCTTGTCTCTTGAATTTTATGTAAAATGTTGTGCAGGAACAGTGGTTATCACTTCTCATGCTAACTATCCGGTTCTTCTTCTTTGCATTCTGATATAAACTATAAACACGTAAGCCAAACTTCAGACTCAGGGTTGGGGACAAATTAGGACATATTTTTTGTGGGCCTTGATAAACTAATCCAATTGATTCTCAGGTTTTTTGCGTTCCCCAAAAGAGTGGCCCGTTCATCACTACTACTAAGGGCCCCTGTTTCAGCCCCTTAAACCCCCAGTTCCTCCCCTCCTTTTAACCCCTGAGGGCCCGAGACCTGGGGAACTTTTAATTACCCGCAGCCCCAGTTCTCTTTTCCGCTGGCCACTGAATGGTCAACAGGCTTTTTACTACTTACTGAGGCATCAGTGCCTGAATAATAATAGAAAACAATGTCAGCGTGCAGGGAGAAGTGTCTAAGGGGGGCCTAGAGAGAGAGAGAGACAGACAGAAAGAAAGAGAGAGATAGGGGTATCATTAGATAAGCCTGTCGGTTAATTAGCCCTGCTTCAGGAGGAGGGGACCCCCCTCCTGATGCCAAGAATGGCCATCAGGCGTTATCTGTGGTCGCCTATTTTTTATGGTCCTTTGCAGACTCCACTGACGAGGTTGTTAAGCAGCATGGAGGGCATATGGTGCCAGGATGGAAATGCACTGTTGTCAGTCAGTTGCACATTGACAGAGAGAAAAATAAAAGTTTTTACGTTGTTACAGAGGCGGGACTGAAGACGTCTCGCTCCAGCTGCTTGTTAGTTATGGACTTTAAAAGAGGATTCATGTGGGACGTCCTGAGAGCTGATGACACAGCCCGTTCCTACCGATGTCTGGATTCATAAGATTTACAGTATTAGAGGGAGCAAATTTTCCCAAAGACAACTGCCTGGAACAGTGCTGTGGGAGATGTCACAAGGTTTATTTAGATAGGATTTTCTCTTATTTGGAGGGTCACTTCAGATACCAAAAAGCATATTTTCCCACTTACTCCTTGTGGTATCTGTCCACGCAGTTTCAGTTTTATTTGGCGTTCGTACTTGAAACTGTATAGAAGACATGTATGTAATAACCAAGAATATTTGGCAGTGAGGTCTTATCAGGTGCAACAACATTTTTTCTGGAAAGAGTAGTAAGTTTAGTTTAGTTTTCTCACAGACGTAAGAGAGTTTTTCAAATGTAATAAAATGTAATGCCTTTCAACTTTCAATTGCGCTGTAGTGGCAGCCTAAGTCTGTAAGTCACAGAACTTTTGAAAAATGCATGATGATATTTTTTTTTCAATGAAACCCAAATCCTCAATAGGATTCTAATTATGTAATTTAGGGTCTTATGTATATAATAGTACACACCTAAACTTATTAGAAAATTTATCAAAGTCAAAATTCTTAAAGATTATTATAAGTTATTTATTTAATTGGGCATAGTTGTGTTTGGATATTTATTACAAATTTTATGAAATTAATTCAGCAAACCAATTATAAAATAGTTACCACAAACAGGTGCAACCAAACGACTCCCGCCAAATCTGACTCTCTGAGTCTACGCCACCTCATCTCTACGCAGCCTTTTGCATTTAGCATGCCAAGTAACTCAACAGAGTTTGCCTCCCCTTGTCCTACCAGAGTCTTACACTCTGTTGGCACACACACGGTCTGCTTGTTGAGAGCAATCGGTCAGTCCAGGGTGCTGAGATGGAGACAGATCTCTCTAAAGGTGTGGGTACAAGCAGTCTTTCATTTTCTGTTGCTTGGCCAGTTAACGTTTGGCTGCTTAATGAGGCATTCAACTTTGATATCATATATGCATTTTAAGTTTCCAGAGGTTTTAAAATGTAATGCAATAAACCTTGAATTCTAAAGTGTTTCAATTCAAGGACTTGTAGATCTGATCCACATCAGGGTGTGTCATGTTATACAATGCACAGACTCATCAGTATGACCAGTATATGTTAGTTTGGGTTGACCCCAATAGTTGACCCCAGGACTCCACCTTATTACAAGTGTTATCAGCGTACAAGAAAAAGCACAAAACTCCCTCCCAAAGAGGAAAGGAACGAGCCATACATAATGCATTAATTCAGTTGAATACATATTAAGAGCTTTGAACACCCCTACCTTGTTTTTCACTCCCTTGCCAGCTATTTGCATCGCATTGTGTGGTGCTCATTTAGTATTTATATTACTGTATGCACTGGCTTTTGTGCAGTCACTTCATAATGGCCCACTTTTTTCCAATTAATCACAAAAGATTTTTGTTTTGCCTGCAGCACATGCAGGGGGACTCACAATAGTAAGCAAGAGCCCATACATCAAACACAACTTCTCTTTTCCTTCTTTCTTTCTTTCTTTCTTTCTTTCTCTATTTATTGATTTTTTATTTTTTTATTTATCTATTTATTTATATCTTTCTCTCTCACACTCTTTTCTTGTCCTGTTCCTCTTTTCTATGCTCCGACCCTCAATTTTCTCCCTCATTTCCCTCCTTCCCTGTACCCTTCCAATCACCCCTGTACATGCTCCCCTTTCCAACCTCCCTCTGTGAGCTTTACAGATTTTTGCCCCTTACCACCACCTTCTCCCCCTCCGTTCATTCTATCAAGTCCCTCATCCATTCATCCATCCATCCATCCATCCTTCCCCCAAACACTCTCTCATTTTTTGCCAATCACCTCCTCATCCCTCCTCTCTTCCACCCTCCCCTCTCCCTCTCTCTCTCTCTCGTGGTGGTGGCTGGGCAGGCCGAGCCCCGGGGCAAGAGAAACAGCGCCCAGATCTGCTCTGTGTCGTGTGACTAGTTATTTTTATCTCGAGTCACTTTCTAGGCCCAAACAGCTCTCCATCCCTTTCTCCCTCTCTTTCTCTCTCTCTCTCTCTCAATTTCATTTTATTTTCTCCCCCTCTTCTTTTTTTTTTATTCTTGTTTTTGGCAGGGGTCCTGGTTTACTCACTGTACTGTATTTACTCCTAACAAGCAGTGTAAGATAAGACGAGTGGGCAGTGTTTGCGTGTATATAAGCCCGCGTGAGTATGTGCATGAGCATGTGTGAGTGGTAAGATGATTCAACTTGCTTTTTGTCATTGATGTTGACAAGCATAAACACAAACCTGCTCTCTCTGCGGGTAAACGGGTAAAGGCTCCTGGAAATCACAGAAAAGAGACACAATCACTGTGGTCCTTTTCAATTCCCGTGATTTCAAATGACGGCTACCGATCACAGGAACTGAGAGAATGTCTGTATGTCCGTGTTGTTGTCTGTGTCTGTGTTTGAAATAAAGAAATGCCTCATGTGTTTCCACGATTTTCCATATTCAGTTTCAGTATAAAAAATATATCGGCATGTTAGTACAACTTTCATACAATAGCAACATTTTATGAACATCAGAATCAGCCTTTCTGGAAAACACCTTGGAGACGTGTCCTGGAGAGTTCTGGGCATGTTGGTTAGAACAAAATATGTTGTCAGGAAAGAGGACACACACACACACACACACACACACAGGCTGCTCTTCAGGAGGAAGCCCATTGTGCAGAGAGGAGATCGATGGAGGGGTCAGGCCATGTCAGAAGAGGTAAAGCAGAAACAAGCAGAAGATTGTTTTCCACGTCTCCCTCTCCTCCGCTGTCTACAGACCCCGCTGGTCCGAGCTTTGTGCCAGGGTACAACCTTTCAGCTCAGGAAGAAGACGCTGCTCACTTGCAGCAGCAAGTTCTTTCTGTGCAAATGTAAAAAAAAAAAAAAAGTATCTGCAGACTGGTTTAACATGATGCATTTGAGACCTAACTAATGCTTGAATGTTCGGTTGTATTGAGTACAGTGTGATCAGTTTACCATCACCAGCTCTAAAGATTATCAGCTGTTTTGTATCACTCTTGTATTTTTCTGGTTTAGATAAAACGGATGTGGCAAATATTTTAAGTGTAGTATGCGTCATATGATGAATTTGTCAGATGTAGACTTAACAGATTTTGGTTGTTGTGAATTGCTGGAAAATTACTAGAAAGGCTTCCATCATAAAAAGTGTCTTGCTTGGTTTCAGCTGTATACTCTGCTGTGCATTGTGACTGGATTGTTTTTACTTTTTGAGAATGACCACACTGACTAAAAAGATGAGTCTGAGTTATTTTTACATATACTACATGTCCATGCTCATATTTATGTAACTTATCATATTGTTATAAAAGTGAAAGCTGCACACAGTGCTAATAACCCATGAGCTAAACAGTCAGTGGTAAAAGGTTAAATACAGATAAATATAATAATATAATATATATAAATATAAATAGATATGAACTAACCACTGACCAAGCAGCCACAGTTTGCCTTTTTTTCTATTTCTATGCTCCTGAAGAATAAATGAATGTTACAGAAAGTACTGAAAAATATTGATAATTTATTGAATAATCACATGGCCACATTCACTTCACCGCAATCTTTGCATCATCTTGTTCACCTTTTTTTCTCTCCATTAGGACTGTAGAGCTCAACAGCAAAAGTGGCATTTGATATTACCAAACTTTAAATAAGTGACTATTTTCACTTTCAATAATTTGTTGTGAGTCTCAGATAAATACATGTTGAAACACTGATCTGCTTGAGCTGGTGTTTGTAGAAATGATGATGTCAGTTCAGAAGTATGTAAACAATACATCTCATTACTGAGTAATAATGGGATTTAGACACACAAAACTTTGGCATGCTCTCTTTATCAAAACTGTTCATTCCTTCTGTCTTTTGCTGTTATTATCCATCAGCTGTTATTTTCGGATGCTGGCCCCAACTGATAAGTGTGGGAAAGGAGCATGTGGTTCTCCACACCAGTCATCTAACCTCGCCCACAATGGTCTTCTTTGTCCACCTCACCTCCCTCCTGCCCTGTCTTGGGCACTACATAGGGTTGGCATTGTGCTTAATAAAGTTACAGTAGCCCTAGGACATCTGACTTCCCTTGATAGCAAACGCCACCGCATCAGGGGGCGTAACAAGCTGGGACAAAAGACCTCAACTGCCACTTTGCCACAGCCGGGGCCAAGTGTAGCTCAGCAGGACTGTGGCCAAAATTGCCCAGTGAGGTTAAAGCAAGCCATCAAATGCAATTATCATTTAAAAAGCTAGCTGCATGGTGAATTTCAGATGTATTTAAAATAGAGGAGATACTGTCTGGAGGGCAGATCATTGACGTAGCTAATGAGTTAGCCCTGGCTGGCACCAAACCAAGCTAATGATTCACTTGGGCTTTCTTATGACCCTACAGTCCTCATGTGCCCCATGTCACTTCTTTTCAGGGTGGGGGTTTGTGCAGAGATGCTTGCAGAGCCCTTGTAGTCAGACTATACAGAGTGATGGAGGTTTGGTTAACCAAACCAGTTAAAATAGTCTAAATGAACAATGCTGGCACAGAGGCTTAACATTTTCCAATTAGCGGCCGTTGTTTCATTGGCACTCATAATACAGGACAGCAGAAGAAAGAGCAGCGATGTGTGGAGCACTGATGATGATGGATAGCATGGGGGTTAGGGTGGGCAGATTGTTTCAAGACCAACCTGTGGCTCATTTTCCAAAATGTGTTGAAGAAAAAAGTCTTTGTTATCAGCACTGACTTCTTGTGGCAACCTTGCAACTAATTACTCATTACAAGCCTTTGTTTTTATAAAAAGTTGACAGTTATTAAAATACCCCTTGTGTTGCCCCTTCCTTCCATTTCATTCACATTTTTTTTACACACAGGCACACACACATATATATATTTTTTTATTTCATCAGTCCAACCAAACTACTTTTGAACAATTTCCACTAATATCACATAATCTGCAACAATTCCATTGCCAATTATCTGCATAGCTGTTTTGCTTTGTCTTGCATAACATTAATAAATAACAGTATTCATCTATGTGCGACTACAAGCCTCTGTTTTCATAGAAACTTGGAGCAAATCACAAGAACTGGCTTTTTTATATCTCTCTCCAAATTTCTTCTGGATATTCTTTTTTGCTTACTGCAGTGTGATCCTTGTGCCTAATTCTCATTACTCTTTACTGGCAACATACTCTTACATGTATCACTCTAAGACATAGTTTGTTTGCCACCCATGCAGCTATCTCGCCCATGTCACAGCCCGCACATGGCCAGCTCCTGACTGATGGCATGCTCTCTTTCCCCAGAGCCACCAGGTCCCCTGGTAGTCTCATTCCGCCCCCCTGCCATAATGCTCCCTCGGGGTGTCACCACCAGAGTGTGTGTACGGAAGTGCGTTAATGTGTGTGTGCTGTATCTCCCCCGTGCAGGTAGCTAACTGTGACAGCTCGCTACACAGGTAATAGTCAGGTGGCTGAAAGGAGGACCCCCTTGGGAAGATCTCCATCCATTAGACCCCAAGGGACAGTGAGAGAGAGAGAGAGGGAGGCTGAAAGATACACCAGAGGAGGGAGGTGGATAGGTCAACCCCGAGAGGGGTTTCAGAGCTGAGGTGAGTGTTCCCCCGTGACTTGACCACCACCACCATTCGCTCTACCCTATCCAGGCTCTGTCCCCACTGACATACAAATGTTGTGCATTTGTGTGTGTGAATGTGTATGTATATATACAAAATGATTGGTGGTCCCTACTTATTATGAATGCACTGACACAGAGTGCAAATGAATGCTGGGCAATATCTGCCTGCTAATGGTAAGGAGGTCGAGATCTGACAAGTGCATGATAAATGACCACTTGATCCTCTATTTCCCGCTTCCACTTGGTCTGTATGGAGCTCTGTGACTGGGACCATAGCCAGGGAGAGTTTGGGAACACTTGTCTTATTAAAATATTACATAAAATGTTATGAATCTTTCCTTTTTTTCAAGCACAGTTATCATTAGGGCAGTATGACAACCATGCAACCTGATCAAAGTCAATGCAAATGTTTCATGTACACATGTGTGTGCTAAGGCCCAGGATTTATAGTAAATTTCTGTTCAACTTCCCAAGTCAATCTTTGGATTGTTAATGCTCACCCTTCTTTTACTTAAAGGTCTACTTTACACTGACGTAAGACATAAAATATATACCTCACAGGATAAGAAATCTCATTCATAACCCATAGTACCATAGTACCATAGTACAGAAAATTATGTATGCATGAAAGATGTACCAAAAGCCTTTCCACCCTGACTTTCTGCCTCGCTATATATGGGGTAGGCTACTTCCTGCATTGGTGCTGAACATTGGCATTGGATGTAAATTATGAGGTGTGGAATCAGTCAGTAAAGACATAATTCCTGAGAAACTGAGCTACCCCAAACTAAAGTTTTAGAGATTCAAGGTTTAAGCATTAAAGCCTCAAAAATAATAAGACATAAACAAGTACCAGTCACAATAAAAGACATATGTCTTCATAATGGAATAGTTATATAATGATATTTAATTGGTGCTTGTGGGACATTTGCAGCTAGAACCTAAAGGGTAACCTCCTCATGGTTATCCTGCTGCCTAATAGCAGGTATGCATATTTTTATAGTACACATTCATGAAATAAGGTCTTATCTGCACTGATACCTGTGCATAGACAGGTGGTTATTTCATATCCACACTCAAACTGTTGAGCATTATAGCAGGTGTTTGCAGGATTCTTAATAGCTCCCATGTGCCTGAACATGTCTTGGCCTACACTGACAGTAAGTGTGCATTCAGGGGACGGATCAAGGCGGATTTGCACGCATGCTCTTCAAAACTTTTTTATCTTTCCAGACAGACATACTTGGTTGTCGATGTTGAAGGGAATGGGAGGGGAAGAAACTATTGTGTTGTCTCTTCCTCTAGCCAACCGCACAATTTGAGTCAGACAGTTTACTTGGTCATGGAAACATTCCTACTCATGTGTCACGAGATGGCAAGACCTCCCCAATCTTGCACTGGGTTGCCAACGAACCCCGTTAAGAAAACTCTCCGACAAAGCAACACAAACAAGATTCTCTTCCTCTTGACTCTTCTTGTCAGGGCTGCCCTTTATCACCCTTTCCAGTTTTTATGAAGAGAGGCCTATCTTTGGACTATCATTTGACATCATGTACACATTCCTCCTACCAGATGCTCCCTTGTGATATGCTGTGTGTGTTCTCCCCCTTGCTATGTGACTCAATGGGCTGCTTTCTTCCTTTGTCGCTTCCCCCCCTCCATCCACACACAAACATATAGACCATGTCAGCCACAAAGTCCATTCAGCTGATGGAGACTGCTGGCTGAGGGGAAAAAAGCCACCACATGATAGTGGGTATGGCCTCTCACAGAAAACCACCTTTTCTGTCCAAGGGGGGAACAGACAATGCTTTGTGGACCATATAGAGGGAGTCTTCCCCTTCTATTAAAGGCACTGATGCCCAGCTGCTTAAGCACGTCCGCCAAACTATGGACCATTGTTCCACGCATGCCTGCTTTAGTCACATCCCTTCCTCGATAGGCCCCTAGTGATGATCAATGGCCAGGCCCTGCTGGAGTGTCCGAGGGTCTGTGGCACCCCACAGGTCTCAATACTGGGCCCACTCATCTTGTGACTGATCACCCATCACTCTCCACCCTCTCCACACCCCTGGCCTGGAAGAGGCACTCGTCCCGTCTTGTCAATTAAACCCACACAGCAGGTCATAGACTCCTTGTTACCAGTTGCTTGCTTTGCCAGACCACAGAGAAACAACAAGCTGCTTTTTTCTCTTTCTCCTCAGTGAGGTACAGTTTTTATTGGTGAGTTTGCAGGAGATAGGTGTACCACCTCTTATGTTTTTCATCCTGTCTCCATTTTACGACAGCCTTTAAAAAGCTAATGTCTGTCATCTCATCTGTTTGGTGCAATTAAATTCTTCTTTTAGTGGTATTGAGAGGAGGCCTCAGCTAACACGTCCATCAGGAACAGGAGCTGCGTATAGGAGACATGCTCAGTTAGACCGCATGGTCATAAAGGTTATATTAATGGTTTATGTACCTCACTGCAGCATTGTTAATGGCAAATGGCATTTACTGGGTGCTGCAGAGGAAGGCCATTCAATCCACTGTATGGTTTATCTATCATGTCAAGAGCTCAATAAAAAGCCTTCAGTAATATCAAAGAAGACTCAACACAAAGGCTCTACCCCTGGGCTAGGTTTAAACCTTCTCTTGTGTTCTGTGTAACAAAATGAATAGTTTATATTTTCAAAATCCGTCTGAAATTAATCAAATTTAATTCCTCTTTGCGCCGTGCCTAAGTACATGCACACGGACACACAGAGACAAACACACACTACGGTATGTCTGTGTGTGCGAACACAAGGCAACAAAGCGCTTCGTACACAGTGAGACAAACCCTATTAAAAGAATTTCAGGGGTCGTTTCAAATCTGGCTCTGTGAAATAGCTCACGCCTGAACCAGCGACTGATTTCATGTGCCTATTTGATTGTTTAGTGTCCCTTTATCGGCGATGATGTCATCAAAGCGAGTCCCGGCACTACAGCAGGACTTCACTGGCTTTACAGTTAAGCAATCCCCACTATGCTGGCTGAATGCTGGAGAGGATAACGATAATGATGATGGAGGTTATCGTGGAGTAATTACTGTGCATGGAGGATTCCGCACAGTGTGAATGAGTAAAACACCCAAGCGAGAGAGATTGAAAGAGGGAATGAGGGAGAAACATTGAAGAGGAGGGGGTGAGGGGGAGTTGTATCTCTTAATGTGTCGCTTGATTGAAGTGCGTAAGGTTCTGAGCTAATTACATCCAGAACTGCAGCCTAGGAACAGATGCCACACTTGTGCATCAATAAATGCTTATAAGTAACTTATTTAGGGCTGCCTGCCATGCAAGGAAATGGCATGACTTAAAGCACAAGCGCCCGGGGGCTATTCCCCAGCTCTTTGTCTTGTCATCCTGCATCTTTTAAATCTATTCACCGCTTCAAAACAACGCAGGCAGACAGCAGGGCAGGCAGAAAAAAAAGAGAAGAGGAAGAGAAAAAAAAAAGATACAAATATTCACACTTTGCAGACAGTATTATGTTTGCCGTTTGGGTTGTCTGGCATCAAAGAAATGCTGTCTTCTCTTAGATTTGTGAGCGGTAAAGGAGTGGTGAGAGCGCTGTTTTTAAGGCCAAGCTCCTGTTTGATGAAATGCAGCTGTTCTTTAAAGTTTTAAGATAAATATGTTTTGACTTGAG
This sequence comes from Scortum barcoo, assembly GCA_023238725.1. Taxonomy (NCBI): domain Eukaryota; kingdom Metazoa; phylum Chordata; class Actinopteri; order Centrarchiformes; family Terapontidae; genus Scortum; species Scortum barcoo. The sequence continues at coordinate 8,165,416 of CM041551.1, forward strand.
TGCAGGGAGATACATTAGCCTAACAAGTCGCTGCTATGTTTTATTTAGCTGTTGCTGTATTAAACAGCATTAGGCCCAAATGTCTGAAAGTTGTGGGTTGTCAAAAATTAAAGGTAGATCCCTGCTTTATAATTTTTTGTTGTGAACACAAGAGATTTTTTATTTTTGTTGTTTTTGCCAGTGGAGCGTACGTCAGCGTGCCGTCATGTTTACTGGTCGCTGTGAGTGACAGATTCAAACAGACAGGTTGACTGCCTTGACAATTCCACATACAGACCAGAGTATGTAATCAAAGCCAGACCTTAGCTTTCTGCAAAGATAACAGGCAATTAGTGTTGCCACAGCCACAGAGCGTTGCTATGCAGCACATGCATTTGATTGACACAGTTCATTTCAACATCGGTTCTGAATTGTTTGAGGCGCATCCCTTGAACAGCATGTGAGTCATTAGCTTGGTGCTGAGAGTAACTTGTTTTTGTGGTCTGACTTTATCTTTCGTTGCTGTGTCACCTGCTATATTGTCTTCGGGATTGTGCTCACATATTTCCAGTTTATATTTTATGCAAATTAGTCAAAAAGAGATAAAGTGATCGCATGCCACGGTGCTCACACTCTCTAGTAGCTTCTTGTGTTTGTCCTCACATGTTCAGTAGCATGCTAGTGATCCTTGCCCCGCTCACAAAGCTATTTAAAATAGCAAAGCTAGAAAATCAACTGTGTGTAAGTTTAAGGGTCCGTGCACATTCCCAAGGATTTGCATGTAGAAAGAAAGAGCTTCTTCACTCATTACTGTCTCTGCCACATGATGTAAGAGGGCGACAGTTACTAGGAATTTTGGTTGGTTTCGATTGGCCTGCATGACTGACCAGTGCTGGAAACACTGCAGTGCTTAAAACAAAAAATGCTAATGCAGGAGGGAAGCACACATTTCCCCCCTCAACTATTTGTTCTCTCTTTTTGAATGCAAGAAGCTGTTTTGGAATTGATGATTGTCCCAAAGAATAATTAGACAGGTTTGCATTTTTCATGAAATTAATTCATGGCTTTCTAATGTGCATTTTGTAACCTCACACTGCATATATTCCGTGCCTATATTATCATATTTGAAATATGTATGATCTTTAAGGAATATGCCATATGTTAGTAGTGGGCTCTGCACCATGGGTTTAACCACGTGAAAGCAGAATACAAATGGCCTAGTTTGTTTTGTAATATTCAGTATAATTAGTTAGAAATAAGTTTGCAGTGGAATTCTCACATAGACTTGTCTGTTCACGTTCATCGTAGGCTGATCATATTCACTATAAATCTGCACACACCAGACACAAACACGCACACATTGTAAATAAAGAGTCTGAGGCTGCAAGCACTGTCAACTGTATTTTAAATGTGAAGTTGATTCATCTATTATGCATGGACCAAAATACATGGACATTTTTCATGTGTGTATGTATGTGTACGTTTGTGTGCATTTGCGTTTGAGCACATCTTCCGGTTTGCATTAGTTTGCATGTGCATTTGCACACAAATATACCGCTCGTAATTAGGAGGTGCATTTGTGAACTGTCATGGACAAACAGGGAAGTGGAGGAGGTGGTGGTGGAGGCTGCGAAACGCGACTAACTTTTCCATGACATCATTCGTATGGCATTAACAGTGTTAGCGTGTCGTCCCGCTTTCCTCTCCTCCCCTGCACCATCTAAACGAGAGGACTCTAGTGTACATGAGAGTCGATGCATGTAGCTGGTTTATAGGGGTTCCAAGTGGCCTGCTGCCAGAACCTCTGCTTTGCATTTCCTCCCGGGAATAATTTATCGCATCCTTTTTTCACCCCTTCTTCTCCAGGGGTGCAAGTTCTCCTGGGACAGACCACTGCTGGGACAGACGTATGCACCACATCCAGTGGGGCACAGGACTGCACTTTACCCTGTCTTTGTTTCAAGGGTTGATTTTTGAATAAAGGTAGCAGAAACTTGATTTGAAGTTTCAAAACTAACTTCCTCGCAAACACCTCTTTTCTATTAATCCACGATATGTGGTTAGAGGACATCGGTGGTGGGTTTAATCAACTCAGAACACTTGTGCGGACATTCCTCCCAACAACAAGTATAAATACAGGATGCACAGTCTAGAGAAATAGCATCTGTATTTTTGTTACCACTCTATTAAGTCAATCTATGAAATGAAAAACCGATGTATAAAAAAAAACCTTTTAACTGTCAAATAATCAGACTTGAGGCGTCGTTAGTAACAAAGCAGCTGGAACATACTTTCTCACAGTGTGGAACGAGTCTTTAAAACCAAGCACAGTATGTGATGAATATGAAAAAAACTATAATCCAAGGTGTCTGATTCCACCTCCAGGGCAGGAGGTGGGGGTGAGCAGTGTAGAGAGGTACAATATTTTAATGCCTTAGAAATTACCGCTCACTATTTGTCGACTTGTTTGGGCAGCGAACACACACTCGTGGCATATATAGCTCCTAGCCCCACCTCTCTCCTGCATCCGCAGCTGCAACCACCACCCCCGATCGTTTTGATCTAATTTCCTCTTTTTTTTCTTCTTCCTTTACCTTTCCTGCTGAAATTGATTTCTGCTTGTTTGGTTTGGCAGTAATAAGATCAACAGTAGGATCATGTTTCAATGGCATACTACCTTGAACCCCAGGCAAATGATTTGTCCAAACTTAATAATGGAAATACTTAGGATGTATTGGGAGATGTAAACAGTAGTTGTAATAAAACAGTGCCGGAAGGTAAGGGCTCCTTTAAGTTGCAAAGCCTTTCCACTTATGTTGGCCGTACACACCTCAGGCTCTCCCCAAACACCGCGAATAAAATGTATCCCCATTTAGCCCGGCGAAAAGTCACCCAATAAAAGCTATTTAACTGGAGTGCGGTCTGGAGCGTGGCATGTTCAGCCCCGCTGCAAAGTTTGACCGCCAGTGACAAAGCTGTCAACAGAGTGGGCAACGGCTAATGCGTCACTACACAGACACTCAGCTTGAGCCTGTCACAAACATGTATAGACTATGTTTAAGTCCCACTTTGTACTTGCCACAATGCCACAGCACTGTTTCACCTCCACCGCGAGGAATTAACTTCTTCCCACAGCAGCAATGTGGTGAGGGAGGATTTTCACATTTGCCTCTGCTGTTCATGATGTCAGCATTTTTTTTTCTTCTTTGACATAGGGTGTCACAGAAGAGAGTGAATGCTGGCTAACAAGTCCATCAGTCCAACAATCAGTCAACAAGACTTTTTATGGTTTTTGAGACATATTTTATTGTTAAGACCTTCCTAAACCAACATAGACATGACAGTAGATCCTCCACAATTTGCTGAGGTAGCATAGGTAGGAATTTGGGGTTATATTTAAGCTTTTTGAAAGGTATATTTTGTATGTGCATCAGTTTCTAATTAAACCTTTCAGGAGTTCTGTTTACAGGCTGTCGCCTCACACCTTGTATGCATTGGCCCACTTGCATTCCTCAAAGTGAATTAGATTAGTTACACTCCTTGCAGGATGGCAGAGTTACTGCCTGTCTTCTCCCGTAACCTGAAAATCTATCCATTCAGGAAACGCTTTATATCCTCCCTCTCTCTCCTTTCCCACAGGTTTCGCCTCCATTTTGTAAAAAAAAAAAAATTATACCGTAATGAAAACTTCAATGTTTAAAACCATGCAACAATTTCCCATACCTGTCGTCTGTGCTCTTTACACTTCTTCTTCTTCATTATTGGTCTACTGGTATCGACTGTGAACCTTTGAGTCGACTTTCCTGCACCCAGTCACAGGGGTCACTCAAGCATAGCTAAATATAAATGTACCTTGAATCTTGAAGTCAATCCTCAAATTAATGACAGTACTCTTAGCTGTGCAGACGGGATGGAGAGCTTTTTTTTTTTCTTTTTCTTCTGTACTCTGCGGCACCATTAACCCAAAACTGAGAGATTCATGGCCCGTTTAGTTCTGTATCATGCCCACTGTTGTCTGCCACATGGAGTCCTTGTGACCAGGCCACAGAATCAAGATAAATGCATTACGGCTGCTAAGAGTTCTGAAACGCACAAATCGCTCCACTCCGAGAAGCACAAAACACAGACGACAAATTAAAGGCCCAAGCAAATCTGTGTGGAAAAAAAGCCTCAATATAAACACATGGATAAAAATGTACACATCCTTACTGGTGCGCCGACAAAGATCTGTTCTCCCAAAAGTTTTTCTCTTCCTCTAACACGAACGCTCCACAAAGACCTCACTGAGCGGGAGCCAAGAGTCTTTCCTGCCTGTGAAAAATTAAACACGTTAAACAAATTGGATCTCTGTCTGTCCAAATCCAATTTGTTATCATGATGTTTTTTATTTTCTTGTTTCTGGCCACAAGTGACTTAGTGAATCTGACACGAACGATAACACTAGAGAGAAACAAAGCAGCCAAGGACGTGGGCTGGCTTCAGTCGGTGGCATAACTGGGGATGATGACGATCGTAAGCTCAATATGTTTGTACTTAAATCAATTTGTACCCTTGCTTGTGGGGTCTTTTCTGCCGTTCATGGTGGTTTGAATGATCCGGCAGCGCTAATTCTTCTGCCTCTAAGGTGAAGAACTAATAAAAAGAGGCTGATCAGTCATAACAAGGCAAATATTCATCATTCATGTGCAAAGGGACCCGTGTTTCTTCTCAGGACTGTTTTTTTTTTTTCCTCGAACTCAGTCAAATATGAGACCAAACAGGAAGAGAGTATAAACCATGTGATTGGAAGCTGTCATCTACTGAGCTGTTTAATTTTTTTAACCCTTGCTCGGGAGTAGAAATGGAAACTCTGTAAGTCGATGGAAATAAACAGCAGGCGGACTCGTAAAACACCTGTTTGCAGTATGGGGGCCTGAAAGCCGGAGCTGTTAATAGCCAGCCATAAATCGCTCACTCCATTGTTCTGTCACCAAGTTGCAGGTCTGCATTTCTCTGTGGGATTCATGAGGTAAAACTTTGTTGAAAGTATGACGCCCCTCCTCCCCCCGTGTCACCCCCCCTCCTTTGCTACTTTGACATCAAACATCTGAAAGCATCAATTGCCAGGCACACCACACGCACCTTTGAAACTGGAAAACGAACTTCTGAGCTGCGACACAATCATGCAAATCGCCTTTTGAGTTTCAACGTCTTTCAAAGTAATTTGGTTCTCCTCACACAATCTACATAAAAAGCATTTGGTACATTTGAATTTTTAAAGAATTGCTGTCTTCTTTTGAGGCACGCAATCTGACTACACTGTAAATTGGTCACAGCCATTTAAGGGGAGCTTTTTGGTGGATTGCTGATACTGGCAGCAACGTTTGCGCAGAAAAACACACGGATTTATCAGAATTTAGCTGCTGTTGACCTTTTGTTGGGGCTTGAGAGCGCCAGCAGAGAGGGGTCTTTTTCCTAATCAGTCTTTTGACAACAAACACAAGCTGTTTGGGCCACAGAAGACACTGAAGGTGTGTGAAGAGTGCTTTCACATCCGTGTCACCTGGACAGCCTGAGTAAATCCCCCACCCCTTTTATTTTTGAAACAGACCTGTGGACGTCTTAGCCGCCTCACTGATACGAACCACGAGTCTGACAAAACAAAGGAGGAGGCAGAGAAATTGCAGGAGGGCGGGATAAAAGAGCAGTCGCAACAGACAAGCCTGGACGGGACACGGGGGGAAGACCTCTGGCCTTCCGCGAGTTGTCCCTCAGAGTCTCCTCAGACGAGGGGACTGACTCACTGTAACAAGCTGCACAAAGGCGGCGGGAGGAGCGGAGGGAGGAGAGATGAACACCTGAGATCAGATCTGCTGATCACTTGCCTGCAGTAAAGGGTCACCCCTGCATTCATTCTGCTTTTAAGGAGCCAAGCCTCCATTGTGAGTGAAAAACATCAAGGGGATTAAAGAAAAAAGAGGACGATCTCTTTTGGAATAGGCCTGATGTGTTTTCTTATTCTTTGTTGCAGCTTATAAGATAGAAACATGAAGTATAGTTGATAAATTAGTGTTATTTAGCTTTGTTTAGTTTTTTTAACAGTTGCTGATCTCTCACCATAGTTGATTTTATTCACTATAAAGTCTTATATATAGAGTCCTGCTAAGTATGTGGTATGCTGGTATACCTCTGCTTTAAATGGTTGACAGAAAGAGTAAAACAGAGGAGACAAGGGCCACACCAGCTTTTCTACATTCTCTGTCTAGTTAATGTTGGGAGGCTCTAATAAAAAGCCACCATGTGCCAATTGAGCGCCTACAATTAACAGATTAGAGTGATAAAGAGGTTGCATGGCTGCGAGGCACGGGGCCGTCTCCCCAGGCCCTCAGGGCTCCACGATGGGCAGGAGCAGGAGGAGGAGGAGTGTAGGGGGTGGGGGGGGTATTGTGGTCTGCTGAACCACTGATGAAGGGCCCAGATAATCTCTTCCTCCCTCCTTCTCTCTCCCTCTCTTTCTCCCTTTCCCTCCTCCCACCGCCCTTCCCCTCTCACTTCTCCCCGCCACCACCACGCCCCACCCAATCCCTCGCACTCTGTGCCCTGGAGCACCTTTCACAAATACCTGCTCAATATTCTAGTTGGGGGTGCAGCAGCAGCAGCGGTGGTGATGGTGGTGGTGGGGCATGTGGTGTGTCTGCAGAGGGGAGATACAACGCACAAAAAAGCCGCTTGAAACAAAAAGCGGAACATCTGCTAAAGCGATTGCGAGGTAAATATGTTTGACAATTATTGTTTACAGTGACAGTGGTAACAGTTTCAACACCCAAATCAAAACCCCACCATTTCTCTATTTGCAGTGAAACAGATGGGCCTACAGCGATCCATTAGCAACCTGTCAAAAGCTTTATTCTCAACTTACTTTTATGTCTTCGCTTCTTTGCTGTGTGACTGAGGAGAGGCACTATTTGGGCATAATGATTATTATCTATTTGCCCAGCATAAATCAGATACCTACTGCTCATTGTGTATATTATTTTTTTTGTCTCGCTCTTTCTTCTTCTCCTGCCAGTGTTTACTGTTCAAGGAGAGCTGCTTGAATCCACATTTGTTTCTCCTTCTTCACATATTATTGTATTATTGATGGCGATACGCTCGACGTTGCACTTGAAAGAACCTGCGTAGCGATTTCTTCACTGGTTTGTTGTTTTTGTCTGTTTGCTTCGGCAGTGAAGTCTAATACATTTGGGGCATTTCTTATTTGCGCGGCTGAAATTATTCAACAATACAAATTATTAACAAGTTGCCTCTCTTATCCTGCCGCCTGCATTCTCACGCTACCTTGAGAGATCAACACGAGCCGTTACGAGCGAGCATGCAAAGCAAAGACTTTGACTACCATGATGTGAGCATCCTAATCAAATCAATTGGCGGTGGTTTCAAACAGGGAAGGTGCAACGTGAGACCTTTTCATCCATTACCATATTGTTTTACACACGGCCTATATCATGAGGTACAACACTGAATCAAAGTAAGAGTCCTTCATGCTACAAGGAGAGAAAGTTATTTCAGCTGGATTTGTGCAGGAAGCGCGTGTGTGTGTGTGTGTGCGTGCACGTGCATGCTACAACATACATGCGTGTGTCACTGTCTGTTAGTGCATGTCAACAAAGACTGAGGCGTTATCTACCGCTACCCCGTCACCATTTTTCCCCGGCACTGTACTGCTCTAAAAACGCTCAATCAAATAATGTGTTGGGAATAATTAACCTCAGAGCCCCCATTGGTTCTAATTGGCACCTATTAGAGGGCTGTATGATTCCTTGATAAACACTGAGGAGAGAGAGCGAATGGCAGCAGTGGTGGGCGGAGGTTTGATTGGTAAGCAAAGTGCGGGAGCGATGCATACCGGGGGTAACCAACATTTAATTATCAATGAGGTTTTTCGCAACACTTTAGAGAGGCCCCGGGCATCGTTTCCTTCAGTAGTAGTAATGGGCTCTTTTTAATGGAACTTGTGTTAAACACGGTGCTGCCACTGCAAAGCTTTGGCGTTCAGCCTCAGCCCTTAGTTGTGGCTGCTTTAATTTAGGTGACTACTGAAAGAAGACAGAGCTCATTTGGGTTACACACTTTGAAAAGTGTGCGCAGGGGCCACGGAGGGAGATAAAGAGGATGCCCATAGTGAATTCACATAGGCCTCATTTACATTTTCTCATTTGTATCTGCTTTGCAACTTCTTCAGGGACCGAGGTTAGAAAAATTATTCATCTGCTCAGGTTGCATCTGAGAGGTTCCGAATAATCTGCTAGTTAGCTACACTTTACATTGTGTTAAAGACGACACCGTATTCTGGTCTCTGTTCAAAGTGCTACAAATTGTTGTATCACCATTTCAAACGTTTTAACTTTTCAGCCACAGTTATGGAGCCATGCTGTTTTAAATGGCTTGTGGTTGAATGTCACTCTAATGTCAAACCCCACCCGCTGTCACCACAGTCATTAATGTGGTTTCCCAGTTAGACCAGTGAGAACTTTATATGATATGTCATTTGACTTTTTCAACTAAACCAACTTGCGTTTACTCTATACTTGACCCATTTGTTTACAGTCTAGTGTCAAAAAGACACCCTTTTCTTTTGAATGTGTGTTTCATAAACGTTTTGGCAGGTCATGAACTGGTTGTCATGAGGGCTCAACATGTTGCCAGACTTGCTATGTACTTTGAACATTGTGAGTTCAAAGTAAATCATGTCGTCTGTTAGAGTTTATATACATCCCCTTTTTATTTACGTTTATTACTCACAATCCGGAGCCTAATAAGCTATTTTTTAATATAGTGGAAGAATAATCAAGAATATGTGGCCTCAACAAACACAATGGACACACTTACACTTAATTGTTTCGGTTACTGATACCACCGTTTGTTTGAAATAAATGTGGAAAGGATGAAGAAGTCATTGGCTGTATGGCAAAAAGACAAAGCAATCATCACTTGTGACCAGATGTCATCAATTATCTGATCTCACTTTAAGTTGATGGAAATGGTGCATTTCTTTAACTATGTTTAAGAAGTCCAATTGGAAATGAGTACCGTGGGAGGGTTGAGGTACCGGCTTGGGCTTTGGCCTTCATCCGAGGCCTGAGGCTTGATCCTCCTCTTCAGCTAGCACTTGCATTTGGGACTAAAGCCGGGGCAGAGGGGCTCGGGGCAGAGCCAAGCCTGAGACTGACCCAGTTTTTTGGGGTCCCTGATAGCAGACGGCTGTCTCAGGGTAACCCTCCATCAACACCAGCCCCTGTAATCTGGCCTAGCATGTGCCAATCAAGCCGAACGCGATGACAAGCTCGTGATGACATGGCCATCGTCCTCTCTCCTCTCTTTGCTGCCTGGACATCTCAAACGCAAGCAAACATCCCAGTGATTATGGCATTTCAGTGTCAACTGGCATGTTGAGTTTGGCCGGAACCATGAGATTGACAATGGAGAGACAACATGTTTGTGAGCTTTGCAAAGTTTATCGGGAAAGGTTGAGGTTTTTGGCACACAAGTGTTCAGTGGTATTAGATGAAGCTTGTTTGTGGAGGCAAACTATCAGAGCACATTTACGTCCGCAAAGCTTCTAAAAACCGTGAGCGAGAAATACACACACTTTTTCTGAGATATACTTTTCAAAAAAGATAATCATAGACAAGTAAACACACAGGACTTCTATGTGGACTTCAGCTAGATTTAAATATTGGCAGAAAATGCATCTCTTTTGAACAAAGTCTCATGAAAGTTCACACTTTTTTTCCTCCATTTTGGAAACGGTCTTTTCCATTTTCCAGCTGTCAGGAGGGAATCCTTTTTCTGGACACTCACATATAAGAATACTGGGAAAAAAGCGAGCAAGAGAGGAAGATAGTGAATGAAAGAGAGAGAGAGAGGGTGAGAGGGAGAGGGAAAGGGAGCAGCACATCTGACAATCCACTGGCATGAAAGTGAGCCCCTCAAGCTAACAAATTCAGAGAGAAAATTACAGTTTTGCGCGTTTGTGTCAATATGCATGTCAAAAGGTAATTGGGAAATTGTTCTGCAATGTCAAGTCCTGTTGGCAGTGTTTAGCCTGTGGTAAGATCAAAACCATTTCTTCACAGGCTCCGAGAGACCAGACCAAGCTCTCTAACTCTCTCAACCATACAAGACTCTCCTTTAAGCTAATAATGTGGCTGTTTATCGTAAAGTTATTACGTTATTATCAGCAGCTCACAGGATCTACTGAAAATGACAGAAAAAAAACTTTATTGTACTTTGACCCTGTGCTGAACAATTACATTTTTTTTGTGTCCATGATATCAATTAACAAGAAAAGCAATCGTTCAATAGAGAGGGATGCAAAATTAGCCTTTTCCTCATAGCCATGGATGAGTGTTGAAGGGGTTGCCAATAGCAGAAAAAAAAAGGAGACAATCAAGTCATATGACATGATGTTTCATGATCTGCCATGTTTGTGGTGATCTTGCATGTTAATGCCAAGAAAAAGGTTACAAATACACAACATCTGGTGTTTCTAGAGCTGTGTTATTATTGCCGTTTGCCGAGTTACCTCAGCTTCTTCATCCATGAGACAGAGTATTTTAAACGAAACCACTAGGAACGAAGATTAAATGACAGAGACCATTTTGGTTGTGTTTTCCACTAACCATAACTCAAATGTTTAACCCTGAAGGTAAATAAAGGTTTGTTATTGTCCAAAATAACAGGCCAAAATGTTACCCAAAGATGTCATTTTCACAAGAAATGAGAATATTCACAAAAAGAAAGGACTTAAATCATATTGTACAATAACAGCATAATTTTATTCATTTATTTCAATGTCCAAGAGCTGATTTATTTTAACTAAATGAAAGACTGACCTTAACACAGAAAATATGCACAGCGGTCACCATGCTTTAAAGTGCTAAACTACCAAAAGAGTTCAATTAGTTTTGGTTTCAACAGAAACTTTTAACAATAGCCTAAATGCTGTGAGGGGAACATGGCAGATAGCAGAAGGACATAGCAAAGTTACGAAGATCAATACATTTGACGGCGTTTTAAATATATTGAAGCCCAAGCCCCCAACGTGAGTTTTGTAAATTCCCTGTTTTCATTTGACTGGTTTCAGTGACAGCATGCACATTTTTATTTGTTATTAGGGAGATTATTTGGTGATGATCAGGCCTGCTTCAGTCCTTACACTCCAGACTTCTTTTTCATCCATATGTAAATAATTGTCACTCATTGTCATACAAATAAGTGGCAATATGAAGAATAGCCTCCACAAACTCCTGGCTTAAAACTGGCTCATGACCTTTAAATGTCACTCTTTACTTTATACTAGACTTGACAGAAATGACAATCAAGTAGAAATGTGAAGAAGATTAAAGCAAAATAAACTCAGTAAGAGAAAAAAACTTCCAACATAATGTCTTTAGATCGATTCCTTTTCATTTATTTCTTATTCTGTGATGATGACAATGATGGTGATGAAGGACACAAGGGTCCTGATTTAAAGACTGGACAGTACAGAGTATATCTTCTTCACATGCACAGGCCCACATACGCCAGCAGCAGTCTTAAAGTTGCCAAGGGTCCTTTAGAGTTGGATTCACTTTATTCTCCATTTAAAGTAAAGTTGACATTTTTCTGGCTCTTTTTGTTCACTTTCTATCAAAATAATTCACTCACAATGGCCCCAAAAAATGACAGCAAATAAAAAAATACAACAAAAATAAAACATTTCCAAAAATAAATACTGGCATTTGTGGGAATTTAGCACCAAACATAAGTCCTCTTGCTCTTTAGATCTAAAAATAATTATTGAAGTCACCACATAAGTGGGTTTTTTTTCCCCTGCTGGATGAAGTTAGAACTGGCTGACCTGAAGGCAGAAACAAACCCATATGGACAGAATGGGCCCTTCATCTGGGATTAGAGTTTTAGGTCCCTATCAACCTGGAAGCTTCAGGGGACGAGGTCTATAGTATGTGTCCCATTTTCTTATATGTTTCTTTTTTTTAATTTGGGGAAAAAAATTAGACCCTTTTTTTGTTAGGAATGAAAAGTATACCTCCTTTTTCTTATCTCCAGATTCTGACAACCCCTTCAAGAGAGATTTGGATACAAACTTGTCCCCCTAAAAAAACCGTATGGGTTTTGAGCAGCTGGATAACAAGTACATGTCCAACAAAATAAAATGTGTAGGAGTGAAAAAGTAAGATGGTTTATTGAAGAAAAAAATGGTTGAATCACAACTTCAGGTGAGTTTAAAGTGACCTAAACGCCCTTTAGAGTGTTTTGTATTTTCTCTCTCAACTATAACATTATATTTTTAGCCTTCTATACATTTATATATAGAATTATATATTATTATTATCATTATTATTATTATTATTAACATTTTGTTTGGGGGCGTAAAGGAGAAATCATTAAATGCTGGGCAAAATGTGTAGTAACTCAGAGGAAGAAAAATACAGAAAGAGGAAAAAGAGAGGGATGGTGAGAGAGAGAGACGGAGGCGGAGGGGGGGGTGTACCAATCGTTAAAGGGCCAAGCCAGTGAGTTGATTAGGTTCGGGAGAGAGAGAAGCTGCTGCGGCTTTCTGTGCGCACAGACAGAGTATAAGTCCTTTATCATGGGGAGGCACCGGCGTGGCCCCGAGCTATTGCTGGCCTGAAGCAAAGTACCAGAGAGAAGAAAAAAAGAGGGAGAAAAAAAAGAAAGGAGGGGAGGGGGGTCTATCATCAAACTTCATAATAACGCTTGGGGTTTGCCACAGCTGCGCAGTGACCCTTTTATTTTGCTGTGATGGAACAGATAGCTCACTATGAAATAGTGTGAAATTATCATGTCTATTAATTCAGTCAGACATCCACGGCTCTCCGCTGTTACCCCCCCTTACCCCTCTTATTCCGTTCCTTATCCATCCGCGGAAATATGTGATTTCCTAGCAAATGCTTCATTTTACTAGAGCGGTTTTTCGTCGTCGAATCGCAGAAAATAAGTCTAAAGATGAGTTTTTTTTTTTTTTACGCATTTTGGTCCACACCACAGCAGCACACACACATCCTCCCCTATCGAAACACCTTTTCTAATGAGTCCAGTCACTTAAAGTCACACAGGCAAACTTGGCACAGTGAGGACAGACTGATGTTTTTTTCTATTTTGTTTTATTCGTTTGTTTGTTTGGGTTTTTTTTTTTTTTTTTTGCTGCGAATGATCCAATTTTCCTCTCAAATTCTCAACCGTTATTTATTGATTATTGTTACTTTTTGTAACTAGAATTGGTAGGAAAGTTCACTATCCCCAAAACTTCTTAAAGTCAGCACATTATTTTTATTTTTATTATTATTATTATTGTCGTTGTTATAATTATTATTATTATTAATCTTCACTGATACATTGGCCCTCAGTATTTTAGATCTCTAAGCTGTTTCGAGCTTTAAGTAACGTGTCAGGCTCTGTGGATCCCTTCATTTCATTTGTCCCTTCATTTATGCTTTTTTTTTTTTTTTGTAACGCAGTTTGCAAAACTCCAATCAAGACACAATCGGCCACGTCAACTTTCTGCTTGGACGACCAAGTTGACGTCCCCTTTTCTTGACTGACAGAGAGAGAGAGAGAGAGAGAGAGAGAGAGTAAAAGAGAGAGAGACGGGGGGGGGCAAACGGAGGCTGCTCAGAAACAGACTGAGGCGTCCACAAAAGTCACCAAAAAGTCACTTTCATTTGTAGTCACTGCTCATGCCACCGTTGTGCCAATAAGGCCTGCTGTCAGAATTAATGAAGATGGTGCTTGACATGTGATGACCTGACAACAACAACAACAATAACATAATAATAATAATAATAATAATAGTAATAATAATATACGCTTTTTAAAGGATGTGGCTGTGTGCTTATGAAGCGTGAGGGTCTGGTTTGATAAAAGGTCTGGGGTTTGATACACACACATACACACACACTCACAGAGAGAGAGAGAGAGAGTTGATAGAAATGGCGTGTGCCTGGCTGACGGGAGCCAGTGAGGGACAAAGCCCCTGCGAAGCCACGGCCACTCGAGCAATTATTCCTCCACGCTGCATTTGGATTAGTGCAATGGAAAGAAGCATATGTTTGGCCCGGGGCGACACTCCCCCCCTGGCTGACTGCAGAGGATGCGGGAGAGAGACAGAGGGAGGGAGAGAGAGAGAGAGAGAGAGAATGACTAAAACTAGAATATAAACTGCATTAAGCGAGTGGGGAAACATTAACACAAAATTTAATCCGCTCTTCTTCTTCTTTTTTTTTGTTTTTTTTTTCTTATATTTTGGGGGGTACACACAAGCCCATGAAATTGGCAGACCTCAGTGCTTGGTAGGTGACTGGAGGACAACAATGACTCCTGATAAGTGCTGTCACAGCGCGCAAACGTCGCTTATTGTTAACAAAACCTCGCTCGGTTCAAATAGAGGCCATAGAAACACATAAAAAAAAAATCATTTAAACTTTGACATCAGAATAAATATATAGTATAAACGTGTGTGCGTGCTCTTCCTTTCAGCACGTGAACTAAAAACGAATTAAACGCCTCTTTTTTTTTTTGTGAATGAGTGTGAGCGCAGTGGTCGGGCTTCAGCTCCTATCAGGACTCCTTTTGTTTATTCAAAGTCACTTAATGCTTTCTAATCGATTACCTAATGTCTCGAGTAATCAGGGGTGATTTTGGTGATTTGGATGGAGTCGTTGACCTCTCTTGGCTTCTGAGCTCTGGCCCGCGGAGTGGGCAAGGGGCCCAATGGGGGGGCGGAGGGGAGGGGGCCGGTCTGATGACGGCTGATGTCAAGAGTTGAGGACAATTAGCCATTTTTCGCTTCACTGCAAACTTTTAAGTCTCATAATTCGATTGCACCAATAACCGTATCCAATGTCATTTAGAGGAGCCCTGCGTCTTGTCCAAGCCACTTACCATTAGGCCAGCACTTTGGAAAAGAAATGGATGCAAGTAGCTGTAAGTGACAGCACCCAGTTCGTAGAAATTCTATCGATAAATTGATCATCTGCTCTCCATCATTTGAGACTTTCTAGAGCATCAACATCTTTACTTCATCAAAATCCTCCATCCAACAACCCCTGATCCATCAATAAGGGGAAAGTTTCCAACAACGCATGGACACTAATCCATCTTTGCAAAGGAGGATTTTTTTCTTCTGCTTCTTCTCCAAAGTAGTAACTGATCATCTTTAAACAATCACTTAAATCTCCATCAGACTCAGAGTCCCTCTGTTTAAATGTCAGGAGGCCTTAAATCAAATTCCAATCATACCGATCTAACATTGGCGGCAGTGCGGGGAACAAATCTGGGCCTTGTAGGCTGCTGCCCTACATCCACCCTGCTCGCCCCTCACCTCGCCCCGCGCAGGCGAGCCGCTTCCAGAGCGCCACAGTGCAGACCGAGGCAGGCCACGGTGCTGCAGGGGTAATTAGGCCATGCAGACGCTTCCTCAAACCGAGCAGTGATCTCAGCTAAACACTCTCTCTGCTGACAAACGCAAAGTGGATGGGACGCATTTGTGCAGAGGTTGGGTTGGGGAAGTGCAGCGGCGGCGGCGTGCAGCTGGTTGCATGATTGAAAGTTGCAGTTGCATTGCCCAACAGACTGTGATCAATAGAGAGGAGAGTGGCACGGGAAAAGAGAATGAAAAAAAAAACATGCATGCAATATCTGCACAAGAGCATCCATTTAAACTCATCTTAAACTGCCTCTTTAAATTCGGCGCCGCAGCTTTTGATTTGAAGGCAGATTTGTGTCAGGCTGCTGGTGCGCACACGCTCCATCCATCCATCTATCCATCCATCCATCCACAGAGGTGCTTCAGCCGAGTCTGCCTGTGTTTGTCCTTCATTACATCTCTGCTACAAACTATAAATATCAACAGAGCGCCAGCCCACTGAGCCTCACCGGCGCACAAATACTGTATGAAATAAATGGATAGAGCTGCACACACGCACACACACGCGCACACACACACACACACACACACACTTCATCCTTGAGCATCACCACCTGCCTGCAGACGCCTAACCACACAAAATCACTTAAAAAAAACACGTATATATCTTTTTATTTCGCGTATTCTCCACAATATTTGATACCAACAGGCCTCACATTTATTAATTACTTTACGGGAATCAGCTGTACTTGGTTTAGTTGAGACAAGCAGCAGTTATGGATTGAATTAGCTAAATTCAGCTGGGTATTACTGACTGGCTCTTCAAATTTCAGGCCTCCTTGTTTTTTTGTTTTTTGTTTGTGTGTTTTTTTTTGGAAATGACTTTCGCTGTGAGGCAACCAGCTCCATACCTGTCTAGGATCGAATTAGGCTTTAAAAAATGAAATTTTTTTGTATTAAAAAGGTATGCAAATTATAGGCCAGTATCAGTGCGCACAAAAAAACAATGGGATTTGGAGTTTCTTTAACACTCCAATTCCATTACACAGAAAAAGGGCACAATTACGGGGCCCCCTTGCGATCCTCCTCATCTTATACTAATAATGCGCACAAATATCCGCCATTGTCACAGATACTATTTCTAATGCGTTCGTCTCACCCTCCCAAACCTGTTTTCATTCAACCAAACACCGATAAATTTATTAAACAACATTAGCATTAATGACACACGTGAGGGGCTTCCTTTTTTTCCCACTAATACCAATGAATGCTGCTTTAATACGATTGTTTTCCCTTAAAGTGACTATTTATGCTATTCCCTCCTGCACACACACACACACACACACACACATCCACCATAGCAGGAGCAGCCGGGTAGTCTCTCCCCTTTATGAGTGAGCTATTGTGCCTGAGGACAGGATCCCACACACAATCTGAAGACTGAGCCAACAAAAACAGGGCCTGACAGACAATGCCTCGCTTCACCTGCTCCAGCACTGTGCATCGCAATTATGCCAAGGACATGTACAGTTAGGCTTCATTCACCCTCCTGCAAAAAAAAAAAAAAGACAACAACTGCCTCAGAATTAAACCAGGGCCCCGAAAAAATCATGCAGATAATAAATATGGCTGCAGAGGAGATCGGAGGGAGGAAGGGAAAGAGGGAGGAGAGAGGAGGATGGGGAGGGAGGAGGGGGGTCTACCACCAGTGTTACAATATTTTAAACTGCATGGTTACCAGACAGTGAAATAGAAGGAGAGCGAGCAACAGCACCAAGATGCATACATCACCGGACCGATTCACGCTCCAGACGAGATTGATTTGGAGCCGCATATATGGTGCACACGCCATCAATACACAATCAAACTCTAAACCCGAGTGTTACATGCAACGGGCCCGCTCTGTCTCTCTCCGCGGCCCTGCGTGCAGAAAACACACACACACACACACAAAAAGCAAAGGCCAGCGTCTGATAGATCTGCACATCCGCAGAGGAGGCCACTCAGCCAGAGCAAGTGAGACTAAATACAAGTTAGAGGGCGAGATTCGTTATGAGGAGCGTGGTGATTGTATCGCGAGATGTACACACATAAAAAAAACAGCACAGTGATTGTTCATTGATTACACTGAGAGGCAAACAACATAACAAATATCAGATGCATGTCTTTGAATAAGGCTGCACAGAATAAACGGGGTGGAGGGTTTGGATTGGGGAGGTGTGAGGGGGTGGAGGGAAGGGGAGGGGGAGTGCAGTGCCAAATATAGCCTATAACAACCAAACATTGCGCACCAGGCCTATATATACATCTCAGAGGGTTTTAGCTGGAGGGGTGGCGCTGCACACTTCAAACGCGAATCCATCCATTGTTGTGAGCCATTTGGCCTGCATAAGATCCTGTGCTCTGAACTAGGGAGTTTAAAGTAAGATTTTTTTTTTCTTTTTTTTTTATTATACTTGAGGGAAACAATGAGTTCAGCTGCTTATTGCTGGGAGCAATCGTCAGGGGAGACTTAAACTCAATTACTGTAGCCGTTCAGAATGGGAAAAAAAAATACTAAGACCCAAAAAAAAAAAAAAAAAACAAGCGAGCGTATCGAGCAGTGAATAAAAAATTAAAAGATATGAATAAAAATCGAGATGAAGCGTATCAAATATTTATTTTTTTTCTGGGCAACAAAGGACTATAATACATTGACAGGCATGGGAACTATTGCCAGCACATGTCTATACAATACAGCTAAAACCGCCTCCAATTTTGGACATTATCGGACATAACAAGATATCAGGTGGTCCCAAAAAATGTTTTTTTTTTTTTTGAATGTCGTCCAACATTAAAAAAAAAAAAAAGAAAAAGACAATATTCCATTTATTGCTTTTATGGTGCTTCAAGGAGAGAACAGGAGGTGAAACGTATTCTGATTGGCACAACACATAAAAGCTTGTATAAAAACGAAAATAGAAACACAAAAAAAACCAGTTCTCCTCAGGGTGTCACTTCTGCTCTGTCTCAAATAAAAAAAAACTGAATAAGGATGATATATATAGAGAGAAATGGAAGTTTATTTCTATTAAATTTGTTCACTTGCTTCAATGTCGCCTCAACATGCTACAAGAGGGCTGAATTGAAATATCCCAGAGAAATAAAAATACCCCAAACTTCTGTTTTTCTAAGAACCATAAAATCACATGAAGAACTAACCGAATATTCAAACCCACTAAAACAGGAGGCACCAGATAAATAAAAAAAAGAAGTTTCAACAGACGCACCATATTTACAATTCCCATTAAATTACACATAAATAAATATATACATACATGAACACAGATTCCCTTATATAACCGCGAATCGTGTTGAAATTCAAAAAGTTCAAGTTGGTCGCTTGGAGAGAGAGAGAGAGAGAGAAAGTGAGAGAGTCTACAACTGAAGTCATGACATGGAGCTCTGTGGAATTTCTCTTTGTTTTTCAAGTTTATTATTCACAATACTGATAAGAATTCATCCTCTTTTAAGCTTCGTTTTTGTCACAATCGTAAAATTGAGATATAGAGGGGTCGCTGGATTTCAGTCCATTCGTTGCAGCTCATAAAAAATAAGGGGAGTACATAAAAAGTCCTCTGGCTGAGGCAATACACCTTTCCTCGCCCTGGAGCTGTTCCTCTGCAGCTTTTTTTCTTTTCTTTTCTCTTTTTTTTCTCTTTTTTTGCTTTGTTGAAATAACATTTCGTATGGTTCAAGGTGTTGGAAGAAGAAGAAGAAGAAGTAGAAGAAGAAGGAGATTCTTGCGTTGTTTTTCCCCCGTGAATCCAAAGTGGGATGTAAAAACAAAACATGTAAAACCGCGCAAGATCAGGAAGTGGCACGTTTAACTTTATCAATAGTATTTATAAGGTATTTATAATATTTATATTGGGTGGGTGGGGGGCCGGGGCGAGGCGAGGTGGAGGGGCGGGGGTCGGTGTAGAAGAGGGGCCCTGGGCTGTGGCCCCCGGTGAAGGTGGGATGGAAACATCACTTTCTGTGCTTCTCGTCTTTGTCTCCGCCTTTAGTGCCGTTATCTGAGTGACTGTTGGGGTTGTTGTTGAGGTACATTTTGTCCATGGCTTTGATAGCCTCGGTCAGATAGTTCTGCAGGGCCGTGACGGCCGCGCACAGTGCCGGGGTCCCGAAACCGTGCGAGATTAGACTGAAGTGGGTCAAACAGCTCTGGATCCCCGGTTCAAGAATGGGCTGCGGCCGTGAGTTCCCCAGCGGCGAGCGGTCCTGGGACAGCAGGTCTGTGAACTCTTTGCAGACTTGCCTAAAACAGAGAGAGAGGGGTGTTTTAATGAACCAGACCAGAGCAGAAAAATCACTGCGTGCATGCAAGTGTCCTGATAAAAATACATCCAACTGGGCACACTGCAAAATATGTGTGTATATATATATATATATATATATATATACACACACATATATATATATATATATATATATATATATATATATATATATATATATATATATATAGCTTTTAACAGCGTTCAGGGCTGCAGGGCTGTAAACTCTGCATTTTCTCAAAACATGTAGTAAAAAGTGAGAAGCCACCAAGTTTCACCTAAACAACTTATTTCAGTCACTCTCACAACATTTATTAGTCAGATCCTCCTCCTGCTTTTTTTTTTTTTTTTTTTAGAAATTAACACTTGGCTAAAAGAAAATGTCCCGCAGCTACAAACAGGTGTAAATTCATCTCTGAGCTCGGTGCCGGGATGTTTTGAGGGGAGTACAAAACGGAGAGCAAAGAGGAGTCTGAATGTAAAGCGAAAAAACGTTTGCAGTGTAAACTTTGGACTTGAGTCGCTGATTGTGGACCAGCAGAACCTGCAGTCAGAAACAATTCATTCATGCTCTCCGGCCTCATGCAGCTGACACCCCACATCAATGCGGCGCGCCACCAAATGATATCAAATATTTTTAATAGCGCACAGAAAAATAGTATTCAGCCATTAAAATGTGAGTCAAGGCGTGTTTGCTCCCCGCTCGGTATTAGTGGTGCTTTAATAACACTCAGACAGCCCGTAATAAGCGGTTATAGCTGACAGCTGTTTGATTAGAGCGGGCCCATCATCAATATTAAATGCGGGCCTCTGCGCCTTTTAAGGATTTCCCATGTTTCAGTTAACGCACAGAGTTGGAAATAACCGAGAGCAGTGGCGGCGCTGGACGAGGACCAGCAATGTGTCAGTGTCACTGAAATCACAGGGCAAACAAAGTGCTGCTCCTCGGATGAGGGAGAGGCCCGCGCCACATGCCAAACAGCAGTGCGTTTAATTATAATGTATAATATCAATGCTGGGTCACGTGTCTGAATAAAAAAAAAATGTTTTAAAAATTAGAAAAAGAAAAAGAAGTTTGAGTAAAATGTGTTATAAGCAGAGATGCCCAGTGACATTTAAAAGTGCACGGCTAATAAAGAAAAAAATAGTGCATTAATTAATATTAGACTGGCTAATAAGGTCAGTGGACTGATACTGACATGGAGCAATGATTATTTTAGCATGATCACACACCTGACAAAGTGTGTAAAATAAAATTGTTTATATGTGAGGAAAACACACACACAAATATCAAGCTTGTGTGACAGCTGCATTTTAATTTCATTTAATTAATTAGTTATCTCTATCTGTGTGTAGGTGCAGAGCAGAAACTGTCATATAAACACACACACACATTGGCACAGACTGGTGGGGTGCGCTTGTGTGATGATTGCACTTACTTCGTGGCCAATAGCATGTTTTTTCTTTGGACTTGTTCGTTTGGGTCGGAGTGCTGACGGTTTACATATTCAGCTACTGCCTTGGCTGGAAACTCGGTCTCGCATACATAACCAAAATCCCTGGCAAGGTGTACGGCTTCGCCTGGGAAAGGAAGAGAGAGAGGAAGAGGAGGGGGGGGATATTAATAAAATGTTGAATGTGTTTGCTTATTAAACACATGAAATATGGTCACATCACATTCACACTCCCTTCCTCGGAACAACGCGGAGCTGTCCACCCTGCTCAGGCGCCCAGCACCTGCGCCTCCCCAACGCCACTAATGATGATCACAACACCAACAGGCTGCAAATATTACGAATAATAAGAGTAATAACAGAAACAGCCCTGCCAGCTGTCAATACACGTCAGGCCCCCCGCTCCACGGCGTGAGGAGGCTTAAATATGGAGGAGAAACAATAAGTGGATATGAAATATAGACGGAGCGTCATGCTTAACACCATGTCATTGATTACCAATGGCTGCACATTATTGAAAGTCCAGCAGATCACAGAGGCATGGGGAAGCAATTTTAAAGGGCTATGCCTAAATCTCACTCTCTCCCTCAGCTGTGAGAATTACAGGTTTCATTCCGTCTGAGCTCGCCCCTCTTGTTGGTTGACTTCTTTTTTTCTTCTTCTTCTTTCCCCCTAGTCTTTGGTTTTAATTTCCTGAAGCAGTTGAGTTTTCTTTTCTTTTTTTTTTCTTTTTTTTTTTTTACTGCGGGGCTTCCTGCCCATAAGCCTCCACTCCGGAAGAACGCATGCGCCAATTAGCATCAAAGCTCGAGTCCAGTAAACTCGTTTCCATAAAATGGAGCGGATCATAAACAATGACAGCACTTCAGAAAACGCAGTGTCCCTTCACTAAATAACCGGCTGCTTTTCACCCACCCTCTGCCATCCACCCCCCACCCCCTGCCCCACACACACACGTGCCACCACCCCCTGATTACCCGGAATCATACATTTCTCCGGGCTCATTACAATACAGCGCCGCATTTCTACGAAGCACAATGAGCGCTGCATTCGGCCCTCTTCTGCAACAATGATTAACAAGGACCAATGAACCATCGCAGGCTCTCACCTTTGGAAACCCGCTGCGCACCAAAATACCACCGCACTGAATAATAAGGTTCAACTCTGCAAGCAAAATGGATTTATCCAGTCGCGCAAAAGGCATCTTTTTCCTCCGCGCGCCATAATTGACTAATTTATTCTTTAATAGGCCCATAACATATAGCTCCCGATAGGTCAGCGCCATGCCATTTGCATGCAGCGAGAAGTCTTCACTGAAAAAAAGCAACGCATGGGAAGCTATTAACGAAAGAATTAAGTCACCATTAAACAAAACGAAATAAAATCATCCGTGCGCCGCCATACCCGGCCTGTATTAATGTTTGAAACAATGCAGGGTTAATAAATCAATCGACTTCTCATCCATGAGGTGAAACAGCTCAGCGGTGCCCAATAAACAAGCAGCACTCAATAATTAACTGGACTTCAACACAAATTCATCCAGTGTGTAAACTAGGCCAGCCGTGGACCTGCAAGTGTGCCCCCTGAAAGCGAAGGCCAACGCTGCAAAGCCACGAGAATTACCAGCACCACTCTCTCTCTCTCTCTCTCTGTCTCTCTCTCTCACACACACACACACACACACACACACACATACATCCTTCATGCTTTATTACTTGCGAGGCAAAGTCGGTCCACATTACACGGATGAGCGCATATGCTGATTTCCAACACAGAGAAAGAAAGAGAGAGAGGGAGGGAGAAGAGAAAGAAGCAAAAAAAAAAAAAAAAAAACTCCCCAGTTTGCAGGCACCTGATATCGCGCGAGCAACAGGAGTGGGAACGTGATTTACGGCAGCCCGGCTTACCTTCGACTAGTGACGTCAGCAAGGTGACGTTGGCTGCTTTGCGTCTGCCCGCAGGTAGATTCAGGCCGATTTTATCCAACTTCTCCCTTAAGGACCTTCCTCCGTTCTTGGACTTGGCCCTGTGACAGCAGAACAAAGAGGAGGGTCAGATATATATTTATATGTGTAAAAGAAACATATGATCATGCAGCAGCGAGGCACACGGAGCTCACAGGCACACACACAAAAATAAGACACCTACACACTGTCAAATATTTCTCCATCATTATGTCCCATTACTGCTCTGATATTTGCATCATATAAACACTTTTTTTTCCTTTCTTCCACTAATTAAAAGGTGAATCTGCTGCCTTCGCCCTCCACTACAAACTCCTCATACGAGCCATAAATAATACTAAAAGAGTCAGGTCTCTTTTTATTTCTTTCTTTTTTCTACCAGCAGACAAATACTGTACAAAATGAATAAATAAAACCCTGCTTAATAGGCAGTAGTATTACTGGCTGCGTGTGTGCAGCACTTCAGTAGACAGTTCACTGGAGACCAATGTTTTCATGTGTAATGCCTTCACTGGGCCTATAGAGCCGGGGTTGAAACAGACTAGGCCTACATTAATTTGAGAGAGAGAGAGAGAGAGAGAAAAGGGAGAGAGAGAGAGAGAGAGAGAGAGAGAGAAAAGGAGAGAGAGAGAGAGAGATCCAGTGCGCTAGGGAAGTTAATATGGAATTTAACAGAGCCCTCCTGCTTTAAATGCAGGAGCTAGGTGTCATGGTTGGTCGATTTTAATTATTCTTGGTACATGAGTACAGAGAGAGAGAGAGAGAGAGAGAGAGATGCGCTCAGAGAGAGAGAGAGGAAGAGAGAAAGAATGGATTGGAGCGAGAGTGAGAGAGTTCATACGCACGCAAGCAGACGCACACAGGTACACAGAGAAAGAGAGAGCAGAGAGAGGAGAGAGAGAGAGAGAGAGAGACTTTTGCAGCCTTCCGGTCCAGACTCACCTCCTCAGCACCCCGCCCAGCAGAGAGGCGTTGAGGCACTCGGGCGGCGAGAGGCGTCTCTGCACCTCCGCCACCGTGACCTTGTACTTCGATGTGGAGCTGAGGAGGGACAGGCGACCCGGGACCGAGCAGAACACCTCGTTGGGGTTTACCACCCCCCCGAAAAGGCCGTCCTTATTTACGGGGATGGCGGAGATGTTGTTGTTCTTGGATAAAGACACTGGACCTAGCAATGGAGGGAGGGAGGGTGATGGTGGTGGTTGGAGGAGGAGGAGTGGTGGTTGGAGGAGGAGGAGGAGGAGAAGAGAGAGGGATGGTGGGATGGAGAGAAGGAGGGAGGGAGGGGAGAGAGAGAGAGAAAGACCGTGCTCAGTGAATTTCATGCAATGCAGAGCCTTAACTAAATGAGAAGGGGGGATTTAGGCCCCGGATTTAGAGTTTAGCACCACATGTGTACACTTTGAGCAACAAGGACATGCAGAGAAAAGCGGCTAATAGAGGCCTATACATGGCAATAATAATAATAATGATAATAAAAATGTGTGCGTGTGTTTGTTTGTATGTGTGTGTGTGTGTGTGTGTGTGTGTGTGTGTGCAGGGCAGAATCATTAATATGAGGGCTATTAGGCGTCATTCTCGCTACACGTGCGCAAAATCCAGCACGTTTCCACTCGTGTAAAAAAATGAAATGAAATAAAACGTGTATGTGTAAAGGAGACCTCAGCAGAAAGACAGCGAGGGTCTCCACTCACACGGACTATTTTTTTTTATTATTATCATTGCGCGGATCGACCCTGCACAAAAGTAGCCACACCAGTCAGAGAGATTCGGGTTAAGTCTACCTATTTTGACATATCCTCGGCATCCAGCAAAACACCGTCGCTCGTGTGTGATTTCACACCGACGCGGGAGGGAAGGGAGGGAGTGGGATGGCGTGGGGTTGGGTGGTGGTGGTGGTGGGGGGGCTCGGCACTACTGGGCTTTACACCGTTTTGGTGTGCAGTAACCGGAGACAAAGGGGACTGTGCGCCTTTGGATAGATCACTTGTGACATTAATGGCTCAGGGGAGCCTAATAGAGACAATAGGAGTTAAACGAACTCTTGAGATTACTAATATAAGAAGCCAATTATCATGTTGATGTGAAGATAGACAGACTTAAAAAAAAAAGAATAAAAGAATGGGAGGGAAAAAAAGACAGAAAATGGAGGAAAAATCGCTTCATGTCTTATCCAGTGACTTGTGATTTGACCTGACAAAGCGCTCTGAAACCATGAAAGAGGCCTCCTCGTGTTGTGTCATTAATTTAATAAATCTGATTTTCAGCAAACAACTATAAAAACATTAAAACTGCGTGATCAAACACCCATCTGTGATATTTCTTTTTTTATAATATATATATATATATATATATATATATATTTTTTTTTTTTTCCAAGCCGAGTTTTGAATCTCTCTCCAAAATGACATGACTACATACACATCCAGCACACACACACACACACACACGCACCGGGCCTGCGCTCAGTCCGGCAGGGCACCATTAACTTCCATTTTAAAATGTGACCGTGCACACTGTGTGCATCGCAGCCATTGGCTTCCGCCGCTGAAGCGCCAAGGACCGTCCGTGGGCCTGCTGTATTTATCTATCTATCTATCTCTGACCATCGATACACACCACGGGGCCTACAGAGACCCACCAGCCCCACTCATTTCCCCCCGCTGCTCTGAAACGCTGACAGTAAATTCCATCAGCGAGGGTGGAAAGGGGAGGGAAAAAAAGGTGCAGCCAGTTTGATGCACTTGGAAACCATGTAATGAAAAATAGGCTACTGCGTATTAGGATCAGTCAGGCATTACCGCATTGCATCGAGTTCTCTGGAGCAGAATGGTGAATAGTGTGTGCGTGTGCGTGTGTATGTGTGCGTGTGTCCGTGTGTGTGCAGCCCTATAGTGGCGTGCAGCTTGCAGAAACATGCATGATATCTCGGAGGAAATTGCTTACCTTTTTTAATTACAGTCTGGTCGGGAATGTGGATTCCTTGATCCTCAACAGACTATGACACAAATGCCAAAAAAGGGAAGAAAGAAAGAAAGAAAGAAAGAAAGAAAGAAAGAAAAAAGAAGGAGGGGGGACAATTTTAGCACACAGGTACAAAAATAATCAGCGTGTGCAAGTGAAGGCAACAACTCAGGGATGCTGTGCGTGAACAAAGCTGACTGACACAATTAGCGGCCACAGTCGCCCAACATGGAGGCTCCCGGGGCCCATATACCTGTTATTATCCTCCACCAGTGTTTTCAGCGGGTCGCACCGATGGACGCGGCGCGCCGGATCACACACACACTCAGGACTTAAATAACGAAGCTGTGTCGCCCCATAATCCTGACCCAATTTCGCCCTCAGATCGGCTCCACTCGCAAGGAAACTTCTAATCTAGATTGGATAATAATTACGGCAGCGCAGCCTATTAAAGGCCTATGAACTAATTAGAGGATTATTGGTGTTTGTTTCTGATTATACAAAAAAAAAAAAAAAATGGGAAGAATATGCAAAATGAAGGTCAATTTTAGCGCTCATTCATCATGAGTCTTTAGTGATCGGTGCTGATTTCTGAACTCGACCCACCGATTCTCCTGTTAGTGTGCAGGCAGTGTGTCCTGCTGTTATTGTCCGCAAAGAACGGCGAGCTTCTCTCTTCTCTCTCTATTTCTTTTTCTGTTTTTTTTTTCCACTGAGAAATCAAATAAAGTCAGAGCACACTGAGGAGAGCTGGTGAAAATACGGGCGCGTTATCTATCTGCTTCATTTAATTCAATTTAAACCATCATATGGAACAAAAGAAAGAAAAAAACAATCGAATTTGTCACCTAAGAGCTGGATTTTTGCAAAAACATGTTTTGAAAACTATATTTTAAAAACAGAAATGCGGATTTAAATTTTCAGTGATCTTGACAACACTGATAAGATTTTTTTCATGCTATTTTGTTTTCAGGAATTAAGACAGATTTATTAAGAGGCCAACTAACCGGTCCTCCCTTTGACATCTATTTAACAGTGATAATAAAAACACTTTTGCTGATACCTTTATAATATTAAAAAGGAATAGTAGTGGTGAAATGCAGCGAGCTTAAACAAATAGTAATAATTATTACATGAAAATAAAAGCAACACCACTGCCGTCATTATTATTAACGATAATAACAATTTAAAATATATTGGTGTTAATCATCTGTGTCTGGGATTAATATGGCATCAATATTAACCTGTTATTCTGAACACACACACACACACACACACACACACACACAGACAAGCCCAGGTAAAGTGTGCCTCACCTGAACGTCTTCTAAAGAGTGAGGTATTCCATGGATAGGGATAGAGTCCGACAGTCCCGTTTCGATGCCGTGGCCGGACGGTAGGAGCACCTCCCTGCGGTACTCCCGGCACAGCTGGTGGGGCAGGCTGCGGTGCTGGTGCAGCAGGCCGCTCTCCTGACCCTGCCGCTGGCCCGGCCAGCCCGGGTGCTGCGGCTGCGGCTGGGCGTGCAGGGAGTTGAGGGAGTACGGGTCGTTGACGTGCGAGTAAGGGTCCTGAGACTGCGGGTAGATGGGCTGGTAGGGCGGGGGGAAGTACGGGGGCTGGAAGTCCGAGTTCGGCGTGTGGGAGAGCGGAGGGGCGCTCGTGTAGGGACTCTGGCCCACGCCGCCCAGCTGAGGTAGCCTGGCTGTCCCGTTGCTGGTGCCGTCGTGACGGTCCTGGCGAGGGGGAGGACAGAGAGAAGAGCGTGATTTAGACTAAAGACATTTTTATTATTATTAGAGACACAATCATAAATGAACCCATTCCCACTCTTTGTTTTTGTTTTTGTTTTTTTGGCTGAATGCTCTGCGGGCATTATCAAATATGGCCTGAATGGATGACAGGAATTAGTGTGCAATCTGTGCTGGATAAAAATCACTCGCGCTGATTGACTTTAAACAGCAAAGAAATAAAAAACACACACAGTCCCACACGCCCACTTGCTTGTCCGCAAAGTTTTAGAAATGAAATAGCATGTTAATGAATTGCCAGAAGTCAATAATAAAATGAAACATCGAAATTCCGGAGGTGGAAATGCCCTCAAAGAAATAAGCGAGCCTGGCGTTATTTCAGCATTTCTTCAAGGTGCCTCGCACTCCTCTCAGCATGCAAAGCTTTACCAAACATTTATTTAAACGGGAAAAAAGGAGACACTGTGACAAAAAAAAAATCTGGTGCGTAAAAAAAACAGACAAAACAAATTTGGATGTGTCGGACACGGTGAGAGGCTCCAGAAACTTACCATCGCGGAAAAACTGTGCACTAACATCTGAAAGGATTTCTGTTTTTCTCTCTCTCACACTTTTTTTTGTGCGACTCGAGAACAATCAGTCACAGAGGAGAAAAACACACAAAAAAACACCAAAACAAAAAACCAGAGAGTGCTTGAGGGGGAAATAACCAGCAAAACAAAATATAAAAAAAAAATGCAGTCCCCCCCCCCAAAAAAAGAAAAGAC
Organism: Scortum barcoo; assembly: GCA_023238725.1. Classification (NCBI taxonomy): domain Eukaryota; kingdom Metazoa; phylum Chordata; class Actinopteri; order Centrarchiformes; family Terapontidae; genus Scortum; species Scortum barcoo. The sequence continues at coordinate 8,194,044 of CM041551.1, forward strand.
TCTCTTCTTCTCTCCTGCAAAGATCACGATGGCCCCGGCGATCAGATATGTGCCACAGCAGCAGGACGATAATCCATCAGAAACACACGGTTAGATCCCCGCTGCCCTTCATCTGGGTCTGAAGAAAAAAAAAGCCGATATTCGGCGGTTGCTGGAGGATTCTGGGGTGGAAAAGTTTCTCTCGGTGAAGCCCTGCTTTTCTCCTGGCTTCTATCACAGTGCTGCCGTCCCCTCGCTTGAGCTCATATTAGCCCCCCTCGTGAAGAAAAAAAAAAATTAAGAGCCGCTTCTTCGTCTTCCTCTCGGACTCCTAACAGAGCGCGTTCATGACTGTTAATATTACGGGAATACTCGATAATAAGGGAAAGAATGGTCGGAAATCGGGCGTGAAGCGGAGGACGCAACTCAAGGCAGGAGTCTGCGCTTAAATGACGTCCATTGAAAGGAGGAATCAGTATATCTAATCAGAGATGGGGAGAGAGAGAGAGTGAGAGAGAGAGAGAGAGAGGGAGTGAGAGACTGTGGAGGGAGTGGGGAGAGAGAGAGAGACAAAAAGAGGGACATTCACTCTCGTCTGGCGAATCAGAGAGAGAGGGAGAGGAAGGGGGTGAGGAGGAGGAGGAGGAGGAGGAGAGGAGGAGGAGGAGGAGGAGGTGGGGGGATTTTTAAAAGGGTCCCAGGGCCAAAGCGCAAAAGTGAAAGAAAGACATAGGAATGGAGGGGAGGTGGACTTACAGGCAGACAAGGGGGGAAGAAGGAGAGGGAGAAGAAGAAGAGGGAGAAGCCATTGGGAAGGAAACAATGTGCACCTCTGAACTGGGTGAAAATCCAGCAGACGACGCTGCGGGCACTCCGGCCGGCTCGTTTCTACCGCTCGTCCCTTTGTTTTCCACCTCACACTCCTCCGACAGCGAGCCGTCCTCCATGGGGGCTCCCCTCTCTCTATCTCTCTATCTCCGTCGTATTAATCCACCGGTTCCTCTTCGACTTCGCACCCGGCTAACTTTGAGCGTTTTGAATCGGAGCGAAATAAAATCCCCCCCCTTTAAAAAAAAGTCCACATATGACAACAGGGCCGCTCGGATCCGGCGCGCCGAGCAACTTTTACGCGCGGCTGCAGCAGCTCTTCCACTCCCCTTCCTGCCTAATCACGCATTTTTGAAATTACGAAACAGTGGGCTGTGACCGGATTTCGATTGCAAATTTTATATTTTTGCATCGGCATTAGCAGGGGGGGAGACATTTGCCTGGAAATTAAAAGCAATCGCCACAGCGTGAACGCGGAGGCGCCGGTCTTTCTGTGTGTGTTTTTTCTTTTATTATTTTTTGTTTCCCTGTTCCCGGCCGTCCCCGTCCTCCCCGGGACGCGGGCGCAAAACACGTCCGACAGGCTTCTCCACTCCTAAAACAAGTCCCTGATATTACTGCCAAACTCCGTCTGTGGCCACAACAACAGTCACTCAGTGTATGCACCCCACACATACATGCACGCAAAAAAAAAAAAAAAATCCAAAGGCTCAAATTGCACAGATATTAAAAGTGAGAGGTGGATGTCCGTGCCATTAAAAGAGTGAATAAAGCAGGCTGTGCTCGCGCTTACACCAAATATGTATTTTAATGAAATGCATGGTAAGTGTAAATTATTGTCTGCATGTGTCCACATGTCAGTTAATATTGGATCTATTTTTTACTGTGAATTTAAAGAGAATAAAATAAATCACTGGTGTAATTTTACTCATGCAGCTAAAATATTAAATACAATTATTATTTCTATACCGCAATATCTGTGTAATTATGAGTAATAATAATAAATAGTAATAATTATTATTGTCATTACTACTATTATTATTGTCAATTAATTTTACTCTACACAAATTATAAAATAAAGAAGAAGCTGTGAAAGGAATCAAACACATGGATCTGTTCATCCTACAGTTGAATTAAATGTGCTCACTAACAGCTGTCAAAAGAAGGACATATTTGGATCAAAAACGATACAGCACATTCCTAAAAAAAATTCTCTTAGTAAGTTTTAAAAATAACAATAATAATAATTGAATTAAACAAATCAAAGAGGAGCCCCTTACCTCGCAATCTTCATATTTAATGTTATCAGTTAATTTCCAAAGCATTTTCATGGGTTGCTGAGGTGGATATTGAGTATAGGTATCGCCTTAGTCTTGTTTTCACTCAGTGAATTGTGCTCCCCCGCTCAGAAAAAAACTACTTTTATTGAAGCTGTGGGCTTGCTGTCTGTCTTGCGCTCTGAGGTCTCCCTCTAATGGTGGAAGTGAAGGGCTGGAGCGGCTCTGTAATAACACTGGCACAGGGCCTCATTAGCATATCAACAGCCGTTTGATTCCCCCCATCTGCTCGCACAACGCCAATGGACAGCGCACAGGTAAAAACTAAAGCAGGCAAGACGCTCCACCACCGTGCTTATTATTTCTACTGTTCAGCGAGCGGTGTGTGTGTGTGTGTGTGTGATTGGTGAGGGGAGGGTATAGTCACGCATGGGGACCTGCATGCACCTGGGACGGCTTCTAGTGTAGTTTTTAAGCGTTTTCCAAGGCTAGAAAAGACACACCAGACTCCAGAAAATGATATTCTTGTGGTGCGATCTAAATGATAAAAAGGAGCAAATGTATTTCTTGCGAAATAACTTTTTTTTTTCACCAAAGTGTGCTGACCGGATCAAGTCTCGGTGCCTTTTTTTCCTGGGCTTGATGTAAAAACAGCGTGCCTATGCAAATACAAGCCCTGACGCACACTTTGTTGCCAACCTTGATTTTTTTTTTGTCTCAACACCCAAACTGTTATTTTAATCCCATTGAGAGCGGGGACCTCGAGAGGCTTTTCTCTCAGTGTTATGTTAAAGAGGTGAGCCATTCGGAGCCTGGATCTACAGGTCCATTGACTACCTGTGAGGTGAGGGCACAGGGTTTTTTTTGGGAGGGGGGGGGTGTAAATAATTAACACAACAACATGGCCTTGTTTCATGTGAATGAGCGGCTGAGGGAGCCTGGCTCTGCCCTGTCGCCGGCCCGAGCCTTCACCTCTCAGCAGGTCGTGGGTCAGCAGACAGGTCGCCAGATCTTTAAAGGCGTTGGCCCCTCTCGGTTTAAACCCGGATTACCATTTTTGGTGGAGTACCTTTTTTTTCTTCTCCTTTTTCTTCTTCTTACAAGCAGTTTGTTATTAATGAGAATGGAGAATGGATGAAACTGGCTGACAATGACAGCTATGCATGCGTGTGTGTGTGTGTGTGTGTTTTGGAGATCTCTCTGCTAGTGGTTGGTTGGTTGGTGATGTGGTGTTTTTTTTTTCTTTAAACGAGTGAAACTAAAGTATTTTCCTTTTCAGCACTTATCGCCTCCTAAACACTCCACGCCTCTCACACACACACACACACTCACACACATAAAAAACAGAAGGCCTGGTTCCCAGTCCAGCCCAAGACCACAAGACTGTGCAGAAAGTCCAGCACGCACTGGGCCATGTAACTTTACGGCACATCATCCACGCAGCTTAAAGTGCAGAAAAGTTAGATCCGAAAGGCGAGACGACACCGTTTTTTTAGAATAAAGGCTGCGTTTCTCACCGTGCTCGACTTTTGACAAGAGCAAATCCCCCCCCCCCCAATTCCTCCACTCCCCTGTCTCCTTTGCACACATTTCCAATGTATGGTCAAAACACATCTGCATGCAACAGTGTTTCTCAACAAGCGATCGACAGACAACATCCGCAGGTTTTCAAGTGAGGTGGGACGAGCTGACATGGACATCACCAGAGAGAGAGAGAGTTTTCCTTTTCTTTTCTCCCACCTCCAACAACAACAACGTATCTTTAACTTTCTTTGTAGGGTCTTCTGACGGATAAAAATCCATAAGCTTTCAGTATACAGCACCGGTGTGCTGGCACAAAAAAATAAAGAATAATAAAAAAAAAGATTTCACGGTGCCTGCGCAGCCTCATCCTATAACTAACAGCAAGTCGACACTTTTGACAGTTTTCACGGGTTTTCGCCGCCGTCTCTTTGTGTTAAAGTGAGTAAGCAGCACATACCTGCCATTCCCCCATTTTGCCCATAATTGACATTCTCCGTCCTCCGCTGCCTCTGATGGACTTTGTGTTGTTGTGGTTGTCGATCCGGTGCCGTGTCTATCGCATTGAGCCTCCGGTCCCAGAGCACACCTTGACTTTTTACCTGGACCCGATCGCCTCACCTGGCCATAAAAGCGGTGCGGGAGCCACCTGGCGACGCATGCGCACTGCTCCGGGTGTGGACGAGAGACAGGAGAGGGTTTACCTGAGAAGAAGCGAGGCAGCCCGCTTCGGTAGGCCCCACAATAGCTGTGGTTTCTCATGACAGTTATGTTGGCTTTATTAAAACAATAATGGTAATAACAAAACAAAAGTGTCTTGATTTTGCTTATCTGAGGAAACCCAACACAATCACAGTCAGTGCCAAGCACAGTTATTGCTATTAATAAAAAGAAAACACGTCCAACATCAACTATATTTGCAGGAAAGTGTCTATTTAAGCTTTTACCACATAAATATAAACATGCATATTTATTTTCACATCAGGTGAATTTACATTAAAAAATAATTTCGTTTACAAAGGTGAGAAAAGTGTACATTAAAACAATAAAAAGCCATTGTAATCTTTGATGTGGTTTCAACCCTCCCATTAATTCCAGCTAAAATGAATTAATAATTTATTAAAGGGATATGCTGAAATTGAAATAAAAGACCACGGAGCAAAGAAAAAAAAATGTAAAACGCGATGTGTTTGTCTTCAAGTGATAAAAGTAAAAAGAGGGCATATGTGTTAGTCTTATGTGTCAATTAACCTTTCCCTTTTATTTTTTCTTCTTCATCATCTTCACTGTTTTGTCTTGTTGGAAAACTAGAAAACATGAATTCTCACAACAAATGAAACTGTGTCAAGTTTAAAATGAAAAAAAAAAACTTGAAGGTTAACTGCCAACATCATTACTTCTACACAGAGAGCTACCCTGCTATTGTGAGGGTCATTATTTATTTATCCACTGTTTATTTCTAATACATACTTATGTAGACCCCTCCGGCCAAGAGCGAATGAGCACCCCCCCCACCCCATCCCCCTCACCCACTCTCTCTCTCTCTCTGTCTCACGCGCGCACACACACACACACACACACACACACGGATGAGAGCAACACGTGCGCTCACATAGGTGATAATGGCCAGAGCTCTGGACCAAAACCTCTTTTCTCTCACTGTCAAGTTTCGGAAGGGCACAACACACACACACACACACACACACACACCGTGAGAGAGTGTTTTTGCTTGCCTCATTACTTCAAATACTTTTTTTAATTAAACATATATGACAATATTGGACAAACTTTTACGGAAAAATACTCTTTTTAATTTTACCCAATAATTCATTTATAGTTTTTTTTTTTCTTTTTTTTTTTTTTTTTTTTTTTGCAATTGCATAATTCCACATAGGATCTATAGATTTTTTTGTGGCGTTAATATTTAAAACAAGCCTTCATGTTTGGCTTCAAAGGCGAGCGCATTTTAACTGCGCACACAATACCTGCAGCTATACAGACCTCACCAGGACCGGACAAAAGAGAGGGTAGGGGGGAACAGGGAGAGATAGAGGGGTGGGGAGGATCAGAAATTTTGTTTGGGGCTCTGCGCACTAAGGGAGGAATAAGTTTTGAAGCGGAGCTGTCTGAGAGTGGGTTACTCTCAGACAAGAGCGGGGTCCCTTTTGAATATCCAGCCTGTTTGTCTAGGGCTTGGTTTCAAACACTTCCACCAGAGCACCGGGCCTCCGGCAACGTTCATCCTCCTAAAACTGCGAGCTGTGTTTAATAGGCGTCAGCAAACGGCTGCACCCCGGGCACTCTGCGCAGCCACTCACATTTAGACAAATTACACCGACTGATTAATAATTATTGTTGCTATAATTATTATGATTTGCTTTATTAATTTGATGTTGGTGGTGGTGGTGTTTATGTGTTTATGCTCGCATGTGTGTGTGTGTGTGTGCGTGTCTCATTCAAACACTGAAATTTGCTCAGACGCAAACAGATCTTCGTGCGTAATTTACGCGTCCTTCTCGGTGCCAAAAATGTTGTCAAACGGAAGCTTTTCTACTCATTTTCTCAGTTGTTCTGTAATATTGATCGGTGGAGGGACTGACTCCCTGCAACTCCGTGTTTTGGAGCTACTAGAAAATCATCCTAGAAAAGATTTGATTGGCAACACATATATTTTGGCTGAAGGCTCGCTCCAGCTGGCTCGCCGAGGACAGTAACTATCCCGTCACCGGTACACAAGGTACGGTGTCTGCTGAGGGTGCAGGCCCATTGTGCGAGGCTCTGCGCCCCTCACAGGAGGATAAATTGTGTTCTAGCGCCACCTTGCTTCGGGAGAGGGGCGAGGAAGCGCCTCCCGTGGATTTAAGACAATATTACAGGTAATTGAAACCAGATGTGAATGTGTGTGCACTGAGCATTCCAGTAAGTGAGACTGACAAACCGGTGCCAGTCACAAAAAAAAAGCTGCAGGTGGTCAATAGAAACCTGTGCAAATGAGTGAAATATAAAATGTGGCCACGGGTTCAAATTCAGGTGGATGTCAGGTTTGTTTAATGCCCGACCAAAACTTTAATAGAAGACATTCACCGGGACTGACTAAGTCCTGCTCTTGACCTTTATCCACCTGTCCCCCTGCATGAACTTTAATCACACTTTCAAGACCAAACATGCCCATTTTCAGGGCAATCACCCAAAAGGGGCTCCAACACTGGAAACACACACTCATGATGCAGTGAGAGGTGATACTGTGTGTGTGTGTGTGTTTTGTCCTGTCTCTGTTTTTAATGTAAATCTAAATACACGTGGACTATCACTGAAATGAATCAAAAGGCTCGGGGATGTTGGAGTATGGCTTTAAAAAATAACTTCACCTTATCCTGTGGTGCCATCTTGTGGTCGTCAAAATAAAATCACACCCCTCTCTGGCGTCTGAGGAAGCAGCACAGGCCCTTGTGGTGGTGCTGAAGGCCCTCTGTCAACTGAGGCTGACTGTTTAATTTCACTGCTGCGACGTTGAGACGACGAAGATGAGTTTTTGTAAATATGGTTCAGTCTTCCCACTGTTCATTCAGTGCACATTGGTGTGGAAACAGATGGGGGAGATTGGCTCAAGGGCAGTTAATCAGTCTTAGGAGGTGGCTGTGTCAGATTACAGGCTACAAAAACAGAATGATTATACATGTCAAACATGTGAATTAATCATCAATCTGCAAACACAATGACACTGCCTGTTACTGTTTTTCTCTGTCTCTATGGGAATCCATAAAACCATACACATCTAAAATGTATAATATTCTGCTTTTTAATACAATGTCATGAAGGTATAATTTTAAGAATATATAATATGAGGATAATGTCAATCATATTATGTGTAAATAACACATTAGTTATGTGTTTAAAAAGAACTTAGAGGCCTGCTTGAAACTGCCGCTGCTTTCAAAGACACTGGGAAGTTAGATGTAGTTTTATAACTAAGTCTGATAACACAGACCAAGCTTCGAATGCATCCCATTTTGGCCCAAAAGTATTTAAGCACACCTTTTTCGTTATTCTCTGTTTTTTCATCCCTCAACCCAAAAGCTCGTTTCTCCCTTCTCTCTTCTTGTCTGAATACAGGAACCGGGGGCCTTAATCCTACACGCTCAAGGAGACAGCTCCTCCACCGAACATCCCCTGGTCCCCCCCAATCTCCTGCAAGCCAGCTCTGATTCATCTACATACTTCTTCATCCATCCATCCACAACTTCAGATCCTTGCCCCATCCATTCATCCTTTGTCCCTCCCCATCTGCACCATCTTACCTCTCTGCCATGCATATCATGTAACAAACCATCCTAAATCCATATCTCTACTGGCTTGGTCTGTGTTAGTGAAAATCGCAAATTGTGCTGTGGTGTAAGAAACAAACTCTGAAAGAAGACACATGAATCCCTGAAAGAACAGGCCTCTGCAGCAGCAGCACACAGGCGCATCTGGAACTGCAAGATAATGTTAAAACAAACAGAGCCTGCTCTGTTATCTACATATGTAGCACTTTTTAAAGTCTGTTTATTTTTATGCATATTAAAAACCTGAAAACTCACATTTTTCCTGCTTTTATTTATCATGATGTTGTATTTATTGTTAATTATTATTTTATAGATATTGTAAGGATTTCCGCCCCTAGTGAACGCAGCACCTCGGGCCTACATTTCCCATCAGGCACCTGTGCATCATCGCATGTGTACCAAATATTTGTGCTCGGTGGAAAACGGGCTGTCTGTGCCAGTGACAGAGGACGAACTGACAGAGCAAGGTTGTATGTCTTTACATTTGTTTCACCTTTTCGACACATTTAAAGCTCCAACTCTGACACAAAACCGGCCTCTGCATGTGTGTGTGTGTGTGTGTGTGTGTGTGTGTGTGTGTGTGTACTGTCAGCTTTAGTGTTAGCCCTGCGTGTGTGTTGTAACAGCAGTGATGCTAGTTCGCTGCTCATGCTAAGGCTCTGCACAGCACCTGTCTTATCTCGTAGCACACACACACACTCTGGGCGGCCACAGTGGGGCCACAATGTTACAGTTTCTGGTGAAAAACAGAGGAGCTCCGCGGTGTCAGAGCGGGAAAGCTCCTCGGACGCTACAATGATTTTCTATCTCGTGTTGCCGCAGCTCGTTTTCTGCCTCAACAGCTCGGGCTCAGACTGCTCTTTAGGCATTTTTGCGTGCGTAAGTAACGTTGAGTTTGCAGCAGGAAGCTCAAGTCACTAGCTGGAGCTCACACTGAGTCTGTCTGTCCACTGTGACCCTGACAGGTGTCCAACATGTCCGTGGACTGGGTGGGATACGGGTACGCAGCCCTCGTTGCATCCGGGGGAGTCATTGGTTATGTGAAAGCAGGTATGTGCTGGAGGAGATGTCACCTGGAAATGCGAGATTACAGCTTTATAGAATTTAAAAAAAAAAAACAGCACTGTTTGTCTTGAGATGCTGCTCAAACTCAGATATGTGTCCTCCATAACACAGAAGTCTGTCCAGCCTCTTCTTCTTCTTCTTCTTCTGTGGATGTCAGGTGCAGGTGTTGACCTGATGTGTGTTGTTTCCTCCAGGCAGTGTCCCCTCCCTCGCTGCCGGTCTTCTCTTCGGCGGCCTCGCAGGATTTGGTGCCTACCAGATCTCCAATGACCCCAACAATATTTGGGTGTCCCTCGGTTGGTATAATCAGGATGTGCTTCATTTGGTGTGTGGGTGTGTGAGTTTGGCGTGGGGATAAAACGGTCTAATAATGTGGCTACGATGTGTCCTGGTTTTTCTCCCTCCGCTGACACTCTCCACCTCACGGCGTCTTCCAGCCACATCAGGAGCTCTGACAGGCGTGATGGGAAAGAGGTTCTACGGATCCAGGAAGTTCATGCCAGCAGGCTTGATGGCCGGAGTGAGGTATGCATCCCATTCGTATGACTAATCCGACCACACACACATAAAACACATTCTAGATTAAGTAAGAAGGATTTCTGTTAAAGACGACCATAACAGAATGTGATTGTTACGTCCTGGGAAAGACAATGTTGGAAGCATTGTATTCGTCTGATATAGCTGTGGGGATTAAGTTTTAAAGTTATTGTGCTCATTCCTGCTACAGTGAATGGTTCGATAAGCTTGTCTGCGATGAGGTATTATATAGACCTTTACTGCAGGACCCAGATGATCCTTTACACTCTGAAGCTAAAGGGATGTGATGTTTCCCGTGCTCTGTGCATGGAGTCTAATGCTGTTTGTCTTGTTCCAGTCTTCTGATGGTGGGAAAGCTGAGCATGGCCTTGCTGCAGAAACCTCAGGAGTCCTGATGGAGTGGAGACTGTCGTATGCACTATTCTTTTTCAGGAGAGGCCTGTCGGCATTTGTCATTTATTGTTAAGAGTTCATGTCATTTTGTAAAGTGTATATTTGAGGATGAAATATAACACAATGTTTATATAATAGGAATGGTTGTCCTGTCCTTTTTGTATGAATGAATGCATCATGAACTTTCATATATTTATTTGTATAAAATGTTTACAAAAGTGTTCAGTTAATTTGTTGCATAATACAAATAGGTGTGCAGTTGTCATACAGTATACAGGGTAAGTTGATGTCATTGTTTTTATAGCCATTACAATTAAGATTTTCATGCATCACCTATAGCAACATTACAACAATATAGTTACCATTGAGAGATGACTTTTTATGCTTTGACATGAGTACTAAAACAGTACTTGACAATAAAAACTAGAGTAAAAAAGAAAAACTAGTCTACATTGAAATCCTACTCTCAACACTAACAGTAGAATTGGCTCACACTGGATCCTCCATCAGTCTTGGTTCAGCATCATGGCAACTGTCATATCAAAAACACAGACTCCATTAGCATGTACACTTAGATCGTACACACCCCTGGCTCTCTGGAAACAAAACGTACCATTGTGGCATCAACAGTATCTCCTCAACGAAAGCGCAATGTGTCTCGTTCATCTTTTGTGATGTTACGTTTTGTTCTCTACCAGCTACCTCCATTTTAGAGGACGTAAGTAGTTTCAGGGAACATTCAGAATTTTACACTCATTTCCTCAGGGTTTGACTGCAGTTAAAATTCTGCTAAGGGTTGACGTCCTTAACCAAAAAGGTTTACCACTTGGAAAACCGGGCCCAACAAGTAGAAGAAGCTGCACAGCCTTCTTTCCAAACTACCGATTTCCACCGTACTTGGATGTCCAGTCCACCCTGCCGTGGACAGGCTGCACAGCGGGAGCTCTGGTCAGGAGATTCCCTGAGGTTTTCCCCAGGGCGGAATAGCTGCTGCCCTTCATCTGAGTCCTGTCTGCCCTCCTCTTCCAGCCCTCGTAATCTACAGGAACATGCCAGTCAGTCAGTTTACCTCTAAATATATCCGGTAATAAATACTATAGCCGGATATCTTTCTTTGTTAACAGCATTTACAACAGCCAGTTAAAACAGGTATCGTAGGCAGCATCGAAAGCAGTGGACAAGGAAAACAACATGTCCGTTCAAAATGGCAATACCTTCATTAGCTTCACTCAGAGATGAGTTGGATATTGGCTTGGGCTTTGCAGATTTTGTTTTGTCTTTTTTATTTTCAGGAGAAGAAGAAAGATTGACTGAAAGGGTGAAAAAAAAAGAAAAGAAACAGTCAGAGTAAGTGTGAGTTTGGGTGGAAATATTGCGAGTGAGAAACTGGAAAGTGAACAGAGGAAAGGAGCAAAGGGAAAGGAACACTGGACGACCATACAGGAGAGCAGCTATTCTTGCAGAGTACAGCATTTACTCGAGATTGAGATTTGATGAGGAGTGCGACCTTTTGAGCCGGATAAGTGGGGACATGTGGAGGTTATCAGATCTTAAAGGTACCAAGAATCATTTTGTCAGCTTTACATAGATGTAATAAAGTCTTACTTGTGTGCTGGCCAGCCAAAGGGGCAAGCTGGATTCGCTGCCCCACTGAGCCCACCTCTTTCTTTTGGAATGAAGGCATATAACCACCAGAGAGGTTGTATTTGGTGCTCACAAAGTTCCCTAAAAGAGAAAGAAAGACACACTTTGTGGGTTTTTTATTTTCAATGTGTTTCAACTGTCACACCCTCCAGGTACCCAACCAGCATGGGCTTCTAGTCAACACCATGTAAGCTAAAATGATACCATTTAAAACACAAAAACACACAAATGAAGAAAACTTTAGTAAACACACCTAATAGTCGTTCTCACACGTGACTTTACAGATACTAATTATTTGGTGTGTGAAGTAGCTACCGCATATGCGACAGCTGCCGAGGGCCGATCAAGTGATTGAAGCTATTAAACTTTTTCCGGCGACGCCATCGAAAGAACAGTCACAGATGGTTATCAGTATAATTAGTGGAAAGTCTCATTGTTTCCCTGTGAAGATGTTGTGGTTGGAGTGCAGTTTCTATAGCATCTATTAGCATCTATTTAGCAACTGGAGTTCTTAGTTCTCTGGTTAAACTGTGTATTTGCACCCGTGGCTCCTGCAGGGCCTTTAGCAGCTGGTTTCTTTCACATGTTAAGACGCTGGCTGAGCACCCGAAGCCTGCAAAACTAACTACGACTGCAATGTTTGTACACAAAAGAGCTTCAGCATGACAAGTGACTTATAGCAAAGAAGTCAGAGATATCTAAAGCAACACTTCACGTGAAGTTGTTTAAATCAAATACCTTTGGAAAGATCAATTTTCTCCAGTACTCTTTCTTTAACAACAGTTTTCTCTGGTGGGCTATCTTCAGATTTAGAGGCTTCTGCTCTCACAGCGAAAAAGTAGAGTTGGAGGAGATATGCATGCAATCAAAGAGAAAGGAGAAGAAAATTCAGAGGAAAAATGTCAGGCACGTGTTAGCACTGATGCTGGAGTTAACAGAATGAGACAAAATAAAAAGAAAGACAGTTTTTTTTATTGATTTTGAGAAGAAATGCATTCCTGAATAATAGGTGAGCATATTCAAAACAAACATTGCTATGGGAAAGTGCTGGGAGGCGGGACAAATGAGCCGGGGGTGCATTTGAGGGCTATTTAAAGGAACACTTGATCTTACACTGACGGTCTTAATCTCATGAATAAGCAATGGAGAGGGAGAGACGGGTAGAAAGAGAGAGACAGAAGAAGAGAGGGAAGGAGGGAGCACAGCGGGGACCCATGGCGTGTCCGTCTACATGACAAATGATTCCCAGAGGTCTCCCATCCCTACAGTCGCAGACGCTTAGGCTCACTCCTAACGTGGCTTTGTCGATGGCTCCATAACTACGATCAGGAGACATTAGATGCATCATTAGCATTTAGGGCCTTTTGTGTCACAAAGAGGACCGGGTTATATTACGTAACAGCAGGTGACACTGACAGTCGCCAGGTTTCCACTGCATGGCAAAATAAGGCGAGTCACAATGTGGTCATTACTTATAAATCAGAATAAGTAGGTTTGTTGACCAATTTTGTTGCCAAACATGACGTGTTTACTCGGTTATAGATTCTCAAAAAGAGATGTTTTTGCTTGAGGAAATACAAGTTCTTTTCTTGTCTTTGGGCATTGCAAGTGTCCATGTATCTGTGTGTCCACTGTGTCCACTGTAGAGGCACACTGTAAACCTAAAAAAATGGTTTACAGTGTGCCTCTACAGTGGGTACAGTGTTTTATTTTAAATATCTTTGTTCGGGTGAGGGGTAAAATAAACATTGAAAAAGGGTGAAATATTTAAAGGAGAAATGGGATACAAAAACTGGCAAATGTCACCAAATACTTGCACTGAAAAAGAATAGATTTTTCTTTCCTTTGATGCTACTTGTAATTAATTCATTTATATTAATATCCTTGGACACAAGTCACTCAACACAGTTGTTTTGTGGGGTATTATTTCTTTAACATGTTAGTGAAATCTGGAAACCCGAGCTCCATTTGCTGCACACTCCATCAAACCTCTTTAACAGCTCTCCATCAGTCCTTACCTGCGTTGGCTCTGGTGACAGATAATCCTCCTCCAATAGGAGCAAGTGGCTTATTTACAGTGTTTGAGTTCTCCCACAGGTCCCGCAGTGTCATACTACCCGACTCCTTATCTCCAGAAGAAGATTGATTCTTGCTGATCAACCCTTAAGACAGCAGAAGTTATGAGATGAAAAATTTAAACTACAAATACCAAAATCACCATGTTGCATTTTTCTGAAGGTTTATGTTTGATATGTCGATCAGGAAGAGGAAGTTTGTCAAACTGGCTATTTTTCAAAAGATAATTAGATCTACCAGTAGCTGTGCTTGACAATAAATCACCTAACGCAGATAAAATAAACCTTATCAATACATTTCAGTGTGAGTTTCAGAGGAGAAATTGCTTGTACAATGCTATGTTACAGTGACCTCTTTCCAATGATAAAGATGACTCACTGCTGGTCGTGCAGTTTTACCTGGCAAGTATCGTGACTGGCTGAGATAGTGCTGTCGTGCAGCAGATCCTGGGAGATTGGAGTCCATTTGGCCAACCTTAACATTGTTGGGTAGCTTGGTAACTGTGCTGAAGGAATACAGAGGTTTTTGCTCCTTGGGCCTGAAAAAAAACAGAAAACAGAAACCAGACATTTAAAGGTCCGTGCCCAAAAAATACCCCCCCCCCCACACACACACACTCCCCTCCTCCTTTTTTTTTTTTTTTTTAAGAAAGTGCAGTGCATTGCATAAAATCCGAAATGTGACTGATACTCCTATGGGTGTTATGCATACATTGATTAAATAATTAATGGTATTCAGATAACCTACCACCATCTTAAATAATGCATGAGACAGTTAAATTAAACATACATTTTCAGTATTCTGCAATGCAATATCAGTGCTTAAATTTTTGTCAAACTGCCAGTCCAGTTCTGTTCAGACACTACAGTACTTACTGTGGGCGGTGCTCTTTAGGGATCTTCTCCTCCTCTGCGTTCCCCAGGCTGGGTTTCTTTGAGTTGGAGGCGGCGGTTTCTGACGGGTCAGATTCCTCCCAGCTGTCTGAGGTCTTGGCCACTGTCTGGCCCCAGCGACGGCGGCCACTCTTCAGCGCCCCCACCACTCCACCACCAACACTGTTCTCACAGCCCAGTGATGCTGCTTTCTGCAGAAGAAGACAACTCAATAGGTGTCCTCACTAACTGTCACATCTAAATGGGTAAAATCTGTCTTACTAACTTAACTAAAGCTGTCCGGGGCTTTCATTGCCTCACAAGTACTCCAATATGCAACATAGCCAAAGTCATCTGCATAACCTTAGATTCTCATATGCTTTCGCTTAATTTAACATGAAATACAATAAACATTTGATTTGTGTAGACACTCACTGCATGGCTGAGGCCTCCTGGTTTACTCTCAGTTTGTGGAAGGGGGATCTGCTGAAGAGGTTGATGTTGCTGCTGCTGCTGTTGGTTTCTGGAGGAGGAGGCTTTGGACTCCGAAGAAGACTGATGGGGATCACCTTTGAGCTCCGAGGCCTGCTTCTGGACCTGCGGCCTTGCCTTGACCTCTTGGCTCTGAGGACGAGGTCCTAAGATCTGGCCCACCTGGAAATATGGGTAACGCAGAGCCTGGACAGGGAGAGGAAAGAAATACTGATTGTTATTCTAAATATTCTGCAGCATCACTCTGTGGCACAATCAGGATGTCCACAAATTGATAACACTAGAGTCAAGGACTTTAAACCCCGTTCATACGAACATAAATCATGAACACTGCACACTTAAACCTGCAGGGAGGGGTGCTTAATTCACAGCAACCAGATATTATAGTTTGACACAGAAATGGTGGACATGCAGTGGAAATCATTCAAGTATTTATACATTTTTGTTGAGTGTGTTTTAAATTAATCCAAATAGTTTTCAAAGAAAAGGCTAAAATTAGATGTGCATCCTGCACCTGGGAGCTGTGTAAGCAGAGAATGGAAAAACACCATCACTCCCCCTGGAAAGGTGTTTCCTACTAAGGGGCCCACAGAGTAATTCAACTGTCCCACTGGAGTATAAATTATGTCTAACTATGTGATGACCACATGCTGTAGGCCTGTCATAATGACTCAGAACACAGCAGTGGTATGGGATGTATGGCTTAGGCACTACTTAAAATGACTGGGATTAGAATGCTAACGCAACCTCAGTGTTGGAACTATGGATAATCTGTGTGTAGTGGCGAGTGTCGCAATGGAAATAATTCTGAGAACAGGTATGTTGTGCTAGGTTTAAACTAAAAGTATGTCCAAATAAGTCCAGGTTATACTTTCATCTTTTCAAAGTTATGAAGACTACTTTGTCATTTGTCATGTATTTTGTGGAATATTAAATATATTTAATAGTTAAATGGCATTTACACCAAACACCCAAATAAGACCTTGACCTCTCACTGTATAACCAAACCTTTAGACTCAATCCTGTGGCTCGGTCTTGCCTACCTGTACAGCAGTGGGTCTTTTTTTGGGGTCCCACTGCAGCATGTCCTTCATCAAGGTGATAGCCTCATTGCTTGCATTAGGGATGAGGGTCTTCAGGTGGGTCGGCACACACTGGGGGAAGCGGAAGTTCATAGCAGCAGCTAGTTGGTAGCCCTCTGGCCAATCCGTCTAAGGGAAGAGACAATCAGATGGTTGTTCATGATTATATCTATTAATCAGCCGTTTATGTATGTGTGTGTGTGTGTGTGTGTGTGTGTGTGTGTGTGTGTGTGTGTATATATATATATATATATATATATATATACACACACACACACATATATATACACACACATATCTATATATATATATATATATGTGTGTATGTTGTTGGGCTCTGAGCACTCTCTGCTTAGCAATCAGAGTAAATTGGAATCAATCTGTGGAAAGCCTTTGAAATGAAGTGGGCATCCTGTTCAGCATGGAGTACACTTAAGCTGCTTTGCACTACAGAGAGAGAGGAAAACACTGCTCCAGGCCTAGATGCGTACTATTCATTTTTATGTGATAAAAATATTTCTTCTAAACAAACAATATGTTATTAAACAAACAATAATAACATTTTGGGATATTATTTCAGCTAACAACACATTTTGGGTGATTACAGTTAAATATAAATAAAGGTCAATCATTTCCATCTCACTTCATTCACTTTCTTCTCACCTTTTTGACGGTGCCTAGGACTTGGCAGATCTTAAAGATCTCATCCACCTCACTGTTCCCAGGGAAAAGAGGTCTGAGAGTGTAGAGTTCAGCCATGATGCAGCCCACAGCCCACAGGTCAATAGGAGAGCTGTAGGACGACGACCTGAGCAGGACCTCTGGAGCTCGGTACCTGCACAGAGAACATGCTTTAATAAATCGGCCAACAACTCATATTACATAGCTACATGAAAAACAGACCATAATGCTCACAGTGTGAAATTTACAAGGCTAAAGGTATCTTTAGCTTGAACTCATAAGCGGTAAACACACTTCAATTAACATATAGGCTTCCTTCTGTCATACAGTAGTCTCACCATCTAGTTGATACATAGTCTGTGTAGGGAGGTTTGGAGCGGATCTCTCTGGCCAGTCCAAAATCTGCTATTTTGACCAGCTCTGGACCCATGCAGAGCAGGTTCTCTGGCTTCATGTCTCGATGAAAAAAACCTGTAGGAATGTTAATATCAAGCTGAGCCACTGTGTATGAAGTGAATGCTACATTTTATTTGGGCTTCTAATTGGCCAAATAACCAAATTACAGTCATACACAACTATTCTATATTGGTATTTTACATTCAGTGAAGATGATGTGCAGAATTTCAGATAGCACAAGAAAAGGAAACCTAAAGAGCTGCTGGATGGGCGTATATTTTCCTTATAACAGCAGTGGCCCCAGATTTGAATGTCTGTGTATTTAACATTGACATTTTAATCTTTCAAACACAGCCACATTGTTTCTATAACCTTAACCAAGCTGTTTTAGCTGCGTCATTTTACATGCACAGTAATTCAGTTGCCACTTGCGCATATTAAAGGGAAAGTATCTAAATAAAAATACTGGCAGTGCATTTAGCAGGTATGGTTTTAACAATTAATACAGGTAGCATAACAATCATTCTGCTAATAAAAAGTTGTAGATGCAGCTGTCACATTACATGATCCAAATTTTAAGCATGAGGAGACCTGGGCAAAACAATAGATTACATCTTTCGATTGTGTTTTAGTGCATACCTGATGGAGTTAAAACATTTGATGTTATTAAATATATTATGGCCCAGGGCTCTGTAATGTGGCCATAAACACACCTAATGTGCCTACACAAAGAAACAAATACTTTACATCTACTTTTCACATATTGCACATACTGAGCTTGTGGTGTTCTACCTCAGGGTCAAACTCAGTTTTTACAATACCACACCCAAACCAACAACAGAAAGGCCATGCTACTTCTGAACAGGTAAAGAATGACAGAATAAAGGCTCTTACCATGCTTATGCACAAAAACCAACCCAGATAGCACCTGAAACATGATGTTCCTAATTTCATTCTCTGAAAACATCTTGTTCTCTCTAACAGCCGCCCAAGGGGACAGGAAAGGAAAGAGGGGCAAAAGAAAAATGAAAGAAAAGCAGTTAGAAGAAAGAGAAAATCTGAAAAGTACATGCTTTCTGGATATGTGGATGCATCGGCGTGCGCTGAATGGAAAATACAGGCTGTGTAAGTGCATGTGTGTTTACATTTACACACGTTTATATGAAGCATCCACACATCCATTAATTATAGAAATGCAGATCAGTGAGTTAGATAAAGCAGTCATGAGGGGTTCACAAAGTGCAAGATTCTGGTCAATATTGCATATTTCATAGCTCTATAGCTTTCACTTTACTTTGACGCTGTGAATCTTGCACTGTGCAACCACTCTTACGTACTTGTGAGGTATCAGGGGAACACGGCACACCTACCATGTTTGTGAATAAATGACAGGCCTTGTAAAATCTGAAAGCTTATGTTTCTTATCACTGATTCTGGGAACAATCTTTTTCTGTAAACATAAAATTGATAGAATTCTCATGAGCCTGCTGATGTAAGCACCATGATATAAACAACATTATATTTATCACACACACACACACACACACTAACTGGTCCATTATACAGTAAAACAAAACACATGTGAAAATCTACATTTAACCACTAAAGCGACTGGCTATGAAACATGGGAGCTGGCCATGTCATGCTAATGATGCAGTGGAGAAACTCCTGACCAGATGCTCCAGACATTTGGATGCCTTGTGTTAAGGTAATAACATCAAACTAGAGCAATGTGTTATACACTTTGTACATGGTAAAGTGTGGTACTTCAGACTTCTTACCTCTCCTTCATAAGCTGGTAGAGGTTCTCCTTCATATACTCAAAGACAAAGTAGAGGTGATCGTTCTCTCTGATCACCTCCTTGAGTTTCACCACATTTGCGTGATTCAGCTTCTTCAGCGACTGGTGTGACAAGTCATGACAGAAAGTAGAATTAATAACGGCACTCGCCTAATGCAATGTTCAAGTAATAAGGGGCGTATAAAAGAGATATCACACACATTTGTTTGACAGTTACTTTGTTTTGTGTTCACAACTATGAGTAGAGTATGCAAGTAGAATATGCCAGAGGGCAGGAGTACTGTCAAACAGAGCGATGTAGTAACTGATAAGGTTTATACCCTCAGCTGGTAAAATCAGTTGGTCTGTTTGAATATGTTTGAATATAGTTTAACCTCATATCGCTCGATCTTGACAGTTACTGGAAGCACTGCTGCTGTAAAGTTTCCATAACCTGCACCACCATCCTTACCTTCACCTCTCTCAGGTTCATACATTCTTCCCATGAATAAAACTTCCTCTTCATTCTGTGAAACACCAAAGTGGACATAAATTTGGAGTACAGATCAGATAAAGTATGTGTCAACTAAAGAATAGAAGACATCACATTTGCAGCCCATATACATTATACCCAACATGCAAACGAGTCAATATCTTTACAAAATTCCTTTGTGTGTCTCCATCAATAATTTTTTGCTTTTTTGAGGTGTCTCTAATTTCAGCTCATTTCAAGAACAAAAAACAGCAAAAGCTGTAGATTGTAAGGTGATAGGTTACAGAGGTTGTATAGGCGTTATCATATATATATATATATATATATATATATAGATATATATACAGTATCTATATCTACTTTTTTGATGTGTCAAGTAGTCAGTTTTATCACAGTGTGTCCTGCAATGTACATCAAAACCGCACCCTGGCCGATATGCAAAGATTTTTATGACAGCTTATATTCTCTGATCAGTGTTACATCTCGCTCTGACTGGAATTATGTAAGAGTTACTGAACATATCTTTTTCTCCTCTCTGGGAACCTGCCAGTTTCGGTCGTCCCTTCCACAATGTCAGCAACCTGACACACTCCCTCTACTTTCACTCCCTTTCACCGTCACCACATGTATTGTCTTGCATGGTAACCAAATGATCAACCAGTGGACGTATCTCCCCGGTTTCTCATCTATTATTGAAGCCTGCTGCTATGCTGCTGAAACAAAGGCATGTTAGCTAGTTTGTTTGCCCTGGTGATCGCAGAAAACCAGTTGCCCGTCTCTGAAGTGAATTTAACTAATTCTATGTTTATCCAAGTCAATCTATAATTCATTAAGTATGACAATGCTATTTTATATCGTGAAATACATCAAGTATACCAGCAAAACTCTTAAATCTTCCAAATAAGATAAAAATGCTGATAGCTAGAGTTGACCTTCATTTAAAATCTAAAACACATTTGGAATTATGGTGAGTAGTTGCTTAACGAATTTTGTGTATGGATACTTAAACAAAGACATGATATACTTTCTGCAGCAGACTTTGATCTTATCACTACTTTTTATTCAGTTGTTGCTATCAATAATGTGATGATGATTTGGGAGATTACGGAACTGTACAACTCCAAAAAAATGTAAAACAGCCTTTAAAATAAAGGCTACCCTTACTACAGCACAATACACTCACACTTTCAACATCCTTACCTCTTGATAGCCACCAGTTCTCCAGACTCATTGCTTCTCCCCATCAGCACACTACCATAAGTGCCATCGCCCAGCTGCTTCAGGGTGGTGTAGCGATTCATCATCTCTCAGGATGCTTTCATCAGCTTGTTAACTTTCCTTATTCACAAAACAAGTGTCGGAAACAAAGTGCTTATTCATCTGCCTCTTCTCCAGAGGAGTTTAATTCTTTTCCCAGGGGAGAGGAGTTTCTGGTGTGACACGACACTCACCGATTCCTGAAGTTCAAAACTCATCTTGCAGCATCTGATGCTGAATCCTGGTGATGTGCAGGTCAGCCAACGGTTGAGATGTGCCTTTGTAATCCTTCAGTGACAGTAAAGAAATAAACACCATCACCTATCAATCAACTAGAAATGCAATAAATGCCACAATAGTTGGGACCTCACCCACAGCACAAGGTTTCTAATAAATAAAAGTAAGGACCACGTCTTGTTTTTCCATCAGTGAGGAGGATTATGTGCATGCTTCACTAGTAGGAGGCTCCAACATGACCACCTGAGGGAGATGACAAAGCCAGGCCTAGGCAGATTAGGCCAACGGGGATGTAAATAGGATGTTACATCACCATCATGCTTACCGGCATCCACTACCTTCCCCAAGCACCCTGCCTGGCAAGAGGATTTGATAGATGCGAGTGATCACACGGTTGCCACAGACACAAAGGGTATTTTCAAAAGGACAATGAACCAGAATAACCGAGACTATTGTGCTGTTTATTTCCGCCAAGGGAGTTAAAATTACAGGAGCAAAAACAAAGCGATCATATGACTTAGCTGACGCTGATAAACTTTGTTTTCCTCTAGCTTCTGTTTAAGGCTGTGACACACTGCCTAAAATGTTTTCCTTACTTTAATGCAACTGTATCGTCCACATATGCATTCTGACACCAGCCTCATGTCTAACGCCTTAGAGACAATAAGGTTACTGAATAGCCCTCCTGAAACCTTTTAAGCCTACTTTATCCTTTTGCATGGAGGATTTATGTTGGGTTATCCAGTTCCAGTTGGGTTATCCAGTTCTCAAATAGAAAACCTGGAGAAGATGTGAGCTGTGTGGTGGAGCCAAAAAAATGATCTAATGATATCCCAGGTATTTAACATAAATCTATAGACTCAAGCAGAGTTGCAGAATTTCATGGGTCAAATCAACAGCTGTACCTCAGTTACACAATACAATAGCCACTTTGAATAATCCTCTATGTTTTAACTTGTTCATTTGATTGGTCATATGGATGTTGAGAGGCTACAAAAGTGAGGCAGTGCTACAATAGGTTGCTAGAAAAATGTTCCTTTCTTCATCAGTTCACATAAAGTGTTTCTTGAGCAAGGCAACAGACACAGGTGGTACTGGATAAACTCTTACATAATAAGGGAATTGACATGAAATTGATATATTGGGTGCAAATAATGAAATGCACCAATTTTAAGCAATAAAAAGTTATGAGTAATTTTGAGCATTGGGGATTTGAATTCCATCTGCCAGGTATTTTCGTGAAACTTCAGTGGAGCACGGTGAGCGAGAAGAACCAGTTCTCACATACTGACTTGCTTTATTTACTTTTAGTTAGAGGAAACACTGCCGTAGGTAAGCCAAGGACAGATTAGTGTTCATTTCATTTAACTGGGGGCCAGGAACTCTCTTCCAAAAAAAGAGAGCATCCAAACTGGATTTAGCTCTGTGACTCCTGTTAATCGTTTTAATGAATGAACCACAGGTACAGTTACAAATATGTAAATGTTTAAAGATCTGCCATCATTTTTGCACACTGCTTACAGATCTCTCAATTTATTTTTCCACAAATTACAAACTGGAAATGATTTCACTCTCCAAAAACAATCCCCTGCTTGATATCTACATCTCATAGGGAACAATAAGCAGCAGGACAAAGTAAAGACTGCCGGCCTGCCCTCAGCTGTCACATATGGCGATGTGTTGGGACTTAAAGGGAATTAAGAAGTGTCCAGGCCACATGACATTAGGGAAGCTACTCAAGGTCAGCCGTCCTGAAAAACACACGTGGACACTAACCCGACAGTGGAAAAGAAACAGAGCCAAGTTCAATTTGATCACCACTTCCAAAATGTGATTAGCCGGGACGATAAATGTGCGCTTTGTTTCCCGTATAAGCTGCTCCACTGTCACACACGGTCAGGCCAACACACAGCAGGCCACCCATGAGACACAAATATTACCCAGCGCTGAAGAGAATGAGACTTTTGATGGACGAGCTAAACTTGTGTAAAATACACACAGCAGCTAGCAGACTTTGACAGTTCAACCGCACTTTGTTCAGGCTTTTTTTCTTCCTCCTCTCGTAGTTTTAAACTCACCGTTGAAGGGCGTGTTGTCCTGCTCCTCCTCGGCGGTTGTCTGGTGCTGCTGATATCACGACGCTTCTTCAGATAAAGTTCACGCAGCAAATGAAAGCCAGCTGTCAAGATAAGGCGCTGTGTGTGTGTGTGTGTGTGTGTGTGCAGGCTCCCCATGGAAACGGACACACAAACGCGACGCTTGTTACGAGTTGCCAGGTGACGAGTGGCGCTTCCGGGTGCGATGCTTTGTGGGAGATGTTGTCCCTAAGGCGGATGAGTGAGGCGGAGAAAGTGTAAAATCTTTACATTTGAATACTTATAGGACATATAGTGATTAAAAAGTAAATAGTAAGAAAAAGTAATAAAATTCATTCATTCATTCATATAACTCTAAATATCCTGACATAATTGTTCAAAACTTTTGTAATTGTAATTTTTTTTATAACTAAAAAACTACTTGAAAGACACTTTTAATATGAGAAACATATATATGTATACTAATTAATGAAAAAAAACAACTGATATATTTTCACTAATAAGGACAAAACTATAATATTACATTTAATGCAAGAAGTTCTATTCAAGTGGTCACCAGTTCTAATTATTTGAATTGAGTTAAATTTTGAATGGCGTCAAAGGTTCGAGATGTTGAATCTTGAAGTATATTTCACTCCAGCACATTGATCAGATGAGTTACAAGCAAGTTTTTAACTATAATTTTTATGAAACGGTACAAGAGAGATATATTTATAGAATAACACAATGAGATTGTGTGGAGATCATAGTCATTACATTAAAAGATAAAGTAATTATTTTAATACACCTTTTTAAATGGAATTTTAAAGTCAACATATATTTAACAGAATAGAAAAGTTTATTAACAGAGACAGCAAGGTGTTAACGTGGGGCCATGTGGATCAGGGACAAATGTAACACAGTGCAACACTTGCCCCCTGTCTTGTAGCCTTGATTAAATGTCATAGTCTAACTAAATTTAAAGAGTAACTTGAAAACTCCTGCCAAGATTGAATGACCTGCCTCCTTTTTTCATGGCAGAGAGAATTCTAACTGAGCATGCGCAGATGAAGCGTCATCACTCTAGCTTGCTTCTAATTTAAGAGACCGTGTTTGTTGCAGTTTCCCACAGTCTGTCCTTCACAAAGGAAAATGCCAAAAAGATGAACTAAAAGATGTGTGGCCTCTTTGCCTCACATGCTCTGTGGATGGACAGTGTGGCAGTTCAGGGGCTGCACCAATAGATGGAGCTGTAGGACTGCGGTTTTATGTGCCAATAAGCAGCGGTGATGCCCAAAGCACATCTCAGGTAGTTGGAGAATGATAATTTACTTTCTAAATTATGTTTAATGCAAATCGGCAGCCTAATAATTTGACCAAGCTGGACATTTCCAATAAAAGCAGGCTCATGCATTTATTCGCAGCATAGAATATGATGCTGCAGAATAGATCAGTGTATCAGCACCTGGACACACACATACCAATACACGCAGGGTTTGTTTGTTTTTTTTTAATGTCAGCCCTGATGCATGATGGAGCACTTAGAGTTAGTTCTGTCATCCACGCCACCTCAGCGCATGAGATGATCCATCTGAGCTGACTCATAAAGCGTGGCCGTCCATCCCCACAGCCACAAAACATGACAACAAAGACAGCTTTCCAATCTGACCCTTTGCTGTGTGTCCAGGGGGTGGTCCACATATACACACACACATATACACACACACGGGGCAGATTAGCCAGCCAAGAAGCAGGAGACATAGAGGTGGGAGGGAGGGGGGGGGGATAACTAGTGGAGTTTTGCAGTAAGAGGATTATCACGCTCGTTAACCACCCGCCGCTGCTGTCAATGAGTGACCGGTCCGCCGCGCAGCAGCCTGCAGCGAGGAGACGGGATCACACTCGATCTGGTGCCGGTCCGAGGTGCGTTTTGAGGCCGGTGGGGTATGTAGACCGACCCTGACACTGCGAGATGACCCTGCCCGTCGGGAGCGCACGGGAATGCGTCACCGGGATTGCACCTGCACCGGAGAGCCACTGTTTCTTCCGAGGAGGCGCGTTGACGGGCCGCTTGTGACATGAAGACCCGACCAGCGGGGATCGGCAACGTCAACGCCGACTGGATGGGCTCCCTCCCCGCCAAGCTCAGTGGCATGCCCCTCAAACACCTCGCCGTGCCAGGTGAGCCTCCCGTGCGTAACGACGCTCGGTCTCTCTCTCTGTCCGCCACACCTGGATACCGATGAAAACTTTGACATGATGACAGGAGGAATGTGATAGTTACAAAGTATAAGTACACATATTACACATTTCATCCCTCCTTTTTACAGTCAGGTAATGCATCTTTGCCCCTTGGCTTTGCTACATCCCTTATTTTCATCTATTTGTTCCAGTTTTCTGATTTGGATTTTCCTTCTGTAATAATCCCTCTTCCAGGGTCCCATGATTCCTTTACCTACTGGGTGGATGTTCACGCTCCTGTGGGCCCCGATCAGAAGGCCTACGTGAAGTACCTGGCCACTATGTTCAGCGTCTTAGCCAAGAAAGTCATGGTGAAGTGGTCCATGACCCAGGTACTGAGTTCAGATCAGTGATATGTACAAACACATCCATCCATGGAGCCCAGCAGCTTAAGGGATGACATGAAATGGGCAGATTTGGTCTCATGTAACATATAATATCTGTATTCCTAGAATCTGACATTTAGAGAGCAGCTGGATGCAGGGATTCGCTACTTTGATCTGAGAGTCTCCTCCAAACCAGGTGAGCCTGGGAATGAGATCTACTTCATCCACGGCCTGTTTGGGCACAAGGTGAGCAGTGGAGTAAATATTTACTGACATTTTAATCCATCTGACTTTAACTACTATGCCTGCCTCTCTGTTCCTCCTTATTATGTTTTACACCTCACTGTTATATTCTCAGTTTAATCTGTCACAGTCTAGTAATATCCTTCTGTTCTCTTGAGTGGTTTTCTCATTTGACCATCACCCTGAATATTTCAGCTTGTTCAGATGTTTATTTTGTCTCCCATAACAGCGTGAGCAGTGATTTTGTTCTACTGGTTTTGTGTACTAGTTTCCAGCTGTTGTTGCTGTCAGTAGTGGGCTAGAGATGGCCTTGAACAGGGATCAAAGGTTGTGAGTTTAGTCGTAAACATCGCTCCTCCGAAATGGGTCACTCTGACACCTGCCTGTCCCCTATATGACTCAGTGTTTTATCATGACTACAAATGGCATGTCATGACATGGACTGTAAAATACAAAATTAAAAAATACTGCCTTGGTTGAGAGCAGGAATGACAATTTAATGCCTTGTAAGAGTTTGTCATTATCAAGCCTGTGCAGCTGATATTTTCTTTGTTTTCCATGATCCTTTATGTCATGATGCAGCATGGTGATGGTGGTTTAAGGGAAGTGTTGGGGCTCTAAAATTGTGCCTAAAACTGTAATCAGTTGTATTTTCAAGTCAGTACATGACTAATACACTATTGGGTACGATTCAGAAATGACCTCCAACTTTTCACTCTGTTATCGCCCAAAGGTGAGAGACGGCTTGTTAGAAATCAACTCCTTCTTAAGCAGACACAGGAAAGAGGTGAGAAGCACTTTTGATGTATTTTTATGAAATAATAATTTAAAACATCATTGGTCTATTAACTGATTGATTGTGATGTCCGGTTGATTTAGGTAGTCTTTCTAGACTTCAACCATTACTATGCGATGGACGCGGAGCATCACGTGTACCTCATTAACATGCTCCAGGAAGTGTTTGGCAGCAAGCTTTGTAAAAACTGTGCAGTGGAGACCATCACTCTGGACTACCTCTGGGAGAGGAAATACCAGGTGAGATGAGAGTGCAAGTAGACCCCCCTGAAGCATTTCAATAGAAATATTTTTCATTTCCAGTGACATCTTTCAGAGACTCCAGTGATCTCAGAGTATTAGAGGCTCATTAGTCATACCATGGAAAGCTATTTTCATCTGTTTCCATGTATAAGTGTTTGGAGGAGATAGTCAGAAGATTAATATCTACATCTACGGACTGAAGGGTGTAGTTTGGTGATTGTGCATGCACCTGCGTGTGTGAGTGAATGAAAATACATGTTGCATGTATATGCATTAGGTACATGCACGTGTATAAGTTAAAGCGCTCACAGGTGGGTGTTTCCTGGGCAGCCCACTTAACCTCTGTGTTCAAGTAATCCCTGCTGCCTGTGACTCTCTCCGACAGGAATTAGTGGCAAGCGTCATCTCATTAACACTCATTGTACCATCTAACCCACCTTCCTTTGTTCATGGTCTTTAGCGTCTATCCTTTCACACTCTCTGTCTTTTTCCCTTTTTTGGGGGTGCAGGGCCTTTCACATATTTCTTTCTCTCCTTGTTATCCTCCTCTCTTCATTTTGTCTCCACCCTTCTCCATTTCTCTCTATATATGGATAATTACATATATAAGCTCCATTTACACAAACATCCAACTGTCATGTCTGATTGGTTCTATACGTGCACGCCTGTGTGTCATTCAGCCACTATCAGTTGACCTCCTGTTCATATGACCCTAATCTGTGGCTGGCTTAGTTGGCGAAGGAGAAGGAGAGAGAGAGGGAGTGGAGAGCAGGCAGAGGAGAAGAGCAGGACAGAGGCGAACTAACTATTCCTCTTGTTTTAAGTATCACTGGAAAAGACACTGACATCTTCTCTTGTTGTTTACATGATAAATCACTGTAGTAAAGCGGAGATTAGTCTAATGTGTTTTTTCTGATTTTAAACAAATTTTCTCATCTGCTTCTTTATGACATTCAGCACTGATGGACATAAGCTTCTAACAAGTGTATATAATGTGCAACTGAAAAGTCTGTTTCCATTTAGACTTGACAATACTAGACTGTGACTGTAAATACTGGCCTATGGATAATTAAATGATGAGCAAGTTCCACAGACAAGGCTTAGGTGAAGCTAGTAACAGGTCTTAATGTGTCAGTCAGTCAATGAGGTACACTGGAACATTTAAATTGCTTTCATGAACATGTCTTAAATTTGGCTCAGTTAGTCGGAGATTATGGAGTCCTGGAGTAAGGTAAGCAGGCCTAAATGAGAAAACCTGGCTTAAGCCTCATTAGGTTAAGTACGGGCACATGCCGTTGGTCTAATGGTGTTCATAAAGACCCGAAATGGAATAGAAAACACCAATACTGGTGTGAATCTGGAGATGAAACAATGGCAGAGGCAATAAGGATCTGTTCAAAAAACTTTAATGAATATGAAAAAACACTACTAAAAGAACTTGTGTCACACCACCCAGTTATTGAAATTAAAAACCAAATGACTGCTCCTGAGTAAAAGAAAAAGAGGGCTTCAATTTGCAGTGAATTTAAATCCAAATGAAAATATAACCAAAAGAAAACTCAAGCAACTTCAGGTGAGATCTTCATTATTATCAATACTTTATATTTTTGATATTGTAATGATCCCCTTGCAGCATCTTCTTGGTTTGAAACAAAGTATGTTGCGTAAACACTGGAATCAATTTTTCCACAATCTAAACATATGCTTGACCGTCACTCTAGTGCTGATATTACCTCGGTTGTATCCTTGCTGTTCAGCCTTAGGATTTATGCATGGAGTGAATACAAAGTCACCAAGAAGTGGTCCACTATGTTATCCTTTCTGAAACAGAGCACACAATGAGGAGTTTAGAAAAATCCTTGAATCACGGGTTGCACCTTTCCAACGTGCAATGATGTCTGCAAATTCTAAATTAGGAGTGCATAATCCCTGAACATTGATAGAAGACCATTTTTTCGGGTCCTGTACTCCTCAGCATCAGGAGTTGATGGGCTCTTGATGGGAACATGATATCCATCTATATAGGACAAAGCTCCTGGGCAGTGCCCTTATTCACAGAATTGCACTTTATAGATGGCGCTGCAGACTTTGCGAACTATTCTACACACAGTTGCTTCACTGGTACCACACAAATTACAGTTTCACAATGAAAGATTCCCATTGCCGAAAATCAGAACTTGGAGAGAAATGGGTAAAGGCCTTCCTCTTTGAGACAGAAAGGAATCTCGAGGCTCAAGCAACAATATTGTCTCCAATGAATTTTTCATCAAAGTAATTTAATATATTACTTCTATCAACAAGAATTTGTCTGACTGGCCTTTGTAGTGCATGTTGGTCTTCATTAGATATCCCAAATAGTCCATGCTCCCTCACAAACAGCATTAAGAAAAAGTTAAACCTTCCTCCTTGTAAGATTAATTTGAGCTTTAGTTTAGTCCTAAAGTAGTTCTAATCTTCCTTCTTGCAATTAATCCAGAATAGGCTAAATCTATGACTATTTCAAGATAAATATGTGAAAGTTGTTTTGGGTTAATAAAGCTCAAACAGGTATTTAGTCTAGGACTAGGCTAAAGCCTTGTCTGTGAAACTGGCCCAATATGTTTGGGGTTAAAGTTGGGAATATGATCATTTTAGGGCTACACTGTGTGTAGATATAAGACAAATTAAATAGTTTTTCATTATCTGATATTTACTTGAGTATCAACATGAGATGTGTTACTGTTAACTCATATCACAATAATAACAATCATGTAATCTGATTGTAAGCCCCACCTGTGCACTCTTTCAGGTGATTGTGTTCTACCATCACTCATCAGCTCAGAACATCTCCGTCATGTGGCCCGGCAACAAGATCCCTGCACCCTGGGCGAACACCACAGAACCCAACAAGCTTATACAGGTCAGAAAACAACATCTAACCCATCAGCATGAAGGACCCACTCTTACTTTTTAAAAAATGAATTCAGTAGAAAATCAGTATAGATTTCTGTGGTTCATTTAATTTCTACATGATGAAGATTCAAACTGGGAAATATCATCAATTTATCCTTTTTTATTGTTATTTTGTTTTATTGTTTATGTTTTTTGTTTAGAAATAGATTTGGACCATAAATGCCCCACCATATTTAGGCTTCAGTATAAGAGCAAATGTAAAATAATTGTACAAGTCCAGTGTATTGTCATCAACAATACAGCAAATACAGCAACGCTCTCTGCATCCTCTCCTTCCTTTTCTTCTCTTCCTCGTCATCTTTCTCTCTCTGTACTAACCTCAGGAACACACCTACTTCTTACTGTTTTACTTAATATTTTAGTGAAGTTTGAGAAATTTAAGTACACAAGCCATGTCACCAAAAATCTCTCATTGAGGGGAGAGTTAGATTAGATAATGTGATTTAACTGTTGTGTCTAGTTCCTGGAGACCACACTGAAGGAAAGAGCCAAGCAGGGCTCCTTCCATGTGACTCAGGCCATCCTCACACCCAGGGTGAACACCGTGGCCAAGGGCCTGGTCTGGGGGCTACGCAACTACCTGGTGGAGAGGTCAGTGACGTTTGGGTGTTTTTAGGAGGTTGTGACTGACGGAGGTGAGGTGGAACATTGTGGATATTAATTTGTGTGTCTTTTGTGTGTCTGTGATGATTTTCATACATCAGTTTTACATATAACTTGCCTTGAAACACATGTCTTAAGGTTTTCCAGCCGCGTCTACGTGTCCATGCATCTTTGCGCCACATCATTTTCTCTTATGCAAAACTCAATATATTGACTTTAATCTGTAACCAGTAGATGGCAGTACAGTAAATCATGTCAATGTCTGCAACAAAGAGGGATGCCAGCTTTGCACAGGTTGGTAAAGCAAAAGGAAAACTTAAGGTCTTACCAAGGGCCCTTCCCACAGTGATAAAAGAATATGTGTCATTGCCTACTTTCTAACTTTATTTTTTAGCAAATGTGACTTTTCGTGTTTTATTCTTGAAACACACACAGTGCAAACATGCTTTTGCTATATAAACTATCTAATATATTTTATTGTTTATTTCTATCCATCTTCTATCTATCTTTCTATTTGCTGAGGTATTATTGTCTTGTTTCTCTGCGATAGGTTTCAGAGCAGAGCTATGACTGAATGTGTATCTATTAATCACCACACTATGTTCTACTTCATTCAGCCTTTTTTGCACTTTCCACTGTCGCACTTATATCAACCATACTTGATGGAGACGCCAACACAGCCCAAGATCAATTAATATGGGGCCTATACTGTTGTGACATGATAGAACCATATTAAGTTGACAAAAGCAAAGGCCACAGTGCAAAACCTGAATAACACAAGTTATGCCTACGAGAACTTTCCCGTACAAGGATGTAGTTTATGGATGAGTGTGTTTTAGCAGCTAATAACATAAGAGATTAACTGCCTCTATAAAAACTCTCATCTTTATGCATCTTTATGTCTGGTTCATTTCACAAAGGATAAGCTATAATCCCCTCTATCCTTTTCCAAACTATAGAGGATCAAAGAGAAACGCATTTCATCTCTTAAATTATTTCCTAAGCAAGGACTAACTTAGGAACACGTTGAGCCCGAGATTTAAGTGGAAATGACAGCGGAAATCCTGACTTAGAGTACAGACCCACCATACCCTTAAATGTGAGAGCAACAGTCACTGGTGCTGGGGTATCAAACTCCTGAACGGACACTCTGGCGAGACAGGAGGTGGCCTAATTTTGAACTTCCAAGGAAATGGGACTGTTTATCACCGTTGGATAAACATTCTGACTTCCTGGTTTTGTTCTGCCGGTGACTCAAATATGGTGGAGAATTTAAGGGTGTTAGAAGTGATACAGCTACAGACTCCTGGCATGTGTGTGTCTGCGCCGGGAACCAAAACAGAAAGTGTTTGAATGCAAAGCAATGATTTTGAGACAATAGTGGCGAAGTAGTCTCTCTCTGACAGACACACACAAACATTGCTCCCTTTAACTTTTTTTTCCCTACTAGGTCCACTTTCTCCCACAGTATAACACATCAAGATACTGTATCTCAAAACCTTATCAAAAGCTTTTGATGAAATATGTTGGACAGGCAAATATTCAGCAAAGGAACAACTGATTAGAGTTTGGCAACGTTATAGTCATAACTATTAACCTAACAGAGACAGAAACTTGGCTCTGGATAGTTTGAGTATTCTCGAAAGGTCAAGGAATCCATTTAATATGAAAATTCAAGTGACAGAATGTCCGGTGTAACATAAATCGATGGAATTGTTTTCTAACACAGACTCCATTCCTCTGTGGCTCTAGAAACCTGCCAACCATCATGTCCTGGGTCGAGACGCAGAGGCCGGGGATGGGCGGGATCAACATTATCACCTCTGACTTTGTTGAGCTCACTGACTTTGCCGATATCGTCATCAAACTCAACAACCTGCTGTTAACTGAACAGGACCACAAAATGAGATGACGAGACGTTTTCATAATGGGACAAGCGCGTGCCGACCCACAGCGAGGCTGAAGTTGGGAGTCGGATTGCAGATTCTTCCGCCATTGATGGAAAATAGTTTTTACCTGAGGCTGGAGTCCATTGAACTTTTTTCTAAAAATGTGTCTATGAAGTTAGTTTTGATAGTCATGTATTATATTACATTAATATTATTGGCTTGCTCAAGGACTCTTCAGCAGGGAGGCGTGAATGAGAAACCTTTGAACCTTACAGGAACTCACGTCACAGTTTTGGTTGCAGCCGACTCTCAGCCACAGTTTTATGCGCCAACCAAAAAAGTCGACCAATAAAGTCATAACTCTGACAAAATTTCTGGATTCCTTTTTCTTCACTCTGTTTGAGGATTGGGGAGTGGAAATATGTCCTATTGGTACTGTCTAATTGAAATCTAAACTGACTCACAGCTACCTATGACCCTGACAATCATCTCACATATTTCATTTATACAGTTTCAGCATCTCAAATATTATAATAGTTTACATCCAATATGTAAATGTATTTAATGTATTATCTTAATCGGAACTAGTGTACATGTACTTAGAATGAAAAGTGACTGGGACAAAAATGTGGTTTTACTATTAATATAACCAACATTTGGTTAAAGAATTGGGAAGTTTGAAACTAAGTGCTTGACGTTACGGCAACTGAATTAATTTACGTGGCATTTCAAGCACTCAATTAACTGTAAACACTTGGCCGGCAAGCTAAAGTTGGGTTTTTAACCACACACTTGGTGCTTTTCCAATAATTAAATGAACATAAGGGGAAAAAAAAGGCTGTGGTATTTTCGTTTCTATGTTAAGCAAAGTCACGCGTCGTGAAAGAGGAGCCCACTGTGACAACACTGCCTACTTATAGCTGGGCTGAAATAGTTTAACTAGAGATGCAAACAGTGGCACCCTTAGGTGGGAATTGCAGGAGGAAAGCCAAATATGTGTGGAACGTGTGCCACATTTCCCATAAAATATGTGCACCTATACATATACACATACAGTCATAAATGTGAATGTTTATAGTATTTTTTCACTTCCATTGTTTAACTGGACACGCAGAAACAGAAATGCATAGAAGAGCATTCGCATTATATGACCATGACCAGCAAATGTCAAATCAGCATCGAGCTCCATAAAACATGAAACTATGTTTAAGACATGCAGCGATAGCAAGAAAACAAATAGCCGATATATTGAAATGTTTTGTGTGTGTGTATTTATTGTGTTTGTGTGTGCCTTGTGGGCCCACTGATTACTATGCATGACATAGAGAGTAGTGCAGTGACAGTCGCACTGCATTCCTGTGGTCAGAGGAGGGAAAGAGAGGAGACAACAGAAGAAGTGATTTACAAAGCAGAGGCAGCTAGAGAGGAAAGGAAGAGAAAGTTCAGAAAATGAAGAGACACAGAGAGAGAGTCATATAGTCACAGCTGTTATTTCGTCCCCCCCCCAACTTCAGCAGCGGCATCATCTAACAGGAAAGTAAAATGTTTTCTTTTCGTATCAACTCTGCCCTTCTGTTTTTTTTCCTCAGTCTCAGACTCACTTGTGTGTGAAAGTGCCTCCTCTGTCCAGGCCACATTGTTGACATGGTTGAGTGTGGTCACCAAGCACCACGACGTGCTCTCACACCGACACACACAGTCAAGAGTAGGCACTTTAATTGTGGAGTAATTACACATACCACGGCAGGCAAGTGGGAGGGCGGAGAGCAGCAGCTCCGGCTGATGGAGAGCATTCCTGTGTTGTTTGGATTGGTCCTCTCTCTCTTTCTCTTTCTCTCCCTCTCTCTCACTTCTCCATATCCCTTCTGGCTTCCCGGGTTTCAAAGGAGAAGACTCAAGCATCGTTGTCCAGATGTTAACTAAGTCCTAAAATAATAAAACAGCATTTATGCCCCATTTGCCAGCCAAGATTTTGTTGTTCTAGAAACATTTTCTGCCCAACGCAGTGCACACATTGACCAACACGCTCTCTTAAACCTTTCTTTTCTCCTCTTGGTCACCACGGTATAAATAGATCAGCAGCCACACTTAGTTTTTCCGTCCTTTACACTCCCATCAGATGTCATTTCTCTCAGTCCTCTCCACATCCAAGTCGCAAGTTAGTATATCAAACAGTCCAGTGGGAACACTTTGCAACATAAATCAGAGGCATTTGGCTTCATCGGAGCACAAACACATGCTGCAGTTTCTAGTCTTTTATTAGAAAAAAATAATTGCATATCGTCACATTTGTGCTTTGGTTGAGTGGCGTATCTGACTGAAATAAAGATGTGCAACTGTTCTTAGAAGGCCATTTGTGTTGGCAAACACACTCGTAAGTAAACATAATTTAACCACTGCTATATCCCTGGTGTTAAGTGATGTCAGTGACCAGAGTCCACCAGGTCAGTAACATCCATTACACGCAGATTTGTCTAGTCTTTTAGACCATGATGACTACGGTAATGAAACAGCTGTAAAAACAGATGACACTATGTTATGACTGTACAGAATGGGGCGGCGAGCAAAAGACGCGACCAAACACGTCGAGGCACTGCAACAGACCATCAAAGAGATGAAAATCCACCTCACTTCGCCTCAGGCAACAAACCGTGTTAATGCCACCCAATTATCTGTCATTAAGATGCTATTAAAAGCATGTGGATTGAATAGTTCTATCCACACAAATCCTCAAAGCCCAACAACAATGAGGATGATTCTCCGGAGATGAAGTAAGCTGTCTCTTTTATTTGTATTGAGTATTTGTGTTAAGTGGACAAATACTGTCTCACAGGCTTTCCCTACAGTAGACTGGAAATAATTAAATTACGTCAGAAGAAAAAGGAATTTGAGTGTTATGTCTATTTAAAACCTGTTTTTATAACACAAGCAGGGTTTGTCTGAATGAAACTGCGCTCAGTGAGGCAGGGTCTCCTGACACCGGGTGGACTCCATCTTCAAACAGCTCCAGAGTTCCTGCTCAGCCTCCTGGGATCACATGGGAGTTTGTGGAATTCACTCGGGAATGCTGTCAAACATTCGTCAGCCCTCTCAGACCCACGGGCTCTGTCTGTATGATGTCACTCGGCAGCTCTCGTGCTAGCAAGCAGCCACGGAGGCATTATAGCTTCATGGCTTCTGGGGACACTTTGACAGGAAAAATTCAAATTTTCAAATTTATTTATTTAAAGCCCCAAATCACAAACATTGTTTGCCTCAGAGGGCTTTACAATCTGTACAGGAAAGAAAGTTAAAAGGGACTGCAGGCAGCATTATCCTGATAACATTTAGCTTTTCCCTTTACGAGACATTTGCCTCCAAAGATGCATCTGTAAACGTTGAGGCGAGACCTAAAATGAGCGAAAAGACCCACTTGACTTTTTTTCCCAATGGAGGCAAGTTTCAGAAATGTCCTCAGATGAAGACCTGTTGGTTTCACTGGTGACAGTAATGACAAAACTAACGTATCAAAACAGACAGCATATATTTTTTCCAACAAATGCATTCCACTATGGGTCTGGTCAATATTGCATTTCAGAGCATGGATAGCTTTGGTAATTTTATTTAATTTCAAGATTCACTGTTTGAGAGATTTGTGATTCAGCTGGTTCCAAACCATATGTGACTCTCTTGGTCAGTGAAGGTCCACACATACCAGGTGTCAGGGAGAACTGAGGAGCAGTTGAGAAAGTGGAGCTCCCTTTCTGTTTATCTGCTCAGAGAGATCCTTGCGGTGCTCGAGAGATAAGATAATCCTGCTGCCACGGATATGCATGTGTTTGCTTGTGCTTGTGTGTGTTTGTGTGTGTGTTTGTGTGTGTGTGTGTGTGTGTGTGTGTGTGTATACAAACTATCCTTGGCCTCAGTCCTAACCATAAAACCATTATCCAGCCAACATTTACCATTTCTAGCCATAAAAAAACACTATGCATTGCGCCTCAGTTGTGGTCTGCGGACAGAGCCTAAACAAAATTCTGCATGAGTTAAGTTGTATTATAGTTTTGCATGATGCGTGTTGTTGTTTTATGTAACCTCTGTTATGAACTGTGGAGAATGCACTAGCCTCTGCCAAATGAAATGGTCTCCCTCTGATGCAGAACTTCTGGCATCTTTGCATGATGTCTTCACACTGACAGCATGACTGTACACGTAGCTGAGATTTTTCAGATGGCACACATAACTAATGCGAAGAGCAACCTGCCACTGTGTATGAATGTCCCCGTGTGAAGCATTAGACAGATCAGATCTTATAGAATAAATTAGCTCAAGCACATGGTTTTATTGCATAAAGTATGTGTGTGTGCTTCAATGGTGGTTTTTCATATATAACTACAATTTTGCAGACTAACTTAAAAGTTTTAAGGGGTAGGATTTGTTGATAACCTTTGTAAACACAACGTTCACAAGTTGGCCCCTCCTCCCTGGTTCAAAATTCATGCACTTCTTGTGGTCCCTCATGTTTACGAACTGGCAACTGGTAGAGTCCTGCACCTCACACCTTGCACACTGTTATTGGTATGGGTTCTACACACCAATGCCTAAAGGTTGATGCCCAAAAATGTACCCGAACTTGACAGAATAAGAAAATACAGGCAGAGGGTGAGGTCTCTGCAGATAGTGGGTCAGAAGTGATTAATGAGGGGGATTTGTTTTTAGAAAAATCCTACTTGTTATACCTTTAAATTGTGGCTCATCATGTTCTCTTGGGCAAATTGGCGTGTTCTTGTCAGGAGGGGAATTCACACTGGGACTGCCTTACACCTGTGCCCCTAAGGTATGTTTTGATTATATATACAGCTTCTCCTGTAGCAATATGAAGGCTGTATGTGAAGGAGTTAAAAGCCACATTAACTTCACTGTAAATGTTCATTCAAGATTTTTGAAAGTTTGCAATGGTCAATGTCAATATAATTTTCAAATCCTGGGAATCTCTGTTCTTCTCTTTTGTGTTCTATATGAGAACTCTGTTCTCTCACCATTTCATTCTCAAATCCCATATTATTTTAGAGCACATTTTTCTAGATGGGGTAAAATACTCATTTTCTCCTATTCACTGCAACATAACTGCTGCCAGTCTATTTATTTATTTATCAACCATAATAATCTTCCTGTAGTTTTAAAATGTAGTTCTAATGGTGACTAAGGCCAAATACTTGTTGCTGTTCCCACATACCTATTTTGAGTTACCGTAATAGGCCTATTACACATTTACAGTGGGGCTTTTTCTCACAGGGGAAGGTACTTCAATTCATTAACCTTTATCACTGGGTCCATGTGCCTGCTGAATGACAGAGAGTTCAGCCACTGTGTCTGAGCACCAGTCTGGATCTTTCTGTATAGACTCCATGAATCAAAACCTATAGCACCGGGCCTGGATTGCATCCCATGAGCGGAGACTAGACTGTATTCCTGTTTAAATATCATTAGCTCAACAAGCGTTTTATCCTGGTTTCTTATAATTGTTGCTAAGTAGGTCTGAAAGAATGCTCTCTCTTTGTCCCCCTCTTTTTCTCCCTTTCTCCCTTTTTCTCCCTCGCATTTGCTTGCCTGCAGGCTTTTCTCTTTGAGGCAGTGAGAATGAGAGGTCAAGTGAAGGTGGTCTGTTAACACCTGCACATTATAAGTGTGTGTGTGTATGTGTTTGAGAGTGAGTATGTAGAGAGAGAGAGAGAGAGAGAGACTCCCTCCCCTTGTTCCCTCTCCAGCTCCACTTCCAGTTGTTCCTGCATTCCTCCGCACGTCGCTATTGGCTGAGGCTGCGGGACTTTGCGTTTGGAGTGCGCGCTCTTGTGTTTTGCGTGCGCGAATGACAGAGCACCAAACCTTTTTTTTTTGCAGACATCCACAGGTTGCCCATGGTTCGCAGGGAATACGAGAGAGACTGTGATCACAGCAAAGGGAGAAGGGGCAGAATATTTCCGGGAGTTTTTTTCTGTCAGGCGACATCTCGGAGCTGCTGCGTAATTGCGCACAATGACAGAGGTGGCCAGCCCCGCTTCAGTACTGGTAAGCGCGTTTGGACATTGGGGCAATTATTATTATTATTATTAATTATTAATTATTATAATCAAAATGTGTGTTTCTGGGTGAGGATGTTTATTTAAACTCTTGCCCCCTCATGGTGTTTCAGCAGCCTCTTATGTTTAATCCGCAGCTCAGGGAGTTCTTTGCAGTGTTTGTTTCTTAAGTGAGCTGTTATCCGACTTTAATTCCAGATTTACTGCTCAGCAAATAAAATACAGGGAAAGTTTTGTTTGTTACTGGACCACTGATGAAAATCCCTCAGTACAGACATATATTACAAGAGATGCCATTGAACACAACCTAAATGTATCCTAGACCATAATAACTGGAGTTTCATATGGGAGTGTTAGAGATTTAAATTGTGATAATATTAATGTTATTGTTTTTATTATACCATATACCACTATTAAATTAAAAACTATCACCATGGTTTGTGTGCGATGTAATATATTGTATAGGTTGGTGTGGGTATAAGAGCAAACCTCAACCCTCGTTCAACGCAAACAAATCTGGAGAGTATCTTTGCTATTAGTGGGTTGGTCCATGACACAAGCTGGTACACCCCAATTGTTCCATGACTCAGATGAGGAATCCACGCTTGTTCTAAAGTTCCCATGAGTTCACTCCCTTCTAATGCAGCCAGTTGTGTGGCCTAATGTGGAAATCAACAGACAGATCTCAGATTTCTAAGCATGGATGAAGATTGTGGATGTCTGTTACACTCGAGTCTTGTGGAGGTGCTCCTGTCAGTTATAAAGAAATGAGATGTACGCCACTTATTATGGCTCTGGATCCTAGTGTAATTATTAGGTTGTGGATTTGTCTTTGGTGGGTCCGACCACAGCACTTTACCCAGATAGCAACACATATGTCTCTACGGTATCTTTAGAATAGTGAAACCTTACCGTAGAGAGCATTAAATCAGAGACTTTAGAGTTCAAACTTGTTACGAGTTTAACTCTCCATATGTAGTTTTGACTACAGCGATACTGCCATCAGAATGCTATGCTAATGTTAAAATCATTACGCCTCTCAAGATGGCCATAATGTGGAAAGCAGGAGGATGCAACTGCTCTGTCATGAGGATTCAAAATACCAAAACCAGCTACCGGCCTCACAACAAACATTATGATGAGTGTGCACATACAAATGGAAACAACACTTTTAGCAAAGGATATTTTTTCCACTATGCAGAGGTGAATCTCTACTTTGTTTTGTCAAGATATCGATTTCTGCATTGTTTCCAGAGTGTGTACCGTTTGTGTGTTTACCAGGTATATATTGGTTGGAAAAGGTAAAATAAGAAGAAGGTGAGGACTTCAGAGAGGTGCTGTCAGGCTCTTCAGAATGGACTATATAGCTAAAAACACATAACACAGATTTCTGGGTTTCTTTGGGTGTAAGTGTAATGTTGTTGTAAGGTAAATGCTTGGATTTCCAACATTTTGTTTGGACACCAAGGGTGCAACTTGGGGAGACTTTTTTTGGCTCCAACATTAATCTCTTTTCCTTCATCTCTGGATTCTTTAGTCTGTGTTTTTATCCATTTCCTTTTCTTTTGTCCCTCAGACCTGTCCACACACACACTCAGTTTGTTTCTCTTGTTATCTTAAAGTCCATCTTTCTGCCTTCTCCTTTTCTTCTCTCTCCAGCAGTCACAGTTCATTTCACCCCTTGAGTTATGTTACCAATGTGGGTTGTGTGTCTCTCTACCAATTCACTGTCCCCCCTTGTTTCCCTGTCATATCCGGCCCCTCAGAAACCCAAACATCGGTTGATCCCCTGCATATGGCCGTTAAGGTAATCAGGGCTTTTCCAAAGGCACACACACCCACGACAGAAATTCAACTTAGATTTCCTCCAACTTTGAGTCAGCTGCAATAACAATGGACTTTCTTTCCTGTGAGGATCTTGTATTTCGGTAAAGAAAAAAAAATGCTGATAGGAGTGTGAGAGAGTTGGAGCTGGAGAACAATGGAGGTGGATGTTTGTTGTGTTTTAGCAGCAGTTCGAGGTCAAGTTGTGTTAATCAGCTTGAAGAGTTTTGCCCAAAACACACACATGCAGGGAAACACACATAATCACACATGCACCCAGACACAATGAACTAAATAAAGTGAAGGAGTTTACTTAGATAGTCCAGTGACAGAGAAGAACAGTATTTAATGCAAAAGGATCATCCTGCAAGTGTGTGTGTGCATGGGAATTGATGGATACATGCAATAGGATGTATGTGCACTCATAAGACACATATTAAACTCTTTAAAGTTGCATTCAACATATAATTTAACAAACATAAAGTGTAGTGAAGATGGTGGAGAAAGATTACCCCATTTAGCCCTATGAGTTGCTCTATATGAGGGCCACAGAGAGAGGGACTCCATATTAAACAGCATCTGTGACACAATGCTGGCTTTGTCAGGTGGGAGGAGGAGAGGGTAACGTAACACTGGAATGTAAGGGGAGGGGATGTCAGTGAGAGACAGAGGGATGGAGGAAGAGAGAGATCAAGACAGAGAGACGAGTATAACGAGGTGAAACACAGAGACAGGCTAAGGCACGGCCTTATATGAGGCTTGTATAGCAGATGAAACTTACCAAGCGACCAGGTGAGAGGAAACCAGGTGGGAAGATATTTAGCACGCTGATGTCATACATACTCTACAAGCTCATATTTCACATTGCATCACAAACATCCAAAAACCAAAGATGAAGATGGCCATGGAGTCATTTTGTTCAGCTGGCCATGCCGCACAACAATTGAAAAGATGTAACCAGATTTGGAAATTAAACCTTCTCTACAATGTTATGCAGCTTTTTGTGTCTGCATTCTCATGTATTTAGAAAGATTGAACTATTTCAGCCTGCAATGTAGACTTTCAAAGAAGCTGACCCAGCCAATGCGCAGGTCTGCAGCTGGAGCTCAGGTGGTGCTCTGTTGTCTTTTGCTCATGAAACCAGCCACATTTCATTTCTGCAGCAAGTCTACACCCAGCTTAACAGTCACCTTGACCTGCAGCTAGATGCATCATCATTCCCACTCTCATCTCCTTGAGTCGGTCACACTCTGCGGCCTCAGGCCAGTGTTAGCTACCTCTTTTAACTAACCACGTACACTGACGAAGCAGATGGCCAGATCCTGATGACTTGTCTGTTGCATCTTGTATACCTCTGTGCTTTCAGCTATCTGAAGGTGTTGTTTATGTTGATAACCCACAATACCTCGGTGTGCACACTCAGCTAGTCAAAGCTCAGAAATGTTGTTTTTTTATC
The DNA here is from genome assembly GCA_023238725.1 of Scortum barcoo. Lineage (NCBI taxonomy): Eukaryota > Metazoa > Chordata > Actinopteri > Centrarchiformes > Terapontidae > Scortum > Scortum barcoo. Next base: position 8,235,682 of record CM041551.1, read on the forward strand.
TTTATTTTCATCTGAATTACTGTTGTGTAGAATATTTAACCCAATAATTAACAATACTGTAAAACAGCAATCTGTAGAAGTGAAAATTTGTTAAAATTTTAATATTTTATTTTTGAACATTTTAGAGGGCATGGGCTTGCTGTGTTTGTTGTATAAAAACAGACAGAGACAAACACCCATGTGCCTTCAGCATCCCAATGAAAAGTCTGTTCTAAATCAGTGATATTAACAACAATGCGACTAGTCCTGAGATGTGGTTGTGAGAACACAGACTGCAACAGAAACATACTACAACAATAATGCAGATGGCAATTGAAACAGAAAGAAAGACAAAACAGATGTAGAGGAAATAGGAAAAGAGAATGAGAGCAGGGGATGAAAGGCGAAAAAGGATGAGATGAAACAGTCCAAGAATGCTCGATCTGTCCTTTTGGTTTTATGAGTCCTCCCTCCATATTCCATCACTCTCACTTTTCCCCTCATCCCACATTTCCCTCTCTTTCCCTCTACCTCTATATCAGTCTCCAGATGTGGGGCAAACTACATTTTGGAGAGACTCAGCTGTTCTACAGATGGGATCAAAGAGAGACATTGTGCATTTATGGCATTGTTTTAGCTTGTTTTCAGTTACTTAAAGGGCTAGTGCAGGTGTAAACCAAGATTTGGGATTAAAGTTATTATAAGTAGGTCAGAGCTGCACGTCTAGGATGTGTCCCCATTGGTCAACGTTCCCATAAAAGGAAAAAAATAACTTTGAAATCTTTCCCAGTTTTTCACATCATTCCACTCCAGGATCTGGTTTGTGATGGAATGTTAAAATTTACTTTCTCTCTTTCCCCCCATCATATGTTACTCATTGATTATTTTCAAGCATGCCTATATTTCCCAGACTGCATTGTGACAGCAAATGTCCTGGCACAAGAGCCCCATGAAGATTTTCCATTTAGTCAAAGGTCCTGTTTTTATGTTTCCTTTGAATGTTAAACATCAGTACAAACTTGCACATTTGAAAAAGTCCTTGCTCTTTGTTTTATAGACTGGCTGTAAAACCTAAATCACATAGATTGTAAGACATTCTGCCACCACTCTCTTAATACAACGTCTGCTAAAATGTTGCATGAGATTCTGGAGTGAATGATTCACATGCATGAAAACATTAGCAGTCCTGTTTCTGGCCAGGTGATGAATGTAAGTCTAGTTTACACTGGCTCTGTTTTGGTCTTCACCAACTCTGAAAAAATAGCTGGCTCTTTAGCTGATTAATGCTCCACTATGTTCACCTGCTGGTCTCTAGTTATCTGCTGTTGGAGCTGGGCAGGTAATTTACAATGACATTATAAGAGCTTTTTGGTTTAAAAAGCAGGAAAAGTTACCATATATGGTAAAGTTGCAGGCCATGAAACCAAAACTATGGGCTGAAAGATGTTAAAAGGCTCCACAGAGCTGAGGAGAACAGTAGTGTCAAGTCATATTTATCCATAATCAATAATAAGATATTGAGTGTTTTAAAGAATGGAAAATAGCATTGAAAGACTTTAAAAGTACATCAAACTGATTGTGTCTTTATGAGTTTCTCTAAACCTTCTCTAAACCTGCAAATACCTGCTCCATCCCATAATCTCATACTTGAGCTCTCTAGTCCAGAGGCCCTGATAGCATCAGCTTTGGTGATTGGAGATTGTGTAGACCCCTCAGGATAAGAGAACTGAAATCTCTAAATCTAGAAGGGGGGTGGGAGGTTGACACACCTCACTGCTCTGCTGAAACTAGAGCACAACAAGGCCAAAGACTTGTCTTGACCTGCCCACGCTGGAGTTCACCTGGTGCAAGAAGAAGAAAAGGGCGGGGAGGGGAGAGTGGGGGGCTAGAAAAGAGCAACAGAGAGACAATGAAGAGGAATGATGGAGTAAAAAAAAAGAAAAACTAAGCATATATATATGATGGAAGTCAAGAAAGGACAGAATAGTCTTGTTATTATATTCAAAACAGTCCCTCTTGACCTCTGATTTCCTCTGGTCTCTGGAGCACCTATGCATGTCCACCTCATGTTGCCATCATACACTGGGTGTTTGCTTTGTCGACACTACCGATGAAAAGAAATCAGTGGAGTGTGGGGCCTCATATCTTCATGTGACAACAGAAAGAGTTGATGTGGGAATTTATTTGTGGATGCTTGCGTGCACATGGAGGTTAAAAGGGTGGCCGAACTGTGAAGAATACCAAGTATGTGTGTGTTTAAAAGCAATGGAGGTGTCAAAAGCAGCAAAAGGAAGTGACCACAGAGAGGAAGTGGATGCTGAATTAAAGGAAGTGGCACAGAGCTGACTTTTATTTGCATTTCCTCTGCTTGTGATAGGGAGGGGAGGTGAAAGGAAAAGAGAGAATGAGATTACAAAGGCAGAGGGATGGGACACAGAACGGAGAAATGGAGGAAAGACTGGAGGAAGAGAGGGAGGACAAGAGCCTGAGAGTCGGAAAAAAGAAATAGATGAGAGTACATTAGTGAAAGGAAGGAAAAAACATTGAAAAAAAGACACTAATGGTAAATACTGAGTGAGGTGGATGATATATATTATTACAAGATTATTACAGGATAACATGGAGGGAGGGGAGTGTAACAAGGAGAGTGAGGAGGAAGAGAGGAAGGAGATGGCAGAAGGTGGAAAAGAAAATCTGGTTGTGGTGGTTTCCCATATACTGTAATCATCTCTGCTTTGGTGGGAAGCATTTCACTCATCCGTGTGTGTGTGTGTGTGTGTGTGTGTGTGTGCACATGTTTGTGGCTTTGAACCTGTGTGTCTGGTTTTCCTGTGTTGAATTGTAGGGTGCTGCAGGGGTTGTCCTTGGCACTGGATCTGAGCGTGTTTACCCAAACGCACACATATCTTTAAGGCATTTTTTGATTTTGTTTCCTTTTATCCCGCTCTGTTTTCATTCCTCTTCATCGTTTATCATTCTCTTCCTTTTATGCCAGTCTAATCCTGCCCTGCTATATCTGAGTTTCTCATGGCTTCCTACTTATTCCCACCCTAAAAACATCCTTATCTTGGACTCGATTGTGAACTAATACAAAATAATAATAGTAGACACACTAAAGCCCCACTAGTGACCCATAGAGGCTGAAATGTTTATTACACCCAGTGATGTGTTGGATGAAACAAATATTATGCTGATGATTTTGGTTTTTGTCCTGAGGTGGACGGAGGATAAAAATGCTAAAATCAAATGTGCTCATTTTCTTGCTAGCATGATTGTGACCACTGCAGTTTTGCAGTATTACACTGTGACATCATACATCTTGACATATCAGATTTTAATATTATTTGTGTATAAATTGAAATTTTGGTCCTATGGTGGCACCAGAGGAGAGGTCATGGTGAAACATCCTCTGGGTACCATGAATGTCTATATCAGTTTCAGAGCAATGGACGTCTCTATCACTTCTGCTAGTTGGCTGAAAAACAAACACACATGCACTGTCAAAGTAAAAGGCATGTGTGCGGTGTGATGACAGACCATAACCAACAAGTCGTGGGAACTCCGTTTTTGTGGAACGTTCCTACCAGTCCTTCCCTCTGCCAACCAGCCAGTGTGTGTCTGTGTGTGCATGTGTGTGTTTTTCCCTCCCAAGTGGTATTTTCCCCTTGGAACACTTTCACACGGAGAGTTCCTCTCATGTGGCAGCAGCTGGGCATGCAATGCACAGTTGTTTTTTTCTTTGTTTGTGTGTGTGTGTGTGTGTGTGCATTTGAGTGTAGGACATAATCATTTGTGCAGATGTGTACAACATTTGTGTATTTGTGTGACTCTTTTTTTGCATCATGTTTGCTTAGAAGTACAGAATATTTGGATGTAACTGAATGTATAATTTTCCCTTCTCTCCATATTTACTACAGGACTCTGAGATGATGTTCCAGCCAGAGTCAGATCAAATGTCTCCAGTTGAACCAAAGGTGAGAGAGCACACACACACACACACACACACACACACACACACACACACGCACACACATATTTTATGTCATTTATCAACAAATTGGGTTACAGTATCTCAAAACCCTTTATTTAAAGATAAAGGGCCCAATAAATATGAAATAATTTATCATCTGCACAATGCTTTTAAGGGTCCAAATTCATGGAGGTCCATGTTTTTATGGTCTTATGATAATAAAGAATGTACTACTAATAAAGAGAATATCCGTGAAAATGACCTTTCCACTCTGACTGATGCTTGCAGTCTCCGCCTCTGGACCTGATTGACACGGGGAAGGGGCTAAAGGTCCAGACAGCCACACCTCATCTGGTGAGCCTGGGCAGCGGGAGGCTGAGTGTGGCAATCACCCTGCTACCGCTGAAAGAAGGTAACAGCCACACACACATACAGAAATACACACTCCATGGGTTAGGATTACCAGGTCATAGTATAACGATTCATCTTTCCCTCCCCTCCCAATGTCAAGGACCGTGGCGCGTTTAAATGGATGTAATTTCTCACAAGTCGTGTAAAGCTGTCATCTGTGGTGAAATCAGACCTTCACACTCCCCTCCCTCCCTTCCTTATCCCTCCCTCATTAGTTTGTTTCCCTGCTCTACTTTTCTATTCTTTTGCCATCTCCTGGCTTGTTCATCGCTTTATTTCCATGGTTATGAGGGGGCTAGGTGAGGGGGTGTGATAGGAGAAAGCATACTCATTGCACTAAAGTCTACTACTTTCTCTAGCAGGGCTTCTTTGGATTGAAAACATATAAACTTGAATATCCAGTCCCCGGTTATTTATTTTTATTGTTATTATCCAACTTACTGTTTAATGCACTAGCTAAACCCACAGTCAATCACACAAGTACGAGGACAACAGGGTGCCTCACACTCATGACTCACACAAAATGGTTTCATGACAGCATCTACTACAACTTACAGAAAGCCCCATTCCATTAAAACTGTACTGTTGTACTCAGATCAGTTTAAGCAGCTGATTGCATCTAGCAAATGGCATACATGATACACTGCGCTTGCACACACTGCACTTGCACACACACACACACACACACAGGATGTATAATAGCAGTATATTTATAGTTATTTATTCTCTATCACCAGCCAGCCACAGGTGTTCTCCCTACCCCTTCTCCTTTAATCATTCTTCCTCTCTCTCTCTTTTTCACACACACACACACACAACACAAACACACACACATACATTCATCAGATCAGCAAGCCACTGGTTCCATAGCTTAATTACTATTCCAGTTAGTTGGCCAAACACATGATAGCAAAGAGATTAGAGCAAAGATAAGGAGATATACCACATGATAAAGTGAGAGTCACACTTGTTCAACTGATTATAATTCAAGAGCCTGCAGCTAGTAGATGAAACTACTACAAACTGACATCAAATTAAAAGTATTCTTAGTGGGAAAACACTGATTCTCGCATACACTTGTAGAGTTAACATGTCCTGTGTGGCTCACAAAGCTCCCTTTATATTCCTAATGCAGAAAGAATGACACTGCTTGTTGTGCCTCCTCTCAGCAACAAGAACTGTGCAGTGGAGTTGTACTAGCCTTTAAATGGATGAATTTATTAACTTTTTAAATCAGACTGCAGTAAGTAAGACAAATTATTTACATAAAAAAGCCTCACGTCCACACTAATGCAGACAAACTGGTTGGTCTTCCACAGTGGATGCCATTAACATAAAAGCTAACGGATCAGTTATCATGGTAAAGTCAGCATCGTGACATTTGATTTTTTTTCTTTTTTCATTTTCTTTTTTGTTCCTTTTGCGTAACTCCTACCACATTACCATAAACTTTCACAATATTCCAGCTTGCTGTGCCCTTCCATTTCAGTGAGGAATGCCAACAATGTGAGCAAGCCATTTTGGGAGAACTGAGGGTCTATTTTTCTTGCATGCAGATCTACACAAAGCCTAACTGTGTAATTATATATATTTTGTATTCTACTGATGATCACATTGTATTGCCTGACCTTCCAGGGGTGACCCGCATAGGCCGAGAAGATGCTCCAATTCCACAAGATATCACAATCCAGGGGCCTGGCATCGAGGCAGAGCACTGTCTCATCATCAATGAAGGTTGATGTCAGTTCACTTTTTATGAAATGAATTCATAATATTGCAAGCCTCTGAATTAACTTTTCTCTTTATTGAATTGCAGCCCATTCAAGTTACATCTTTAAAATAATAAGTGTGCAAGGCCTGGTGACAGGTTCATTTTCATGTAATTCTAAAATCTCTTGTCAAAAATGACTGAATCTGTGGAAAACAAATCTGCTATCGAAGTCAGACTACAATATTGTAAAACTTTTTGTCATTTGTAAAGGAGGTGATCTGCTAAACACCATCTCAACAAGTAATGAGCGACTTTTGAGTCTTTTGTCTTGTTGTAACAGGATCATAATCACAGAACTTCACCAGAGTCGGTTGGAAGAATTGCCGTATTACACTAGCATGATCTTTCATTTGTTTCAAGACAAATTATGTTTCAAGATAAATATGGGATTGAGTGAGCAATAAAGCTGGATATCTTTCAGTACATTGCCAGTGCATTGTGTGACTAAAAGAGCATAATGTGTGAGGAGACTGGGAGCAGCCGTTTGATTGATTACACTCTAGACGCCGTGTGATATGTCCTGTGTAATTACTAAACTCAGTGTTCAGACCAAAGCCTTGTTGTGAAGATAGAAATAGCACAGCTCTGTGTGTATGTTATGATTAAACAGGCTAGTGTAGTGAGGAGTCATCTTTCGGCAGGGAAATAATACCTCTGAGTGAGTGATGATATAGCAATTTGCAGTTTAAAATGTAATTAGTGAACACTTTGGACTGATGCCCTACTTTCTCACCATTACCTGTGACACAGGAGGGGTGGTGACCCTGGACCCTTGTGGTCACCTCTGCAGTCTGGATGGAGTTCAGGTCACTGTGCCCACACCGCTCACACAGGGTAAGATATGCACACACTCATGGTTATAGCTCAGTTTGCTTTCAGAAAGGGCCCACATACTGTATATCACTGCACACACCAGGCACACACACAAGCATTGATATATCGCCACCTACTGGTCAATACAAAAGGTGGAGGCCAAGTTGACTTAATTGCATAGGGTGAGCATACTTTATGCATTTTGTGTGTGTGTGTGTGTGTGTGTGAAAGAGAGAGAGTGATTAGTTTGTGGTTTGGTTAACTTGCATTTCTTTCTGTTTGTGTAAGAGTCATATGGGCACAGTTAACATCGTGCTGACGCTCTGAATGGAAACAAGGGGGTGTACAGTATGTTTGTGTGTGTACTTTATCATTAATGTATAGTCTATGTGTGTGTGTGAGCATTTCCACATGTTTGTATATGTGTTTTGAATGATGTAGTGCATGTGTGTGTGTGCGCCTCTGGTTTGGTTTAATTCGTGGTGGTTTGGAACAGCTAGCTGCTACAGTGAGTCACAGCTTCCAGCAACTGCAGAGCGTACAGTATAGTAGACTGCAGAAAACTTACAAAAACACACACTTGCACAAACAGAGCAGCCTCCCAAATTTTTATGTGTTTCTTTTCTTATCTTTCTGTCCACTCTTGCCCACGTGCCTGTCTCTGACAGTATCTTGATCTGTTTATCTCTAGCCTGTCTGTCCTCTGTCCTTTTGCCCATTCTGGATTTTCTCAGAACTCCCCCTGTCCCACAGTTTTTGCCCTTTGTAACAATTTTCCTTCTAACTTCCTTCCTTTTCCTTTCCCTCTCTTATTATATAGAATATGCAGCACACCATTTTTTTCCCTTCTCCATGTGTCAGTCCCTTCTGTGTGTTTTTCTCCTTTTCATTGTGCCCTGTGTGGCCCAACCATGTTAAGTTAAATATTGACTGGCCTATTTATCTTCCCGCTGTGCCTGACTGATTCAAATATTGACAAGATTTTGGTGCGTCTACACACACGAGACAGAGAAAAGGCCTGAAAGAGAAAAAGGGGTTAAAAAAACGTCAAAAGGGCATGGTTTGGAAAATTATGGAGAAAGAGAAAAAGAGAGAGAGAGAATCTTTCAGGAATATCCACTGGCCTCAGATGCTCTGGGTTGAGTTAGCCTAACCACACACACACAAACACACACACACACAGACACACGTACACACTGTAGTGCAGTCTGGAGATGATTAGCTATGTTTAGGAAGTGATCTGTTCTGTATTTGGGACTTCGGAGCTTGACCTGGAATCACATCAGCTTCACTCCTTGCTTACTGGAACAGCTGGAAGTCACTTGTTGAATAGTAATATGTTCCTACAGCATAACAACTACAACGATGCCAATAAAAATCATCGTGCAGCAGTAACAGCAGTGACAGACAAGCAATGTAACTACTGCAAGCCTTTCATTTATTCTTTCAAAGGCCTGCGACAACTAGTGATGGGATAACATCTACTTCTGCGCTGGTTTGGGCATAAAACTCAGACTCCCAGCATTCACATCCCTTCTGAATCAAATGCAAATGTGGCCACTGAACAAAACACAACTGCCTTCTCTGTCTGACACACACCATCTGCACACATGGTAGACGACAGAGGAGCTGTCAGTGGGTTCATGTTGTGTTCGAAATGCTTGCAGGTGAGGAAAGCATCTGAAAGAGAATGGTTGGAGATGCAGAAGCTATCTCTCACCTTGGCCCGGGGGGCAAAGTTCTCTTTCAAAAAGACACTTTATCTTATTGACTTTTCAGTGTTATCTGTCCTTTGCAAATTCCTGTCTTCAGCCATGTCAGCATGTCTGGTATACCCTCAAATCTCTATTGTCTGCTGTTGTTTGGTCTCAGAAGTCCAATTACTGACTTCTTGAATGAATTTAAGAAAAGTGGTTTTGAAAGGGGGTTTCAACCAGTTTCTTTGGTCTTTGGTGTGGAGTTACACAGGTCCCAGACATTTTACAGAAAAGAGCAGGAAAATAGGTAGGTAGACAAAGAAAGGCTGAGGGGGCGTCCACCACATACCTCACTGTCTAATAGCCTTCGAGTCTACCAACTGCAGATGGGGTTAATGGCGTTATGCGCGGTTAATTTCCGCGTGGTTTTTAATGATTTACACGTGTGTGCTTTCTCATTTTAAACATGTGTGTGTGTTATTAACCTTCAGTGGCAATATTGCGTGCGCGGACGGCGTTTCAAATCGTTTGCTCCCGTAAAACCCTGACCGCGGCGCCCCTTTTGCGCTTACACTTGGTACAGTCCCGGACTCAGACTTGTGGATGGTTAAATCAGGCAACTTTCCTCCGCACGGAGTCAAGACGGGGCGAGGAGGCGTCTCTCTGCCGAGGAGGGAGGCGAGCGGCACCGGCAGGAGTGTAGATATATATTGCTCTTTTTGTTTGCTTGTTTTACTTTCTTTGACAAGTTGTCTTTTGAAGTAGTGACATGATAATTTGCCAGAAGCTCACAGGGAGAAAGTAACATTTCCTGCCGTGATAAGTGCTCCCTGAATGGGACTCAAAAGGTTAGTAACGCTATTAGTAACACCGTTACATTTATTTTACACTGCTTTGATACACTTTTACTTCACTTTAGTGCACTTTAGTTAAATTTACGTCTTTACACTTACACCCTACTGTTTTTATCCTGAATGAAAGAGTATTTCATTCTATCTTTGTATTTGTAAGTTTGTATATATTGTACTTACTAACGACGCAATATATCTTAACGTTGTACTAGCTTCTTTTAAGACCAGTTTCATCATATCTATCTATCTATCTATCTATCTATCTATCTATCTATCTATCTATCTATCTATCTATCTGTGTTCTTTGTGTGTGATGTTTGTGTGACCCTTCCCTCTCTTTCAGTCTGATTCTAATGATGGCTGATTCTCTTTCAGACATGCCCCTCCTGTGTGTGTTTTATAAGCCTTTGAACAGGCTGGGATCATGTCTTGTGCCTTATATCTTGTAGATAGTGATTATCACCATCGATCGATGCATTTGTTCATTTGAGGCTTCCTCCCATTGGGCACTTGTCCATCACCTGATATGATTGATTTTCCTTACTCTTCTGATTGACTGTAACACAAGCCATCGCAAATGCAAATGGTATGTGCCATCTGTCACTATAGATCAACAGAAATTATAATGCATTAAGCTGATACTGAAGTGATGTATGTCTGTTTTAATAGTTAACTTAATGCTCCTTTAATTTTTATTTTAAAAAAAGTAAAAGTTCATGTGTGAATCAGTGCTGCTGCTCAATGCAATCAAAGCCACTGAGGAGGGGTTAGATTTCTCATTTGCAGCCAAACTGTGGAGGCGGTTCCATGGCGACCTGTTGGCTAGAGCACATTGCCTGCGCCTTTTTGATGGAGCGAACATTGGTTTTGCATGCCTCGGGGTCATAAATTTGCTGGTGAGTTCACAGACTGGTGTGAGTGCATGTGACAGAGCGAACCAGCCTATGGCCACGAAGACGGGCTCAGCGGTTAGGATACCTGACACCTGAAAACAAAACCTCCTCCATTGTCCTGTATGTTATTGTGTTCGCAGGTCTTTCTTTTGCCTGCCTCTGGCACATTTGGGCACATTTCTTTGTAAAACCAATCTCACTTTATAAGCCACATGAATGAGAAATAAATCTCCTGTAGCCTTTTTCGCAGGGTTTGTGTTTACGTTATTCTTTATTTTCTTTCTGATAGATTGGAGGTACTTAATAGTTCATACACATGGTTGTTCTCAGGCCTGCAGCCTCTGCTTTGGAGAAGTGGAGTGGGTTGATGCTTTGATGCTTTGATGCTGAGGTTTGAGATAGAACAGAGAGAAGACACCTACTGAGCCTCTGGTAAGGAGTGCCTGTGTGTGTGTGAGAGAGAGAGTGTGTGGAGTGTGAGTGACTGACTGAACTAATCTACACCGACTCCCCTGAGAAAGACCAGTCTGTTTTTTTATGATGTTACTGCTGGACCTTTGTGACCCAGAGAGGATTAATTTGTGGTTTTGAGGGTAATTTGCACTCCCACTGGGACTTGAGCGTTAGTGTGTAGATGTGTGTGTATATCTCATGAATGGATAAATTAAGCTTTAGTTCAATGCCGTGCAAATTTTAGGGATCGTACCATCACTGAATGTTACCAGCTCCTCTGTTTTGGTAAAACAAATGGAAAATCGTTTTCTTTTTCTGACTTATTATATATATATCTGCACTTCAAATGTGACCAATTAGCAGCCCAGTGAGTTTCACCCAAGCACATGTTCGACATGGGATCTTTGTAATTGGTTTATTTTTCACTCTAACTTAACAGCCTCAATTTGGCCATTCCTCCACTTATGTTAACCAAATAGAGCAACAGTTTTGAGTTTCCACCTCCCATAACAGTGCGGTGAGAGCGTAGTTTGGTTCGCTCAGATCTACATGGGAACAGAAATTGGCTCCAGACGCGATAAAGCTCCTGCATCTGTGTCCTCAAAGACTCTGAGGTCTGACTTTGTAGATCGCAAACTTTAAATTATCCTATAAATGTATATACAGACTAATTTCCAGTCTTGTTGTAGTTGGAGAGGGTCTGACCATATGTGTGTGTGTGTGTGTGCGTTTGGGGGAAGGATGGGGAAGGGGTGCATACTTCGACATGGGAGGCAAACTCAATTTGCCGGTAAACACGTGAATGAGATTAAACATGTTTTGTTGTGGATGGTATGTCATTGAGTATGTGTTTGAAAAGGGGGGTGGGCGTGTGTTTTTGTGCAAGTAATTTAGGACTGCAGGCTCGCTTGTGTGCAAGCAGTTAAGCAGTTGTCGGTGTGAGGATGCTGTGTGTTCCCTTGTGCTCTTATCACAGATGGATGTTTAGGGTTAGGGGAAGGTTGGGTTTTTCGAAATGTAGAATCATCATTTTTTTAATCATTTCAAACGCTTCTTCTGGATTTCTCCATCTTTGTTTCTTTTCCTCTTTCACACACACACACACAAGCACACACGCTGCTAGTATTTGTTTAGGCTGAAGATGGGATGGTGAGAGGATTAGTTAGTCATTATTTGTTAGCTAAGAAGAGGAAATTTGAAGGAGGGAAGAAGGGGGTGGGGGCTGTGAACAAATCAGGGCGACACACTTTACCCTCTGCTTTAAAGGTGGCACATGGCGCAGCTATTGAGGATAGGAAATTAGATTTTTACCAGGGCTGGCTGCTGGCAAAGTGTGTGTGTGTGTGTGTGCATGCACACATTCCTGCTGTTTGCTGTTGTGCTAAATTCTGAGAGTTACTGTGAGTCATTAGGCAGACTGTTTTACGAGACGCGTTCCCACACACACACACACAGAATCACAGAGCATGCACAACATTTTGAAGTCATACACACACACATTGCTCATGTCTGGCCACGAGGACCATGTATTATTAGATGTTGCTCACATCCATGGATAACTCTGTGTGTGTGTGTGTGTGTGAGTGAGTGAGTGAGAGAAAGAGAGAGAGAGAATGTGTTTTCCCCTTTTACACACAACACCTACATCGTTTGATCTCTCTCCATCGTGATGCCACCGCTTCACAGCTTGCACCCAAACCCGACGAGATTGTGTTTACACGAGTACTCATCTGAGAGGTTCAAAGTCCAGCTGTGTAGACTAAACATGTCTTACACTGTTTTCGTGTGTGTTGTGTTCGCTGCAGCGCTTAGGTCTCCCCCTGTGCTGAGAAATTACAGCTTTGAAGGCAAAAAAAAACGCTGCTCTAAAGCAACATCTAGACAGATATGACCTCCTTTGACTAAACTATAATCTCACATTCGGCTATTAGCACCACTTTCAGCAGATGTGTTTGTGAAACCTTGATTAAGTGGAGAGTGAGAAAGGAAAGGACGAAAGAGATATGAGAATGAGAGAAAGGGGGGAAATAAAGAAAAACAATTCTGACATTTTTCCATTCAGTCTTTTTCCATTCGCCCTCTCGCCACCCCCCTCTCGCCTCAGTCTGACTTCACGTCCAAGGAATCTGATGTAACTGTAATGGTGTTATTAAGGAGGTGCTTTTTTAGTCTTTTACACTCGTATGCTGGTGGGGGTTTGCTGTAACACTTATCTGAGCCTTCTCATCCTCAGGGATGGATGATTGCATGCGAGAAGACAGACAAATGAGAGAGGATCTCTTGCTTTTCACTCAGTCTTGTCATTAAATGTCCTCTGTCTCCCCTCAAAATCTGCATTAGTTTAGTGCTTTCTTTTTCTGCTATTTTTCAGCTTTGTTTCCTGCATAAAATCTCCTCTGTGTGTGTGTGTGTGTCAGCAGCACTCCTGTCTCCCTCTCCCTTCCCTTCTGAGGTATTTGGACAGCTGTGGCTGGCTGTGTGTATTACAGAGGTTGCGACCCTGACATCTTGTTTAATACCTGGCCCTCTCAGCTTAATTGATGGCCAGAGCAAACACTGTGGTCTGGAAAGGCCGGCTGTGCTCGAGCACGTGCAAGTGCACGTCTGGCTGTGAATAAATATCCCAAGCTTATACCGATCTGAAGCTGTACTTCTCTTCTCTTCCTACATAGCATGGGATGGATGCCTAAAACATATGTCACCACGGGCTAGTTTGTTTTGTGCTCTGGAAGATTCTGTGTTTCTGATGTTTGTGTCACACATAGTACAAATGCCAAGAATGACATGCCTTCACTTACTGTTTGATCCACGAGTAAGTCTTCACTAATCTCTTAACATTACACTTTACCTGATCATATGTCTGTGAAGATTCTCATCCGGGTCATGGTAGGTGAAGGAGAGATGTCTTTAAGAACTTCTTACTTTGTGTGTCTGTGTTTTTTATCTCCAGGTTATTCCCTGTGTCTGGGTAAGTCCTATTTCTTCCGGTTCAACCATCCTGAAGAGGCAAGCAGAATGAAGAGCATGCTTCCACAGAAGAGCCCCGTGTCTGCTTTAGCCTACAACACAGGTACCCACACACACATGAGGAGACTTGTAAAGCCCTTCCTTGAGCCCTGAACTGCACTTGATCCCTGTCTTTTTTTTCTTTCGTTTGCCCTCCCTGCCTTTGTGCTGCCACTTCAGCATCTCATCTCCCACCTCCCTCCCTTTTTCATCATCTCTCTTCACCTGTTCTCCTCCTGTAGTTCATCATCAGCCCCACAAAAACATTTGAACCTTTCCTCTGATCGGGGAAAACAGATAGAGACAACCCAGACCGGTGTGTGAAAAAGGGATGGTCTTGAGTGTGTGTCTGTCTGTTAAAAAGACTAAAGGGTAGGGGGGCTGGCAGGTATTTCTTCCAGCCCTCTCATATGTCTTTCCTAAACATATGCTCTCACTGTCACACACATGCTAAAACTTAAATTTGAAGCATATTGGAATGTTTTTGTCATCTGGTGCCCCTCCATTGCCATGGTGATACAGCTGGACTCTGCTGTCTCCGTAGTGATTGATCTGGCTGAGAGCAAGGTGTGTGTGCATACGTGTGTGTGCGCGTGCCATAATCAGTGGAATCCTTGCTCTTTAAACTCCTAGACATGAGGAATGCACTCCTCTCTCCCCCAGCTCCTCCGATGTTTTCATAAAAGTGACTCTCACACGCAGATCAAGACACACACTTGTCCAACTCTGCCGGCCAAAGTCAGTCGGCCAAAATCTTTACCTTATCCTCCAGATTGCCAAGACTCACGATTTTGACACGTGCACCTTAAGGGAGGACTCCCACACAAAGCAAAAAGAGGCACAGAGGAGAATAGTCAAGACAGAAGGGAGCTGATGCACGCCAGGCCTCCAGTGTAAATCTGCCCATGTATGGACACAAACACCCTGTGTGTGTGTGTGTGTGTGTGTGTGTGCGTGAATAGTGCAGAAGTGTGAGTGTGTGTTTCTGGATCTTATGATGTCTTTCATTTTCTGCCCCATTTCTCTCCACCATGTAAGGTTTGACATTTTCTCACACAGGCTTATATTCAGCTTTGACGTGCACTCTTAGCTAGTTTCTCTTATAATTTAACTGAGGCAGCAGTTAAATATTCTCACTTACCCTCAAATGCATTAACACATATGTATACTTTCGGCATATGCACACACAGGATGTACAGACTTGTGTTTCCCTCTCAGGCGGGCCCACAGTTGTCAGTTTTTGGAAAGATTTTGTGTGTGTGGGAGTGTGTGACAGTTAAACACTGGGTGGTCTAAGCTTGAACATTGTAATAACTCCTTTTCCACATAAAGCCACAGATTACTACAAAAAACTGGGCAGGTTTCTCACATGTTGCTTTCTCCTACTGAAGTGGTTTTACCTGCATTTTTGATGACAGGAGATTATTTAAGGAGGGTTTTTCTCCACAGAAAAGTGAAACCAGTGCAATTAATCAAAAATATTTCTGCCAACCATAATAATATTTCATCAAGTAAAAAATAACTTTTTGGCTGATTCGTCTTTGTAAGATTTAGAAGGAAGGAAGTAAAAACCAACTCAGTTGAGGTTTGGAAAAAGACCCCCTCACTGCTGAAACCGCTTGAAATAAAAGGCTTTAGGAAGGGTGGGGGGCCCCTTGAGGGTATTCCAGAATATTCTGTGGTCGTTTTCATTTCCCAAAAATCCCAGTCGACAGAACTGAACTCCAGATAGAGTTACATGTTGGTCTTGGATCTAATGGATGGTTTAGCGTGAGACTGTATTTGCATGCTGTGTGTGTATGTGTGTGTGTGTGTATGTGTATGTTGACTCCTATTCTGGGTGATTCACTGCCAGTTGTGGATTGTTTGGGTTGGGTTTGTCCTGCCAAGGGCCCCATCTATGAATAGCTTCAGCTTCAGGTACATACTCCCTCTTTTTTTCTGTCTTATGCTGCCATTTATGACTTTGTCCCTCCCTCTTTCCTTCTCTTTTCCTGTTTTGTATCTGGAGTCTTATTTTTCTTTCTCTTAACACATGGTTTCTCTCCATATTTTTCTCTGTATCCTCAAATTATATCTCCCCAATTCCCCTACACATGAATCGTCACCTGCATTTTGTATGTACACTTATTTTTGTTTTATCTCTCTCCTGTCTCCAGACTACCTGAAGTTTAGCAGTGACTATAGCCATGCGGTGGTGGGCGGCACCAGCAGTGCTAGGGGCATGCGCTCAGCCTCTGAGCTCCGGGACTTGATGGACACCCTGCAGCGCAAGAAGATCGCCCTGGAGAACAGCCTGAGGGCCAACGGGAATGCTAACCCCTCCTACTTCAGCGTGACACAGGTCAGCCATTTAGCTCCGCTGCAGGATTTACTATTATGTACCATATTGTGTCATGCTCTAAATGGGTTTGTAGAGTCCGTTTGGTTTGCCTGGATGTTTGTCCTGGGCCAAACAGGTCTAACCAGGATCTACTCATTACCTAAAAGACCTAACATAGCTAACCAGGGTTTATCTGTTATCTTGGCTCTACACTACTTTACTCACTGCCTATATACCAAAGCCTTACTCTGATCTTTTCTGTATGTTTTTGTCTCTTCATCTACCTTCATCATATTTTATATTATATATAGATATGACAATAAGATAGCAGTTTCCCATTGTAATATATTTTTTTACACTTGTGTCTCTCAGTCTCCCCCCACCACACCTATCACGAGTCCTGCCACATCCTCATCAGCCTATCAGGAACAGGCAAGGCGTTTCTATGGCTCAGATCGTCCGCCCGTGTCTTTAAAATCTGCTCCCCCTCTTTCACCTGGACGACGATCCGACCCTACTTCGTCTCTGTCGTCCCGTACATCCGGGAGTCGCAGCCAGGACAACTTTGGCGTCAGCGATAGCCGACGGCTACACAACCCGGGCTCATCTCCTTTGCTGTCCACGTGGAATGGCGGCGGCTCATCCACTTCAGTCGATGGCAGCAGTAGCTTCCTCCTCTCTCTTCCCCCCTCTTCCACCTCATCCCGCACTCCGTCAGTGGGAGGTGCCGCCAGCATGCCCTCAAGTCCCCGTCTAGGCCGCCGTAGCTATGGCAACCAAGAGCCATTGCCCAGCAGTCGCACAAGGAAGTACTCCGCAGGCTCGCTGAGTGGGATGATGGGAGGCGGGCACAGCCGCTCGCTGCCACGACTCTGTCCCTCACCATCTCCCCGTGACAACAACGGGGTACTGACCTTGTCAGCTCTGCCGCCACGGCGATCCGATGTCGCTGGGGGTTACAAATTTAGCAAAGACTATTACAACAGTAGCCAGAATGCCAGCCCTGACCTCAACCACAACTCTAGTAACTCCAGCCAGGTTTCTTCCAACAGAAATCAAATCCAGAACACAACTCAGGGAGAAGGTGTTGTGTCTATCTCCCTCTCCGCCCCTAAGAACCTGACCTCCACCAACTCCTCCGTCTCCTCCACAACCGCCCCACCTGATGTGACCATCCCATCCAGAGCAGGAGGCTCCTCTTCGCCTCGTGTAGCCAAAAAACTCAGCCTGACCTCCACCAGCTCTGTGGGCTCCATCAGCTCCACAAGTTCCAGTCCTCCAGAACTGGAGCGGCTAACCAGCCGCGGAGTCTCCCCAGGAACGGATCTGTATTTGGGGGAGAGGGAGAAGCGAGGAGTAGGCGTAGAACTCACTAGTGGACTTGGAGAGAGGAGGTCTTCATTTGGAAAGGCAGGGCTGGAACCTGGGATGGGGCTGGGCGAGAGGAGGCAGTCATTTGGAAAGGCAGGAGTGACCCCACCAGGGGGCTTCAGGGAAAGGAGGGGGAGCATCAGCTCGTTGAGTGGAAAGGAGGAACTGACCGACTACCACCAGCGCCAAAAAGAGGAGAGACTCCGTGAGCAGGAGGTGGAGAGACTGGTGAGTTTGAGCGTGTTTGCACATATGGGCTTCACTGTTTAAACAGAGAACAGCATGTGCCAGTTTAAATTACAACACCATATTGTCACTTGGATGAGATGACACTGTATAGATATGTAGCTATGACCTGCATTACAGACCCCATCCTGTGCTATCATGTGTAAATTAGTTAAGCTTACAGATGTGCAGACTGTGAACAGGTGAACAGTGTGTTGCTGTTAAAATGACTGAAAGCAGGCAGGTTGTTGTTTTGCATAAGCATGCAACCACACAGACACGCAACCTCACATTAACCTCATCCTTGTCCCCTTAAACATACTCTCCCAGGGAGCTTAACACACACACAAAATGAGGTTCACCATTACACAGATGCCTCTGGCAGTTAGCCCATACTAACAGGACTATACATAACCCTGTGCTTGGATTTTGTGTGTGTTTGTGTATGTGTATGTGTGGTGTGTGTCAATGTCAGTCATCTGGAGGTCCGCCCAGTGTGGTTCGGACCACTGAAGAGCCACAGAACACACCAGTTAGATGTGGGTTAGGGAAACCAAGAAGATTACAGAGCAAAGTTATAGTGTAGCAGGTGGATAAACACACAGATGCTCAACATATAATGACAGCTGGACTCCCAGTCCCTCTATCCTTCTCTTTTTTTGTCTCGCTCTTTCACTCAGCCATATTCTGCATAGTGAACTTGTGTGCCTTTTAACTGTGAGAAATAGCTTTCTGGATGCAGCACAAACCAAACCGTTTCACAAGCTTCACAGCGGCTTTCAGCTTGCCTCCAGATATTTTGGATTCTAGTCATATTTGCGAGATGGAATATTGTGGAGCCAGCCAGAGGAAAAAGAGGGAGGGACAGAGAGTCATAAAATGAAACAACATTTATTTAAACCCAGCAGCGTTGTATTTGATGTGGTTTCATTTGTAATAAATTATTTTTAGTTTGTGCTAAGATGTAAAAGATATCAGCGTCCTGTTAAATCATACATCAAAATGGCTTAATCAGTGAATTGTCTAAATAATAATATTTTTTTAATATATTTTGAGTAATAGCTATAAATAATGGATAATAAAATGATTGCAACTGCTTTGACTGGGCATTGCAAGCAAGCTACTAGTAGCATCTCCAAATCCAAGGTTCAAGCTTAGGAAAGCATTATGTTAATGTTGTCTGCCCTCTAGTGGTCGTGCTGAAAACCTGCATTCTTTACGTGCTAAGATATTATTAGGTGGTGTGCATAAACAGCAATTTTGTGATGTTATCAGCAGCAAAAGTAAGAGAAAATGTGAAAACAATAGTTTTACAGCTTAGATGCAATTGGTGAGGTTTGGTCAACTTCAGGTCATTATCTTCCGTCAGTGCATGTTTACAAGTTGGCATTTAGCAAAGTAGCTTGTCTTGTTGGTGTAAATAGTTAGGAATTTACAGAATTAAAAAAAGAGTGGAACTGTAATGGCTTCTGCTGATAAGATAGCATCAAAACATACTGTGAAATAAAGAAGACAGAGAGGGAGAAAGAGATATTAAGAAAAATAGTGAGATAAATGTCTGTCCTAATTGGAGGCAAGAGGTAGAATATATATTTTCCATTACCATCAGAAAAGGCTTTTATTTCACAGCAGGACTATCAGAATACTTGCTGCAGTAGCCGAGTGCTGCTCTTTTTGTCCACTGAGTGTCAGGCCAACACTATCTCATATGTCCCCTCTCACTGCCTCTCTCTCCATCCCCTCCCAATCTTTCTTCCAGTGTTTTCTCCTTTACTATCTTTGGTTGGTCTTTCTGTCCATCTTTTTTCTTTTCTTTATTAGCCTTGTTCTTCCAGCGTGTCTTCCTCTCGCTGTCTCTATCTCTATTTCCTAGTTGACAGCTGATTACTATAAAGGCTCCACAGAGGCTTGTGTCTATTAGAATAGAACAAGGTGACAAAGTGACACAGGCTTGTTTTTACCTCACTTCCTGGTTCATATTACACACTATAAATGGGGTGTGTATGTTTGCTTGTGTTGCATTCAGAAATACCTGTTTATGCAAAATATCATTCAACTGGTAAACATCTGTACTGTGATTAATTATTTATGTGTTATTTTAGTAAAATACTTTTTTCGTATTTCATTTTTAAAATAATGTCTTAAATAATAAAAAACATAATGGATGTTTAGTGCTATAATTCTTTCTTAATAGGGCGTCTCTATTCAGACTTTTAACAGTCGCACAACTGTCTCAAGACTTTCGTAGTTCAAACCTCACCTGGTTCAGATTCCTTCCTAGAGCACAATTCCTTGGAAAGTGTCTTGTTTCCGTAGTGACACATTCCTGTGTTTGGAGTCATGGCCTGTCCTCGTGCACACTTCCAATCACACTTGACAGCTGTCCACCTTCTCATTAGCGTACTCTTTCTCTCTCTCTTACCCCCACACGCACACACACACACACCTCTGTCCCACGTTCCAGTGCCTTTTTTCCATCTCTAGTATTACTTACACAGGCTTGCTGTGTGGCTTACACACCTCTCCCTCCAGATAAGTTGCTGCTCAACCTATGAGGGGGTATTTTGACTCTCTGCAGCCCCCGTAGGTCCTCATATAACTGTGTTCAGGCAGGCAGAACTTGGAAAGAGGAACTCTTGCTCTAGGGATTCCCAGTTAGAGGAAATATTCTTTCTAGAGTATGCAAATGATATACTAAACTAGATTATGTAATATATTCAAGAAGGGATGGTATATCGTGCGTTTTGGACTTAAAAAAGGACATTTTAACTGGAGGGATTGACTTCTGCGATGCTTCCCCAGGTAATTTGAGACAAATTTTGTGATGGAGAGAAGTCACACTAGCTCTTTCTCTCTGGTGTGGAACATAACATAACCTTCTATGTATTTGTATTTCTATGTCTTCTATTTATTTCTGAAAACACTTATGCATGTAGATGAAGGAATAAATTGTCAGGATCAGTATGAAATGATACAAATTAATTGTTACTGTTTACATGTGACTCTAATAGAAATTTAGGTAAGACCTGATACGACTGCTCTGTTTGATGCCTAGCGTATAATAGATTTAGAGGTTCATGTCATAAGACTGTACTGTATTTGTGTTGCAGGTCACCATTCTACATTGTATCTGAGATGCAGTAGACTGACTGAGTCTGAGACTAAAATGATGGAGACTTTTGGGTTTTTTTACTCAAAAGGTCCCACTTTAAACCAGAAATGACTGCAGCATCATAAAGAACAACAATGAGTTGACACCATTTCATTTGCACACACTGTAACTTACTATACTTATGTGTGTGTCTGTCTGTGTGCGGTCATCTCAGGAGCGACAGCGGCTGGAGACCATCTTGTCTTTGTGTTCGGAGCTGGGCCGCTCGGAGAGAGACGGAGGCAGCACAGGTCCAAGTCCCACTTCAGCTGTGGCCGATCTCCAAAAGATCAACCAGGAGCTCGAGAAGCTTCAGGTGAAGCGATGACGCACGACGAGCGACACCCCGTCTGTCTTTTCGGACTCTTGACGGCTGTTAACGGAACAGCAAGCAACGGGCACCTGGCTTTCCTGGGATCAGAGAACGGTTACTATGACGATGATCTACAGGTACGACGGAGGCGCAGCAGCGGCCACCGAGACAACCGCGCAGAATCACCCACTGTCAGCCTGCGAAGCTTTGCCCCCTCACCTTCTCCACGCACACAGAGGACCAATGAGGTGAGGAGAGAGGACATTTGATTAACATGTACACATTGAGCACTCCCACATCACATTTTTAACATTTTTAACTTTTTATCATGGGAATGGTACCTGAATTCTCCTGATCTTCCTCCTGGCATTTCTATTACGGTTGTGATTGTAACTGGATGTAATTAACGATTAAATTAATTTCAGGAGACTACTTAAGACAGAATTCGGAGCTCACGAGTTGTTGAATAAGATGTTATTGTTAGTAGTAGAAGTAGTATTTATCTAGTTATTCTGTGTCATTTTCTGGTTAAGCTATAAGCCATATGGATCTACAGCTGCAGACTCTATGAGCACTGTTTCCCTTGACTTTGGTCAGCTTCTTAAAAGATTAATCAGGATTAATGTGGGAAGTGTTTATGCTCCCTGCTCTTTATGGAAAACATGAGAGTGACAAGGATCACTTGTCTTAATACCTGGAAAAGTACCGACCTACACATCCTTCCTTTACATACATGGATGGGAGATATTTACAGCCTGTTTATTAAATTAGAGCAGGATAAGTGTTACCATTTAGAATTGACAGCTGGTGTTTGTATGTGTGCGTGTATGTGTGCTTATGTCTGCACACATTTTTTTTTTAACAGAAATGCACATGCACATTTACTGTAAATGGATCCAGCAGGGAACAAATGATGAAAGTCAAAGCCTTTTATAAATTAAATTAAAATTACATATACTTTTGGAACACCTATTTTGACTTCATATCAGCACATTATTACTACTAATTACTATGAATTACCAGTATTGGTCCTGATAAAGTTTTAACTTAATCTCAAATGGTTCAATCGGTGACTCTATTGATGGTGTCATTACCAGGCTCTAGATGATGCGGCCCGTCGCCGCAGACAGGAAGTCAGGCTTTCAGAGGAAGAAGTGAGGCGTGTGGAAGAGGAGAGGATACAGGTGCTGAACAACACAGAGGAGCTAGAGCAAAAGATCAAAGAGCTGGACAACCAAATGGAGGAATCTTCCCGTGAGGTAAAGAGAAGACAGACGGAGTGATGATGGTGTTCTGGGCAGATAGAGTAGCAAAAATGTCCATCTTAACAATTCATAGCTCAATGTTTAGAATATAAATCGTAATTTTAAAGAGGATTCAGTGACACATTTTGTTGACGAGGATTTTAAAATGTAAATAAAAAACATCACAGACCCACAATCACTAAAAATTCCTTAATTACTGGTGTGTATTTATCCAAGGTGGAGGTTGAGCAAGCTCTGGTGGAGGCTGAGATGGAGTCAGAGGTAGCTGCTCTGCAGCAGGAAAAGGATGCTCTGGAAGCTCTTCACAACAAGATGGCTGATCTAGAGACCAAGTCCCAACAGGAAAAGGAAAAGGTATTTAACAGGTTTCACTTCATTGTAAAACAATGTGAGTGAGAGGCAAATGCCTCTTAGAGCTGTAATGGCTGACACAAAGACCAAGAGCCATTTAACTAACTGATGGGTTAAAAGATGAGAGAGCATTAATCCACTACAGCACTGATGATGCAATCTCTGCAAAAATGGTTTGAATTTCTTTGCTGAGGGTCTGGTAAGTGGTATTAGTATCAGGAAAAGGGGAGAAACATACTGTTGAATGGAATAGAAAAAAAAAAACTTACAAGTGGTTTTGAAGCTCTTGTATGCTCTCCATGTAATGTACGACACATGAGTTTTAACCAAAAAGATCGCTTTTCCTTTCCCAAACTGTGTGTGTGTGTGTGTGTGTGATATTAAAAATACATACAGCACTCTGAGACTCTCATACATCTAGGGGTCATGTGACTAACTGGTAGGTGTTAATCCTTCTCATGCTGTCTCTGGTCCAAATATATATCTGCTAATACTGCTCAGGGTATAGCGGTCACCAAGTGATCCCATCTTACACACACTCCTGCAGGAGGTGTGTGTGTATCTAGATTTCTACCAATATTTGGTATCACTACAGAGTGAGAAGTTTAAGTAGGTAAACAGATGGAATGTGTCGTATGTATAAATGTGTGTTTCCGTGCACATTGGCATTAGGATGTTCTCCTCTGTTGGACTCCTAGCCTGATTATTGAAATCTCCTTGGACCCCACAGCCTGTAGACACTGCACATGGTACAAAACCACATCATGATACTGAGTGAGACTGAGGGAAAGAGAGACAGAACAATCAGACAGAGAGGAGTTCAAAAACTTCTGTTGAAGAGAAGGTGAAGATGAATGCTTGTACAGATTTTGGGTGCGTGTACATGTTGTAGTATTTATTTAGAGAACCATTAATCTACCGAGCCATTCCTCCTCACCCATTGCCTCAATCATTGCCATTCAAACAAATATAAAAAATGTCAGGAGAAAGAACTCATGGCACTACTCAAACTACCTTCATGGCTTCATCCCCACTCAATTCCTCCCAAGTTCTCCATCCCTTTAGTAGATTTTTTCTCTCCAGCTTTCCCTCTCCTCCTCCCACTCCCTTTAGGCTAATCTTGCTGACTTTGATGCCGTAGTGACTAACTGTGGCTCCCCAGTCCCACTAACGCTGCCATCCTCTCTCTGTCCGTGTGTATGTGTGTGTGTGCATATGTGTCCTGTTGTTTGTGTGTACACATAAACAAATGTGTGTTTGTGTGGGCACATACGTGCGTCGCTGTGTGTGTACATGTGTGTATGCCAGGCGTGTGAGTTGCTGCAGGCAGAAAGGGGCAGAGTAGAGAGGTTGGCTCAGATTGTGTGTGAGCAGCGCTCCCAGCTGGACAGCTGCCCTGAGGCCACCAAGGAGCCCCTGCAGGAGCAGCTGGCCAGGGTCAGTACACACACACGCACACGCTCACACCCCTTACAAACACAGGAATGCACAGGAAGATATGTTCTTGAGTGTGTAAAGCAGTGGATCCACGCAAACAAAACGCAACACGTGGACTAGCACTGCAGCAAAAATAGTCAACAGATCTGGGAAATGTAACAGCTGTGCTCGATATTCTGAGGAAACCCAGAGCAAAGCAATTATATATGTGTACATATGCATATTTTGACACTAAAAACCTATAGTATTACATGGACAGATATTCACATGAACAGACTCCTATAGAAAGAGACACGTGATGCTTGAATACTTGGGACTTGCACATGAACATGTCCATATTTTCTCTCCTGAACTAACTTGCTCCCCCACAGCCACCTTTGATTTTAACCTGTTTGTGTTCTCTCTTCTCCAATCCTAACCCTTTAGGTTCCTATATCTGCAGATCTCCATATGTCATTAGAAGGGTTCAGCCTAGTAGAGTATTTAAAGCGTTTGGTTTTAAGACCTATTTGGCTGTTATAGAATGACACTGAAATTTGGGCACAGGGTGTAAGGCTTTAACACATAACATTATCCATCCGAACATCCATCCTATATCATATACCCACTAATTCTTTAGAGGGTCACAGGATGCTGGGTAAACAGCCAATCCCAGCTCACACTGTGTGATTGGCGGGGTACACCCTGGACAGGTCGCCAGTCAGTCTCTGGGGCTGACTCATTCAGACAGAGTGAACAACCTAACTTGCATGGTTTTCTCTGGGTACTTCTTCCTGTATAAGAATATGTTGATTTCTTGAAGAGACAGGACTTTAAAATCATCTGTATTTTGGGGGAATGCTTACAGTATGCAACATGTTGCATGTTTACTCAGGCACTGGTCATGCATTGGTGTGGTTGTCTGCATGACTGTTTGGTGTTGCCGAAACGTCAGGGATCTCTGTGTGTGTCTGGTTTGCTTTGCCTCTGTCAGTGTGTTGTTGGATGACAAAGTTCTTTTTGATACATAATTGCTAGCATATTTCTGTTTATCTCCAAAAAAGCTTTTAATAGTAATTAACATGTCACCAATACTGGGAAAAGTGATCACATATTTTTATGAATTGTTGTTCATGATGTGTCTGGATCATATAATTTAAGATGTCACTGCTTCAATACAATTTCCACCGTAAATCTTTCATTAAACTGATGTATTAGCATGCATTTAGCTGCTGGTATTTTTTGTTGACCTTCATGTCTGCACCTTGCATGCTTTTTCGTGTTGCCTGTACTATAAAAGGATGTGCAGTGAAGTTAGTCTTGCATATAAATATTCCTTTGTCTTGTCACTTTATCTTTGCATTATTTCTTGTGCGTGTGTGTGCGCATTTGTCAGGACTGTGAGGTGCTCGAGACGGAGACAAAGCGTTTCGAGGACCTGGAGTTCCAGCAACTGGAAAAAGAGAGCCGTCAGGACGAGGAGAAGGAGACCCACATGCAGCAGCTTCTCCGGGAGATTGCAGACTGCCAGCGGAGCACCGTCACTCGCAAGGTTCTCTACACGTTCTCTATCACAGTGATATAATTTCATTTAAAACGAGTTCAATCCATAAAATATACATTGCCTTTTCATATGTTCTAAAAGCTACTGGATCATGGTGAAACAAGCCTTGTTTGATCTGCTGCCTCTCAGTTTAAAATGGTTTGAAAGCATCTAAACTTATTTCGTTTAGTAGCCTTGGTGCTGACATTAATGCCTTGCTTTATGAGTGAGCTTGAAACATGAAGAAGCTGTTTTCATTTTTTCCTTCAGGAGCGACTGTTAACCCTGAAGAAGCAGGCAGCACAGACTACCCAGCAGGCTCAGCGAGAGAAAGAGAGCTTCCTGAAGGAGAGGAGCAACCTGGAAGCGATGCTGCAAAGGGTACGTGGAAATCCACGTTTGTGTGTGTATGTATGCGACTATGTTGATTTCATTTGTAACCTACTTTTTCTTACTTACTTTTTCCCATTTCCTTTATTTTCATTTCCTTTCTTTTAGGAGAAAGAAAACCTAGCCACCCTGGAAAGAAAATATGCTGACCTCACTGGTGGCCGGGGTTTCACTCTAAGGGAGGTAGGTTTGATTGACAGCTGTCACACAAGAAAATAAAAACTGTCCTCTTCTTTGAACTCCTCGAGACTTTCAAATTGGGCAGGAGTTTTAATCTCTGGGGTTTCCTTCCCTGCTTGCTAGGATACAGCCTCTCTGGCTGATGTGTGTCAGTCTTTTAGCAATCGCTGCTGTGACACCACCTCTGTCACAGTTTCTCCTCCTCCAATCAACTTGTGCGCCCTCTCACCCCTCCTCTCCTCTGTTTTTCTCAAGAACGCTGAGGTACATTTGTTTTACATGCATCCCTTTCTGCTTTTCCCTTTGTCCATATAGTCTGCTACAAATCCATTTCATCCTTCCTTCCTGTCCCTACTCCTCTCCTTCTGGTTGCATCTGTTTCCCCTTTCAGTTTCTTGTTGTAACTGTGAAATAGGAAGGGAAGTATTTGAGCAGAGACTTATTTCATTAATCTTATGCAGCTTTTACTTACATATATTAATGCTGAGAATGTCGATTGTCCTCCGCACTCCACTGAATGAACCTGGACATGTCAAAATAACTTGTGGATTTTTGTTCTGTTTTTCCTTTAAACTGCTAAAATTGACACAAAATTCTGCACCATGCTGCCAACTAATTCCCAAGTCTGTCGTAACATCTTAATACTCACTCTATGCTATGCCTCACCCGTTTCTCTCTTCCCTGTTTCTCCTCATGGCACTCTCCAGGGCTATGTCACAGTCAGTGAAATCAATGAGCTTTACTCACAGCTTGGGGGGGACCCTAAACCCGCCCCTGTCCCCACTCTGGCCAATGTCCCTCCTGAGCCCGAGGCAAACCCCTCCCCCGACGGCGACACACCCAAACCACCAGAGGACGAGGTGTGTGTAGTGGTGTTGGGGCTTGTGTGTGTAGTTCAGTACACAGACGTAGATGGCGCAGAGTGTGTGCGTGCGTGTGCGCTCATATGTGTTGATTTCCCTTATTCTTTTACACATTTACGTTTCAGATTTTTGATAATTTTCCTTTTCTTCTTTTTCAAAGCTCTGTCATTCTTCCTCACCTGCCGACTGTCACTCTTCTTCCTCCTCCTCTCCCTCCTCCCACCTAAATCCCCACCCCCTTCCCAAAACACCCTCTGTGCATTGGCCAGAGAACATGGTGTCCTATCGGGACCCCTCTCCCCTCCCTGAATCTCCCCCTCCTCCCCTTCCTATCAAAAAACACCATCACAGACACAGGCAGGTAATATGTGTGTGTGTGTGTGTGCTAGCAATGTGTGTGTTTGTCTGTTTGTATGACGGTGGCCTCCATATGAATAAATGAGCATATATTCATATATATGCCTGATCATTCATTCATTCATTCATTAAGACATTTTAAATGCCACACAAAGGGACTTAAAGTCATGACATTTTCCTTTATGAAGTGCAACAAAGTCATATGACCTAAAATTGATCATTTTGATCATTACTTTTATTAGAGAATGTTCACGTTAATCATCAGTGACCAGTAATTAACTATATACATCAACTTTTCCTCCGTTGCGATGTGTGTGTCTGTTTGCTCAGCAATTCCGTTTACTGGAAGAGAGGAAAAGGTCTGAGAAGGGCGGTGGCTCCCATCTAAGCGACACATTGCCCAGGAAGAAAACCACACCCACCATGACCCCCCAGTTCACGTGTGCAACCCTGGGACGCAACTTTTCAAACAAGGTGCGCACACGTCTAGATGGTCATGTATGCATGAATGACACAAATTCATACAGATCATCATCAATGTCGTATTTTTCTCCTAGTCTGTCTTTAGTTTTTTTTCCCAAACTCAACACTTTACTGTATTGTGTATTATTATTATTATTACAAAAATACTGCATGTGCTTATAATAATTTTTGAAGATGCTGCTTTTTTTTTCTTCTTGTTTTTTGAATTCCTGCAACATGGAAGTTAAAAGGTTTGACCTCCCCTTGGTTGTTCATAGGCGCATCAGCCCCTGGTACAGAGCACAAGTTGTGGCAGCATTCTTCCAAGAATTCTCTCCTTATCGAACAAGGAGGCCGAATCTCGACGTCTGCATAAAGGTACACAAACGTGCACAACACCTGTTATGCTGACACATGTAAAAATTCATCTAGAAACTATATATATCGATAAAGAGAGTACATGTAGGTACACAGATAGATGTAACTTCACTTACAACTATCTCTATCTCTTCTCTCACCTTATATGGTAACATCTGTCCTTTTTAGAGGTTTTCTGTGTGGGCGTGGACCTCATTGTCTTTTGTTGGATCACAAAGTTTCTCGTTTGTTTATCTGTCACTGGAGATAGTGCAGGAATGTAAGTGGAGGAGGGCTGCTCTATCAAGTGGTGTAGATTAACGTGTGTGTGTGTGTGTGTGTGTGTGATCGTTCAGCAGAGGTGCTGGTTTGAGTATATAAAAAAGTTAAAAATCAGTGTGTTATATTATATTATTATAATATTGGTGTTATTAGTGTATTAGGTATTAGTGTGATTAGTGTGAAAAAAGCTTCTTTTTAACTCAACTTCCTACCACAGACGTCAACCAGCCATTTCGCATCATTAAGAAAAACTGCTGTTCACTCACCACAGAGTATAATCCCTTTTCCCTCTTTTGAGTGTTTGCTGACATGAGGTTTCAAACGCAGATTTAGCTGCTGAAAGATGAAATACGGTCTGTTACCTCAAGTTCGATGTGTATATGGGCTTAGTATTTCCAGTGAAAATGTGCAGACAAACCACATCAATCAACCAGTTTGAATCTTTCAGAAAGCTGTTTCATTGCTGACAAATAAAACAAATTATTCTGGAATACTTTGAGAGTTTTGTTTGCCTGGTGTTGTAATAGCGCTGCTGTTTTTCCCGGACACTAGCACACGTGTCTGTTCCCTCGGTCCCTTTGGTCCCTTGATCTGGCTCATCAGATGGGTGGGTCCGCTGCATGGGGCAGATGGTATCAGGTCTTTAGTGCGTTTCTTCCTGTACCCAGAAGCTGGGTTGTTCTCTCTTATAACTGTCTGTACTGTAACATTCCTCCTTCTACTTCTGAAGGCATTTTGTTTTCTTTTCAGATGTCATCGGGCTATCTAAACTACTTTTAGGACCCTTTTTGTTTGTTTGTTTTCAGCCCATGTAATCATTTTACAGGCAGTTTGTTTGTGAGTTTTACCATTTGGACTGCTATTTTTACTTTTATTTTTTTATTGGACTTATTTTTCACTTAACGTATCACAGCGCTTCACAGTGGCAGGGCACTGTGATCCAAAACTGAAGCCATCTGGGCAATCTGTTGTCCCAGATGGAGAGACGCAGACAGGTACAACATGAGTGTGTGCACACTCAAATACGAAGAATAAGTCATGTTAGTCTTTACTTTTCTGTTTGTGTATTGTGTTTGTGTTCGCAGGTCAGCCCAGCTCCCGAGCAGCGTCCCAGACAAACATCTACCTTGACGCCTTTGGGTACCGTGACAACCAAGCCTTTGACACAATGAGCGTGGACAGCACCGACTCCATTGAAACCAGCATCTCTGCTTGCTCACCTGACAATGTCTCCAGGTGAGCAGCTCAGCTGTGTGTGTGTGTGTGTGTAGTCTCCTTTATGTCCGTGGTGTGTGTTTCTGACGTCAGTGTGAAATGTCCTTGGCTTTAATATTTTTATATATTTAGAGTGATTTGAAAAAAGAACAGAGAGAAATCTGACAGAAAGATTGAAAAGTTGAAATATGACAAGAGACAGACAGTTGAAAACTCGAGAACACAAAAATGTCCTTTTGTGTTCGTAATATGAAACATGCACTGTAGCAAGGGGATGGGGAGGGCAACAAAGAGAGAGCAGAAAGTGAGTTAATTCAAAAAGTGTGTGGAATTGCAAAGCGGACGTTTCCCGCGTTTCCTGGTCCCCCATGGAGAATAGGATGTGTAGAACTGTGTGAGTTCGAGTTTAGGGGGACTCTTGATTAGTGTTCAAAGGGTCGGGTTACATAAGACGAAAAAGTGTGTGTGTGTAAGTGTGTGTGTTTGTTCACAGCGAATTGCCTCAGGTTCAGATGAACTGAACAAACCAGTATGAGAGTGGAGAGGTACATTTGGGGGTCCACCCCCCATCTGGACTAAAACCATGTGTGCTCGCTTTCCTTAACTCCTTCTTCACTCCTTTTTTTTCTTACAGTGGTTGCATCTGTCTTTTGTCTCCCCTCCTCTTGTTTCTCTGAATGGTATAGTCTTGTTTCTGCCGATAGATTTTGAACAGTCCCAGACTATTTGCAGGCTGACCTCTCTGCATTGTACATTTTTCTGGGACAGGCTGCTTCTGTGATCCTCAGTATGGCTGGACTGAGTTGTACCTTCTTAGATCTGACTGGAAGACATGTGGTTGAGTCAGTGCTGGAAAAAAGTAGTTTATGATAGAGCTTGATTTTTTTTTTCTCATCTCATCAATGATGCGTCCTGTTTTCTGGTCGGACAAGAGTTGGGGCAAGTTAATGAAGGTTTTTCTCAAGTAATGCTTATACTCAATTTAATCTGGGCTGGTCTACAATGACTATGAGTGCAAATCCCTCTCGTCGACTGAGGTAAGATAACGACAAGGAGGATGGGAGGAAGAGAGGAAAGGATGTATGTTACAGTGAAGGTTGGACTAACGTTTATGTTAGTAATGACGGGGAAATGGGACGTGAGATGTAATTGAAAGTAACTGACTAAAATTTTGCATGTAACATAGTCAAAGATAAAGATTTAAATAAGTCTACACATCATATGTTTACTAGTTTTTAGGGCTAGGGTTGAAAGTAATTATAATAAAATACCTGCTAAATTGTTTCACAATCTCCAGACTTACAGTAGTATTTCTATCCAAAGTTCATTAGTATGGTAATTGGTGGTATTTAGTTAAAACTATGGCAGAAAGTACTAAAGCGCGGGAAGGCATTTTCTTTTCTCCGCTTGCTCTTGCTCTTTTTTCTTCATTTTTTCATCCTCTCCCTCCCAATCTTTTTTTTTCTCTATTCAATTATTTGAGGTACCCCACTTCTCTCGCTCCCTCTCTCTCTCTCTCTCTCTCTGTCTCCCTCCCTCCCTTCCTTCCTGATTTGTTTAGACTGAGTCTAATGTGTACCATTCATCTTAACAATGTTGTGACATCATCACAGATCAACACTGGATATCCATTTCCTCCTGGCTACACTTAAGAGAGAAATGTGCGTGTCTCTGTGTGTGTTTGTGTGTGTTTGCTTGGGAAAACTGTGCAAGCAAATGTGCAAGACAGAGAAAAATACAGTTGACAAACTGGTACACAAACCCCTTCCCTGTGGATGTCAGTGAAGAATGCATGTCATGTGTAGACCATCTGCAGTGTGGAGACCTGTAACCAGACCAGACCTGCTGTTCTAGACCGAGGGCAGACAGTGACGCAAGCAGACGAGTCAGAAAGTTCTTTTTGAATTAAGACTGCCATCTCAGCAATAGCTTTAGTACAATATTAAGTATATCTGTACAGCCTCTGATATTCCACTGATTCAGAGTGTGTTAGAAAATGAACCTCATGGAAAAGTCCGAATGGATTCACTTT
Source organism: Scortum barcoo (assembly GCA_023238725.1). Classification (NCBI taxonomy): domain Eukaryota; kingdom Metazoa; phylum Chordata; class Actinopteri; order Centrarchiformes; family Terapontidae; genus Scortum; species Scortum barcoo. The sequence goes on from CM041551.1 coordinate 8,267,622, forward strand.
GTCACACTCGCTGCCGAAGCAGTAGATTTGATTGCTTCACTTGGCAGCTGCTCGGTTTCATTACATTTTTAGTGTGTTTGAGGTTCAGGCACATGATAGTTGATTTGGTGTTTGTTTTCTCATGACTGTATGCCAAGCAGTTGATTGTTCAGAGACTAAAATTATGTTTCTTGCTTTCTCTCTGACGCGTGCTGTGTTTTTGTGTGCCCCAGTGCCAGCACTACAAATATGGCCAAGCTAGAGGAGATGGAGCGTCTGCTGAGAGAAGCCCAGGCAGAGAAGAAAAAGCCTCCTCGAACACAAGGTCACTATGGGATAAAATCATAAACAATTTCATCATTTTTATTTTCACTATTTAATGGTTTGTTACTGATCAAAACAGACTAAATATATAAAAGCACAGATGATGCTTCTAGATTTGTGATGTTTTCCCAAAAGTAATGACACTGCTTTATGTGGTAAAAGGTTTCAGATATTTCATTTATTAATTGAAATGACTCCTCAGGAGCGGGAGATGGACTTGCGAAAGCAGGCGCTTGAGGAGGAGAGGCGACGAAGGGAGGAACTGGAGAGAAGACTTCAGGAGGAGACGAACAGACGGCAGAAACTCATCGACCGAGAGGTGAAACTACGAGAAAAGCAGAGGGCACAGGTAGGAAAGAAAAACGAGACGGGAGTGTGAAACATTTGTGTTCATTTAGGACATTCTGTGACAAAGCATTCCATCTTGTTTCTGTATATAACGTTTCTAAGTTTCATGCATTCTTCCTCGTTGTGTATGGTTTCAATCATGTCTGTGCTAACAGTTCTCAGTATAAGCGTCATCCATCACTCTCTAGACCATCAACTCCTGGCCACAGAAGAAAGAATCTTAAACTTTAATTTATCTTTACATGTGATATACATCTGCATGAGGTCTTGAATTATATAAATACAAAAGAAATTAGAAATACATTCCCTCTCCTTTCTAATAAACCCGTTCTCTCTTTTTCCCCAGTCACGGCCACTAACACGGTACCTGCCTGTGCGGAAGGATGATTTTGACTTGCGGGCTCACATTGAGTCGGCAGGCCACAGCACGGACACGTGCTTCCACTTGTCCATCTCTGAAAAGACGTGCCGTGGCTACTTGGTCAAAATGGGAGGCAAAATCAAAACCTGGAAGAAACGCTGGTTTGTCTTCGACCGCAACCGGCGTACGCTCTCCTACTATGCAGGTAGGGCAGAGGATGCACATGCAGGCACAAAAACTGCCACATAAACATGCAAACGCACTGATGCAAATGCACTGACAACAGAGGTGTATTTGCACAGAGAAGTACAAACATATTTTACATGCAGTTAAATTTTAGAAAAAAGACTAATACGCTACAGTACATTTACACATATTTGTATTTATACATTGTATTTAGATGTTGTATCTACTGTCTTCTGCAGACAAGCATGAAGCCAAGCTGAAAGGAGTCATCTACTTCCAAGCTATTGAGGAAGTGTATTATGATCACTTGAAGAATGCACATAAGGTATGTGTGTGTGTGTGTGTGTGTGTTGCTTCAAAACTGATGCATCTGTATATCTTCTGTCTAATAACGATTTATCGTCTGTAATTTGTAAAATCCTTCATCTCCCACTCACCATTCATCATTCCACATCTCCCTTCCTCTGTTCTCGTTTCATCTTCCACTGGCTCCTCCCTTTTTCTCCTTTAGAGCCCAAACCCCTCGCTGACCTTCAGTGTAAAGACCCATGACAGAGTCTACTACATGGTGGCTCCCTCTCCCGAGGCCATGAGGATCTGGATGGACGTGATTGTCACAGGCGCCGAGGGATACACCCAGTTCATGGTGTAGTGATGTTGCAGGATGTGCCCATGTGCTGCGACTCTTTGCAGCTTTGAAAAATATGTTTTATATTTGTGTTTTTTCTCCTCCTTGGTCTTTTTAATTGTCTGGGTGGGGGGGATATCTTCGTTGTAGATGCTGAAGAATGAGCACAGTTTGTGTTGTGCAGAGGCAGCAGCCTTAAGTTGGTCAAGGTCATTTTGTAACAATTTATGTGCCTCGTTTTCAAGATAGGCAGTGTTTACACTCATATGTGGAGCATTCATGTCAAATATTGGGCAGATTCTTTTTAGCCAGTCTGGTTCAGTTCCAGAGAAAAACGAAGTGCATCAGATCTGAAATGGTACACCACTGTGCCTTGGAGCCCAAACAAAAACACTTATATAAGCTTATTACTACCCATTTTCTTTCTAGTTTGACTCTGCAGTGAATCAGTAGATGGGTTTAGAAGTACTAGGTGCCAAACAAAGCCTAAAACAGTGAAATATGTGTAATCATGTTTAGACCATTTCCTGTCTATAGAATAATTTAGTAAAGGTAGCAACTTTCCTCTTTTTTTAATCATTTTGATTTCATGTATTGTTACTGCAGCATTCTCAGGTCTTAATCGTTTGCATGGATGTGCGTGCATGCATCCTACGATCCATGAGTGAATTTACACACAAGTGTGCTATAGAAGTGCCTGTTTCGTGTGCATACTCCTCCAACGAGTTTCTAATGTCGCTCCATGGTGCTATTCTTACGCAGCAAGCGACACCAACAATCCAACCTGCCGCCTCACATAAAACATTTAAATAAGGTGGTTGTCAGTTGTTTTTCAAAAATGGATTGCCATGATGGGTTTACAGTAGTGTCAGAACAGGCTCGGAAATGAAGCTCGCTGTTGAAACATAGTCTAGGGCGACTTGTTATTTTCCAATTTTAAGCACAAGAAATAATGACTTTTACGGAGTCACAAAATTGTGATATTTGTACATTTTGTTTCTAAGTTGTAGTTAGTTTTAAGGTAGTTATTACAGTTTTTTTCCCATTATCAACTCAAGACTCCCGTTTGTGCCTTTTTTAATCATATTTTGTCTGACAGTATTTTGACATGCATATTATCTATATTTTTAAGAGCTTCATGTATCATATGCTAAATGCAAGGTCCTGAGTGGTTTTGTGAGAAAGAGCCCTTAGAGGATTATGTTGTCTTCTGAGATGTCGTTGGAAAAAAGATTATGGTACACTTAAGAGGTCTTTAGCCATGAAAACTGACTGATTATGGTGCTGCTTTGGTCCACTAGCTTTTATTGTTTTTATAACCACCGAGTCAATGTTTTAGTTAAATGGACTATTCCACATTGATCACTAAAGCTGCTTTTATAATGCATATCATACTCCACACTGCGTCTGAGTAATTAAGCCCACTGATCAGTGCATTTATCATCTTGCCTCTTGGTATTGCTCTCTGTTTCATTTCCCTGACCAAAGTATGTGTTTATGTGGTATAATGTATATGTGGTTTATTTGCTTTGACTTCTCTTTGTTCAGTCCAATAAGATCAAAATGATAAATGTTTTTACATGACCAGCACATGGTTGTTTTCCACCAGCTGAAGAAACTGTCACAATGGCAGTTTACATGAGCTAAATTTTTCCTGTTATTTTTCTGAATAATTAATGTTTTAATTTTTTTCCATGTTGTCTCTACTGTATTTATGCCATTACCAATGCATGTATCTTAATTTTGTATTTCCATATGAATAATAAAAAATGATATATTTTACCTTTTTTATAATGTTCACACTGCCTTCCAAAATAATTCCTAAAATAAACCATAATACCTCTTTCACTGGGATGAAACTGTGGCTTTGACATCATCGGGTTGCCAACAATGACCAAATAATAATGGCTAACTACAGGAATGAGTTGGGAGATTTAGGAAAAACACCAGCGTGTTGATTACTACAGTCTGTTAAGTACCACCATTTGAATGGTGTGTCAAAACATCTCCTAAACACCAGGTGACAGTCAGCTTTCTCTAACAAACATTCAAAATGACATCAAATCAATTACTGAAAAAAAGGGAAAATATCGACCATATAGTGTTTAAAACATCACAACAACAATATTGAAAACAATTGCTGGAAAACAGAAAACAAAATATGTTTTCTCTATGAAAATATGGCAGTAATATAGAAAATTTTGCATTACATTGTATTTATTTTTAACTCTTTAAGAACTGTCTCTTTGATCTGCCAACTCTAAGCCATTATTTCCAGAAAATTATGTGACATAATGTTTTCCAAAGATTAAACCCTTCCTAAAATTGAAGATTAAACATGAAAATTAAAGATTAGACTTTAATTTTAATACCTGTGTAAGGTATTGCGTTAAAACCTTTAACGCAATACCTTGCTGCTGTACAGTGACTACAGTACAGGAACAGCCCTAAATGTGCAGATCTCTTCAGTAACTGCAGCGCCGCCGTGTGGCAGAGGTCGGTACTGTCACAGTGTGACGAGATGTTAGAGAGAGACAGTGAGAGGTTACAATAAAGCCAGATTAAAAATAAAAGCACCATTAAAATACGTGTTTTTCTGGACGGACTCATTCAGTTATAGGCTGGATGGTGTATCCCGTGATGCTTTGAGATTTTAGTAAATAAAAACATTTCTGTAAACAGTGCGTTTCGTCCACAAATAAATACACAATGCAGTTTAACTCAGGATTTGGGAGTAGGGTGGACACTTATACGGTGCTAACGAACAATTTAATCCACACACATTAATAAATAAGACCTCAGTATATAAAGTTTAGCAAAGAGTTTCCACCGACTCAGAGACTGACTTCACACACACACACACACACACAGGCGTTAACGAAAAGCTTATTTATCTTTGCATTTATCGAAGCTCTGCGAAACAAAGAAATGAGCGAACAAGTGGTGTTTGTTGCAGCTTTCCACGGTGCAGTGAGCACATATAAAGTCGAGTCCTCTGTTGACAGCTGAAGAAAAATAATTTAATCACACCCGCATATAAATGTGTATGTCGACAAAGGTCCTATTTATACCTCGTGATGCGAGGAGGTTTTATTGGTTGGTTCGATTGCAGTGAGCTTTTAAATGAACATGACTCGTCAATTACTAAAAGTCTGTTTCTCCTCAATCTCAACCAACCTTTTCATTTTGACTTAGAGCAAATATTCCGCTAAATGTGCTCAGAACATTTGGAAACTTTCGAGTCTCCAATGAAAAAGAAATTCATTGGAAACATTACAATATCATATGTATATTATACCTTGTGAGAAAAAGAATAGTTTATGACAGAAAAAAAACAGCCATGTCTTTTTAGAGACTTTTTCATTGACCTCGCCTGTCATCTGGTCTGGGCCCTGCAGAGGGTCCAGGTGGGCTCTGCTCTTTCATGCACGGGGCAAATCAGTTGTGCAGTGTCTTTACCGGCCCAACCACAGGTGCTTTCCCTGTCTGCATTTGGTTTCTATCTCCGTTACAGGAAACACTGACTGTTTCTCGTGGTTTGAGTGGTCTACACATGTTCGTCTTACTTTCTTTTTCCTGTCACGATCTCAATGTGCATGCTGCATCAGGCGTGGGTAGCCAGCCAGCAGCAGACTGGTCACCTGAGGCAAAGTATCATGGGAGCAAATATCAGAAGAGCATTTGTGTAGGGATGAATCTGTCCCGCGCTTCTTTATCGTTATATCACGGTAGCCACGATCACCATAAGCGGTTTCCACTGATATTTAGACAACAAACGAAAAGTCGGTTTCTGGCCAATTTCATTCTCCAGCACTGGCACCAATAGTAACAGTCAGTCACCTTGAATGAGCTATAAAAACATGGCAGTGTGTGCTGTGAAGTCGTCTGGGATTTTGTCGCCTCACTCGGGTTGTTGAGAAGAAACTTGTGCGTCTGCAGCTGTGACATGGCACATGTTTCAAGTAAAGTGAAGAGCACCTGTAACCTTGACTGATTGGAACCAAGAGTCAGCAAATGTCTGTGCAGTATATGCAGTGTACGCGCTGTCTTTGCACAACTTTGGCCCTGCTGATGTTTGTTGATTTTGTCTGCTCATTGTTTGGTTGTCAGAGTTAATGTTTTCCAGCAAGGAGGAGGTTAAGGCAGAGAGCATGAGGAGGTAAGTCAACACTCTCTTCACTTTTATGGTGAAAAGTACTCCGTTTTCATTCATTTTGAATTGTGAACAAGCGGTCCTTACACATCATATGTACTCATTTATGAGTACTCTGTTGATTGTGTGTGACACAGACCAATAAGGCCTGGTATGAATACATATAGATATACATTTACACACACACACATGTATATACATGTATATATAAAATATATATATAAGCTTTTGTCTGCCCAGCTGCAGATCAGCTCACAGTTTTTAAGCCTGACCCGGTCTCTCTGCTGTAAATACGCTCTTGCACCTTGTTGGTTCGCCTGGTGGGACATGTCATTTTACAGTGCAGCCGCTGGTCATTTGATCCGTGACTTGCCCTCTGGGAACGTGCCCAGGTGCACCCTGCACACGCTGGCTGAAGTCGAGGAAGGACCCGGGACCTCAGCACCAGTGGCCTCACGACACACTGGGATAAGACCATCGCTGCATGTTTCCTAATACTCCCCTTTGCTCCTTCTACTTCTTTCTTCTGCCCTGGTGTGTTTCCCTTCTGTCTCCTTGTGTTGGGTGGGTGAGCTCTGAATGCAGCCTGGCACTGACTGACAGCCCAGTGGAGCTTGACCGCGTTTGCAGGCCTCTGACGCTTTTCCTCCCCCACCAGCTCTCACACAGCGGCCTTAGCACACACCAGGCTGCCGGTCAGCATGGGAAACTGTGCAGAGTGTGTGTGTGAGCTAAATATTGCATGTGGCAGAATGAGACCCATGTAATAGTTTCAGGGAAGGGGTGAGGGTGGTGGTGGTGGGGGGAGGTAGATTCATTGCCCACTGGGCCATGGCTGCAGTTTGCTTTAGTGGCTATCTTGTCTGATTTACCCGGATCGGTTCAACAAGAACAACTATAAATAGACCCAGTGAGTGCTTCTTGTGCAGACCACTGAGGTTGTGTGTGCGTGTGAGAAAGAAAGTGTGTGTGTGTGTGTGTGTGTGTCTTTAAGAATTCAGCTGTAATTTGAGCCCTATAGGAGAGAGAGAGAGAGAGAGAGAGTTACCTCACACACCAACCCTCCCCTCCTCCTCCTCCCCATCATCTCTATAATCGAGCGTCGAGCTGCACGATCTGCGTCTCTGCAAATATGCACGTTTGGCGTCGGAGCGGAGCGTCGGTAAACAGCGCACAGAGGACACGGAGCTCCAGCCCGCGCCGCGTGAGTGTGTGTGTGTGTGTGTGTGTGCGGTGTGTGAGGAGAGAGAGAGAGAGAGAGAGAGAGAGAGAGAGGGAGGCGGGCTCGTCTTGTTTATCAAAAATGACTCGACATGGCCGTGGCTCCGGCTCGGCGTACGCGGCTCGGCGAGCGGCCCGGCAGAGGCTGAGCAGCTGAGGGAGCACATCCTCTTCATGAAAGCCACAAGGTGAGTCCTCCTGGGGGGGTTGTCGGGAACGCGAGAACAACAACACCACCTCCTCCTCCTCCTCTCTCCTGCAGCTGTCCGAGCAGTGCGGCGTGGATCGGCCTTGTGTGTGTGTGTGTGTGTGTGTGAGATGGTGAAGCTGAATGCTTCCATGTAACATGTTCATCTCTTTTAAAAATAAAGAAAGAAAGAAAGAGAGGATCCGATGATGCCAAGTTGTTTTCGTGGAGGAGGGGGTTGGTGGTGGTGGTGTTGGGAGGGGGGTGAGTATCGTTTCCTCGTCGGGGAAAGGTCCACCCGTCTTACGCAAGCGCCGTTTTAACCGTGCGCGCCGCCGGTCGTCACAGGAACACGGGAGGCTGACAAAAACTGTGTTTCCAAGAAAGAGAGCTGTTTGAGTCCCGCGCTGTGCAGACACACACAGAGAGAGACACAGAGAGAGAGATCACTTCCCAGAAAACGAGGAGCAGGCCTGTCTTTACGGCCGGCCCACACGTGTCAGGCTCCCTCCTGATGGCTGAGACAATAATAAATCAGCGAGGGGGGGTCTTTATGTCGGGGGGAGTGCACTTTAAATTCCTCTAAACTCACCCTCTCCAGCTTCTGTAATTCACTTTACTCAGGGTGCTGTGAGAGCTAGAGGGATGCCTTGTATGGATCTGAGCTGGAGGTTGTGCTTTCCTCCACCTTCTTCTTTTTATTTATTTATTTATTTTTTATTATCTTATTCATCAGCAAAGGTCTGTCTTGAATTGAGGGCAATAAAAGCCAGCCCTCTCTCTCTGTATCAGATTTTGCCAGGAAGCGTGGGAGCAGGTCGCCCTCTCTCTCCCTGTTTCTGAGGAAAAAGCCTGTTCTGTGGTTTCCTCTTGGTGACACAGCCGTAATCTGCCGTTTAGCTTTCATTTGAACTTATCAGCTCTTTTAGAAGCAAAGCAAATGAATTGGGTGTTGCAAGGGGTTTAAACATGTTTAAGTCTTTGCAGAAGAACCCCCCCCCCCCCCCCCCCACCCCCCGCTTATCAGATATGTTTAAAAAGCAGATATCTTTTGTGAGAGAGGCTATATAAACCTGTAGTGCTGTTCCACACGGTGCTTCAGCTGTTTCCTCTCTGTATCCTTAAGTCGACCTTTGTAACCATTCACCCTTGGCAGCATGGTCCTGCATGGGATCTGCAGGACCCCGACGTGTGTTTTTACCTAAAACAATCCTTTGCTGTGCTCTGGAAGAACGGCCCAAGGTAGCCTTACTTCCACATCCGGGCATCTCCTCGGTCACTATCACAGTGTGGACTCTTAAAACGTCCCTCTAATAACAAAAAAGTCTGTCTGCCCTGCAGCATGCTACATTAAAGTGCTGCTGCTCGCTGCCCACTAATGCATTACAGGCAGGCACAAGGAGAGGGCTCTGTGGAGTTGGCCTTTCAGCTCCCTCGTGCCTTTTTCTTGGCTACAGTGTTTCAGAGGAGTTCGCTGTTTGTCCTCAAGCATTTCTTTGGCGCAACGCAGGAACAAAGGCAGGTATAAAATCACCAAGGCCAGAGCTCCAGGGAGTGAGATGTGTGTTTTGTTTTGTTTTGTGTGTGTGCCTGTGCTGGGAGATAGTCTGTTCGGTTGCTTGGGAGATGTAAATATGTCCTTAAAGTTAATTGACTGTGCCTCTTACTGAGAGCCGGCACAGTCAAAGCGGCCCATAAGCAAACAGCTCAGTGCAGTGAGGACAGCTGAGTGGTGTGGACCTGCTGTGGCTGCAGTGGACCTCTGTCACTGACATAGATTTGCTGGCTGTGAGCCAGCGTGCATGCAGAGCAGCTAATTTTGGATCTGTGTTGTCTTATAGAGAGCGCTCAGTTTTGATTCAAATATAGATATGAGGGATAGATTTCTGGGTGGCTTTAGGCTGTAATGCGGAGTTCCACTGCACATCATGTTGCTTCAAGGCCAAGATTTTAATTTTAAAAAGTCTCAATATGAAATGAACTTAATTGAACTATTGTGAGCTGATCAACAGTCACATGTTCACATCATCAGTTTAATGTTGATTTCATGATGGGGATTTCTACTAAAGCAGCACATGCCATTCTGAAAAATACAGTCATGTTATATTGTTGTTATAATATCCTGTCAACTACAGTATGACCTTTCATTTTGCCAACATTTGTAAACCTGCATTATTAATTCACACTCAAACTTTCCCTCTGTACATTGTGGCGTTAATGCAGTCCAAATAATGAAGCAGCTTCGATGATGCTCTGGCTATTGAAATATACAGTGCAATACCAGGAAGACTGGAGCCACGTCCCCTTTGATATATGAAACATGGAAAACTGATCCTCGAAAAAGCCATTGCCCTCAATATTCAGTGCTGAAGAAACACACCAAGGGAACGGGGATGTTTTCGGTTACAGTATACTCACTGAAGCGTTGGTTAAAGTTGTAAGGTAGGACACTGTAAAACATTTATTGTGACGGTCACTGCTGTGTGTGTGGGTGGATTTTTTAAGACAACAAGGCAAAGTCCAGTGTGGGTTACTGGGTCTGTCAGCGTAGATACCAGGGATGATTGCGCCAATTTGTGCTGTTTTGCCCTACCTGGGAAAGACGGTGCATGTGTGTGGTTCTAGCAGCTAAGTGCGCTGAAACCACAAAAACAGGTTTCAAAACACAGACGACGTGCTTTGACACTTGTCTACACTTGCTCTGTAACATAAGCCAAGGAAGAAATACAATAGCCTGTCATTTCCTGTCAGAAATTTAACTTGTGTTTTTTAATGTTTCATCTGTGAATACTACAGCAGCAGCTCTCCTGTAGGAGTGGAGTTAAAATTTAACAGGGCCCCTACTAGCAGGTGCAATTTTTTCTGACGCATTGTTGTTGTCGAAGGTAACCTAATACCAAACACACCAGCTGCTTCAGTTTGGCTGACCTGAAAGTGTCGAAGATGAAAACGTAGTCATTAATACCTCTACGTTTTTGTTTGATATTAGATTTTTTTTGTCTGTTTTCAGAATCCTGGAACGAAACAACTGAGCACGTCAAGCTTTAACAGCCTTCCTCTCTAACCTTTACCCTCTGTCTCTCTGTCCTCCCACAGTGGGGTTGGGTGGCCATGGACCCATTCAGCCAGCTCATCCTCACCATCTCGGTGACCAGTTTCCTCACCTTCCAGTGGCTCTTCCACAGAGTCAGCCCCTGGATGTCCACGCGCATCAGCCCCGGCTTCCTCGGCCTGAGCGACAAGCAGAAGGTGGAATGGAACTCAAGGTGACCCAGTGCGAACCGGCGATCATGCCGGGACAGAGTATTCATGCTTTTGTACAGCAAGGAACGTGTGACGCCGCTCTGGGCTCAGATGTTGGCCTGAGGGCGTGTGTTTTCATCTGGGCCCAAAGACATGCACCGACAGTCAGCCTACATGCTTCCTGTGACACTAGTATCTGACTCACTCGTAGGATGCATTGTGTATTTCGCAATGTTTGCTAAACATGGTAGTGCTTCAAGGCAGCACGGCGGAATGCGGAATGTTTTTTTCAGCTTCTCTTTGGCAGCGCATTTCACCTCATTATTTTAACACTTAACAACAGTTACATCGTTACAAACTCATAAAACTGTTTTCCGCGGTTGCTTTTTTTGTAAAAAGAAATAATAGCAGTTATTCAAATGTAGTAACAGAATTCACTCGCTTACCAGATATAACGTATGCACGCCTCTACATTGGTTTCAGTTGGGAAGTAAAATGAAAGTGAAAATATTGAGGTTGTAGCGTAAGTCTAAACGGCCATTACATTGTGAGCAGATTCCTTCTCAACTTTCACCATAGTTACAATAGTGTAATTACAATACTACGCACAGTTGTATTCAGGCTCATCTGCTGGTCAAACTGCTTATACATCTCTCGCTAATAGGCTCCATTGCGGGCTGTGGTACATAGCCGCGTCGCCACATCCCTCAAATCGAAGCAATAATAGTGCATAAGATGTAAAATAAACTATAAATCTTCCTTCTTACAGTGGGATTATCCTCGTCAGGTTTAATGAGTAGAACTATTTCATCCTGACAGTTCATCAGTCAAAGCGAACAGACAGAGTGACAATGCTTCAGGGACACAGTGTTCGTACTGATGACCGGGCCGTTTGATCAGCCAGCAACCAAGTGTCATCTGTTGTCGCGGCAACATTTTATCTTCTGACTTGTTATGTGAATGTCGCAGATACGGGAATAGAACAAATAGGCCGGAAGAAAACAAAGAGTGCGCTTGTGTGTTGAGTGAGAGAGACGGTTCGCTGCCATCTTTTCAGAACGGTGAACGCTTTGCCGTGGATCGAAGGCTATTGGATGCGAAGAGTGTTCGGAGGGATCCAGCCCGGTCCAACTCGCGTCAATCACTCTTTTTCATTTTACTGCATACTCAGCTTATTGCTAATGAAAGCTCTTGTGAAATTGAAATGGTGACACGCTTGACAGGCAAACGAAAATGAATGATCGGTGGAGATGGATCCGGGCTGTGAGGATCCCTGTTGGGACGTGTGACTTTACAGATTCTGTTCAGACAGTCCTACAGTCAGTGTGGCTGTCATCCTGTCTTGCTGACTGATCGCTGAGAACTGTCGGACTGTCTCACCGCCTTAATGACTGACTGGGACTGTGCGCCGCTCTGCCTGACCCTTCAGCAGTGTTTAATCTCTTAGTCTAATTGGTCTGAATCTGTGTGCAGCCCTGACAGACAATCAGTTGATTCACTGTGAGCACTAAAAATCCAGCGCTCTAAACCCGAGAGCAGCTCCAAGGCACTTTTTTTTTTTTTTATGAATAAAGATAAATATTCACCGTTCCTTTTTTTGGAAAGCCCATTGAAAAGTCTCTGCCATGTGTCGGTTTCACACAGGGAGCAGATCATCACGGCCGTGTGTGCTGGTTTCTCTTTCAGGACGGTGTCGACGTTTCACGCGCTCTTGGTGGGAATCTTCTGTCTCTACATCTTGTTCTTCGATGATGCCGTCAATGAAGACCCAGTCTGGTGAGAGTTTGGCTGTGAACCGCATGTTTTTAACCTTTACTCTCCACATTTTGGGTTCATTTTTATACTGTATGTGAACTTCTTTTTTTTTTCCCCTTACCACAAATGGCCCAGTCATAACTTAGCAAGGCACATCAAGCTTTGGCTGGACCTGTCTACACGCTGAAGCGGCACTCGTGAGGTTCTAGTTATGCAAAGAGTGCAGAGGTTGCTGTCCCTTTTTACACTTTACAAAACTTAAAACACCAGAGCCAAAGTGTGAGGAATGGATTCAACAGTGAGTTTAAGGTGCTTGCTTTAAGGTGAGCTCTAAGCGTTAGCATTTCAGGCTCATTTTAGCTGCCCACCCACCCGTTGTAACCTAGCGTTACTTCTTGGCCTGCTTCCAAGGCGAGGAAGTAACGTCAGCATTAGCATATAGCTAACTTGACTTTTAGGTGGGTTTAGAGGTTTATTCTAGAAAAAATACCTTTTTAGGACGGACGGCTCCATTGTGTTGGAGCCAAGACTTGCTTGTATGATAGACGAGGATAAAGATAGCAGCCGGGTCCTGCTCGTCATTGTATTTAGGGAAGTTCACACTCCAGCGCCGCCTGCCGAGGATTTCACCCAGGCTGGTCAAAACATATGTTGGTGCTCATTCCCAAATCTTCTACGTGTGTGAAAATATGAACAAGACAGTCTGAAATGACATTTTGATTCCTCTTTTAATTAGAATATTGTGGTATAAAACTAGAGCTAATAAGCTGATGCTGACGTGTAGCTTAGGTTCGTAGCATTAGGTTGTGCATGTAGCCGTCGAGAACACCTTTAAGATCTTTTTACATGTCTTTTTCATTTTAAAACTAGTTCACTGGAAAAGTTACAGAGTTTTCAGCCACCTCTAGGAGTTGGTGCTAACTGTTTAGCTGGCTAGAGGTGATAAATATTTGCATTTTAGCTGATATGAATAGGCTAGAAATGAGACCTGCTCGTTTATACTTCTGTATGAAGTCGATTACTCATTGTTTAAAAAGTTAAAGTTATTTAATCTTCCTTTCAGTTTAAGCTGCATTGTGCTAAAATGGAAAGTTTGACAGGTTGTAGAAAGAGTCATGTGCGGGTTGGGATTAATAAGGGTTGAATTGAGTGGAATTTTTAAATTTAGATTCTGAAATGATTTCCACACCACTTTCCTTTTTGATATTACCACCAGGAGTCAGAAATTTTCAACACCAAAAATTGTATATAAAATTTACTCGTGCAGCCTCTGTCAAAACTAAATGTGTTTTTTCAACAGGGGAGATCCTACACTGGTGAAGACTAATGTTGCCATCACAACAGGCTACCTCATATCTGGTAAGAGAGACAAAGTTTATGCAGGTGATGTTTGTGCAAGTGAGAGCAAAGTTCATTTGCAACTGTTAATAAAGGTAATAAGATATGATAAACTTAATGCTTTTATGTATCACTTGACTTTAGGCCCTACTGTGTGTGGCAGCTGCAAACAAGATGCATAGGCAATTAGATTAAATATTTAAAGCTTGCAGTATGTTTTTATTTATTTTTTTACCAGTTGTATACACTTAAAAATGTTGTGATCACACCAATGACATGTTATCTCTCTTTCCCTGTACTTCTGTTTTCCAGATCTGCTGCTAATATTTTACTATTGGAAGGCGATAGGCGACAAGTTTTTTGTAGTTCACCATCTGGCAGCGTTGTATGCTTACTACTATGTACTGGTGAGTGCCCTATTGTCCAATAGCAGAACGTGCAGGCAAGATGGGAAGGAGACAACCAAGGATGAACAGCTGTGTCCTGTCAAGCTGGGTGTTTTAACTAATTTAGCCACTGATCAGGAAGTGTCAGCTCAAACAGGTTAGTTAGACATGCACGTGGCGAGTCAGCATAGTTGGTACCTGTGCAACTGATACACCCCAAACTGTACGTCAGATAAGTAAACCACATGGATGTTAAAAATCCACTTGTTTGGCTTCATGGCTTTCAGTAGAAGTGGAGAGAAAGCGGCCACAAAAGTAAGCGACTCACAGTGTAAGTTGTGGCGTTTTGATCCATGACAGATGACCTGTTCAATCAGGAACAGCAGCTGCTTACCTGGAAATTATTTTTTTATTTTAAGTATCAATTTAAAAGGTGTTGTGAGGACTTCAGGAACAACATTGACAATCGTCTGTATGAGAAGATGGTTTGATGTTTCGCTCAGGTTTTGCCAGCGTTAAGGGCTGCGCTGCTCAAGCCCTCTTACCAAAGAGGGTCCAGGGAAGCGTGATGGTTGTCTCCCCTGTAAAACACCAAATCAGCTATGAGTTGTGAAGGAAGGATTAGTGTTTTCAGTGCTATTTTCTGTAAAATCAGCTCCAGGTTTTACCACTAGCTTGATAATAATTTCACAACTCTTGTGAAGTATTAATTTGTGATTCATTGGGTAGGGTACAGTTGATATGGAGGTTGTTAAGTGTACTCAGCATTTATGGGCAGTGCTGTTCACTCTTGGTTCAATCTGAAACCCTCTAGGTCGCCAGGATCTGTGGATAATTACTATGGAAATGAATGACTATGGTATTTTTTGCATGGAATGCTCAATGATGGTACTGGCTGATGACCCCCTCCCTCCCCCCTCCTCCACCTTGCCCTTACAATTTCTGTGCTTTCTGTTTGTTTTACTGACCTCCCCCCTTTTAATGTCGTGTGAATCTGACGTAAGCTGAACTTCTCTGTGCTTAGCGCAGCTGAATGCCTAACTTGTAACCACTGTGTGCATGCTGGCAGTTCTGAAGCGTTCCACACACAGGCAGGGCTCCTCTCTTGTTACTTTGCATGCCAACAAACAGTACTAAACGTTCTTAATTACTCACCTGCCTATCTCCAGTACCTTCCACCTGTCTGTCTGTGCCAGAGCCTAGTTCTGCTTCTTCCTCTTCTTCCTTACACTCCTCCTCAGACTCCCCGATGAGGGAAAACTGACAAAACCAGTCAATTAATGTCATCCGCGTGAATATGATAGCCAGGCCCTTTTTTTAATACCATGTTGAATGTATTTTGTCAGGTGTATTCTATAAGTTTGAACCAATTACAGATTTACTTTTAATGCTGTTGCAAAAGTCAGTTTTTCTCCTTTATAGCCATTTTATTGTAGTCAAGCAAACTTACAGGTTTCTTCCCCTACACTACATGTTATGTATTTTCTATATATAAAAAATGCACAAGGACATACAGTGTGCATTGCTCTGTCTCTGAGTGCCCAGTGTAAAAAAACAAATGACGATATTTTAGTACCGTAGTTCTGGTTTTATGTGCCAAATGATATGAAATCTTGGCAGTAAAGCAGTATGGATGTTTGTTTACTCTAAACCCAGATATACTGTATATCCTACTCCTATTTCCATCCCAGTCACTGGCTGGATTTACAGATTTATTTTTCTTCTTTCCTGTGACACGCATCGTATCTGCATCTGTCTTTTTATGTCTGTCTTCATCGCGCTGTTAATGAGGAATATTACTTGCACACATCTCTGTGTCAGTAGACAGTAAGATTAAAAACAGTGTCACACCATCGGAGTATAACTGTAAATCCAGCCATTTGTTTGGAGAGACAGAGCAAGCACCTGTATCTAAAACGATTAGCCAAAATGAGATGAAGTCGGCCATACTGTTACTGGACACTCATGACTGTTTCCTCGGGCTAGATGAGAAATTTCACATGGGATAACAGGATGAATGCTCCGCGTTAATCAGCTGTGGCGCAATCAAAAGCCACATTACTGTAGCTCTGTTACATTTGTGGTAAGAGCCACAATACAATTGGCTAGCCCTTGATGTCATTTTCATTTTATTCAGTTTTGTACCCAGTCATATGTTGTCAAAGTCTTATTAGTTAATGTGTTGAGTGTGTTTATGTGGAAGTGTTTATACGATAAACTCTGCCTACTTAATGCGAATATTAAACCCTGAGGCACACAGCCAAATTAAGGCCTGATTAAATTTACTTAGAGTTGGGAAACCTGTGTTATTGTTGTTTTTAAGTACATCAGCTTAATTAGATTGTAATGTTTTAATTACTGATTAGTCAGTCGCTGATTTCTTTGTCATAACAGTTTTCAAGTAATTTATTTTTTAATAACAGCATTATCTGTCTTTTGTGTGTCAAGTATAGCTTAACCAAAAATATAATATAATAACTGCTGTGTAAATATTAGATGCATGCTTTGTTTCTCAATGTTGTAAGTGTAAGTGTAAGCTTCTTATTTGCTTCCAGTTGTGGTGGCATCTTTTTTTTTTTTTTCTCTTCTAATATATCTGTCTCTGTCTGTCTCTGTGTCTTCCGCTGACTTTAACATAAACAGCCCCTCTTCAAGCCCTACATGCAAAAACTACCAACATCAAGTCGGGTTGTGTCATCCCCCTTCATGCAAAAACTACCAAAAGGGTTGTGTGTCATTTAGAAACCCTAAGCAGGTCTTGATCTAGATGGGGACTTCTTTATTCCTGTCTTGTCTGCTGCTATTGCTGTTGTGTTGCACTGAGCAGATATGATGCCCAGTCACAGTATGGACTTACCAGTTCCTAGAGGTACTAGCATGCCCATGCTAGGTGGAGAGTTCACGTCATATGGTACAAAAACTGCAATACAGATGTATACTGTTTGTATCACATAGTAAGTATGTTTTAATTAACAGCTTTTGTTTCAGCCCTGACGGTAAGTCTCCTTTGACATGCTGTAAATGTCAGGCCTCTAGCCAAATAACCTTAAATTATGTGTTTTCTGTGTGTCTTCTTGAAATTGACTGCTGTGTTTTTTATCTGAATTTCTGAGTTTGACTTGTTTGGTCAGGAGTTTGGAACATATGAGTCAGCCTCAGCTAAGATGAAGATAGAAATCACAGCACTCATCCTCAATAATGCACTTAATTAAATTTTATTTGGCTAATGGCACAGTGTTAACACCATGATTTTAGTCTGAGTGCTTGATGTTCCAACGTTACACCTGATTTATTGAGGTAGGCCTGATTGACAGTGTTTAAGATGGGGTGTCCTGAAAGCATCGTGGTTTTAGGATCATCTTCGTTCGATTGAGAAGCAGCTGCAAATTGTGAGAACTCTGCAAAGCGGAATGGAAATAAAGCTTATTTTATTGTAGGATCACTTAAGTGCTTCACTGTGGCTTCTTTCCAGGTCAAAAACAATGTTTCTGCATTCAGAATTCTGACCAAGATATTAGGAATAGTTTTAAGCCCGCAATAATTTAGCTTCGAATTCAGGTGGGTAAAACCTGCTGAAGATGATCTCATACCTAAGACAACATGGAATTCAGGCCCTGATCTTCTAAACAAGTCTGGCAGTTAAACATGTTGCTTTTACTCTGCATGGCTTCTGATTGCTCCTTCAAATGGTGGCTTGCTGAATGAATGTCTGGTTGTAAAGTATACTGTTTATCAAAGCCTGTACTGTGTTGGTATTTGGTCAATACTTGATTAACTTAACTCAGTAAATGCAAAAAAAAAAGCTTAATTTTTTCTGGGCATTTTTGCATGCTGCCTCTTGTGTTTTGGGGTTTTTCATAGGGGCAGATGATCATGCTATAGCTAATTTACTTATGTTTAGATACCTCGTACATGAGACAAAATCATTTGCTGTCCCAGTGAAGCCCATACCAGTGTTGGTCGGCCATTCAATTGGACATTAATATTAATGGTTCTCAGAGGAGGATGTATTGTGTGATTTTACAATACACTGATTCTCTATTCAGTAACAAGATACTTCAAAAATCGAAAGCTTGATTTCCATTAAATTTGCTCTGAATATTCACGGTCTCCAGAGGATGAATTGTAAGGATATTTATACTTCTGAGAGGACAAGTGTATTTCCGTTTTTAACAATGGTGCCATTCTCAAGCAAAAAAGTCAACACTGCATGCAAGGTATCTGAGAGCTGTGCTCCCAAGAAATGACAAGAATTGACAAATGTGTCAGCAAGACTTTACTGTGACCAAATGGCCTGGATTACAATTTAATGCTGTTCTGTTTTACAAACAGAAGTAATCAAAAGTTCTGAGACAGATAATCTGTTATTTTGCACATCGCAAAGTTCTTAATACTCTTTTCATAGTGAGGATGAGTTTCTGCTCACAATAAATGAAGAGAATGAATAATTTTGGAAAGCAAATTAAAGACCAGTCTAATTTTGGCCCGTGAAATTTGAAGGAGTAATTGTGTGCCCTGAAGGAGAAGGCTCTTTAGTTAGATCTGACAAATTGGTCTAAATCTGGCATGGAATTTATCTAATGTCAGACCTGAGTTTTACACACCATAAAGGTATTTCTGTAATTATGAAATGATGTGGTTGTGTCTGAAGATGCCCTGGAATTTTAGGCATACCTTAGTTACTTCGTTACTCGGAGGAGCAGGCAGTACATCAGCTTCCTGCCTGCTGATCCAAATGACTCGGTATCTTGTTTTTGTCCCTTTCATTTTTCGTTGTCTTCCTGTTCTTACCTTGTTCTTCCAGGGCCAAGGAATGTTGCCTTATTTTGCTAACTTCCGTCTGCTTGCTGAGTTTTCTACACCTTGTGTGAACCAGCGGTACGTACCTGCTTACCAATGACTTGGGCTTTGGGTCTTTAAATTCAGAGTTGGAGCTCAGTTTACAATATTTCTGGAGATTATATGTCAGACGCTGTGCTAATTTCTTGGAATTTAAAATATGTGAAGGTTATCCAATGCTTGTTGCATGTTCTGTTTGTGTTCAGCTGGTTCTTTGTCCAAATCCTTTTTAAACCAATATCCATTATCTGGATAACATTGAAGCTGAACATACCTTAGAGAACAGTCCCGTAACTGTTTTTGCTTAAATGTCAAGTTACTTGTGATTGTCCTCAACATTCTCATATTTATATCTTAATTCTGCTAGAAACCACTTTCATAAACATGTGTTGTATTTCAGCTGGTTCTTTGAGGTACTAGGTTATCCCAAGTCCTCTCGGCCCAACATGGCAAATGGCGTTGCCATGGCAGTAGTCTTTTTCATGGTCCGCATCGCCGTCATGCCAGTCTACTACAGTCGTATGTATGCAGTCTATGGCACCGAGGCCTTCTACCTTGTGCCCTGGGGTGGCCGTGTAGCCTGGATCTGCTCCAGTATCTGCTTGGACATCATGAACATTATGTGGATGCATAAGATCGCCCGCGGCTGCTACAAGGTGCTGCGCACGGCACGCCAGAGCAAAGCCAGCACACCTCAGGAGAATGGGAAGACGGATTAAGGGAAACCAGGGTTGTCAGTGGTGGGAAAATGCCACAACAAAGACAAAATGATGTTGCTCCCAGTGTGCTGGCGAGCAGCAGCTTGGACCTGTCACACCTGGGACGAAGTGATATTACAGGACCGAATGTAATGAGCGAAATTTTCTTTTTTGGAGCGGGCACAGTCACTGAGGTGTACCAATGGACCGTTTTTAACTGGCCATCCCGAAGCCATGAAATGACCTCTTAGCAATACCCTGTGTGCATGGCCAACTCTTTCTCTTGAACAATTTACCACTACACAAAAGTCATCATCCTGGGACAATGGACTGTTAGCCCAACCACAAATTGTCAAAAGGTTTACTGTTCTTTACATACTTAGTGCTCAACAAAAGACTTTTAATTGTTTTTTTGTTTGTTTGTTTTTTTTGTATTACTATTGCTGCCTGAGTCCCAAAATAAAAGTGAAATGTGAGTTAATGGCGACGATAAAACAAAGATTTGAGGGAACGTCAAAAATATTCAGTGATTCCTCAATAATAGTCAGTGCCATAAAATCATTGTCAGATACCTGTTGAGGAGAAGGATCGAACATCCCTTTTCCTTGGTGAATCTTGAGCTAACTTTGCAGGGACTTGACTGGCACAAGATGGGATTCTATCAAGTGCAGTCACATAGATGAATAGGTCACCCACGTCCATTCAGTTAAGAGGTTCATTTTAAAAAGCCAGCTTTTTAAGAAGTTTATTGGAACCTTGTTCATTTTGGTTTTGTTTTTCGTTTTAATGTTTAATTTAAGTGATGTAGGGTTTAACGGGCATCGCCGCGCTGCATGTAGTCCATTTCTTTTGTCTTGCTGGGCTCGAGGCAAATAGGTTTTCAAAGACAGAAGCAATTAAAGATATCTGTTTTTGCTGAAAAGGACAAAGGTGTACAGAGTATCTTAGACATGCTAAAAGGGAAGGTGAATGTCAACGCTCGGTTTGTACGCTGACATTAAGCATTGCAGGAACATCGATTTTTTTCAGGCAACAGTTCACCCCCGATATTTCACAGAACAGAGGTATGTTGTCGACACTGTTTTGTGGGAGCCTGCATTATATTTATTTCACATTGTGCAATGCACGTTCAAGGGGTGAAACTAACCCGGAGTGCTAATTTTAACAGGCAGAGAGCAGCCGCTTTGAAATGTTTGTTTATCCTAAGAGAGTTGGACAGTCTGACACTCTTCAGGTTTTCCCAGCATCAGGTGTTGACCTTTGGTTTATATGATATTCACACTTCTTATTTATGATATCTTTTAAGACACAAACTTTTCAATTTTATCCCTGGACAACATTTGCCAACAATTTGCATGCTCCTACATGTGTTTTCAACGAAGGACATTTTAGCTAGCAAGTTCAATTCAGTACATGCATTTGAAAAATGACTTTGTTTCTGCAGGTTTGAGTTTTATGTTTTGAAATCAAGGACTAATAATAATCAGTGTTTCAGATGGTAATAGTTCTGTGTATGTCAGAAATATTTTATGATTGTTTTAGAGCATTGTGATACAAAAAACCTATGCTTCATGTTACATATGATTTCCTATGAGC
Source organism: Scortum barcoo (assembly GCA_023238725.1). Classification (NCBI taxonomy): domain Eukaryota; kingdom Metazoa; phylum Chordata; class Actinopteri; order Centrarchiformes; family Terapontidae; genus Scortum; species Scortum barcoo. Next base: position 8,288,864 of record CM041551.1, read on the forward strand.
TGTCAAACATAATGTGCACTTCCACATTTATTCACAGGATGGATATGAGTTGTGAAGGTTCATTGTTCTTATTTTCCTCTTAAGCTGCTTCTACTGGAGCAGTTTCATGTTAATCATCATACAACACTGAATGCAGGAGCAAATCTGTTCAAACGTTTTCTAAGACAAATGCATCATTTATTCAAATTAAAAGCTACACTTCATTGATGATTTTACGAGACACGTACTTGAACTTTCACTGTAAATGTATCTTTATATGAGCTGTACATCAAGCTTCTGTCAAATGTCATGTGAAACAGAAACAGGGATTGCTAGTTTTAAACGCCTTGCAATGTTCAGCATTTGATTTTGTTGCCTTTTTTTAAAACAACTTCTGATTGCACAGTTGATATTTTGTTACATCCATCTCCTCACAGCACTGAAAAATGTGCCGTTTTTTTTTTTTTTTTCTTGTTTTTTGTTTTTTCAGTGACAGACTTGTGTGTGTGTTCCATGTCTGATGTCTGTCTAATGTGATTGTTTGGCCTTTGTAATAGATCAGTTTCAAATGTAAAACCAAGGGGCTTGTTAAGGCTGGTTGTTTTAGTACTTTTTGTTTTGTTATGGTTTTTAAATCTTAAAGATTTCTGTATTTCTGTATTTGTGCCAGTGCTTGAGCCATTACTACTCCATGGTAAAGATTTCTTCTTTTTTTTTTTTAAAATCGGTGAGCATTTTCATACAACGGTGCCAACTTGCAACCATGACTTGATGGCTCAGATAAATTTTGTTGACATAACCAAATCGGCTCACTGTGGCTTGTCACTGTATGATGAAGCTCCGTTTAGTTTGGCATGGCTAAAACGGTGTGAATGACTTCTTTCAGTTGCGCCATCGATTACAGTCAGTGTGTTTGGAGCAGGACAGACTTGACAGCCCATTATGGTCAGATGTCCTTGCATTACATGTTGATACTGCTATCTCAAACCTTAGTAAAGAGCCAGGGCGTGGTGTCTGTCAATATTTCACTGGAATAAAATGGAAATCATACAAAGGTTTCAGAACAGCAGGCCACTTCTGGTAGAATCAGGGGCAGCCCTGTGTGCAAAGTCATGCATGATCAATATGGTCGTCTTCTTCATGCACCCTCTATAACTGCATGTGGTATTGCATGAGGATTGCACTGTAAACAAAAAATAGCGTATACATTTGCAAGACAAATTTTGTTCCTCATTTTCTTTTCCTTCGTACATGTACATAATGTTTACTTAAACGTTATTCTTGTACTGTGCCACATAATGTAATCCACAGATGTTGATGATGATGGTGGTGATAACGTGGCAAGAACATCATAAAGCAGATATTTAGCATAATATCCAGCACAGAAATAATCAGTAAGGGAATACTTGAATACTAATCAGCACAGTTTATAATAATCTGGGCAGTGCAAATAAACATTAATCCTACAAGCATCTTGCATTATATGCGTACCATTGTCTTTAATTTATTAATCCAAGTAGATGTAAAACTAAGCAGATGCTGTGGTGATAGAGAGAGCATGGTGCTGCTGTCAGCTAGGTAAACTGGTGGTGTTTCTGTTCTGAATGTTGTACGGAGGAAAGCGAGGAGGTGGAGTGTTTAGTGACATTCTATGAATGTATTGGAGAAGATGAAATATTTGTCATTTGCATTTTCATTTGTTCTTTACAATAAATACCAAATTAACTGATGTGACGTGTATCGTTTGGTTCCTTGCATGTTCAATGTCTTTAATGTGGATTCTGTTTCATCGCCAAGAGCATGATCAAAGTCGTCAATACAGGCCGGGACTAATTCATTTTTTGCGCCATCATTTGGGGATGTCATTGACTTAGCTCACATTATACCATTTGCACTGACAGTGTACAGAAAATGTCAGTAAATACTGTCAGTAAAATTTCCTGGCGCTGTTTTAAGTTCTTAGTAAGATGCAAGTTCTTAAAGTCATATCTCACCGCTGACATTTTATTTTGCACTGACAAAGGAGACAACATTCAAACTGCCACTGTACCCAGCAGAGATGTTTTATTCATTATTTTTACAAAATGCATTAGAAAGCTTTGGGTGCAAATGTCCTGTTAAGACAGTAATTGGCTCACTTTCAAGCTTCCTGTCCACAGACATGTAAATTATAAGTATAAATAAATTATAAGTCTTAAAGCCCTGCATGAAAATTGTTACAGTCTGGTCCTAATTAACCAAAAATATACATGTAACAAGAACATTGTGATATGAAGGGGTCCTCGTTAACTATCTCCATGAGATGTAATGTCTAACAGAGCCACTAGAGGACAGTGTTCTCATGTATTTTCATTTTTTCTGGCCTTACATGAGATAAATGAGATAACTGGAGGCCTGTCAGGGGGCGCTGTATCCTGCAGTGGGGCTGTGGCTTGCAGGACTTTGTTTTCCAGACATCATTAGTGAAAAGGCTCAACTAAACTGTGTATTTTTCACGTCACTGACTACCTGCCTGACCTGCCATAAGCTATACGTTAGCACCAGTGGCAACACCAGTAGAGTTTTTGCACCACCTGTGTGAGCGTTTAAGCCAACAAGCTCTTGGCCAACCCACAGCTCCAGTGGAAGACATTTTTTATTTGGAGGATAGAGTTAAAATCATTTTGGCTGCTAGGCAATTAACCCTTCCATGCCTGTCTGCCAGGCTACTGTTACCTTTGTTTGCCTGAAAGCCTGTATTTGACACCCGTCTGCTCCCTGACTCTGACTAAACTACTAACCAAACTACTTGAGACATTTTGGACACAGCAGATGAGATGATCCCTAACCCTAACCCTGACATATAAGATCACAAACAATCAGATAACTTATCATTAAAAAGAACAGTGTCAAATAGTTTGAAGTTAGATGCAACATCAGTGAAGAGTCAGTGTTTATGAGGAAAAAGATCATCTATGATGGTGCGCCACCAGATGAATAACTGCAGTCGGCTGAACCATAAAACCTAAAGTGCACCAAACTCCTACAATAATTGAGCTCTTTTTGTGTAAACTGAAAATGTGGATGATTTTAAGTAGGTTAGCTTACATGATTATAGAATACCGATGTGCCAAAGTCATATTTTTGCAGTCACAGCAAACTTACAAGTCATTTTAATAGTAACAACAACAAAGTCAGAGCCTTATTTCACTTGGCTATGTTATTTTACCATTCATCTAATTCATGCATTTGAACATTCACACATTCGTGCATGTATATGGTAAACAGGGTTATCGTGTCCAGGCTGCAGCGATAAGTTTTCACTGGTGTTACTGAGTGCTTGTTGTACTCACTTAACCATATCAGGGGACTTTGGACTTACTTTGTGTCTGATTAGTTGTCATTCACAGAAATCTGGGCCCTTTATTAAAAAGAGTTTTCAATACTTTTTGTGAGTATTTAATCCTTGGGGGGGACTTTGCACAGAAAAGTCAAAGTGCAAAGTCATCAGAACAGATGCTTGCTGTCTGCAGGGACCCAACCTGTGCTTTGTGGTTAAAGGGCATTTTTTCTTTAAGGTTCCTCAATCTACACTTACCACTATTTTAAATTAAAACATTAGTAAAAGCCAGACATTCGACTACTCCATGTAATTGCTGGGCACATGATAATAAAATGTTAAATCTTGAAAATGCTTTTATGAAAGGAGGAAGGTCCCGCTGATAGTTTGTGATGCCACACTTTAATTACTGTTTCTGCAAATGGTGTTATATATTTTTTTCCCAAGCTGTTTGCCTCCTTTGTCTGTTTGTTCTGCAGATGAGAAAAGCGCAACACTACACAACTTTGACATGGCACCTAACTTTGTTAAAAGCGAGAAAAGCATAACTCTTTGTGGCCACAGTCAGACTCAGTCAACACTCTCAATAAACATCCCACTACATAGCTCTCGTCCTATCTTAGATACAGTCATGTAAGTGTTCTCTTGTTGTGAAACAAGCTGTTTGTGGGCATGGAAGAAATTAATGTTTAATGAAAAGCATTGCATCTCGACCACTAAAACGATGCAAGTTTGAATTCCACAAAGTGCGGTGGACAGCACTGGTGTCAAGGTCTGAGGGAGATTTGATGGAATCTTAATTACCATTAACTGGACCATCACTCCATCATATAGAGGGCAATAGATAAGAAATAGCACAAAACAACACCTCTCAGCAGATTACCTGACACACACTATTATGTCATGGCTATTCTGGGAAGCAAACAGACCTCCCTCTTCATCTCCTCTCCTCACACACCTTCCAAGAAAAATAAATTGTCCAAAAAAAACATGTATGTGACAGCAAAATAAATAAAACGGCCAGGATTTACGAGGACAGCCTTGTACCCAGTAATGCAAGGCCATAAAGCTATATTACAACTGTAATCACCTGTGCAGATAAAAGAAGTTACTTAATATCTATGATCGCTCTCATTTCATACTAAAATAGGTGCATAAATGTAGGTGGAGCACTGAGAGGTGTCACAGTGCAGCTCTATCTTTCATACTGATGACCCAAAGGTGCTCATCCTGATTTTGGTGCTGCTGGTGCTGAGCTGTAACCTCGTTCAGAGTCCTTTATGTTATTATTGATGGATCATAATCAGCGGGTGAGATGAGGACATGACTCACGGTATGCCTTTCAAAGTTGAAGCCTTTACTCTGAAAGGAGGGATTCAGTGAAAGATAAGTTGGAGCGTCCTTTGTCACCTCCCCACCCCCACCCATGCTTAAAAGGGAGTCGTTTGCGCTCCTGGCTCACAGCAGTATTCAGCCAGACTCCTGAGTGTCCCTCAGCCATTCGTCCAGCAGCGAGCATGGCCATGAACTTTTCCAAGAACGCAGAGGAGAGGCCGGAGCCCTTCAAGGCGGAGGTGAAAGGTAGGTCACACTGCTGCACGACACAATCACACAGCACCAACTCCTGAACATAGCTGAAGGATTTTATGCTTTTCTGTGTTTTTTCTCCTCTTTATAGGGAATATTCCCAGCTGGCTGCAGGGCACGCTGTTGCGCAATGGCCCTGGCATCTTCACTGTGGGGGACACCTCCTACAACCACTGGTTTGATGGGATGGCCCTCATGAACAGCTTTAGCTTTAAAGATGGTTAGTCAGGCATATGTTCCTGAATAGAAAGCTTCTGATAGCCGTGTTTGATTTACAGTCGTTGATCTGTGATCGTACAGTTATGACTGTTGTATATGTACTCTATACAGCATGCATTAACATGAAGTGCAAATAGAATTAAGGTTATGTGTTGTTTTTTTTGCCTTACAGGTGAAGTGATCCACAGGAGCAGATTCCTGAGGAGTGACACCTATAAATCTAACATGGCTGCAAAGAGGATAGTTGTGTCAGAGATGGGGACCATGGCCTACCCAGACCCCAGCAAGAACTTCATTGTCAAGTAAGCACACAGGAGTTTCCCCGAGAAAGAGTTGTGGCAAGTGCCTTATCTCATCAGACTGATGTCCATGTTAAAGTAGGCTCCCAAGTTTATTTGTGGACAGAATCACAGAAAAAAATCTTTAAAAAAAGTTGTTGCACTCAACGAAAAAACTTTAAAAAGGTCCTGATTGGCTACTGATTCTTACAGCCTTGGAATATGGCACATTTCAGAAGCAACAAAATTCATAAAAAATCAATTATATCAAACATTATGCACAGAAAAGTATTTAAGTCTTAATTGGCTGCTGCCCTCGTTCATCTAAGATGTCCAAAGTGCTACTATGTGTATTAGTGTCAGTAACTGGGTGAGCTTAACTGTCTGATGTGTATGGCATCCTGTTCTTTCACATTTTGTTAGAGTTTCCATTGTTAATATCCTCCAAAAATTAATCTGGAAACTTGATACAATTCCTCTGTAACACATGCAATACACAAATAGCATGTAGCATGTTGCCTCTTATTGCACGCGTTAATACATTATTTTAAATGAAAAATCTCAACTTTTTGATTGCAGTGAGTGATTATGTTCATTTCAGCGGTTCTCGGAGTTGTACGGTTTTTAAGTCCCTCCTATTTTGATTCTACAAGCTGACATTTATCAGCTCAGATCTTGGGATAACTAGGGAGTACAATGAGATTTGTTTTTACATTTCGCTACCTATTTCCATTGGTGCAAATGGTTTTGATTGCATCGTAACGCCAGGCACGACAGTAGTGCAAACTGTGTAGCACCTTTGAGAAATGTGTTTTCCACACATTTTTTGGAGCCTAGTTTTAGACAAACATCTGACAGGCCCATAAGATGGGGATAGTCATTGAAATGCAAGCAACTAATGGCCCTTTTCAACTAGTACCTACTCGGCTCGACTCGACTCAGTTTCGGTTGTTTTCCATTACACCTCAGCGGGGGAGGGGGTCATTAACGGCATGGCCCGAAACTGTTATGCGACACAAACACGAAACGCATTAAACTGAACGAGCAATGGAGGCCACCAGACAAAGAAATGTCTGCACCTCGTCGTTGCTCCGCGGGGTTGATTTCTGTGCAGCCATCTCTGATCGTGTTCGTTGTTGTTATTGCGTTTTAAAAATGGCGCGGTTGACTCTTATGAAAGAGTCGCTCTCCCAACGCATCTAGTGACGTCACGAACTGGCCAATCAGTGGCCTGCCGTCTGCCAACGTCACATTTTCAGCTCGACTCAGCTCGCTTGGATCCCCAGCCTGAGAGTAGGTACTAAAAAAGTACCTGGTACCAGGTACTAACACTAACACGTAATGGAAAGCAGCGTACAAACCGAGTCGAGTTGAGCCGAGCCGAGCCCAGTAGGTACTAGTGGAAAAGGGCCACAATAGTTCTCTAAAGGATTTTATATTAGCATAATCAGTCTTTTGTGCTCGATGACCCCCTACTTTTTTTCCAAATGCTTTTCATTTCCTTTTCAGGGCAATTACTTTTCTCAACCACACAGTGCCTGACTTCACTGACAACGGCGCGGGCAATGTCATTAAATACGGAAACGACTATTATGCCACCTCTGAAACCAACTACATCCGCAAGATTGATCCTGTGACCCTGGAGACTCAGGACAAGGTAATGTTGTCCGCTCACCAATGATGCCTGTTAACGTCCAAGTGAAGAGTTTGCACCACAACTAATGAGTTCCTGGACTGTTTTCTCACAGGTGGATTATATGAAGTACCTGCCAGTGAACCTGGCCTCGGCCCATCCACATTACGACAAGGAGGGCCACGCCTACAACATCGGAACTTCCATAGCAGAGAAGGGCAAGACTAAATACATTCTGTTCAAAGTCCCTGCTGTGGATAAAGGTACATAAAACTCCTGATTTTCTATACTTTGTCCTGCTCTCGCCTCCTGTTAGCTGTGGAAAATGTAAAAGCTTGAGATACAACACATGTTATGCAAGTGACAGTGTGCCTTGAATACCTCCAGACAAAGACGAGAACGCCCCTGCACTGAAGAATGTGGAGGTGATCTGCTCGATTTCCTGCCGCTCCCTGCTCACACCCAGCTACTACCACAGCTTCGGCATGACCGACAACTACTTTATCTTCATCGAGCAGCCTTTCAAACTGGACATCCTCAAGATGGCCACCGCGTACATGAGGGGAGTCAACTGGGCGAGCTGCCTTAAGTTCTGTCCCGAGGAAAACGTAAGGCTTATACAAGCTCCAGAATGAGGTGTGAAGCAGCTTGTGGGTACAAGGGAGGAAGGAGGGTGCACAAGTCTGCCAGTGTTTCGAAAATTAGTGCGGGATGGGACTAATTGATCCGAACATAACTGAATACTATCTCTCTAAATGTTTATTTCTTCCACAGACACTGATCCACCTGATAGACAGAAAGACGGGCAAAGAGGTCGAGACAAAGTTCTACACCAGAGCAATGGTCGTCTACCACCACGTGAATGCTTTCGAGGAAGACGGTCATGTGATCTTCGACGTTATCGCCTACAATGACAGCAGCCTTTATGATATGTTCTACCTGAGCAAGCTGAAGGATAACCCTTTGTTCCATGATGATGGCTACTCCAAACCAAGCTACAGGAGATTTGCACTTCCTGTTGGCTCTGACAAGGTGGATTTAAAAAAAAAAAGAAATCAAATTGATTTTATACAGACATTTATAGAAGATATTTCTCTAGCTGTTAATATTTATATTATGTGTTTTGCAGAGCATTGCGGTTGGAGAGGACCTGGTGAAAGTCAAATACACGACGGCCAGTGCTGTGAAGGAGAAAGAGGGCAAACTAATGTGTCAGGCAGAGGTGCTCTGTGAAGGTAAAACCAGTGTTGCTCAAATAGACATGCTCCTAATAGACACTTAATAGTGCAGTGTAACTATTTGTTCATACACATACAAAAACTGACATTTTATTTCCAACAGGTTTGGAATTACCCAGGATAAATTATGACATCAATGGTAAGAGGCATCGGTTTGTCTATGGGAACTGGGTGGAGGAATCTGCACTAGGAGAGCAGGTGACATTCCCTATTGTTTTTTTTTTTTCATTTGGCTTTTGTAAACAACTGATGGGTATATCCGTCCCTGTGATTTCTTACAGTCTCATAAGTGTTATTTGCCAAGAAAGAACCGATACTTGCAGACTCTGAAAGGCTTTAAAAGACAGGGCTATTGGGAAAGAGATTGTTCCTGGCAGCATTGTTTTTGCAGAGGTAGGAAGCAAATTACAGAATTGAGAATTGGTTGGCGCAACTGAAGGTATAAAAGATTTTGTTGAAGTGTGAATTTCCAATTGCCCCAACAAAGGCCATACCACTTCATGGCCGCAGCTGTAATGCCCACATATCCTTTCCATTGGGTACACTTGTACATCAAGGTACCAGAAACAATGGGAAGAAGCAATAAAGCCTTTGAGGCCTTGAAGTATTGTACTTTGGAAAAGAGCCTCCCTTGCGTCTCACTGCATAGCCACAGTGCATAATTGCAATGCATACAAGAGGACGGCACAAAAGGAAACATCTTGGTTTAGACAATTAGATATTTTCATTTATTCCCATTTGACGCAGAATACCAACAAAAGAAGAAGAGCTTTGGGTTCTCTTTGAATTTTAATGGTGTTTGAATGTGGGTTTTACGCAGTAGGAAACCCAAGTGTATACAAAGCAAATTTTAAGCAGACATCATACTGTTGAAATTCATTGTTAGAGCTTCCTGTTAGGAAGATGGGGCCTTGAACATTTGCTACAATTTTTTAAAAAGTATTTACATAAGTTTAAACAAGGTCATGGCTCATGGCCTTTGCCTTATTTTTAGCCTTCAAAGATATAAACTATAAGAACTAAGAGCACTGTCTTCCAGACACTGTAACATACACAATACTTTTTTTCCTTTTTCTTCAATTTCCTCAGGAGATGACTATTTATTATGTGTTTCCTCTTTTGACTGCAGCAATGAGGAACACAAATATGACAACGTCTCTCATAGACAAACGTGATGAAAAAGGTCAATTGCGGTCATTTGCTGATTGATTTAAGCAAAGATTCTTTTGCATATGTATTCTCTCATGTAATCATAGCTTGAAAGAAAGAAAGAAAGCTTGTGGGTTCAAGTGGCCAAAGACATGCAGGTTATCTTGACTGGTCACTCTGAGTTGACTGTTGGTGTGAATGCACATATGTGGTCTGTGCCTATGTGTCATCCTTGGGACTGTCTTGTGATCTGTGAGGGGTGTCACCCAGTGTCAGCTGGGTTTGGCTTCCTAAAAAGAATAAGTGGGTTTAACTCATTGATGGATGGTTTAATGAAACAGCTCATCACTCTGTAGTTATTGGAAGCACTGATATGTTGTATCAATGTGCTTCAGAGAAAATAATTACTTTCTGAACAATTTCCAAATGATTAACAAATCTGAGCTTCTAGTCTGACTGTTTTACAGCTTAATAGCTCTAGTACATGGCTTGCAGCTCGGACAAAGTACAGCACAGGCAGTTAAGTGTGTACAAGATAAGCTCATTATGGTATCTTCTGTTTGTGGAACCCGAAGGAATGACGAAGAAATCATTTATCAATGTCTTTAATCAATCAGATAAAACGGCTTGAAACAACTTTGCATGAAACACAATCTGATTCCTCTTCCAACATAGCTCACAAAGTTATTTTTATTCATATGTTTTCAGATGTTTTTTACAATCAAGGTGTCCTCTTATGTGTGTGAAAATCATCGCTGACCACTAACTTTCTGCAGATATGGGCGACGCAAAGCCCCAGGTTTTAATGCTTCTCTAATGCTCGAGATGTTTGCGCACGTTGTGTAAAACTCTGTCCTGATTATTTTCCCGACTTGTTCATTTAATGTAGATCGGCAAGGTTGACACAGAAACCAAGGAAAGAATTTACTGGAGTGAGGACAACTGCTGGCCTTCAGAGCCTGTGTTCGTCCCCAGACCAAATGGAGAGTCAGAGGATGATGGTGAGAATACTGTGTGGACATGATATGACATGTTTATGTGTGGTGTGTGTATGCCACTATATATGCTCAGGAAAACTAGCCTAAAACAATAAGACTGAGACAATATGTTACATTGTGTTTTGAAGTAAAAGTTAAATTTGATCTTACATATTTGACATTCGGCTTTGGACTCTTAACAATAACCTCTTTCTCTCCCCATCCAGGTGTGGTGTTAGCATCCGTTATCAACTCCAACCCAGGCCAGTCCAGTTTCATCCTGATTCTTGATGGCAAAACATTCAAAGAAGTAGCTCGAGCGTACGTGAATGCTGAGCTTCACAAGGACATGCATGGGTTTTTCATCCCAGAGGGAAATTAGTTAGTTGTGTTTATTTAAAAATGCTTTAGCAATCTGGCAAACAGACTGGCACAGGAATCTATTTGAACAAGTCTTTACAGGTGTTTATGGGCGATCTTATCTCTGTAAAACTATAGCGAATGCAAAAAATTGGTATGTTTATCATGGAAGGTGCGGATTTATTATTTGTGTGTTGCCTGATATGTCGCTTAAGCTTGTATATATATGACTCTTTGTAATGTGGTCCACATTATTCTATTGTACTGTGTTCTCACTTTCTTTAGAATGAACCAACACTCCCAATCTGGGAGAATTAACAGTGTGCAGTCACGGTTGTATGTTGACTTTACATACGGCATCTCTTCTGATGCATTTTATCTTCTGTGTGACAAATTTCTTGAAAAATTACATCCTCAGTTACGTAGTATGACCCTACGTCTACTCTGTAATCTTTTTGTTTATTTTTGGTATAGTACAGAGAAATTTTTTGTACAGCAAGACAGCTTATTCCTCTGAAAGGGGGATCTTGTGTGTCAAAGTACAGGATGCCATTAATCATTTAGAGCTTCACTAATGTAAAAGTTGTCTTGGTATATCAGTTGTTAGAATTCAGTGAACGGGTGGAGCAGAGTATATGACAAGATGACAGTTCTGGATGAGTTGTAGTTGCTGATGCAAACGGAAACAAATCTCTTCAGCCAACAACGAATACACACAAAAAAGCATTAAAGGGGTTCTGTGAGTGGATCATATATTCTTAATACTTAGCCTTGTGTAGCTTCAGCAACATGAAAACAGAAAGTGTGTGAGAGGCATGTTGTTCAGTATCAGCTTCATTACTGGCAGACTAGTTATGTCAAAGAGGCATACAACCAGAGAATCTGTGGAGGTAAATAACCCTATTAGGATATTAGCTATTTGCATCACATGGACCTACAGATATTGGCTTCCAGACTGTGTAGTTTTTACAATCTTTTTTTATCACATAGTTTTATTCATTTTTTATCTGTGGCACAGCTGTAAGTTTATAGTTGACCACTAGAGGGAGACAATGACCTTGTTTACTCAGCCTTTCATCTCTGGCCAGGAAAACATACAGTATATGAGGTCATCTTGACGCCATTTCATTTTTCACCAAAGAGATTCTCACATCAAAACTAACAAAGTCCATAAAATCATATATGAGGGCATTACACGTGACACATGAATGATCTCCAGAAAATGACTATATGAAAGGAAAAAACACCTGGGGTGCTCCATATCACCTTAAGTGCAACAGTACTGGTCACTAAATCACACCATACCTGACTCAAAGTACAAGTTATTCTTAAATACAATGTAAAAATGTCACTTTTAACAATGCCCTGTCATTTCCTGCTCAGTCTTAAAACAGTATGCTATCTAACATTTCATAAAACAAGCCAGGACAAACGAGTTATGTCATCAGTTATAAGAAGATAAGCACACAAAAGTATGTCAGTGTTATATGGAGTCACAATAGGCAGTTTCAGAGAGCATATTCACATATGGCATTGGTATAACAGGAAAAGGCAGTGTATTGCAGCTATCATTCTAGTACAAAGAGGACTGTTTCTTTCTGAAGTTCAAAATAAAGAGATGACTGATGGGAAAAACGAATATTGCAAAATACATAGGAAGTCTGTACAATCACAACAATGATCATTCTCACATGCACACATCCAGTACACACATACACACCTCCAGCAGCGAATACATTCTTCTCTCAATACCTTCTATAAAACAAATCCCATTGTAAACACATGCATTCTCTCACACACACACACACACACACACACACACACAGACACACATTTGGCTATATGCTAAGCTGCAATGTGCTGATCTAGGAAAACCAGAGTGCAGTTTACTATGGACACTGTGTGTGTAGCCAATTAAAACTTCACACCTTGTACTTCAGCAGAGAACTCCTGTATCCAGCGCCATCACATAACAACAAGACTTAAAACTTTTCCATAGGCCGGCCGCAGACAATGAGAGGGATAATTAAATATGATTAGCTATACTTAGTAGCCAAACAAGATTTAGTTTACATAAAATGTGCAGTAAGGGCAGAACATTTTTTCAAAGACTGGACTCGTAGCAACCTTACTTACTTACTAAAAGATGGTTAGTAAGAATTGGTTACTAAAAAGGTAAATATCAGATTGCATTTTAAAATACTGAATATCAAAAAATTATTTTCCGTGTATGTATGTGTATGTAAAGATCTAAATTAAAACGTTTACAGTATAGCTGACAAATCAGTTCCTTTGCAAAGCATTAGCAAAGCATGAAACAGCTAGTGAAACAGAACACTGGTGCTCCTCAATGAGCTTTTTCATCACTGTGACAGAGCGGATCAATACTTTTCCTAACTCAGTAATGAATGTTGCATAAATCCTGTGTTTTGACCTGATTTGGATCTGATCTGGCCCTTTCTGACCAAGTCACGTTATATTAAAAATGCTAAATTGTTACTATTATTTACCCACATTTCTTTCATACTGAAAAAGAGACAAACACAAAATGCAATGCAGTGCAATGGGGGGGGGGTCAGTTTGAACACTGGAGTTCACTTGATATAATCATCATGTCTAGCAAGCTCACCCAAAATTCAACAGATGGACAGAGGGAGTTCCTTGACTTAAGATAAACAAGAAAAAAAAAACATCACTGAGAGAGATTGGAAACAGTCAACAGTGAGAATAGGAGGAGCAATGTGAGGAGGCGATGCAAGAGGAGCGGAGGAGGAGTAGGTGTCCAATCACTGTCCTCGCTTCCCTGGAAGTGTTTCAGCCACATCAGTGGTGATTGATTCAAGGCGAGGGGAGGGGGGAAGACGAAATTTTAATTCAGTGAAAACACTTAAGCCTGCCCCAGAAACCTTGAACGGCCTCTTTTCCCTTCTCGCCTTTCCTCTGGGGACCACTGACAGTCAAACGGGGGCTGCTGTTTGGCTTTTGGCGTCATGCCGCGTTCATTGGGCATCGCATCCAACCTCATGTCAGCAGCCGCAAAGGAAAGGCAGCGAGGAAAGGAGGCGTTTTAAGGAAACTGCAGCACGCCCAAGCACAGGAGGGAAACTGCACAGTGGTTGCCATAGTGATGACTTCCTGGCGGCGGGATGGTGGCACTAGAGGATTCTGCTGTCTGTTTGTGGTCAGTAGGCGCAACCGGCCAGTTAGAGGCCTACAGCATCCAGGGAACGGGTGGATGGAGTCCGCAAATGTCAGCAGCCTTTTTAGAGCTTAGCTGCCCTCGGCTTGAGTCTCCTCCTCTTTAGCTGAAGAGTCCTGGCTCTTTTCGGTGTCTCCTTCCCTATCACCTTGTCGACGGAGAGACGGGGGAACAGAGAGGGACAGGCACTCAGTTTCATGTATAAGTTACTACGTGAAGTCAGTCATGCGAATGAGGTTGGTTGAATCAGCGACCAAGTCACCATGAAGGCAACAGCCAATGAAGAATCAGCGTGTAACACCTCATCTGGTTTACCGTAGACCAAACAGAGACTTAAACTTAGGATATCTATTGAGATCTGCAGCACACCCTGCATGGAACTTCTAGAAACACACAGAAATAAAATATACATCTAAAATTGATGGCTTAAGATCTCTTCCAGATATGTTTTAAGATCTTATGGACCTTAGTGATGGTGTCTCAAAGACTCCAGGATACAGGACAACAGTGTAAATACTGCAAGCTTTGCAGGTGAGGAAAGTCATGTAGCTTAGGAAACTATTGGTAATCAGTCTCCACCAAAAAGATTCCCACCCACCAGAACGAGAGTCAGGAAACGCCCAGATTCAGCACCATGGACAGCGATCAACACCAGATCTATAACTATGCAAAAGGTTTAGCACCTAACATAAGGCTCCACGAGTCGCTATAGTGAATCATGATTATGACCCAGGATGTTGCTCACCTGACTTGTTGATGTTGAGCTGTGCCAGACTCTGTGACAGGTCAGTGGGTCCCTGCCCTCCGGACTCCACTTGGATTTCATGGATGGCGTTCCTGCGGCCGGACCGTCGGGAGGCGATGAAGTCCTCATAGGTCGCCTCCACATCCGTCATCGCTAACACACCTCACCATAGCAGGGCCTGGCACACACGGTAGCACACGCCTGACACAAGCACAAGTGCACATGGAAACACACAAATGAGCACACAAAACATGAGCTATATATTTTTTTTCCAGGAAAATGACTGAAATGCTGAGAATTTTCACAGTTTGTCCTGAGCAGCTTCGCACGATGGATGCCTCCACAGTTTATGTTGACATGAAGAAAGTGACACAGCCATGCACTCATTCAACACATCCCTCCCACCTCTTGTCTTATGAGCTAATCCTTCATTTAATCTATTTTAATCTCAGGGCAGGGTACGGGCGACACCAGTGGCACAGAGGAGGCAAATTTTGCAGAAGTGGAAAGGAAGAGCAAATGAGGGTGCTCCGGAGCCGATGCAACACAGTGACCAAAAACACACACTCAAAGGGGGCAATTATGGCACGAGGGAGGACAGTGCCGTATTCAAGTGTCACAGTACTCAGAGTAAGCATGGAGCATGACAGAAGCTTTTGTTGCCACAGAGATTTAGGTTAAACCCCTCTGTTGACATTCTAATACTCTGCTTCAGTCTGACTGGGTGAGGCTGCCCTTCAGCACTGTGCAGGTTCTGGCTTCCCTGCCCCATTTTCACTAATTAAAAACATCAGTCTGAGATTCTTTGGAATTTCCTTTTTTAATACATGCACTTATATAACGTGTAAGAGTGCAAGGAAAAACAAGCTTTTGCAAGGATAGTTTGGTTTTACTCCAGTCTAAATGTTGGGTTTTTAACTTACGGGAACTTGCAAAAAATGACCTCAGCTTGTGGCTATTTCCAGAGCCGAGCACGCTGTGATTGACCATGGCTATTTTTGGACCTTTCCTCTGTCATCATCCGAGCACGCTCCCACTCAGCTGTCATACTCAAAATGGTGTCAAGACAGGCAGGACCCAACAGATGTTGTCCATGTCCAATTGTCAGACTCAACAGACACAAGATGACTGTTTTTCCAATATAGAAGCAGAGAATTGGTGTATCACCCCAGCTCTGCATGGTCTGCACTCTTTTGGTCAGTGACTAGTGCAGATTAAAAAATAAATGGAGCATTAAGGCCCAACCAAAAATCTAAGCAAGACAATAAATTCAGCACAAAAACAATCCAGTTTTGATTGATGATTTGTTATCATTGCTAATTCATTCAGCTTGTCTGTTACTGCCAGTGAATGTAGGTAAATTACACTAAAAAGATGGTTTAGTTTGCAGCTAAAAGTGTCAGAACTTTCTTGGCATGGGTTTCTTATGCTCATATTTTATGAAATACAGTGTACATAATTTAGTCATACAGTTGCAACCATGAAGCAGAACATCAGCAGTTTAGCAGTGCATATATATGTGTGTGTGTGTGTGTGTGTGTGTGTGTGTGTATATGTGTGTGTGTGTGTGTGTGTGTATGTGTGTGTGTGTGTGTCCTGCTCTTGCAGAGGCATGCCCACGCTGTCCTTACAGGCTTTGCTCCCATGTGGAAACCAGTGCTCAGCTGGCCTGAGGAACAGCAATATATCTAGCTCAGACTTCAAACCTTCAAAATCCTGCTCTGCATCCATTTGATTTGTTGTGCTGCCAAAGAGAAAATCAGCAGTGAGTGAGGAGGGGGGTGTTGAAGGAATGGAGTCCCAGAAACTTATGCCAGTGTTATTCTAGGTGGCCTGGGCGGAACTGGGAGTGATGCCCAACCCTCTCTCTTTCATGCACACACACACACACACTACAGAGTCATTTAGAAAAGTAACTGTTCTATCCCCCAGATATAGTATGACCAATAACATTTCAGCAGGAGCTCCCACAGCAGATGTGTGTTGTGATAACACAGCATCCCAGTAAATTTTTAGGCTATAAGCTTATGGCAGGATTAGTTAAGTAATTCATTAAATGCCCTTGCCATGGTTCTGTGTGAGCCGTCATTAGTCCAGTGAAAGCCTTTACTGGAGTATGCTCTAAATAATTGATGCCTTATAACATTTACCATCTATTAAAGGCTAAGTAGAGGTGCAGCAAAGCATCACGTAGAGTCGTACGCAGCAGGCTCCTCTGACAAATCACTTGCATTGTTGACACAGTACAGACCCTCGCTTTACATATCAAAAGCCATATGTGTCTCTCTGATGACAAAGGGAGCTCAGCCAGTGCCAGTGAACTCAGCCTGCATACATGGCACACACATGGAAGGCATGCACACTCTATTCTATTGCTATTTTTTATTATTATCGTTATAATTATTATTTTCTGCCATGAGGAGGGTACCTGTTCGGGGTCAAGGGCTTCCAAATATTCGCAGGGAGTCAATCACATCAGCTTGAATGCCACTTCGGTATTCCCCATTGCGCTCACGGAGGCGGATTTACCAACGTCAAGCTACTGCCAGGATACTACTTCCGGGTATACCCTTCAAAATAAAGCGCTCCTCGCCTGAGTAATATGTTACAGTCCGAACTTGACTATTTTTTTTTGTATCACCCCAAGTTAACAGCACTCACAGGCATATTTCTTCATTTATTAGGGCCCGGGCACCGAAGGGCAGCGATGGCGGTGCGAAGCCCTATTGTAACTCAAATGTTTATTATTTTTCTTCATCTCCTGGTTTTTCCGATACCTAAAGGTATGTTCATTTGTAAATGAACGTATTTTATGGGCATTGGCGTCCAAAAATGGCTCAACGGCGCCACCTACGTGCGTGTTTTTGGAGGGGCCCCCCCCGGACATGGTTTAACCTAAGCATATGATATTTGGAGTTGTTATGTAACATGCCAAGACGCACAAAAAAGCCTCTTGAAGCCATGGTCTAACTCCAACAGGAAGTCCGCCATTTTGAATTAAAAAAACCAATTTTGGCCATTTCAATGCCTCGTATTTGAACGAACTCCTCCTAGAGCTTTGATCGGATCAATCGTCTTCAAATTTGGACTGTACGATCTAGAGACATGGGCGATGTTAAATTGCGAAGCTTTTAACTTTTCATTGAAGGACGTGGTCGTGGCAGTGTGGCAAATTTCTGTGTTTTGCCAAAAAACAGGAAGTGGCTGTAATTCACCTGTAACTCACACATACATTCTTAAATCAGGCTGAAATTTCACTTGTTTGTTCGTAATACAGGCCTGAACAAATCTATGCTGCAATATTCAGTTATGGTTATAGCGCCACCTGTTGGCGACAAGAAATTACATGTTTGGGTGCCCCCTATGTATGGGTTTTCAGAGGGGCCCCCACACACAGTTTCACCTACGTGTGTGAAATTTGGAGGGCTTATGTAACATGCCAAGATGCACAAAAAAGTCTCTTGGAGCCATGGTCTAACTCTAACAGGAAGTTCTCCATCTTGAATCAAATGTCAAATTTTGGCATGATTTTGGCCATGAACGAACTCCTCCTAGAGCTTTGATTGGATCGTCTTCCAATTTGGACTGTAAAATCTAGAGACATGGGCGACATTAAATTGTGAAGCTTTTAACTTTTCATCAAAGGGGCGTGGCCGTGGCAGCCTGGCGAATTTCCCTCTCTCGCCTTGAAAGAGGAAGTGGATGTGACTAACAGGCCTCATTCTTGAAAAAAACTCCTTCTATGGGCTCAGTCAGATTGGCTTCAAATTTAAACTGTACAGTCTAAAGACATGAGTGAAGCTAAATGGCGAAGCTTTCTAGTTTTCACCGAACAGTATGTCCGTGGGAAGGCGTGGCAATGTTTGATGTTTCGTTACCATGAAACAGGAAGCAGCTGCTGATGGACTTGTGATGCTCAGAAATTAACAAAATTTTGCACATTCATCAGAAGTGGTAAAATCTCACTAGAAATGTCGGTCTAAGGATTGTGTGTGAAAAAATGCTTCCATAGTGCCCCCTAAACAGATATCAGATAACAGATGTTCAAACTTAACAGTCCACGAGTTTGCTGCCTGGTGTCGAGCTGGTGCCCCCAACTTGCCGGCCACCCCAACGGGCGTGGAGGTGCGAGGGCCTGGTCAATGCTGCTTGCAGCTTTAATTAGTAGTTGCATCCATTCAACATATTTATTGGTAAAAAATTAAAGGCTAACATAATATGTATATCACTGTGATATCCAGACACTGTAATGCCATCTAGTTTTCAGTAAATTAGCATATAGTATGAGTAGTAAATAATAGATAATATCACAATATTTCATATTCTAAAAACATGAATTGCTATTCAAGTCTATAAGAAGCTTGCATTGTCCTCATTCAGATGAACCCAGAAGGACCACTACCCTAACAATTTTCAATGACAGCTTAAAGGTCAGATGAACAGACAGGGCAGTTGTTGTAAGTGTGTATATGTCGGTGTGTGTGTGTGTGTGTAAGTGTGTGTGTGAGAGTGAGGCAGGGAGACATGGTGAGAACAGTGATCTTGTTGTGATGAAGGCAGAGAGGCTATAGCCATTCAGCAACACATTTGCTGTGGTCTCATAGCATCTGGCAGTGAAAGGGGCCATTCAGCTGACACATGTGCTCAATATGCCCAGCTGGGAACTTCTGAGTGCTCTGGGAAAGTCTTTGGGCGAACAAAGACGACAAAGGGTATACACTGGGTCTATTACAAGCTAAGAGTTTGAAAGAGAAAGCAAATGAACCTAACAAATACAGTAGATTTGACTGACCACAACTTGTATTGTATAAAAAAAATGTTAAGCTGAATAATGCCATCACAAGTAAGCCTAAAAAGAAAAGGGTTTTGTCTGTTTCCCTGGGAAAAATATTTTTTATTTGCATAGCCCAGTGTCACAAAATCAAAACTATTTTGGCTGTGGATTCCTTTCTATTCATTAAATTACTGGAGTCATCTGAAGGTATTGTTCGACCTTTGCAATATGTAAATAAATTTGAAAATTTCAAAGGGAGGACAATAAAGTACTTATTATTACATTTCAGTGAAATGGGGGAGGACTCCTTGCTTGATGTGAAAATTGCTAAAGTGATGGCTTGTGCTTGATTCACTTTAAAGTGGGAGTATTAACGATGGGAACAGGGGCCGCCTCCACACTCACACCCTGAATGAACCGTCCCGCGGCAGTAACAACCAATGAAAGAGTCGGATGTTAGCACGTGAAGCGGCATCACAGAATCCAGTTGCTATTGGTAGCCAAAGATCAGTAATGTCAAGATAGGAGTTGTTTTCAACCCCAAGCCTGTGGAAACCTCTGTCTGTTACGCCCAAATTATGATGTTAGATGAATACAAGAGACTACAAAGTGGATGTGAAATAATAATTGATTAGAACTTAGCCCAGCTGATACATAAATGAAGGAAATGCATGAGGAAATACTCAAAATGTAACCCACAAAATATAAGATATATAAGATAGCTACATTACAAATGTAGAAGAGAAACAGGGTAAATATATGGTTATAACATCAATATTGATAACTTATTAAGACCGTACATATCGCTGAATTCCGCATGTATTGTTTCTTTTTGAGAGGTAATGTGACAAAATTTGAGACGTTGTCCTTTGTGTTTTAGCGAAGCCGGAAGTGAGTGGGGGTGACTCCTCTCACTTCGTCTGGCTACTTTTGGCCGTCTGTAACAACAGCAGCATCAGACGAGGGATAACCTAATGATGGAGGAATTTGAAGGTGAGGCTAATTGCGTTTGTTTCGGCGGTTCTGCAGCAAAGTCGAGCACAAAACCTCTCCATTTTTACCCATCCAAACGGGCGGCTTCATTACCGCTTCAGTTTAGCGGTTTTTGTAAGCGACCTCTTGTGTTTTTTTTGTTGGGGATTTAGTAATGCTAGGTAACGTCAGGGCCAAAGATGAAGCTAGCCGCTGACTCTCTGATTGAGTGTGATCCTTGCGTTAGCCACCGGAGCTATCCAGTGTTAGCTCGCCGCAAACCAATAAACCTTTGCATGAATTAAACCCTAGTGTTGCAGATATATTGTTACCTTTAAATTGTACCTACTGTTTTACAAAGGACACGAATATTTGAACGACGTTTTTGAGCCCGTAAACCTAGCCAGCTGAAAATATTAATAATAATAATATTTTTAAAAGTCACTGATCGACACCTTATCATTTTATCTGTTAAGGTGGTCAGCTGTGGTCCATTTCTGTTCTCTGTGACATTTACTGTCCCTTAGTACAATCTGAATTTAACCTTTTCTTCCTGCAGACGGTGATGCTCCTCCTGTTGAGGATCTGGTTCAGTGCAACACCTGTAAAAGATGCTTCTTCCCTAAAGTCCTGGTAAAAAAAGAAACACACCTTATGTGAGATATAATGTGATGTACTGTAAAACAGAAGAAAAGCATGAATGAATGCTTTTCTTCTGAGTTAAGTGTGATTTGTTGTAGTTGCTGTGGTGACAGTATTTTCCACAGTCAGCTGACTGGATCAGCTGTCTGGATGTGTCATTGGCTACAATCCAGGAAGTCAGTAGGGCTTTGTGAAGAGCTCTTTACTGGGAGTGTTTTTAACAAATTAGTAAAGCTGCTTTTGAAAGCAAATTTTGAGGACTTTTTGATCATGTGATTTAAACCTCTGACGTAGGACCATTTTAGCATTTAGCATTTAAGCTGTACTGTTAAAATTAGTTGTCAAATGTGTATCCGGTAGATGCAGAGTAGATAATGCTTGTTATGTGATGGAATCAAACCTGAAAAACAAATGCTGGATATTAACGCTTAAAGCTATTTCACAGGGGCCACTTTGAACAATCATCACAACTGTACCATATTAAGGTGACTAAAACATAACAGAAGCTGGGTTTTACCACATCACAGCTTTCATTAAATTATTGGAACATATTGTTTCCCTGTAGTGCAAATACACAAATCTGTGCTTTTATATGAGCACACAGCCTCATAAGTTAACAATGGCTACGTTAATGCATGATGCATTAGATAGATTTGTGTAAGGTGCCTGCTTGTGTTTCCATTAGGTAGGTTAGGAGGTTTGAAACAATTTAATGCAACATTAATGAGATTACTGTTGTCATTAATGTTACAAAAACAACTCTGTAGTTTGTATTTAGATTTCTTTTTTGTTCTTGAGATACATTATTTACTTTGAGACAAGCAATTGAAAGAAAATGACAGTGGATAACAGAGAGGCACAAATCTCAAATAGCAGCTGTTCTGAAACAACAGAGAAGTGATTTTTTATTTTAAAGTTTTTCTTATTGTGCATCTTTTTTTCTCTTTTTTGAAGGAGAAGCATGCTAAAATCTGCCAAAAGTCAGCAACTAAAAGGAGGAAGGTTTTTGACTCCAGCAGGCAGAGAGCTGAGGGCACAGACATTCCCACACTCAAACCCATCAAACCAAAGGTAAGACTACACCTTAGAGCGAATGGAAATCCAACACAAATTCCAAGAGGATTCAGTTTGATTGTTAGTGGGAAGAGAAAGTGTTTCAAACTTGTACATCTCGTGAATTTAAGCTGAATTTTACACATTCAAAATGCTGTCCTTATGCTGTTTTATTTTCTTAAGTTCATTTTCATCTGCTTTCATGATAACAGACCCCTTTAAGCTTAAGTCTGAAACCTGAACCCAGGACTTTCTAGGCGACTGTTTTTTAGGCCAGAGTTTTTTACTGCCATATTTATAGCCTTGTTTGTTCTGGCTCATCTTAACAATTAAGTTACAGTCAACGTAGGTCACTGGAGCTCAGAGGAGAATCAGCTGTTCAAATATGCCCGACATGATGATCAATACTGTGGTGAACAGCTCATGTTTTTAATCTGTGCTGTTCCATTTAAGACGTTCAGTGTTTTGCGTTGGCAGATTATTTTCATATGTAAATCACTTTCAATTGTATTTCAGTCACAAAGTTCATCTTCTACTGAGAAAGTAAGTTGATTTGTCTTTTTTTTCATGTGTCCTCTCTTTCTATATACTTTGACTTTTAGCGGCACAGTAAATCTGCTGAAGCCCAAGAGGCATTTACTCACCTTTTCTGGCTTTGTAAATCCTGATTTCCTTGCTTGCTTCAATAGTCCGGAGTCGTGGCAACTCATACTCGTGGTGGTATTAGTTTAAAAAAACACAAAGGCTGTAGTATTTCATTACCTTTCCACAATCTACAACTGACTATATTCAAATGTATCCCATTATACTTTTATCTCGTGTTGACAGTCTTACCTCTATCTTCGCAAGCTGCACTTATTTTTTTTTAACCTTTCAAAGACTCTTACCCTTTGACAGCTCACCTTAAAAGGACATAGCTTTGATCATGGTGCTACCTTCATAGAGGTAGTCTCAAGGCACTTAAGGTCACTTTGAGTAACCAAGACTTGTGTCCTTTTGTGTCCGCTTTGAAGTCCGTCGCTGGCAGTTGTTAAAATCTCAGCTAAAAAAAAAAGTCTTCTTTTTGTTGTCTTTGCTTCAACTTTCTGCTGCACCCTCACTCCCACTGGAATAACAGTCTTCTCAGTTTTGTGACATAAACTGGGCATACCTCTAGTTGTTGGTGATTCTCTCTATATCACATCATTGGCAGTCAGTTGGAAGCCATTCACAATGAGCGAAAACTTTTTTAGAATTTATGATTTAGAAAATATGTTGACTGAAATTGTATAGAAATATATCATGCAGTCAAGATCTCGAGAAATGAAGACTCTAATGCAAAATTAGCTTCAGAGCTCTTAAAATAATCTGTGCTTGTCAGACAAACAAACATGAAGACTGTAAGCTTACAGGAGATAATAGGAAGTCAGCGAGGCTATCATGTTGCCACAGAAGCAGTTCAGAGGACGCTCAGTGAACTACTTCTGTCAGAAATCATCAGTTTTACATAAGACTCAGGCTGCCACTGTGGAGAGAAAGGGGATGTCAAGGCTGGATAGATCTAAAGTTCATTAGTTGTGAGAGACTGTAAAATCGTGACTTGAGTTCTAAGAATTTCTAGGCCAAGATAAAAAACAAGAACATAATTAAACATAAGTTTTGGTCAAGAGAACATTTCAGATTGCGACTGGCTTTTAGACATCCCAGTGGCTCTGTAAGAGAGTTTCTTTTAGATTGTTTAAGATGGAGAGACAATAAGAGAGGGAGAGGAGGTGACCTTATTTCCAAAAAATCCAGCTGTCAGTCTGCTCATAAATAATGAGGACACGTTCAGAAATGACTGCAGCATCAGAATGGCAGTGATGAGTTTTACTGTGACAGCAACTATATCTGTGTATGGTTGTGGTTAAAAAAAAAAAAAGGAAAAAAAACAGGCTGGTGTAACAGAACATCTCACCTGTGTTGCCTCCTGCCAGGCAGAACCTCCTAAGAAACCATCCAACTGGCGCAAGAAACATGAGGACTTCATTGCTACCATCCGGGCTGCCAAATCCCTCACGCAGGTCATAAAGGATGGAGGACCATTACCCCCACCTCCTCCTCCCACTTATGACCCAGGTAAGGTCATTGGAGAGTGGAATTAAATAAGAAACGGGAAAACAACAAAAAAAAGATAACCGTACAATGGTCACTGTTAGGAAACTCTTTATGACTGTGAACTACTCTGACTTTTTCTGTCTGCATGTAATGATTATTCTTTTTTAACACAGCAAATAAGGTGAAAATAGAAAGTATTACTGAAAAAAATATAAATATGGGCTGAAAATAGTTTTGCCTCAGAGTGTGGAATCCCAAGTGAAAATATTACTAGACTTGAGTTTACTGTTGCAAGAGAAAAGAAGAACAAGTCCAATTTTCACATAGCAATACTTAGATTTGTCTCTCCATACAGGATTTATGTCACTGTAGCAATTTCACAGTGCATGTAGTGTATATTACAAGTATATTTTCTCATCACCTGTTTTGCGTTTAGACTATGTCCAGTGCCCTTACTGTCAGCGGAGGTTCAACGAGAGTGCAGCTGACAGACACATCAAGTTCTGCCAGGAGCAGGCTGCCCGCATGCCCAACAAGGGCAAGATAGGAGATGCCAAGAAGCCTCCTGGTCGCACACAGGTACACACCTGCAGTATTCATAACGATTATAATGCAGGTGATTAGCTACACAGCCGCTCATTCCAAAACACTCAGCCAGGCAATTCTTAATTCTGTTATTGCAAATTCTTTGTAGTTTATAGTTGAAGTGTTGCTCGTAAATCCATCACAATTGCTCGACTGTTATTGCCATGGTGAGACACCTAATTTGCAGAATCAGTGCGGTCACCAAGCAACAGCTATAGCACCCAACTGGGGAGTTAATTTGGCAGCCAATAAAAACAGCAGGCTCCAAACCATTTTGGTCAAGAGCCCTGCTTTTTTCATCTCATAAAACTAAGAAAACCTTGAGCATTAATCATTATGTCACTTAGCTTTCCCAGTGTGAGAAGTTGGAGTACATTTTTTATATTTGCAATGGATCTGTTAGTCAGTCAGTCAGTCAGTTTTTCCATTTTTCTAGCTTTGCCGGATTTTCCTCCTTACAGCAGGTTAAAACATGTTGTTTTAGCTAAAGTGAAACCATTGCACACATTTGAACTCTCAGAGATGGCACAGTGCTTAACAAATGTTTCCCCACACGCACTTCTTCAACCGAGCTACGTGTGTGGTGACGTCTTGGTCAAGATGGCCACTATATAGTACATGACCTGTGAGTCCTACTCCTGTTTTGTTTGTCTCCAAGAAGCATGACTGTGTTCATGCTTAACATCCCACGACCATCAAAGCTAATGTTTTCATTATGTACTTATTTATTTTCTGTCGTGTCTCTCTGTCTTCAGTATAAACCTCCTGCGTCCATCAAAAAGGCCAACTCTCCGGCTGTGTCAACCATCCCTTCGGCCTCTTCTCGTTTACCGCAGAGATCAGGCCTTGGACAGCCCACTGGTGAGATCACTGTTGTGCTGATCGTGCATCGGAGGGCGTTGACTTGTCTGACAAGTCTGTGTATTTGTGACAGATTTTTTTTTTTTTTAATTAAACGGTTAGGCTAAGATCATCACATGGCCTTCAGCAACAAACATGCTGTAACATGTTTCTTAATCAATCTCGCATTTGTTTTTTTTTCTGTTTTTCTCATTCTAGGAATCCCATCTAGTAAGATCTCGTCTGTAGGTTCAGTAAGGAGTAATCCCTCCGGCATCACAAGCCCTCCATCGGGGTCAGTGGACACACACACACCCACACAAACGCTCCAGTGTAAGATAGCCGCACAGAGCATAGCACTTCACTGCATATTTATGTTACTGAAGAAAGTTATGATTTCTCAAGTACCTGTAGCTTAATGATAAAACAGTTTGATTTTATTTATACTAACTGGATGTTAAAAAAATAATGATATTAATATTGTGCATTTATTTACTTGGTGCTTCCTGTATTGCTTATATTAATTGGAAATGGCTTTATCTTTTGTTTACAGAACTGATGGTATTATAAGCATAACATGTCACATCTGTGAATACAGTCAGAAAAACATTCAGATGAAATAACAAAATAGAATTCTTTGTCTCTGTTGTATTTTCTTTCCCCATAGTGTGGGAAGTAAGACCCGAGCAGTGAGTTCTGGCCTTGGCTCTGTGAGGAACAATCAGTCTGGAATAGCACTCAACAAGAAGAGGGTAGACTCCTACATATCTAGGTGAACCAGTTCACTGATTAATTTACTTTGGAAGAGGCATATGTGAATGAATGAATAAATGAATGAATGAATGAAAAGCACAACAATGCAACCACTATACATACAGCCATACTATCCTGACCTCTTGTGGCTTGATTGTGTATTGCTTTGAGCTGGAGGATCCACTCTGTTCCCAGTCAGTAACCTGTTGTACTGTGGAAATAATGCATACTTAGAGAATTTTACAAAATGCAGCTGTATTTTGACTTGAATAGATAGAATCATGGATTGAATTACAGTGTAAAAATCACAATACAATTTGATACTATTAGTTTCTTACTTATTATAGTTTCTTACTTATGACTGATTCTTAAGTGCACGTTCTAGCAAGATGGTGCCTTTAAACAAAAGAAAACTCTACTTAATTAAAAATACAAACCCTAATAAAATTAAGGTAAAAAATGTGATCAGCAATCACCATGAATGAATGAATGAATGAAAACACTTGCTGTACACATTGTAGGAAAGCAAGAGCCTTATCAACTTCACACTAACAGGCATACCCACTCTTATCACAACCCTAAAATATTTGCTTCATCCTCTTATATGATCTGTCAACATTATCATCAGGCCTGCACTCAAATGACCTCACACAACTTTATTATCAAAGTTTCTAACCGTGTGTTACATTGTGTTGAATTCCGCAGGAATGATGTCGATGGCGGTAACGAAGTTGGCAACGGTGGGATGAAAAGCAAGTTCTGTCATGCTTGTGGGACCAAGTACCCTGTTGAATCCGCCAAATTCTGCTGTGAGTGTGGGGTCAGGAGGATGTGTATCTGATGGAGGTCAGAGGAAGGAGAAACTGGATGCACCAGTAGTCAAACATTTCCTTCTGCATTTTCACACTTGGGTCTAATTTCACAGCAGTAAGTTTGTGTTAATGGCAGACAACCCCACAGTGCTGGCTTTTCATTTCTGATTGCTGTTTAGTCTTTATGGAATTTGCTGGTCCAATCCGCTAGATGGACTCTAGCCTTTAAAAATAGCTGTGTAACATTTCTGAGCAGTACCAATTTTGCCATTCCCAGAATACGTGTATAATAACCATAATGTATAATTCATTGTACATTTAGTTACTAAGACTTACTTTGAGAGAAGGCTGATTGATCTGAGGTGTGAACTGAGCTGGTACAAAGTTATGTGTGATGGTTCATAATATCAGGATCTGATATGGCTGACACATAAACAACCCAAGCAGCAACCCAATTTTTTTTAATGAGCTTCTGTCTTACTGCTAGATTTCTGCACCACCGCTGTTTCCACCAGCTCATACACATGAACATTACTGCCGTGAAACTAGATGCCAGAGAAGGATTAAGAATTTGGAATGAGAGGTAAAAAAACAATTTCAGTCATGAGATTTTTTTAGGCCACTGGGCTCATTAGAAATGATGCAGTTTGATTCTGTAACGGCAAACCCTTTTACTGGACAATAATTAAGAGTTTTGTATCCCATAGAGCAGAGTTAAATCAGTAACTATAAGCGTGGTGCATCCTTAAAAGAGAGTAGCGAGTAAAAGATTAGATAAAAGCCAAGAGGTGGGTTGTGAAATGTGAAAAAAGGAGGTAAATGAAACATGTTGGCTGACTCATTAGAGGTGGGAGTGTTCGCCCCTGTATTGTCCCCAGTTAACCGTGAACTGAAATGCATTCCTGAATCCCATCAGCCCTCTGCTTCCTCACAAAAAGAAAATGTTCCAATTGAAGTGCAATATGACTGACTACTGACAAAAACAATGTGGCGTTTAAAGGAAATACGTTGGGATTTTAGAAAAGATATCACCTTGTTTTGACAGGGACCAGTCCAAAACTGAACTAGCTGTTGAAGGTCACTTTACAGGCAAAGTGTGTTTCCCAACTATCTTAATCTTACCTTTATAGGCCTGACTTTTTTCTAGACAAATGTAGCATTTAGTCAAATCCATTTATTTCCTCCTATTTTATACAATTTAATGAGTTATTTATTTTCTTATTCCCTGTCATTTTTGCTGAATGAACAATGACTGCATCTTTTTTTGTGAATGTACTGCTGTTTTTATTTGGATTTGTATGAAACCTAAATGCACCTGGATGTGCTGCAGTTGCTTTTCCCTTGACGGTGTTTCTATTGAGTCAGTATTCAGCGCATTAAGGTATTTAGGATTAATAGTACAGTAACACTACAGTCATTTTAAATTGCTTAGTACAGGTACACTATTTACGACCCCACACCAGTCCTTTACAGATGGGAGGTAAAGAGGAAAGGGCCTCGACCTAAGGGGGCAGAGTTAATCTTTAATAAGCACTCTTAACAGTTATAATCTTTAAGAGGTAAGGCATTCGTTCCAAGTAGGAAACTATATTTGTGTTACACAACTAGAGGTGTTTAACCAGACTTGGCAGGGGTGTTTTCCTGTACTGATTACAGTTGGCCTGGATACGGTTGTGCACTTCATGCTATGTATATCCACCATCAATAAATTTCTATGAAGACAACTGTGATGAACTTGTGATGGTGTCTGTTGAAGAATGTAACACTGTCTAAGTATTAGGGTTATTAGTACAAAGTCCACATACACTTTTACTTTGTTACATATAAATATATTTGTAATGTATATACCACGTACAGTATTAGATGCTTGAGGTGCTCAAAAACAAATATACATTTTACAAAAGGAAATTAGCTACATAATAATGCATTATGTATGTATGTATGTATGTATACACCTAACAGGAAGAGAAAGCTGCTGCTCTGAAAGTGGTAGGTAGTACACGGGACAATGGTGGCATGCTTCTGTATTTTTTTTTTTTTTTTTTTTGGAATTGTAGTATGCAAACCAACAAATGGCATATGTAAAATTATCTATAACAACAAATATGGCAGTTGACCATTTTAGGTCCCCAAGCTACAGTACTTTCCTGATTTTTTCTTTTTTCTAATTAGGCAGATACCATTAATCAAAGCACCAAGTGAATGTGACAGGAAAGCTTCTCAGATGTATCCTGGAATGGACTCAGGTGTGTAAGCCGAACTCAGCCATCTGTGGCAGCGTGCGCTTTTAAAGTATCAATCATACTCGGTGGCTAATCAACACAGCGTCATCTCAAGAAAAGAACCACTGACCTGACGCACAGCCTAAAACAACTCCCAGATGAAAAACAAAACAAAAAACAAATGAGCTTTAGATAACTATGATAACAAAAATGTGCCAAGCCTAGTCATCCTAATCCAAAATGAAAGCAAAAGTGTATTTGACCACCTTAAATATATCCTGGTTATGCTTAAGCAGTCATTGCTAAGTGCAAGTAAATGTCATAGTATACTTTTTACAATCAAATTGCTTAAAAAAAAAAAAAACTTTTCGCTTCATGTTTGCACCTTTAAATCTTATAAAGTACTTTCCCTTTTGAATACACCTTCCACCATCTAAAAGCCCCTCTGCCATGTGTGTCATGCACCTTTTATGGAGGCCACAAAACATTCCTGTGAATTCTGCACGCCGGTGGGTGGTATGTCCAGCACACAGTGGCATGTGAGAGTCTAGTTTTCCTGGATGACCTTGGAGCTTTCTTTTCCAGTTGACTTGATAGCTTGAGTCAGTGTAGCTTGGAAACTTTTCTGAAGAGTCAGTAGTCATACGAGACCTGAAACAGCTGCAAGGGAGATATACTGATACTTGAAAAGATAGCTTAAATGAAGTAGAAGCTTCCTCTTGCATAATCCAATGAAGGCCTGCGCAGAGAGACCGGCAGGACGTGCGAGTTCTGTGCTCGACAGCGTGCTGGAGTTTGGTCTCAGGTGCTTGCTATAGCATTCAGCATAATGTAGCATTCAGTCATGGTAGACAGGATTGCCTTGACTTTGCAAAGTTTTTTCTTTCTCTCTCTCTCTTTTTTTTTCTGCTCGTTCCTCCTTGTCACTGCCCTGGGCCTCCTTGTGGTGGGTCTCTTAGTCGACACACAAACACAACATGAAGTACCTTTTAGTAATATGCTCAGTCGTTGCAATATACACATTATTGATGCTTATTCATCCCTTGTTAACATAAAGTGAACTTTACAATCTGTACAGGACAAATCAAAGTCAGACCTCTAACAACTTCTGCTTTGACCATCTATGGGGTTTGATCAAAGTGCAGTATGCCTGATCAAAAGCAAGGGGCAAGCCTTAAAAAGGTGCTAAGCCAACCATATTGGAGTGTGAGCTAATATCTGAAACCTGGGTTGGTTTGATGAGCCCTTGGGCTCTGAGGAGATTTGTTGTCCTCTGCCATATGACTCAGACTTCAACTATGAGCCTGAATCATTGAATCTGATTCTGATCCTGTACTGCTCAAAGTAAAGCACTTAAGTGATTCAGGGGTGAAGAGGGTGTGGTTTCTCATCACACTGTTCTAATACTAATTACATTCCAACATGTTTTATTTGCACTGCACCTCAATGAGCTAATGAGTAAATAAATGCGGAAACCCATTCTTCTGAACTCAGTTGAAATCGCCAAGTATGTGAATTTCGTGGCATTTCAGTGTGACTCAAAAGAGACACATTAAAACCTCCAAGTTGAAAATGCAACAGCAGAAACCAAAAAGCATCATGCTCATTTCTAGTCCCTGTTTCCAAACTTCCTCTCCAAAGTGAATATCACCCTCTGCACGGACACTTTCTGCTGTAGCTTGTCTCTGCCTGCTGCCAAGTTTAATAGTGTAAGAAACAAATAGGCTCATGTTTGGATACACTCACAGAGCGGACCGACTATGTAGCCCTTCAGTGAGTCATCCACTATGGCAGAAGGAAACACTGTAGCCTGCCAACATTCCACTCTGTTAAATATGCCAACATCTGGCACAGGGAGAGACACTTAAAGAATTAGTTTCTTAAATCTGTCATCTTGCTGCTGCCCCTTTTTAAATATAATTATATCCATTAACAGTGTACGTCTGCATTTTGACCATGTTGACAAATGTGGACAGACTTACCGGTTTGTCGAGACAAGGACAACCTAGTGAGTTGAGGACATCTCTGACCAGTCCATTTGTTTCGGAAAGCTTTAAATACTTCATTTTGCAGGCAAGGTTGAGCAAGGTGCTCGCAACATCCTGCAGAATAGAAGTGTGTGAGTCCTTTGCAATGTTTGACAGGCACAGCGTACACACTCAGTCCCACAGACATTGAGACCTGTGTTCAGCAGCACAGTTGGCATGGATGACATGTGTCTGTGCATCATAGAAACAGCGCTTTGTGCAGCTAGATGTGGGTGCTGGTTGTTCATCAGTGATACCCCTCACATCTGTCTTTAGAGTTTCTTTAATCTGTCCATGTGTCATGTTGCTGTTGCCTATAGCTTTGAATATTGAAATGTAGGGGGTGTGGTCTGTGCTCTTATAGTCACTTAGTGTGTATTTTTGACATTATTTAAATCACTGAAGCATTAGTGCATTACATACCAAGCAAAAAAGTCAATGAAAAACATTTGAGCTGACAACTACAAGCTAATTATTACTCACCACGCCTGGTGTGCAGTTAGGCAGCTTGTGTTTCAGTTCCGAGCAGGATGTGTTTTGTAGCAAAGTTAGGATACTTCCTGTCTTAAATAAATAAAAGCATTACAGTGGTAAATATCATATAAATTGAGATTTTACAGAAGGTGGCATCTCATAAGTTTGAGGAAGCATTTTATGACTGTGAAAGCATGTTTAAGGTGATCTCTAGGCTGGAGGGTAGGTGATCTTTTTTTTTTTATTATTATAACAAAAATTGTTACACTTACAACAAACTTAAATCTATATGTCACACACAGTGGTAAGGGTTCCCTACACAGGCTTTCCAGTGAATTACAGATGACTATCTGAAATTGTCATCTTTTGGCCTGCAAGTGTATGTTCTTCTGACTTCACAATCAAACCAGACTGTTTCCTTGTTTTGCGTTAGCTTCCTTGTATGACTGGTTGCATTTCGTACAATGCTTTCGTAACAGGGCATGAAGATATTTAAAAAAAAAAAAAAAAGAAAGAGATAAAAGTTCACAATCCACATCTCCAGAGTCTCAGCATTTTTTTAGAGCGTTGCTCTAACTTGTCTGCTTCTTGTATTTCTGTCTTCTCTTCAGGGATTAGATGTCATTGGAGAAATAATCAGAGGATTATGATTGTTATCTGGGTCCAAGTTATCAGTGTGATTCAGGAAAAACAAATATTGTACAGTCAATCTCTTCTCTGCTCAAAGACTGCACCAGTCATCCATCCACGCTATATTAAATGGGATTGATCCCTTGAGTTGTCATTTCCTGCCTGCTGTGCATGCTTCTTGCTGGATGACAACAAAAGTCTATTGCCCCTGTGTGCAGCACTGTACAATAAATGCATAAGCAATTGGTGTCTTACTTACTATGTTGTTGATTTCAGTTTGCAGGACAACCATGTAATGTTGACTAAGCTCTTTCAGAGGCTTTCTGTTGTCACAGGACAGAGATAGAGGTAGAAGTAGGAGAGCAAGGAGACTGATGCAGAGAAGAGGCTGAGGGTTTGTGGCCACAGTGTGAGAGGGAGAGAGAAACAGAGAGGTCAGTCAGCTAATCCAAAACATTTGAATGCTACACAGTTTCACATTTTTCATGTAAGGAACCCCAGTAAAACCTGGCACC
The DNA here is from genome assembly GCA_023238725.1 of Scortum barcoo. Taxonomy (NCBI): domain Eukaryota; kingdom Metazoa; phylum Chordata; class Actinopteri; order Centrarchiformes; family Terapontidae; genus Scortum; species Scortum barcoo. The sequence continues at coordinate 8,321,922 of CM041551.1, forward strand.
CGAGCGCAGCCCCCCACATAGCCACAAGGCCGAAGGAAGGCTCAGTCTCTCAACCTCTGTTATTTTGAGTTCTCCTTTCTTTTATTATGTTGGCCAGCGGGAGGGAAATTACAATGTTTTACGCTTTTCATCCAGTTCGATGCCCCCTGACCTTGCACTTCATATCAAAATCCACTACAAATGCAAACGGGAATGTTCTGTAGCCACATGTGTATGCTGTGACTTAAAGTCAAGTACATTCATTCAAGTACAGATTTGAGGAAGAGCACTTGGACTTTCATTGAAAGTCACTTTAAACCTCCCTACATTTCAGGGGGGAATAAAGCACATGTTTAAATCCACATAATTTATTTGATGACTTGAGTTACTTTACAGGTTAATATGTAACGCAAAAAACATATTCTAGACTAATTTAGTAAAAGTATGATGGCTCTACGTGGTTATAAATTACACTACATTATATAAAGTCACTGGAAATAGATATACTTATATAACACAGAGCGGCGAGTCTGTATGATCGGGACTTTTTAAACAGGTCTTTACTTTTAAAAGTAAAAGACTGCAGTGTAGGTTTTTTTTTTTACATTTTACTATCCAAAATAAAGGAGTGTGTGGTTATATGACCTGTTCCCGGACGTTAACATTGACTTAAGTGCAATTAAAGTCAAAGTCCTGGACGAGCCTCTCAGTTCCTGTAAACCGGGAGCCGAATTCCCGTAAAACCTTAACCTATTTCAGTTTCCTTCTGACTGGCAAATGGGAAGTTATTCACTCGGAATTCCCCTGGAAATCGTTTTCAGTCTCCGGCGCGCTGCGTAGCAGCCAGTCGCTCGGCGGAGAGGGCAGGAGGACGGATGCGCGTCTCGTCGGCTCCTGGTAAGTCTCAAAAAAGGGCTCGCAGCCGCTTTGAGTGGCGCAGACTTTGCATGTGCGCTGCATCACCCTCACTCACTAACTCTTCTTCAACCTCGATCTCCAAAGTCGGCCACGATTCGGCGGCTTTGGAGGCACTTTGGACTCGGTGCGTCACCAAAACTTTAGGCCACTTCGCGCCGTCCTCCCCCCCGCGCCGCGCGCTTCCTTTACTCACCATTGGTCATTCTTCATTCATATTCACCGCGGGCCAGAGCTGGGAACGGACGCTCTTGCGCGTGTCTTCATCGCTGCTCAGGTGCTCGGTGTGTGGGCCTGGCGCTGTGGGAGTCTACGCAGTCGCTCTCTCGCTCCTTTCGGCGGTCCTGGTGCGCATTACCGTCCCTTTTTTCCCACGTCCTGCGTAACGTGGCCGTGCAGCCGCAGCATGTGATTTTACTTCCGTCCTCGGTGGCTTGAGGTTTCACTTTACGCTCAGATGGATTAACGTGCAGAAAAAAAGCGTTGTGGTTGAGCCTGCAGCTGGCACCACCGCTTGGAGACAGACTCCTGCGTTTTGCAGCTTTTACGCGTCGCAGCTCGTGTGGTGGGCAGGTTGTCATATAGTTTACTGCAGGTACTCAGCAGCAGGGCACACACACACATGTCACTGTGACGACCCTCATGACCCCAAACGTGCAGTCATTCCCTCGTTGCTAGTTTCATTCATTCATTCATTCATTCATCCTCACTACCTGACTTTGTGTGGCCGAACCTTGACTTGTTCCATAGCTTAATGGGCCAGTGAGTCACTATATGCAGATTGCTGGAAGTGATTTGATGATTACTGGGAAGTGGAGGAGGTCAAGACAGGAAAGCGCGTGATATGTCACATTAACAGTTTTTATCCAATAAGGTGCAGCTGTGTCTCTGGATCCTATGATTCAAGAACATCCAGTGATGACTACACTCCCTGTGGTGTAATATAACTAGGTAGATAAACTAAGTGCAAATCTGAGGCGCTTGTACTTGAGTATTCCCATTTTCTGTGCTGCTTTTTACTTCTGCTGCACCACATCTCAGAGGAAAATGCTGCATCTTCTGCTCCACCACAGTAAAAACCTCGCATTTCCAAATTTGGTGATTTATTTATTTGAATGTATCTGATAAACAAAAGGATTAAGTGTTCCTGTAGGGGGTTAAGGAAATTCTTCTACTCTCTTAAGCTAAATAAAATGCTTCTTGGATGAGTGGGAGAATGCGTTGTCACAAAACCACAGTTTTTCTGCTCCTCACATGACCGATGCATTGCTGTAAATTAAACTACCCCACAGTATATAGCAGTGATATTAATCCAGAAGCATCAGATATAAAGTAAAACACTAACAGGGACTATTTTTCTGCATAATCTATTCTATCTAGCTATATTGTTACTTTCATAGACGTCTTATTTAATCAGTTTTAACATTGTGCATCGTGGTTTAGGTGGCAAACTAATTTCTCTATAAAGATACTTTTAAACTTTAAACTTAAGAATCAGACTGTTTCTCCCACTTGTGAAAATGCCCCTGCGCTTTTCACTGTGCTTTCTGGAGCAGTTCTGGCACAGAAATATCTTTGAAACAGTGTTTCACTACCTTCTAAAACACAAACCGGTTTCAGGGACTCCCATCAGCCTAATGGACACTCCAGAAAATGTCAGGGTGTAAGTGTGTGAAAGGTGAAGTGTTACACATATTATTAACTTTTTTCTTTAATGTACCTATATTTAGTTAAGAAAAAATACACCACCAATTGTGCTTTTAGAGCCTTTGATTGCTCACTTACATCCTAAGATTTGTGGACAGTTTTTAGAAAAAAAGTGCAGACTCGTGGTGGATGAACACATGTGATTTTGTTTATGTAAATCATGAATTACTTACGGTTCACCTTTAATCTTTAATTTGTCCTTTGGAGCAGTTAAAGCCCTTTTGCTTGCCAGACTGGGACTACACCTATGCACATGAGAAGATAACAGCAATAAATGTCACCAATAAATGGCATGTCTTCCTGGCAGAGACTGAAGGCAGGCTACTGATATTATTAAGATTTATCACATGATGGAGAAGAATTATCACAAGAATGGAGGAAAAGATGGTCATTAATTGTTTGACCAAATTGGATAAATGTGCAATAACATTCTTTAGTCATTAGAATAAAATATTCAAGCGTATGACATAAAGCACTACTTGTCAAGTCAGTTGCCTTTTTTTTTATCCTTCTCAAATATTTGGTTTACGTATACTTGCTGTTTGTGATTTATCACACTTAAAACATAGACTAAACATTAGTAAAAACAGCATAAGTTATTAATATCAATGAGATAAGAAAAACAGGATTTCTTGAAAAAGTAGTTCTACGTTTCTGTGGGTCAGATGGCAGTAATGGAAACATTACACAGTATTAGCTGCACTGAGCAGAGGTTGTGTCGTCTAGTATTTTCCGGCTGCAGAATCTGCTGCCTCTTGAAAACACATAAATATTAAAGTGTGTGTGTGTGTGTGTGCATGTGTGTTACAGTGTTGAACACAGTAATTAAAGACATCCATCAGATTATGACAGTGGTGCCAGGAAGCAGCGCATCGTGGGACCTATAAAGTGTAAAAGGAGTAACCATGACAACAGCAATCAAACACACAGATGATGTTCCACATCAAGATTCCTCTTGTTACCCGGTGTGTTGTGATTCACTTGCAAACTATGTGTGGGATTTACTGAGACTCAGATCATCAAAGTGGTAAATCGTTAACTTTCCTTTCACTTTGGTCACCTGTGACCTGATGTTCCCTCTGTTCCACTTGTTGCTTTCTATGTTTTGCATCCCTCTGCAATGTTGAGGGTACAAACAATGTAACCTAAGTGTTTATTGTGCTGTAAATGATCATCACTGTTTGTTGTGGTCACTATGTAGGTGTTGATGGGTGAGGTTTGCCATGAGCTGACAGGAATGCAGTCAAGTATTTCCACATTGTCTTAATACATTGTCATACATGCTGTATTGTACGTGCAGTTCTTTGTATCTCTTTTCTAGAGTAAATACATGTAACTACATATGATATCTACTGTACTTATTTATGGACCCAAATGCTGGAAAATATTAGTGAATGTAATTTCACGAAGGCGCTGACGGCAAATTATAAGGCAGATAATGAAACTAAATAGGCTGAAATTTTAAGCAAAACCTGAATAATGAATTCAAGTAGCCCTTGATGTACGACTGTGGTATTCCAATAATAACGAATTTTACTAAAATGACATTTTTCTCAGCCAAAGACCAAGCAACAAGGGAAAAAAGATAGTAAGAAGCGCTGTGCTCAACATTCTCAGGTTACACTTTGCCTCAAGGCCATTCGTTACTTTGAGCAGCATGATTGATGTGAAAGATACTGCAGCAGGAGTCGAATGCATGTTTAGAAAACTAGGTGGTTTTGAAAAAGTACAATGAGGACAATAGGATCTGGTTTGTGTTTTACAAAAAAAAAAAAAAAACAAAAAAAACACCAATAGTGTGGGAGCGGTTGTTGACCGTCGCTGATATAAAACAAGTCTTTCAAAATGTTGGAAGCACACGTTGGAATGGTTGGAGGGTATCAATGAGGAAAACAGCATCTTGTTAAAACTAATAGGTTAGAGGGGGGGCACTTAATTAACCACACATTGTCATAAAAGATTTGTGTTTTTGTTGGATCTGTTTCAGTTGATTTTACAGCATTGGATCATTAAATAGCTGCCAGTGTTATGGCTGGTTTCGGCCCATTTACTACAGAGTGTGTATGCTTACTGTAACACGCTGACCATGATGAATGAGTTGTTCTCACTAAAATAGCCACAGATTTCCCTTCATGTTGTTGCAATGTGAAGCTGGCTTGAGAAAGCAATCCATCACAATGACCATACATAGCTGCGTTTTTTGTTGTTGCTGTTTTCTCATCTAGGTAATTTTTCCAAGTGTGGTAATGCACTGGAAAGTGTTGATTATTTAAACAGGTACAGCGCAGGTTGGAGAAGTTAACGAAATTAATTTTCCATATTAAGTTAAAGCAATGAAAAGGTAATGTTGTGGACCGTTCCCAGTGAGTTAACATTAAGATTAACGTAACCCCTGACCCTTAATTTGTTTTTGGCCCAAACTGGAAAAATTGTTGTAAAAGACAGCAGCATGATTGTGGCCATTGTTATTATTGTTATTTTATTTGATAAATGTCACTTCATTATTGCCTTTGCTGTCTTCTGCGTGTCTCTGTTCTGTCACCTAGCCAGTCAACACACCTCATTATTTGAGTTATGCCTAGGCTACGTGCCATTGAAATAGTTGATAATATCATATGTGACTTTGTTACACAATATTTTACTCAGTGCCTCCTCTTACCATTGGTAACGCATTACTGATCACCCCTTGTTCATTTCTCTGTCTCAAGTGACAGCTATTGATCAATTGCCATGAATTGCAAGTGAAAGACAAACACAAGGGTGTGACTTGGAAACACATCCCGGAATAGATAGTTGCTTAACAGTAAAGTGAAAACTACATTGCTGAGACCATTTCCCGTAAACCGAGTTGCAACACATTTTATGAATGGGAAGGTTGTGGCAAATGTTTGGGGTGAAAATAAAAAAAAGAGAATTAAAAACAGGAATTGGCTTTAACTGTAATATCACACACCCAGCCTCTGAGAAACTGTATATTTCTTTCTTTCCCATTGTAGTCCTCTGACCAAACCAAGTGAAGGAGGTCTCTATTCCCCCCGTGTTTTATCTTAGCACAGATCCTAGTTCTTTACATCATTTTACACTTCTCCCCCACAGTGTGAAAGAAGAACAGAAAAAGTCATGTTGAAGTGCGTATTAAATGAATTCTGTATGTGTGCAGCTGTTTGCAGATGGCTACTTCCACGTACTCTGATGACACATGCCAACTTATACAGCACATGTCATGGGCAAGTAAATATATGCATCCAAAGCCTCACCACACACCATATGGCCAAAAGTGTGGGGTATGTGCTGCACCAAAAAATGATTTGTGCTCTCACAACTTTGGAGACGGACCCTTTCCCTGTGCCCCTGTGCACAAAGCCGGGTCCATAAAGGATTGTGTAAACTGGATCAGGGTGAGTCACCGATGTCAGATAGACCTCATTGCCCAACATCAGTGCACAAGAGCACTGACGTTTTTTTTGGCTGAATAGAGAGAGAAATCTCAGCAAATCTCTGCAGCCAGCTTCCAAAATCTGATGGAAGGTCTTCCCAGAAGAGTGGAGGCTGATTTGGCAGCTTTTGAAATGAGATGGTGTCCAGACAGTTTGTTCAGGTGTCTACATACTTTTGGCCATGTAGCGTATGTCTCTCACTCTGACTGTTGCTGTGAAAGCATCCTCTGCGCTTTTCCGCCTCATGCTTATTAGACAAAACGATGCCTGTGTGATAGCTCGGGCAGAATGCTTGTGACTCTGCATCACCATCTTTGGCATAACCAGATATATTTTCCGCCAACTCCACCCTAATGGCTGACTCATGCGCATCCCTGCGCTCACCTGCACTCACCTGCTCTCTCCGCCCTTCAGTCTAATGATGCAGATTTCTGCAGGTTGGCTTGCTCACTGCTTTGGGTTGACTTCTCCGCTGTGCTGAATGTGTTTTTTGTTGGCTCCATCCACCTTGCCAGCAGCCGCCTGCAAATCTGTTCTTCCAAACTCAGAGGGAGGGATTTGCAGTTTTCTACACCTCTGTGCACTCATCTGCAGCTCAGTGTTTGTTTCTGTAGGGAGTTGTAGGACACATGGATACAAAAAAAAAAAAAAAAGCATTTACTTCTTCAAACTTTACGTTCACTCTCATAACTCAGCACAGACCATCTCAGTTCTTTTACCTCTTTCAGAATCACCATGAGGCCAGAAAAAACTCTCTGTCCAATTGCATTTCTCTGTAAGTCACAGTCCGCTTGAAAGCAGCCTGTGAGCTGTCTATGCTGAATTAAAGCCATATTTAAAGCCAGACTTTGTATTCCCCCACCAGATGCTGTAACACTGTTTGCCACATTTTTGCTTAAATAAAAGACAGTGATGCACCGAGCAAGATGCAAGTTTCATCTTTTGTGTAAATGTGTGTGAGGGTGAGCGTGGGTGGTGACCCAGTCTCTATTTCCAAAAGTAAGCAAAATCATGCTGGAAACACACTCTATAAACACTGAACAAAACAAAACTGGAAACAATTATTCGCGGTGTGTGAAGTGGACTTCCATTCTGCAGAAATTGCAGAAATTCATTTTTCTCAGTTTTTCCAGATTCATGCAGTGATCATTGTGTCCAACCAAACTAATTTCCTGTGAAAAGTGCCCACATTCAGAAGTTTTCTAGAGTCTATATATGATTTTATAATGCTTTATAAAAATAAAAAAAACCCTCAAGGGATAGATTTGGTCATAACTGGAACAAATATTTGTGAGGGTATATTAATAAACTGCTCTCATAGCATGACCCTCAGTGCATATTAATGGTGAAATGTAACTAAGTTTCCTCAACTACTGTACTCTTTTCTTGCACTTTCTACCTTTACATTGCAACATTTCAAGGGGAAATATTGTACTTTTAATTCACTGCAATTAACTGACATCTTAAGTTACTAGTTTATTTAAAAAGTTTGGATTTTGGCATGAAAAACTTCATGAAATATGATATTATAAATTAATAGCAAACTCCAAATTAAATATGTTCTGACTGTCATTTGGACAAGCATTGTGAAGGTGTCACTTTGGTGTAATTGTGACGGCATTTTCTGAATTTTTAAAAGCAAAACAATCACACAATTAACTGAGAAAATAATCACCAGATTGATCTATCTTTAAAATAATTATTAATTGCAGAATAGTTGAAAATGAGCTTCACCTCAACCTGCTGCAAGAGTGAAATCCTGCTTTTACATTCATGCATGAGTAACAAAAATCTAATGATATATTTATATTGCTTTTTTTCCTAAATATACTCACATTTTTTTTCTTAATTAACATGACTGATGTGCTGTAGTGACATCTTTAACCCTTAACTGGGCATTGAGTGAGCAAAAAGAGATTGTATGAGAAAATGCATAAGCATAAGTCTGTTCTTGGTGGTCTCATTGTGTAATGAAAAGTACATTTAATCAATTTCTGTGACATTTACAAATAGAGCGATGAAAAAAAAATAATGACGTTTGTGCATCACCTTATGGTTTGTCAGCTGTTGTTGCTTTTGGGAAAATATATGAATTACTAGTATTTATTTTCCGTTAATTTAATGCATTCTTAATGCAGATGACCATGAATTGATGAAGTTGTGATGAAGTTGTAGCTCAGTTTGGTGGCGCCATCTAGTGGTTATTTTTCAAAACTTGCCTGAGCACACACACCCTCACAGACATCACAGAGACCAGGAAAGAAACAACGACACAAAAACAAGACGCAATGAGAAAAGAAAAAATTCTATGAAGGTACTTTTATCGCAAGAAAAAAAAAACTAAACTAAAAAAAATTAGTTAAAACCATTTTATGGGATACAACTCCAACTGATCTTACTCATTTTACTTTTTAATTTTCTCTGGATTTTGTAAAGCTTGTAAGTCTGTAAACAGGCTGGTAAACAGCAGGCTGAGTTATGCAAAAGCATAAACTCAATTTAATGGCAATATGGTAGAGATTTTAGTAGTTATCTTTCAAATTCTCTTTTGGCTGTAATTCTATTACAATATGGGACAATTGAATAATCAAGTGAAATATGTCTGTTTTGTCCATATGTGCGAGATGAAAACAACAAACACAAACTATTCTATATGACATTACAGTGAGGAGGAAAAAAAGGGAAGACTATTTGAACAGGCAATGAAAGCAGACTGCAAAACCTCCTGCTGTCGACGAATGAAGCTAAAACACAGATAAATGCTGATAATTAATGAGAGTCTGCAACAGTGTCAGCAGTCCTCTGGCAGTAGAGGATGGACGGTGTAAAACCTCCAAAACCAACAATGTTATGGGCCATAGCTGCTGATACAGAGATGAGATGAACATGTTAGAAAATATTTTAATATCATTGTTTCTTTTTTAAACTAAAATTTGTCCAAGGAGGTGTCACTGTTTTTCAAGGACACACACTTTACTTTTCATTCTTGGAAACCTCCCAGTACAAGTGTTAACTGAGCAAAACCAAGCAGCTGGGTCAAAACTAAGAATGCCAGTATGTTTCTTTATAAAGAAACCAAGAAACCAGTTATGTTATCCAGGCTATTGTAGTTGAGATCTATAGTTTCAACTTGTAAGAATATAATTTGATGCATCATTCACACCGGAATTTCAGATCGTAGAGGGTACGCATTTTAATTCTTACCACTTGACAAAACAAGCGATTCCCCTCTGATGTGACAGGTTGAAAAGAGCGGAAATGTGTGTGGTTTCTGTGAACTTCTGGCAGAAGATAGTGGTGGTACTAAATAATAAACTCAGACTGGTGCAATTTCATGTTCCTCCCGTTCATATTTATCTATTTATTGTTGCCTCTTCTTGTGCATTTCTGGTCTCTACGAAAATGGATATTAAAGACCATAAAGTTTCTGGTTCCTTATGCAGCATCCCGCAGCTCATCATCCCATCCCACAGGGTTGTAAATATGCAATTTCAACCCTACACATGAAAATAAAAAAATAATACAAATATATTCTCCCACATCACACTTGTGTTTTGTGAAATAAATTGAATAAATGAAAAAAAAGTGGTACTGTTGCTTTATGTTCATAATAAAATCTTTACCACATACATTTGTATATATTAATATAGATATTACAATTTTATGGAGGTCAGTTAATGCCACCAAAAAAGAAAGAAAAAAAAATCAGCACTTTTTCACACGCATATCTTTCTTTGTTGAGAATTGAGGGAAACATGTCGAACGTGAACGAATGAAAATGTTTGATAAAAGAAGAAAAGATCCTCTGGGAACAATCAGGTTAAAAAAGAAGACAGAGGAGACACAGAGTTTGCACAATGTCCGTATTTCAACATAATGGAGATGTCTTAATGCATGCAAGAATTCAGAAATTCAGAAATTCCGAAAGAAAGAAAGAAAGAAAGAAAGAAAGAAAGAAAAAAATAAAAGAAATCCTCATTCTACCCAAGCCAGCAGAACTGACTGGGCAGAACATATGATGGAACCACATATCTGAAACACTCAGCAATTCATGACCTTGGGAAACCAGGTGTGTGTGTGTGTGTGTGTGTGAGAGAAAGAGAGAGAGAGAGAGATGGGGGGGGGGGGGGGAAGATGACGGAGTGAAGGTCAGCTGATATTATCATCAAGGGATCCAGTTGCCATGGAGTGTGTGTGTGTGTGTGAAGCCCCCCCCCCACACACACACACACACACACACACAACAACAACATAAAGCACACCCCTATTAGGCAATCCAAAGTGAACTCAAATTCACTTAGTTAAAGGTTAGGCTGAGGGTAAGAGTTAAGGTTAAGGCATGCAGTGGTCTGTGGATGTCTCAGAGGAATGAAGTGTGTGTGTGTGTGTGTGTGTGTGGAAAGGGATGGCGGGTTTCAGGGAACTAATTGGTGCCGCGGAAGTCTGCGAGGCACTTTTAAATGACGTGCACACGCTCGAGGCGCACGTGCAGCGGGAGGGCAGCGCGTGCCAGGCTGAATTGTGATTATGAGAGCAGGGCAGGGCGCAGTCAGTAAGTGAGAGCTGCGAGCGTCCCCCGTGGAGCCGCGCCGACTCTCACCGGTGGGTCTGTAAAAAAAAAAAAAAACCAACAAAAAACACTGTGTGAATGTGCACATATGACACGCATTCAATGAAACACGAGACAACTCTCAGCCTGCTCCTGCCCTCTCTCTCTCACACACACACACACAGCCTGAAGATGGCGCTCCGGGTCCTCGTATGGTGTCCATGCCGGGCGCGCGTGCTGGTGCGCGCGAGAAGGAGACGGGGAGCTGCTGTCTGCCTCCTCTCCGGTGGTGCTGCCTCCCAGCCGCTGCAGTGCTTCGCCTCTCTCTCTCTCTCTCTCTCTCTTTCTTTCTTTCTTCCTCGCTTTCGTACCCCCAGCGCCTCGCCTCTTCTTCTCCCTCCTCCTTCCGTCTCTCCTCCACATCCCTCTCCTCCATCCCCGCGGATGCCTCAGCCCCCCACGCCTCGCACCCCCGGCCCGGCACACCGGCAAATGGTCGCTCCATCCCCGGCAACTCCAGGACGCAGGACGCAGCGACGAGGCGCACCGCTCCCCTCCGATCTGATCTGATCTGCGGATTGACTCGACAGAGAGGCGGACCAGGGGCAGGAAGGGGAGACGAAGGGGAAGCCGGTTCGCTGACAGTGGCCAGGATCTCAATTCGGTAAGTCATCGCGTTGTTTTCCCGTGCTGTAGACTCCACATGATCCGGAGGAGAGGGACAAAGTGGCAGGTCTGCAGACGCCTGTGTGTGTGTGTTTTTTTTAGGTGTGGGGGGACGCGGTCTTGCAATTTTGGAGAGACGCAGGGAATCTAAGCATAACTTCTGGATCATGCTTCTGGTGGGTGATTTTTTTGGGGAAACCGCTGCTTTCAAACTGATGCCCCCCTTTCAGAAACAAGCGTCCGACTGTGCTCAGATCACCCATCGCACAGTGGACATTTGGCCCCAGCTGACTGCTGACCCAAATTCACCACTGGCCGTGCGTAAAAGTGCTCCGACGGGGTGAAAAGCACCTTGTAAACAAAAGGGGAAGGGTCGCTTTCCCTTACCAGGAGGTGATTATTCTGTTTTGACAACTCCTTTGACAGCCAGAAGTTCAACTGTTGTTCTATCCATGCACCTATGTGGACATGATGCTATGGTAGCTTATAGTATGGTGCCTCAGGTATTGCAGCACACTATATTACTTATAAATCTCATTGTCCACTGTTTCCCATAAAGTTTTATGGAATTGCATTTTGTGAGGTGGAGGTGAGGCAAGGATAAGGGTATGGGTAAGGCACTGTGCCTTTCCCACAGCCGTACTTGTGCTTTGATCAATAGGCGTTTGCAGGAGGGGGATTGCGTGCTGGCAGTTTGTCAAGGGCGTACAATATATCCAGCAGATGATGTGGAGGAGAAGAGGAGGAGGAGGAGGGCTGGGCTGCTGTTAGGCATGCTGTGGGTACATGTTCAGCCGACTGCATGTCAGCACTTTGGCAGGTGCGTGATGGACAGCCGAGACACAGCTCTGCAAAGAGGGAGAAGGTATTAGTGCATGCTCGGGTCCAGGTCACGTTAAACCCTTTGTCTTTTGGGCTGCGTTGCCTCGAAAGTGCACAACTTTGGGTTGAGATCTGTGGCCGAGGCAGCTACCTTTGTGGCCAGGTAAGGAGCCGTGTAACGAGGAAAACACAATCCCCCCCTAATTCCCCTCACACTGACCTCTGGTGCAAGAATAAGGGGGATATAGATTTTTCTCTCCCCCCTGTGTCCTCCACAGACTCTTCAACTGTCTCTTTTCAGGGCGTGTTACTCACTTTTACTGTAAGTGACAGTACAACACTCTCCTTGCCCATGAGCCACACATCCTCAATAGATTTATTTTATTGTTAAAGGATAAGCAGCATTACAAAAGACCTATCACTGTGGGAACTATGTCTCCCCTCACACACACACTCACACACACACACACTCCATTCCTTCTCTAAATTTCCTAAAGATTAGCTTCTTTTATGTCCTGCGAATGTCTCCAGCGGGCATGAAAAGCCTCGTCCTCATCATCGCGGACACAGATTAAGCTAATTCACACAGCAGCGCGGGCCTAATGCCTAATCACTATGCTGCGCCGGCAGAACAGAACAGTCTTTATACTGTGGCAGCCGAGAGAGGGAGAGAGAGCAAAAGGGGGGAAAGCTAGCCGCCGGTGCCTATTGATCGGGCGGAGGGGCTACTGGCAGGCGTCCACAGGATGGAGTGCTGACGACAGTCCAAAGAGCTGCCGGGATGAGCTGGCCCGCCAGTCGCCTTACAGAGTGGTGCTGATGAAGGGAGGGCAGAGTTTGAATTATGGTTATCCTCCCCGTAGCAGAGCAGGGTCGGGGAGGATTTGAAAATGCTGTAACTGTTATGAATTTTCGCTCCGGAGTGAAAGCGGGGTGTGGTGCAGAGCATTAGATAGCGTAACAGATCAGATACCATTCTGAGGCTGTGTGGCTTTTTTTAAACTTTTTTTTTTTTTTAACCACACTGTACCTCAGGCCAATTCCTGACACGTGAAAAGAGCAAAGATCGAGATCAAGAGATTTAGGAACTCCCCTGTCAAATGTCTGCTTTGATGTTTGGGTGTTTGGCCAATTGTGTGCTGAAAGTATTGGCATCACAGTCATCTCTTCAGACTGTAAAATAGCTCCGTTCAGTGCGTACGCTTTTGCTTTAGCCACTAAATTGTGGTATATTGACTCTGAGAATTGTTCACATCTGGCAATGAAATTTGATCGTCTCATTTCATTTTATCTCATACTTGATAACACGACAGACATCTTTCAGAGGGACGAGACTATTTCCACCCACTCTACCTTCGCGTGTTCTGGGAATTTTCATAATTCATATGGCTTGTTAGACAGCTTAGTGGTCAGGGAGACTCTGACACTGGCAGTACCTGGAGCACCTGCCAATGACCAAGACACTGAATCTCTGCCAGGTCTTGGGGTTCTGTTCCACACTTTTAAACCTGACCTTTGACCTCCGCGTCAAAGTAGACAAGGCCAAGAAAGGTTCTTGCCAATAGCACCACACTGTACCTTTATTATTTTAACACAGTCACATCCCACATCGCACCATTTGATTCAGAAATGTTGCACAAACAGGTGAGGGCGGGTTTGTCTCCCTAGTAGAGTATTGTTTTCATTTGTTTTTAAGAAATAAAATATTGGATTAGAGGACTAATGAAGATGAGCAAATGGCTTTCCTCCAGAGGAGCTATGAGGCCCGGTGGCAAATATGGTACCTCTTTGAGGTGTGACAGAAGCCCAGAGGCAACATCTGATGCTATTCATTCGTAAACATGTGGTGGGGTGTAAAAAAAGCTATTGTTGTATTGACTGTGTATCTTTTATTAGCAGTCTAGTTATTGGCTGATATGAAATCATTTTCTTTTTATAACCTTTTCTCCTTGAACACACAAAAACTGCTATTTTATTTTACAGAGAATGGTCTGTGAAGTCTGTAGGTCTATTCATGTCTTTTCTGTCTATTACTGCTGCATGGTTAATGGAAGAAAAAAACGAATACATAACTGTGGAACATGAAGCAACATCGAGATGAAAACATTGAGTGAAGAGCAAATGCTTTGATTTAACACTTTGATGTTCTTGAGCTCTGTTGTCACCTATACGTTGTTAATGTTTTCGTCTATATAATCACTAAAATGCAATGTGAGTGGGCCTCAGCCAACTGGCTGACATTTGATCCAAACTTGCCAATAGTAATTGATTACATATTCATGGAAACAGGGGAGGTGCTAATTGACAGCCTCAGTGTTCTCATCAATCAGCAGACTTGATGCTTATGTTGGTGACGAGATGCTTATGAGCTTGTTTAATGAGGTTAGAAAAAACACTGATGGGCCACTGCTAATGGACAATTTGACAATATCGCCATTACCGTGGAATTGTTACAAGATTACATACACGTTATGCGCCATTAAACCTGTGATATCACTCTTCATTCCCTTAAGGGTGCTGTGCATTGCACCCAACATCTTATAGGGTTACGTCCAGGTGATATTCTAGACTGTTCTTTGTGCTAGTCATGAAATTTTTCTGCACTTTCTTTATTATTATTAATTAGAGTGAGAATGAAATACATTAGCAGCTTTCCTCATCAGGAATACATTCACTCCTGCCAGTTTTGCTGCAGTTGGTCGATGAATCTTCCTCATTTCTTATTTTATATTGCTTTGAGAAGAAATAATGAACTGGCAATATATTGAAGAAGGAATATTAATTTTACTTTGCAAACTCCTTCTTTGAAGATATCGATAAATATATTAATGAAGGGAATCATAAAACATGCAGCCGTCAACACATCTCATCACATCACATCTCTTCTTCAGTGTTGGGCACGTAACCTGAAACATGTAATCATTACTCACTCATTGAAAAGTAATTGCATTATGTCAATAAAAACACAAGTCATTAGTTGCATCACTTGTTACATTGCTTTTGTTAGCACAATCCCATCAAAAGTGCTTTGAAATAACTCCAAAGCCTCCACACCCACCTAACTGTATTTGATCTGTGAAAATAGAAAATTGTGTTTCAACAAGCAGTCCACTTGGGTTTGGAGGACTATCAACAACTAGCTTAGTGCTGACGGCACATGGCGTCCCACAGATCCTCACGGTAAAGTTGTGGGTCTCACCTAACCTTTGACTCTAAACTAAACTGAGTGATTACTTAGTGCGGGCCTGTTACTGGCATAATGTTAGCAAGCTGGCTAAGTATACACGACATGTAAATAAGACAACTGCAGTTTTTTTAGAAGCCAGTCAGCTCCCCGTACTTACAGCTTTGTGACAAGCTAACACATCCCAGACCAGTCTCTGAAAGCACTGTTTTGAAATTGTAAGCAACCCTTCATCAGACTCCTGGTAGGACAATAACATGCCAACCCCCAAAATGTTGAAGTCAAGGAGAATTACTGGGATTAGTACCTCCAATGTAATTACTGAATTCAAACTCATAATCGCTTATGTTACATGTCAGTGAAAAGTAATACAAGTGGTAATCACAACACTGGTCTTCAGAAGAATTCCAATGTACCACATTATTTTCACCATTGGTCAGTAGACACAACTGACTGAGCATGATGTAGGTGGGCGGTGGTGTAGTTATTTGAAGAGCCCATTCTTCAAACAAAAGCTCTGGACTCCAAGAACCCATTTTTATGACTGAAGTGTCCTTGAGCAGGATGCTCACCACTCAAAAGATGTCAGCTTGTCACTGACCCTTTGGCCTCTTCTTGAGGAAGGGGAAGCTATGACAGATTTTCCTGTTTAGTAACAAGAATATGGGCACCATGGGAATAGCACTAGGAAAGCTGCACAAACAACGTATCAAGATAGGATGGTCTCCTGTCTTCATGCGTCCCACTGCTGTTAGTGTATCCTCATCATCTGCTGACCTTCGCATTGAGGCCAGGAAAGACCATGAAACATATTTGTAGTTTAGAGTGGTGTCACATTACTGCAGGCTAGACTGGTGGACTGGACAGATAAGGTGAATGCACAAGGAGGCTTTTTGTCAGGTTGCGTCACGGCATCATCTACAACAACAGGGCCAAGTAGTCCTTTAGTGTTGAATCTTCTTATCTGTGTTGTATCACCCTCCTCCCCCTTCCACAGCAAAAAGAAAGAAAAGAAAGAGACGAGGAAAAGTTGCCCAGCTTTAACAGTGCTTTGGATTTATGGCTCGATTTCCACTGATGCCACATGTAGTAAAAATATATGGCCTCATAGTACTGGAAGGTGGTAAAAGGTAAAACCGTTCACCAATTGCTGCATATTGTATATTGTTGTGATTAATGAGAGCAGGACTTTGAGGATCGCAGCAGGGTGAAGACAGGGAGAGACGGATAGAGAGAGATAAAGAAAGAAAGGAGGGAGCGATGTGTCAGTGTTGGCATAAGTCTAGCCTGGAAGCATTATGTGTGTGTGTGAAAGAGAGAGAAAGGAAAGAGAGAGAGGTGCGTAGATGTTTACTAGTGTATTTCTGCCGCCGATTCTCCTCCCATCTTCTAATGAGCTCACTGCAGATGGGACTCCCTCTGTCAGCCCGCTGCCCTCCTCCTCTCCCACTGCCCCCCCACTACATCATCCTCCTCCCTCCTTCCAGTGTTTAGTGCACGGGAAAACAAAGGAAGAAGAAAGGAAGAGAGAGGAAATGAGGGATGTGATAATAAAAAAAGCACAGAGAGGGAGGGGGTTAAGGATGCCGGTGAGAGAAGAGCAGATTCACAGGAAAGGGTAAATGCTGAAAAAGATGGGTGTGTGAGGGGGTGTAAATTGAAAGACGTGGAGGTGGAAAATGAAGAACTAGTAACGGAGCTTGTTGGGGAGTAAGACTGGCTGATGAGCAGCGTGGGGAGGCAGAAGCAGAGAGGCTGAGCAAGGGACGAGGAATCATCAAAAGCAAGGAGCGACAGAAAGGTGTGAAGAAATCTGAGGAGGAAAAACACGGAATTACACCACGCTTTATTTACTTATGCCAGAGATTGTATTGGTATGTATTTAGTGCAGGCCCTACAGTAAGAGCAGCGTGTCTGTGGTTGCCTAGCCATGACATCACTTCTCTGACTGCCACAATATACTTGCGAAGCTGAATTAATAATTGGCCCAGCTAGCCAGGTCTGCCTGAGTTAATTGAGCATCAAAGACAAGCTCTTCCTGGGGCACAGATCATCTTGATTTCCCCCGATGAAAATGAAGCCCGCTGCTGGCTTGCGCATGTGTAAAGTGTGTGAGAACGTCTCCTGGTCGTTCATCAAGTTGGTGTGTATGTGTGCGATGGTGGCCTTTTAGTACACGTATGGGAGAGAGGGGTTGTCATTGGAACGTATGCTGTGTCCAGAGGTTGGGAATTCTGTATGTGTGAGGGTTTGCATGTGCTTCTAAGTGTGTGTCCACAAGAGCGTGCGTCATTGCTTCCAACGCGCTGTGTTTCTGCATACAGGTCTTTGACATTCTGTTAATGCCATTGTCTGCATCGCTGCTTTGCCACCCACCTGTTTCATTTCTGTTTTCACTATTATTGGCTGAAACATTGGATTGTGCACTTTCTCCTGCCTGAAGTTGCACACCGACCCTCTCGGTGAAATCTATATGTGCGAGAGAGTAATTAGGCAGTGTCCAGTATGGCTGATTGGTCTTACTTCTAAAAATAAGCAGGTGTCAGGCCCTTACATGCTGCCTCGCAGGAGAAAATGTTAGAGCTGAAAGTACGAGAGAAACAGAGAGAGAAAAAAAGGTCTGGCATAATGACATGTTACGTGGCAGGAAGCAGGAAGGTATATTGTTGTTGGCTTCATCTATAGTCTCTTTGCACAGCAACGTAGTATTATCTTTCTGGCTGGTCAAGTGGGAAATAACGTGTTTGATGGGATAGGAACACCTGCGCCTGGATGTGTGTGTAAGTGTGTGGAAGTAGGTGTATGTTTATTTCTTTTCTGTTCTTTTAAACCACACATCAATGCTTTTCTCTGTCTGCACAAGGACACACAGTGTCAGTGATGTCAAACACTTGAATCAGGTTCAGCTAATGTGTGAGCAAAAGTGCCAGATGTTTTCAAACCTGCAGCTTTTGTGTGTGTGCCATCTACAGGCGAGGCAAACAAAAGCTGATGGAAATGACAAAATAGTCACTTAGAGGAAAAAAAATCAAGTTTGGTGTTGTGATAGTCTTTCAGTGTATCCTTCAGTTGGCTAGTTTACTCTGTTTTGCCTTGGTGAAGAGAAGATTAGTCTAGTTTACGTGGTTTGCGTGTGTCAGCCAGACAGTGCATTTTGAGAATGTGCCCCTGCTGAAGTACAATACTCTGCTTGTTGCGCTTACACATGGATTTTGAAGCTGAACAGTCATTCAAATATTTAATTCAATATTTACATTTTCCCCCTTTTGAATTTAGATTTTACACTTGACATAACAAGAGGTGCTCAGACCTGAAACATATACGTCAATGTGGTCTTCTACAGACAAAGTGTTTTGTGAGTACACAAAAAGAACTGCATAGTGAAAAGAAATGTGAGTATTGATATTAGAACCAGTGATGCCTAGAAAACAAAGCTTAACTGCAGATCGAAGTTTTATTGCAGATAGCGGTATTTTGTGTGTTCATCATGCAGTAAGGGGTAATTGAACTAAGATGTACTCTAATATCTCAGAGTTATAACCTGCACGCCCCACATTCACAATCTTGGCCTTTTTGTATGTGCATCAGTCTGTACAGAAGCTTGTGGGTCACAGTTATTACTTCTTTTGTTTTGACCTGTTACTTTTTTCATGTTTTAATATATTGGGAGTAGAAACACTTTATGTTGCATGTTTTTAAATACTTGATGTTTCCTATCACCCCCGTTACAAAACATCACCTGAGTGCTCTCAGAATTAAAAGATGTTTGATGAAACATCTGTTAATTCAGCACAACATGTGACACAGTAGTTTAACCTCTGGTGCAACTCTGTATTCAGATGGATCCAGATGTTTTTTTTCTAATTCATAATTACTGAAGACAGCATAGAGAAATTACTTGTAGTTATTGAACGTGTCTGCAATGAATCCTTTTTTCATAGTACATGTATGCTGTGTTATGGATATTGTCTCCGTAGCCCAGACACCTGCAGCTTTTGATTATTGAAAGAGAAATGAATTACAAATCAAAGGGATGGGTTTCTACAGAATCAAAATCCTTGAAGAGTAAAACCCTCTGTAAAACATATCTTTGGTTGAGTGGCTGACATTCAATTAAAGTATATGTCTGATCTGAATGAGCCAAGATGTTTAATTGAAAAAGGGTCCTGCTGCTACCCCATAGCGAAGCAGCGATGATAATTCATTCAACTCCATTTCAGAAGTGTGACAAACACTGAAATGTTGGCTTGAAGTCCTGCAGTTGTCTTTACTTATCTTTACTTTACACTCCTAACTGTCATCTGTAAAACTACAAACCCAACGTCATAGCATATTATTAATATGATTATGCTATATTGAGCTTTATGATATTCTGTTCACACAGTTTTCATCACTGGATAGACTTATGGATAGATTTATTCTGTTAAGGTGACACTGCCAGAAATTGTAAATATTACTAGGATATTTTGTAGTGTGAGTCCAAAAAAAAGTGAAACATACCACCATTATTCTTAAAGAAAATGGTTCATATATAAAATAAAACCTGTATTTTCTGTGTATCAGTTTCTTAGCAAAATTCAATTCTGCTTTTCCTTACTTTTCTCATCCACCAGATCTTGGGTAATCCTTGATCCACAACTGAAACACACACACACACACGCACACACACACACACACACACGCACACACACACACAGAGTGGTGTTTCTATCTTTAAAGCTTGGGGCCATCCAAGTGGTATAAATGCCATACCCGATGCCTGTGGTCGGATCAGCAGACAGCCCATCAGCAGCACACACTGATCCTTATCAGCTGTGTATTGCTGTGGCTACTTCCACCTGTCAGTCAAACACTCTTTCACATCTGCAGAAAAGGATTTGATGGAAATGATGGGAAAGACAGAGACGGGGAGAGATAGGGATCAGACCAATATAGCCCATTTATGGATCGAGCCACCTTATTTCATTGGCCCTGATGTGTAGGTTTTATGTGTGTGTGGATTTGTGTCCACCTCGATCAATGGAAAGAGAAAGAGGAAGGTATGGAGACAGACAGAGTCGCATCTGAGATCAGAGGCAGAAAAAATGAAGAGGGCGACGTGAGAGGAGGACTAGACAGAAGGTGAGAGGTACTGCAAATGGTAGCGCTACATGACATGCTGAATGTAAACTTGCAGCAACCACCTGTAAGACACCACCTAGGACGATTTGTATGGAAGCAGCTGAGTGAAGATTTAGCTGCGAGTGTTTTCAGCTCGTCTGAAAGAAGAACGGCAGCTGAAATAATGTTTTGACCACGGGGCTTTTTATTAGGTTGTTTATTGATGTGTGTTGACACTGGAGAGCTACATCTATGGTCGAGCTTCAGCTCCCGCTGTCCACATTATTCGATTTCATTTCACAGTCCCTGAGCTAACAAAGGCAGGTTGTCTGTCTTGCTACACATTGTGCTTGTTCTGAGCAAAGCTCATGTCAGTGCAAGCTGTATGCGCTCTATCCTGATATTCAGCATTTTTATTTATGCCCGGTTCCTCCTGAGGTATCCTTTGTTATTCAGCATGCCCAACAACAAAATGCTTTCTTTTAACATAACATGTTTTTTCTATTGGGTGTTTTCAGATTAAAATATAAGTGGAACTCCTGTGGACAGTTGTGCTGCAGAGGGCCATATAAACATGAGGTTATCCAGGAAAAAGAATGATGAAAATGAAGGTGTGTGTTTTGTTGTGAAGCCGGTGGTGGGCTGTGAATTATATATTACAGACAGCAGGAGGAATACCGTAAGCATGCATACAGTGGATGGTGGATGAACTTGGCAATGAAATTCAACATGATGGGGAAATAAAGTGCTTTTCTTATTTTAATTCCACCAGTTTCACAGCCTATAAGGTGTCAGAGTGGAGATTTTCCCTCCGTTTTTTTTTTTTTTTCAGATTTCACCCCTTACTAATCATGATCTTTATATAGATGTATTCTTCCCACTTTAGTCATTATTACCTTTGAAATTATCTAATTGTGTCTTGAAGTCTCTTAAATTGCCCTTTCGCCCCTTTGTTTTTTTGAAAAATCTCCAAAATGCCTTCTCTAAGGTGCTAAATATAACACAATGTTGTGTTTAACAGCCAAAATATATCCATGCATATCAGTCCAAGATCAAAATAAAACCATATTAAGTTCAACAGTTCATCACTGGACTGTAAATACTATTCCCAAGCCAACCATGTCTCCCCTTCCTACAGCTCTTCTAAAGCTGGGGATTCAATGTCTTGCTTAAGGACACTTAAGTTGATTGGACGCTCCGTGTTCAATCTACCCACTACACCAGACTGCAGTCAAATTCACTCTGAAACCGTGTTTACCCTACTTTTCTTCAAAGTATAGTATTTAATAGGGATATACAGACATTTTTGGTTAGGAAAAGATATGTTGTGATTACTCATTTGCCATCAAATTGCCTCATAAATAGCATTTGATGTTACTTTTTCATTGTCTGATATCTTTTGCATGGGTATAATATATAGAGCCCAGCTGTGGCAAGGATCTAGAACTGCAAGTGCACATTAATTTCACTCATCTATCTTCTGTGGGTTGCATCTGCTATGTATAATTCATCAAGCAACTCTCTGTTGATATCCGCATATAAATTAAGTTAGATATTGTGCAGCTCATGAATTTCTAACGGCGTATGTACACAGTGGCACCACAGTAGTACATCAGCTTTGCTGTCTCTTCCTTGTGAGAGACGAAGTGAAAAACATTTTGGGCTTTGGAATGTTTTCAGTCATGAAAATTGGTTAAGACAAAGAAAGAAAAAACCAACAGGATTTTCATGAAATGTTCGCTAGGCCGAGCCACCCCGCGCTGTTCTGCGCGTATCAATTATGGCTGGAATCTGTTGGAGATGTGTGGGGTGCTGTATCTTTGGAGCAGGCACCAAAAAAACAGAAGAGGGCTGCCTGGGCGTGTCTGTGTCATTACTGTTCGATGGTACAGACTTGATAGAGGGTGTGCTGACCAAGAGAAGACCGGAAAAGGCTTCACACTCCAAAAAAAAAAAAAAAAAAACAGGTCATGCGTGGGTTACTGACAATGCTTCATTAAAAAAAACAATTAAATTGATGGTGACATGGTATTTTCAAATGTCATCTGGTCTTTAACTTTAGCTGTCATTTGTTTTATAATTATGCTTTATAATTTGCAATATACGGTATATGCCATATCTACATGTGTTATTTTGCTAATTCTGAGGTTCTGCTGTATTTGGTGAAGGTTTTAAGCAAACTAAACAAATGCTTCTTTACAAAATGCTCCAGTCATTTGCAAAGACAAGATACCCCTCGCTGTTGTTTAGGCCAATTAGGCTCGAAATCTGCTGGGTTTGGGCTTGTGCCAGAGAATTGGAGCGAAAGTCTTTATGTATCAGAGACAAGCCTTTGAAAAGGATTGAGGAAAAGAGACTCCCAGATTCCCAGAAATGCACAGAAATCACACACACGCACACACACGCATCATTTCTGTCACTCTCATCTCTCTCTTCTCTCCATCGCTCTCTCTCTGTGGACTGCAGATAGACAAGACGACACATATTTTAAAACCAAGAGACAAACAATTGATTATATACGCTATAGTTGCAACAAAAATCCACTTTGCAGCCAGGGAATTGTACATGCACACACACACACACACACACACACACATAGACTGCAGAAAACAGAGTGAGCCATTGCCAGAAAACCGTGGAGGTGGGAGGGTTGAGTTAGCGCCCTGCTGCACTGCTACCATTTTGCCTATGTGTTATTAATTCAACTAATTTGACCCACACTGCAGACATGGGATGATGGAAGATGTTTTCCCAGCATGTCTCCTCAAAGGAACCTTTGGCTCAGACAGTTTTTTATACTGAAATGAACTATATGGGTCTCTCTGACAGATAAAAATGAAATGATATTGATTTCACAGACATGGCAAGAAAAGCTGGGGATTACACTTACTGCAGACAGGTTGCCTTATCTACACCATTATTTCTGGTAGATGGTCAATATTACTGTTTCCACATTCAAAAAGGTCACATTTAAATGACACGGTTGTGATTTTTACTGTATGGCGTTTACCATTTATGAATCTATAGCTCCGCGGAGGTACATTTTTTCACACGCATTTTACTGAACTCCCACTCAAGAGGTCCCACGGGCTGGGAGGCAGTCATTGTCTTCATTAAAAAAACTTACATAGCACTTTCCTTTCGTCTGGAGGAGTGCCTCCCATTTCCCTTGGACCCCTTAGTTTTTTACTTACAGGTGTTTATTTATGAGGAAAGCCTGTCTTCTCTCTAAAATAAGAAATAAAGATTACATTCCAGAAGAATGGAACATTGATTTCAACCTCTTCTTCAGTGATGCGTGACAAGTTTGTTGAACTGTTGAATAATCTGGGATCACAAGGTCTAATGAAACCAAAGGCACAGTGAGGTGTCTGACTTTGATCTTTTGGTGGTTCCTAGCCCGCCAGCACGCCAAGCTTTAAACTGTTATGACGGAGGGGGAGGGGGGGAGGTTGAGCAAGGAGCGGAAGTTTTTAGATCCCGTCAAGTGTTTCAAAGCGTTTCATCATTTCCATGTCTTCCACCAGGAGAGTATTGCAACCAACCCTCTTTAGAAGGAGTCAATTCATTTTTCCCCCATATAGAATGATTTTGATGGGTCAGTGAAGTAGATTATATGAAGGGGACAGGCATATTAATACGTAGGATGCGAACACACACAGATGTATAATAGAAACACACAAACACTAACTTTTCTGTTTTGCATAGAGCATAGTATGTCCTGCAGTCCGTCTGTGCAAATTGAGTTTCCATCGGTGGGTAGTCAGGGAGTGTTTCTCTTTCTCCCATTATGGCACATTCACTGAGACAGCAGGAGGACAGAGAGAGTTCAGAGGTCTCCCCCAGATTCCCCAGCAGAGGGTCATCTGCCCTCAGCAGTGTGTCCAGGAGTTGCCACTCTTTGTCGGCTGATCGGTGGGGGCCGGGTGGAGGCAGCTCCATGTTTTGTGTGGCTCACACACATACTGTAGGTGTACATGTGATCCACACACACACACACACACACACACACACACACACAGTGAATGTATCCCAGTGCTTGTACTGTAATCATTCGAGAAAACATACACCCACTGTCTTGTTTTCTGTCTTTGTCACATACGCCGCAGGGTAAATCGTGGAGCAGCAGGTTACCAGCAGGAGACCTAGGTGCCGTCGAGGTCCAGTTGTAGAGAGCCATGGCACCTATTATCTTGGTTGTTTGGTTGCTATGACAGCACAGAGATCACCGGCTCA
Organism: Scortum barcoo; assembly: GCA_023238725.1. NCBI lineage: Eukaryota > Metazoa > Chordata > Actinopteri > Centrarchiformes > Terapontidae > Scortum > Scortum barcoo. The sequence goes on from CM041551.1 coordinate 8,346,517, forward strand.
CTGCAGGAATGGAGCGAGGTAGAGGAAGGGGATAAGACTTTGTAAGGTGTACATCAAAGTACAGTGGGAAGAAGCGCTGATTCGGTTTGGTCAATAATAGACTAATATCACTGTACTGTAGATACTGTATGCAGTTGCAGTGCAAGAGAGGGAAAATGGCTTCAGTTTGGAATTTGCATGGCAGTCACAGTCAGTCTGACTGTACACATGTATTTTTTTAGAAATGCATATTTATCTATTAGAATGTCTTTTAATCTGTGTGTATTGCATCTAATTCTCATAGCTCCCCTGCAATCTATTTTTCACATTCATTCATATTTATTCTTCACATTTATTCATTCTTGTGACAAAGGCATGTGTAGGAAACCTCAGACAGGCAAGATCTCATTACCTATGGCCTAGTGAGGAGGGAACTGATCTATCATTAAAGCAGGATCATTATGACCCGTTGGAGGGGAAATGCGAATTTGAAATTCAAATTTTTATAGAAGCAGTCTGTCATATATAATGGTGAGGGGATGACAGAAGCCTGAAAATGTAACAGAGTTACCTGTGATTGCTCATATCTCTGAGGCAAACCTGTGGTCAAAGCAAAAACCAATAAGTTCATTGAATGGCTTGGTACCTATATTGTGCAGTAATAGAATATATTCTATAGAAACAGGTGTAACAAGTGTAACTCTGAAGTGCATTCACAGTCATGGTTGCTACTTGTGTAGTATTTCTCTGTTGCCAAGCTGTGGACAGAGAAGGACAACAAGGCAGACAAAAAAAATCAATTTGCTTCTGGACGTAAATCTAGAAAGTGCATTCAGTGAGAGGTGTCTGATTTCACTTGATGTTAAACAAACATAATGAACAACCTCCAGCCAATCACAATCGATCTGCACCAAGGCAAATGCTTTGATATTTATCGCTGCAAAAATGAACACGATGCATGCACGGCAGAGGTTGCGTGGTTCAGATTAAATTAGCATGTGTGTCAGATACAGATTGTAAATTCTCGCTATTGATCGGTCTTGCTGCCTTTACGACTTTTCTGTAGTGTCTAGCGGTAATTTAGTCAGTGAATAGGTGTGTGCTCGTGGGTGTGATGCAGTGTGTTTGTGAAGGAAAACACAGAGAAGAAAGTAGGATGGTTTTCTAAAGACTTATCTCTTCTTCTACTCTTCTTTTCTTCTTCATCTTCGTTTTCTTCTTCTTCAAGGAGTTTTGCAACTGCTGCTTTTTGTCCTGTTGACATGAAAGAGAGAAAAAAAAGAAATGGCTGAAAAAAACTCTGGCAATCTGGATCACCCAATTTGGATCTCTCCCATCCATCCCAACCAAACAGCTCTCTGGTGGTAGCCAGCCAGTTCTCACCCTCACAATCTGACACTAGTTCAGTTCATGTGACAGACTTGCTGTTGGTGGTTGGGGTTAACCACACTGACAGTCCTTTCAGAGGCAAACAGCAAACATATAGCGTTACTTTCATTTATTCTTCTTAATGTACAAATGGTCCTTTTTGTTTCTCGGCAACCACAGCAGTGAATAAAGGTTGTCTCTTTCCTTGCTTCATGCTTGGCTCTTGCACTGTTACTTATAATAAGTAATGTTTTATTTCCCTGCTTATTTAACTTTTACATTTTTGGCAACACACACATTTCTGTTTACTTCTAAGCCCGATTTGTTGTCTGTTTCTTTGGCAACCATTGTTCACCAAATGACACTAGACTCACTGTGCTCATCGTCTGCAGTATATCGAGGCCATCGCATGGGGGTGGCTCGTTTTGCCGGTCTTTGTGTTAAACTCCTCATGCTTCTGACAAAAGCAATAGAAGAGGCTGGATGCATTAGATGTAACAAAACCACAAATAACCTTGATAAGTTCACTTCTCTTATTTAGTCAGGAGACCAAGCGGTACAATAGCTCCAAGGTAAAATACGTGAACGGACAGATAACGATGCCTCTTCTTCCCGCTCTTCAAATCAAGCAATGGATCCTTCTGTCTGTTTCTGTCCATCTATCACCCACTCACACACCCACACACACATACATTGGTAGAGGGCACAGTCAAGCCAGTAGGTTAACAACTCACTAAGGTCCCATATGTCTCCTGCAGCAATAGCAGATACTAAGAGCCTGATCGCACCTCTGAGGAATGGAGGGAAAGAAAGAGAACGAATATCCTGAATGCTTTTTAATGAGTGGCGATAGAATAGCAGGGATTGGACTTGGCACAGCATCTCCGAAAAGTCATATTGCGAACAATGCGCTCTGATCCTCTCTGTGTTTTTTATTCCTACACTGTATTGCACTGAATTTATAATGAATTGAATGTTCCGGCCTGCCTGCGTTTGTGTGCCTTTGTTTTCATGGAAACTTGTTTAGAAAGCATGAGTCAGGATTCAGACAGCAACATCTCTTAACCTCGCTCACTTTATTCAGATCAAGCAGAGCGCTCCATGTCTGGCTTTCAATTTTCAGGCACATGCGCGCACACACATTCTGTGCTCACACAGTTAGACAGACTAACCAGCTGCCCTAAGGCCTTTTGGCTTGTGAAAAGGGACAGAGCTCTATTGTTTTTTCTGTGATTCAGTTATTACACAGAGATTAACACAGTGGAACTCTTCTGTGACACCCAAGGGCTTTGGACCCAGAGAGAGCGAGCACTCAGCGCCTTTATCTCTCCCTCTCTCTCACTCATTCTGGTCGCCCTATGTCCCTCCATTTCACTGCCTCTCTGACAGACACACACATACTTATGATGTTACAAACTTATTGAGGCGTTGCCGAACAAACAGCCGCAATAATGGTCAAAATGCTGTGTAGCACACACACACACACACACACACACACACACCGTTCATACACCCATTCAATACTCATGCATTTGTCTAGAGGAATGTGTTCAGTGGCTGATAAGGAGGAGAATAGGATGACAACATTAGAACAGGAATGCTAGCACAGCAACAATTTTTCACACAAACACAGACACACACACACACCTGCTGCACACATTTGAATGCTGCATACACATGTGCACACACATTCACATGTCAGACATATAGAATCCTGATATCATATAATGATGGGTAATGATGGGACAGATGCTGCGCGGCAGGTGCAGCCACAAACAAAAAGGTGTTACATCAAATTGGAATTTTGATTTCCATTGATTTACATCACAAAACGACATTTAAATACTGTGCTCACAGCGGAGCAAGTTCTCTCTACAGTGGATGATTGTATCACAATGGCACATGAAAGAAATGAAGAAAGAGCGGAGGGAGTGAAGGAAAAGGAGAAGAGCAGCAAATGGAGAGAAAGAGAGAGAGAGAGAGAGAGAGAGGGAGGGACGGATAGCGATAGTGACAGCGAGAGAGAGAGAGAAAGACGGAGAGTAGAGCAGGAGGATGACATCATGCTGATAGGACTGAGGCTGCACGGTCCCAGTGGGATCTCCCTTCCTCTGACAGATGTACGGGATCTCAGTGGGATCAAACACTACCAGCAGGAAGACTTTCAGTTCCAAGCGGTTGGAAGAGCATGAAAATAACATCCAAGCCTCTCCATGTGTGTGCCTGTGCACATGGGTGTCAACTGTTCACATGTGTGCATCACACATCAGATGGTGCCAGTGTGTTTTGTATCTATTAAAATTCCCTTCATAACATGTCTGTATATTCTTTCTGTGTGCACTGTCTTAGATGTTTGGGTGTTCCTAAATTATGTATGAATTATGACAGTAGGTACAGTATAGCTAGGAATACTTATACATAAGTAACAATACATAAACTGACTTACTGATGGTTGTGATAAGGAATATCACAGCAACAAAAAGATATCATTATCAACATCAACATTAAAAGATGTCAGGAATCAAATCTCTAAATATCTGTATGACTGTTACAAAAGTGGCATCGACTGAGAAGTGCTTCCTGTTACTGGACTTGACCACCGAGGGAATTAAACACCCAGCCATGTCACTTTTAATGACTTGTAATTGTGAGCTACAGAGTAACACACAGGCATAGCATTTTACAATGTTGAATTTTATTTATAACATTGAGAATCAGAAAACTTTAAATTGTGAAGGCAATCAGCTTATTCATGTGTTATATCATACATACTCTTTTCTTCTTGTTGCGTTTAGTAGAATCCATGGCATGGCACACTTTACTCTTTTGACAGCTGATGATGTTATTAGTGTAATACAAGCATGTGATGAAGCCAGATAGAGGCTCCTGATATATAGAGAGCCATTGATTTAATCTCTGTCTGATCTTTACTTACAGGTGGTTTCCCCCGCTCTTATATGTAAATGCAGAATAGCTTTTGTGTGCGTGTTCTTGCAAGCGCTGTCACTTCATCTAAATTATATATGTATTAAATGTCAGGCCTGTAAGGGGTATGATGTGGGGATGTGTTTTGATATAGCCATGTTCCCAACAGCTCCCGGCCTCTCATATCCAACTCTCAAGGGGGATACTCCTCCTGCCTTTCCACAGCCCAGACTCTACTACGCTGTGGCTTTATAGGTTTCATACTGTGGTGAGTTCTACTGCCAACAGAAGCCTCTGCTATGGATGGAAATAATAAAACTTTATATTGTGGTAAGTTACATTGTAAATGGAAAGCTGCTGCTGCGGATGGAGCGGAGTAGCGGTGTGTGCATCTTCTGAGTCACAATTGAAGCTGCTGTGTACTAACTGTATTCTTTACATAAAGGATCAATGTGTCATTTGTGTCTTATTATCAGTTGTCATTATCAGTTGGTATTAAAATGCCACAGATTATATTTTTCTTGGAAAAGAAATACAGTTTTGCAAGTGAAACTGAAAAAGAGTAACCTGTAAAATATACAGCATTTCTCCTGGTAATAAATTTTCTTTATAAAATTGGAGGTCAGTTTATGATTTTTACAATTATACTCATCTAATTTACTATTTGTAGCAACTGTTTGTGTTGCTGAGAAGCAGTCATTTATCACTAGAACATATCATCAGTGCATAGGTGCTTTGTTCAAGGGCAAGTAAACGTAACCTTTTGGAGGGGAGGGGACTTGAATTTGCTTTCCAACCCAGATTTTACCCAGCTGGTTGCTCAATTCCAACTAGTGAGGCAGCGTATTTATACTGTATGCATCTATTTTGGTTTGTAGAACAGCTAGTTATGTAACCAATTTAAATACACCGTGTGTGTTTGCATGAGTGTATGGGCAAGCAGATTGTGTTTGAAACTCACAGGGGCTCACATGATTATCAGGCTGCAGCAGGGTATCTCTATCTATCCGCGTTCCTTTCATTTCTTCCCCTGCCATCCCTCTGTCTTTTCCCTCCGTGCTATTTTTTTCATACTTCCATCTCAGTCTCCGTATCTGCACGGCCTGTTTCAAATACCGACCCCTGTCAGTTTTGATCTCCCACTCTCCAAGTAGATGCCCTACCTTATTTAGTGGGGTGGGGGTGGTGTGTGTGTGTGGAAGGTGGGGGGTGGTGGTTGGGGGGTTGACATCACCCTGTAGATTGGAGAGCGAAATGCAAACAAGAACATTAACAACCGGGAGCTATCTCAAAAGGAGGCAGAAATTAGTGAAGAGGACAGGTTTATTGAAGCATCTTGTTTGTGTGTAACAATTTCTGCTCGACACATTCTCACATTTACTACAGTACGCAGAACTAATAATAATAAAAAATAACAGTCAAATATGAAATGGCCACCCATTTTTCTTTGGTCCTATATCTCCTTTTCCCTTTTGGTCCTGTCACAGAGGAATGCACTCTTTCATTAGATCACAGACCGGGTAAGGCCTGCTGTCTCAGAGATAACACTCGGGTAAATGTTGGCCCCTCTCCCCTTTGAATGCCAATCATATCTTCACGTACGAGACAGCTCATGATGACTATCGTGGTCAAGGTTATCAACGGAACCCACTAAACCCTCATTTCTCTCTGTCTGCAGCGTCTCGTGTCTCGTGATCTGTTGCACGCTTTCTCCCTCTGCCTCTCCGTGTCTCCACTGAGTGTTTGAGACCGGATACAGTGGTGCTTCTTTCGGTTCCGTCACGCCATCCCTCTGCCTGTCAGAGGTGCTGGGAATGCATGACATCTCTGCCATTTACAGGTTAGTGCTCTGCAAAAGTCAGTGGCTTAGATGATAATTGCAGACATCGGCGAGCGGTGACTTAAGAGTGACGCGTGTCGGCATTTCCCTTGAATTCCAGGAAGCACTTCCGAGGGATATGTTTGAACGTTCAAGCAATTTAAGGTTTATGTAAATGACCTGTTTGGATTTGATTCATAGTTACTCATATCCCAAAGCCTTCAACTTGGTTGTTGAAACAAAAAAAATGACTGAGGGCAGACTCCCTTCACTTAGTAAGTAGTACTCAAGTTAATAGATGTAACAATTAGGATGTGTGATCATGAATGACCTTTAGCTGTGTAGTGCTGGTGAGTTTTTTTATTCACTGTATCAAAGGCTGAATCTACTTTTGACTGCAACATATCTCTGTTTCGTGAGCACAGGGAGCGAAAGACTGGGAGTGGGTGTGTTTTTTCAGCACCATGGACAGCTCCAGGATGTCCCTCCACAGCAAATAGCTTGTTTCTACAGTTATATTTGGAGCTTTTATGTCCAGCATTGGCTGTCACCAGCCTGATTTTCACTACAGGGTCTCAAAGAGCCAGCCAAAGCCTGCTCATTATTTATGTCAATCAATTTTCCAAATAGCAAAAATTACCAAGGTTCATTTTGGATCTAGTTGCCCACAGCAGTGGAGCCAGACTCTCCTTTCAATTACATTAATGAAGGTTTTTGAACTGCTCGAGGTGGCCTCAGCCTGAACAAGACACATTTGGCTGTGCTTTCGGGCAAGGGGGTAATGATGCTTAATTTCTCCAGCAGGGCCAGCTGGATTGTGTTGCACCAGAGGCATAAAAATAAGAAGACAAACGCACATCACATTACTTAAAAGTAATTATCTCTTGTGTATCTTCACCATAAAGAGGACCATAAAAGTGTAGATTGTTGCACTTGAAATGAAAAGAAAGAAATATGTCCCCAAGAATCTGTTCAGTGTCACAATTGCCACTTTATAATTAGGATATTGTGAAGCAAGTGCAACAAGGTCATGCTGGTTGTGTTCTCTATGGCTCGCAAACATCCTGAACGGGACTTGTAGGAAGGGAGAATATGTGCGATAGGCATTTCATTTACTTTGACCATAGTGGGACTGGGGAAAAAATAAATTTAAAGTATTATGACTGGGAAAATTATAATACCGTGGCACATTTAAGGGGCTAAATGAAGACCACATAGTACTCCAAAGTCAATCCAATAAATGCAGTTACAGCTATAAATGCAGGTAATTGCTTTGCAAACACTGTGAAAGGCATATAGCTTTGTGTTCCCTCACAGGATTTTAAGTCAAGGACAGTGCTTCTGAGACTTAAAGGAAGCTTTTGGTTATTGTAAAGAAACAGTGGGACCCATGAGTAGACTCGAGCTCTATGCATAAGTAAATGTGTTTTTTAGAGGCCAAGAAATAAATAAAAAAGTGAGAGAAAAGCAAAGACAGACAGAGTGGCCTGCTGACTGATTTTGAGACAAATGATCAAATGAATGGCAGGACTCTGAGCTAATCCAGAGGCACTGGACACCATCACTGAACCATGTCATACAGATCGCTCAGTCGCTTAAGTCTGACAAGTGAGAATGGGTGAAAAACTATGTGAACTTCAAGGTAGCACTGTATATTTGTAGTATTTTTTTAAGATAAAATCTTACAAATTGTCATGTTTTAACATATATACAGGAACAACAGTGAGACTGCGAGCCTGCCACAGCCTCTTCCACACAAGCAGCGTTTCATCAAAGGAAGACCACATTTCCCACGTTGGGAAAATCAGTTTGGCGAGTGTCAGACTGCAAAGGAAGGACTGTTTGTTTGTATCCTGTGTGTGTCTGTGTATAGTTGGCAGTGCGGCGATTATAAGGAGATTATCAGGTGCACATTGTTCTGACAGGTGTGAAGGGAGTGAGAGGGAGGTGTGAAACAAAAGAGAGAACTGAGACTCGGAAAAGGAAATGTTTGATTCCTTCCCACTTTCTCTCCCACCCTTGCCTTTCTCTTGGTGCTGCCCTTTCATCCTCTGTCTAATCTTCAACCCTGTTTTTTTGCTTTATCCCCCTGATCACTTGGCCTCTGTCTTGCTTGCATACTACTACCATTTCCTCCACATTGCACAGTCTCCATCTTTGTTGCAGTTGTGTGGTAAGATACTGTAAGTTTTTTGTCTGACTCCCATCTTGGGTTTCAGAGGTGACAGTGGAATCTGTGGCACTCTGCTGACAGCTCTGTCTTTGGGAGGCGACGATATTATTTCAGACGTGTTAATGAGCCACAGTTTCTATAAGTCTGCCAGTCAAGGTGAGGAAATTCTGCATGTGAGCCGTCATTGTTTCCAGGCACAAGGCACAATGTTGCATTTGCGATCAACCCTCCCATCCCCCCCACCCACAGCCAATGTTGGTTTGTGTTAGTCGAGTCAGTGGACTGATAAAGCTGTCATAATTTAAGGTCAGATATAATGTCACACATCCCATTGGTCCAAGTGTGTTTAGGCTTAAGAGAGAAGCTGCATCTTGACACTGTGATTGGCCCAAAATGTGTCTGCAATTTGGCAGCAGTAGCACTTTCAAAATCCAAATTCTTATTTCCATAACATAAAATTAATTTGCATTTTTTTTACCCTCAAAATGATTCGTGTTCTGCTTGTTTATGAAGTTACATGTTCCTAATTGCCATTCAGCCGTTGCACTGCTGTACCTGTAGAGACAGTATATTGTGTTTGGGATCAAATAACACCACGGTGGACTCCTCTGCCTGTCTCCTTTTTCCTCTCCTCTTCTTCCTGCCTTCCCAATGTCACAATATAGTAAAAAAGAGAAAACTATTGGGGAGAAAGTTTACAATATTCTGTGGCAGGAAAAAAAAAAAGTTGGAATAATTTCTACCTCCCTGCCTTGGTTTCTCTGACTGTGGGAATAGAGCTTTCTGACTTTGTATGCAGATGGTTTCTCCTGCATGTCTTCAAACCCAGCACCCAATCTAGGTCAACCATCTCACTGCTCCCAGCTGCCTGACTGAGCTGTGTGCATTTATGGGTGTGTACATATATATATGTGTGTGTTTGTGTGTGCGTATGCGTGCATGTGTATCTATATGGGCTGCACTTTGAGCGCTCCAGGCTACAACAACAACAGCAAAAATTTAAAATATATTTGCTTTTTCTCCTTTAAGAGAAATCCATTGAATATTCATTTTTGCTCTAGAGCACTAATAATTGGTGTACTTAGAGTAATACAGTGAAGTATACCATAGGAATGCTACAGTTGCAATAGCTAGAGGTATTGATTGAGATAATCAATGTGGCTGTCTCTGCTGACTGCTTGCAGTGGGGCCTTTGAAAGCGAGCAAAACAGGCCTAAGGCATCAGATCACAGTCGTCTGTGACCAGCCTCCTGAATCACTGAAGCTGCTGGAGTCCTGAACCTCGCCCGCTTCCAGTCTCACTCTGTGCTCTGCCATCACCTCTTTTTGGCTTGTCTGAGCTTGTTCATTTCTCTGAGGGAATACAAGTTTGACAAAGCACCAACAGGCATTTTTTTTAAGAAGTGCATATGGACAATAGCACTTTTGTTCTTTTTTGCAATTTTATAGTCTCTGGGACTTAAGCACCAGATGCTTCAAAACTGCAGACTTCATATTTGGATAATTTTATGTTCATTTGTTGATTTACAAAAAAAATGGCATTCATGCATTTTTATATATATCTGAATGATTTATATTTGTGCTGAATGTGTGAATGTGTGTTCTTTGCCAGAAGGCTACTGGTAATGTGCCTGCACAAATATGTATAATCACACCATGAGTTTTGCTATCACTGTTTCAGAGCGATACCTTCTGTCTACTTTGACTGACAGGTAATGGTTTCTGGTTGGTTAGGGTTATTTGGTATAAAGAAGTTCAAAGTTATTAGAATAAGGAAGTCAATAAACTGTAAAACATTTTAAGTTGAATAATTAGTTCAAAGTCTACTCTAATGTGAACCAACTGAGTTAACTGAAGATTTCCAATAATTTTAAGGTATTAAGTTGACTCAACAACTCTTCAGTCATACTAAGAGACATAACAATCAGATTTGCTTTCCATTAAAAATTTCTTTGTTGAAGAGTCACTTCATTTGACATAAAGGACTTTAAACTGGGATCACTTTGGCACTCGAGCCACTGCAAAAACACTGTTCAATGCTTAACTCTTAAAACAGTGCATGCTGGGAATTCTGCTCATATGCTGATCATGTTTCTTTAGAAAAAAAATAATCTTTGCAGATCAAAAAGTCAAGTCAGATGAACTGCTTCTAAGGTCTGAAGTGGTATGATACTAATACTAAACTAGTTACTAATTTGTTTATTTAGTAATTGATATTTATTTTAAAAGATGAGTTGATTCTACTGAATTATTGTATGATGTTTTACAATAACAAGTTAAGCATATTGTATGATTTATATTCTCCCACTTTAAAATCCATTTTAACATTGTATGTAGTATCCTTGAATCAATCATCAATAATAAATTCAGTTAAAATCATCCACTCATTAATCAGCGTTGTGGCTTGCAAAAAAAATCAGCTTCTTAAACTGTTTTGCTAATCTTAATTTGGCGAAAAAAGAAATGGAAAATTATACAGGCAAACATGTCACACTAAGCAGTCATTTATCACTGAGGATTAATAATGGAGACTGTCTGACAGGAGACGGAGTGTTTGACAGCTGTCAGGGATTTAATCCAAAATGAATGAACCTCAGAAGATCTCTGGAAGGCACTTTGAGTACAAAAGGTCTAAAAAGGATCCTTATGCTTAAAATGTCTTTGGTGTAACATCTTTGATGGAAAAGACTGAACAACTTTGTACAGTTGCAAGAACTGGTGTCACACTATATATAGCATTTATTATTATTAATTTTGTGAATTCTGTGGGACTGTTATGGGATCAAAACTCACTAAAATGATTGTCACATGTGGAAATAATGTTAATATCTTCTATCTCAATTATAGTAAATATTCGGGGTGCTAAAGGGTTCTTCCTTTCAGTTCTTTCAAATTCTGCGCAAGATAATTCTATTTTTGGTTGTGTGTGTTTGTGTGTGCATATTTAAAAATGTTCACATGCTTATTCACACAGACATGCATTGTGTGTTGTGATGTGGCCCGCATGTGTGTGTGTGCATTTGTACACATGCATGCTCCATGCACCCTCCCCATCAGTCTGCAGCACTAACTGAATTATGCATTATTCAGAGTTTAATATTAGACGTTACATGGAGGTAAATTGGAGCTATCAATCATCCAAGACATTCATATGTGGCAGACTTTGGGAATAATATTTGAAAGGCAAAGCAGTATTTGGAAATCAGGAGTGAGTGGCTGGGGAAATTGGGTGTGGAAATTATAATTATTATTTCCTCATTTTTCAAGCTTTGCCTCATTCTGATCACATTAGCATTATTAGCCTTATGTTAAAGATAATTATTATTTGAGCTCTAGAGGATAGTGGTGAAGTGCACACAACTAATGAGTTACAATATATTCAAAACTCAGAAAGTCAGACGTTTCCTTCAAGTCTAATTTACACGTCCCTCATTCAGAGTTTGAAAAACAGGAGAACATTAAATATGAATAACCTGGAATAAAGATACTATATAGGTTTGATAGCCATCAAAATGTATTTGAAATTCTAATTAAAGGAAGAAAGTGGAATCATTCAATTCTGATGAAGCATAATGGGTCAAAGCAATAGACAGACTGCACTTAGACCCAGAGGAATATGTCATTAACAGCTGTGTGCTTGTGTCTATGTGTACGTGCGTGTGTGTGTGCATGCGTGTGCTCAAATGCGCGTGTCTTTCTCTGAGTGCTTGCAGGGTCAAGAGACTCCCCATCAGAATCATTTTTAGAGAGTGGTTTTGCGTCATCAAAAATGTGGTCTAATATGCATGAATGGACACGTCACACTGAGCAATTTAGGAAACATTTGTCTTTGAAATGTGATACAGTGTATTAGCTCCTCTTGGGCCTATTTAAGCATGTCAAAGGAAATGTGTGTGTGTGTGTGTGCATGCGTGTGTGTTTTCAATAAAAGCTGGTCCACAGAAAATAAAAGTTGGGTTGGGCTCAAGGAGCAGCTCTAAAAAGGAACTGCTTCTAAATGTATTAGAGGTGGATATTTGTTTTATACCAGTGCGGCTAAGATGCACAAAGGGCAGCAGTGAGACAGTAAACTCTAAACCCTGTGCAAAAGAGTCTTTAGAATCAGTAGAACAGTATCACTGCTTTTTTATGGAAAGATAGAGAAAATGTATACTATTCTTTACTTTACATTTAACAGTGAACAACCACAAAATAACTTGTCATTTTTGGCAGCTTAAACTTGCTGAAAATATCCTCTATTATATAGTCTTTCCTTTTATTTTCTAAATTATTGCTACGTTTCTGTGTATGAGTAATAGGCATTATTATTATTAGCATTATTATTATTAGCATTATTAATTCCGGACAAAAACCACCGAAACCACTGAAAAATGATATGCAAAAGTACTAAAAATGTTTTTGCAATGTACTTTATTTCTGTGCTGCAGTGCAATGCTTGTTTTAAGACACTGCTGCACAATGACAGGCTGAAATGACATGCCTCATATATCCAGCGGGGCAGAGTTGGGTTCGATAGCAGAAAAGCAAATCGTCTATCTGAAACATCAGTGGTAAGCATCCGTTTGGTGACAGCCTCTCAGGAGTAATCTGCTGTAAAAGACAGAAAGGTGACAGGTCCTCCTGCCTCAACAGTTTAATGCAGCCACTAGGAATGTTGCATTATAAGTAAAAAAAACCCAAAACACTATGGCTTATCTTCCAGCATAAAACTTCACTTTCTGCTATCACTTTCAATGCTGCTTCTTGCACAGACGCAAATACCTGTAGATGAATGCAAAAGGAAATCACACTTTCGGGTAAATATAGGTAAGGTCAACAAATATAGGGAGTGTGTCCAAGGGCAGCATTATTATTGCACAGCACTTAACACAGGACTGTGCTAGGAGTAAGTTTTTCATGTCAAAACAATCCCCCAGGATACAAGTACAAGACGGGCCGTTATTTTTCACCAAGAGCCAATTTTAATGATGCAGTTAATGCAACTATTCAAAATACACTGACAAATGTATATTTTAACACTGTAATTTATTTGATCTGGGATATGATCAATGTACGGTGTGTTCTTTAATCTGCATGTGATTGTGACACGTGTGGAAGTTTTTTTAATTGCCTGTTGAAAACTTTTTGAGAAATCAAGGCAGTTAGGAGTAGGCTATTTTATAGAAACAAGAAAAGGAGAATATGACTCCAGTTTGTTGTGTGGAGGCTCCAGAGGTTATGACTACATTAACCACTGAAAATCTGACTGAGGTTATGAAGCTGGAGGGATGTTGTGCTAGTTTTGCTGCTTTTCAGTTGTTGCCACTATGTTGTGTAGTTGCAAGTTGTCATTTGATTTGCAGCTAAATAGAGTTGAGGTGTTTATTGGGCCTTAATCTGAACATTTAGTGTTTTTTTTTAATCTATTTTATCAATACTGAATATCTGAAAACGGTTTCAATACTGACTTTCTGTTGATCGATACTCTGGCACCAGCTGAGCTCTCTCTTCTCTCTGACAGAGTTGACACACACACACCGCTGCGATGCTCACTTAGCCCCGCCTCCTGTCACTCACTCACTCAGAGCCTCCGCAGTTTGGTTGACAAAGAAAACAGCGGGGCATTTGAGGCAAATGAGCAAGAAAAGGCGAAGGATACAAGCGAGCCCACGGTTAAGCAATGCTAGAGAAAGGCGCTAACTAACACAACACATCTGGCAAAGCACCTCAAGGAGCGACACACCGACCTCTAGAGAAAGTTTCAGGAGTTTGGTGACAGCTCCCGTTTCACTGAAGCATTAAGCGTCTGTAATTAAAAACTAATCTAACCCCCCTCAGAGCCATCAGACATGAGGAGTCCAACACAGCAGAGTTTCACTCGTTAGGAACAAAAACTTCAAAAGTAAATGAACTTAGATGCTTTGTGCTTAACATACAGTACCTTGAACTTTACTTAATTAAAGGTTAATTAATTAGATAATTTACTCTCGAGCAGTTAAATAACAGGCGAAGTTGTCATTTTTTCCCCGTGGTATCGAAATTGGTATTGACTATCCATATTTTTCAAGGTATCTTATAGAAGTCGAAATTCCAGCATCGTCACAACACTTAAATATATTTAAAAGGTGGTTCTGGAAGTGAGGAGTGGTAGAAATTAATAATATTCTGAAATGCCAAAGACTAAATGGGGGCTTGAGCGACACACCCACTCCTGCTCTGCTCTGCATTGTTTTAGTGCTGTAAATCTGGCTGCAGTTCAAAGTTGTCCCCCTGGTCTGGAGAAGGTAAGACCTTCTTTACAGCAGACATTTTTGACTTGTCATTGTAGAAAGAAAAAAGCACAGGTGTTACTAGTTCTGTTAACAAGAGCTCTGTTTAATTCAGGTGTTCCAGTAAGCCGTGATTGACATGAGTGACGGCGGGCCTGCCTGCACAGTACTGTTCAAACTGTACCAGCTGAATCAAATTCAACCTTCATTAATTTATATTACTTACACCTGTGCTTTTCCTACTGTGACACGTCAAAATGTCTTCCGTGAGAAACGCCAGTAGATCTGCAGGAGGACTCGAGCTCCACCCACAGTATTTCACATCCCCAAGGAACTCCCTTTCTTTTTGTGTAGAGCCGTCATGCATTTCTTTCCAACCTAGATTCAATTAAGAGGCCTGTAAATATTTCAGCAGTGTCATTTCACGTGAAGGAAAGAAGCATGTTTTTATTGTCGTCCTTAGAGGGGCTACCCGCTCGAACAGGCTGAGGACAGTGACTTCCTGATCACTCACTGACATGGCCTGGGGACACACAAGAAGGCTAAAAGAGGCAAAATATGAAGAAATACTTTGAGTCCCTTATAGTATTTATTCATTACCATTAATTATTAATACCAGCTGGGAGTAAATAAGTAGCTAAAATGATTTTTAAAATTTAAGTAACAAAACTTGAGAGGTTAATTCTCTAAAAATGTGAAAATGAAACTGTTAGCCTGACATTTTTAACCGTTTGCTACTTTTCTTCAAGAGGCACTCAGAACACAGGTATTTGTCCTGTAGTTTCTCTAAATCTGTGGATCAACAGTAGTGATTAAGGTTTTAACGTTTCTACCAAGGGGCACAGCTACTGCCCAGAAAATCTAACCTAATTGATATTTTTTAAAATATGAAAGTTCGAGAAAAAATGGATGGAAAGAGGACAAAAAGAGAAGATAAGGTTAGAGGGGAGAGCAGGGCAATGCGGCCGAGCCAACGAGGCATGGAGTCGGACAGCTGACGGGTCACGGGGTAAAAGGACAGGGGAAAGGACGCCGCATTGAACCTCAGAGGACGTTTGCGTGCGTGCACTGAATGTGTATGCCAGCATGTTGTGTTTGCGCGAGCACGCACGTGTTCATGTGAGGTGTTTTTCTGCCGGAAGGGGGCAGGTGTGGAGGCCTGTCAGCTCAAGGTGTGAGCGTGGGTCAGAGGTGCCCCATCCTGCCAAATCCTCTGAGTCAGGCCGTGAGTAACCTCCGTGTGAACGCGTGTGTTTTTGGTCTGTGTGTGGAGCAGAAGTACTTTTGCAATTGGACAGTAATGGCAAAGTAAAAGGCCCAGATTATGTAAATGAACAAGCATACTTATGTTGTTCAATATAGAGTGTGTGTGGATACTGAGTCTGATACTTATATTTATCTAAATGTTGATTGAATTAGAGCTGATAACTTCCAAATTCAGGCCACGTTATTACTCATAAGCTACTTGATCCAAAAACTGGATGTTCTGATTCAAATCTGTTAAATTGATCAGGTTAAATTACTGATATTTGGATGAAAATTGAACTGGGAAAATATGATTTCTTGTACTATCATGATGCGAGCCACTAGAGAGAAGAGCTTTCACTCTGTTGGGCAAACATTATAGTCTCAGTTGTTCTTACACAGTGAGCATACCGTGTATTTTTTAATGTCCACAGTGCTTCAGGGTTGAGTTGTTGTTGTTGTCTGAATAGCAGATACATGCCTGCAAGGTGTACAGAGTAAGACGCAGTAGTTCTTTGACTGCCTGCTCGGTTTTCTCCCTTGCAGACTGTAAACTTCTGAAGAAATTAGTAGTGGTAAAACTTCAATCTGCGATGTGCAGTTTTTCTTTTGCTGTTTACACTTTGCTCTCCAAGGAACTCTGCTAAATGCTGGGTCTTCTACTATGCTGTCAAAAACAGGAGGCTTTGTCTGAGCTTTCCGTGTCTTATCTAGGCCTGAGCCAAATGAAATGTCAGGCCATCATTCCTCCTCAGTTTGACGGAAAGCCTCACACAACTCAAATCAACCAGAATGCGCTGCAATTAAATGTGTCCCCAGAGCTACAAAAAGCCTCCTCTAAGCTGGGGTTCCTGTTACATTGTGCCCTGCAGGACGAAACTATCTATTCAACGGCAGCTCAACTGTGCCTGCTGACAATAGCCCAGGAAGAACATTGGGGCGTTGGACTATTGTGACATTTGATGGCGAATGTGTTGGCACTGGGATTATCTCTGAAGCAGCCAATAAACAGCGAGCCAACTTTGCAATTTTCCAAACACAGCACCTGTCTGGACACTAATCACAAAGGGTTTGATGCTTTCTCTATACATGATCGCTAGCTTCGTCAGTCAATGAACACTTCACAAAGATGCCTATTGTTGTATGCAGAGGCTCAAAAATTGAATTGCTGCAGGTTTGGATTCTGCTTTTTTTTCTTTTACTTATTCAGGTGATTTAGTCTTGTGCTACAAGTATACACCTATCAAAACCACTATTGCTTTGCTTACTGTATGTCATTTGTTGCTAGTATTTGTCAGTTTACCGAACATTGTGTCAGAAGGCAGTGGGATAATAAAGGTTATCTGTTGAGCCAATGCCGTAAAGCAGCAGTTCCTCTGTGTCAGTTTTTCCTCTATATTTATTCAGAGTTAAACAGTTTAGATTTGCAAATTTCCCTAAAAATACAAAAAAACACTCCAGTGGGTACAGACATTGTGATTTGTCAAAACAGGTGTAACTAATAATGGCTGCATTTCATTTAGGTTTGCCAGTGCAGGGGCTTTGGTATTGTGCAGGCTGGTGCACTGGCATGGCTTGCTGGCGCAGCTAAATGGAATGACGCCATCATTAATGTTATTAGTCACACCTGTGATTCTCCTGCCACGAGAAAGGTCTGTCATGCCTGTTTCAAAATACAGTAGGTTTTAGTGCCGCAGATGTCACCGGATGTGTTTGTGGAACCAAAACAAAAACCGCCACAGCACAAAGCTACTGCCAAGGAGCCACAGATTAAATTATTGACGGGGCACATGTTTACGCAGGTTTCGTTCTGTTGCGGCGGGTCAGGGCTCCAGTTTATTGCTGGGGGTGTTTGCTGTAGAACACAACTGCAGGAAGGTGAGGCGAGTCTCTCCTCTGCCCACTGACTTGCACACTTGGCTGTCTCATTCAAGAGCAATGCGGCACTCAGCCAGCTGGTGTAATATGGTCTTTGCTGGGGTTCTGGTTGCTCAGGAGCCAAACTCTGGTGACTCATCTCCACTCAGGAGGGGAGATGCCAGACACAGTAGTGGTGTTTGTCAGCTAGAGTGAAAATAACCATCTGTGGGCCATCTCGCTAGCATCTTTTATTTACCGACACCACCCTGTCTGGCCTGCTGTCTGTCTGGTGGCTAGCTGACTGGCTGATAGGCTGACTGGATGTTTGATTTGCAGGCTGCCTGGATCCTCGCTGACGTTAGAAGCCGACTTGCTCGACGCTAATGGCTCACTTATCCTCGACGTCTCTTCTGATCAGCTCTTTAAGTGACATTACTGTAAATAAATATTTGCTCTCAAAAAAGCCCCTGCTCAGGACCGTAAAACACTAATGAAATACATGACTGAACTTGCACTGCAGAGGTGTGCGTGCAGCAGTGTGTGGGCACATAATGTGTGGGTCTAATCATAGCTAGCACAGTTTTCAAACTCCACATCAAATGTTAAAAGTAAAGAGCAGAGACTAGCGCCAAACATTAAAGCAGGAGACTCCAGTGGCGTGGGTGGCTCAGTCGGTAGAGCGCGCAAGCACACATGTATGAGGCCATGGCCTAACCAACGCAGTGCACCCCGGTTTGATTCCCGACTGGGGTCCCTTTACTGCATGCCTTCCCTCCTTTCCTGTCCATCTTCAGCTGGTCTGTCTAAAAATAATAAAGGGTGTAAACCCCCCAAAAAATAATTAAAAAAAAAAGAAGTAGGAGACTCCATGATCAGACTCCCACAGTCAATCACTTCATTATTTAGTGTTTTATTGAAGTCAGGGCAGCTGTGTCCTCTTAGCTCAGACAGGACAGACGCACAGAGGCTTTTATTGATGATTTAAACAATTCCAATTAATGTTACAGAAGATGGGTGAAATCACATTTTATGGACTGAGAGGTGTCAGTTGTTGCATTTGTTATCAGTCCCAGTGTATTTAGGCCTTCTGATGAATTACAACAAAGAGAAAGTCAAATCTATCCAAGTAGGACTTAATTTGCTATAGTTGGTGAGGTGGAGTTTGACGGTGATGAAGACTAAGTGAATAATTGCTTAGTATCTCATCTCTTTGAAATGAACTAGTCAGTTAGAGACATGCGTCACTTTCTTTTATCCTGAATAAAGTAATTAAAATCATGATAAGTGGGGCATCACATTTTAACGAGTCTACAAGGACCCCTATTTGTGAAGTGGCATACTGGCAGTGACGCAGGTGAGAAATGTGCCTGTGTGTGTGTGTGTGTGCATTGCAGACTAATTGCTGTTTGTATATACAGTAGACTGTATATACCCACTGTATCCATAGTAGATGTAGACTCTGGGATGTCAGGTGTAGTGACTGACTGACATGTTTAAAAGACTGGTTCCACCTGATATTAAATATCATGTCATCTGTCATTTTCTACTCACTCTCTTTTGAGTTTTTCAAGTTTGTATGAGATATGGGCGCCTTGGTGTAATGTAAGAACTACTTTGCAAATTGTATAAATGACCACATTCAAGAGTTAATCTTGCACTGTTTCTTTTGGAATACACTAAAAGGCAGCTCATCACACTCAGTGCTTGTATAACTAGTGCTGAGTAGAACAGATAATGTTATAAATAGAAATTGGTCACTAAATCTGGACATCATCGTACACAGCACAGTCATTTATTTTCAGACTACTTTGATTTAACTTAAAGAAATTAATTTTTATTATTATTATTTTATTTTTTTTTGGAAGTCAAAGCAAGCATCTCTTTTGCTCAATGATTTCTTAACAGATTTATGGAGGTGTGTTGGTGATGTAGATAATATTATATATAATAATATGTCTACCAAGTCTGTGTGGTAGAGTCAACAAAGTTATGACTCGGAGAAGGAAAACAGACTTTGACACAAATGGGCAGTCGTGCTCTAAGGCTTTTAAAGTACCTTAATGATGTGTGTGTCGACTGTTGATCATGTCAATAAGCGGGCCAAATCAGCAGGCCTGTTGTATTTTCTGCACCTGTTTCTTTCATCTCACCCTTAATCTCTATCCTCACATTTTGAAAACCTTTAAAGAATCAAAAGGTGATTCTGTAGTTTTCACAAATGCTATTATTTGTATCTAAATTGTAATTTAAGCTGAATTTGTAGCTCAAAATCTGAAATTTAGTTCAATTCAACAGAGAAATACAGTGAGTGGCTGCAACAGTAAATCAGAGAGGTGGATATTTATATTCTCTTTTGTTAACAACTTGAATAATATAGATTGACTTTAACTGTTGCTTTTAGCCCATATGACAAAGATGCAATCACTGAAAAAAGTCACGTCTGACATTGTTGCTACAATACTATAACTAAATACAATTTTTTTTTCTCCCAGTTTTCCAGTCAAAGAGGAATTGATTGGATCATCTAGCGTTTATGCAAGATGACAGTAGATTGAGCTGACTTGAGCTGACTGTAGGCTTTAAAACTAGATTGTCATTGGTATGACCCATTTTTATGTGCCCCTCTTTTGTACTTCTAGAACTGCAAGCAGATTAATCATGTTTCTTCTTTTGTGTGTGTGTTCTTATTAGCGATGCCGGTGCCAGAGCAGCCTGCAGAGCAGGAGAAGGGGGCCATGGTTCCCCCTGTGATGCCAGCCTCCAATGGAGACAGATCTGAGACAGAGACGACCTCCTCCATCCTCGCCTCTGTCAAGGAGCAGGTAGGAACTCTACCATGTACATATGTGTGTTGTACATGTGTGTTTTGTTTGAGTTGGATAAGGAAGGCACAGTTTTTGCTTTTGGTTGCCTCCCTCTCTCTTTGTCTTCCCTCTTCTCTCCCCTTATAGCCTGTGAAACACTCGCTACGAGGCAGGTCAGGAGGTTGTCACTGTTATTCAAGGAGAAAGGCGCACTGCTGCTGTAAAGTGTTTTAAAAAAACCAAAGATTGATTGGTGCCAAGGGAAAGTGAGAGTGTAATGGATGGAAATGATAGAGATTACGAAGCGAGAGCTGTAGCCAAGTAGACATAATTGAAAAAGTCATTAAAATCAAGGCAATTACTCGACGGGGAGCATTGGAAGGTAGCTGCAGCGCTGCAAGAGGATAGGCTAGGCCAAGATGCATGGTTTCATGTTAGCAGGAGGAATGGCAAATACAGAAGGAGAGGGGACATAGACAGGTGAGAGAAGAAGATGCAGATGGGATGATGCAAGTCAGGGTGGGTGGGTTGATTTTGTACGAGACAAGGTGCAGGAATAATAATAATTGCATGTTTTCCACCACTGGAGAGGTATTGAGATAAAAATGTTTGACTAAGAAGGGGAGAGAGAGGAAGAGAAAAAGAGAAGAGATGGAAAAAACGAAACATCAGAGGGAAAGTATCTTTGTGGGTTTGATTAATACAGTTTTGTGCATGAGGGGTTTGTAGAAAAAAGGTCAACAGCCTGTGTTACTACAGGGCATGTGCATGTGTTATGTGAGCGTGCACATTCAAAACAGCAGGCTTCTGTGTGTGTGTGTTTTTATACTTTATTGAAGTATGAAATAAACAACCTCACACTCAAACATGTATGACCCTGACTTGCACGATGAAAGTAAATTCTGAGTCCCTCAGAAAAAAATGTTCTCACTAATTGCATTTGCTGATTTGTGTTTAGCAGTGGACCTATCCCTTTGTGTAATGGAATGCTGTTTTCATTTGGATTTGGCTCATCAGCAAGTGCAATACATCATAAATTTATCATTTTGCCTATCTGAAATTCTCCTTAATTTAATACCGCAAGATATTCCATTTACCCTTACCGAGTGAAGGACAAGTGCCGATGGCAATTTAAGTTTTCTTCCCTTGCAAATAGCATTCATTTGTGTTTTTTTTTTTTCTCCACCAGCAAATCTCTCAATGCTCTCACATTACGGAATCACTGAAGCATGCAAGGTTTAGTCAGATCCATGCTTTGGACCATATTTGAACCCGCAGGCCCCCCTCCCGGTGGGAGAGCAAATGTACAGAAGTTACCCCAAAGGGAATACATCACAGACATCTAGCCATTATTGAAGTCTTATTTCCTTCTACTGTGTGACAGATCTAAAACTTCCTCCCCTGAGAGGAAATGTTTTGAAAATTCAAAATTAGTTCCATGTTCAGTCATCAGAAGGCAACACCGAGCAACATGAGTTTCATGTTACAATAAGCCTAATCTTCTTTTTGGAGCAGCACTTTGGAGGGAAAAGGCAGCAGCAACTCCTGAAATGCATTTTTTCCCCATCAGAAAATGTCTCAGTGCTCCTAACATTATTGGATCACCGAAGCATACCTGATTTAGTCAGATCCAGGCAGCCTTATTAACCCACACTGTACTAATGCAACATTGACACAAGGTAGTGAGTTGAAGAAATTACCACTGCTGTGTACATTACTCTGTTGCTGTGGGAGTTTTCATCTCTTTTCCCTGCAACCAAACATTTTTACGTACTCTTTAAGGAAATACACCAGACAGGCCATTCTCCTCTTTTATTTTCTTTGGAGACATGTAGAAGCTGGATATCAAGCACACTTGGTAACATAATGAACAAACTTAAAGCTGTTACTCCAGAGCTGCTCACCTCGATGTCTGGCAGCAGAGGAAATAAATAAGATGTCCTTGCTGATGCATCCTTGAGCAGGGTATTTGACCTCCAGGTGCTCCACTGGAGCAGATTAGTGGCCATCGGGAGAAGACAGCAGCTACACTGGACATTTTTAAAGTTATAATCAACTCAAAAGATCAGAGGGGTGGGGAAACTGTTATTTCTCCATGAATACTATTGGCATTATTTGGACTATATATGTCAAATCCTGTTGTCATAATGTCTCTACACCGGTCTTACCAGAGTAAATTTATTGCATTGATTTTGTTTCTACAGATTCCCCTAAAATCAATAGTTGCAAAGAAGCACATGTTTAACAATTTTTCACACTATATTCTTCCACAGTTTCCCTCCACCTGCACTCCCTGTAGTCATTTCTCTGTTTGTGGTCTTACAGAGCTGCTTGTAGATAAGGTCGTGTGTATGTATATGATACACTTGCCGTCTATTTGCACACCACCATATTTCATGAATAATGCATTTCCACACTGGGCGCCCATTCATGTCTGCATATAATAATTGATGGTGTGGACAACACAAAAGTGTGTTATTATGTGAGTTTTAACATGTCCTTATATCAGCTCAACCTAAATATAGAATATTCCTCAAAATTTGTGGCTTTTTGTGTTAAATATGTGTACAGCATTTGCAAGAGTGTAATAGAAACAAAATATAAATGTGTGATAAAAGGTTAAATCCAAATATAGCTCTTACACTCTGCCTCACACCAACATTGTTCATCCAGGTGTGTATGCCATTTGTGTGTCTGTGTGGCCCTGCGTATGAAAATGTTATATATTGCCCCAGTAACCCAGCAAGCCCACTCCCACTGCGCCACATCGTAATGCCTAACACACACCTCTCTCCACTTTTTTACCCCATATGTGAGGATACACACATGCGTTGGACTGTATTTTGTAGACACCATCTGTTTGTCTGTGTGTGTGTGTGTGTTGCTGGTTGTTAAGGAAAAAGTGACATGTGATATGTTAACGTTATTGAAGTGATTTCCTACTACTGTGGGGTTTAATAAAGAATATCAATAATGAGACAATTAGAAATGGTAGGCAGTTTGACAATGGATTCAGACAGTGTTTAGTAAGGGAAGGATGATGGAGACTGTCTGTGACACCACTCATAGATTTAAGAGGGGATGTTTTAAAGCTCTGAGTTAGGTTTACTTGCTGCTGTCAGTTAGTGGGCCTGAAAATCCACATTTGTGAAACAGGATGGGTCCAAAGCATAGCTGAAGTGATAAAAGCATGTTGCTGTTTCTGAATTTACATTCAAATTTGATCTCTTTTTCTGAACTTGGCAGACGCATGGCCAGAGGAAACTTATGTGTCAGGGTTCTTATTTTTCATGTCCATATTCACAACTGTTACTGATCTTTAGTTTACCTATTCAAACCACAAAGAAAAGAAACACACTTCTATACAACAAGGAAACTTCTGATTGCAATGAAGTTTAAGTCGTAAGCCTTTCTGTGTCTATGGGCACTAGCACAGTCTGCTGTGGTCACAGGGAAAAGTTGATGTGACTCCTCACAGACAAACTCAATCTAATAGCCACAGGGGCAGCTTGTGAGGAGGTACAAATACACTGCTATCCCAGTGATGTCCTGGAGATTTTATCAAGGTACATGACATTGAAAAGCTTATAGGCTGTTACCATGTTACTTTCATCTTGCCGGCCACCGCACTCGGGCTGGGTGGTCCTGGCCTCCCGGAGCTTGCCCTTGACTACAGGTCTGGATCTTTGCATGGCCAATTCTCTGTATACTTAACTCTTTTTTACTACTCCCTCTTCCTCTGTGTGGTCTGGGGTGGCTGAAGATGGGATGATTCTCCAATGCACGTGAAGTCCCATTTTTTTTCCAAGTTGATTTTGAGGACCCTCATGAGGAAGATTTGACTGGAGACAGTCTTATTGTGTTACATATTTTGTAACAAATAGATCATATGAAAGTAACTGCAAAAATATTTGACTTGAGTTAAAAAATGCTAAATCCATTTTTAAAATGCATCATTTTAAAGATGTCACACATTTTTGTGAAGCTATACACTGCACACTGTAGTAGAGAATTGCAAATATGATATTTTTTATGGATTGTCCTCAGTGAAGTCCCCAAAAAGCCAGGGGTCAAATTGAATGTATATTAGTTAGAAAGCTGAAAAGGATCTATCTTTTTCCACATTTAACGGCTTCAGTACTACTATAGCTGGAGCCATTTGAGTTTCTCAAGATGCTTTGCACTATGTTGCATCATGTCTCAACTTGCCTCAGGACACACAGAGAGGCCAATTTAACCAGTATCAGTTTTCTGCATATTTTCATTTAGCTGAAGTTAATGTCCTGCTCTGTTTCTGGAATATGCCCTGGTAATTTAACCTTGTTTCTTTCTAAATCAATCCGCATGTTATTTCATGTTTGGCTTTGTCTCTGATTGATACTGTGATTTAATGATTCCATCTACAATGAGTTTAATGAAAGCTGGTGTATGTGCTGTTCAAAACACCCAGCAGGCAGCTAATCTTCCCTGACAAAAATACTCGGGCTTAAAAGAGGAGATGCTTTGTATTCTCCATCTCCACATGTTAGCGTCCAGACAATTAATTGTTTTCATTCCATGACTGATAGATTCTGGTCATTTGGTGGTAAACAATCATAGATCCTTTAGAGCAAAAAAGACACAAAGGAAAAAAAGAGACGACTAAGGCCGGAAGGTAAAAATGATGTTAAGTTATTCAGCGAAAATAGAAAAAAAAATGTTTTGGAACAAGAGTATTTTTAGTATGTTTGAAAAATTCTAGTATGTTATTCTCCCTTAGATGCTGCTTGAGTTGAGACATGATTGACATGACCAGAGCTTCTTATGTCTGGTTGCTGGCTTTTAAATAAAATGAAATGAGGTCTGTCTTTCACCCCGGTTATGTAATTAGTTTGGGCTTTTATTAGCTTTTAGTTATTATTGCTGAAAATATTGAATCTTTCTCCACAATGTATTTTGCTTCTTCTCCTACCCTAGAATTATAGACTACCACCTGTGATAATGCATGCTAGAACAAATTAGATGTGTCTGATATTGTTATATCACATATTCAATTTTTTACTTTTTTTTTTTGCTGGCAAGGCATTTTATGGAGACAAATCACTGATGTTTCCATGATTCCTCAAGGGCACGTAGTAATAGGGTGGGAAACGACTAATATAGCAATGTCATTATTGTTGTGAGTTATTAAGTCATGTAATAGTTTAGCCCCTTAAAACTGGTTTGATCAATGCCTTTGTGTATTCTAATGATTGATACTTAGACTGTAAGATTATTGCATGTAAGAAATTGACTATTTGTCTCTCAAGGTCCAATATTTTTCCAAAACATGAGATATGTTTATAATTACTTCAGTAATTAGCATGATTAGGTATGATGACACTGTTGTCTGCATTGTGTGATTCATTTTGAGTGTTGGTGTAAAGGCTCAGTGAAAAGAAGTTCAAACCCAAAGATATGACTCTGAGACCTGGCTACTAAAATAAAAAGACTCGAGTTTGGAAACAGGCAAAGGCAAAACTCAGACTGGCAGATATCTTGCAGAGAATGAATGGAAGTGGGTCGTTGTACAGTGTATTATGTTACTGGGCCGATGGGGAAGTGGGAACAGCTGTGCAGGTCGGCCGCGGAGGCTAGTGGTGGACTGGTGGTAACACAGAGGTTTACTGGAGGGCAGGTACAAGTGACAGGATCTGAAAGGACACGAGAGCCAGCACATCGCAGCAGAAAACAATAAAGAAAAGATAAGATAAATTTGAGACCAGGAATTGTGACATTGTGGCTGTTGATAACATTGTAGTTTGATTATGGAGACACATTTAGCATTTAACAACACTTAACATCCTGGAGATAGACAGTATTCGACTTTATACTTTACTTTTACTAGCATCTGTGTGCATGTGCATTTTCATTCTGCACACACGGTGTCATGACAGTAGGTGATGTTGGGGAAGTAGAGGTGATATTGAACGATCCCATCAACAGGGATGGCTCATTGTAGAGAATGTGTCCGTGTGCGTGTGTTTGTATGTGGTTTCTTTCCACAATGGAACCAAGTCACTCTGGCTTTATCATTTAGAAATCTTTGGTAATGTTAGATGTTTAAGCATTTGTTTGCATTTGAATTTTCCAAACAACACTGATAAGGCCTATAATCTTCAGCGTTTCATAATTTTTGTCATCTGCAATATCAATTTTCATTATCATGATGATCTTTATCATATACTTTCTCTTAAACTAAATCTACAAAAAAGTCTGTTTTTTGCATGTTATTTAACTGTGCTGTCTTTATCCTTCTTTGAGTTTGTTGCATGTGAGCTGAAAGTATCCATAAACTACTTGAGATATCAAGGTATCACAACTGATAGAGGCTTTCAGTTTGTGTATTTGAAAGGAGCAAGGTCTTTTTCAGAGCAAACAGGGTAATGTATTCTATCTTTTAGACTGCAGTTATTCTCCAGACTCCCTTTTTTTTTCCACGGGAGCTTGAGTGCACTTCACTGGCCTTTAGAGTGAGCTGAAAACTTTCCTTTTGCTAATATACTCTCTCTAAGATTGACTACATGTTCTGCTTATTTACTGTGCATATTCCCAACACTATGACACTCTCCAACACTTCCAGAAGTTGCTTTAGAAGTGATTTTGTGTATTTGTGCATCATTTACAACTTGCTCTGAAACTTAATCTGCGTGGGTGTGTGTTGTTTTGTGCATGTGTGTATCCTAATAGACCTCTCTGCTTCCCTGCCTCCCCGTCCATCTCTGCCTCTCCAATTCTCTCCCCTTTATTGATACCCTGTCTGTTGCTGGGGTTGACAGCTGTGTTTTGCAGCTTGAATAAATGAACTGTCTTAGGTTCAGAATCCTCCCACAAACCCACTACTATCAAATACAGCAGCTGATGAAAACCCTTGTGTCTCCTGAAATTCTAACATGTCATAAATAGAAAAAAGCATCTTATTTTCCAGTAGACAGTCATTGTGAAATTTTGAATAATGTTTTGAAAAGGTTTCATAGGTTTGTGGAACCTGAAATCTATGACACGGAAGACCATGTTATCCTTCAATTTATGCAAAAGAAATTGGAAATTGTAAGCCGTCTTGCTGCTCTAACAGCGTAATGCATACTCTTTCTGCTGTGGCAGCTGTGGACTCTGAAATGACACTGTCATTCCACCTTACAGTTAGAACTTTGACAGCACATTCAGAGAATGGACGTGCTGGTTCAAAGCTTTTTGTGCTTTGAACCTATCTGCCAGCCGCTCTGCCAGTGGTTTTCAGGCTGAAAATTGGGTTCGGCGCCTCTTTCACTCTGTGTGTGTCCTCTTTGTCCTTCAACATTTGTCTCTTTTACTGTGCCAGTGTGGGAACAGATCATTTAGCTGGCGGGCATGCATTCTGGGCTGTGTGTGTGTGTACAGCGTGAGTATGTGTGGCCGGGCTAATTGCACATATGTATTGTATGCCCAACACATGCTCATCTGTGGATGCAGTGCGCCTGTGTACGGGCCTGTACCTGCTTTCCCGCCCCTCTCTTTGTGTGTGTTGGTGTGTGTGTGTAAGTCATGTGGCTCAGTACCCTGTAATCTAAGAGATGGTTGCCTGTTAGGTAGGAAAGGAATCGCCCAGCTCTGCCAGGAACCACACTCTGCAGGAAAGACCGGGAGACACAGATGCTTTTTACACATACATGCACGCGCACCACACACTGAAACACAGATATCGGATAACACTGTAAAGCCAAACCTCTCTTACCGCAGTGAAGCAGTTTTTACAGCAGTTGCCTCTTTCCTCTCAGTCATTCGTTCTGTTCATAGTGTGTTTCCGCAGCCTTCAGAACTTCCTGATTCACTCACAAAGGCCAGGTGCGGTTTTAATGTAAGAGTCCTATTCCTGATGATGACTTGTGGCTTTTAGATGAAGCTAAAAGCTGCCAAGGTGACTTGTAATGATTTTATATGCAAGCTTGAGTGGGAGGTGTGTCACGGTGGCAGTATCCCCTCGCCATTTACTCACTGAGAGAGCATCTGTGGGAGACTGGGGCAGAAAAGGGTGGTGTTCAGCTGCCTCTCCCTGGCTGTGGCTGGGGAAGAATTATTAGTTGGCCCGTAGGCTGTTGTGCTCTTTGGCACTGTTGTTGTGCGTGCATATGAGCGTGTGTGTGTGTATATGTGTGTGCGTGTGTGCATGAGCTTGGGTTTGTGTCTGCCAGTGGTGCTGCAATGTTCCATTTAGTCAACATCACCCAGCCAGCACCCCCACTGTACTGTCACCATCATCATAACTGGCAGCTGGCAAGCTACATGCTACTGCAGCTGCCATGCTTTGGGCCAAAGACAGAGAGAGAGCAGGAAAAGAGAGAGTGAGGAGGAGAGATGAGATGAAACATGAAAATTGTGTGTGTGTAACAGAGAGAAGGGGGTTGAGAAAAAAGTAAGAAGATGTGGGATGAGAGAGAAGGGAAAGATGCAGATATTTGGAGAACGTCATTGGTTGGTAAATAAATGAAATGAGAGCAAAAAGAGGAGGAAAGGCATGAGAGAGGGAGCTTCAGTGGCAGCCATCCAATACCCAGAACTCTGAGACAACTACCAAACTAGACTTGCCAATTACCATTTGAAGGTCAATCAGTGAAAGTGGAATCACAGTACAATGCTGTTTGTACACTCTCTGTGGCGGGGATAAATGATCCAATACAAACACTAGGCTGCTGGGAAGCTCACCAAAAAGCGCAAAATTTTCTCAGGGAAAAACAACCACAAAGTGAAAACTTTTCCATCAAAGCTGATGAAGAATAAGGGTGCTCACAAGATACTTTCTAGAAATAGTGCTCCCTCAACTGCAGTTTGTGCTGATAATTAAAAAAATCCAGTTGCAGGACATTCTCTTTGCTTCTGTAATGGCCAGCTGCAGGTGGTAAATCTGTCAGCAGTCAGGAGTAAGGAACAGCTCCTGCACACCTGGTGGGAACTCCCCTACGTAAGTGAATGTATTTGGTATCGATTCCTTACTGTATGATCAGAGTGAAAACGTCAGATAATCTTTTTTCCTGTGCTTGCGCCATTTTCATCATGGTTGTCGTTGTGAACTGTCCGCTGCTAGTACACTATAAAACTTGATTTTCTTTTTTTATCGAAATTAATTATCTCAAAATTAAACATTCTACCTCATCTAAAAATGAAACTGATCTCAACACTTGAAAGTGCTATGCATGAGTGTGATGGATGCCAGACACAGTGACACTTGGTATCCTCCTGGCAGCCACACAACACTATTTTTATTTTTTTATTTTTATAAATATAGTGTTAGGAACTAGAAATATCATGAATAGAGACAATGAGGTTGAAAAATCTATTCTGTGTTACTCTGACACACTTAATCCTCTCACTTGTTATTGATATCTTGGTGTATGATCACTTTAGTCAAAAAACTGGAAGCAAATAAAGTAAAATACCTTTCTTAGTACTGACAGTTTGGTTTGAAAGATTACGCTCCATCTGTTCTGGGATGGGAGCTACAGTTTGTCTAGACCAACTACAAACAACTGAAAACTTGGTCAAAAGTCTGCCAAGGTTTCCCCCATGATGCTCCAACAAGCCCAGACTCAGTATTAATGTGTTCATTAGTCATGTGTCCACCGTCCACTCCCAAAGTTATACCTGGTCATTTCTGAACGATGCAGAATCCTGTAGAACCAGGAAGAACAATGACATTGTTAGACAGGAAGTCTAATGAGGCGTGAAATCAATATGTACAATCCTGCCTCACCCGGGGCATGCTGGGTAATGGAGTGTCAGGAGCGCTTTGGAGCTGTTTTAATCACAGGGACCTTGGATTATCCACTCGTAAACAGGCTGGTTACTGCCAAAATACTGCAACCCTCTGAGATGCGTGTGTGGTTGTGAATGCGCATCTGTGATTACTTTTTCCATAATTGCAAGACACTGTGCGTCCATATGCCCATACCTGCATGAAACAAAAACAGTAGAGTGTGTTTGTGCATGAATTTAGCCTGAGTAGGAGGGTGCAATCGTGACTCTGCTGTAAGGATCACAATGTGACCCCCACCCACCCACCCAGCTGTCCTTCCCCCCCCTCAATCCTTCTCCCTCACCCAAGTTCTGTTTCATTAGCCTTTAACGCTGTGACAGAGCCCAGCGTTGATCCTGCATGTGAAGTGAGAGCTCTTCCTGCTAATCACTTAGCCTGCACCCTCCTCCATCCCCACCACAAAGTCCCACAACCATCTGCATGCTAATGACCTACCTGAGCCTCAAATCTAGCTCAGGCTTGCGTTTTCCTGCATGCTGATGAACTTGTTAGCAATATCTTGAATGCTAACATTGCAATAGCCAAAGGGCTAATGTGCATCCTGAATGCTAATAATACATAGGATTGGAATACCTACAGGTAGCACTGTAACTTTAATGCTTAGGGAAACATTTTGCAGAGCAGTAGCGATCTCCTGGATAGCTGCCATCATGTGGCAAAACAAGACTTTTCCTGGATGATATTGTAAAACCTAACCTCAACTAATGTAATGAACAGTGTGAGATTGACTTAAAATCACCTTTGCTGCATCAATATTCATTAATCTTTTGTTATTACTCTGACTATGGTGTGAGGTGCTCTCCAGGGCTCAGCAGGTGTGAAGCGGTACAGCTATAGGCTGTGGTAATGTTGGAGTGAGCTAGTACCCCGGGGCTATGAGCGAGGCTTGGAAAACTGCACGGTGATGTGTGAGAAAAGCATCGATTAATTGAACATGTCTGTCAGGGCCCTTTGTTTGAAGGCAAAGCTAAGTGTTGGGGTCAGACACCAGGGGAGATGTTCCTGTTGGATGGAAGTGGAGAAACACTGTTGCTAAGTCCTTAAGTTGCTCCAGTCGTCCTCTCCCCATTATGCAAAACCACCACAGACACAGCAGATGCTGCTGAGTGGGCGTTTGAACGGTACCTTTCCCATACACACTCCACATTGCTTTCCCTTTCCGAGCTCCATGTTTTTCACCGGTTTGTGTGGGTTACTACTTCACTGAGGCTGCTCTCTCTGTTGACTGTCTCTCCCACTCTGCCTTTAAAATTGCACCGTGCTAATGATACAATGTTATTTATATCCCTTAAACAACTATGGCTCTTCTTTTTTTAGCAGACTGGAATCATTTTAACTTTAGTCTGTGTTCTACAATTCAAAGATTGACTTGTTCTTTACACTTGGTGCCACTTCATCTGGTCCTGTAGTCTGGCTGACATGATTAGAAAACATGAGACGGCCCCATGTGGTTAAGCTTTATCCCTATTTGAGAGGAAATAGGCCTTTCATTCTCCCTGAGTCCCTATCGATCTGAAAATGAGAAAATGGAAAGATTACTCTGTGATGGAAAGAGCCATTAAAGAGCTGGAGAGGCAAAGAGCTCAGAAAATGCCCAAGTATTTATCAGTTCACTGGTATTTTTCAACCTTATTTATCCAGGGGATACTCGCTGGTTGTGCATGATTTTCTCGTTGTGCATGCTCTTTTGGACAGTCTATGCAGTTACTATTTTCCAGTTCGACTGGTAGATCCTTCAAAGCTTGCAGCTGTTGACACCAAATATGTCATAATTAGCTGACAAGGACTGACAGATGCGGCTTCATTTTGCCTGAATTTGTAGGACACTGCCGGTATATCCACCATTCCAACTTGTGTCATATCTCAGGTATTTGCAGTCAGGCTCTTATCAGTAACTGGTAAATATATCACTTGATTCAGACCAATTAAAAAGCCACTGCAGGGAGTAAATAATTGCAGTCTGGCAAAAATGTCACAGTTAAACTTGTTAACACCATGGACACTCCAGAGAAATGGAAGGTATATGGATATATTTATCATTAACCATGTACACTATTTGTCATCCATCGTCTGTTTAAAGGAAACATCATAAGTCATATTGTAATCTGGGGTATTAATAATTTTGCTCAACTTTCCCAGTGGTATTTATACTTCTTGCCATTTATGAGTACCATCTTACATAACCTCAGAAATATTTGACTTGATTAGGGGGCAAGAGGTGCATGAATGCACCGTAAGTTTTGGTATTTCTGAGGATAGACCATATCATTAGACAATGAGGCACCAGTTCAGCCTGACTTTTAGGTCCTGTGAAGGACCTAGTTTGTGGGCCTTGTCCTTCAAAGAATCCATCCTCTCAATTTGGACACAGAGTCCCACCTGGGAGCTCTACAGTACGAACAGTCCTCTACTGCTGGACATGGAGCAGCTCTACTGGGGTGAATGGGGGTCAAGTGCCTTGCTTAAGGGCACTTCTGTGATAATTGTTGAGGGAGTGTAGAGTGTTTCTCATTTGCTTTTCTCCCATCAAACCTGTTTTTGCTAACCCTTTGTCGACTACTGTACTGGAATATATCCTGCTGCAATCAGATGTTATTGAATCGTAATGTAATTTCCCAATCCCATAACTCTACAGTGGGAGAAGCTGCTTTTAGTGCCCTGTCCAGTTAGTGACTGCTGCACAACATGCTACATGTGCACTGTAGCAATCTGCTTAACTCCTCTTGCATTAAGTCTTGACACCAGACTACATTCTCCAGTCACATGTTAAATGGTAAAATGCCCACTGCACACTTGAATAACAGAGGCAAACATACAGTATAGCAGTGATTTATTTTGTTGTTTATTTTATTTTGGTTTTATCATTGTGATAATGCTGATACATCAACATATATTCAAGTGATTTCATATTTGACTTGCACTTCTCCTGTTTTATCAAAACAGTGAGAAATTGAAAATCACTATTGGTAACACCATAACTATGCAGCTATGTAGCTGATTGTTTTTTAAAACAAGGCAGACATAGTTGAAGGCAGTCGTAGTCACTTCAAGAGCATCTCTTATGCACTGGTTGTTTTTATGAGGTGTACACATGCCCATATTCCTGGCATATTATATAGCAATATGTCCCCAGCATATGATGCATAGGTTTGTGCCTACTATATGCAACATTACATCTCCATATGCTGTTCTGCGAAGTTTATTTTTGACTTCAGTTATCTCCGTAGTCACATTTACTGTAATATGTCACTGCACTACACCGCGCAGCGCAGCAGGAAAGCTCAGCTAACAGCTTTGCACGGCACCGTAGCCTTCTCCCCTCGGCATTCTAAATAGATAAATTATGATCACACTCCTCTGCAGTTGTCTGGCCGCCAGGGTTGACATATACACTGTAAAGAGACTGGCTAATGAAGAATGGCTCTGTCATTGGAGTTGTCTCGGAAATAAGGCATATCACTCCATCTCTCTTTCTTTCTCCCTTTCTCTCGGGCTTTCCTGTTGTTTTTTCACTCTTTCTTCCTTTATTCCCTTATTGCTCCATTGCACCTCCACCCATCATTCATTCTCATGTTTCATTCTCTCATTGCATTCTGTCTGCATGGAATAAATGAGGTTTTGGTGTTGCAAATGCATCATACCCCCTCACCCTCCTCATCCACCTCCCCTTCCCATAGTACTTTGCGGCAGTTGGAGATGTGCATCTAACCATCTCTAATGAGCTCGCTTGCGTTCGTCACTATCGCTGTTGTTGTTGTTTATGGTGAAGTAATTTGTGGTTGCTATAGAAATAGTCTCTGCTAAATGTGCCCATCATTACTTTGCGCTTAAATCTATCATTGCCAGTAGCCTGGAGGCGGGCAGGCGAATGAAATTTGATTAATATGATTTGATATCATTTTTTCATTAACTTCTTGAGGGAACTGGGTATTGTATGCCTGTTGTTTCTGTTAGGATACAGTATTTTTTAAAACTCCCATTCAAACCAAAAATCTTCTGATGACAAAAGATATACAATTCAATTTCATCTGTTTGACAAAGAATTACCAAATATTCAAACATATTTATTCAACTTGGCAAATGAAGTCACTCTAATTTCTATAAACTACATTGATTATTGAAGATTATAAAAGGTTTCCAAGTTGGTCATTTTTTCAAGGTGCAGTTTATTTCCCTATTCCTCTCTCCTGTTCCCTTTGAACTCTGTTTCTCGACTGGTTCTTGAATATTTTAGTCGTGGTAGGGGGTGAAACCTCATTTGTTATTTTTTCCTATTCTTTCCGACTGCGTTTGGGGTGGAAATGTCATTTTGTCAGTGGGATATGCCCATGGTAGCAGCTCTATCCTGTCTGGTCTAGATGTAAATGTCAGTGGAGATATTCTAAAAAATGTGCTTTTCTGTCTCTCTCGCTTCATTTTCTGTCCTCTTCCTTTTTCTCCCCTCCTCTTGGGTATCTCTTGTTCTTTTTCCTCTTCTCATCTCTCCATCTTGACTCTTTTCTTCCTTGTTTTTACCCTCTCCTGTCTATTCCTCTCTGACTTCCCCCTCGCTGCCCCTTTTTGTTTCATCTTCTTCTACCCCCCACCCCCATTTCCTCCCACCCTCTGCCTTTCTTCAGACTCCTCCATTCCATATAATTCTGTATGTTTTGTCATTTATTATTCCTATTTTTTCCTCTCTTCCCCCTCTTCCTTTTCTTTCCCTGTATTTTTTCATTTTGCATCCTCTCCCTCCCACCCCCATCTTTAACTTTTTAAACCTCTCTACCTTTATCTCTCTCTCTGCCTCTTCTGTCTTCCACTCTCTCGTCCCTCCCCTCATTGCTTTCCATCTGTCTTATGTCTTCTGTCTCTGTGGTACATGTCTGCTTGAGTGGGCTGCCAGTAAAGTTGTCTCTTATCTGTCATCTGTCAGTTTTGTTGCTTTTTTCCCCTTAACTTAACCTCATTTCTATTTCTTCTGCTTTATTTGCTTCATTTTGCCCCATGCTGTGAAAGTAGTTTCTGAGACTTTTTTTCTGTGCCTGCTGCTTCCGTGACCTTATCAGACTCTGCTTTCCTTTAACCATCCACCAACGCTTTCTGCTTCTCGTCATTTCTATTCTCTTCTTTCCCACACACGTCGTTCTTCCCATTCTGCTTTTCATCTGTCTCTTTCTTGGACTCCCTTTGTTACCATCCTTCATTTGTCTTTCCCACACACGTCGTTCTTCCCATTTTCCTTTTCATCTGTCTCTTTCTTGGACTCCCTTTGTTACCATCCTTCATTTGTCTTTCTCTCCCACTCCCTATACTTACCTTTGCAGTGCTTTGCACCACCCTCCTAAGCTGGCCTGGCTCAGACCAAATTTGCCCCTTGACCTTTCTTTGCGATTTGGGGTGTAAAGGCTAACACAACCTTCCTGTCAGTGGAGATTTATTCCCCTCACCTTTTGGAGCTCTTGATCATGGTCTGTGCACATCTGTAATTTGCCTTCTGTGAGGTGAGGCATTCACCCTGTGCCAGCCTGCTTCGGCTCTCCCGGATGGCTTGAGACCGCGACAGTCAACGCGGTATTAAACATTTAAAACTTGGTCTGCAGATCACTTGAAGCATGGCAATGGAGCCAGCAGTCCTCGGCCTGGAAACCACCAAGAGAAGTAGACAAGGCAAAGACAGAACAAGAGAGCGAGCTAGACTGTCAGGGGATAGTGACTAAGAGAGAGAGAGGAAAATCTCTTCCTGTCATTTTCAGTAAGATGTAGGGCGGCAAGATATTGGAAAAAACTGACATTGCAATATCTTTTTTTTTTTTTCTGCGAAATATATTGTGATATGAAAAAATACAGGACATTTCACCAGATACATGGAGTGTATTATTCGTGTACAGATATATTATTATGTGTGTTGAGCCTTTTTTAGTGCACAGACCACCAGCACAGGAACGAGGTGCCACCGGTAATGGGAGCATACATACTCAAAAGCTGCGTCACGTAACATCAACAATCATCCAGAGGAACATTATCTGTGAAAGTGGCCACGTCACATGCATGTTTACAGGCAGGTGATGTGCAGACTAGACTAGACATGCTCACTATCAGTTTGTTATGTTGCTACCTTTGTGTCCATCTCAACAACAAAGAGTGGAAAAGAGTGTCTATATCTCAGCAACAAAAAATTCAAAGATGCATCTTCCAGGTGCTACTTGTTGCAGGATGTCCCCTGGCTTTTCATGGATAAAGACCAAAATCTGTCCCTAATAGACAGTGGACCATTTAATAATCTTCCCCTAATCCAATAGGCCACTAGACTCAATGCAATAGGCTGAAATGTGCCAACATGCAGCATCTCTAGTGCTGAGCCAGGGAAGCTTGTCATGTAGTTCTGCCAAAGTCAGTCACAGCACAACTTATTTGAAAGAAATAAGTCAAGTGAATGAAATGCGCATAGACAGAGAGAGAGAGTTAGAGAGATACCTGCATGACCAAATCGCATTAGAAGCAATTGCTCTGGACAAAATTGGACTAAGACACTGCAGTCATTGTTAGTGTTTGGATTTCTTGTGTGCCAAGATGCTCATTTCAGAAATGTGTCATTATCTCCCAAACGAGTCCTCAAGTAGGTGGATTTCAATAAGTGTCCTCCCACAGCTGTGCTGTGCATACAACTGGTCCTGGTTAAGACGAGCAGCTCTGAGTGTGTTAATTGGCCGTCAGCTCTGCCCACGGATGATGATTTCAACAAGCTGTTAAAACTACGGCTGCACTGTCACGCAGCTGGCTCTCAGGTCACATAGTTCTGGTTAACAGGTGGGACTACATGTCAAACATTCCCACACATTTTGTCTGTGCTTTGCAAGTCACGCAGAATGAAGCAGCTTTTTAGTCAAATGGCATACTTTGCTGATGACGCGGCTGTAATTGGAGGTCTGTCACTGATCAGTCAATGATAATTAACTCCAACCTAGAATTTCCGCTGACATTTGCTCGTTGAAACAGCCAATTACGGCACATCGAGGAAGTAGAGCAATCAATGGTGTACATATTTTCCTGACCACACGGGCACTTTACACGCACAAGCACACGTAAACACACAGGTTCAGATGCACAAAAAAAAGAGTGCAGGACCATTAGCTGCGTGACCAACTTGACAAAGATACTCTTGATCCTAAAACGAGCTGAGGTCTTTTTCCAGTGGGGATGTGAGAACAACACTGTAACACCTGAGCTCAGTGTCGGCACTCTTTGTCCCCTCCTCACCTCTCCTCACCTCCACTCAGCTCTCATCCCATTGCATTTCCTCACCTTTGCTCCCACACGACTCCCTCTGATCTCTTCCTTCCCAGCCCTTCTCTATTTTTGTCAGTTGGTCTTTTGCCTCTGTTCCGTCATGCACAAACAGGAACGCCATGCTGTTACATGCCATAAATACAGACAGGGTCATAAAGGATTTTATATTACAACCAGATCACTACGCAGACGCAGAGAACTGTAGGAATAATTAGAGGAACACAGCCGCAGAGACAAAAGCAAAGGCCCTCATGAGAACATTAGCGAAAGATAACGAAAAGGGACAAAGGAGTTGAGAACAGAGTAGACAGAGTAGGGCAGAAAAGGCAAGGAGGCTACAAGAAAGTTGGGAAAAGGACACAGGAGAGCATGTTGTGATAACTCTGATGTGAGGCAAGATGGCAAGGCAAGGTAGATAGATGGAGGAGGAGAGAGTGAGGAACTGAGGAGGAGGAAACAGGAGAAGAATGACAGTGTGTGACTCAGGAACAGAGACAGAGAGATGGGGTGGAGGTGCAGACTGAGTGTTTGCCCTGTGGGCTCGGCTGGCCAAAGGTAAGCCAGCAGACAGCGCAATGTGTCAGTCCACATTTTGTCAACAACGTAGCAAGTTATTTCTGGAGGATGGGAGCTTCAACCTTAGTGACTTGGACTTGGGTTTTTTTTCTGTCGTATGTGCTGCTGTGTGTTAGTCAAGATCACACAGATGCACTCTGCTACCCACAATGCCTAGGCTGAAAAACATATGTATCTTCCAGAAGGCCCTGTTCACATTTACGTCCGCTGTGTTTCAATCCCTTAGTGTTTAATTTGCTGTGTGAGAGTGTTGCATGTGTGTGTTTGTGTCCTGCAGGGAAATCATCACGCTGACATTTGTGTGTGTGACAAAGGAAATATGTTGCATGTAATCTTCCCCCGTCTCCGTCGTTGTGACATGTTACACCCTAATAAATCCTCTGACTCTTATGGCCTCTCCTGAGAGTCGCGGCTAACATGCACACTTCCGGGCATTTACACACAAACACACACCAACTCTCTCTCTCTCTCTCTCTGTCTCTCTCTCTCTCTCTGTCTACAAGACTTAGTCCCATTGTTTACATATGGGTAATCCCCAATACAAACTCTAGGAGGAAAACCTTCCAGGGACAGTAGCTCATCTACTGCAGCAAAGCGACATCTGGATTCAAGCATATTTTATTGTATTACATTTGGCCTCACAAAACATTAGTAGCTTGGCAATGAATAAACAATATGAAAAACACTCAAAAGAAAGTTTTTACCATAGCTGAGGGAAGAGCAAAGGAAGTGAGTTGGTTGAATGAAGTGTGAAGTGGAAAGAGGAGGAAGATCAAGAGAAGATTAGCAGACGGAAGGAAGGAAATAGATGTGGTCATAAGGATATATAGCAAGAAGTGCCAGAGGAAGGAGCTCAGGACTTAAGATGGATAGAAAGGTGAAAAGACGTGTGACAAAAATAGAAATCAGCTCAGAAGAAGGGCGAAGAGCGAATGACATATGAAAGAGGAAGGGATGAATTTTGGAAGGCATCACAGATGAAGGAGGCAAAATAGGGGAGATGGATGAAAAAAAAACTGAAAAAAGGTGGGAACCAACAGTACAGTAAAGAAAAAAAAGCAAAGCATTTTGTTTTAATTACAAAGAATTGTTTCTGTACTTTTTTTATATTTGCCACAGAACTACACGTTCTGTGAAAAAGATCCAGATGGTGTATTGCAAGGCAAAGAACATTTTTGCTTTCTTTAAAATAGTCACAGTTAACAAGCAGCATTATTAAGTAATATTAATCAATGATGGAATATGAAACTTTAGTATTTTAGTATTTAGTAAATATGAAGAACTTTGGTGACTGTGGCAATGGGTTATTCTGAGCAGATCACAGCAGCAGGTGGCAACTTGATATAAATCAGAGCTGGGAAGGGTGTCTGACAGATAAGTAGTCATGCGTGACATGCATTTGCATGGTGATGCAGATGGATGCTTAGAAGGATGGAATGATGGGTTGCTGAACAGGCTGGATAATAGAAGTCAAAAGGAGTAACAAGAAAGGAATTTAATGGATAAAGAGATATACGGACAAACAGGAACAGGAACAGGAACAAGACACAAGATGAATACAAAGGAGTGTGAGTGAATTTGATCAGACCGATTGCTCCATTGTTTCATGTGCTAGGACATGCACACATGTGTATGCTTGCACTCGTATGCGTCTCCAGCCCTTATTGTCTTCTCTCATGTCCTCTTCCATTATGGAACAAATGCTAAAAGCCAAAGTGCTATCCACCCAGCCCTCAATTAGATAACAGAGGCCCTAAAAGGCTTCTCATTGCACCTAACACCACCTAAGCATGAAATCAGGAGCATAGCGGGAAAGGAGAGGGGGTGGGGTTGGGGGTAATCACATCATCAGCTAACTCCTTAATTGCTTTTCGCTCTTCAACAGGCATCTTTTATCCATCATCTGTGAACTGTGGCTTTGACCCTTGATCCCCATACTGTTGGCTGCTTTTAATCTAGAAATGTGACCAAGGAATAGAATTTTATCACACTGTTATGGTAATTTAAAATAGAATATAAAAGACAGATTGAAGCACCTTTTCTGTGTATAAATTGATTTAAATGGAAGTCAGATATTAAATTGCATTTTCTAATAATTCCATCAGCAGCAGTTTGTTAATTTTTTTGGCTCTGAGTGAACCTGCTCATGCCGAGGTGGTTGGGGCGGTTCAGCAGAGGGATCATTATTTGGAGCTGTCAGTTTATACGAACAGTTTATTGCTCTCCTCACATTTGCAGTGCTACCATCGTTGTGTGCATCTAAATGTACCCAAACAAGACTAAGTGAATTCAACTTTGTAATCACTGTAATAAACAGAACCACAGGCAAGAGACAGTAATAATGGAAACACATTTTTGTATGGCGAGTTACTATAGCTGTAGCATTGTTGCACAGCTATTATTGTCTTCTAAAATAACTTGTAGTCAATAAACACAAGTAATAATATCTCCTGAAATGTGTATTCATTCGAAGAAAGGACACCATCTGCTCATTCAAGCACATTTGAAAAGCTGTATGTTAATATATGGGGTAATCAACATGATCAGTTTCCTAAGCATCAAAAGGAAAGAGACCACTGTACGGATATAAGGTTGTCTATAGTGAGTCCCCATAGAATTACATGTCAAAAAACAGTGCGAGTCACAAGAGTATTCTCCTTGACAGGTGTTTTCCTTGCTATACGGTTGTTATGAGATATAAAGTTTATGATGTCCAGAGAGAAGTATTTCTAGGTTATAGAGGACGGAGCCTGGTTGAATTTAACCATTAGGAGAATGAAATTGGGATGCTTTTCCCCAGTGCAGCATAAACAATCATCTGATGACATTTTACACCAGTAACACAGTGGTACACCAGGGTCTGTAGCAAATTTGCAGTTGCCTTTGGCACACATTGTATGTTCCTATGTCTTGCACTCTTTCTTGCATTGTGACATTTTTTGAAGCCATCACTATGAATTATGTGCATATTGTATTTAACCCAGATCTAACATGCACTTTGGATTTGTATATAGTACGTACAAACACACACGATTAAGCTGAGTCATCTTACAGCCCTCTTCAGTCGAGAGTGAGTACACATGCACAACTCACCATGACATTTCAATAAACCTATCAACGACCTCACTCCAACTATCTCCACCCATTCCATATATCAGCTGCATGGGTTTGCAAAGCAATAACCCCTCACGGAGCACCAGACTCAACCATCCACTCAGAATAAAACATATTTATTGCATTGCCTTTTGTTTTCTTTATTTTTTTTTCTTTCATGGAGCTGCACTAAGCTTGAAGGTCATTTATTGGCTCATGAATGAATGCTGCATTTATGCTGCATTTATCGAGCTTTAGGATATGACATTTTGAAAAGACAAATAAGGAATGGAGCAAAGTGGAAAAAAAATACCTGAGATAGCCTTGCACTTTCAGTTTTCAGTGTGCATGTGTGAGTGTGTGCGTTTATTGGTACATTTACAGTAAACAAACTGTGTGTGTGTGTGTGTAGTATTGCACTTTTTTTTATACTCTGCTGCTGTCTTTCCAACTATTTCTATCTGTGGGCTTGTCTCTGCCTGTATATGCATACTTTAATATAAGTATGCATATTTTTTTTATTTATGTTCATTTGTGTGTGTGTGTGTGTGTGTGTGTGTGTGTACACTGTATACACTGAATGATATTTGTCTGCTGTGTATACAGTGGACTGTGTCTTAATTCTGCAAATATTATTTATATTTTTCAGAGCCCACTCCTGTCTCTATTCACAGCAGGATTAACTTGCTTCCGTCAATACCCACTCCTTCATGTTTTAATTTAGAGAGGATTTATGAAATTATATTTCTTTTCCTCACAGGCTGAACTGTTTGAACAAACTAGATTGCAAAGAGACTGCTGAAGAACTGAAGTATGTGAAGTGGTTTTGCGGCTCACCTTCCCACAAGAGGTTGGCGGTTGAGGAAGTGTTCAAACTGCAATTTTCCTGTAGGCTTTTGACAGCTTTGATCAATAATGCCATAATCACTAACAGCCGGTCACAAGACGTATGAGAAGTCATAAAACAAAGTGATTGGATGACAGTTTGTTCAGACTCTGTAATACTGTTCCTCTCTACCCACTGGATCTCCTCGGGGAGAGGGATGAAGATACTATTATAGGTGATAAGTTTTTCATATTTGTTCTATATATAACATGTATAGTGTTATTCTATGTATTTCTGTTTTCCTTTGTGTGTGGCTCAAAGTCCATTTTGTAAGCATGTGTCTCTTTGTCACCTCTGATTTTACCACTTGTTTTTTGGTCGTATTCTGAAGATTCAGTATTTTTTTTCACATAAAAAGGAATATTTGATGTCTAATCTGAGGAGCAGAGAGCTGGTTATGGATCGTGCCTTGTATGAAGATATGCTCCATGTTTTGTTTTGGCAGATAGCATCTTGAACTTGGCTCTGGTTTGGCTGTCAACCAAAGTTTTATTTGGTCCACTTGACCTCTCTCTCTCTGCTTCTCTGACCAAGTATGGGAAATCTGTGCACTTCACAGAAACATGCATCATGCTCAACTCAGTTGGCCGTGTAAGGGCTAAAACATTATGTTTTGGTGCTTTATTTAATTGGATTTAATACAGGGGTTGCGCCCGACAGAATTTCAAAAGAGTAAAATCTGGATTCTTACAGTGATACAGAAGAAATTCCACATCTTTTTAAAACAGCAACTTGAAACTTTTGCTCAGCATTGTGAAGATGCTACCTGTGCATTTGTGTGTTTGTGTGTGGGAGGATGTGTATGTGCTCTCCCCACCTCTCGAGGGGAAGCACTCAGCAGTCCCTCTCCACTAAAAGTGCTGAGTGTGAGGGATGGTGTCAGATGACAAATCTAAGGGACAAACTGCATCTAAAGCAGACATTCTTTATAGTCTGTCCTTCACCCCTCCAACTCTCTCTCTCCTTCCTTCTCTCCATTCATTTCTCTCCTCTTAATCCGTTGTGCATGGTGAGTAGTAAAATGCAACATATTTTTATAGCACTGTTCTGTTTTCTATTGTTCTATTCTCTCTTCTTGTTTATCCGTCCCTATACTTCTTTTCACAGTAATAGAAAGACAAAAGCAATGTGATGCTGTGCATCAAAGAGATGACAGTGAGTCATCAAACCCCCCCATGATTACTGACAGAGCATTGCACTGTGGGTAACCTCCAGCATGAACAACTCTCTCAGTGGGTGACAACATTACAAAGAGACGCTACACATGCACACACATACTAATTCAGACAAATACTGTAAATAGCAATACACACATGCGTGTGTGTATTTGGTCTTGAGACTGAGAACAAAATACTGATTTAAAGTGAATGGTGGTCAAACTAAGAACACGGCCTTCCTTTTAATAATTGTAGCTTAAGAATGTGAAAATTTCCCCTCACAGCAACATGATCAGACATACACTCAAATACACACAGAGCATTTGCTCTCTCTGTTTATTTATCTGTTTATTAAACTTTGTGCTGCGGAGTGTTTTTTCAGAAAGCAGAATTTGCAAAACAGATAAGTCACATTATTAACAATAAGAGGTTTAAATCAGAAATTAATTACATGAATCCATCATTTTTTCTTTCTCTCCAATTCCGTTGCAGTTCCTTGCTCCCTCACACTGTCTTTCTGGCTCCCTGTCTACATAACTCTCCTTTGTATCTGGCTTCCTCGCATCTCATGTGTGTACATAACCCCCCTGCTGTCATCCACTGCAGCTTTTCCTCCCCTCTCCTCTTTTTTTTATCATTCTCTCCCTGTCGTCCTCTTTCCCTCCTCACGTCAGTCCCTCCTAGCCTTCATCTTGCTCATAGGGGGGCCGGGAGCCATGTTTCTACCTAATGATGCATTGCCAAGAGGAAAGAAAATTTGACAGTTAACAACCTCCTCTCACTCTTTCTCAGGCACACACACACACACACACACACACCGATATAGCCAATGATATACTAGAGTTCACACTCAGCCTGGTAACGCAGCAAAATGCAGAAAATCTGAGGCAGCTACTAGATAGTAGCTCATGTCATATGAAACACATTGGTTGGTATTGTAAATCTTTCTAAGCTACAGTGCCAAAAATGGTACAAACCACCACAGCAGCTGCTCAAATAAAAGTGGTCCCTGAAATGTAAACCCCGAGAGGTAAATCCACCTCCGTATTTGGAGATTATCTTTACGTTTTAAAATCAGTGAACATTTGTAATGTTATCTTGACCCTCAAGGTGCAGCTAGATGTTGACCATGTACAGACATTATGGGTGTTTGGTGGTTGGCTCACACGCAAAATTAAACCAATGTTTTTTTTTATTAGTTAAATCTTATTAATTAATCTTAGTGTGAATCGTCAGATTCCTAATGACACCAGGACTAGTATTCATGAACAGTGTGAAATAAGTAAGGCAAGGGTAGGAACATGACAGTCACAAGTTTTTTACATTTTTGACTGATATTTCCATCTGTAAACATTTAAAAGTAACTTGAAGACTCTTGATATTGCTTGGATTTTCCAACATGAGCTGATTACGGGGTAAAATCTTGAATTTTATTACTTTGGATCCCTGACAGTATGGGATTCACTGCCTTGTTTGCCACCTGTGTTGACTCAAGGCTACAATTCATAAATCCATCTGAGAGATATTAGAGCCCACACGGGAGTTTCCACATATCCTGCCTACCCAATATTGAATTGAAT
Organism: Scortum barcoo; assembly: GCA_023238725.1. Classification (NCBI taxonomy): domain Eukaryota; kingdom Metazoa; phylum Chordata; class Actinopteri; order Centrarchiformes; family Terapontidae; genus Scortum; species Scortum barcoo. Next base: position 8,391,307 of record CM041551.1, read on the forward strand.
CTGATATGAATCTCTGAATACACCACATTCTGGAAATTCTGCTGGTTATCAATGTCATTTTCTTTTGTCTCTATGAAACTGAAATTATGTGTATTTACTTGTTGTATAAATTTTTCACAACACCACCGTGCATTTACAGAGGTGATCTCGTTAATGTTCAGTTAACCTCTGATGACTGTTAGATGGAAACAAAAGCAAATCAAAGAGCGGCTGAAAAATAAGAAATATTTTGTCTGTATTAAAATGAACTGATGTGATTAAAGACAGTATGGAGGAAAAGAACGAATGCCAATAGTAGTTGCCACATGTTTCATTATTCATTTACTCAAACACATGCACCCAAGTACCCATTGATTTACAGACTAATAATATATTTATATGCACTAGATCTATGCATATGTGTGCGTGTATTGATGCATTTGTGATTGTTTGTGTGCCTTTAATTTGCATGCAGATTTTCCCAGCTTTCATTTTAACTTAACTCCCCCCTCTCCCTCTCAGTCTTCTTGCTTAACCCTCCTCTCTGTTGCCCCCCCCTCTCTTTCTCTTTCTAATGAGATGACATGGCTACAGTGTTCTTATTCCACTCAGTGACAGCCTCTCTGTTGCCAATTAGTGGTGGAGTCGCCAGCTCTCTGTTTGCCTTCAGAGATTACATCTCTGTTTGTGTACACAACCCACAAATGAGACAATCCACTCAAAGACTGGAGATCTAGTCAACAAATGTACTGTATAGAGAGGTGTGACTCTGTGTGGGTGTGTGTATGTATATATATACTGTAGACATATAATACATATATAAACATATATATATATATATAGAGACAGCATATGAATGCATTCCTTGTGTTGTTCTGACCATTGCTTTGGTTTATGTATGTGTGTCTTTGTCTGAATTTGTGCAGCAAAAAGATGCTTTCCTTCTGGTTCTGCACCAGTTTGTCTTTCTTTCTGTTCATCTGAGTGTGGTTGTGCATCAACCTCAAAGGCTGTTTTTGTCAATGTAGCGTCACCCCCCTTGATCGTAGTGTTCACATCAAAAGATAAAATGGGAGAAACGTAAACAGAAAAAGAAGTCCTAAAATCAGGGAGTAATGTGTACCTCGCAATATTCAAACTATATTTGAGAAAATTGTGCAGCTGTAGAAGTAAGAAGAACAACACTTCATTCAATACTTTGAACACAATGTATGTTAGAGATGTGTTAACACTAACACATAACCCTGCTTTAACCCTGGTTTAGATAGAAGGATCTGTCGTTTTTATTTATATAGATATTACACCATGGGCTGTGGTGTAAAGTACTTATACCCCTGCAATCAAACAAAGTGCCTGAGACTCCATATGAATTAGAGTGAAATTATATTGGGCTCATGTATTGAGTCCAGATTAAAAGACAATACTAGTGCAAAAATATCTTGCTTGGCTAAAATATTAGTTTATATTACCTGATATTGTTACACACAGGATATTGTTACACACAGGAACAGACTGGGAATGGAAAATGGCCTTGGACTTTTTGACTCAGACCTTTTTTGTTTCAACAAAAAGCATTTTAAGCAAATTCAGATAAATAACCAACACGCTTATCCTTGTTGTCTTCTGTCTTACCACTCAGCTGCAAAACCTTGACAGTTGAACTGGTTCATGCTGGGCTCAATGGGCTGGTCTCCCTGCTTCCAGTGCCCTTAGGCTCACTATGCTGAAATGACAGACTGGTAATGACGCTAAATGAATATTTTCTGATTTTAAAACACTTGCCTCAAGGGACCTCAACTGTTTCTCTGTCAGCTTTTTTAGCACTACCTTTAAATTTGGTCTCTTTATGTTTGTCCATCTTGTTCCACTCCATTCATTATCCAAATGCCACCACTTCGCAGAGGTGGACAGGGGCGGGGCCCAGGTAAATTTAGAATGGACCGGACTGAAAATAATTGGCTGAGGCCGACAGATGTAATACCCAACCACAGTGGGCCAGCAGCCCACTATGTAGTTGATCGTCTGGGCCCATCAACTACATAGCACTTTGTTTAAGCAGGGGATGAGGTTATTTAAAAAGTATATATTTTGCGTTGCATTGGTCCCAATTGTCAAGTAACCCACAGGGTAAACTCCTGGTGCTCCAGATGGCCAGCCGTCATTGGTTAGACACATTATGCATTAGTTACTTTTGTCTAAATGACCAATTAGGAGGCAAATTCAATTAAGTTTAAGGGTTCAAGAGCGCTGTCGACTCAGAGATGACCCAAGTGAAGCCCAGCGATATACACCAAAAAAATGCTGAATTTACTGCTTTATTACAAATGTGCATTCCTGGCAGTCCCAGGATCAGCACCACGGACAGAGATTGTGAAACAGCTTGGCGTGGACTCTTATGAATGATCCGTCTGAATTCTATGCGAAAGAAGGATAGACTGTGGGCTAAGCTTTTGCAGATAATCTGGTGTTGAAATTCTTTACAAAACAATGAAAAGGAGAGATGAAGATGACAAAGATGTAGAGTACAGTGTCAGACATAGCCTTTGTGAATTATGTATATATTTACTTAAGTCTACTGTATGGGTGAGCATAATTGATGCACTAATTCATTTAAGTTATTTCATTTTACATGATAACAACATGAATGACATTCAGTGATGACTCACACAACTCAGAATCGAATGAATTATAAATCCGATAACATTAAAGCCATTGCTGCACTTCGTACGTGTGTGTGTGAGGATGCAGGCACTGACAGGCTCACACACATTTGCCAGTTGTTCAGAACTGTGTGGAGTAGTAGTAAACTGAGTGCACCTCTGCAGAGGACTTGCACTTGTTGTCAGAAGTTGCTCTTTAGCATCATTACGGCCAAAGTCTGCAATGCAGATGCCAAACAGGTCTATTTACATGCACAATGATCTACACACAAGCAAACATCACTGTGTTTTCAAAGCCCTGGCTAATCTAATGTCCTGATTACTACAGTTCCTTACAGATGATACAGTGATTATATCTTTTCAATAATTTAATTTTAGTAAATAATAAGTTAATTATTATCGAGTTCCTTTATCTACAGGGGGATGTGTGATTGATATACATAACACTTTACTCTGCATGTAATCCATAATCAAGCCTTTTGTCACATAAATTACAGTATCATCGTCAAAAGTTATAGTCAGACAGTAGCATCCTTTTCTCATATTCACAACCTTTCTCATATTCAACAAGGGTATCTGAAGGCCCAAAACATGCCTGTTACTTCCTGCTACAGTACTAAGCTCATCTGAGTTTGTTTAAAAACAACAATAAATCTCTTGATATATTTAATTTGTTTGATTTAGAGATGTGTGAGGGTAGCGGCAGCCTGTTACAGATTTATGAGCGCCTGCTCACGTGGCTGCAAATGGCAATCTGTTCAGCGCTATGTCCCAGCAGAAAAATAACGCCTCTCATAGCAGTGAATCATCATAGCTTCCGATTCACCGAAAACAAGCAGTTAATCTGATTCTCCATTTGGGTTTATAAAACAAAATTTCATGGTGGCACCCCTATCGTGACAGAGTCAGGGAAACACTGACGCTCAAATAAAAAAGGTTATTCTGGGTAATTCGTATAGTGTATTAAATACAGAGACATGTGCACTATTAGAGCAAAAATGACAGAGATTGAAATATCAATGTCTGCAGACCTCACTATTTTCAAAATACATGAGCTGAATTACCACAGTTGCCATATTTTTATAATTATTTGAGGAAAAATAAATAGAGAGTAAAATACAAGTACAAATGCAATTAACTAATAATGTTACAGTATGTTTATCAAATATTTTAAAATCACTTTGAATGCTGTTGAATTTAGACCTTAATTTGATGTTTACATGTTCTGTTTAAAATGGAGCTTAACCAAAAGTAACAAAAGCCAAGATCATGTGAAATGGCGCCCTGCCATCGTTGTAGTTATAAGGGTAATGAGATGACCGGTCAAACTGGGCCTCAGGAGGATTAAAGCTTGACGTAAGTGACATTTTTGTCGACATAGTTGCTACCTTCGAAATGTAAATGAGCACTTGGCATTTTGCTGTGATGATCGCTAGCACTTGCAGTCATCATGCTATCTACACATGGAGTGGATTAGGGTGGTAGGAAGCAGCGAGGGTTTAACATAACATAAGAAGCATCACCATGCTGTATGTCTCTGGTTGCATGTGGCATTGTGTCGATTCACTTCACATTAAATGGGCCACACACTTCTGTTTGTTGGAATTGTGAATGCTTTATTTTAACGGTGTGAATGAACTCCAAAGAAAGGAGTTGGCAGAGAAGCTCGTTAAGCCCTTTGCCCATCACAGAAAACTGTGCCGAAGGGTGCGTCTACGATTTTATCATTGTCATGCTTGTCGCTCTGGTTTAGGCTTAGGGACTTACATACTGTATCTGTCATACACACACAGTCACACATACTAAAAGCTCACATGCTGTACACACTGTCATACACATGCATGCATATACACATGTGCACACACTCTACACTGCAGAGGAAAGACATATGTGCTTCTAACTGCAGGCACATGGACAGTTTAGCCAAAGTGAAGAAGCCACACAGACACTCATGTTATTGGACTAATTGGATGACACAGACATAGAAACACATGAACTTGAAGCCACTATCCACTGTTCAGTTCAGTAGCCAGTTACCTGCCCCCCTTAGGGATGTAATGATACGTGTATCTGAGCGCATTAACCACTGGGATTAGGGTTAAGTAAGAACTGTGGCCAGTAAGCCCCTGTTTTTCTGAATAAATGACAATGTTTTCTACATATTACTACTTTCTGATGTCGTGAAAAATACTGAAATGTGAGTTTTGTGTACACACGTCCTCTTCCTCCCCTTTTCAAAGCCAATAACATTAAAGTGGTGTAAATGTAGTTGCGTGTGTGTGCATGCGTGTGTGTGCGCGCGCGTGTGTGTTCTTACTCTTCATCTCTACCTCCTTAAGAGGACAGTGTAAAAGGACACATGTCCAACATGTGTCTTTGATCCCTTTATGTGCTGATAAAAGGCCTTTCATTGACTACAGCTACCCATTTATTGTGTTTCTCTTTTTCATCTCTTCAAATCCATTCAATAGAAAAGTGGTCAAATGCTGTCTTTTATATAAGAGAGAAGTGAACCTATAAGCCTTCAAGCTCATTGGCGATACCTCCTCATGTCTGCAGCTTTACTTGTTGGCAGCCATTTGTATACTACTTGCCTTGTCTACTTAGAAATTGTTCTGAGATGGACCGAACACTATGTTGCTTTTATAATTTCAGCTGGATTTTGGCTCGCCTCCCTTTAAACTGTGTTTATGTGCATACATTCTTGTGTGAGTGTGTGTGTATCGTTGGAGCAAACACTTGCGTCTGTGTCTGCATATGTCTTCCTGCATCTGTGCGAGCATGCAAGGATTTGTGTGTGCTTGCACTGGCTAATCTATCAAAACAAGTGTTTGTGATTGCCAGCGGACGGATGACCTTTGGGGGCCTCTCTGGAGTCCCCTGTCACATCATGTGGTGGAGATAGAGGACAGGAGGGGAAAGAGCTGACAAAGAAGGGTGGGAAGACACTTGCTGGGTGACTAAGTGTGCTTTTTTAATCCATTGTTCATGGAAGGGTTTTGCTGAGCATGCTTGCTCTTTTTCAGCCTCACCCTACTTCATATTCATGCAGTTGCACGCGGTCTCACCTGGCAGCAGCCCAGTACAGCCACAGTCTTCTGCTTATATCACTGAGCTGCTCCATTGGAGCCAACAGAGAGAGTGCCCTGCTCAAGGGCACACTGCCAGTAAGTGTTGAGAGACAACAGAGTGTTTACACATTCACTTTACTTGCCCAGAATTTCCCAGCTGGTGTAAGAAATTCAAAATTGCAGCCTTCTGGTCACAAGCCATTTCTCTAATCTTTAGGCCACCAACACCCCTAGTTGAGTGAATAAATTGTGTCTCTTGAATATCAAATGGAATGTATCCATTAAAACACTTTCAGTATGTCCATACTCAGATTTTTTTTTTAATTAAGTACTTACAGTAACCAATTTACCCCATTTTCTAAGTCAGAATCTTCTAAATAGCATGTGCCACAACACTCTCATATCAAAACACTCACAGAAAAGACCAACAACAGATTAACAAGTTTTTCTGGGTACTTATCTAAAATGCATGCCAAATATGCAGTACATGAGCTCAACAAGATGTCAATTGAAGCCAGATGTTGTGTCTCTCTGCCAATACACACAGCACTGCAGAACCATCAGTGAATTTGGAAAAAAATATTAACCATTACTATGTTGCTGCATTGCCAGATGTGGTGATGCTGCCAATTGAGCAACCCCAAGTTTGCAGATAGCTCGTGGACACCTGGTCACTGGGTGTGCGATGAGGGTATGTGCAATGCACTCACTCACACATACATACACACACAGGCACATAGCTGCAATGGCATTTAGGCGGTGGCATTTTCCAAGTGACATTTTGTCTGTGGCCAAACCCATACTCACTGAGCATGAACCCCATCATGCTGTCACACTGTCATGGAGCCATAAGGAGAGACTTACACATGCATGTGACCTTGCACAAGTGCATGTGAACACACACACACATATAAACAGGCTTGTCAAATATTTTAGACTCAATTAGGCCCGATTACAAAATATATATAGGTGATAGAGGTTGATAGATTTAGAAAGATGTGTCAGACTTTCTAGCCTCCAGGCTGTTTTGACCTTTACCCTTCTCAACCCTCCTTTCCTTGCCATTGCCCACATGTAAAATATAGATCTTCCCCAGACATTAAAACTTTTTGCTATATATAGCTATATTTACCCATACAAATGAATTAAATTGTGTTCATAGATAATAGGATAATTTCCAAAGGTTTTTCTGCTGACTATTTGGACACCATCTTATTTTAAACAAAGACCCTGATTTATAGATCTGTCTGTTATAGCTGCATACCTCGTTACACCACCATGACCTCATGACTTCACAGATTGTTGAGAGTAACAAATTGACCAACTTAAAACAATGGAGGAATTCACCTCAGGATAAATGTAATACTTAAAAAAAGGAAAGGAAAGTAAAGACAGCAGCCTTAATCAATTGGATCAATGTTAACCATTGCTTTTAACACTTTATGAGTGAGAATTCATTATGTGGAATTATACAGATGCATTAAGAATCAAATCAAGCCTTGATCAAGTAGTGTTTGCAAAGTACTTTTTAAAGTTTGTTTTTAATATGAGGGGAGATCAACTTCTTACCCAGCCTAAGCTTTGCTGAGGTTTCTGAGTTACAAAAAACCCTCTTATCGAGGAAGAACACCCACACACTTAAATCAATGCAGCTTTCACATTCACGCTATCGCCCTGTAAGACCTGATCAGGGCACGCTGTCTCTTTGGTGTGGCAGGGATGCTAGTTTTGTGTCCATTATTAGACAGCGGGTTCCAGGTCCCAACTTTTGATTGTCATTTTTTTTTGTCCTAAGCTGGGAAAGAAAAACCTGGCAGGGAAAAAAACCCAACAACATTGATTTCTTTCCTTGGGTATCAGGTTTCACCTACAGTACATCAGGCTCTCAGATAGTGAGGGTAACCACCAACTCATTGGGAATGCTTTGTGCTACTCTCTCTGGTGACATTTATTCAGTCTACCAATAAATGTGGTCTCAATAAATGTCACAGAAATGAAAGGGGCAGTTGCTTCATTTTTTTAATCAATGTATATTACCACACCATAAATCCTGACGCCAGCAGAAATAACTCTCCATAGTAGAAATGGTTCCATTGATGGCAGGCAAAAAAAGTCAAAAAAAAGAAAAGAACACAACTTATCTGTAAATTGAGACTATATTATTTAGTATTAAGTGGTCTAGTTTTAGCACTGCAGAGACCAAATGTCTGCTCTTTGTTTCACAGCTGCAGAGTATTGCGTGTGTGTATATGCGTGTATGACAAGCGCAAGTGTCTCATCAAGGGACTAGAATATTTTGTTTGTATGTGTTTGCCTGCCTATGTGGGTATTTTTGCATTGGCTATTAAACATGGAGCAAGGAAAAGGAAAAGCGAGAAAAAAGGAGATGAGAGCATTTACAGCGTGAAGCATAGCGCGCAGCCTTTCTTACACAATGCACGCTAATTAGATAATTCATCACAAGTTAAATACAGTAGAACTTCTGCACAGTATTCAGAGAGATTTAGAGATTAGTTTGTATTCCTCGTGTCAAAAAGAAGCAATCTGTTACTCCAGACAGTTAATCATAAAGGAGTTAATCACTGTAACACTTTGCCAACAGGTTCGCTCACATTCAATCAAACATGCACCAATGAACACACGCACAGGCATTCAGGAGCCGGGCAAAATAGGTTTCACCAAACGGTGTTAACAAAGGCTGGTTTTTCAAGGAACTGCCAATTAAAAGGACATTTGTGCTTCTACGGGGGTTTGACAATGATCATTTGTATATGTGACTTTTCAAATCATCAGACTTTCAAAAGCAACAGGCGCACTCAGCCAAGAGAACGACATATTAATAATGTGTTGATGTGGCAACCGAAACAGTCTTTCAGAGCGTTACAGTTTAGTTGTATGCATAGACAATAAGTCAACAAAGAAGAAACTTTTGTCTTCTTAATGTGCATATGTGTACATCAGATCTGACATCACATACTGGACAAACAATGTAATGAGACACGTGCCCTGTCGTTCCTTTAACTTAACTTAACTTAACTTGCCTTTTATTGGGAAAAAAAGTTATTTTGTTATCATTTTCAACAACAACAACAAAAAAAGATTGCCATCGTGTTTTGATAATCTGTATGTAACTTCGACAGACCAAAGCAACATGAGTATGTGGCCCTAATTGGGACAAGGAGAGAGGGATATTTTGTGTGTATTGTGTATTTGTCTGCATGCATGTATTGCACTTAGCTTGTTTAAAATCCAAACCACTATTTTCAGGCTGCTCAGGGTTTCCTAATTGCAGCACACACACAACCCAAACCCACAAAACACACACACACACACATACACACACACACACACACACACACACACACACAATGAAAAAGAGACAGACGTACTGGAACGCGGAGGGGAGAGTGCGACAGAGTGGGGGAGAGAGCGAAATTGGAGACTAAGAGAGAGATGATTTCATTTTGCCCACTGAGCCCTTAAATAATTTAACGAGGGAGAGATCTGTCAGAGTATTGCTGTGTTTGTGTGTTGAATATTTATAATGCATATAAAACTGTTATGGCCCAGCTGTTGGCAGTCATGTGTCTCAGGTCTGTGCATTTTTCTTTTAAAGGAGTACCAGAATCCAAAATCGAAGGAGATACAGCTACTTCACTTGAAACATGACCAGGGTGTAGAGGTTTTATTTATTAAAAAAATAAAATAAAATAAATAAATATGGCAAATATTGTCTGTGTTTTTCGCCATTAGCAGCTGGGCCTCATGAATAGCTCATTTTCAAATGTTTAGTGATGTGGCTCTTTGATTTGGCTGTCTTTGAAGCTGTTTTCCTGAATTCCTCTTTGCCTGGACCAGAGATATTTTAATCCTGAGCCTCATATTTATCAAACAACTCAGAACCACTCGCACTGAAAGTTTGAGCAGGACTAAAAATACTCCGAGACGAACATATGAGGTGCTTATTGATGTTTTCTACACTGCTTTGAGCAAGTTCTCCTTTGAGAATGAATGACATCACCATCTGAAAATTAAGTTAATAATAATACATATTCCTCTTATGTGTGTATTTAACACATGCAAAACATTTATCTACAAAGAATTTTTAGATCATTTAGGATGGGAAAAATGAAATAACATAGAAAAAATACCACAGCCTGTGTATGTTATAAGCTATTTACAGATATCTACAGGCTGAAATAAATTTTTGCCAAACTTCCTTTCAGCTGCCTCCTTAGTAAGACACACTGCCAGTATAATGAGTCACAAAATTCAGATGGTAATAATTGGCTCCAAAGCTGTCCACACCAGACAGAATTTAAATGAGCATCCATCCCCAAATGTGACAAAGGATCTTTTTACATACTGTAGCTCCATTTACAGTCAAATGTGTTCTCTACGGCTGTTTTCTAAAACAGCCCCTTGAGTCAATTAAGGGAAAATCTGCCCCCAAAACAGAAGTGACAGGGATTTCCTCTATGATTTGAGTCAGTATATTTGCATACATCACCGACTCCCTCTTCCACAAAAAGAAACCGGAGAAACCAGACCTTTTCAGCTCACAAACCCCAAAGTCACTTTATTGACAGCAAAACTACTTCTCTGTCTAAAGAGAATGTGAGAATGTATTTTAGCTGTGACATTGAAAAGCACTTCATTTCTTTGTATTACTGCCAGTTTTACACTCTTACTTGGGCAATGTCGCTTTATCCATAAAGTAATACTTAGAATATTGCCAGTGGAGCAGCTTCAGCGCCTCTGTCTTAATATCATTCAGTCTTGCCTCACCATTCCCCGTCTTTGAGAGACATTTGCTCTCATTGCCAACAAACTCATCTGTGAAAATTACAGGAGTCAGAGGGTAATTTAGTCGTGGAGGGTATTTTCTCTGAGACTCTGTGATATGTATTGAATTTGTAAAGGCTGGTATTCTCCCAGGATAGAATGCAACACTTGCTTGTTTAAGTCTGTCTGCTTTACTGTCATTGACTTACAGTGGCTTGCAAAAGTATTCATAGCCCTTGAACTTTTCCACATTTTCTTCACATTACGACCACAAACAAAAATATGTTTTATTGGAATTTTATGTGAAAGACCAACACAAGGACCTCCGGTTTGGCTGATGACAGAGTAAGTCGTACTGTGGAGTCGCTCTCCCAGGCCTAGTAAATATTACTCGTCTAGCAACTCGAAAACTTCATATTTATTTGAGCAAGGGCCCGACGAGTGGGGGAAGAATCACTAAAGACCAGGGAAAAAAGAAAAAATGCCAAAAGCGCAAGAAAAAAAACAACTTGACGCCAAACACTGGCAATATCGGAACAGCTCAAGTTAACACCCGTAGCGGAGCAGCGGCAAGTCAGAAGAATCCTGTCATCATGTTTTCACATATTGAAATCATAGTGACTTCCAGCTTTAAACATAAATATATGTTAAAATATGTAATATGTACATAAATATAAATATCTAGAGATTTAAAGTTGTAGCAGCAATGTACAGTAGGAAGGGGTGGGTCAGTTGTTTAAGTCAAGTTGGCTCAAGTTCTCAATAGGAGGGAAATGGATTGGACAGCTCTGGGGAAAAAGCTGTGTTTTCAGTCTGGTACTTTTGGTCTTTAAGTTTCTGTGTACTGTTTTCCAGATCCAGAGGAAAGTGGTACAAACAGTCCATCATGCATTGCCCGGGCGGGTAGGGTCGGAATGGCAGTACGTGCACGTCGGACCTTCTTCTGGATCCAGCCAGCGTATATTGAGTTTAGGTCTGGAAGAGGACTTCCCACAAACCCCTGTGCCTGTTTTCACCACCCAGGCTAAGTCCCTTTCGGTTTTGTGCAGTGCAGCTGCATTGCTACCCATACCACACTGCTGCACTGAGGCAGAGGATGCTCTCTATTGTGGCCCTGTAGAAGTTTGTCAGGAGCTGAGGGGAGAGTCCAGCACGTTTCAAGCTTCCTGAGGAAGAAGAGTCTTTGTTGAGCCTTCTTTAACCAGGTGAGCTGTGTTCATGGACCAGGTCAGGTCAGATGTGATGTGGATGCCCAGGAACTTGATATTGTTGACACGCTCAACTGCTTCCCCGTGGATGAGGAGAGGAGCGTGCTCTTTGTCCTCCTGGACCTCCTGTAGTCCACTGTGACCTCCTTGGTCTTCTTGCTGTTCAGAACAAGGTTGTTGTTTGAGCACCATTGAGTAAGGTGCTGGATCTCCTCTCTGTAGTGGGTCTCATCATTGTCCGATATGAGGCCCACTATGGTGGTGTTGTCTGCAAACTTCATACGATGGTGTTTGTGGAGTGGATGGCAGAACAGTCACTGGTGAAGAGAGTGAAGAGGGCTGGGCTGAGCAGCAGCCCTGCAGCCCTGTGGTGTGCCTGTGCTCAGGACCAGTGTAGAGGATGTGTTGCACTAGCTATTTTTGCTTCATTCTTTGCTTGTTTATTTTGTTTATCTTTTGTACTTATTTATCTACTTTTTTTTTTAATACTTATTCTACTTTTTATATTTATTCTTATTTGGGCTAGCACCGGGACCAGGGTAGCTAATCTCATTCCATCCCATGTTTAACTTGTGTTGGAATGACAATGACAAAACAATCCTTGAATCCTTGAATCCTTGAATCCCCAATTCTCACCACCTGAGGCCTGTTGGTGAGGAAGTCTCTGATCCAATAGCACAGCGATGAGGGTAGTCCCAGGTTTCCCAGGATTGTGGAGCTTCAGTCAGTACCAGCTTGTCCAGGATCACTGTGTTGAAGGCTGAACTGGCTGAAGGCTGATCCTCATCCTCACGTAGGTGTTAGGAAGCTGCAGATGGGTCAGGTCAGGGCTGTGTGAAGTGCAATGGAGACTGCATCCTCTGTTGATCTGTTCTCCCTGTATGCAAACTGATACTGATCCAGACCAGCAGGGATGATGTCCTTTGATGTGCTTTAGGACGATCCTCTCAAAGCACTTCATGATGACCGGAGTTAGAGCGACATTAGGATTTAGGGTGGTAGTCATTTAGGAAGGTGACAGCAGATTTTTTAGGCACAGACACAATGATGGAGAAGGCTGTTTTGAGGCTGACAGGAACTGCAGGGACAGGTTGAAAAGCTGCAGGGACAGGTTGAAAATGTCCAAAAAAACTCCTGCCAGTTGGTCTGCACACAATTTCAGAGTGTGCGACCAGACACCTTATCTGGTCCTTCAGCTTTCCTGATGTTGATTCTTTTCATGGAAGAGCTCACTTGGTGCAGCTGCAGGACTAGAGGCTGATGCAGTTCTTCCAGCCGGGGAAGGTGAACACTCTCTCTGCTGCCAGGTGTGTCAAAGCGAGCGGGTGTAGAATGTGTTCAGGGTGTTGGGGAGAGTGGAATCGTGGAATCGTGGCTAACCAGCTGATCACTGCGCTTATAGTCCATTATTTTCTTGATGTTTCTCCACATACTATGTGGGTTTATGTGTTTCTAAGTGCTTCTCGATGCGCCGTTTTTATACCTGCTTTTTGCTGCTAGCTTAATGCATTTTTTCAGTTCTTTTCTTTTCGGGCAATGCTATAGGCCAGCCAGCTTGTCACCTGACCTGTAGGCAGCGTCACAAGCTTTGAGTAGGGGCTTCACTGTGCTGTCCAACCATGGCCATGGTTTTTGATTTGGGAAAACCTTGATGGTCTTTGTGGGTAGAACAGCATCAGTACAGAATTTTAGGTAGGACAGAACCGATGAAGTGTGTCCGATCCAGATCTGTGCCCTGCCCACCTTGAACACTTCCCAGTCAGTGCACTCAAAGCAAGTCCTGTAATGTTGAAGACGCCTCCTCAGTCCAAACCTGTACAGTTCTGGTGGTTGGTCTTGCAATCCCTACCTATAAACCTCTTGCAGAGGTATAGATTGTCTGAAACAGGAAATTGTTCAACTGAGGCAAGAAGTCAACGGGAAACCCGATAATCTTGCAACGGCAGTGCAGAGCCTGTCAGACCGCGTTGATGAGTCCTGGGTGGAGCAAGTGTAGGGATGGACCAAGGAGGCAACTGAGACACTCTGTTCATATCTCAAACAATGAAGATCCCTGCAGCAAAATTAACGGTCTTAGAATCTCAGTCGAGAAGAAACAACATACGCATCTTTGGAGTGGCAGAGGTGGAAGAGAGAAACTCGGTACTACAGTTCGTAGAGAAATTCATTAAAAGCGAGTTGACAGCATCTCAAGACATGGACCTGAAAATACAGCAGGCTGACCAGACCCTGGCGCCTAGATCGCAACCCGATACACCCCCGAGACCCATTGTTGTCAACTTCTTAACTTTATAAAAGGACGTCAAACTCAAGACAACATCAGATGAACTTTACATATTATAGAACAGATTAATAAAAAACATCTAAGTGCAGTTCTGGCAAGTTTAGACATGGAAAAGGCCTTTCCACGTTTAAACTGGCCCCTAGCACAGAGTATAAACTCATGGCGACTTTAGACGAATATGGCCAAAAGTTAGGTTTTAAATTGAACATAGATAAGACACAAATACTTTTTTAATTACAGTCCAAATATAGATATTAGGCTGAAATATAAAGTGAAGTGGGAAGCAAAATCAACAATACTTGGGAGTGTTGATTAGTCAGAAACTTGATAAAATATACGAAATAAACTACAAAATAATAAATGATTAGATACAGAAAGATATTAAAAATGGTCCACACTGGGGTTAGACTTTAGTTCAAAGATTGAGGCAGTGAAAATGAATGTGCTGCCAAGGTGGCTGTACCTTTTTTTGTCTTTACCTGTCAGAATCCCAGACTCACAGTTTTCAATGTGGGACAAACAGTTATCAAGGTTTATCTGGGCTGGAGCAAGACCAAGGGTAAGATTTAAAACACTTCAAATTGACTAAAACCATGGAAGCCTTGTAGTACCAAATCTAAGGGAATACTATTATGCTGCCCAGATGAGATACTTTGTCTACTGGAATCTCTCCACAGGACAACTATCAGTCGTGCGCTGCACAAATCTGGCCTTTATGAAGAAGAGTGGCAAGAAGAAAGCCATTGTTAAAAGAAAACCATAAGAAGTCCCAGTTTGCAGTTTGCCAGAAGCCATGTGGGGGACACAGCAAACATGTGGAAGAAGGTGCTCTGGTCAGATGAGACCAAAATTGAACTTTTTGGCCTAAATGCAAAACGGAAACTAACACTGCACATCACTCTGAACACACCATCCCCACTGTCAAACATGGTGGTGGCAGCATCATTTTCTGGGGGTGCTTCTCTTCAGCAGGGACAGGAAGAATGGTCAGAGTTGATGGGAAGATGGATGAAGCCAAATACAGATCTTGGAAGAAGACTTGAGACTGGGGCGGAGGTTCCACCTTCCTAGTAGCAGGACACACGACCTGACCCTAAACATAAAGCCAGGGCTACAATGGAATGGTTTAAAACAAAACATATGCATGTGTTAGAATGGGCCAGTCAAAGTCCAGACCTAAATCCAAATGGGAATCTGTGGCAAGATCTGAAAAAACTGCCGTTCACAAACGCTCTCCATCTAATCTGACTGAGTTTAAGCTGTTTTGCAAAGAATGGGCAAAAATTTCAGTCTCTAGATGTGCAAAGCTGGTAGAGACATACATACCCCAAAAAGACTTGCAGCTGTAATTGCAGCAAAAGGTGGTTCCACAAAGTATTGACTCAGGGGGGGCTGAATACTTTTGCACACCGCACCTTTCAGTTTTTTTATCTGGAAAAAAAAAAAAATCATGTATGGGTAATTTTCTTTCTACTTCACAATTTTATGCCACTTTGTGTTGTTGGTCTTTCACATAAAATTCCAATAAAATATATTTATGTTTGTGGTCGTAACGTGACAAAATGTGTAAAAGTTCAATGGGTATGAATACTTTTGCAAGCCACTATAATTTGCTACTATTTGCTCACATAGAATAGGTTTTGTTCTCCAAGTTCCATTGAACTGAGTGTTGATCCTGGGGATTCACTTCTTAGAAATTTCTTAAAAAAGTTTTTTTTTCTCAGGATTTACACTTTACTGTCAGATTAAATTTATTTTCCATGTTGTTTCTCTTGTGTCACGTAAGTGACAAATGACCTGTTTTGTCTTTTAGGTATGAAAACTTTTTGATGAGACTGTTTTACATTCTGTAAAATAATTTCATTTCTTTAAATATTTATTAAAGATGGATTTTAATTTTTTACAGTACATGTAAACCATGCTTTATTACAGACTAAACAGTTTAATTTTTTACAACCACCTTCTTATCTGTTTACATTGAACAAAGTTCACAGTTATTGGAAATACCAACTTTAAATCCAATTTTAATTTCCTCTTATTTGTGTTATTTCTCTCCTTTACCTGTGAGTCCTCCAGATAGCCTGAATGTGACTCTGACAGGATATTGTCCTGCTAGTTGTTTGCTTTAGTCTTTGCTTTGGATTGTTGATTGGTTATTGTGACATAATTAGATTAATGTTTTCTTTTTCCACAATAACAGTTTTGTGTTATGTTCCCATTAATGGGCTCTTTAATTATTATTTGTATTAATATTATTAGTATCTTTGGCAGTAGTGGTAGTAGTAATGGCTTTCAGTAGTATTGTATGGTATTAGTAGTAATAGTAGTAATGTGTAGTAGTAGTAATTAGTAGTAATGTGTGTGTGTGTTATTTGTGTTGTTTATGAGCTATAATCCCTTCAAGGGAAGTCCTTACTGTTAATGTCGGTGCTGATGTGCTGTCCACTGCATTACCGTCATACCCATAATCATATTAAAGAACAACCCTCAGGTATTGCTGCTAATGTAAATTAAATTTCGTTAGAAGCAGGCTGATACGGAAAAGGCCAGTCATCACAGCGATAGGAGGAACTATCATCCCTGGTGTACAACAATAATGAATCATGTGTTATGGAAAAAGATGGGTGTTAATGAGCAAAGTTGATGCAGAATGAAGCAAGACCGAGTCGCGTAGTGTTTCTTTGTCTAGTATCACCGTTTGCCAGATGGTTAGAACACCTGCCCACACACCAACACGCAGATGCACACACGAAGAGCACAACACAGTCCTTGCAGGCACACTCATGCATGTATGCAAGCACACACATACACCCATTCCTGTCCTCTCACTGTACAGCACACTATATTATGACAAAAGTACAGTCTTTTTTTATATTCCTGACACTAATATTAACCCAACTTATTACCTCCTATTGCAATAAAACAAAGGTGAAGTGTAAAGTGCACTTTAACAGCCTGTAACTGTAGTTGTGCATTCACAGCAACTGCTGTAGTGAATACAGATATTTTTAACCAGTAGAAAAAAATGGGCAAACTGTGGAAATACTATCCAAGTTGCAAGGAACTTAAATCATCCACCCCAAAAAATAGGCCTCTCTCAAAAGTCTACAACTTTGTGTTTGTTCTCACAAAGATAGAAATACAAGTACAAAAGCCCCAAGGCAGGTAACAGTAAACCCTTCAGACTCAGACATACAATACTCACATTGTTTGAGAAAAAAAGAAGTCATTAACATGATCGCACCATTCTGGTAGTCTGTTTTCCTTGCTTCTCTTTCTCTTTTTCTTGTTCTCTCTTTCTTGCACACGCATGCACATGCTGAGGGAGTGGATCAGGTATCCCTCCCCCGGCCATCATCTCATGTGACTTTCACCGGCAGAGACATCTCAGTCTCCCGTGCTTTCTCCCTCCACTCTCCTTTTCCTGTCCTCCAGCTCTTGCTCCCTCCCACCCTCCATCACAGCTCCTTCTCCTGACTCGCGGTTGACTTTTCACACTCATTAAAGTGACAGACAAGACAAGCAGAGAAGGGAGTGAGAGGGACAGAAATGAATCTCGGCTAAATTTGAACCATACCTGGGCTACATGAACCACAGCTGTAAGTTTAGAGAGGAGTGAACAGAGGGGATTGGTACTGTGGGTAATTTTAATATGCATGGCAGTGACAGAGGAGAGGAGAGTGACCTTTTTACCAGCTCCCATTCTCACTCCTCCATTCCACTCATCTCAGGGTTTTTTTTCCTCTCCTCTTCCCTGATTGAGGAAGGGGAGAGAAAGAATGAAAGAGCGAGCGAGTTACTTCTCAACTAGAAGGTCATAGCTCTATTTGATAGCCTTTTGTCTCCTATCCAAAAACAAACAGCTGTACTGTTAATAGCTGCCCATAGGCCACTTTATAATGATTGTCCCTTATCTCTGGACACACACAGACAGTCACGCACAGGCAGCACACAGTGTCTTTATGGTGGCAAGCGGGAGAATTTAGCTTTAAAGGAGGAAGAACTATACTGCTGTTAGTTATTATACTTACAGCACTGAAACAGAATGAGGCTGTAGCTGCTATTTATCCCATTTAAAGCTCTGATACATGGGTCTCTGCTATGTTATCCTGCATTCTGTCTCACACTGTTTTCCCCCCTCATATTTATTACCTGCGTATTGTTAAATGTTGCCTGTGTTTTGTTTTATTGCTTTTGGAAAAAGTATTCAATAATCCAGTATCCAATTGTGAAAATATCAAAGAGCACTTTATAAGACTGCATCTTTGCAGTCTACCTGGCTTTGATTTCCTCAACAATTTGTTATATTTTGTACACTATTTTGTGTCTTGCAGTGAGAACATCAGGCCATTTTATTCTACTCACCGATGTAGAATTTGAGCTATTAATAGCAATTTCAGTGCTACCAAGTTAACTTTAGGATTTAAAAGAAATTGCTTTTTATTTACATTCTCTATAAATGTGTTGTGTTTTTATTTTACAGAAGGCTGACACAGAGGCTTTACTATTTTAAAATGTGATGCTTTCTGGATCTCTACTGGGGGATTTCTTCTATTCTTGCCCTCCTCCACAGGGAGGTCAGATATCATCTGTGTCATGCCTCTGGAGCTATTAGTCTGTAGTATCTTGCTGAAGAACAAAAACAGAGTGAGGTTTTTATATGAACATGTGCACACCTATACACAGCTGCAATTACATGTCACTGTGTACACATGTCTGCATGTACAATAAGTGCCCACATACAGTATACTCATGGTACTGAATAATACTGTATGTTCACGTGGGACTGACTTGGTGTGTTAAAACCGTCTTATTTTACTCAAATTCTATTGCAGCTGGCTGTTGGTATTAAAGCAAGAGCTGAAAGTGTATAGAGCTCTAACATTGTTTTCCTTGCTGTGCAGCTGTCTAATTAGCATTAATTGCCTAATGAAACATTCTTGAAAATAAAATAAAAATGAATGCTGAGGTGAAACTGAAACGGAAGGCGATCAAGTAAATATTGCTCACAAAGAAACTTGTCTTGTCACCTCCCTCCAGGTGTTGGTAAATTGTTTTTCTGTCTGATGTTGACTTTGGCACCCAGGGAGCACCGCAAAACACTGTCAGAGCAAACCATTAGAAACTAACTCGTGATGCCAGCAAACTCCAAAAACTGTCCAAAGTTAGTAGTTGTTTCTGTCATCTTTCAGGAGCCAGAAAAAAATCATGTGTGAAGCAGCCAGAGTTTGTGTAGTGGCAGCCATTGTTTAGTTAAGTTTAAGAAAACCACATTAGAAGTTGTATTTTAATGCATATATTTATAAAATAGAGGCGGCTCACAGAATGTTACTGAATGATCAAGCTGCTGGTTGTGTTGTTCTCTGCCATATATCAATGTCAGCATCCACACTCAATGTACAGTCTTTCTCATAAAGCGCTTGTGGATAGTGCCCAGCCCCCACCCTCTGCTGTCAGTGGGAGTCATATGCACACACACCTCTGTCAGAGCGGTGCAGGTGTGTGAAAGGGCAGAGACTGTACGTGGGAGGAGTCAGGACCTAATTTATAATGCTATGGGGGGATGGATGGGGTTCTACAGTTGCCATAGAGACCTTTGTGGCTTTCTATGAGTTCTGCTCTGTGTCTCCTATTCATTCCTGAGAGGGAGGCAGCAACACACACGTGCAAACACATGCACAACACAGTGGAACCCTACACCTTGCACATTTTGATAGAAACACACAGGTGAAGAAAAAGGAGCACCAGCTGAAACTCCCAGCACAGTTTTTGGATTTACTGAACCATGAATCCATGCCAGCATCAAGGTAAAATACACCACACGCAAAACAAATTCTTTGATAATTAGCCTACAACCTGTGGAGCTAGCAGAACAGCAGGGAGTTCATAAAACACTCATGCAGAACTATTAAAGTAGCAGGTAGAAGATCCTGTCCTTTGATTTCAGTGCTGATGAGATCATTGTTCAGTTTACATGGTGGTGCTAGTTGTACAATTGCTGCACCAAGAACAGAGACCACGTGATTGTCTTACTTCAGTTTATACATTACAAGGGAAAGATGAGTACTCCATGTCTCCAATTTTACTTTTTTAAGCACAAAATCTTAAAGATGTTGTCCACGTACCAAGGCTTTAAGCAGCTGTGTAGCACATAGTTCTATTACTCACTTTTCTGTCTTTGTTTGTTTCAGTATTTCCCACACACCTCTCTTAGTCTTTCAGCTCGTATCGGCATGCCAAGAGTTATTACTTGTATAAGTCTCTTTTTTTGTTGTAGTTACATTTACATACCTTGAAACAGGGACTCATTCTGTTGCAGAAAACGTCCAGCTTACTCACAGTGTTTACTACTACTGCGTCTCCATCTGTAGAATTTACTGCACGCCATGATTTTCAGGCTTTGGCAAGTGAGTAAGCTTTTACTGAGTCAAATGTTATTGAGCTGGCAGATGTGTGCTGCGCTACTCCACAAGATAGGTTTTTGTGAAAAACCTTACAGCGACTTTCTAATGTTAGGTTGCTGTCATTTTTTAAATATTTCTTAGTTTACTAATTAAGACAACGTCAGAATTTTAACAAGTGTTGCTGACAGCTCTGGCAGTGTTTTACAGCAGCTGTTTCAGTTAGAATTTCCTGCAACACAGCAGTTTACAGAGGTATATACAGTACAATGCAAAGACAGGTAGATGTAGTGCTTTAAGTTTATTAAGCACTATAGATATTAAAGATACAATCCAAAACTGCACCATAGAACTCCTAAACTACTGAATGGATCATCATCTGTTCCTGTTTCTTCAGATCTGCTCTTTGCTGTCATCCAGTTTCAGTCAATGATAATGAACAGCTGCATGTAATTGGAAAAGTCAGTTAGCCTCACTCTCTGGTACCATCCCCAGGCCAATTCATGAAAGTCTTTGTCAGTAGCAGTCCATCCTCATGGGCATCGTTTATCGTAACGTGTCAACAGCATGCTAGTACCTTAGGCGAAGGGATTTGAATAAATAAAAGGTGTGACAAAGGGTTATGCATAATTCAACACATTTTACTCCAATACAAAACTGGCATAACAGGTTTCCCATCTGTTTTGGCATTCAGGCATTGCCATGTTACCTTAGAAGGCATTTAAGATACTTTACCGTTGAGGCATTATATATCATCAATTAGCATAATGCTACTTTAGGTGCAGGGATTTGCATTTTTACACCTCTAGGATTTAAAACATTTGCAGCTGTGGCTAACACGGTGACAAAGCTGTCTGCTGTTGGGAGCAGAGCTAGGCTTTGAAGCAAGGCACCTCACTGTAAAACAAAGCTGTAATTTAGAATTACGGGTCCAGAGGGTTTAATAGACCCTGCTCAGATTCCCACCGTCACCTCACTTTGCAAATCATAGGGGTGGCTGAACCTGCTACTTTGTTGTTCACATGTGTGAGATTTATCTTGTCACAGGTAGAGCAAGGGAAATCTAGAGGGGAGGTGCTGATGCGAGGTAAAGCATTAAATGGAGGAAATCAAGAAGAGGTTGAGTGAATGGGCAGATTAAGAGCGGAGGGGAAGAAAGTGGGATTGTGGCGAGTCATGTAATGGCACAAGTTTTAGTTCTTGACAGTTTCTGTGAGGACTTAAAGTATATGAGCAGTGTATTGATGTGTTTTCATATATCAAAGTATGTGTTAATATTTCACAGATCAAGAAATTTCCAACCATGAGATCAATGAACTATTACCAGCAATACATATAATATGTACCTGTCAGGGGCTTGCTTTTGGTCCTTAAGCAAGTGTGTGTGTATGTGAAAAAGAGAGGAAAGAGGGAGAAAGCAAGAGCATAAATGTGGGAAGACGGGGAAAGAGGGAAAGAGAGAGCGTGCATATTTATGAGTAAGTGGTTGCTGTAAGCGTGCGTGAAAAAGGGGTGAGGTAGCGAGAGGGAGATGAATTGCATTGTGCTCTGTAGTGCTGGGGAGGAGAGGGGATTGAGGTTGGAGACTTGAGATAGCGACTGGGGATCAACTCATTCAGAGCTTCAAATGGCTTTGAGAAAACCAATCAAACCAGCATACACTCTCTCCACGTCTAGCTCACCCGCTCTCTCTAGGCCTCGCACACATATGCACTCAGTCGTACATGCACAATGTCTTCTGCGGGGTGGAGTTCACTGCACTATTGATCCGCTTCCATGCGGCTGTGATTAGCTTGAATGCAACACGCACAGGCAAGCGTGCACACACATGCATGCACACACATGTATGCGCATACTTACACACATTGATTTCTGGTTTGAAATCTCATCTGTCTGGCTCATAGTGAGATGACTGATATGAAACTGTCAGTAAGCCACTTAAATCACTAATGCATCAGCAGCACACACACACACACAGTCACACACAAACAGCAGGGTTGTGTTAAGAGTGATGCATTCAGGGGCAATCACAGTGAAATGGACACACTCCCACAATACAGCATCCATGCAACTTTAAGCAAGCAGCTCCAAAAATGTCTTCCATGTTATTGGGTGTAACCTGGAAGGTTAGGCTTGCCAGGGTGTAGTCACACATAAAATCATTTATGGTAGCACAGAATGAAAAAAACAAAACAAAAACATAAGGGTGTATTGGGGTATCCATGAAGATGTCCTTGAGTTTTTGTCCCTTTCAAATAGTTAAACAGAGCAGTTTGTAATATCATGAGACTGGACTTCGCAACTCAAAAATCTATCATAGTTGTTTTTTTCTCAGTATCAACTGTGCTGATGTAAACTGTAGAAGTGCATAATTAGCTTGGTGTATGATGTTTCATTGTGTTGCAGTAATCTGTAGTTGACAGTTTGCATTACAGTTTGCATCCTCCTCACATCTAGTTCATTATACACTTAGTGAAGTCTTTTTACTGGGTAACCATTACAGTCTTTTTACACAATTACCATAAAGGTCTTTACCTAACAGTTCTTTCATAATTAAATAATAAAAGAAATCCAGCCAATTAATTTGTCAACATTTTGTCACCAGTGGACCTCTGTTACCAGCTACCCTGCAGAAAAAATACACTCTTATTTTCATTTTTGTCCACAAGATTGTGTCACTGTTAAAATTTGAACATTTCTTTGTTGAACCAAACGGGAAAACAACTCATCTGGGAATAACAAAACACACTTCATGAAGAAATTCCACAAATATCTTCGATTTACAGTTTGTAACCCAGTTTCAGGTGGAGCGCCTCAACTTCTCTTCTCTCTGACAACCATCCCACACCACACGGCAAATAGGATTAAAGAGCTTTTTCTCTCACACATTTAGAACACTTTCAAGCAGTCACTCTGCCTCCTGCCTTTTCTCACCTGTCAATCATATTCATGGTAATGATTGCACTTTATTTTAACTGTCGCAAAGCTGTTTTCCAGCCCTAAGCTGTTTCCATGACCTGCGGGTGACAATGCTTCACTTCTTCTACGTCAAGCAGGCTGCAGTCCCAAAGCAACTTATTATTCACATCAAAATACTGTTCCAGGTGGCTTTAAAATGCCACTGTTGTACATTTACAAAAAAGCACAATTTGGTTCTAACAACTGTTATACCCTATTATTCTCCCACTAATGACCGATCAGATGGGAAAGAAAACCATTTTTATCTTAGTTTTGATATCTAAATTCAAGTCTCGATAGGCAGTTTAGCATCAGTTCCACACTTTCATACTTAGAAGCTTTCCATCACAGCCTCACTTCTCTCTCTTGTTTAGTCTGACTCACACTTTGTCTCTCTCTGCAGGAACTTCAGTTTGAACGCCTTACCAGGGAACTTGAGGCTGAGCGTCAGATTGTCGCCACCCAGCTGGAGAGATGCAAGCTGGGATCAGAGGCAGGAAGCATGAGCAGCATCAGGTAACATGCAAACCCTGTGTTTTTTAACTGAGTGTGTGTGTGTGTGGTTAGGGTGGGGAAGGGATATCAGGTGTTACACACTTTCCCCATCTCTGATGTGTTGTGGCTAGGTTTTTGTGTATGTGTGTGCTTATGTGTGTCCTTAAACACAGTCAAGTGACACATACTTTGTGTGTGTACGTAGGACTGTGGGGGTCATAATTCACCTGGCTTTATCAAATATACACAGGAGAGCACATGGACATGTGCATCTTGGTTTGTGTGTATACGAGTGTGTGATTTTTCCCCCCTGCACAATATCTGTAAACTTAGAGCATGATGGAAAAGGTTCTGTGTCCTTCATGACACTAACGCTGACTGACTGCACCATTATATACCTTCACCCAACACACTTACACGCACACACACACACACACACACTCTAAAGCACACACACCCTGGGTGTTTCTCTCCAGATCTGTGGAGTGATGTTACTGGAAAAGAACAGTATTCCCCCTGCTGTGGGGTGCATTTATCAGCTGGATGGATTGGGACAACACTGAGGTTGCAGGCGAAATCTCACACACACACACACAAATGGATAAACACAGTGAAACATAAGTGCACACATCCACATCGATGGTGTTACATGGGGTAAAATAACACTGAGCTTGTGGGGAGATTTACACATATACTATACAGACAGACGCATGACATAACGACGTGAGAGTTTGCCAGGACAGCTCACGAACATGCACATTCCCACATACCGTACTGACACGCACACTCACACAGTGATAGCTACTGAGGGGTTGATATAACAGTCACATCAACACAACCCTTGGCAACATTGCGGAGGGTGCGACAACCCACACCTTCACCCACACATATACGTGGTCACGAAAAGTCCTCTTAGAAACTTTGCTTGTTGCTTGAAGTGTAACACAGAGACTTGGGTCAAGCCTTGGTGTTACACTTCCTGGAACACCTTTCATCATATTACAACATTAATTAGCATATTAGCCACAGACCTGAAAACCTTCAAAATACTTCATTATGTTCCCCTGACCTTTCTCCTGCCAAAATTATTTTCACATTAGGGAAAGAGGGCTCTTGACAGAAAGGGGGAGTAAAGATGAAGGAGGGATGGATGGAGGAGAGGAGATGTATGTGACTAGCATGCCAATTCTGAATTTTATTCAAACAGCTCAAACCCTGAGCTCAATATCTCCCCTTTTCCTCTCACTCAATCACTTTCCCCTCTCATACTCTCTCATACGGGCACTGCATTCCTGTATATAAAAAGTTCTGTGTAAAAGTAAAGTTTGGTACAAAATTTGGCTAGATTAGATACATTTTTTGTATGTGTATATTTATTTGTTTGCATGAATTTTGCTGTGATGTCAAAGAGTCACGTTCATATATATTCAGCCTCCCCCTGACTCCCTCAGGCAGCTTATTGCGTAAGTACACAACCCTGAGGGGAGGTGGGGAGAAACAGAGCGCACTGGAAAAAAACACTTTTGAACTTTTCCAATTCACTCTGTTTGCTCCAGCTGAGTCTCAAATGATTTTGGTGAAATTTAGAGCCTTCTGTCCTAGATATGTTTTGAATTTCCATTTTTAACATGCCCAGATAGAAAAACAAGTAAATAGATATTGTTACTAAACTTTGTACCCATTTATTTAACTTTAGGCTCATATTAGTTTAATTTTAATATGTAGTGTATTTGCATTGTGAATAATCCTTGTGCAATTGCCCACTGTGATGTAAAACTATTATACTTCTATTATACCAAATCAGCTTTTATTTAAAACAGTTCACTGCAAACCTACAATTAGTTTAGTAGAAAGAAACGTGAGACCCATAAAACAGAGACTTTAACTGACACCTTAATCACACATATCTTTGTGAAATTAATAAATGTTATCCTAGCTGAATTTAATATTAGTTAAATTAGTTGGCTTTAAACATATGGGATATTGCTTAGATCAGATTAGAGTCTCGAGTTCAAGGCCCATTTACCAATTAGAGTCAGCTGTCCATATATTTATTCACATATTTATGTATTTGCTTTGATTTTTCAGCTCATCTTTCAAACTGTTCTCTTCTTACTCTTGACTGTGTGATTAGCTTGATGTCAAACCATTATAATTCACATATATTATTCCTGTGATTTTGGACAGGTCATCAATATGCTTGACTGAGCTATAAAAGCAAAGAACTGGTAGATCCATCTATATAGCTTGTCTGGAACTAGTTGAATTTTTTTAATAAGTCTTAACTCTTAGAAGAGCTTTACCTTCCACTTGAACCCAACATGTGCCCCCTGCTTTCATATATACATACATATAATAATCTGTGTTCATTTTCTTTAGTCTTAATGTCCTCAACATATGTTCAAAGCCTGGCTAAGTGCGATTTCTTGCAATGGTTTTATCTGAACTTGTGTATTTGTTTGGGTGCATTCGCGTGTGAGAATGTCTGCTTGTGCATGTGTCTATGCCAGCAATAGTCTGTCTGCTGTCAAGTCTGCTGTCTCACAGTTGCATCATCTTATGATTATCACATCAGATATGGAGGATTGGCTTAGCTAAGCTTTTGTCTGCTGACAGCTCACTATATGCCAATGAGTCTACATCCATCCCTGTGTGCGTGCAAATTTGTCAATGCGTGTCAACTAAAATGTGTGATGTGCATTCGTCATCCTTTTGCCGGTTGTGCATACACACATGTGACAGCTCACCTCTGAATTTGCCCGTTTATACTTTTTATGTTTTATTCCATGTTATTCTTTATGCAGATTCCAATGGGCCCTCATTTTTTCTTGCTATTATTGATTTTTTTGTTATAAGCCTAAGTATAGATATTAGTGTCTGCAACATAACTGAATGATCAGAGAGAGTCTGATGCTATTCAAAGAGACAAGGCTAACCTTTCCCATGGTCTGCAACATCACCGCTCATTTTCCTCTCCTTCATCAGGGTCTCAGTGACAGGCAGCAGCTAAATATAGAGTGTAGTGGCTGGCTCTGACTGAATAGGTGTTATAATAAAGCATGGGTAAAAATGAAGGAAGGCAGATGAGTTTGATTGTGAGGAAAAATAGAGACAGTTAAATTGTCAGACAAACATGAGGATCTTTGCAGGATTCTCTATAGCATATTTTGACACAAATATCTCTCGTCTAAAGTTATGTTTCTCCTTTCATGATAGTCTATATTCTCTCAGACAAGGTTTGCTCTGGGCTTTAAGCTGCAGCCACCATATTCACTCAGCAGTGGGTCCATTACTCTGTTAAAAGCCTGTCAGGGTGAAAGCTACCTGGTACCCTGTAGTTTTGTGTGCGTCTGTGTGTGTATTATTAGTCCGAATGTGTGGGGTTTTGTGCACCCTCTGTTTGTGCCTTTTGTATTGCACACGCTTGGAGCAAGTGCTGTGTTTGTGTTTGCGTGTCTATGTGTGTTCTTGGCAGCCGCTGTGAGCCTGCGTGTCCTTAGTTGTGTTCCGCTCGATAAAGCAATTCAGGCATCTCCACGGACTCCTCCTCAGAGCTGAGGACCCTAAAAAATGCCTGACTGTGGTGCAGAAACCCAGGGCATTACTGTCTAACATCTGTTCACACTGTGAACTGTTGGAAATGCGACACAACACTTTACAGGGAGGAAACTCACACTGGCATACGTACACATTCACATGCAAACCCGTAGACTCCGAACGCCATGCCGAGACTAATTTATCATTTTTCTAACATTAGTGGTAAGTGGCAGCCAGTGGGAAACATTTGCTCCTGCTGTCTTTTCTGGCTGGCTGGCTGTGCAGCTCAAGCCCTCAGAGCTCCTTTAAAGGGGAACTGAATTTATGGTTGAGGTATTTCAATTAGTATTTATCTATATTTCATCATTATGATACAAAACAAACAGTGATACAGCACCAGATATTGTAGAGTTAAGGATAGGAAATTATATTATATAGGTGATCTAGTCGAGTCTTTCCTGCAGTTGCAAATAATTTCACCAAGAGAACTCGCTGCATATGTCGAGGAAGGTAATTTCAATACAGTATTTCATTCTGATGCCTCATTTGCTTGTGATATTAAGCATACCATAGCTGGATTCAGTGTTGATATACTAGTCAGCACTATAAGAAGTCAACAAATGGAGATACCCAGGTTGTAAGAGCTGGAGGCTGCATTAAAGAATAATGTAAATCTTGCAGCGAGCCTGCTGATGGCAGAACTTGTTTGCCATGTCTCTCACCAGTGTTTTTGCAGCCCAAATGGATATAAAGCAGGCTCCCATGGCTTTGGTCTGATCTTTGCAGTGACCTTGCTGGGCATTCAGGGACACATTACTGGTGCATTAAAGCACTACCCGTAAACTGTTGAGGAAGTTGGCTACTAAGCTAATCGTGACTCGGGGCAGTAGATTATCAAAGCCATATATGAGACGTCACGTAAGCTCATGGATTCATTGGCTAAATGAATTATGTTGTTGTCATTTTCCTTCAAGCAAACATAGTACCAGCTTGATGCCTCATGGCTAGCATTATGGGATATTTATGCATATATTATATGTTAGATGACAAAATATAGATATTACAGCATTTTTTCATGCTTTAGAGCAAACAAAACACAGTGTGAAAGAGACCCAATGCAGTTGTTGTAAAGAAATATCATTTAAAAAAAAAGGAAGTAGCATGCAAAGGTCCATTATTATTCACCCTTTTTTTTTTTTTTAAGCAGAAAGGTCATGTCAGATCACATGAATCCAAGTTGAGGTAGGCAGTACCTCAGTTGGTATGCAAACGACAAGTGAAATTGAGCAAAACAAATGTGACCTCTAAATGAGTGTTTTGTTGTGTGTAATGGATTTGTGAGCGTTTAGTGGAGAAGGACGTGGTATCAGTGCTGGCAGGGTTGGGAGGAACGCAACGCAGAAAAACCAACAGAAAAAGTGAAACACAAGAAAAGAAGGAAAGAGGGAGAGGAGGATCGAGACAGAGGAAGAGGTAGATGGCTAATAAATATCTTTCATTATCTTGTAGCAACCAGAGAATACAGTGGGTCATTGATTTATTATTTTTCATTCCTTATTCCTGTTCTCTCTCTCTCTTTCTGTCTTTAATTGTTCTCGTCTCATTTTCTTTCGCATTTGTCTTTCCCTTGCTCCACACATCTGACTCTCTATCCTCTAGTTCTCCTCCTTATGTGTGATAAATATTATTTTACTACACTTTTTTTATTATCACTGTGCTTATAAACTGATTCTCTGTGTATTCACTAACTTTCAGTGGTTCTACTGGATAAAGTGTAAGGCAGTACATGTATATGTGGGTGATAATCTGTGCTAGTTCTGATGAGCTCTGTTGACCAGCCATTCCCTTTGGCCATATCATTTATGTATCCTGCTGTCATGTATTTATGATGCTCATGGTTTGAAGCATGTGGATTATGTCTATTTTGTAAACAGACAGATCCTTGCTGCAGGCGTCACTGAATGTTTTTCTACTGCTGTTGATGATTTGTGCAGCTAAGAATTGCAATGGAGAGGGAAAGAGAGAACAAAACTGTAAAATTACTTTTCTAAAAGTAAACTCATATCTGCTGTCACTTTGAAAAAAATATACATAGTATGGATGACATGGCACTACTGAGTGGCACTACTACTAAGTGCATATACGCACCCCCCAGACGTGTATATTCATACACACACCTTTAAGAACCTACACACACGCATGCCTGGTGCTGTATTATTTTGGCAAATAAATGTTTCCTCTCTGATGTCATGGAAGTTCTTGTCTTGGTGTGTGCCAGAAGCCATACTTTAGGGTAGTAATATGTCATGAGGTAAGGAGAATCTAAGCCCAAAGGTCCACTCACTACCTTTCATAACCTTCAACAACATGTCAGGTGTTCTGGTCTTTTGTTCAATGTGATAATAAGTGGTTATATAAAGGTGGATACATGTTATGCATGTTGAGAGAGTGAAAAGGATACAGTCACAAAGAGATGAGCGCTCAGGAGGTCAGATCCATGATAAATGATATGTTGTGGCAAACACAGACAATCACACACACACGCACATGTGCCCACATATTGTTTTCATTGCTTTTATTTAGCTGTTTGCATGTCTTCCTGCTTTATAAGCTGCAGAACCAGTGCATATCAAACATTAATGCCAGGTCAGTATATTGAAAAGATACAGAGATACAGATTGAAAGACAAAAAAGTGTGTGTGAAAGAGAGAGAGAGAGCGACAGGGAAGGAGAGGGAGGTGTAAAGTTCATGTCCTGAGGCAGTAACAGCTTTCTGATTGTGTTGTTCAGACTTACACATCTGCCCAAAGACCCCTTGGGTAGGTCAGAGAAAGGTAAAGCCTGAATGTTCAAGAGTGTGTGTGTGTGTGTGTGTGTGAGAGAGAGAGAGAGAGAGAGAACAAAAGCAATGAGTCACCACACACACACATTCTTGCTCTGCTGTACGTTGGTGCCCAGTCCCAGAGCCGGTATAAGGCTATTTATTCTAATCAAGCTGTGACATTTAGTTCCACACCAGCAGGGACCAGCGCCGCTCTTTGTGCCGCGTGTACAAACACACCCACACACACAGACCCACACATTTCCTCACCCCGCGCCCAAGACTTTTCTCAGGGGCAAACACGCTTACTAGACTCTAAAGTTGTCCTACCCCGAGGAGCACACATTCACACCACTGGCAAGGGCTTAGTCTTCACATGCTTTAAAGTTGATCACAGCAGCTAATAGACCCCAGATGCATGCTGAGCACCAGAAACATTTTGAGAAAGTCCCTATCTTGTCATTGAATTGTGTTGCTTTTAAATTCCTCCAACTTGTTGTCTGCCCTTTCATGTTGTTGTTATGTTATGCTCAATTGTTTTTCCTTTTCTGCTATTCTCAGGTGAATCCAGTTTTCTACTATGTGTGTAACTTCTTATCTTATCAATGTTCTTGACAAGACTAGCTAAACTAAAATGCTGATGTATGTATGATGCATAATGTTTACCATTTTCACCATTTTCAGTTCAGCATTTTAGTACACTACAATTTTCTAATTAGACAACACTACAGAGCACAGATAAGGGTGATGTTGGTATTTGGTCCAGTTTTTTTTTTTTTAGATAGAATGCAGTTTTGACCTGATGATGGCGCTTGATTAAATCCAAAGAATCAGTCATTTGGGGAAGATGAATAGCTGGACCAAATTTGATAGAAATCCATCCGATAGTTGTCACCTCATGGTGGTGCTACAAGGAACTTTGCTGTATGAACAAAGCATAGTCTAATCATTCTGGCACTACATTATTACATCACATTAATTTGAGTTTACAGACATGTGTTATAAACCTAGATGATTTCTGTTTTATGTCAGATTTAATTTATTGGACAGGTCCATCTCATTCCCAGCAGCTTTTAGACTTCATCACGCAGTTATCATTTTACAGCTTTTCCCGTGCTCTCTTTCTGTCCCTGACCACCCTCCTGTTTTTGCCAAGGCTAAAATACTATCCAATTACATTCCTTTATCTCACTATACCCCACTCTCGTCTCCTGCGTTGGGTGATAATAGAGGGATCCATCACACCATTAGCTGCAGGCGGTTTTATAAGCTCAGCAAAATGCTGCATAGAGAGAACTCAAATTATAGGCCTCTGCATTATACCTTAAAATACGCATCGTGTTTGGGCCTGTGTATGTGTGTATGTGTGTGTCTGTGTGAGTGATGATGATACCGCGAGTCATGCTCCCCCCCTAATGACTGATGATGCATTTCCAAGAGGAGAGGAGAAAAATGGTGGCAGGTGGCGACATCTCTCACACCACTGTCGTCCCCACCGTTGTCCCGACTGTCTGTCTTTCTGTCTGCATCTCTCTGTGTTGTTTCATCTCTCCCCCTACTTATCTGCCTTTGCTCTTAAATTACATCCTTAAATTACTTTAGTGAGTGCATATTTTCCTTAACATGACACATTGCAATGTATATGGAGAAACTGTACCTTTGGCTTTGTGTTTCCTTAGAGTGATGCAAAACAGCCAGGTTAATCTGAATGCAAATAGTTTCATTTAAGGCTTTCACACTTAATCAGAAAAGTGAAATTTTATTTATTTTGCATATATTGAAAAATGCAGTTTTATCCCAGCAGCCTCAAAAAAGAAGTCAGAGGTCAGTGTCAGCCAAAGAGCAACACTCAGATGCAGGCAGGGATTTAGGGATTGATTGTTGCTCTGGGACACTTAAGTACAGCCAATGTATACAAAGTATACTAAGAGCTTAAATCTTGCTTGTTCAGTCGATGGCTGATCTCTTGAGAAACAGCCAGAACAGTGGATGCTCTGCCACTCCTCTGCTTAGAGAAACAATCTACTAAAGACGTGAAACCAAATGGGGTGCTACTTGTCCTTGCACATTTCAATTTCTCATGTTAGTGGATGGCTGCATGCAGCTGATTTTCAGGTCCTTTTCCCTTGTGGTGAAAACAGTGCCTTTATCAGTTTGGCCAAGTCCATCCTTGCACCTCTGCTCATTTATTGTGAAAGAAGGGTTGCTGGCTTATTTTGCTATTACTATTACAGAGACAGTGTGCTTTTTTGCCAACCACTGTTTTGGACAAATCATATTTTGCAGATTGACAAATTTAGCTCAGGGAGACAACATGTATACACAAAATGAATGTGACAAAAATCTGAACCAAGTGGATGTATGTGCCTCTTGTTTTTGGAGCATTTTGAATTGGTCCTGCTTCTGTCTCTCTTCCTACTTGTCTTATTTTCCGATTGCAACAAACTATCTATGCATGTAGTACAAGCCATAGTAAAAGAAATGATGTTTCCAAAGCTTTTAAAATACAACAGATTTACTGTATAGTATAACACTTTATACAAAAGCAACACATAAAATGCCTTCACTTTTCAGTACTTTTGCTAATTTATCCTAGTACATGACAGTGATGAATCTGTTTTCTCTCTACATAGGTATGTGATTTGTTTAGTCTGTGAGATTGTGTTGTGGAACTGTGGGGTATTGCTTTTTTATTTTCTCTAAATATGCATAAGAGAGACTGAGATTTTTTTGTTTCTTTCAGATATGTTGCATAATTGCCTTTCTGATTTGAAATGATGTGGTAAGGCCAAATAATGTCCGTCTGCTGTCATTCCAGCTGTAGATGTGAAGGCGGATAGATAGGCCGTGTTTACTCCTGTAGGAGTCAGCAGCTGGTGACTCCATGTCAGTGGCAAGGAGACTAAGGCCTGCAGGGCCAACAGCAGCAGTGTGTATCTGTTTGTGTGTGTGTGTGCATGAGCATTTGTATATCTGTGCACCCGTGTGTATGTGTGTGTCCTCATGCTGAGGGGAAACGGGGGTGTTTGGTTCATTAAACATGCAAATGCATGCTTATCTTCCCCCAACACCAGATAGTGGTGAGAATAGATAAGAACCAACCAAACCATGCCAGAGAGGCAGACAGAGGGAGAAAAACAGAGAGAGTGTGATAGAAAGAAACAGAGAGAGACACACTGAGACAAAACACAGACAGAGGGAGAGATTCAAAAAAGACAGCGAGAAAGAGACTGATTCCAAAAAGCAAGGTGTGGAGAGAGAACAGAGGAAGGAGGGCGAGAGGCACAGAGAGACAGAAGAGAAATGAGCTTATTAATAAATGCTGTGGAAGGTAATTTCTCCCCAGAGCTTATATAATAGGACACTTGATGGCTATTTGAACATGTGTGTTATCTGTTTTCCTTTGTTTTTTACATTAATAGCCATTATCACCCCTCATGACAGTATTTTCTTAGTATGTGGTGGGTTTGTATGTCTGTTTATCAGTGTCCCTCACCCACCACTTATTCATCAGACAGCTTTGATCACATTTGAGCAAAATGTGGAAATATGATGCATCTTTTCGCTGTTTTTGGCATTTTTGTAAACAAAGATTGACCCAGGGGAGGGCTGTAATTACAGGTCAAAACAAGGTGATAAATATGTTACTGATTGGCCGTGAGGGATACTGTGTCATTTGGTGTGTTTATTGTTGCCATGTTTTCCTGCCAGTATGCCTGATCAGTGCTGAAGGGTCAACTTTGTGCTGGAACTACCTTGAAGTCATTACAAAAAACTTTCAGTGAGTGTGCATCATTTGGTTGGACACTCCTTTTGACTTTGGTGTTTGTAATTATTCTGCGGGAGTGTGTGTGCGTGTGTATTTGTCAGTGAAGGCAGTTATTAGTATGCATTTATGTGGGATTATGGCCCCTGCTTTGCTGTCAATTCCACAAGAATGGCTGGAAAAAGTGCGTGTGCATTCATCCATACAAAGGCGCAGAGATGTTGTGTTGACCATGCGCTCAAGAAGCTCGACAGGCTATTACGGCGCTTTTTAATATGCTGCCTGTGTGTGTGTGTGTGTGTGTGTGTTTGTAGGATCACGCATGTGTGACGCCCTGCCTGCCCGCCTGCCTGTCTTCTGTCTTGTAGGCATGTATTTCTCTGTGTTGGAGTGTGTGGTGACAGCATGATCGGCGTTGGGGAGAATAGGTTTCCATTTAACAAGATTAAAGTAAGCTGGTTTAAAAAAAATGCCAACTGTAATTCATAACAGTTATGGTAAAAAAAAAAGAAAAAAGCAGTGAAGATGCATTACAGAAAAATAGGTGACTAGTATTTTACATGGATGTGTAATATTATAGTCAATGTTATGCCTCTGCTGGGACCAAAGAAGTATAACCTCATTTGAAACTTGAAGTAACCCAAGTAGCAGGGACACAAGTCAATATATTGATCAATTTTATAACATTTTGCTGTATAACATAGTTTTGTTACGAACATCCATTTCATGAAGGGGACATCAAAAATATGAATTTGTTGGATTTATTTTGATGGATTTCTAACTATACTAACTGACGAGGTATTGTTGATGGTAATGTCCAGAGTCCAGGAAAAACAGCGAGAGGAAAATGAGCGAGAAAGTGGGGGAGAGGTAATAACAAAGGTTAGGGAGGAGAACTGGAGAGGTAAACATGCAGATGAAAGTTAGACAGATTGGTGAGAATGAGGAGGAGGGAAACGAGCGATCAAGGTAAGAATGTGCCTCAGAGATGCTCCCAAAGAATATTTAGGGGGCAAAGGACACATGACCATTAATATGCTGGGCTTAAAATCATGAGTGCTTTCAAGTTCCCTTTTACTGATGTCCTCAAAACAGTTTGTGCAAGATTGCCTCAGAAAGCTCTGACTTGCTTATGTCTCCCTCTGTGTGTGTGTGTGTGTGTGTGTGTGACAGAGAGAGAGTGAGAGTGAGTGAGAGAGAGAGAGAGAGAGATTGTCTTCTTGAGGCAACATACCCTGAGGCCAAAGGAATCAGTGCCTGAAGCAGTTTGAGAAGAAGATTTTATACTTCACATAGTGGAGGCTATCCAGGCGATAGGTGGTGTATGTTTGTGTGTCTGTGTGCTCAGGGACAGGATGTTTCAGGTGTCTATATGCATGCACACATCTGCTCCTGACCTGTTCTTTTCAGAAACCCAACTTCCTCACTTTTACCTTGTGAACCTCGCCACCATTCTGTCATTAATGCGTTCCAGCAGTGTGAAGGGGACAAAAATCGACAGAAAAGACAAACTGTCTGTTTAGACTCCGAGCCTTTATTCTACATCGTTACCTCTGGTGCCTACATGAATACTAAAGCCTTCAGCAGTTTGAAAGCAAACAAAAAGACAAATGATTAATTGGATTCATTCACTGAAACATAAAGCAGTGCATGCACTATACTGTGCTGAGCTCCACAAAGCATCATATACATGCAGACTTCATAGTGGATTTGGATTAACACAATAAAGCTGGCAAGTTTATTTCCTGTGGGCCAGGGGTTGGATGTGGGGGCAGAGTCCTCCCAAGAGCTATAACTGGATGCTGTGATTACACTTTTCATTGTGACTTTTATCACCTGCTCTGGATGCTCCCAAATCGATTTTTGTTTGCATTGTAACCCAATGAGTCAGACGGTATCCTGGGTGGTGAGAGTCACTTGATGATTTAAAACTGACATAATGTAGATGAATTCCTGTAGAGAGTTATATTCTTCATGTTTTAACTTCTGTATAAGCAATGCAAAGAGTTGGAAATCCCATGTGGATGTGCGTTGTTCACTGTGTGTCTTTCATGCACTTATGCTGTGTATTTGAAACTATTTTTTGATTGAAGACACTGATTTTTCTCGGCAATAGCTATCCTTAGTGTAAACCTGCCTACTTTTTGCTTGTTCCTGGTCTTGTCTCCTTTTTATATATCATCCTATCTCCAGTCTCCAGTCTACAGTACTCGTGATAAATAGCCTTATTAACTTGCATTTGAATGAAGTAAATCACACTGAAAAAGTGGTTTCATGATCACATCCATACATGCCAACCAATGTAATCATGACATATTCATTATACACTGTGAAAATAATGTGTACTTTTTATTATCTCTCCATGAGCCCTGCTGTCTCATGTCTAGCTTTAATGTGCTATGGATGGCATCTGCTCTGAGGTTCTAGCCCCCAGGTACCTCCCCTGGCTATTTTTCCTCATGAAAAGAGGTTATTTCTGCGCTGTCCCCTCCAGATAAATCTCGATATAAAGAGGGTAAAGAAAGTGACTGTAGTATAAACGTGATGAAGTAACTTTTTTTTTACAAAGTAGATTAAGTAAAACCATAAAACTTCAGGTCTGTCTTTTCCTTTGTTTTTTGTTGTGTACTGCAAGGATTCCCTAAAGTTTTTATGAATGGATGACCAAAAGCTTATTCATAATGAATAGAGGGAAAGTGAAGGGGCCTTGATCATTAGATAAGGACACATGTACTGTACATCTTCTTCATGAGTACACTGAACACTGAAAGCTCAGAATCATTGAGCACAGTTTTTTAAATTTTTTTTTTAAATCAAATTGGCCAAATCAAGGAAGAGTAACATCCAAGGTAAAAGTGTTTGCTTTCCTAACATTTTCCCCTTTCTCTCAACATTTGCAAAGAAAAATGAAATTACTTCTTTGTCAGGTAAATTGAGGAAACAGACTGAAATAACAATGTGTTTTTTTTCCTTGTTTGAAAATATATTAGGAGCACATTTATTAAACATTGTTGTCACCCTGAAAGTGAGATAAGGACTGAATAGAAATCGCCATCCGTAATGAAACATCACAATCAAAATAGTAGAACAACCAAACACAGATTTTGCTGCAATCAATATACTGTAGAGCAAGCTGCAGGCCTGTTATTTACCTGCACTTGTTATAACAACTGTGTGTTTGCTTTCATTCATTCACGCAAGTAGAAAATATTTTCTTTTCTGTTCTCACATTCAATGGACGTAATTGTAGAAATTAGATTGGATTTCTGGTTAAAGAATGTAAAATCAATGGAAGGTCATGCTTTCTGTATTTGTGTTAGTGTGTGTGTGTTTCCAGATAAAACCAGATAAATGGAAAATGAAGGAACAAACAGGAAATTACCACAAAATATCCTGCACACTGTTTCCCTTATAAGCTCGATGTGCCGCTACTCAGTCAGTAAATCAAATATTAACAGATTTATTTTGTGTGTGTCTCACAAAAAAAAAGATGTTAGCAAATGCTGACTTTTACACATTTGACGACATCCTGCAAAAATAATAACAATGAACATCTTTGCCATGCCAGCAGGGAAAAGAGAGACACTCACAAGTTAGCTGCACTCTACTAGCCAGATGACCTTTATGTGTGTGTGTGTGTGCATGCGCGCTCCAGGTCTTAGATGGATGCTGTTGAGTCATTGCGGACCAGACATGGTGATATATAGTGATAGCCAGACCAGCCAACTCCTCTCTTACCAGTTAATTAAAACCTCAGCTCCAGGGCCTCACTCTATGTCACCATCCCCATCAATCAGTCACACATGTACGTGCATACATTTCCACATACTGTATATATGAATTTGTGTGGGCTATGTCTCATCGTCCAACACACCTACACACACCTACACCATGTTATTTGTCTAAAGGGAATGAACATTATTCATTTTCATCCTAAAGAGGCCATGTCCCCCTCTTGTGGACCATTAGCAGTCTATAGCATTAATTACAGTAGAGGAATGTGAAACAGATGAGTTAAAGGTTCAGAGAGGCATTAGTATACAGTACATGACCACCATTAGTATACAGACACAACTTGTGTGACTATATGGGAATGGGTTGAATGAGAATTGCTCAAAGATAATAATTAAATGCATCCCACAGGCTTGCTATTACAAAGAGTACAATGTGTCCACTTACAACATCTTTAAATTCAATCATATTGGGGTGGGACATATGGGATATTGAGGGAATTACGCAGCCAGAGGCCTTCAAACAGGAATAATTGTTGGCCTGCAGAGTTGCTCTAAGTGACCAGAAAAAACGCTAAGTTCAAGCTTAGAGCCAAACATGGATACAGAGCTCCCTGCATTCTGTATCAAGATTAGTGTCTGTTCCAATATCAATAACTAGGCAAGAGGCAAAATTGAGGAGGCTTCTTGTAGATCTGTTTGTTCATCGTGCTGACCCGTTTTACGCAGCTTTAGTGTCATCAAACACGCTCTTGGCTAACACACACTCCTGTTTCCTCTGATCTGACATGTTGAATATTGCGTTTAATTTGAGTCTTATAATTTTCTCGGTTTGCACTCTTGTTTTTATGCAATAGCTATGCCACTCTTCAAGTGGTCTCCCTTGAATCATGAATATTGACAGTATGAAGCTCATGTTGAGCCATTATGCTGATCACACAGTCAAGAAGCGACAGTTCTTATGTGGTGTAAGATTACAAGTGTGTGTGTGTGTGTGTTTGTGTGAAGCCACAGAGTATTGGTAATTGGTCTCATGGGGGCCTCAAAGAGAGAGACAGTGTAAAGCAAATAACCTCTCTCCCCTTGCATGCTCATACTGTACACGCACACACTTGCACTTTGCACGCACACACACACACACACACACACACTAATATATCCCTCCACTGGTGTGGAAGCTGCAGAGAGTGACTCCGTGACTCCCACTAAATCATTGGTTAGATTATCCTCTGGGGGATGAGTGATTTAAACCATCCACCGCTTCAGCCCCCAAAGCTCTGAAATGTCCTATCCACCCATGACATCACACTACTGCCCTTGAGTGTAAGTAGGTGTGTGTCTGTAACATATTGACACGTGTATGTGTTGCACAGTGCTTGACCAGCTGCAGGAGATTACAATTTATTTAGCAGATGTGGTAGAGACGATGGGGTGATTTTTCTAGTGTTGTTTTAAAGAAATATGACTTGGGCAATCACACATTCTCACACATAAATGAATAGGACGTCCTCCCACGCCTCCGTCCACCTGTCAGAAGGAACATATCTGTGTAGAAGTGAAACGAAGGAGATAAGTGTGGAACTGCTGTGACATAAAAGCTCTTTCACCGGGAAGCTAAAAAAAAGTTATGAAAGTGTTCCATCACTCCATGGATATGATGTCAAACAGATGTCAAAGTGGCAGATGTATTGCATTTTTGCTCAAAACCAGCCCCTTCCTTTTGACAACATGAAATGTTGCCACAACACAACAGAAAATTTAAAGCGAAACTGTGGAATATATGATGGGGAAACACCCTCAGCATCAGTCGCTGGTTCATTCAATTCTTTAAAAATCACAGCTAGTTAAAAAATGTTCTTATGATTGACTGCACACTGTCCAGCCTCAGTTAGTGCCCATAAGAGTTTTACATGTAGAATCATTCATCGGGAACTCCAAACTGTTTCTGACTGTGGGCCAGTGACACAGATGTCAAATTATGGTTGCTGTTCTGGCCAAGTGTTTCCACCTTTGGTCTCTGTAATCTGCATTAATCCTGTGCAGTTTGTTTTAATAATCAGCCCTATCAGTGATACAGAGGTATGTGAGCATACTTACTGGAATTGACACAGAATTTTGATATTTGGCCTTTCATCTCCTCATATTTAGCTGGAAACATTTCAATATTGAATTTTCTGTGGAAATATAGTTCTCTTAAAATACTGCTGAAAACTCTATACTCAAAACCTGTGATTTGTATGGCAGTCACTGTGTTATAGAAATGCTGTTGATTTGTTGTTTGGGAGCTGACTGTTTCCTGAATTTAGCTGACTTTTTGTGTGCCAGCAGTGTGCTGATATATCATCTGTCCCTTTGATTTTAATTTGCTGTTGTACTTAGCAGCCTGTGGTATTATTCATATGTAAATTTGTATTGTTATGCTAATACTACGGCTACTTTGTCACATGCGATTATGGCTCAGTCAGGGAGGCCTTAATGGAGCCAACAGTGCATGTCTTTCAATTAATATTGCTGATGGTTTTGTTAAAATGTTCCTTTTGTTGTACATCATTTCGTAACTGGTAGAAAATGCAAACAGTGTAGTATACAACTCAAAAATGCAAAATCTGTTAAACAAGGTAAGGTCAGATAGGCCTATTCCTGCAAGGTAAAGCATATATATCCATGGATATAAAAGAAATGTGTTTCAAGCAGAGGGCTATATTCTTTATTTCTCTGTGTGTTTAAGTATGCAAGACCAGTGCAAGTGTTTTTCCAGTGATCTTGTGAATTCACTGGCACATACTAAGCACAGCGTTCAGTGTAGCTGAATCCCCATTATATTTTTTGATCCTTTGATATAGCCGTTTCATTCACAAAATCTATCCCTGGTGTATGGATGCCTAGTGTAGCGGCCTTATAAATGGCTGTTTTACCTACTACTGTAAAGCATCTGCTCTATTTTACTCACCACTAAACTGCCTATTGTGCACAAGCATGTTGTTTTGAGCCTATAGAGCTCCTGAGTCTCTGCATGATAGAGCAAACTGTGAGCTGTCTCAGTGTATCAAACATAATGGAAAGGTTACAATATTCTGGTTCACTAATGAGGATCATGCAGATCTCACTATATATAGTTGAATATAATGTCAGATTTAACTTTCTGCATCCGTGGCACGATCATGAGTCAACACTAAAACTTTTATTCGATTGTTTAAAAATCTATCAAAAGTGAAACTTTTATCCTAACATTTCATAATGTGTGCAGTAGAGCTTTTAATCTGTAGTTCAATAACATGTCATAACAGTCTTGCTGCAGTAAGCTTTGTTAGATGAGTATAAATATTAGACAGCCCCTATCTGTGTGGAGTGCAATAATACAGGGCACACCCGGTGTCAGGCCACCCGTCCCTGGTGAATTATGCATGGAGGTATTCTGTCATTATCTGTGCCGGTGCAAAACGGTGATAGCCCACCTATCATAATAACTATAATAGCTTGGTGATTTAGACACACACAGCAGATGTTCCTGAGCTGAAATAGTGCAACCAGCAGGTGCTGCTCATAGTGGAAACCCACATTTTCTGCATGTGCACACACACAAACACAAACAACTCTATGAACACATCCAGAGTGAGAGAGTAATTGAGTGCACGTGTGTACTCCATTGAACAGGGGGTTTTCCAAAAATGTTTCTTTAGCTGTAAATTGTTTGTATGTTGTGAGCATGATGAGAGAAATCAGGAAATCCTCTGTGGGGGGACACTCACTGATTGAGCTGTCCTCCTGCACGGTGTACGATAGACATCCAAGCTTTGTTTGGTAGATGTGAGTCAGGATTTCTATTATCTTCTTGGCAATGATTTAAAAAACAAAATTGACTTCTGGCATGCTCTATAAACATCAACCTAAAACTTTATATTCCCTTTCTGTTCCATAAAAATGTTGAGAAAAAACTAGAGCCCCATATAATTGCTACAGACATGCATGTGGGTGTATGCAGCACATGACTTATAGCATAGAGAGTTGTGTGATTGCATCTTTATCGTTTTACCTATTTATCGTCTACATGATAATAAAAAGTCCATTGTGAGTGTATTTCTTCCATACACACAAGTCTGCAGTAAAACATTGTGGGACTGTCAGTAGACAACACACACACAAACACACAGAGGCATAAATGGACATATACCAATTTACATAGAAACACAAAATACTGACGCACACAAACGGATACTTATGTATTCGTACATGTACATGCTTGTGTCTGTGCGTACATGCAGACGCACAGACACAAGCTTGTAGGATAAACATCTGGATACATATGCAGGACTTTAAAGGAGCTGAGTGGGAGAGAAAAAAGATGCAGAAAGTTGAAATGTCTCTATTGGTCTTGTCAATACCATGGTGCATTGTTTTCTTTGTTTTTTTGTTGGAAAAGGAGTTTTTGTTGCAGCTGTCAGTAGTCAGGCATTAGAAGTCATTTCAGTGAACACTTTGACTAGACAATTCTCTTCCCATTCGACTGTTGATCTGTCATTCAGCTGTCATATCCACAAAAGTTTGTCCTCAGCCTTGTTGTGAGTACAATAGACTGCTCTCTGAATAAAGTATCAGCAAGCTCACACACTGGGACGTATATACATGCGCGCGCACACACACACACATATGTCTACCTTCACTATAGGTATATATAGAAGGTAAACATGCCATATATGCATCCACATAAACAAATACATTTTCTGCTTTTCTTCATTTTTTTCTGCCTACATGTTTAGAAACAGTCTGACTCTTGTATGTGATAGTTTTGTGTTGATTTCATTCTTTTCTTTCACATTGTCATTTCACCTACTCCCAATACAAAGGCAGTTTCAAATCTGTCTCTCTCTCTCCCTCTTTCTTTCTCTCTCTCATGCACACACACACACACACACACACAGACACGCTGCCCACCCCCACATCCTGTGCAGAGCATTAAGGCCCACTCCTCAGCCTTGATTGACAGATTACCATTACGGTGTCGCCCTGTCATGCTGACGATGATGAAGTACAACACTGTTGTTATGACAACCACCAGTTGGTAGTTATGTGTCCATACAAAAGACAGATCTGCAAAATAGACTGAGTGTTTCCCAAACCAGCTCTCTGCCTCAAAGTGAGTTAGCACAATTCTGCCTAACATTACTGTACATTTTTCTCCCGGGAATAACTATTGAAGCTCATAAAAGTTCCACATGACATCGGTGTATATAGGGCACTGGTAGTCAGGTATTTGTCTTCGGGCTGCCCTTCAGTCGAGATTTGAAGGTTTTCTCAGGTCAGTGGAAGTCTATGCATTTCCTACAATACCAAGGGGAAACCTGGTCAAAGTGTGAGTGCTCAACAAGCGTTTTCGTTGGTTGATTGTGAACAGCTGGCTTGTGAACTCAACTGGAATGTTTTCACAAATTAGCCCTCTGCAAGCAAGTGCAAATCAGATGAAAAGCCACTCAATTTTTCTCAACACTTTTAATTGTATATGAAAGAATAAAGCTCTCTAAAATATGATTTCAAGTGTCCATCATGTCATCATGTCCATCATCAGGGTTTTGTGTAAGCTCTGAATAACTGCATCATTTATTTGTTTTCCATTCATATCCACTTGTGCCTTGACAGTAGCATTTGTGTTAGACAGTGCATAATAAATGGATAAAAATAATGTTTAAGCATACAAATATTTACAGCCTCTTGTGGTGTTTGCAGTTTGAAAGCACTTTACCTTTTACTGTCAGTCATAAAATGTATCAGCAGAATGAACACTTTATGCATATGAAAAATATTTTTGCATTATTGTGTTTTGTACCCTTTGTAATCTCTAAGTCACCATGTATTGAACACACATGAACAAGTGCACAATTGTCCCAGGAATCTACAAATAAAAGCATAGAGGCTATAACATTATTTGTTATTATTATTGCTATTACTATATGTTATTTGCTTTGTGTTAGGGGGAGGGATATCATTACACCTCATTCCAAAGTAATTAGTAGGTATACAGGTTAATGAAAAATGCCTGTTAAATATACTGGACTACTTTGTAATGACCATATTCCTCTTATTTGGCTTGAACTTCTCTATCATTCAGGTTTATTTCAGCTCAGACGAACTGCATTCACTCTGACAAATGACATTTTACAATTGTTGGAAAACAGGGTGGTGCATTTGGGAGGGGTGTCACCCCTCAGTTGGAGAACTTGGGTTCAAGCTGCCGTGTCCACAGCCATCCATCCTGCTTGTTCAGCTCTCCTTGAACAAGACACTGAATCCCTCCCAGCTCACAACTGTGCTGAGGCACAACGCAATCTGACCGCTTTGCAGTCAAAGATGAATGAATATCCTCAGGGAGATCAAGTTGCACGGCTTCATTTCCTCTCTGACTTTTTACTTATCCTAGATAACCATATCGACAGCCTCTCCATCGTCAAAAAATCTTTATCAAGCTCATCATTTTACATTCACCTTTGTGATGACATTAATTTTGTTTAAAGGTGGTATATGTAAGATTCAGAAAATGCTTGGTAATAATAACACCAGTGGCTGTTAAGTCAACTTCAGTCAGACTCCTGATGCTCATGCAAGTGTAGACACTTAGGCAATTTGTAGGCACATGTGGGCATCCTGGGAAACAGCCAAAATCGTGACATGAAAGGCTGAGTATAATTGACAGCATTCGTGTTGATAGTTTGCAAGCCAGCTTTAGCACTCACTGTTTGTCTAACTTTCACTGAGGCGTTCAACAACTTCAGCAGAGCT
This sequence comes from Scortum barcoo, assembly GCA_023238725.1. Lineage (NCBI taxonomy): Eukaryota > Metazoa > Chordata > Actinopteri > Centrarchiformes > Terapontidae > Scortum > Scortum barcoo. The sequence goes on from CM041551.1 coordinate 8,435,774, forward strand.
AAATTTGCTGGATGATATCACGAATGGTTTTTGAACTAGACAGAATATTATAAATAAAATGTGTTGCCACACTTCATTATTGAATGTTGAAATTATTTTGCTATGACTTAATTAAAATAAATAGATCAAAATAATGCAATGTTTGAATTCAAAAACAATGAAAACATTTAAATGGTTACATATATTACTTTTAAATAAAAAGTTTAACAGTAAAAATGTGTATTCACTCAGGTGCATTTAGTTTTATCCTTGTTTATCCCTCTCCAAAGGATGTCACTACTGTGTGTGCTGTATTAAATTAAAGATGTCATTGCAGGCTCATTGCCACAATCTGTGATAAGGATCACAGTTCCCACCTCCTTTGTTTGGTAATTGCAAAAATGAAAATGAATTGACATCCCTTAACAATAAAAACACACAGAAAATAAAATATGTATTTATGCCAGTAAAGATGGCTAGTCTTCAGAAGGCCAGAATGTGTTTAGTGCAACTTCTTACTGAGGCATTAATAAACGTCAGACAGGGCATTATGATCTATTAGGCTCATGTTTTAACGCTTGCAATAATGAAATAGTCCAGGACTGCATAACAAGCCTGTCATTTATTCTTCTTTCCAGCTCAACAGGATAGCACTTATCAAAGACATAAAGCACTTTCATCAGTATTTGTGTGAATTTGACACCTTATGGGTGTTTTTGTTTTCATCTGTGTATATCTGTTTTGATGAATATACATGTAAATATTTGTTCATAAACTCTATGTCAGAGTGTGTGCGTGAGTGTGTGCGTATGTGTGCATGCATAAGCAACCAGAAGTCCATTAAATTTGCTCTGCTTCTCCCAGGATCTTCAGCTGAATACCTGTAGAGTGTGTGTTTGTGTGTATATTCCCGTGTTATGCGTGTGCAAACTGTGGATGTGTGCTTGCACGTTGAGCGTACATACACACACACACAGACACACACACACATCCGCACCGACAGTCTTATCAGGACGGGCAAGTGTTCTTAAGTGCTACTATCTGTGAAGGGAGGCAGCTGGAGGATTTGAGCAGAACCTTGTGTGGCGGTGTGTAACTCTCAGAGTAATGCTCTCCAAGCTGAGGACTAATGACTCATGAAGGATGTGGCTGCTGAGATTCCTGTCTGGATGGCTACATACTACCTTAAACACATTAACATCATGTTTACCTGTTTTTCATTGGTGTACAAATAATTCATGATCACATATTTTTAGCAAAGGTTCTAGTACAAGATTAGTTATACATTTAGAGGAGCAGTATTAAGTTCATATGCACATGTTACATATATGTTCACACACACACTGTTACTCTTTACTGTATCTTAAGGAAGTTAAATTGATCTCTCTTTGGTAATTTTTGCCATTACAAGGCTACTATATCGTCAGAAAGTTTGCTTGTTTGTGTTTAAGGCTCATTTTTTAATACATTAGTTAAACTTTAAGTATTTGAGTGTCCTGACTGTCCACATTCCCATGAGATATAGCAACACCCACACAAGTGCAAATTAGGACTATCCTAGGAAACCATATTTTTTTCTTCCGGGTTATATAAGTTTGTGAATGCTAAGAAGAAAGTGTGCATGTCAGAGGATTTCACTGAGAACGGTAGAGGACGCTGTCTGTTGATTTAAGCTGTGTGGTGACTGAGAGTGGAATAGTGAATTTAAAATGTCTCTTTAATACAGTTTCACTGTTAAAAGAGAGTGACTGCCTCGCCGGTGTTGCAGTGTTGCAGGCAGGAGTGTGCATTGTTGTGGGATAATGCAGTGCTTATTAAATCCCTCTCTCCCGTCTATCAGCGTCTCGTGCAAAGTTTTCTTTTTTCTCTCTCACCTCTCTTTTTTTCTCTCTCTCTTATCAAGTATACTTTAACACTGTTGCACATTGTTTACTACTGTTACCCTGTTTTATTTCCTGCAGGCAGATGAAAGCGTAGCTCCTGCACCTAGGTGTCACTGTCCTTTGTGGGTGTTTTTGCTGATGCATGAGTGTGTGTGTGTGTCTGTATAATTCCAGTGTTACCCAAGCTCCTCAGCATTCTCTCTCTGCATCAGGCATATTTAGATTTTGACTACAATGCCATTAGTACACACATAATTAGTTCCAAATTATAAGAACTTGGAATTTGTTAAACAGCATGCTTTCGGGCACGCAAAGCAAAGATTAGACTTAAAGTGCCCCTCTGACTACATGGCAACACATGTGTTAATCCACCTGGGTTTATCTTTGTGTACATCATTTCAATATAATGCCTCAGAGTTGGCTCTTGCATGTCTAGCAAAAGACATACATACAGCATATCTAGAGTATGTCTGACATGAGGATTTTCTGAAGCATGGTATTCAAATGCAGCATTTCTCAGTCAGAGTGATACTGTCCCAGAATCAGCTTTAGCTAGCATGCAAAACAAGTGTAAAATGGTAAGCTCTATGAGTATTTATTTAACCATATTCTGTAAAGACTTGCTCAGCATAATCCTAATTTATATTCAGACAGTCAAACAAATTCACAAAGCTACGCGGAGCAGCCGCACTTTTTTAATAATCACCACTAAGGAGGAACAGGAGATTAATTCTCTTATTTTAATTTTCTCTTCTGGGCCAAGCATTTAAGCCAGTGACCTTTTTTGGTCACAACTCTGCTGTCCTTCAGACTGTTGCTGGCCCTACAATGACAGTATTTCATTAGCTTAGTAAGCTGCAAATTATCTAAGTGTTTAAATGTTTTGTTTTAATTGACCTTTACTTACATCCATCAAAGTCAGTCCCAGCTGGAGAGTAATTGGTTAAGCAGGTTTTAACAGTGTCCAGTTGAATGTAGTCCATTTATCAGAAATCAGGAACACAGAGCATGGGCAGGAAATTTGGCCGCAAAGCTCTTGCTACAATTGACTTATTTCCACAAAGCATATAATTTTTATTGCATCATCTTGGTTTAAAAAATCTCATGCACAGAGCCAATAAAATGATAGTGTTTAGAGTAAGTGGGTGGGCAGCAGAAAAGATGAAATCATAAATGTGCCCGTAATAATCATTAGTCCAGTTGCCAGTCGGTTAATTCATGTGGCTTTACCCATTGAACCTTTTTCCCACATTGCCATGATTTGGTGTTTTAGTGATTAAATTTTAGCATTTTCTGTAATTTGTAACTGATCTGACTTTTCCTGCATCCATGCTCCTCTGCTCTTTAGTGCTGCACTGGTGTGCCACAGTGATTAGCAGTTACATAATGATTACTTTCAACTAAAAACAACTGCAGGACACACTGTATCCTAGGGGCAAGATAAGCACTACTGTATAGGCTAAAAGTTAACATTGATTCCTGCAAGTATTGTAAGTATTGTAAAGTATAAAGCCACAGTCTTTCTTTCTTTTAACATCTAAAATCACATAAGGAATCACTTCATTTCCTGATTCTGGTGGTAAAGGTCATGAGCAGGTGGTTATGGTTTCAACCGCACCGTTATGGTCTACAGTCTGTCTTAGAAATGTACACCAGAAGTGAGACGTCAACGGTCTGTAAGCATCCATCCATTCAGTCCACACCAACTCTGACCTCTGCTATGGTCGTCACGCTTTGGAGCCAGCTGTCCTGTCAGCAGCACAGGTCCTGAGGTTCTGCAAGGACAGAAGCCAGCCAGACTGTCTAACAGGCTGACTGAGCTTCATTGTAGAGAATGTATTTTTTGTGTAGATTCAAGTAACAAAGTTAACAATCTTTAACAAACTATGTAAAAATAACAACTTTTCATTTCTCTTCTTCTCTTCTTGTTTTTTCATCTTTCTCCTTTATTCAAAGTGAATAAATTGTTTACTGCCACCATATTGCCGCATAGCCCTGATTTTCTTTTCATTTCCAACATCTACCTTTGCTGGCTGCATGGCAGAGTATTAACCACTGCATACATTACAAGATACTGAAGCACCATAAGTAGACTACTGTATTTAAATTGAAATCTTAATTTACCAGTCAAATAAATCTACGAATGCCATTTAGAAAAATGCCCATCTCTGGAAGACTATTACCATCTCAGCCAACTAGACAAATAAACACATGTGAATGCTCTCAATCATTCTCATAACAAACTTGTACACATATGACGTCACACAAGCACTTAGATACAAAATCTAAAATGATACTCAAGGCGTGTGCACATACAGACACACACACGCACACACTGACAGACATGCAATTAGAAAGTTGTGTATGTGGAATACCAAACAGTCTAAATGGGACAAACACAGACACAAGCCAACTAGCCCAGACAGCGAGTCTAATGGTGCAGATGAAGTCAGATGAAAGAGTCTATATGTATCAGTTAGTCTGTCTGTGTCTGCATTGATCACACAGCTGGCAACTCAATACTTGTCTCTTACTTTCTCTTTCTGCCTGTCTGTTTCCCTCTACCTCGCTTTGTCTTTTTCTCTCTGTCCCACCCCCCCTATCAATCAGCGATCAATTGACAGTCATGAAGAGAATGGAGAAGAAGTCTGTTTTGCGTGTGTCTACGTGCGTAAACGTGTTCACACGTACTTGTGCATGTGTCTACAACACAGTCCATTTGAGAATAAAAGGATAGTTGCCTGAGGGCACAGTACCTCATTCTGTAAAATGTTACAGTTTTACAAATAATTGGATGGGCCTGACTAACAACTGAAATTACATTTAGGAGTGTGTTTTACTTTATTTCTTATTATTTGTAAAATATTTTTATTCCTTATCTTTCAGTTAAGCACAGTTGGCAGTTGTGTTCAATGCATTAAATATATTACATATTTTACAAACACTACATTATAGAATAAATTACAGAAATATTGTGATTGTCTCTATTGTAAATAACTTTCTGCAAAAAAAACTTGGTGATGAGGTGGTAACTGAATGTCTCCTATACATATACATAATAATCTGTGATTCTGGTGAATGGACCATGTCCCCATTTTACTTTTTCCTCTGCACCTTTGAAGCTCTATTGTAATTTTCCCATGATTTAGAAATTGCTGTTGCTATTCTGCAGCTTTCTTGTACGTTGCTGCTGTTGCTTGAATTTGTCCTTTTACTAACTACTTCCTTGTTTTGCAGTTCGACAGATGAGCAATTTCGCTGGAACGCTCAAGGTAAAGTTCACCATAAATACCTGTAGAAACACACTGCTTAGCCATGCATGTAAAGGTGTTGTTGCATGAACCTACTCCTCAAACCTTGTCATTACCATTTTTAAAGTTTTTTTTATTATTTTTTTTTTTTAGCTAAAAACTTTGCTAACACACAGAATCTTTAGGGATTTATGTTTGCAACACATCTTGAGTTGAACTATTAGCCCGACAGATTTATTGCCCCGACACCAACAATGCCTGTTCCGTCTCGCGTCTGATTGACATGAAAATTGTGTGTCAAGGAACATTTGGAATTTATACCGGCAGTCCAGTAACGAATGGGCAGAAGTACCCGCCCACATGTCTGATTGATTAAAAGATGATTGCAAACACACACAGATGCACACACACTCACAAAAAGAGGTGTATAAATGGGGCCAGACAAAGGCCATTGTTGGATTTGACAGCAAGTGTTAGTATGCATGTGTAACAAAGGCTACAACTGTACACTGTTTGCTGACTTCTTCTCACTCATCTTATTGCTTACATAGACATTCATTCCCAAATGTACTTACGCACACTCGACAGTGAAATCTTCACTTCACTTTTTGAACAACTTCATTTCCAGTCAGGCAGCTGCCCAGGGCAGAGTTATCAGGGTCCTTTCCAGAATATAATCAAAATGTCCTACAGCTCATATCCAAGTCGTAATGTGTAGGGTTATACGGACTGTGAGAGGAGACGATCGAGGTTACATCCAAGAAAGATCTCAATCATCTCTCTGCCAGCTCCCACACCCGCCCCGATGTCTTTCTGTGTCTCTCAACCTCTTTCCTCCTTCACAGCGGATGGACAAAAGGATATTGAGGACGAGCTGACCACAGGTTTGGAGTTGGTGGATTCCTGCATTCGTTCCCTCCAGGAATCAGGAATACTCGACAGTGGAGAACGTAAGTGTGCTTCTCAGAGTGTGTGTGTGTGTGTGTGTGTGTGTGTGTCAGGTAAGAAAGAACTGTCGCTCAATCAAAATATAGTTTCTGTTTAAGAGCCTGAGGGTATAAACTGGATTTCATTTGTTTCTAATTTTTATGTTTATTCATTTATATATATATATTATTTATATGTATATTATTATATTATTTATTCTTCTCGAAGGATTTCATTTATAGAGAGTAAATTGGTTGTTTTCAGAACTTGGGTTAACACGATAGATCAAAATCAAGATCTGCTAAACTCTAGCAGGCACTTCAGCATGAGTAAACAAACATGTTACTTCCTCAAAAAGGATATAAATCGACTTTTTAATTGTCATACACAGTCACTTCTTAAATTCAGTGACTGTGGGGGGAAAGCATATCCAGGCAGTCTGAATAAAAGCTTCACCTGTGGTTGGTTTAAATACTAAAGAATTATGGTTCGCATTGTTGGTAATTATTTTTGTTTTCCTGAAAGGAAAGGAGAAAATGTACTCTTATTAGTCCCTTAGGCCATTAGATATCTGGTCTAAGTGCTGCAATCCCCTTTATTGAGTTCTCACTCAGATTTCATTTCTACTTACAGTAAGCAAGTTGAGTCGAGGGAGAATATCGTTCCTGATTAGACACTAAGTATATAGTTAGATAAAGTGAGTCGAGTATTTGAAAATGTGAATATATTCTGTATTCAAATAAAGTTGTAAAGATGTATTTAGTCACTGGGTGAGATTACAGCTGAGAAATCTGACACTGAAACATGAGCATAGTTTATAACTGAGAATAACTGACTCCAAAACCAAGGACTTTAAGGCCTAAATCCTGTGTTCCTCTATGAGTCATTGCTCTTTTGATGTGGAGACGGACAGATAACAGCCAAGCAAACAACTCATAAACAGCCAAACGCACAGGTCTATATTCTGAAAAACAAATCCAAACAATGATTGAGTGTTTTTGGCTGAGTGTATGAGGGCCTGCTAAATGTGCTTGGCATTTTCTTTGCAGGTCATTGGTTTTGGATCACTGCATTCCCATTTCACTTATTGTCTGCTGACCTTTTTGATAGTTGATATTGCTATAATGGATGACATTTTGAGATCTTGCACTGTACATGTTGTTCAGCGCATTTCTATGTGAAGAGTTTGCTCACATATTATACCAAAGTTTTGCCATGTGTCATAAGAGCTGGCCGATGTAATAAAAAAACATAAAAACACGTTATGCATGTTCTATACAGTTATACACTAGATAGAACATGCACCAGCTTATACAATTGTTGTAGCTGGTCTCCTTTGATAAGAGACGGGCTGCATGTTGCATATGCAGAACAGTGAGGAAACATGTCACATAATTTGATTTGTATCATGTTTGTAGGAAGTTCCTGAATCCCTGTCACTCCTGCTTTATCTGAGTCCAAATAGATAGCACTCTCATTGTGAGCACTCTTATTGTGGGTGCTCCATACCCAGCTGTTTTTCCCATTTTGCAAATGGGCTTCTACCAAAAGCATCACAATGTGTGGGTGTAGATAAATTCAGCATAGCTTTGTGTGTGTGTCTGTGTGTGTGTATGGTTTTCCCCCAAATGGTAGCGCTGCAAATATCTTAGCGGTAAATACATAGAATAGTGACATGTTGCTGTCTTCAGTGAAAGGTGGCACAAAACAGGGAGGCTTTTTGCTTTCAGCTGATACTGTAGTTGGTAAGGAATCACAACAGAGCCGCACAAATGTTTGTACACACAAATAAATGTTCAGAGAGACACCGACTCAACCAAAAAAAAAAGTTAATGTCATGAAATGAAATGTACTTCTAACTTCTAATTATTGCATGGTTTTGGTGTACTGTGGCATTCTAAACCCAACCTTTTTAAAAAGGTATAACCCTTGTAAAATGTGTGTGTGTATGTGTGTGTGTGTGTAAACATTTCATAGATTGAGAATTTGATGCTCATAATTTGACTGAGCGGCTAAAACATTAATGTTTTCATGTTAGAACGGAAACTATATGAGACTTAATTGAGACATGAAAGGACTTAAAGCCCCACTAGCGACAGTGTTTTTCATTTCGCCCCCTCATTCAGACACACAAACGGTAAACACACATGGAGCACCAACATGTACGCATGTAATATCACACATGCACCAACACATGAACTTATAAATGCACAAACTATTTCTCCATCATGACTTTACTGTCATCTGACCTTCGAGTACAAGCACACTTTTCGTCACACGTATGAACACTGAAACAAAGGCGTGCGTTTTTTTTTGTCACGTAGCGCACACAATGTAACAAACACCAAGGCTGAGTGATGATGAGTTTGGGAGCTCCCACTCACTCTGCGTAACACTGAGTGCTGTTTAATAATTCATAAAAAGTAAGGGATGAATCAAGATGAGAAAAGACAAGTCTTTTGTGAAGGCAAGAAGCAGAGGATTGATCTTGGTTCACAGCGCACAGACTCACAGGGAGAAAGGGATTCTGGGGGAAGAGAGAGAGTGGGGGAAAGAGACAAGTGAGAGCAAGCAAATAGATATGGGAGAAGAATAATAAGATGCTTTTGTTATGTTGGTTGAAAAAAGAAACTAACATGCCAGTGAGCTCTGGGTAAGACAGTTATTGTAGACTTTATAAGGACATATTCATGATATTCTATTTAAAACTGGAAAAGTTTAAAACAAAGCAGAAACATTGCAGTTTTGGCTTCCTCATACCACACAACTATAACGACACATTTTATATAATTTGTATTCAGAGAGGGAGGGAGGGTAAAAATAGCAACCTAATGAAATATTTATTACCACTGAGTGAACAGGTCACAGACCTAACTTCTCTTCAATAAAACCAAACCACACATAAACACTCATGCAGATAACCTACATAACCCCACACAGACGCCACTGACTATTGAGTAGTTTGTAACAGTTCATTCTGGATCCCCTCATCACTCTATGCCCTGTTCAGAAGATAGTTCATCTTTAAAAGTGCATTATGATCTTGTGATTCCTTATCAATATTATGTGCGTGGTATGGGAATCTGCCAAATGCATGAATGCCTCAGGTGGTAGGAACAATGTCTAAACTATTTGTGTGTGTGTGTGTGTGTGTTGTTGTTGTTACAGCCACTGTTATTAAAAAGGATTTGATTCATATAGTTCTAACATTTAACACTTTCATGGGCTTCTAAAGTGGATGGAAGATGAATTGAGTGTACTTTAGCTGTTTAGGTATATGAAGACATATAATATTCTGCAAATCTTAAAAAACAACAATAGAAATAAAACAACGTTTAATGATTAATTCCAAACTAGCACTTCCTTATATATCTTATGCAAGGGATCAAGGGAAGTTTTGCTCAAGTCAACTGTACAAGGTAAAAATGAACATGTTTGGGGAGGTAACAAATCAAGTTATTAGGTGTTCCATCTATTACAACTTTCTTCTCTTCAACCCTCCTCCTCCCATCCTCTCCATCTCCCTGCTCCTCCTTCTCCTCCCATTCTCTCTGTTCCTCTGTTTCTCTTTCCCACTGCTAATAAATTATGTATGCCATCTCCAACTCACGGAGTGCTGCACTGCTGCACTATCTGCTCTAAATTGCTGCTCTTTCTCTCTCCCTCTCTTTTCCCCATTTCACTCTTTCGCCTCTCAATCTTTCCCCTTCACGCCCCCTCTCTTTCTCACTCTTAATCGCTCTCTCTCCTCACTCTCTCACTCTCTCTCTATATGCACAAACACACACACACACACACAAACTCAACTCAACCCAACTCAACCCCCATCTCCCACCCAACAATACACGGCTCCTGTCTCTATCGGTAGGACCGGCTCTTCTTTCCCAGAGTTCCTTGCAGCTCAACTCCACCCCGGAGGCTTCGCTCCAGTACTCTGCCAGCTACCATAGCAACCAGACCCTCGCCCTTAGCGACAGCATCTCCGCAGCAACTCCTCAGCGCAGCGGGCAGGTTGGAGGAGCCGTGCACAGCTACAACCAGGTAGGAAATACTGCTGTACACAGATGATACTGAGGATTCAGGTGCTGCTGATGATGAAAATGGTTGGACCCAAATATCTAACATTGGCGATCAGTTTAAACTTGAGTCTCTGTTATTTGAAAACTTGTACAGTAAGCTGACGGCCAGAGAATTTTAATAAATGACATCACAGTATTTTGGCTGTGAAGGTAACCTGAAGTGAGTTCTACATAGTTTATAACTACAACATCGCATTGTACTCCTTGGTTCAGCAAAGGCGTGCAGCCCTTTGAAGTCCAGCGTGGTGTCGAGATCAACTGTATTTGCTGGTTTTCAGACTCCAGCATTTTCTGACTGAGAGAACATCGCCCTTCTTTTTTGTGTACCCCCTTTTTTTCATGCATTTTTTGCATAGCGCATCTCCAGCTGTAACTCTGAGTGCTCTCACTGAATGTGGATTTGTTTGATGTCACAGTCTAGTTTATCAGTGTATAAATATGTTTTTATGCAGAATTTTATTAGCCTTCCTGAAGTGGTTCAGTCCAGTGACCACAGCAAGCAATCCTTAGTATCTTCCTGTATTTAGGAGGATGTGGAGGATAGAGTTAGACTTTAGAGTTTTTTTAAAGCTGTTTAGAAGGAGACAGGTAATCAGATGCTCATAGACCAAAATGAGGAGATGATTAAATGCACACAGAGATCTCTCAGCAAGTGTCTTGTTTATAAGGACTTGAGGAATAAAGCTGGAGACAAAGTCACATATTAATCACAGCAGTGTGCCGATGAAGAGAGAAAACCCACCAAATTACTTTCCAGCCTACAGGAGCCAATTATTTCGAATTTTCACATTCTTAACATATCAATGGTAATACACGTCCTGTATACACACATGCTTACACACACACACACACGTGTACTTTCAAACAGACACCCACACATCTGCAAAACTAGTAAGCAGCTGCAGTGCTTCATTAAAAGATATTGCCAGGGTCTGGGGCAAACGTTCCATTTGTGATATATGGATTGAAAGCAAGAGGACATATTTTTAGGTCAATAATTACTAACCAAATAATTATTTAATGAGGTTCACAGCTCTTTGAGGATACCTTTTATGTATCTGCAAGGCTTCCATCTGTCAAGTGAATGGGTGTTTGTTTTATGTTGTGTGCCTTCCTCATCTGTTGTGTGTGTGTGTGTTCAAATCTGTGTGCATATGTGTGTGTTTGTTTGCTCTTGCACATGTGTCTTCTGAAAGAGAGAGGTGAAGGAGGTGATATCTCTTTGTAAACACATTCATTAATTCCCCCCCTACAGTCACAGCAAAGCTCATTTCAAAGCTGGTTTCAGAGAAAGCTCCCATTCCTTCCCTTGATAAATAAGAAATACAATGGGCAAGGACAGACAGATAGAAAAACAGACAGACAGGCATAGAGATGGACGGACAGATAAGACACAAGGAGTTTTTATTCTGATTTCTGTAATATTTCTTGTCCTCTGTTTCCCTTGCATTGCAGTGTTCCTGTCCTCTTTTCCCTCCTCCCTCCTTTTTTCCCTGTCCTCTCTGCTCACCATCTCTGTCTATGTGAGCATGAGTGTGTGTATGTGTGTGTATGGGTGTGTGTGTATCCTCCTCTCTGATGTTTTTGGCTTGTCAGTGTAATGGGGCCAGTGTTGTCAGCAGGGCTTGTTGCTCATGAATAGCTTTACGCAAGCCATCACTGCTCAATAGGCAGGTGCAGCTCACATGCATGTGCAATGCATGCAGGTTTTTGCATGTGCACGTGGGGAGTGGTTTTTATGCACACATGCAACCATGTGTGCTCACGGGTGCATTTGTTTAAAGTTCACAGAAGTGACTGTTTCAGGCAGAGTGAGAGAGAGAGTGAAAGGTCTGGGATGTTGCTGCTCCTCTGTAGGGTATTTATAACCCTGAGAGGCCCTGCTTTAATAATGCATGGATACATGGCACCTCAAACATCCCAGTGTTTTACCGGAGGAGAAAAGAAACAGCACTGCGAGATGACACAGAATGGGACTGAAAAAGCGCTCTGCCTCACCCAGTGTGTCAGGCTTTCTATCTATTAGTTAACTCAGCCAACAATTCATCTACACTCATCATTTATTTACCTGGTGAATCACCCATCCATCTGTTTATCTATTCATTCACCCACCCACCTCCTCATCAGTTTAAAGGCCATTTCCATCCCACTTTGCATCTTCATCAACACACATCTGCAGTGTTGAGCACAATAAAGTAACATAAACCATTAACAGGGTTCTTAAACTCAGTTTTGTGGCCTGCATCTCATCATCCTTAGATGACTCACTTGGCTCCATAACCTACTAAACTAACACAGGGGACTTATATAGGAGATATTTATGGTGCACACTGTTCTGGATAGTGGCTCACATGTCGATTAAGGTCTCTTTCTGGCTGTTTATAGACACTTCTAATAATCCACTCTCTAATAACCCTTTATCCATGTGCACTCAAACAAACAAAGATCAAGTGACAGTGTATACATAAAATATTTTCACATTAACACCTCAAATACTCAACTAATTGCAGTGATACATGGTAAGATGTAGTTGTAGTCATCAGAAGGGTATGACTAGCTGGGATATTTTTGTAAAATCATTAAATTAGATATTTCAGAAAGTACAAAAGATAAGAGCTTAAAATAATTTTGAAAATGTATGAATAGTTTGAAGTTTGAATTGTGCCTCTACAATGAACGGTGTTAAAGTAGTTAGGTGTAAAAAAACAAGGAAGAATAATGATTATAGAGAGAATCCGAGACTTACATAGATAAATTGTGTCTTTCTATAATAGAAGACATACATAATCTTGGTTGTTTGGAAGAAGTTGACATCAAAACAGGGATCTATTTGTGGAAGTTGTCAGAAAAATGAGACTGAGTTTCACTGAGCAGCCGAGATAGAACTGACAGAAAACAGTAATATGTGTATCCAAACTCATTTGCTCACATTGGTAGCATATTTTAGTAGTCAAATGTGTGCCATTGGTGTATACACCTTTACATATACATAGGGTGTGAAGTTTAACCAGTTTCTGTTAGTTTAGTCATATTTATCTGATTTCATGGCCACAGATTTTGACTGTAGCAATAATTCAGCCATTTTTGATCCAGGGTGTTGGTTTGAGAGTAAAACTCACCCTGTCCTTTGTAGTTGAGCCAGGTTAAGTTACAGCTTCCATCAGGATTTTCTTCGTGTGTTGAGATCAGGGTGGATTTCACAACTCAAGGCTGAATGCTTTAGTGTGCCCTTTCATAGGCACTCCTGCATATACACAAGAACATGTAGACAGACACAGTGTGAGAATGTTACTGAGTCAAGAACATGTAAAAAGACATATAGAAGAAACCTTGGCTTACTTTATATTTTACCTGCTCCATATTTGTACCAGTTTTTTCCATATTTCAGTCCTTATTGATGCCTGACTGCCTCTGCTACTCTGCCTGTTTGCCTCCGTAAACTGTATGTCAGATTTTTTAGAAAGAGACTGATAATCCACTCAGCCAGAGATAAATCAGTTTCCATGACCCCGCTACAAACAAAACAGCGCTGGAACCAAAGACCTGTTGTCTTCAGCAGACACGCTTTGGCTCATCGCAAAGCAGGAAAATATAACCTACTATTGAGCACATAATGGGAGATTGTGTGCCTGCGTGTGTGTTGCTATATTTATCCAGGGAAGGTTTGCTGAGCAGGCATGCTTTTCTTTCTACCAATCCTTGTGCACAATTGTACAGCTGCAAATATTCACACCTGGAAACTGTTGTGTACAAATATAGCTTTTAACGTAACTCCAGATTGTGTTTGTGGGCGTGCGTCTTTGCATGTTGTGAGACACTGGTTATTGGATGATCAGATGTTTGAGATAATTTCTTTTGCATGATGTGTGTACATGTGTGCTTATGTGTGTCTTTGTCTTAATATACAACTTCACAGACACAGAGTCAGAGAAATTGAATAGCAAATAAATACCATCTCCAAAGTTTACATTGATATACAAACTATTTATTTTCACTGTGTTAATGTCACCTTGTTTTAATGCTAGGAAACAGAAGGTTTGAGTATTTCAAGTCACTGCCTGAGAGTAACTACTGTATAGTATATGCAGTGATGACAGTGCTGCAAGGTGACTCAGTGACTGTGTGCTTGCATAATGTGGCCTTGTACAACTGCAGCCATGTCAAGCTAGTAATACTGTATTTGAATCACCTTTACCGCTTTAAGCATCAACATAAGGCTATATGTGGCTCAGTGGAGCTCTGGCATATGCTCCCCCCTACTGTCTCTGGAGACTAGGGAGAATATTTTAGCATCGGCCACCATGCTGTGACGTGCATCTTGTGCTCTAACTTTGCCTCACACACTGGCACACGATTTCTGGTCTTTAAGGAATTAATTGTATGTCGCAGTCAAAGCTGTATGTAGCAGGGCAGTGGGGGAGCAAAAATGTGTTCATTTCTTTCCACCGCCCTCTTTTAAATTAGCCTCAAAATGAAGATGAGACTGCCCACTGTCATTGTGTGATCTTGATAGATCATTTTACCATACAAAAGCAATATGAGTGATTTAACAGCAAAGGGCTTCGACTCGCTTTTTTGATAACAGATTAAAGCATTTCTGAACAGTGCGGTTCATGTGATGAGAGATATTAGCCATAAAGGCATGAATATACTATGGACTGTGTAATCCTTCCTTCCTTTGAGTAGGTAGCGCAACAAGACTTGAAATGAGAAATGATTTTGGTCAACTGAGCTCCCAGGGCTTCATGGTTTGCTTCTCTGAGTCTTTGAGTTTGAATCACTCCTCTGTTTTCTGTGGGGGTTTCATTACTAGCTGCTCTTGGTTCATTTGGGACTCCTCAAAGGCTTGACTGAACTCATTGTGCATAAAAGCTTTTTGATGGCTATTATTCTTTATTCTTTTTCATCCCGTTTTTCTTAACTGTCTCTCCCTTTTCCTCCTCCCAACATCTCTCTCCCAATCTAATCACTTCCTCTACTCATCCCTTCCTTCCCCTGTCATGGCTTTTCCTCTGTCACTTTCTCTGTGTTCCCCCACATCAGGTGACATCTAGTCGCGCAGCCCAGCAGCAGCAATCACAAACTGGGGCAGGGTCAGGTAAGAGCGCACCTCTCCTTCTCTTCCCTGCTCCTCTTTGTCCCTCCTCATGGAGATGCATTTTCTTATAAATAAATTAGTCTGACATAGCATGAAGTGCAGTGGATACACAGAGATGACATTTAGAGACACTGACACACATGCATGAAAATTGGAATAGAAACCTTGCTACAAGTGAAATTTTTTTCAAAGCCTGCAGTATGTATAATTTTCTCACATATAGTATTCTCCTCCATAATTTATAAACAGATATATTTTCCCCCACCTCTGGGGCTTGTTTGATTTGTGGTACATGTACATGTACATGGGCTATGCATCTGTAGTACTTTATATACTAGGTGCATATAGCTGCTTGGTTTCAGTGCTTCGCTTTTTTAAATTGACTTATGACACGCATTCATTTTTACTGTATATCCTTTCCTCCATATCTGGGGTCAGTTAGCAGTGACAGCAGACAAATCACGGTAGGCCAGACATCCCTCTCCTCTGCAACGTTTCCTAGCTCCTCCCGGGCATTTCCTCTTGGGCAAAAACAGCCACTTGTGTCTGCAATCTCATTATGTCTGTAGCTGCCAAAGGCTCACAACCATAAGTGAGGACTGGAATGTAAATGGACTGGTAAATCAGAAGCCTTGCCTATTGCCTCAGCTCCCATTTCACCACAGCAGTCCAGAACACCCACTTCTGAGGGCGCACCTGTCCACCTGTTGATCTCACGTTTTATCTTCACTCATGAAATGGCCCCTGAGATATTTTATCTCCTTCACCTGGGTCAGCAACTCCAGCTATTCAATCCCAATCCAGTCCAGTCTTCAGCCAAGACTGGCCAAAAATGTCCAGAGCCTTCAGCATCTTGGCACGAATCTCATCCATACCTGGCGTCTTGCCACTGAGGAGCCGCTTTCCCTGATTCTTCCAACTCTGCCTCCCCCACAGAGGAGGTTCTTGCAGGAGTTCCTTAAAGTGCTCTTTCCACCACTTCACAGTATCCACGGTCAGGGTAAGAAGTTCTCCCCTGCTGAACACAGCCTGAGCCAGTTCCCTCTTTCCCTTCCCGGGTCATCTGACGGTTTGCCAGAACTTCCTTGAAGCCAACCGAAAGCCCATATCCATAGCTGTACTACTCCTCAGGGCAGCACTCCAACACAACAGCACCCAGCTCCTCTCACCATGGGAAAGTCCAGCCCCACTACAGAGTTATATGCCATATATGCTAAATAATACGAAACTTACCATAAAAGGGGTTATTGACCACTACAGCTCAGACTCCCTCTCACAAATTGTAAGTGCTGTTTGAATTATTGACATACAGTGACCTAAAAGGTACATAATCATAATAGCAGACAATGCGCTTATCCCCCGAATGCATTTTTATTTAAATCTTTCATTTTGACTCCATCATCAAGCCAATTTTATGCCTCTGTTAACCTGCCCTGTCACAATCCTGTAGCTTTTTACATAATTTCCAGTGCCTGTACCTGTCCTGACCTGTCTCCATCTGTATTCTAAATCACCGACGTCAGCCTTGCCATATCCCAACTCATTCTTCTGCTTCCCATTCTTATCTATTTTTCTCTAACTTGTTCTACAGGTATCTACTACTCCAGCTCAACCTTACCCGCCCAGCGTGTCAGTTCCCCTCTGTCTGGGGGAGGATCCGGGTCTCCCAGCAAACTCCAACGCCTGGGATCATCCTCCGACAATCCGGGGTACTCTACCACTCAGCGCTTGCCTTCCTCCTCCTCCTCCTCCTCCCCCAGCAAACAGTCTCCTGCTAATCGACTGGCCAAGTCATACAGGTATTTGACAGTGATATTGAACTGGATGTATTGTTGATACTGGTGTATAGAGTCAGATGGTGTTTGGTGGATAAAGGATGTGGTATTTGAAAGAATAAGTGTACTACAGACAATGTGAGAGGAGAGATAAATTAACAATGAGTGACTACAATAGAATTGATTGGAAAGGAAAACTGCCTTTGGAGTACATTGTCCTCTAATCTATGCCAGCGTACAGTGACTTTGAAATAGCCCCATACTTCACATGTGACAGAGGAAGCATGTGACTGTTTTTATATGTGAAATGGAATGAATCACTTGAAGTCATTATCTTTCATACAAAATATGTTACTTTGCCCATTTGTCTTCTAGCACCACAGTTGCTGTGACAACAGCAGGAGGAGGCGGCTCTCCCCTGAGGGTCGCATCTCCACCCAACTCTACAGCAGCGGGGGGAGGGGCAAGCTCATCATCGTCCCCCCTTCACCAGGTACAGTGTGGACACCTATAGAAAGGAAATGCATTATGTGCTACCAGAGTATAAAATATGAACTACTTTTTATGTAAAGCTTTCATTCAAATTGCATTACAAATGCTATTGGTTGCAAATGAAACCAAGGCAACTGCAACAATAATATTGTTTGTACGATTATAAACTCTCTTCCTCAATCTGAGTGAAATCAGAATAAGATAGTTGAATTATATCTCACACTTGTGCATGTGAATAAATTATATTACCGTGACTGTGGGAACATTTCATAGTTGAAACTTGGTGCACACAGAACCTTCTCCCTTCTGTAGTAAATTGTGAGATCAAATTATGTTGATTTTTGTTGCAGCCAGACTTGTCCTGCCCTGGTTTGAAAATTATTTTAATATCAGATTGTTTGGAGGAATTCATTTATTTTACCCAGTGCACATTTATCATATGGTTTATCCCTGAACATTTACTGCGTTACTGTGTTACAGACAGTAGATTTAGAAAATGATTTTATAGTGGCCGCTATTAGTAGTACAAAGATTATGTTTAAAGTATAGTATATACAGTGCTAATGCACAGTACTAGTATTGAGCAGAGCTGAAATTGACAGTTGTACCATTCTATTTAAGCATGATATTATACAGTCATACAGTCATATCATTGATTGATGACAAGCGACTGGGTGATAGAGAGAGGATTATATTCTTTTCCACTTTGTCAGATCTTTAATTATGACAAAGAATGGCATTGTGCAGCTCCAGAGCAATTATTTGATTGAGTAATATCTTCAAACAAAAATCTATACAAGGCAATTTTAGTTCTTCACATGTGTAATCATTTCATATAGCACCTAAATTTTGGTTTCTCAGGTTAATTTGTTGGATGCTTTTGTCCAATATCTGACTCTGTACCATAATGAGAAATATATTTTGCATGGGTGTTCTCAGTGTAAATGACATTTTTATCTCTAAGTGGTTTGGACATGGTTTACACATAGTGCCAATTTCCATTTAGAAGTCCATTTTACAAAAGTTTCTCATGTGGATATTGACACAAAAGTAAATTAGCAAAGTAAATTGAAAAAGGTACAAACTCTTGCTCTCTGAAGCTCATAAACTAAAACATATCAGCCACGTCAGCTGTTACATATTTGGCTGTCAACGCACTGTAATCTAACAGGAAGTAATTGCACCAGTGTATAGACTTCACCTTGTGCAGTCTCTGAGCTTATCTGAAAGACAAAAAACATCTTGTTTGCAGATGAGTTCAGGCATAGGGAGCTATGCCACTCTGTCTCCCAAACGGCTCGCAGCTCACCACGCTTCTGACCAGTACAAGATCTCCCACGAGCTCTACGCGACGGCTACACTGCAGAGGCCTGGCAGTCTAGCAGGTGGGAGTTCACACTTTCATGGAGACTCTCATGCACATACAGATAAACCCAAACGTGTGTAACTCATCCACAGGAGTTAACCATCCTTAGTCTGTGTCTGACTGATTATTCTGTCCTTAAGTGTTTGTGTATGTTGTCTATTCAGCATCTTGTGTCAATGGAGTATTTGTGCTACAAGGGGAGTTCACATTACATTTCATTGCCTCACTGCCATTCAATGAAATCTCAAGTTCTGCTGCAGATACTCAATAAGCCAGTCTTTGAATAAGCAAATTAATGTGTTGTGGTTGGTGTCTTTGGGTTACCTGCTCTCTATCATAGCACTTTTACACACTTTACAAGATATCAAAGCGTACGTTTGGCTGCCTTTTATGAAAAAGTTCAAAATGAATGTGCTAGTTGTTTAGCAGTTACATGAACTGTTTATGAACAGGTCTGTTGTGAGTACCACACAGAAACGTGTGTTAAAAAGATTAAATGCTTCTGATTCTGATTGTGTCTTCACATAAGATCTATTTTCTCTGTCTGGGAGCTGAACATATTGGAATGACACTGTCTTAGTACAGACAGCATTCGGGTTAACAGAGACTTTCATTTGCTCCTGCATTTGCATTGACTAGTTAATGGTGTTCTCTCTTTATTCTACAAAATTGAGTTGGCTGAATGTCAAACTGAAAATGTAAATGTGTTGTGGAAGCTGTTGGTGGTTCATGGTAGTGTAGTGTAAAGTCTTATTTGGGGTTGTCTGTTTGTGCCTGTTTAAATGAGATAGTGTAGATAGCCCACTGTTTTAAGGATTTTAAAATCTCATGGCCTGTATTGGAAGTAGCATATAGGCTCGAAGTAGTTTGGCTTTTCTCAAACTATGCCCTTTGCTTTAGAGCAGATGTAGGCAGATATTTCTTTTTTTTTTTTTTTCAGCCGTTAAGGTTTTTCAAAATCTGAAGATCTTTATTTCTACTTCTTTGTCTACATCTACGTCTGGACATTTTGTAAGCTAATTGTACCTGTAAGTATAGTAAAAACCATTTTCTGTGCCAGTCAATGGACAGACTGAACCTTGATAAAATCCAAGTTGGTGCCTCTGTCACAACGTCCTTTGCCACAGGTGGACTTTTCAACAAAAATGAAATATTTGACAAGATTAATATTGATTAAACCAGGCAGCAGCAGTCTTTCAGGCTCTGGAGTAAGTTTAATTGATTAGTCCTTTAAACATGGAGCTATATTGATGAAGAATGTGACCTTAATGCTTTACTTTGAGGGTATAACTGTGATCTTGAAGCAACGCGTGGGGTTTCATCTCTCCTGAAGACTTTAAATGAAGAAGAAAAGAACAGGCTGAGCAGGAATGAGTCCCGATGGAGAAGATATCTCAGACTGTCACTATAATTAGTAGACCCGGGTCATATGATGATCAAAATTTGCTTTCATGGTCTTGGACTACCACGCTGTGGTTGATTGTATAAGAACAACCCAAAGGCAACTTATGGATCCTTTACTTTCAAGTACTTCAGTGTGATTGTCCATAATTTCTGGTACTCACTGTTGTACCCAGCAAGAATTATTTGTGGATACTATTAGTCAGAGGTTTGCTTATCCCCAGTGGGTGATATCCTCCTGGAAAAAGCACAGTAAAGTTCATCTGAGTAGCCTGTTTGAAGAGGTACTTAACAGCTCTGCAGCACCTACTCTACAGTGGAGTTAAGCTGCGTAAAACCGAATTCGCCTAAAAAAAGACATTTCCTCTCTGTTCATCTGCGTGAAGGGCCTGAGTGATGCAGTCCATTGTGTATAAATATTGCCATTCTGGCACAATAGCATAATACCCAGCAGAGGAAAACGAATGACTAACATATTTAAGCAAATATTGATAATTAAACGTAGCAGTAAATATAACTGATATTTGGCTTGATATTCTGAAATCGAGCTTCCTTGGCATTGACTTATTGGTTGGCATTGTTACCTCAGACACAGTGGTGTCCTGTGGCTATCTAAACATATAGTTCTGTTCCATATTTGATTAGCCCAGAAAATTGTTGGAAGTATACGAGCATCTTTGATATGGAGTCTTAAATTGACAGATATAGAATTACAGTAAATACTGTACACAGTTGCATATGTAAAAGAAAAAAATGTGATATATTTTTTACTGTATGTATAGGTAATATTTAGTTTAGTTTCTTTTCAGTTATACAAACAAGACCAAGGCATTGAGGGACCAGAGTTGTTTTTTTACATCTTTTTATCCTTTTTAAATATTTTACAGAATGAAACATCATGGGAGGGCATCTCTCTCTCTTTTTCCTCTCTGCATCATTCTGTCTTCCCTTCTTAAAGTTCTCTCTCCCTTTGAAAGAAAGAGGTCAGTACTTTCACGAGTGGGCCCTTGTGAGTCCAAAAAATAAATGAATAAAGAAATAAAACCGACTCACCAAGACTTCAAAGACGAAAGGGATGAAGGAAGGGAGAGAGCCGGGATGAGTCATGCAGTTAATGGGTGTGTCCATGACTCTAATTAGCACTCCTTCATGCATATTCTGACCATCCCTGTCTCTTTCTTGCTTCTTTTCTCTGTGTCTATCTGTCTCTGAATTCACCTAATTTCAGTTGGGCTCAATGGGCGTCGTGTAAGTTAAGCTCTCTTTCCATTTCTCAATGTCTGTCATTTTCTCAATTTCTCTCCATCTCCTTTATCTCTTTAGCCCCTATTCTGACTCCTTCCTCGTTTTTCTGTTTGTCTTCTCTATCTGGCTACTGTGGGCTAGCGGAGCATGACAGGAGGAAGCATACCTTTTTTTTCGTTAGCAAGGGAGGTAAACAGGCCAATCAGTTAACCACGCTGTTGAAAGGAGGACACAGTTGCGTGAAACGCAGTCGCCCTGTTGCCGCAGCCATGCTCAAGACAGGCGTAAAGACTACTGCTTTTTCTTTTGCCGTAGTAAAGTACAAGGAGTGCAAGCAGCCTCTAGCACATTCCCAAGAGTGCTTGCACCATCTTTCCTCGCAGACTGTTCAATAAAAGAGGTTTAGGATAATAACAGACTCCAGCTGTGCATTTCTGTTTGAGTATTCACTGCGATCCATCTGTAAAATACTCTCTCTGACTTGTCTTGCTTTCATGGTAAATAAAGACAAGAAACTTAAGCTGCAGCAGAAACTACAGCTTGGCTACATGCTACTGTCTGCACTTGACACTACCGAGTGTCTCACAAACATCGATTTCTGATATGATTTGAAGGGTTGTGGGGTTTTGACTGTGTTGAGTTGATGGTGGATACACACGGAGGTTTGAATCCGAGTCTTGAAGCACTGCACTCATCTCCCTTCATCGCCTGGAAAATCCTTGGCACGCGACTTGTCATCGACCGAGAGCTAATGCGATATGATACGACGTTGGCTCCACTGGACCATCTCTCTTCCTCTCAGTCGCTCATAGCTTTCTAAGTCTGTGTGTATACATGAGTGTGTGCCCGTCTCCTCACTTTATCTCCTGCCATTTCACCCAAGCCCTGCTGACTCGTCTTCATATTTCCCCGGTTCCCTCCTTTTCTTCTCTTTCCTAATTTTAATTTTGCTCTGAGTTTTCAGAGGGAGGCCTTACATTTGTTCTGCTGTGTAATGAACAAATGCCTGCTGTCAGTGTCTTCCTTGCCCTGTGTCTGTGGGATTCCTGCCAAACACAGAGCAAGAGGGGGGACACTACATCTCATTATTTTATAGCTGACGACCAGCAATGTGTTCCGTGGAGATTAAAAAAATGAAATACAGAGGCATCCCTCTCTCTCTCGCTCCATTTTCTCTGTCTCTCTCGATCTCTGCCCATTTATTCCAATCTAATGTGTCACTATGCATGTTTCTCTTTATTTTTCTGTCAGTTTTTCTCTTCTTTGGTGCATCTCTATCTTGCCTCTTCCCATACCACTCATGCAAAACACACACATGCACATACACACACACACACACACACACACACACGTTATCTGTCCACTATAGGAGTAGTGTGCTGTCTGTCACTTGACACTTTGTAACACCCTACAACAGCAAAAAAAAAAAACAAAGAATGGACAGTTCTAAAAACAGAGGAGTCACCTCGGCCTACTTTATGTTGAGGGAGTGCTGCCTTACTCTCCTTTTCTTCCCTCTCACCTTCACTAGCTGCATTTACATGCACACTTTTTTGTTATTCTGATAGAAATAATTCTCGTTGAAGATTTCGGGTCTACTGTTCCATTTGATCTAAAACGGTGTGGTGTTTACTCGCGCTGACACATTTAATCAGAGCAGCTGTGTAACATGTGCAAAAGTGATGAATACTTCATGCATTTGTCTTCCTCAGTGGCTACCTGTCAGCACCAGCCCATTCAGCAATATCTCTTTGGCATCTGTCTGATCAGCTCTCTGAAGTCTGTACACAATATTTGCTGTCACTGTATTAAACTTAATCAAGCAACAGTTTATGTTGATACGTCATGTTGATATCATAAGTTGTGCATTATGTACATGTGTGGAGAAACTTGTATGTCCTCACGCATTGAAGGATGCAGGATTGTTTTCATGGTACAAATTTGCATTTGATCATTTTATAAAAAGGTTTAACTACCCCTGCACAATTGATTGAATCTTTTTGCGTCTGTTTATTCTGATTGAGGTGTTTATTTAGAGCATTTTTACTCCATTTGGACTCTTAAACTGATTATAACCAGAGTACTAGGCTTCATGTAAATGTAACTACTGTTACTGCCTTCCACCCATCATCCTCACACCTGTTCCATCTTTTCTCTTGTATCTCTTGGGTACCCATCCATTGCCTGCCACACTGATCTATCCCCTTTTTTTATTTCTTTATCCTCTCTGTCTTTCAAGTCCTTTTCATATCTTATTTCACCCTCTCCTCTGCGGTTGTTCTCACTCCCTTGTCATTCCACTTTTATTCCATTTCCTGCATGAAATTGCAAACTGCCTTCCCTCCCTCTATTACTACCATTCATTTTTCCTCAATTTCTTAAAATCCATCTGTTTAATTCTTCTGTACCACCCTTCATTTGCTCACGCACTGCACCCCATCTCGCTTTTGCCTCTACCTTATTTCGCCCCTCTCTTTCATCCTCTCGTCCCTTATCGTCCTTACAGATCTGTTATTTCTCCCTCTTTCCTCCAGGCTCTCGTGGCTCCTACAGTAGTCAGCACAGTCAGGAGCCCCTTCGGCCTTTGGGGTCCCCAGAGCACCACATAGATCCCATCTATGAAGAACGTGTCTACCACAACAAGGGCCCCATGAGGAGCCTTAGCCAGAGCCAGGGGCCGGACACAGGCCCCTATCGCAACAACACCGGTAAGGCCCTCCGTGGAGTTATATTATCAGTTAGAGCTATGCAGTTTTATTTTTGATTATGTGTTTTTAGTCACTTGATGTGCTGTATTCTACAATACCGCTATACTCTTGTATATTTGACATCAGCTGTGGCTGACACCCCTTCCTTGCAGTCACTGCGTAAGAGACAAAAAAAGGTCAACTTAAGAATGTCGATGAGAGAAACTTATATGAGGAAGCAAAGGATCTGTTCATTCGGAGTGATATTTACACATCAGTGTACGTCAGTCACACAGCACTCCTTCACCTCATGTTTTTTTTTATGCTTGCTTGTGACAGGTATACACGATGTAGAGATGCAACAAAACTCATCAATATTTTTCCCACTAGTTTGAATGTCACAGGCCATCTCCTGTTGTGGTTAATGCTCCTTCTCCGTGCTGTGAAGTCAGTCCCACGCATTTCGAATGACTGCACCCGACCCAGGGACAAATGGAGAGGCGTAAGAGAGAGAATAGAAAAAGGCAACCACCAAAGCTTTTGTTATTCAGAACTACACATTCTGTATGTTTGTTTTTTTTCACAGTTCAAGCTGGGAATGAAGCACAGTTGGGCGCAATTTCTATCAAGTCAGACACACTCATTCTCTCCCGCTCTCTCCGTAACTCCATTGTTGCCAGCAATGTATTTTTAATAGGGTCTCATTGAGCTTATCTCAATGTGGGTTTAGGTACGCCATGTTAATCCCATTACTGTATCATACCCACATGAAAACACCCAAGTCGGTCACGCCACGTTCACAGCTCCCTCGGTGTCATTAACCAGCCTAGCTTTAATAGCTATCATTAGCATTTGGGTCAGAATCATAGCAGTAAATATGCCACTCTAGACCAGCGTTTGAGTTGATCAGTTTGACTCACTTGAAAGGAGTGAGAATTGCCTTTAAGCACAGAGCGTAGCTTTTGAAGCACATTTCAGAGTTAGGGGGTCATTGTGTTTGCTCTTATTCTTGTGGGATATTGCTTTGATTATTGTGGGTGAAATTCTGAACAGCGCATACAATGATATGATTGTCTTTGCAAGCAGGAATTAATGAAATAAGTGCACTTCAGAAGTGTACAGAGAGGATCCACTGTTATCTATAATTTACTGCGCCTTGTATTTGTAGTTTCAATAGATGGGTATAAGAAAACTCACAAAGGAAATTTGCACTGCAGCTACAAAAATCAATAGACTGTGGATTAGACCGTGTACATCTAATTGCAACGCTTGAGATTTACAATACTCTTCTGCTATGATACAGTTTTTTAATAGATTATCTCGTGTTGTATGAGCTAAATTCTCAATCCGAGTGTATCAGCGTGAGCCTTTTTCACCCCACGCACAATTTTACCCCTGGCCCATGTAACTGCAGCACACCAGAGATGAACCACACCATGAAGTCACTGGGCCGTTGAATTAAGGCCTGGCCATAGCACAGCATCTTTTAAAAAGTCATGTGAATAGCATGTGCAGCGGCTAGGAGGTTGTCTAATAAGGATTCATAATGCACAGAGTGATAGCGCACAGTGAACTGATAAGGGCTGTGCTGACATGGTGAGCGGTAAGTCATTAATTATGTCATTGTGTCTTTTCTTGGCTATGGCAGGCTCACATTATTGGTTCATTAAGCTGGCATGGATCAACGTAATTAATGCTATAAGTCATTCCTTCGGTGGGAAGAAAGGGGAGACATTTGTGTGGTTATTTCACACCAAAATAAAAGTGCAAATACTGTGCACAGTGTCAGACTAATTCAAGGCCAATTTAAACAAGGCACTCTCAGTCAAATGAAGCTCACAGGATTCATTGAGAGCGTAGGCTACCACATTACTTAACGGGACACTTAACTGTGAAGAGGAGCTGCATGATACAACAAAAGCAATTTAAGTGACTATTATTGCACATGCACTAGTTTTTACAGTGCCTGTTTCCTGACCCAGTTTAGGATAGACATAGGTGGAGAGAAACAGGGAGCAAGCAGGATACGAAGAAGAGTAAAGGAGACACATAGTGGAATCAGTGCTAATTTAATCAAGTTTGGTAGAGTTTGTAGAAGAACTATGTCTGATTAACAACCTAAATCTGCCTATTTTGCTACATTTTTATTTGGCTCAGTCACCATTTTTTAACAGTAGTGCTCTTGGCTGAGATTTTATTTTATAGTTTAAGGAACTCCATCTGGTAACAACACCAGCAATAAGATAAATAAACCAGCCCTGTGGTACTTGGAGATCTGATGGCATTGTCTGGGAGTGCAGTGGACAGCAGTTTGACAGCACACTTGACAGTTCGACCAGGTCCAGTTTGGTTAACCTGTCCGTCTGCTCAGTTTCCATTGCGCCCCACTCTTCACAGCTCAGCTCATGTCTTTCTTTCCCACGTGCACTGTTGGCCTTGACTGTCAGGTGATGATGATCAGCACCACATCTAAATACAACTGAGGAAAATCTAAAAATAAGTTGCCCTTGAAGATCTGCTCCACTCGTCTGGCTGACGCCCTTCTCCAGTCATTCTTATTGACTCTCTCACTCTCCTCATCCTCTTTTCTTATCTACCCATGCACAGGATAAATATTTTTGTGCCTGCATGAGTGTGTATCGGTGTGTTTCTGTACTGTGCACGGTGTGTAGGCAGTGACGCGCAGTGCTTCATTCTTGGATTAAACCAGGCCAGCGCCCCAGAGGACTGCAGGTTAATGTGGCCTATTTCAAGCGATTATTCATGCATTCTGGTATGAAGAAGAATCGCAACAAGACAAAGTCTCAGGATGTGGATAAACTCATTTGTTTTGTTTTTTTTCCAAAAAGACATTGTGGGTTTTTGAAATCAGCCTACAGTTTGTCACTATGCTTTCCTTTCTTTTATTTACTCCCTCCATGTTTTTGACAGCAGTCTTGCTCTCGCCTCTGTCTTTAGTGACGTCTCTCTCTCTCCTCCTTTCTATTTTTATATGCATTTTCTCTTTCTTTTATTTAGTTATTTTTTCTCTTCTATCTCATCTATCATTGTCTGTGTTAATTCAGAGGAGAGTGCACATCTCTGACATCTTTTGCTTTAAGTCTTTCACCCTCTTTCATGCCCTCCTTCTCTTCTTCCTTCCTCCTTTCTTCTGACCTTCCCTCCTTGTTTTCTCCTTTTTTCTCTTCCCCTCCTCCTGCCTTTGCTCTTACATTTTTTGCCTTTGTACCTTCGCACCTTATTTCACGAAAGCTATCTTGGCCTGTATTAATGACTTTGACCACTGGGAATAACAGCGGCTCTGAATGGATGTGGCACTTTTTCTCTTTAATAGCCTATCATCAGAGCTGCACGTAGCTCAGGTTCCGACAGTGAGAATGGGTAGATTCACTGCCACGGCTATTTGTCAGGTGCATCTAGTAGCCAGGTTGAACTATTGCTGTTGATAAGGGGTGTTATGTAGTTTAACATTGCTCCCTCCAGTATCTTTGGAGGAGACAGACACAAATTCTTCTACAATCATTAATCACTAAGCCACGGTATAAACAAGGTTATATTTTCTCAGCCATTAACAGAACCAGATAACCAAGTGATACAGAGCCATATAAGAAAAATTAGGAATTTACATTTTGTCTCAGACTTGACATGCATTTAAATCACATTTCCAACCACCACAGAAACACTGCTTCGGTCAGTCCTGTACTTTTGTTTAAGTGTCTGTGCCTTATCACACACCAACCAGACAGCACCATGGACGGTGCTTTATTCCACTCAACACTTAGCGAATTAGGAGCCTCATCTTGGATATTCTAAAGTTTACCTTAGCTAGACCATTCTTAAGTGCAAATGAAAATTAAGTTTTCATGTTTCCTTGCAGAAGATAGAGAAGATATATTTGTTGTGTAATTTTTGGCATAATCTTTGTGGTTTGGGTATATGTTTTTAGTCTGATGCAGCATACCCTCTGCCTCTTTCTTTTTTTGCAGATGAATAATGTTTTTTTTTTCCTGTTTATTTTTGGATAAATGCAAAAAAGGCTGTGGTGTTATAAAAAAGGTGTTCTAAAAATCACAAAAAAGGGGAACACAAGCTTCTTAACATTAGGTTTCAGCAATTAAAGTGCATGCAGTTCCCAGGACAAGGGATCAGCTCTGTTACATAAGCACAAGGTTGTGTGTGTGTGTGTGTTATGATGTCTTCTCGAAAACCAAAGGATTATTTTTGCTTGAAGTTGCAGCTCTATAGCACTTGACCCTTTCGCCAGTGTGAGTGTGCACACATACATTACCGTGCACAGTAAAAAGGAGAGAAATAAATATGAAGAGGGCTTTGAATCAAACCTTTAAACCAATCTGCTTTCCCCTTTAATTCTGCTGTGTTCCTTCTGTAATGAGATCTGACATCCTAATGAGGGGGACCGAACAGAGGGAGTGATGGAGGAGAGAGATGAGAGAGAGAAAACAAGCCCAAGAGAGTTGGGGGGAATGGATAAAGACGCAGAGGACTGGAGAGAGGGAGCGGTTACCGTGCGTCTTCTGACCAGGAGTCAGGAAAAGTTCAGGGCACCTCATAAATAGAAAAAAATGACAGATCCTTGAAAAGAAAGAAGAAAAAGGAAAACACTCTTTCATTTAGCACATGTCCTCTAGTGTCCAAATGTGGTTTATAATACTAATTATAGATACTGGGGCTATGTGTGTGCATTCATGCAGCTATAATTGATGGACATCAATCATTATGTAGCTACAAATAATGTTTAAACATTATTAAAACATTATTTATAGCATTTTAAATACATTCATATGTACATGCCATATGTACATATTCTTCTTCATATGTTCTTCATATGTAATACATGCCATACATTTTCTCACAGTATTTAGCTGCATGCCAAAACACATTGTATGCTTAAATAAGGGTCACAAAATGAAAATGTATATATCACAGTATGACATAGAAGTAGTCTATACAATGTAGCAGTGGTAATTTCTACCACTAAGTAAGGTCTTCTTACTTATAGTAATTACAGTGTACAGCCCTCCAAGTGCATGGTTGAAAAAAGAGCAGACTTTTTTAAGGTGCATCATTGGAAATTGACTAGTCTCAGTAGACCTGAATCACCAGTTCTTCATCAATTAGTGCCCGATAAAACCCCAGTGCAGAAAACAAAAGCATTGTTAGACCTTTTGACTGAGGCATCTCCCCAGTCACTTTAGTGTGTCACTCACCAGGCTCTGTCTGTTGCCAGGTTAGAATAGGCTTGTTTGGCCAGGATCAATTTCAGCTTGGCCCCTGATCCTGTTGGTCCTTTAATGAACCTAATGTCTTTCGAACACCAGTAAAGGGAGAGTTGTGAATTTGATGTTTACTCTACTGCGAGGATGCTCATGCTGGCTAAATGCCCAGTTTATGACAGCCAGCTCATTCTTAACCCACTGGAAGACAACGTCTGATATTAGTTTAGTCATCAGTTTGATGTTGAAAATTGCGAACAAACAGGAAAGGAAGAAAATGTGACTAAGGAAGCAGGCGCAGAAGAAAGGAAGTGAAAATTGATTTATTCTGCTCTAGTCTGTTTTCTACTGGGTTTTACAAAACACAACCACATTTCACAAAACACAGTGACATTTCAGAGAACACAACATACTTTCAGATGATGGAGAGGGGTGGACACATTCCTTGTTTGTGATTGGACCGAACCTAAGTCAATACAGAGTTTATTCAGTGAATGTGTCAAGGTAGGGTTGCAGAGCAGGAGGGTATGGGGGAGAGATGCTCTAAGCTACACAGAAGTCCTTTTGGCTAACTGGCTAATCGTTTATGCTTTTTCTGGTCACATTTAAAAAGTTACGCCTTGAAAGATCAATTTCCTGCTCCCCTTTCTTCTCTGCAGTGTGTTGTGTTCGGTGACTTTGTGTGCTTTCCAACTAGAGTTAAGAAGTTAGTGCTCAATCACAAGCAAAAAGTGTGCTTTCCATGCTTTGTGTAGTCTGAAATGAGGTTGTGTTTTCTTAAAATGTCATTGTGTTTTGACCCTCAGGGCCGCCATCATTTTCAAACAGATGAACTGTAATATGACAGGCAATAAAGCTACAGTCGACAGTAGTATTCAACTTAGTGGACAACAACTCAATTTAGAAGTTGGGTCCATGTAATTTATACTGTGGCTTAAACTTGTACAGTATTTACAGTGAGTTTTTGCTGAAGCCTCAGAAAGCTTTAATTACCAGCTCAAAGCATCTGACTTACTCTACAGATCAGCACAATTTCTTTCCCCTGCGAAAATATATGGCATATATGGCAAGTGCAGGTTTAAGTCAAGTCAAGCTAGTCACCCCACACCATCTTCTCATGATTGATGCAGACACACACGGCCAAAAAGCGTTACCAAGTGCATACACACACACACACACACACACACACACACACACTAGTGGCTGCTAATACTATTCATACTAACATGCACAGAAACACACACACACACACACAAACACATTCGACTTGTGTCCCATGCTATCTCAGTTAACATGATTAGCATATTCTCTGTTTTATCAGCAGTAATGAATTCATAACTGCAGAAAGAAACATTCATTTGTTTTTGTCCTCAGAGATCACACAGATAAATTTGAAGTCAGCACAAAAGCAGAGTTGACTGTCTTCATCAAATGAAAAGAAACGTTCACATCTGCTGTTTAAAATATGTTTTATTCATTAATTGATTCACAGTTTATCGTTGTATACATCGCTTATTAGTTCCATGTTCGCTCTTTGTCTCCCTGTTTTTTCTTATTATACATATAAGATAAGATAAGATAAGATAAGATCTTTTATTGATCCCACAGTGGGGAAATTCCACTGTTACAGTAGCTCGAAACAAGTAAAAGAGACATTAATATAATAGACAAAAAAACACACAAAGACACAAAAAAACAGTATGTACAATAAGTAGTAGAATAATAATAATAATAACAACAGAAAAAGAAAGAAACAGAAACAGTATTTATATACACAGCCTCACCCAGTTAGATGTGCTGTGGTGAGGTGTTATTGCACAGGTGAATATGGATATGTAGCAGATATGAATTAACAGTATAGTAAATGAGTGGAATGAAAAAAAGACCATAAAGTGCATGGCTAGGACATCAGTAAACATCAGTAAACATCAGTGCAATGATGAAACATCAGTAAACATCAGTCCTACTGTGGTATGGAAGTGTTTGTTACAATGACAAAGATTCATAGTGCAGCATTAAACAGTCTGATGGTGTTTGGGATGAAGGACCTGCGGAAGCGCTTCTTCCTACACCTTGGATGTCTGAGTCTGTGCTCACAATGGTATGATATCTTTATCATCAACAACCCTTCTGAGAAAGGTTTAAAAAACACTCCTTTCTCACGAACCTTTTTCACTGTCACTACATCATTTAAAGTCAAACTGAACCGTGTTGCTGTATGTTAGAAAGTCATGTTCAAGTTAAATGTGGTATCCATCCATTTCCTGACCCACTTATCTTACTCAGCGCCGTGGGGGGGCTGGAGCTTATTTCAGCACACAGTGGGCGAGAGGCAGGGTACACACAGGAGAGGAAATCCACATTGCACCTGGGCGATAAAGAGTGTCCAATGCACCTATCCGGCATGTCTTTGGACTGTGGGAGGAATAACTGGAGGAAGCCCAAATAAGCACAAGAGAAATACAAACTCCATACTGGAAGGCCACAGCTGCCAGGTTTGAATGCTTGCTGTGAGGCAACAGTGTTAAGAACCGAGCCACCATGTGTTTCATATCTGTGATCATTTTAGATGGTTAAAATGAGCAACAGATAGCACCATGATGCTTCTGATTAGTAGTATCTTGAGCACTTAGAAGATTGGTGTCAGGCAAGGCAAGATCAGTTTACTTGTACAACAACAATCCAATTCAAAGTGTTACATTAGACATTAAAAGACACTGACACACGATCTGAAAGTTATTAGGTTTTTTAGTCAGTAAGTTAAAAGGAAACTAACTGCAATCCCAGCCCTGATAATGTTTATTTTAACAGAATCTTTCTGGCACACAAGTATTTCAATTGTATGCAGCCTTCAGTTGGAATGAAAAGAAACTCAGCATTTTATGACTTTCGCTATTGTCCTTCCGCAGCATGAACATTTAACCGCAGCCACTGGTCTGGAATCCCCGCTGCCACTAAGTGGCATGCTTGGAGGGAGAAAGACACGGCACCTTGACTCATAGAGACAAGTGTCCTACAGCTCCCACACTGTACAAGGCTGTATACTTGATACTGAAAGTGCAAAGGAGGGCATTTGTGTGTGTGTGTGTGTGTGTGTGTGTGCGTGTGCATGTGTGTCCTCCAGTGCTTCCAGCTCAGGAACATCAAGAGCTGTGTGTTGGCCAGGAGGCTCTCCCAGGGATAAACAGAGGGGGAAACTAATCCTTACTCTCCTCCACATCCAAGTAGTGCATCTGTTTGTCTGTGTGTTTGTGTGTGTGCGCCTTATCCATGGCTTCTGTAGGCAAGGTTATGCGTGCGTGCTGCTGCATGACCTTAAAGTATTAGAAAAAGACGCGTTACAGACACATATGTTTAATCCATGTCAGTCAGTTGCATATTTAGAAATCTGTGTTAGTGCGCTTGTGCGTGTCTATGTGTGTGTGCGTATGTGAGTGAAATAGAGACTGTACTGAGGGGTTTTGTGTAATCGTGCTGAGCGCTGAAGCGTGTCGAGAAAAAGGACATGTCCTCAGCTCTGATCACATAGTCTACTACAACCACAATAGAGGGGGAGAGATAGTGAGACAGAAGGGTGTTAGGGAAGAAAGGGAGAGAAAAACATGAAATGAATGGATGATGGAGAGAGGATGACAGACACAAAAATGGAAGCAGAGAGGGAGTGAACTACAGCAAAAGAGCAAGGGCAGGGATCGAAAAGGAAGGTTTTAGCGGAGATGGGGGAGAGAAAAAAGATGGATGGAGGTGTAGACAGAGAGGGATGGATCAAAAGGGGAAAAGAAAGAGGTAAAGAATAAAGAGCAAAGGGCAAGGGAGTGATGGAGAAAAAGAGAGTGACAGAGTAGGACTGAAAGAAATGGGGGCAGAGATGAAATAATGAGGAGGGAGGATGGACATGGAAAGCTTGGAGGATTGGTTTGATCCCCCTCTCTTTTTTTTTTCCTCTCCCTATCACTCCCTCCCTCCCTGTATCTTCCATCTCTTGTACATTCAGCGAGGGTTCCCACGTCTCAGCAGCCCAAAGAAAAAGTCTGCCCCGCTCTGCTAGCCGGCCCCTCAGCCGGCTGGCTAATTGCAGAGGTATCACTGTGTCAAATGACTAATAGAGTTTCCCTTCCAGTCGCTAATCTGCCAGCAGGAGCACAGCCACGATTTGTTTACTCTACGGTGAAGCAAAGGGAATACAAAGACACACCCTCCCTTTTATTTCCTCTCAAACACAATTTCACGCCGCCAGAGTGTTAGGTGAGAGAAGTGTTAGTGGAGTGCACGTGTGTGAATGCTAGTCTGTTCGTGCACACATGGCACATTTCATGATATGTTTAATATTTCATGAAACAGCCCAGTGACTTTGCCTCATGCTGGTCTTTGGCAAATGTATGAAAGACACACCGTATCATGCTCATGCATCCATATGTTTTTCTTGCTATACATCGGAGGACCTTTCACTTTTATCTCTAGTCAACAGCCCCAAATCCAAACCTTAACTTTCAATTACATGCTTAACTTTAAACTTGTATGTGTATGTCCTAACTAGCACAATGTTGCAGAAGAATGGTCAAAAATAACTCCAAAAGTTAAAATCCCCAGCTGGTTCTCACAAGGGCAGGAATACATGAATACATACACAACGACAAGCAGTTATCCATAAACAGGAACCCACATGCTGATTATTGCCAGGCAATATTGGCCCCAAAGGTCAAGTCATCAGTAAAAACACACCATTACCAGAGCAAATGATGAATTCAGCAGCACTCCATTTACTTTGGGTAGGTGAAGAAGAGAGGAAGCGCAGACAGAAAGATTGAGCGAGGAAGGAGATGGAATGCATAAAGAGGCGTGGGGAAGCTGAATACAAAGTAAAGAATGTGATTATGAAAGGACGGGCTAAAACAATAATTTGGCAGGACATTTGGGGGAGTTTCTTAGTCTTTATGTTCTCTACCATCTCCCTCCATTATTTGTACTTTATTTCCCTTTCTTTTTTCAAGTTGTACCAAAGGACATTCCTATTCAGTGGTCACAGTGCAGGCTATAAAATAATTTGACAGGTCATTTTTTTTGTGTTTTTCTTCTCTCTTCTTTTTACTGCTCTCTTTGTGCTCAGGGGTCCATCCTATTTGGGTGTCAAGTCTCTCTTTGAGTGCACACTGACACTGGTGGCCTAGAGCCCGGCTACTAATGAGACGTTCAAAAAGATGGACACCACAGACACCACTCAAAGAGTAGAGAAAAGGCTGGGATTTGCCTCTGATGGGAGTAACTCTGCTTCATTACCCTCCTACACTCTCTGTTCTATGTAGCTGTACTGTCGCTAACTCCAATCGCCTCTAGTTTCCTCCCTCTCCCCTCTGGTCTGGCTCTTTTCTCAACAGTAGCTCCATCCCTCATCTCTCAGCTGTTTCTCTCTTTTTTCCCAGGCTCTCTCAGTTTCTCTTTTCCTGCCTAATTCTTTGGATCTTTGTCAAATTTGGGGCATCAGTAGGAGAGCTCACACAGCCTTTAGCCTCATGGGCATTGCGTGGCAGAGTCTGAAAGTTGAATTTTTCACTGTCTGGCTGGCAAAGGAATTTTTGTTAACCTGATTTTAAAGTTGGGAAATAAAAATATGCTAATGGTGGTTACATCATCCAAAAGGTTCCTTGTGCCTCTGGTGGGCCGACTAATAGAGTTTACCAGACTTGGTGAGAAGAATTTAAATAAGAGCTTTGGAAAATGATTGTTAAGTGTTGGCTTAATCTGCCTCATGGACCAAAAAGGTGGCAGATCAGATGTGTGTGTGTGTGTGCGTATGAGGGAGAGAGAGAGAGACAGAGAGAGAGAGCAAGAAAGGTGAAAAGGAGAGTGATAAGGGGGTTCTGAAGGTCAAATAAATGCCACCACTCAGAACAACGCTAAAGAGCAAGTTTGTTGGTCACATAACGATGAGACACTCAACCTCAGCACATTCACATTCACACAGGCTCCATCCCTTTGATAATTTAGCGTTTATGCATGTGGGGGCTTATATAATGTGTAAATGTGCACGTTTATATGTGCTCCCACTCGTACATGTTTTATGAGATGCATGGGAACTCTCGCGTCCTGGCCCACGTTTATATGTTGAGTGTGTATGTGTTATAATTTTTTGTGCGTTTTCCCAGACACGTTTTAAAGGCTAATTCCCTTTGTAAGAGGAGCCGCATTGGCCTATGTTGGCCACACAGCTACATATTGATTCCAAGGCTCTGTGATTTATCGCATACTCCGTCAAGAGCACATTTATAGTGTTTTTGCATGTGCGTATGTGTGTGTTTGTGTGTACACATACCTTGGTCCTAATGACAGATGAGATGGATCCCCCTCCCCACACACCGTCTGTCTCAGTGTTTTTACAGCCAGAGAAACAAGGCCCCCAGACTCATATTAACACCTTGATATATCACCGATCCTGCCGCTCCAACGCAACAGGGAGGGAAGGTGGCAGCTACTGTGCCCCTGCAGGCTTCTTACGTCCCGGAGCAAATCCCCATTCAATTTCCATCTCACTCTAAAGAGAGATAGCTCGGCGTTTTACTTTTTCTTTTATTATTTTATCCATTTTTTTTGTCCTTATTGCTCACCAGGCACATGTCTCATTGTGCGGAAAAAAGTTTCCTTCAGCTACCCCCAAATAGGCTTACGAGCAAAGTTTCCATTTTTCTTTGCAGTGGAACGGCAGGCTAATGAGTCATTTGAGTGACAAAGCTAACACTGTTTCCAAACCCTCAGTGATGTGGAAACTGTTGTTTTTACAAGGCTAGTGAACTTCATACAGGAAAAGAACTATTGTTAAGTTGGTCTCAAGTATTTCTACTGTTTTTTTTTTTAACTTGATTGAACTATTTTATCCATTTTTTTCTGTATTGTTACAAAAAATAATCACGTCTTCAACAAGAACATGCAGAAAAAACATTTTATGACATATCAATATAGTGTGTAAATTTTATGTTTTGAAGTTTGAAAATTGTGTTTTTGTCTTGCACGTTGATATCAGCAGTCATTACAATGATTTTGTCTACTCAACTTTTGTCGATTTCTCTCTTGTCTCTCTTCAATCCTTCCCTCTGTTGAACATTGGTCCTTGTTGTTGATCCTTGGCATGTGGCCAAAAATTTACCCTTCCATATGGAGACGGTTGTCTTTTCCCAACAACCTGTTCATCTCTGTGTCTGCCTTTCTGCTCTCTCCTCTCCTCTCCTCTCCTCTCTCTCTCCTCTCCTCTTGTCCTTCACATTTATTATTGTCTTCTCCTCCCCTCATCTACTTTTCTCCTCCTGCCCTCTCCACTGCCCTGTAGACCTGACCCAGCGTGTCCATGACCAGGTCCTAAGTTATGTCCTCTGTCCCTACTTTCCCACCATAGCTCCCTCCTCCCCTGGTGTCGACTCCGCCCCTTTGCAGCGCACAGGAAGTCACGGCACAGGGACGGGAAACTACAGCCGTGGCGGGACCAACAACTACGCCACAGTGGGACCAGGCTACACCTCAAGCGGAGGTGGAGGCGGAGACTTGTATGGCTCAGACCCCTATGTGGCGGACCCCTACCGGACCCTACAGTACTGCCCCTCAGTGGTGGAATCGCCCTACAGCAAGTCTGGACCAGCCCTGCCGCCAGAAGGCAGCCTGCAGCGCTCACCTTCAATCGACTCTATTCAGAAAGACCCCAGGTAGGATAAAAGGGGTGTGTGGGGTGTGAGTATATGTGTGTTTTCTGGGGTTCACTTGACCACACTGTGCATCAGACCATGGTGCAAAGGATGCTTAAAGGCACTTTGAAAGGACAAGTGGGACAAACAATCTATATGTTGGTCAGTCAGGGGATTTAATAAGTTTGGTTCAAAAACTCACACACACAAACTTCTATTGCTGTATTTGTGAGTGCATTGTATTGAATTACATTCACTCCCTGAAGGCGTACCATAACCTTAACAACAACAGTGTGTGTGCCGTTTACACACACAAACAGCACGCACACACAGACATACATAGACAGATCAATATTTCAGTAACAGTGATAACAAAAGTCATCTATGTGACTCAATGATGAGTGTGATTTCAATCAGCACATCTCACACACAGACACCCACTGAAATATATCACTTCTTTCACTCTGGATCATAGACGCGTCAGACACATCCTGCAAGCAGCACACACACACACACACACACACACACACACACACACACACACATACCGCATGGAGTGGTAGCAATGCAGCAGAAATGCTGTAAGCAAGTCAAAATTTTTCACATTGAAAGCTAAGAATCTTTATATTTTGCTTTAAGTTTTTTTTTTTTATGTCATGTAAGTTAGTAATATATTTCTAATATTGATGTCTGTTTTTATTTTTACACACTCCACTTGTTTCCAGTTCAAGTCTCTCTCAAACTGGGTGTTCAGGCAGAAGAGAGCAGTGCCTCACAACCAGACAAGCCTCTGCATTGTTTTAGGTACTGGTTTGAGAATACAATCCGGGAAGGCTGGTTTGATGAATAGATTGACAAGTTGGAAGGCTTACCAGACACCAAAACACTGCATAGCGATTTAGAGCACGACAAGGAAGGATTTTACAACTCTCAAAAGTTCACGTCAGCAACAATCATTTTATCCGCTGTCTAGACAGTCGTGAGGTAAACAGCAGAATTACCATGTTTACTTTGCAAAGTAATATTCAAGGAATATGCACTTGCTTATATTTGATTGTCCCACTCAGTATGTGCTGGTGGATGATGTCATATTACAGTGAGTAAGTAAGTTTAACCGGGTTCAGCTTCTTTATCAGACAACAGTTTTTCTCTCAGCCCTCTGCATAGGACCCCAATTAAATAAAAGAAAGAAAATGTAAAGGAAAAAAAATCAGTTTCTCTGGTCACACACCGGTTGCTTTAGAAGCTCCATTTCATTTCTCTAAATGTCATGCTGTGTGTAAAAGAGTCCTACTGGGCTGTGATCACTTCCATCCTCTTGTCTCCGCAATTAAGCAAAGCCCGCTCTCCCCTCTTTATTTATATATATTTCACAGGACTCTTGATGTATAATTCCTTTAATTACAGGGCGAGGGGGACTGAGACGCGTGTGGATCAAGTCTCAGCAGCAGCTGTCAATCACAGGAGAGGGAAGGAGAGAGAGAGTGAGAAGGGGAGAATAAATGCATGAGAAACACAGGGAAAGAGATGACAGAATAAGAACAAGAAGATAGGAGAGAATTATTTAGAACAGTGATAAAGATAGTCAAGAAAGAGAAAGAATGGTCGAACGACATGTGTTCAGTCAGATGAATGGACAATCCTCTTTGAGTTTCTTCAATACTGTGAAGTTGCATCTGATAATGAGGCCATGATGGTTTATTATTAATCTAATGTGATTGACTGGCACACATAAACACAAATTATCAAATTTTCCCACTTGAAAAATAAATTATAGGTTTGATTTAATTTAGCTTGTCAAACAGAATTCTCAAAATGTATTTTCTTTCCTCAGTTATTGACTGTGTAAAACAAGCACAGTAACTCTGACTCATGGAGGACCATTTTGCCATTTCTCTTTGTCAGAGGCGAAACCTTTCTTTTTTTGTCATTTTCACATCCAAGCTCATGAAGCCTTTGTTTTTTGCACTGTTGCAGTTTGTTGTCTGCACTGCTGTTTGTATACACAGAAAATTCTCCCAGGATTCAATTTCTTTAAGGTATATCTATACCAGCCAGTTGTGACAAAGACACAACAACATAAACAGTTGCAACAGCAGGTAGAAATAATTTTCTCAAAGAGACAATGGGTGAGGAAGAAGAAAAAAGTGTGCACAGGTCACTGAGATAAGGAGCATGTGTCTCATGGATTGCAGTATCACACATAAACACACTTATAGTGCACACACTGATGTTTGGCTATAGATTTGTAGCAATATATAGTGAAAAAAGAAGGGGAAAATACAATGTCATGCACATTAGAGATCCTCAAATTTGAATGCTCATTATTGGATAATCTCGCAAATTTATTAGTCTGTTTATGTGGCTGGGAGATCAAATTTTGTTTTCATACATTAGGTTGTTTGCTGCCATCCATTACTGTGCAATATGGAAGACAGTTTGCCTTTACTTGCCTAATCTGCTCGAACAAAGGCAGTGAAAACATTTAAAAGTTAATTGCACTATTTTAGCCGAAATGAGAGACAGCAACTTTCATTTCATATAACTTCTATGTTGTTTTATCAACATTTTTGTATTGGAGACCATGTTTTGATGAAACAAAGTCGACAGTCACAATGACAGTCTAATATTGACGCAATATACCTGTGGGGCAGATAGACTTTTATAGCTACCATTCACTTCACCCCCATCTGTGACCGTCTTTCCCCCAAATCCCTTTAATATAAGCTCTGAAAACACAACTGATCAACACACCCCTTTGTCGTTTATTTCCATCTCAAATCTACAAATACTGGATGGAGAGGTAACTAGTCGTATTTACAATAAAACAACTGCAGCCACTGCTGGCTCAGTTTGAGATTTTTCATTGTAACAATGTTAACCTTTAAAACTGAGGCTGTGCAGATAGAAGCAGAGCCTCTGTAGAAGCAGGCCTAGGAAGAAAGTATCTTTGATAAACTAACTCAGACTT
Organism: Scortum barcoo; assembly: GCA_023238725.1. NCBI lineage: Eukaryota > Metazoa > Chordata > Actinopteri > Centrarchiformes > Terapontidae > Scortum > Scortum barcoo. The sequence goes on from CM041551.1 coordinate 8,475,829, forward strand.
ACACAAACTTAACTTCACTGTATTCGCAAGAAAGTGTTTATTATTGGCTCAATGGAGTCATTAACACACTTACTTATATGCACAAGCACACATAAGAGATCCCTCACAGCTTCAACCTTTATATAATGCATGTGCACAGAACCAGAAAAGCATCTTACTCCTTTTACACTTCATGTTAGACAATAAAAAGATTAAAACCCAGGTATATCTACTCACCCATCAAGAAGCCATTTTGTTCACAGTTCCAATATTTTAAGAACCCTTTTGTGGGTTGAAAGCCCTCCTGCAGAGTTCAATAAAACCTTATTTAATTAAAAGTTAGAAAGTTATTCATGGTTGTTTTAAGATTCAGACTTCACTAGCTGGAGTCTGATGGTTTAAGAAGGCTTTGGACTCAGTGTGTTGTGTACTTATTTTAATTTTGTCTATCCATGAACTCTCAAGTTATTTAGAACCACAGGTAGCCAAAGTGCATAGAACCTGAAAGGAGAATAGGAAAAAGGAATGGGTGGATTTTCACAGCAGCTGTCAGTCCCAAATTTGGTGTCTTTGTAAATATGACCACATTGTTCTGACAATTTACACATACACCTACCAAGTGCCGCAGTATCACTTGATATACAGAACTCCCACCTATCACACCTGTTACTACTGTGTACATGTCCAAGCACAAATACTTAATAATTTCTGATTTTGTGTCTAGAAGTCTTAAATTGGACTTAACCCGTACTTCAAGAATGCTGATAAGATTGATTTATGTTTTGGCTTTTGAAAATGGCTATATGGCATATTTAGGACAACTCACAATACAGTTATAGAGATATGTACCATTAAGTGAGTAATACTTTAAATCCTTACATGATTTCTTAAAACCATGTTATAGGTTTATATATAATCCATTGCTTCTGCTGCTTAATATCGCTGAAGTGGAGCTATGTGTAACATTTCTCTTTGCCATAAGGTTAAATGGCCTCCTACTGAAACTTCACTCGCTCTTTTGCTGTAATTGGATCTAGCCGAGCTAACATGAAGTGCTAAATGAGTTAGCAGCAATTAGAGACAAGGAACACTGAGTGAGGGCAGAGGTTATGTCTGTGTGTGTTAATGTTTCTCTAAGTGTGAAGTCTGTGTTTAGGAGATGACTATGTTTTTTTTCTATATTTCCTCTGCATACTCTCTGCTTTACTTTGTGTACATTACTGTATTATGTGCATGTGTATCTGTGTGAGTGTGTGCGCGTGTGCATGGCAGCCAGTAACACAGTTAGGGACCATTACTGTTGCAGAAGAGTGAGCGCAATAGAGCAGAAGTGAGGACAGCGACACAAAGAGAAAACTCAATAACCGCTAATGGATGGGAGTGAAGAGAGGAGAGGAGGAAGAGAGGGAGATAAGATAGATAAGGGGAAGGGAGGAAGGAGGGATGGAGGGAGTGGTGAATATGAAGCCAAAGGGAGGGAGGCAGAGGAAGAGTAGGGAGGAAGGGAAGGAAGGAGGCTCGTGCAGAGAGGAGGATGGGCAATAAAGAGGGGCGAGGGATTTGGCAATTTGGCAGAAAGACGGAGGGTGGCAGATAGGTGAAGATGACGACGAAGGGAGGTGAATAAATCGAAGCAAGACGGAGCAGATGTGAAGGAGAAGGGCAGAGCATAATGTAGATCAGTGTTACCCTTTATTGTTTTGTTTGTGTGTTTTGCTTTAAGCTTTCTCCGTGAAAAGAGATTCTCGCCCCTGCTGAGTTTCTTTCTTAAAGTGAATATTAAAAACAATGTAGGGAGCAAAATGAGGAGGAAAATTTTGAGCACAGACTCTGCAGAATCAATAAAAAGTAGGCAGGGTAAGAAGGGAAGGCAAAAACCAATAATGAAGGAAAAGAAAATGGAACAAACAAAGGGGATTGGGAGAATCTAAAGTGAGGGAAGAAAGCACAGAGAGACATTTGTTTAGGGAGTAAGGGAGCCATACCTCGAGGGATCAAAGACAGAGGAAGAAAGGAGGGAGGGAATAATGCAAGGCATTGTAGGGGTTTGAGAGTAAGGACAGGAGGGATAGAGAGATGAACATTAGCTCAGGGAGGATGGGAGTTAGGGACCAAGGAGGTGAGGGCCAGTGGTTACTTAGTTAGGGAGCAAGGACGAAAGCAAAAAACATCACGAAGGGGGAGACTTACAGTAAGTGAGGAGAATTCACGGCATTGCAGGAACGAGACTTGACAGGAAGAAAAATGGCAGGGGAAAAGTTGTAACATTGCGATCAAAAAGGAAAAGGAGACTGCAGTATTGTTTCAGCTGTGGGGGTGTGCTTGACTTATCTCATCAAACACTCAATCAGCCTGAAACGTAGACACAGCACTTCAAGATAAGATAAATCAAACTCCCCTCACTTGAATCAAACCTCCTCATTCGCTTTTTTTCCCACAAATCCACCAACAGTGGTTGTAGTGTTAGTGATGTAAAAATGAAATTGTTGTGATTGGGGGACCAGTTACCATTTTGCGTCTTGTGATACTATTATTGAGCACTCATCGAAAATCCCACTGCAAAAACCTTACACAGCAAGCAAAACATAGTCATTAAAGACAGAGGAAGACATCATGGCAACAGTACATGTGAAACATTGCATTGCAGTATTGTATATGTAAAGGTAAACGAAACAGTCTCAGTGCCCCTATTATTTACTTGATACAATAGAGCTGCTGATATGAACTTGCTATTTACAGTACCTTGATGTGATGTGATCTGGTGTGACATGTCATTGTCACCGTGCGCTATTTACTGACAGTGTTTGTTGGCTCACAGCCCGAGCACATTGCACTATTTATGGAAAATCTGCAATGGTCAGCGGTGCACGTTTGTGTGTATGTGTCTGTGAATGGGTGTGTGTGTGTGTGTGTGGGTGTGTGTGTGGGTCTATGTGTTGTGTGTGTACAAGGCTGTATCAAAGACAGCGAGATGGAGACATCTGTGATAGCTGATGCAAAGTATTCCCTTGTGTCCCTAAAGGACACTAACATGTCATTGTATGTCTTTTTATTATTTTGCAGTTATTACTCTTGTTGTCAGTCGGGCACTAGTGTTTATTTATGTGCACGTGTGTGAGAGAGAGAAACAAAGTGCTTACATTCCCTTCCTTGCAGCCATTGTCTGTTTGTAAAAGTGTGTTTCTCTGTGTGTTGGATACATATGGTTTATGTATGACTCTACAGTCGAGACACCTGCTTTAGATGGAAATTGAGGCGCTGGCAGCCTGTGTGTGTGTGTGGTAGGTCTTGACCGCAGGATTATATTCAGCCAGGGGATCCCATACTCACTTAAGTGTAAGTAAGACCCACTCACATCAGCAGTACCCAGTTTACCATACGATGCACCAGGGGATTTCTGCTGTGTAAAGGGGAAGCAGATTATGTTACTTTGGCGTTTACTTGGAGTAGGTAGTTCTCAGCTCTCCTGTGTGCGCAGCTGTAGTAACTGGGCAAGTCCAACATCCTTAATTTAATAGTGTTCACATTAGGAGATATATACCGGGCGCCCATGCAACATGGCAGGTTAGTCACCCAAATTAATGCTTCCATGCTGACGAGCAGAGCCAGATCATTTACCTTGTGTGTGTCCACTAAACAAACATAAATGTAACCAGTTTGCTTCACTTCACTTGGATAAATGGACTTTTCTCTTTCACTGATGGCCACCATGGACCAAAGCAGCCAATCAGTTTTCTGTTCTTTGAATACGTAGTTAATGACGTTGATGAATGAATGAATTATTCTATTATTGTTGCCTTTATTGGTTGATTGATTTCTGATTATATTTATTTACTTATGATGTACTTTGATTAGCTTATTCGTATTGGTTATTATTGTGTGTTGTCTTCCTTTGTTCAGCACACAAATTAAGTATAAAGAACCTATCAAGGGCTTGGCCTTGGCTTAATATGAAGAAATTGAAATGCAGAAAAGAGAAAAGCAGTGAAAAGAGATGGAGAGGGGGTTGGAATACTTCAGCACCATGAACAGAGACAGAAAGATATATTTAGGTTGAGAGTTTCAGCACCCTGGACAGAGACAAAGAATGTAAGACTTTTGCTGCTGCTGTAATATGACCGCTGCTACTGCTTATTCCACTTGTTAGCTAGCATGCTACATGCTCAGCACAGCATGTAGAATCAATATATATATATATATATATATATATATATATATATATATATATAGTGTGTGTGTGTGTGTGTGTGTGTGCGTGTATATGTGTGTGTGTGTATATATATATATGAAATATGAACACACAATGGTTTAATACAATACAGAATTAGATATGGTTCTTAAAGTATAAAAGCTGTCCCATTTTTGTACTCTTACACTAGACTATTATAAAAGATGTTGCACAGAGGCAGCTTATTTGTCCTTTTGCACAGAAGTGAATTTTTAATGATTTAGCCAATGACCAATGGCCAATGATTGCACATTGCTATATCTGCGGATCATCAAGAGACAACCACATCTTGCTTTTTACATAATGAATATCAGTATTTATGTCTTTGTGGTGTATGTATATAGATCTCAAGTTAATGAAAAAAACAGGAAAGTTAATGAAGAATATACTGGAAAAAACATTTTGTCCCATTTATATCTTTTTCTTCTGGGGTGATACCTGTGGTTCTTTGAAGGGGAACTCAGATGTTTAACCTTCACCATGAACAACTGACTGAAAGAGAGAGAGAAGGAAGGCCAGAAATGGGGATAGTCAGTCTTTTTTTGTCCTTCGTTAGTAATCCGTGCTGCATCAGACATGGAAATGGACATGGAAAAGGGAAGGAGAGAAAAAAAATGACGTGGCAATGAGGGAGAGATAAAGAAAGATAAGAGAATGAGTTAGAAACTGGGTGACTTGGGGAGCGAGACAGAAGGAGAGAGGACAGTAAGGGTCTGAGAGGCACAGTCACAGGGTGAGCGAAGGATTTAAAGAAAGAGAATGGAAGGAAGAGAGAGAGACAGATAGAGGAGAGAGGACACACTCTATTGGCTCTCAGCACGGCCCAGGGGTAATTTCCTCTCCACATGAGAAATGCATGCTGGGATATGGAATTACCTCCAAGGGAGGGTAATGATGCATTGCCAGAACCTTGGCCCTAAGGCACACTGTTGTGTGTGTGTGCTGTGTGTGTGTGTGTGTGTGCGTGTGCGTGCGTGCGTGCATCTGTGCCCTGGCCATCATCCCTGCCTGTTCTGGGTAAATTGCCCATTGTAGTTATTTTCCTTTTCTGAGGTGGCCTATCTGTTTGCGCTTGTGTGTATGTGTATGTGACCTTGGGATGATAGCAACTGTGTCCCTGCCTTCTTCTCTGCTACAGTGAGCTTCACCCTCAGAGGCCTTGGAGTTAGAAGGATAGAGCAAAGAAAAAGAGACAGGCAGATAAATGTGAATTAGGTGGCCATTAGGTGGTCACACAGAGAGACACTTGTACAAATGTCACATTTAAGCATTGAGATAAATGGAAATAACTGGCATATAGATCAGATTCAAACACAAACACACACAGTTAAAGGATAAAACTAAGAATCAGATAATATTTGCTTGTCAGGCAGTAAGAGGTCAGTATAGAAACCACCGACTTAATTGCTGCGTTCACTGTTTCAGTAGTTTAAAGACGTTTTTTCATTGTTTGTGCGTGTATTTGTGTGTGTACACGCACATTCTCTAATGTGCACACCCGGTAATGAATCTGTCATGTTCTTTTGATCCAATCATTGCATTATTGTTTTTTATGGTAATTACTGCCAGTAACATTTCTTCGATTAACATCCATCAAAGCTTTCACACGTATTAACAGGAACAGGCAGGCCCATACAAATGCACCTATTCAGCACTACAAATGAATCTATAGGGTAAGAAAAAGAAAAGTTTAATATATGATTTTTTTTTAAGCCGCTTCATGCTCAGCAAAAGCATGGCAATTGATGTTACCATCGTTCTTCCTCCGACCACCTCTCTGCCGCTCTGTCTCCTGACACTGACGGCATTTGGGAGGGATTATGGGAAAATGTCACACCAGCAGAATTACTGTATATCTTCTCTCCCCCCCATGCCTCACTTCACCTCACCTCTCCTTTACCTCATACTTGGGTACAACACAGCCTGACCATGCTCTCTCAATCCACTGACTTCATGCTACACTGGCAGAAACTATCATCAATTTAAACTGTAACAGATTGTTATAATAATAATAATAAAAATAATAATGTTATAATATATCTTTCTATATATTGAAATTAATCTGAAAATATTCAATATTTGTTATGTTAATTATGTTATGTAATTATGATATTGTTTGCTTGCACTTTTGTAACTGCTCTTTTAGATTTTTGTGGCTTCAGACCTAATATGTTTTGGCTTCTATCTGTATGTTATAATGAGTCCATATTCCAGTTCATGATGTGAATATATGGGTTTTAAGTGTGGACTACATCTACCATGAATGCTGACAAAATTCAGTTACATGTGTAGCACAGTGCTATCAATATAACTACCCTCATGAGATGGCACTGCTAAGATTTTATTTTCCCTTAGACTTCAGTGCAGTCTTGCATGAACTCAGCACTATCGACTCTACACTTAGAGAAATGTATCTTGTCTTTAATTACCTCTTTTATTAACATCCACCACAGACATAAATGTCAACCAGTTGTACATCTTGCATGCCACTGCTGTCTTTGCACAAGGCTCAGTCTTCCATGGGGCTGCAGATGTTAAGGTCAGTGAGTTGTATATCTCATGCGCAGGAGAGGGATCTTGACCTTTCAGCTGAGTTGCTTGCAGGAAATCAAGCATTGAGTGCTTGTTATTGGACCCAGCGGGACTCAGTAATGACCAGAGAACTAGAATAAAGCTTAAACTGGGAGAACAGAAGTACAGGAGGTGAGATTAAGGAGGCAGCCGGATACAGGGAAAAAGGGAAACAAGTTTATTCAATAAGAGGGTAACTTCTGCAAAGGTAAACTCATTACAGAGGATGTAAGGACATGTACAAGCATGTCTTGGTTGTTCATTTGAAATTATAATTGCAATCGTTTTCTTGTCATAGGTGGCCACACTTAGCCATGCTGCCATGTCGGTATCCACCAGCTGCAGAGCCTCAAAAGCACCTTCATATTACAATCATTTCATAATACATCCCTGTGGAAGTGCGCTTACCAAGATAAAACACTTACATGCCCACTCGCACACACATATGCCCACAGAAACTCAAACCAATATTGTTCTTAATATAAATTTCTATTTGGTGTGTTAATTAAGGGAGACTGACTCACAGGTGTGTTGCAGAACACTTCAGGAGGATAAAGCAACAGCAGCAGCAAACTGGGCAAGAGAGGATTTTAAAGAAACATTTTAATAAGCGCATCAACTTTTCTGTCTAAGTCTAAGCACTGCTTGCTAGATTTTGTCAGTCACATATTGCCATTTGTGAACCTGCATGAGATTTCACCCTGCTTCCTGGCTGGGAGAGAAAACCTCTCAAATGGCATTTTGACACATGTGACACCTCAGTTCTCCAGTGAGGCCTTTAAAAAAGAAAGCGGGGCCAGTGTCCATGTTGTAATAGAAGAGAGAGAGACAAAACAAACATTGTAAGAATAAACTCCATAAGCTGTATTCAAACTTGCAAGATCACAGGAGCATTAAATTGAATGTAGTTCGGCTGACTGGGGCAGGGATGACCAGAGGCAGACTTGTGACTGGAGGGTCACTGCTTTGATCCCCAGACTGTCAGGATAAATCTGGATAGGGAAGAGAAACAGCAACACCTGAGCCTCCCTCCTTACCTCCCGTTGAGCAAGGCCCTCAACCAGTCAAGGGTTAGACAGGAGCTTCTCAGTGGGCAACACATCCAAGAAAATCATTCATGTCCACTAAATCCACCTCAGTTAAATACGGCTAAGGAAAATAGGCTCCTTGATGACACAGTGCTGATGGTAGTCATTCTCAAGAAGGCCCACAATAGTTATTTATTATGTGGAGAAAGACCACTATCTGCCATGTGAAAATAGGTGTTTGGCTGTCTCATTATTCATTTCCATATTTATTTTCATCCCAGGAAACTCTCCGGTTTTGATCGCAGACCCCCGTCTGTGATCTGCAGAGTCCAATCCAATTTTTTTCATTGAGTCATGACAAAATAACTCTCATGCATCCTAGGGGTGCTGACTCAATTTAGAAACACTCCTCCATCGTGCATCCATCGCTCCACCTCTCACTCTCTCTCTCTCTCACCATCTCTCCATCACACTTCAGCAGGTAGAGAAGGCTCGACAGTGATGATGGGTTGGGAGGTGTAGGCATTCATCCAGCACCCAAAGTGTTTTCTCTCTCGCTCTCAGTCTAAACACACAGTTCTCCTACACTCCCCACTGTTGTTCCTTGTGTCTATTAACGCAGCCTGTCTATTCGCTCCCTCTTTTTTTTAATCCCCTCTCCTTCCCCCTCACTTTCCCACTCTCTTTCCAGCTCTCTCCTTCTCTCCCCTTTCATCATTCATAGTTATTCCTAAGGCTCTGCTCACCTTGCTGGCTGGCCGTAGTCCTGCTTGTATGTTTGCACCTGAGTGTGCATTTCTTTTTGCACCTATGTGTATGCATGTGCCTTCACCTCTGTCAAGATGTGTCATTCTGACTGTGTCTCAAGTGCAACACTAATCTTGTAATAATGGCAGGAAGAGGAAGAGTGAAAGACAGACATAAAGAGAGGGGAAAGAGGACAGACAAATTGGAAGAAAGAGGGAGTATCCTGAATTGAGGAATAGATGCAGGGCAGCCCTCGTATGAGTCATCGGACAAGGTTATTGGCGTTGCCTTACTCCTCTTAGTGAGGGTGTGTGTGTTGCGTGTTTCCCTGGGCATTGGCACATACCGTAATAAGTAACATGTGCATTCATGCGTGAGCGTGTTTGCTTTTCCCCCGTGTACATTTTGTACCTTGTGTGTATTTTCCTGAATCACTTCACTGGCTTTGCAGTCTCCAAATACCATTTGTCAGTGCCAAAGCCTGAATCTTGTGAAATGCAGACCTCATATTTACGTTGGGATAGATCAATATTATGGGCACGCTTTTATACCAGTCCTGTGCCATGTTGCGTTTAATACCATCAGAATTAAATGTCATCCCAAGGAAGAGGGGTACTAATTTGTTCAACAAAGTAATAGTTGACTATTAACCATGTATATTAGTCTAAATCCACAATAAAACTAAAAAAAGTGTAAATACGCTGAGCAAATTATTTTGGGCAATCTCATTGTCTGTATTGTTTTATGTCGGTTACAGAGCTGTCAAACATGCATTGCTGGATCTAGGTTATAATTTCACTCTTATTCCATCATGGGTTTTACTTTCATGCCAGCAATCATTTTGCAAGGATGGGTGAAAGTGTGGAAAATAAATGTTTTCTTACCAAATTATGCCACTTTAGAGGATGCAGTCGTCTGTGTCATTGGAAGGGTGCTCAGTGAATATCAGGCAGCAAATAAACCCAAACCTCAGATCAAACTGATTAAAAACGTGGAGAGGAAATGATCATAGCTGTCACCTAGATTTCCCTAAAGAAAGGGGCCATTGTTTCTGTATGTGTGTTTATATTGCTTTGAAATATTTCATTTAGCCATATGTTTAGTGGGCCAAGCATGAATACAGTCAGCACTCTGTCACATTGAAGCCATCCAAGTTGGGGCTCTAGCATGTGCACAGGTCTGTTCCTTAAACCTCCATCCCCATCTTATTTGAAGGGGATGACTGCTTTTAGTCTCACTTAATCCGCTTTTGAAGGTTGTGTTTATGTGCCTGTGTGTGTGTGTGTGCGCATTAGTGCTGAAGCAGGTGTGTAGCTGTATGACATACACATTCAAACGATAAAAGTAAAAATCTTTAAATGCAGCTGGCTGTTTTTGTGAAAACATCAGTATGATAATCATCGATAATCATTCTAATCCTTTTTATCATCATCACAGCCCTCCACCTTCTCCTGTTCCACCACCATCTGCTTGCATACACTCCAGCACATTGTAGAAGTTGTCACCAAGTAGTGCTTAAATGCCAGTTATCAGCCTCATATGCAGCATAATCAACTATATCAATGTCACTGCATCTTAATTATCATTTTATATAAAGTTATTGTTATTCAAATTTAATCACTACCATCGTCTTACTTTTAATGTCATCATCTTCACAGTCAGCATGTTCTTTGTATTATCTTGCACAGTTTTTACCAAATACAGTACTGCTACCACTTATCTGTGCTGTATTATTGCCCCAGTGTGAACTAATGAGAGTAGCAGGTGCATAAGCTAATCACTGGTTTATTAGTTTTTCTTCCCTCTTGCGTCATCTCGCTGATTACACTGTCTCTCTCTTTCTCACACACACGCAAACACGCTGCAAACAAGGCAATCCTGAAATATTAATGTGCCCAGACCCAAACTCACACAGTGCCCGAGGAGAGTTTAGTCATCTCAAGGTGAAATGTAAGCTAAGTTCAGAATTACCCTGCAATGTCTGAGCAGAGCCAAATCAAAATGAATTATGGATACTATTTTGGGTCAGAAGTATGCGAGCTGCACAGCTTCCTGTTCTGCAGAGGAATTGTTGGAAGTTAGAGGCATGTTTTGGAAAAAAGATTTTGCTATCTTGAATTAGGTACTTTGACAATACAACAAGTTTATATTGATTGTTTCAAGGTATGGATGGCAACAAAAGGGCAAAAGCTGTTCCTGGCTGTCAAAATCACTGACATGGCAATTTCACAAAGTTGGCACACTGACCACAGGTCCAAGGGACAATGGGATGCTGGAGCCAGAGCCTCTGTGTTATGGTTACTGTTACTTTTTTCTTGTTAGACAGCCAAAGGGTTCAGTCAAAAGTCCCTTTTCACCTCAGAGATGACACAACAAAGAAGCCACCATGGGCGCTTCAAAGGGAGTAAGCCAGTGTACTTAAATGCACTTTTGGAGCTGAGTTATTGTCTGCAGTAACCTGGTTTCTTAAAGGTTATGTTTATGAGAAACCTAATTACTGTTACAGTGTAGGGGTTAGATACACTGTAAACCTGTGTACCTTGTAGAAAAGAATTTGATTACATTTAGAGAAACTTAATTTTATGCTTATGTCTTTTCCTAATAGAATTTTGAAAAAAAAAAACAGATGTGTTTCAAAAACTACTTGTTACGTGTTGATATTCATTGCAGTCATTTTAGGTATCTATGCCCAGTGGCAAATTGCCTCGTAATCCATATCCGCAATCTCAGACAAATACACTCAAACAAAACACTTAGTGGTGATTATAGTTTTGGTACCATCTTGTGTTGTGTCCAGTCTCCATTTGGCCCCTACAACACAGCAATAAAAGTAGACTGACAACAGCAACAAACACTCCAACATAAGACAGGTTTCCACACAGACCAGTAACTGTGACTAAACTATAAATGACACCTGTCAGTGAAAGTTTTCAATGAAATATTTCTCTCTGACACACACACACAAAAGTATGTAAAAATTGTCTCAGTAATGGCAAGATAAGAGCAATCGTAGTTCAGACGATTGACATCTGCTTGTATGTGTGTGTACAGTATATGCCCATTACACGCTCAGCACAGTGGAAATGTCAGTCTCCCTCGCTACAGCTTTCTGTTTCCACCTCATCTTTTAGCCATCTATTGCTTTTATTTAGAGCTGTACAGCTTGTCACCTTGGCCTCCACTTACCCTGCTCTTTGGTGTTTTAGTTCTGTTTTAACTTCCCATATATCCTTCTCTCTCTGACATGACAGAGAGGGTACTTAAAAAGAAAGGGAGAGATAGGGAAAAGAGGCCAAAAAGAAAGAAAAATGAAATAACAGAGAAAAGGTAAAGCAGACTAAAATGTTTTTGCGTGTGGGGTGCCTCAGTGCTAAAGGAATTTATTGTGTGGAGGCAGTTTGAAGGAGAATTTGTGTGTAAGGGAGAGAAATCAGGAAAATCGTTTTGACCAAGGAAGCAAAAAAAAATGCTTCTGAGCATGTACTTGTTGTCTGGCAAGACATCTCTCTTGTTTACTGTCAGGGCAGGTCTCTGACCTCTACAGTAAATGTTTGGATCTGTAATGTGAATCTGACATTGGATGAATGCACATGCATGCACACACACACACACACACACACACACACCTGTATACACACACATGCATACAGCTGTGAACAGTGCTAATATCGAGCTTGACCTTATCAGTGTGATATTCACATGGCAGAATAATTCTGGATAATTTGTGGTTGTGTGAAGCACATGGACACAAACTGTGGCACCTTCATTAGGGATGAAGCATAAAGGTGCATTTGTTGGTCATGCACACACACACACACACACACACGCCTAGGCCAGCATCCTCATTAGCGTCATCAGAGTAAAAATAGCTCACCTTTCTTGTTTGTCATTCAGAGGCCAGAGCAGACGAGTTGACATGATTGCATCTCAGCTTGCAAATCAAGAGACAATGGGGCAGTAATTTTTCAGCACGCTTTCCTTCATCAACCAGCTTAATCTCCTGCTTGTTCTATGATTGGCTGAGTGTAGTGGATGGGCATTTGACTGGTCAATTTGATTGTTCACGGCTGTTGTATCATTGCTGAAGTTAGAGTGGTTCTTCTCAGTCATATCAGACACGTATTCTGCTGATGGTGGTTCACTGATGTCAGATCTCTCACAAGTCTTTGCAAGAGACTCCAATCTAAAGAGGGCTGATATTACCCAACTCAAAACAGTACTACAAAAATATACTCCTCACACCTAATCCTTAATTAGCATCACTGACTCACTGAGCACCTTTGAGGGGTTAAAGAAAAAAACACATTTACTGTTATGATTTGGTAAATAATTACTAAATTATTAATAAAAATGATTACTAGAAATTCTACTTTTTCTTTGTGTGCATTTGGTTTTATTTGAATGGTCCAAATAGGAGAGTAATGTAAACCATTATAATCAGTACTTCGTCTGTGTTAAACTGAATAAAATTTGAACATACTTACAGTACACTCATTAGATTACACAAGTCATTCCCAGTGAGGGTAGGAGCTTGATAAAGTCCACTTGATTCTGCAACTAACAACACGTATCTTGTACTATAGCCAAATAGTTTTTCGATTGGATAGGTGTTCTTTGGGAATGAGATTGTGCCTTACTCTTGCTTTAGACAGTAGAATACACAGCTCAATCTTAATGAGGGTGTTGTGTGATACATTATAATGGTCTAGGTCACCTCAGCTCCAATTGGCCTGTCTAATGAGTGTTTGACTGAGTGTATGTTTCACTAGCCTATTGTTTGGCTGTGTAAACATTCAGTAATTGCGCTGTGTAACGGAGGAATAGTGCCACCGGGCTGAAAATTACCGATCAGCAAATGTGGGATAATAGCTGCGTGCGTGAATATGTGTGTATTTTTGCCTCTTTGTAGATAGGAGGGTGCATGTTTGCAATATGCAAGCCTGTGTGCTTGTGTGGGTGTGTGCTTTATTGAATGTTTATGTGCATGGAAGTGTGTGCGCCATTGCTTAACCGCAGTGTGTGAATATATTCAATACGCCGTGTGTGTGCATGTGTGCACACCCTTCTCTGGGTGTGTATATAAATGAACACCTGTCTGTCAGCTTAATGCCCTATTCGATTAGGCCTCCAATTCTGTGTGTTCAGCTAATTGCAAGGACTAGTGCCGGCGTTTGTGTTTTCCTTACCATGGCAAATCGCTCCATGGCCCTGCACACTAATGTTCCCCTTCACTAGCCCCACCCATGCCAGCCTCACACACACACACATGCACACACACACACACACACACACACTCTTAAATGACATTTTCTACATTTTATTTTGAAGTAGACACACTTATCCAGAGCAAATTATCAAAAGGGCAAAGAGTAGAAAGAGCCAGCCTTTAGTACAGCTGTAAATTGGTGAAGTATTTGGACAGTACAGTTCAGTGGATAAAAAGCACCATATTGCCTTCCTGCTGTCTGTTAATTCCCCTTTGGATTTAACACTTTTGCGTAGTGACGCCCCCTACCGACTCAGGACTTACTTAAGAATTACAGAAGACGTGCACTTTCCTACTTGAAAATCATACAATTAGGAAAAAATATTTCACTGATTTAACAAGTAAAAAGCAGATCAAGACAGATTTTTGACCTCATCAGAGAAATTTTGGGGTATTTCTTGATACTCAGTGAAGAACTGTAATTATTTTGCCAATCAGCTTGAATAGCCTATCGTTAGTAATTCTAACCTTGCGTAGTCCTCACATTGATGAATACAAATAACCCGTATTTTAACTTCTACTACTTATTATTTACATAACATGGATGCATGCGCTGTATATTACAATACACTATACTGATAATATATTTAATCTTTAATAGCACATGCCATTGTAATTTAATGATGTCAAATCAAGCTATATTAAAATTGCTCAAGTTCTCTTTTAAGGTTGCTGGTGACAGACAGCACATTTTATCACCAGCTGTTTTCCCTCTATCATCTCTCTCCCCATCCCATTCACATGAGTCAGTCTCATTCAGCACCTCTCATTCTACCCGCTCTGTCCTTTGTTCACTTTTATTCAACCTCCTGAGCCCCCTATTCCCAGCTGGAAGATGCCATAGAGAAAGTGTATTGATTTTTCTCCACGTCTGTGTGGTTGGCGCTTGGGCTTCAGATGGAAAAACTCCAGACTAATCTAAGAAAGAGAGAGAGAGAGAGAGAGTGAGTGACAAACAGGAAGGAGGTAAAGAAGAAGATGAAAGTCACATGTGGCTTCCCATACTCAGGTGATGAAGAGGCTACTTTTCCTCTGCCCATTATTTCATTCATCACCATCTCTCCTTTGCGCTCTCTGCAACACATTCTGTTGCTCTTGTTCATTGCCTCTCATTTTCTTCTCTCCTCTACTTTTCCACTCTGTCTTTCTCTTTATGATTTACATTCCACGTGGAATTAATACTTCCAGCTCGCTCTTCTATTTCCATAGAGAGACATGATCTGTGATTACCAGAGTCATTTCCATTTGCCCATCAGTAAGTGGTGAGCAGTAGGTAAGGAGGAGGAGGCAGGTGACAGAAAATGAGGTGTTTTCATTGCAGCTGACTCACTGCAGATTTTCTTTTGGTCCACTGTTTATTTCTGGATGGCTTTCATCCCAGGCTCCATCCACCCATCTCTATCTATCCATTTGTCTGCCCAGCTATTACGAGCATCACCCTCTGTCTTCCCCCACCTTTCATTGATTCCCTTTACTGTGGCAGGGATTTGTGGCCGGCTCTTCCAGCTGCAACAAAGCTCTACGCAGAGAATTTTTTTTTTTCAGCTGAAGAGAAGAGCATGTGCACAACATGCAACATTGCTAAAGGCCATAAGAGCCAAGACAACACAGAAAATCTGATATGGTGCATAGTAGATATTGCAGTCGTTTGTCATGTTGTTTGTAATAACTCCAAAACTGCTCCTAAAGCCATGATGTCCTGATTTTATTTTCATTTTGTACACAATTAAAGCCAGTATCCATAATGTTCTAGAGTTGATATATCAATAATATTACATATTAGGCCTACCACCCTGCTTGTATGTGCCAAGACTCACCTTTCGAGCATTTGTCAGTTGGGCATATCAACTGAGTTGTCTAGTTTCCTGGATAGCATCTTAATTAAGTTGCGCTTTTAATTAAAGAGACCCAGCACTGCACTTTGAGTCAATGTTTGTGCATCTTCACCTGCACCTTATTCTGACGGTGGTTTATTGGTGGAATTGCTGAAGTCTCCTCTCCAATATTGACTTTATCCTTACTAATGCACTCTACCTGAGGATGCGGACACACACAGAGACGCACACACACACACACACGTGAACAGATGTACAGAGGACACATTCTCACCTGCCTTACACATTGTGTTAAGTATTTACACATCTTTCCCATTCCCTTAGATTGTCGCCATCCACAGGGAGATAATATAAAAAGAGATGAGGATGAAAAGGCAAGATATGGTAGAAACAATCTGTAGTCAAGGGAAAGAAAGGATGCACATAGTGAAAGGTAAAGAGAAAGGGAGGGAAAAGGTGAGTGTGGACTGCTGGAATGATTTAATAGCCAATATTTGAAAAGTGTGCCATTTGCTCCTCTGTCAAAGTCAAACTCTTATTCTGCTTCTCCAGAGTAACAGGAGAAATTTGATCACCAAGGCAGTAAATTATCTAAATTGCATTTTCTCTCTTTCTGCTGTTATTCCTGCTTTTTTCTCTCTATTCTCCCACTCTCATGCTCTCCCTCCCACACTGCCCCTCTTTCTCCCTCTGCCCCTTTCCCTTCATCCCAACGCAGTGATGAAGATTGATGTTCAGGTCCTAATTAGCATCTGCTTTGGTATGCACACTGCCAGTCTGTCCACTCCTGACCCTCCAATCAGTTAACAGACATGACAGGCCTTGTCCAATCAGATTAAGGCCAGCGGGACAGGCTTTCTGTGTGGAGATGTCACTCCAGATGCATTGTGGGCCCTGCTGATGGATGTGATTTGAGCTAGGAGACCCAAATCATGCACCCCTGAGTTTTCAGAATTGTGTCGACAATCATGCACTATATGAGGTTGTGAAGAATGAGATCAGATGGATACAGCGCCACAGTGTGTCATCAGTCTTTGACCGTGCAAACGGTGTTCATGAATAGAGTTGCTGTTTACCGCAGACAATGGAAAAAAGAGCAACTTGTAGATCTTACAGCACAGCCAGACTTCAAACATCTGGTTTTAGTAAAGAAGGAACTGTGACACTGGATACACTGAATGCATGTGCAGTGTATTTATGCATTTTATGTCTCCTGTTTATCCACTGTGTTTGGGTGTGCAAATAACAATAATGAGTTTACTCAGAAGGAATTGAAGATCGCAGTTGCATTGATGTCTCTTGCTGGAAAATACTGACCATAAATAGTATCAAAAATGGGTCTGATGTGATTAAAATAGGAAGAAATGGGAACTTTTCAGAAGGTGTTGCTTCTGGTCACTTCAGTAAGAAGGATGCTTCCTCAAGAACCCTAAACCTACATATGTGTAAGGCGTGGCAATAAATATAAAATGCACATACTTTTCTTTCTGGTGCCATGTAACCCATGGCTGTGATATCACCTCAAATCAAAGGGCTTCCAATAGCAGATGAGCAGTTCAGCACCTTGGTTTTCTACCAGAAAATCTCAGCGGCTGTGCACTTATGGGTTTGACACTGTGTAGCATCTTTTAACTCATTTCATTACCAGTGTCATCCAGCTGCACATCTGGTCATTTACATGGTGTGTGTGCATGTGTGTTTATTAGCATTGCTGTAATGTACTGTATAACCTGGGACAGGTTGCAGTACATCATTCATAGTGACTATAACCAAGGCCATTCCACTCAGATGCCTTTGTGTGCAGTCTGACTCCTCATGAACATGAGATTCTAAATTTCATAACCCAATGGCACAGATTTTTTAGCTTTGTCGCTATTTATCACATTCTCCACCACATAATTCACCCTTCCACACTTTGCCTCTGCCATTTCATCCGTCTGAGTTCAGGGATACAGGGAACTTGACAATGAAAGATGCAACAGAGGGAAGCTGTATTGCTGTCACTCATGTCTCCCCCGCCACCTTCAGCCTTCCTCTACCAGGCAGAGGAACTGGAATGATTCACAGCAACAATCAGCCAATCTGTGTGGAAAATCAGCACTGTTAAACACAGAGCAAGGCTGCAGTGAGAGTGTATCCAATCAGCGTTTTTTCCAGATGAGATTGTTTGTTTTCGCATTGTGTTTGAGTACATACATGTATCCTGGACATGTATCATGTCCAGGTCTCATGTATCCTGGACATGTATCATGTCCAGGTCTCATGAAACCTGGACATGAAAAGAGGGAGATGTGAAGAGAAGTTTTGTGAAAAGAAAGAAATCCTTTGAAAATCCTTGCATTTTCATGTGTTGTACTCTACTATCACATTTTGCCTGCCTCCAATATGTATGTGTATGTGTGTGTGTGTGTGTGTGTTTGTGCTTGCATCAAAGCCCTACCATCACACAGCAGTCTTTTCACATGTCCCAGTTATATCACTCTGTCTCTGTCGCCGCCCTCCCTCCCCCACAAACCCCCTTGCCACCCGCCTTTCTTCTCAGCATGTCAGACTGCTCTCTTGCCATACCTAGTGTTTCCATTGAAAGTATTTTGCTG
Organism: Scortum barcoo; assembly: GCA_023238725.1. Lineage (NCBI taxonomy): Eukaryota > Metazoa > Chordata > Actinopteri > Centrarchiformes > Terapontidae > Scortum > Scortum barcoo. The sequence goes on from CM041551.1 coordinate 8,494,080, forward strand.
CATCACGCCTCCGCACACCTCAAGAAATGGCAAAGTTACCCATAGAACCAGGAACGTGGAGCTCTGTGTGCCACCTCATTTATTCTCATGCCCACCAGAGCGTCCTATCGTGAACACGTGGCTCAGGTTTTAAAAAGGGGTACAAATTGTTCTGTGTGGCATTTATTACCACACGAAAGCATGAAATAATAAAGCAACATAAAGAATATGGCGCCACATTGTGTTGCAGATTCCTCAAAAGCTGTGTGGGTACTTAGTGTGAATCCTGCAGTTTTGTTGGCACAGCCTCTTTGATCAGTTCTCCCTTTTGCAGGCTGTATTCCTTTCTGTGTGCACCCCACTGTTTCACGTCGCTGGCTTGTCGCCTAGCGGTGCGTCTACCAGGGCTGCAGCTCTCATTAGCACCTGTGCTGACATGATTGGCATCTCATCTGAGTTGTTTTCCTCTTTCTCCATCCCTTCTTTTATTTTCCCGCCTCCCACCAGCTTTTCCTCACCCGCCATACCCACAGTTACCTTCGAATGCTCTGTTTATTTTTTATTTTTTCCTTAACTCCCCTTCCTCATTCTCATTCTCCCTCTGTGTTTTGCTCTGTCTCGCTCTTTCTCTCTCCTGTTCTGTCTCTCTCCCTACCAGGGGTTTTTAATTAATGGCGAGCCATGATGCTTATCTTATCAGCAGATCACTCTGCTTTCTATTAACTACACTGACAGAGCTGGGAGGCTGCAGGGGATGGTTGACGCACGCACGCACGCGCACACACACACACCAGCTCAAACACACACATGCACATCAAACACACACATGCACAGTCATGCACATTATCAGGTTCATGCATACATACACTCAAGTACACAGATGAACATGAAAATGTGTGCACACACACAGAAAGACACAAACTCACACAGACACAAACAGGCACAGAGGCAATTTTGTCCACATAAACACACGTCATGATCCTATCTTAGTCTTGCCACACATACACACACACGCACATAAACAAACAAACTGCCCTGATGGTATCTAACTGTGTGATTTAAGGAGTGTTGTTTGAGGGTCTCTCCTCCTAAATCCCCTAAATGCCTTGGGAATCCCTCCCTCTTCCTCCCTCTTGCTATCTCTCCTCTACCCCCCTCCTTCAGTCCTGCTTTATGGCTGAATGAACACTTATCATTCGGCAGATAAAGAGCCGTCCACACTGGAGCTTGCTTTATCTTTGAGAGCCATGTTTACTCCTCGTGAATGCTCTGCTTTTCACAGATGTTTCATAGGCCGCATTCGACAGAGATGTGAGTGCAGTGTTGAGGCTTCATTTTCTGCTGCAAAAACTTCAGACACACACACACACACACAAGATCCTCTACCCCATCAATTTTAAGTCTCCCGGCAGGTCAATTGTCCCATATTTACCACATTTTCATGTTTGGGGAAGCTGAGCTAGGAGGCAAAATAAATCACGATAGCTTGATGGGGATTACAGTGAGCCGCGTTTTGGCACAGAACAGTGAGCATGAAGGCAGAAACAACAAAATCAATCCTCAAACACCACAATCGATGGAAGCCGCAAAATTTCAACATAGGTTTTCTTCGGATCTCATTGAGAGTTGACAGTTTTCTGAAAACATTGGGAGACAGAGAGAGGGAGAAAGAGAGAGAGAAAGAGACTGGAAGTAACATAGAAACAGTTTACAGAGTGGTTATTGGAGAAAATATTACAGTAGATTGTGGAGACACACACTTGTGCATGCCTGCACACACACACACACACACAGTCGCCACACACACAGTCGTCCACACTTACTCGCACACTCATAATTTCCTCATTTGGGGGACCGTAGCAAAACAATTATCAGCAGGGGATAATACAATAAAGGACACCATTTCCTGGGTATTACCAAGGGACAAAACATTTATTTCACTTTGTCCAGTGTGCTCATAGGAGTGTAAACTCCTAATGGTAGAAAATATAGAACATAACTCACACCACTCACTCTGCAGACAGCATGCGGGCAGTGGTAATGCTGTGCGTGCAATTCTTCTGACTTTTTACCACTTTTTTTCCTAAGCTTACTCAAAACAATTTCTTGGCTTGTGTCAATTTGTGGTTGTACTGATCTATTTTGCACTGCACTTTGCGTTTCACACAAAAGCACATGCCAGTCAAACTATACAGACAATACTGTGATATGTTTTTTTTTTTTTTTCTTGGAGCCTTTGTAAGAGACTTTTGAGATTATATGTTCAATCATCTGGCCATAGAGAATTGAAACATGTTCATAGAATCACTTTGTTGGTCGACCCAGCTCCTCTTAAGGTCAGATTTTCCCCCCATTTATTTGTGAATGTGTTCTTGAATGTCACCTGCTTAGCCCGTCGGCCTCATCTTCGCTTGGTCTCATTTCCTGTGCCTGTGATGGGTGGAAATGACAATGTTTTGGCAAATTGGCCATTCAGAGTGTGATTTGCGTCGCTTCCGCCCCACTGTGTTGCTTAACTTGTAAAGCTCTCTCGCATAAGAAGAGAGCTGTTTGGTTTGAAAACAGAACAAAGGGGATTTTGACATTTAAATCTCTCTCTCATTGATACTTTTTTTTTAATCTATTTGTCTGTCTCTGTCTGTGTGTGCTGCGTAACCATGTGAGTGAATGTGCAGATATGTGTAGCTTTGGGTATGTTTGGAAGACAGTCTGATTTTATTGGACTGCTTTCAGGTAATCTCTTGTGTGTCTGCGAAATACTTTGTTAAAGTGCTGCAGGAATCAAAGTGTCTCTGTCTGTCTGTGCGTCTCTCTGCAGAGAGTTTGGGTGGAGAGATCCGGAGCTGCCAGAGGTGATCCAGATGTTACAGCACCAGTTCCCATCGGTGCAGTCCAATGCGGCAGCCTACCTACAGCATCTTTGCTTCGGAGACAACAAGATCAAAGCCGAGGTTTGTATCTGTGTTTTGTGTGTTTTCAGTGTTGTGTAACTTTTTGATTAGGATCAGTGTTGTAGAGAAGGGAATGATTGTAACTTGGATGATAAAAGCAATAAAAGGGTGTGTATAAGGAACCGAGTGAATATATTCTCATGAGCTGCACTGAAAACAGCTCCGGTTGTTTTGTATTTTCCTGCAGCCGCTTTCAAGAAATAGTGCATTAACTAACCAGTCCCACACTGATGTTCTGCATGATAAAGCTTGACGCAATTTACATCCGTAAGCGGCACCTTCTATTGAGTTGTATCTATAGTGGCAGTAAAGTTCAATTAGTCCCAAAGTCATGAGATTGTCTCTCAAAAGCAATTCTGGGGGGAAGCCCCTTTGGAACTCTCTATTAAACCCTTTAATAGGGCTAGCTGCACTCTAAAACCGTGGCAGTAGCACATGCAGATGCACTCACATCCAAACCTACACATACACACATCGTTTCTTTTTCTTCAAATGCGCCTTAACACACACACACATGTACGCACCCCTCCCTACTCTACATTACTCTCAGAATCAATTTAACAGTACATGCAGGCAAGGGCATTGACAATTTTTTTTCTTTATGGAATTAATTTCCTTAGAGTCAATAGCTGCTATAGCAACCCCATTGAAAAGTGATGCCACATTACTAAAATGCTCATTCACTCACAAACACAAAGGAACACACACAAGCTTTTGTTGTGCACACATATTCAAACGTGTAAAAACCCAATCCTAAAATCTCAATATGCAAACTGGGAAAAAAAACAACAAAAATTATATTATATATCTGCAAATGCAGGCAATTAAACATGTAAATATGAAGACGCAGCTAATTTTCATTCACACCGACCCACTTCCCCACCCACACAAACAAAGATACACACATATACAGACACCAAAATGCAATCACACTTGCATACAAAAACATCACACTCCACTCCCACTCCCTCATCCATGCAGCTCTGAAAGAAACCTAAGCGTTCGTGTCTTTTGTAATGGCCGTAATTATTGCCTGAATGGAGCTGTCCAACAATGGAGAAAATAGCAACTGTGTATTGACAGTGGAGTCTTTGGCCTGCCTTCATCAGTCTGTCTGATTGTCTTGCTCAGGGCCCAAGGCGCTGCTAAACACTATTTACACAAATTAAATCTGGGAGAGATATCAACCAGCCAAAATTGATGCTTTGCATTACACCAAATAAAAGCAAGCATTCATGCACACATATCTACATGCACACACTGCCATATGTGCAGACAGTGACAAAATGCATGTGCAGTATGACGCAATGAGGCACATGCAGAAGTGTACCCACAACACTATTACTTGGATAGTTCTTGATGAAAAACGATTGCTAAGCCAGATATGGGATATTAGTTTGGTTAGAGATCCTTTTGTTACAGTGAAGAAAGATATTGTGAAACTCATACTCAGACCTGTTACCCAACAAACAATGAACAAAACAATGAACCCGTAACTATTACCAATAGGGTTTACTTTTTATTTGAATAGTGCTTATTTTCATAGCGTTCAGTTTGTACTGCTGTTCTTGTCACATGTGAGAGTCAAGACACGTCTTGTTTTTTCTCCCCTTTATTTCTGAAGTGTTTTGAGACAGTACCTTTTATCACATTACATTTGATCACCCTGAGAGACCATAACACAGATGTGCGTATGAACTGTAGAGCCGTCACATTAGTGACGGGGGATATCTTGAAACATCTTTACTGTCATCATTGTCTTTCTCCGATATCTTCTTTATACCTGGCAGTATTCATTAAATTCCAATGAAAGCTTGTTTAAATGAAAGTTTCAGAAGCTAAGAGAGTCTGTGAATGGTAGTTGGTTTCACCTTTCAAGTTGCTTCAACTTGCCTGCCAAATATAATAAAGATGTACCTTTTGTTCAGTGAGCCTTTTACGTATCTCGGTGGATCTTCAAGGTTTTTTCTTTAAGAGTTTAAGAGTAATATGTAATCTGTATATACATACACATATTTAATTAATGTAATGAAACAATAATTATTGAATGTTATGTTTTAACCAAACATTTGACTCTTGATTTAGAATAAAAGGAGATTTTCAATCAAAAACTTAAAATTGCTTATATGTGAGATGGCCCATCTTTTCACATACGTAATGAATGTAGATGGCAGCTATTTATTATGAGCTCTGATCTAAAGACTTTTCTCTTATTTTCAGTCAGCCAGACAGACACAGATGGCAGGGGACACACTGAGCAGCTAAGTACAGCCACAACATGGCTGCTATTTGTCGCTGAAGAGATACTTCGCAGGGCCAAAAAGAGGGGGAGAGACGAGAGGAGAGACAGATGAGAGAGAGAGACGGAGACACTGCGGGAAAGAGAGTGAAGGAGAAAAAGAAAACAAGAGAATATTGCTTTCTGTTATCTCGGATCTAGTAAAGAGAATGCAGTCGGTGGTTTTGGCAAGTGTGGAGAAAGATGATTAAGCATCCATTTGTCTCTGGATGGCAGACATTTACGTGTTTTATCAGAGGTGTGTGTGCATTCCGGTATTTGAGTAGACATGTATATGTATGAGATCTGTCTGTGTGTGAGAGTATGTTAGTTAACTTAAGGTCGTGTGTGCATGCATTTATGTGCTTTCATATATGGTGGTGTCCAATCAGATGACAAAAACAGAGAGAGAGAGAGACAGGAGAGAGAGAGAGAGAGAGAGTGTGTGTGTGTGTGTGTGGGACCACAAAGGCAGCTTGGCAAATTCATCTTCAGGATCATCATTTATAGTTCCTCTGGACATATACACACATACCCTACCCGCAAACACACAGTTAGATGTACACGTGCAAACCCGTACTTTGCACAGACACGCACAGTGCATATAGTCACAAGCCCACTGACATGTCAGCTCATGCATCCCCTTTAGGTACACCAACAGACACACACACACACTGTGTCAAACTAAAGTTCAGTCACATCAGTAATTCATTTTGGGTAGCAGCCTTGTCGATATCCATTTATCCAACAGACCAGTTGAAGGGAGAGGAACGTGCCCTCTGACACTGTGTCACTCCCCACCCGCCTCTCTCTTTTTCCATCTCTCTCTCTCTTACACATGTATCCATTTTGTTTAGTTCGCACCTCATATATTACTGTATGCCTCTCCCACTCCATTTTGGTATCAATTATCTTTATTTCTCCTCCTCCCACCTTTTTTATGATATTAAATGTGTTCTTTTTTTCACAGCAGACCTGCTTCATTGTATATTACATTATAAATTCAGTGATCTTACATGTATTGGAGGCTGGATCAGATTCTTTTGCAGTTAGAATAACAGTATACTCTCATTATGTTCTCTTCTTAAATTTTTAGACCGTGAACTGTGCAAACTGCAAGGTGTGATTATCTTTTCAACAGACATCAGCATGAACGATGAGAACAACACAGCCAATGATCCACTGCAACAATGGTGTATGCTCCTGTCCCTCTTTACACAGTGCATACTATTTGTACAATTTTCCACTCTGTGTGAGTGTTGAAGCAATACATTTTTTGTTTTTTGTTTTTGTTTTTTTTACTCTCAGTTATGTAAGTGTTGCATTACATGGCATGGCTAGCAACAATATCCTGAGTAGTTAATCAATGACTACTTTGATTAAATATTTTAATTGTCTTTTTTTTTTTTTTTTTTTACATAAACAGGGATATTTAAGGAGGAGGAACGCCTTCTTCATCAATGATGTTGTTTTTGGTATCACTTAAGCGAAACCGTTGCTAATCCCTTGCTTCTGGTTTTCTGATACCCTCCAGGTAACCTTTAGAGAATGTGCCTGGTTTTTTCTCTTCGGTTCAGTGGTCTAGAGCGCTGAGTCTGTGGATGGTTTGTGAATTACTAATCCATCACTATCCTCTGCAACATCCCCTGTCACTCGATAATCTACGGGTCTGTACAGATGTATCTGTAACAGTCGTCAGATGTTAGTATCAAGCTGCTGGGGACCACCCACTCAGCAGCACTTACAGCACGCTTACACACACACACACACACACACACACACACACACACACACACACACACACAAACACATTTTTAATCACTTTCCCTTTCCCCAAAGAGTAGTAGTTTTTTGTTTTCTCTGTTGCTTTTACTCTTCAAACAGCAGAGCAGAGCCTCTAGTGTATTTGCCAAGGTAGATTTTAACAGTTGTGAATTCCACTGTTGATACTGCTGCAAAATAAGCTGTGTCCCTGCTTCCAAATAATGTGAGGAAGCCATAGTTTAATTCCGTGTTTGGCCCAGTTTAGAATACTCCAGAGGGAAATGTTAGCCTAGGGCCAAGAACTCAATTAGCCGAAGGTTGAAAGGCTCTAAAATGCAGTTTGCCCTAGGCTCAGTGTGAGGTAAAAACACAAGCCATTGCACGTGTGTGTGGTTGGACACATCTCCGCTCCCCTCACAGCAAACAGCGTACAGTGTGCAGCTGATTAGTGCTGACGTTCCATATGGAGTGAGTCATACACACTTTTTAGGTTTTACGCGCCACCATCCCAGGTATGTGTCACACGTGTATCCCACTGCCAGCTTTCACGCCAGCAGCACCTCTAATTCCAACAATCCCAGCTGTCACCACTGCTAACTGTTACCACGGCAATGCTGTCGCTATGGGTTACCAATAGCCGCGGCCGCCACGGAACAGTGGGAGACAAAGACAAATCAATCTGCGCTTCTAATCTTCTTTACATGGAATAGAGGAATAGGTGCAGAGGTATTGGCACAGCCTTGTAGGTAGCTCAGAGGCAATACAAAGTAATAGCACCACAGCTTTTATGGAATAACAGATTAACTGTGACACAAGCATAAATAGGAGAGTGGAGAGGAGCAGAGATCAGTACGAGAGGAGGGGAAGGGAACAGGGGGAGGAGGAGAGGAGCAGAGGTGAGGAGTGGGGGGCATAAGAGGGACAGCAAATCAGGTTTAGGAAATTGTGTGGCCAATGGAGCAAGGTTAGTTTGCCATTCATTGCATCCCTTAATCCATTTTAATTGAATAGATAAGCAAAGTCATTTTGCTCGATAAACTCCTGCTGTGTCATCAAACACCTCCATCCTCTCCCTGCCCTCCATCACTTTCTTATGCTTTCTCTTTTTTTTCTCCTTTCACTCCTTTAACCCTCACTCTCTGTCTCTCCACCTGGCCCATATTTAGCATTTTTATGTTTTCACCGTGAAGAACCCAAACCTAAGTGTACTGGTAGACATTCGTTTTGATATATCCTTTTATCCTTACTCATGCCAGATGTTTGAGGTTTCCACAGGAGACAAAACAAAGAGTGCCAGATATAATCACAGGAAAAGGCTGTCTATCTATGCCGCTTTACCGTTCCAGCTAACTTATGCGTGCGGCAGACGGACACTAAGAACAGACAAGAAGAATTATTTTCCAGCGCCTAATGCCGCAGTTCTGGTCATGCAGAAAACTAAAACAGGGGTTCAAGATGCCTGATTATGCAGTTAACTGTGAAAAAACTGTTTTCGAGTTATCTGGCTGAGTAACTCTGCCTGTTGCAGTACTCCAGAGATTACTCTGAAAGACGGGCTCTCTCTCGCTTTCTTTGTTTCTCACACACACATACATACACACACACACACACACTAGTTGCTCTATCCACGTTCGCTCTAGTCTCCTGGTGATCACAGCAGCCTGTTTCTGGTGATTAGTACTACACCCCTGTCGATTGGACTAAACACAGGTTGCTTTAAGCTCTTTGGCCCCCTAAGGCTGATGAAGATCCCTGCAGCGGAGTAGCTATGTGGGAGGGTTTAAAAAGCACAAGCGTAGGGAGAAAGCAGTGTGTTGTGCCATGGGGGGAAGGCATTATGTGTAACACCATAGGGGGAAGGCATAATGTGTAACACCAGAGTGCCCTCATTGCGACCCCTACCAGGCCAACCATCCTGGTTGCCTTGTCTTGTCACCGAATCAGGATATAATCATAAATCTGCACTGATTAGCTTGTTTGTTTGTGTGTGAACGTGTTTTTGTCTTCGTATGTATTTACATGGAAAATCCAGCAATACATGGAGGAGGTGATTACATACACACTGAGCAGTTTGGAGATTAAAGGGAAAATCTCCACTGTACATTACAGAAAAGGTCACTAGTTAAAGTATTTTACAAGTAATTCTTTTGTGCCTGCTTTTTGGTGGCAGCCATACATTACACATATATGTAAGGTGCAGTAGGTGCTTGCATAAAATACATATGAGAAATATTCATACACTCTGGTGCATCTGTCATTAAACGTGTTTTTTTTTTTAACAACCCTCTTGACTTTTCTGGGGACACATACCAGCCTGGAGGCTTTCTTCAATATTTTAAGAAGGTTTCAATATCTGCTCTCCTACCTATTTGGTAAAAATGGAATTCATTTATACCATTCATTGTGATTCATTCTGAATCACAGAACAATTCAGAGAAACGGGTGGCAACTCAGAAGTCTTTACCTTCCTAGAAATATTTTACTGTACAAAGCCTTTCATGTCCACAGCGTGGAAGATGTTATGGTCTGCTAATTGAATAATTTGATATAGATGACATTCTGTGTTGTCGGCATTATTAAATGAGAAAATGATAAAGGTGTAAAAGTCATATTCGTGTTTTGGGCTCAACGTCAAAATGTAAGAATTATATTTAACTTGCAATTTCTTTATATGCATACATTATATAGATGTATATTTACAGTTTATGCATCTTTGAGTTTGAGATCTTGGTGTGGGTCTAAAAGTGGCATAAAACTATGACTACCAAAACATTTAAAAATAGCATTAAATTAAAACATACAGAATCACAGTCAGTGCTGTACAGTTTTTAGTGAGTTTTCTAGGAAAGGGACCACAAATGCCTCTTGGGATTTTAAAATAGACTTCTGGTTTCTGAACATTTTAAGTTCAGACTTTATACTTTCCATTTCCACCGTTGGTTTTATATAAACCATGTCCACATTAGCAAAATTGTTCATGTGAAAAAATAGTACAGTAATGTTATATAATTCAATTGAACTTTTGTTGTCTATTTTAAGGAGTAGTTTTGCCTCCCACATATTTCCCTTTTTAGTTAGCAGAAATCAAGTGTCAGTAGTAATGGCTTAGTATTGTGTATATGCATTTACATGATCATATGAGGAAATGTGAACCAGACAACAGAAAAAAGATAAATGTTGGCAGAATGGAAACACAAATACAGACAGACACATACAGTAAAATGTATTTAAAAATGTAAAAATGGGAATTAGGAGGAAAAATGCAAGTCAGATAGTACAGAACACAAAGGTGTAAGAGAGGCACACAATGATCGTAGTTTTGTTTGAATGCAAGCAAAGCTGGTGTCACAACTCTTTTCTTTTCCTGATCAGTGTAATTAAGTGTCATTTTGTCAAAGCACAGTCATTAGCTGTGTCATAGTAGGTTTAATTAGTACATATTGGATTGCTAATCTGATTGGCAGGACTGACAGATACTGTAAGCCACCCACACACTCGTCCTTGTACCGAAGTAACTACCTGCATAGACAAATAAACCAAATGTTGACCACCAACATCTTTTTTGAGTGGAAGATAGAGACTTTGTCAAGTCTTTGTGCATTAGTGTGCATCTATGTGAGTTTATGAAAAGCATCTGTGAACTTATAAATGACTGGATTTTTTTTTTTTGTTATAGATAATTCATTTTAATAGAAAGCACAAGTGCATTTTTTGATTCAGTGTCTTTGATCCTCAGATCCGCAGACAAGGAGGAATTCAGTTGCTGGTGGACCTGCTGGACCACAGGATGAGTGAGGTTCACCGCAGCGCCTGCGGAGCACTGAGGAACCTGGTGTACGGCAAGGCCAACGATGAAAACAAAGTGGCCCTGAAGAACTGCGGGGGGATTCCTGCCTTGGTGCGCCTACTGAGGAAGACTGGAGATGTGGAAATCAGAGAGCTGGTCACAGGTACAGTATCTGTGGCTGTGAAGTTTCACCTCACCTCCCTGGCATATACATCATGGTGTAGCTGCAGTTTTCCAGTTTGGCTCTGCTCCTATGGCCTCAGGAGAGGTTATAATGTTGTGTGTGTGTGTGTGTGTGTGTGTGTCTGTGTGTGCGTGCATATGTGTGTTTAATGCATATGTTTAAAGGAAAGAGTGGATAGAATTTGACATGTGGAGATGTGCGGATCATACTGCTATATGCACACACACCTATATCAAATCTGGGTAATTTTATGTACCTCGGCAAAACCTACCAACAATATAAACATTATAATAATGTTTCATACAGGGCATGAAAAAGGAAAATTTGTCTTTCATCCTCTTTTTTTGTTTGTTTGCTTCATTGTTTATCTGATTGTGCGTTTACCTCTTATTTAGTGAAATTAGTTGCCGACTGCGTGAATGATAACTCTTCTGACTCTTTTGAATGATCCAGATTCACATTCAATTACCATTTGATACTCTGGTGCACAGTTATGACATGCACACACTTATACATGCACATCCTTAGAGACAAACACGCACATTCACAGTGTATTCTAGTCTCATTCGGCCTTGATGGTGCCAGTATTTGTTTCAGGTGAGTGATTTTACTTCTTGGAATTCATACGTTTAACTCTCACTGAAAGAATATTCTTCAGCAAAGGTGACTATTCACTTTGCAGAGACCAAGGCCATTCATCTTGAACTCTCTCGGATTCCAAACAATTTAACATTCCACCTGAATAATATTTCATATTCAATCACAGTTCTTTTCAACAGACTAATAGGACTCTAAGGCATGACATCTGGAAAGAATGCAGAGGAGGCAGCGGGGCAGGCACATTTTTTTTTACATAACTTCTCTTTAGAAGTATTTTGTTATGTGTCCTCTCCTTTCTAACTTATTTTTCAGATGGTTAAGTTGTAATGCAATATAAGTTTGTCTCTGTGTTTTCTGCGTGGGTGCATGCTTTCGATCACAAAAATACTTACTTGTGTTCACCCAGCATACAAGTCTCATACCAGCAAGTGTGCTGTTTTACAATCACTGGTCAGCCTTGTTATAACCTTGAGGGCATGAGCAGCACAAGTCAGCCAGCACACTGGAGACACACACATACAGCAGTGCACACACCCACACACGCAAACTTAGGAATATTCACATATTCACATATTCACAAACACACACACCCATGCAAACACACTCCGATGCACAGTACGTACTCCGGAGATGCACACAAATATCTGTGTGGGCAAAAGATGTATGGATTAGATTTGAACACCCACCTAAGCAAACAGACATTGCATGAGCTGATATAATTTGATCTCCATTTCTCCTGAAATATTGTGCAATATGCCTCCCACCAAGAATTTAATATGCCACTAGTGCTGCAGCAAACACTAACACATGCACTGCATCCCCCCTCTGCTTAACACAGATGCTCACACTCGTGCACATACACCACCTCAAGCATATATGTAATCTAAATGTGCAGCCACAGTTAGTTTCCAGCATGACATTGGTTCTACAGCCTCAGGACAGGTAATAATGATGGACCGCTATGTGTGTGCGCACGTGTGTATGTCTGAATTGTGTCAGAGCGTATGTGTCACAGAATCCAGTCCATAAAGGTTAAACTCTGTGATACTAATGAAATTCAGCAAGTAATAATTAGTGTCTCATACACGACAAAGACACACAAAAGTGGCAGGCAGGCTAAAAAAAGAGTATTTTGTGACAAGCTGTGACCTGTGATAGGGGAGGACCTGAGTGCGATGTTCCAATGTTCTCCCTGGCATGTTAAGAGCATGTAGAAAGGCTCCCATGACAGAACACGAGATCAATCCGCGTCCTTCTCCCTCTCTCTTCCCTCTCCTCTTTTGTCATCTCAATTCTCCTACATTTCTTGTCTCCATCTGCCCATGTTCTTATGCCGTTCCCTCTCCTCTCCACGCCTTTCTTCTCTCTCCTTTATCCATATGCATGCTGGCTTTCTATGTGGCTCAGTGTCTTGCGTCACTCTGAGCCGTGCATATCTGCACTTGTATCGCCATTGTTTCTCTCTCTTCGCTCAGACAAAAGACCTCTCGGTTGCACCAGGTTAGTCCTGAGATAAGAGAGACATGTCCACACCTCATACAAGAGGACTGGACATTCCCAAAGATAAAGTGCGATCACACTCATTCACTCATACACACACACAAACGTAAACTCAAACAGACACGCAGAGAAGCCACACATAACACATGCGCACAAGCACACACCGATTACTGAGATAAAGTCGGCAGGGCCCCCCTCATGTTCAATTCGACCCTTGACCCCATTGTTCCTCAGCGCACCAAAACTCATGTTCGAGCACACACACACACACATACACATGCACGGTCAAACATCCATCCCTAGATGCATCCCCATAGGTCACTCACTCTCCTTGGAGAAAGGGGCCTCACGGACCACAACAATGACAGCCGGCAAGCCAGCGAGGAGTTTTGTCTCCCCTTTTACAGACCTTTCGCATGCTGATAACAGCCCACTGGAGAACAGTGGAGGAAAAAAAAGTAAGATGTGGGGCAGAAGGAAGGAAGGTGGGAAGTGTTATATTTTCCCAACCTTTTTCAAAGTTATTGACATCGCTGTAACAGGTTGGATGGAGGCAGGAAATACAGCTTGAAAGGGAAGGACCTTTAGAGACATGCAGGTGGATGGAGAAGTAAGAAATGTTGAGACAAAAAACAGACAAGCTATTGATACTGAAGATGGTGAAATGCAATTAAAAGAAAGGAAACGAAAAACAGAGTGGGTGAATAGTAATTAGGAGGGAAGATGAAAGGAAGAAGAAGGGAAGGAGGACTGTATATAGTAAGGGAAAAGAATAAGAAAGTAAGGAGGGAAGGTAAGATTACTGACAATGGATGTTATTTCACTGAACCATCTCCACCATCCTCTGTTTACGGTATCCTGCTGCTCTATAAAACAAGTTTGGATTGTAGCCCACATGAAGATGCAAAATTCACAGAAAGCTCATTCGGTGTTATAGATAGTTGCTGCTGACAGTCACCAAAACGTCGCCTGTGGGGACGTTTTGGCACACCAAAGAGCATCACTGCAGTGTTTGAAAAACTGAGAGATTAAAAAGTCAGTTTGGAGATGCTGAACGCGTGCATTTGTGTGTGGTCTGTAAGCAGATTAACAAATTAATTAAATGCACTGCAAGTCATATAGAATCATAGTTTGAGCTCTTACTTTTATAAATAGACATGTTGCACAAACATACATGCATACTGTGAAATTCCGTGCCCTCCTCTCCCTTCGTGTGACTCTTCCTGTCTTTGCCCATCTCTGTCTGGCTCTCCCCTGCTGCTGACTGAGTGAATCAGTGTCATGCATGACTCTGCCCTGTTGCCTGTTTACTCTAGTACTTAGCATTGAACTCCACATTTCAACTGCTTTCACGCCAGTACAACCATGTTTTGAAGTCTATCTTCATTTGCCTCGCGGAACACCCTGCTGGAGCTGTAATTCACCACTTGAAACTCTTGTGTAATTACTCGGTAATTCAATTAGGCATGTGTTTAAAGCATTTCTTTTTTTTGTCACAAATAGAGAGAATGAGTGCAATGGTTGAAATTATGTTTAGGCTGCATTGGCCATTGACATTTTTAATTAGATGTGTCCAGTTTGCAAAGACCCTGTGCACAGTGATGCAATGCTTGTGTGTTTCGATTAATTTCATTGTATTAGAAGGGAAAATAGCCAATAATTACAAACACTGAATATGTCGAATGTCACATTTACAGGTTGAAACTGGAGGTAGCTCTGAAATACAAAATACAGATAAAAATCTGATTAAAACAGGTTTCCTACTATAGCCCATTACAGCTTTTTGATTCTGATGGCAGTTGTTATATTTTCTTGTTTTTATTTGTCTGGTTGTAAAGCTGTTTTCAGCTTGTCTCAACAGTTTCTTTAATAATGGACATTACGTGGTTGGGCCACAATTTTGAGAAAATAAACCCTGTAAAAAATGTGTTTCCTCAAAGATGAAAATTATGGAGTAACAATCTTCCCCATCCTCTGACATCTTTTGTCTGTTTGGCTGTACCTTTAAATGCTTCAGACTGTGGCTGTGATAGGTAGCAACAGATGAGTTTGTGTCAACGAGTATAAAGTCCTTCTTCAGGCAAATGATGCAAATACCATAGCATTGTATTTAAAAAAAAAGAGTTAACAGGCACTGTGAAAAAAAAACACTACTTTGTTTGGTATTTTGCAAGAAGGCATTGGAAAGAAACTCCCAAAGCTTGATTTTCATTACTAATTGGTGGCTAAATGATTTGAAAGCAAGCAAATGGCAGTCGGTGACCACCAGAGGATCATCAGGGGCAGCGGTGCATACACAAATTACGTCAGCAGACACAATCCTCAACTGCTGGACTCAAAAAAAAAAAAAAAAGTGGTTGTGCGAGAGTCATAACAAATCAGCCTCCTCATTACTGCATGTGTGTTGTCAGCTTCGTCAAAGCACTTCCTTATTCTCTGTGATTAAAGAATCTGTTGAGCTCTGGGAAATGAGACAAGAAATACATTTTTTTCTTTTCTTTTTTGGTGACCAGAAAAACCTTCCCTGACAAGGGACAAGCTTTATTGGCTTCCCAGGTCTCAGCGTGAGGTAGATAGGACGAAGTCAAGGCTTCCGGGCCTGTCAGTAAAAGTCTGGTCGATGCAGAGGCTTTGGGTGTCAATAGGAGATGCTATCCTCACTCATGGGCTTACCTTGAGGCAGTGGACCATCGTATAACCCTCCTGCAGCTGCTGCCTGCCTGCTCTGAAATGGTTGTTGAGCTGAGAGGCAGCTGCTGAGAAAGGTCAGCTAAAATTTATAACCCTTGAGTCATAGTTGTTATTTATTTTTTAAAAACTGAAGACAAATGTACATTGTGTTGTCTTAAAGTGCTGATTGATATTCCATGCACTGATTCTTTTTACCATAGCTCGCGCAGCAGAGCAAAGAGAAAACAAGTGTGTATATAGAAGTGACCAGCACTTTTCTACCTCTGCATCTATCCATGTTCCCACTACAGTTACAGTATTTGCCAAAGCCACTTTAATTTAAATCCGAGCTCGTAAACTTCTTTCAAAAGGTGCTTGAGGACAGAGCTGCTCACTTTGATTATGGTGATTCCTGTGGGGAAACAGGATGCCTTCACCGGAGTGACTGTTGCGGCTGCTACCAAGCTATAAAATTGTTAGTGTCCTGCAGAAACATCTCTGCACCATTTTCACCATGGGAAGCCAGAGTGGGATTGAAACCCTGAGTGTAGGCAGTGACAATTTACCCACAATACAGGACTTTAACTTGTGCTGACAGATGTTTTCCACAAACTTGCTGCAGGATGGAAAGATGTGAGGCCCTGTGGTAAGGTCAGCAATTGTTAACCTGCTGCCACCAATGTTATCAAAAATCAATATTTCCTTTTTGAATTTTTGCAATTGACATTTTTTTTATAGACACATTAACTATGTAATTTGTCATCTTTGGCTTTGCTCATCACCAGGTTCTGACCCCACGGCTAACTAATTCACATCGAGTCGCACAGATGAAGGCTGTTTAATAAAACATAGCCACTTGAGGCCTAACAGGCCTCACTCTCCCCTTACAAGTCATACTCTCATTTATTCATGAATTCATGCAATCATCTCCCCATTTCCCCAAACCACCCTGCTCCTTGGAAACTGTCCGTCAAGCGTCTGAGGGGAGCTAGTCAGAGGAGGAAGAAAAAGAGATAAAGACAAGGAGAGGAGGAAGAAAACAGACACATTCACTCACACACACACACACACACACCACACACACACACACAGACTCCAGTATGATGCCATTGTCTGTTAGTCACCTGATGTTATACCCATAAGGACACTGGGCTTAGCGAAGCATTACAGATCTATGTTTCTAGAGCAGGCAGGCGTGGTGTGTGTGTGTGTGTGTGTGTGTGTGTGTGTGTGTGTGTGCGCATGTGCCTTTGATTTGGCCAGTGATTTAGCCAGTGTTAGACAGTGGCAGACACAATGTCCTTGCCCCAGAAAATATCGAGGACTCCCTCTGCTCAATCTTTGTCTCTATCTCTGTCTGCATAAACACTCATAATCCAATCCTCTCCTCAGATTCTTAGCATGTGTTTTTATTCATGTTTGTTTCAGGTTTATTGGCTGGAGAAGCCAAAGAAAGCCAACTGAGTGCCTTATTTGCACGCCAGCAGACAGGTTCTTGCCGGCTCATCAGAGACAGCACTGTTTTAACATGATTGCAATCACACACTGAAACCTCTCACACCACTCAAGAAACAGGCTGACAGAGGAAGAAAGAGAGAAACTAAGACAAAGACAGAGAGGGAGATGTTTGAAAGCATCAAGGTTTATAAGAGAAAAGTTTTGATATGTGTGTCTCCTGTGTTGCCGCTGAGTGTGTACGAGTGTTTGTGGATGTTTGAGCTTTTACCTTGGTTTGAAAAGAGCCCATGAGAGGAGAGAGCTTGAGAGGGAAGAGAGGGACTTGAGATGTGAAACAAGAGGCTGATTAGTGAAAGTGAGGGCAAATGTTGCCATGCTCCCTCACACACACACACACACACACACACACACACACATACAGCCTAAATGTGAGCACTTGATTGCTGCCAAACAGCATACAAGGTCATCGCCTTATTATCACCCTCCTCTTCTTGTCCTCTCAAGCTCTCCCTCTCTCACACACACACAGGCACACATTTTCATCCTCTTTCACTCTCGATCTTGCTTTCCTTCTCTCTTTTTTTACTTGCACAGTTTTGTAATTAGACTTTTTTTTTTAACTTTCATTCGTTTCTTCTCCTATCCCTCATTGACTCCTGCTAATTTTCTTTCCTGTTGGCTTCCTCTTCTGCAGTTATTCTCCTGGTAAAATGTTTAGTTTTCACTTTGCTTTTTTCTTTAGTCTGTCAATGGCCTTCATTTGCCATCTCGTTCTATAGCCTTTTTTGTCCTCCCTCTGTAACATCTGCTGTTCTTTAATGTTATTCTCTTTTTATCTTTTGTTTTCTCCTTCCCCGTCTTTGTCTTGGCCTTATTTCCCTCCCATCCTTTTGTCTGCCGTCTGCAGATTGTCATTATGACTGACACCAGTGCAGTATACTGTAAGGCACCAAGACTGACGTTGCTGTCGGCGACGCAAAACTGGCTGCTCGTCAACACCCGGTGCCTCCACGCCAGTTTGTGTACAGTGTTTCAGTGCTTAATAAATATGCATTATTAGTGACACAGTTTCCATTTCTATCCTTTTAGTAGAATGCCTTTTGTTTTTGTTCTCATATATGCCTGACAAAAGATGAGAAATATCTATAGTATTATTTTCAGTTTCACTTTTATCACCATATTTTTCAGTGTCTAAACCAGAAATTCTCTTTTTATTGGCCCCTTTCCGCGGGCAGGTCAGAGGTGAGGTTTAGCTACAGAGCCGCCTCCCCAGAGCTTTTAAGAGTTCAGTGTCTTGCTCAGTTCCAGTATCGCTGTCACTTCAGATGACAGACAGTGGCTGCAATCACTGCTGTGCACCTCCCTGCCACCCTTATGTTTCATTTACATTCACATCTAACAAGACGTGAGACAAAATTGGATTGTGCATATTGTATTGTAGAATGAACAGAACATCTTTTAACCGGCTGACGGCCTCTGTGAACACGGTCCATTGCATTCACAGCACTGCGCTTCTTCAGTTGCGCCCATATTTTAGCCACGTGTTAACTGTGCAAACGAGTAACATCTGTCATAACGAGACCTGTGACATCTGGAGGCTGACACCAAATGCGTGAGAGATGATGACCTTCAACACTGCAGCTTTTTATAGTTTATCATATTAAAAATGTGTTGCGTGTCTCCTCTGTTGTCTCAATCTGTTCCTGTCTCCCTGAACCATCACTCAGCTGTTGCAGCTCTCTTCCCCTCTCATTAGTTTGCTATTTTCGTCTTTCATCACGATTGCCCTCTGTTTTATACAGTTTTATCTTATTGTTTGTTACGATATCTGTTTTTGTATCTCCTGCTCTCTCGGTAGGGATGACCAGTGCAAGCAGTGGGTACTAATTAACATATTTCAAGTGTGAGAATGCTGATGGAGCCTGTGCGTGCGTGTGTGTGTGCGCGCGCGTGCGTCAAGCGTCAACGTGTGGTTCGCATGTGCATGAGTTGTCACAGCTGACCAACAAGGCTAGTGCTGTCACCCGTCTGCGAAGAGGCATCTGGTATTCCATCTGACAAGAAGACGGAAAGTGTGTGTGTGTGTGTGCGCACCCATACTGAATCTGATTAAGTGTTAGAGTGGCATGACTCCCTGTGTGTACAACATGTGTGTCCTTGCAGATTACTGAAAGTATCCTTGTGTACATGCAAACTTGCAAGTTTTCTGCCAACTCGTGGATGTTTGCATACACCCGTGTACATTGACTGTATATCTCTGCATATGCTTAGATTGTGCGTGTGTGTGTTCCCCACCACATAGTGTGTGATAAATGATGCACTGGTTGGGCAGTTGGCTTTCCGCCCAGACCAACAAACTAATTAATTTCCTCAGATATCACAAGTATCAGGTAGATTGTAGAGTCGGGTTCCAGAATAAAAGAGTGGGTGGCATTCTCTAAAGTGATAAAAAATGAGGAGTCACTTTTGCATTACCAGTCCCAAAGTACCTCCACACTAAATTTGTGATGTTTCAGTGCAGTAGGAAGGTCTGGGTGGGATTAGTACTATCATGCAGCAGGTAAAAAAAAAAAATTGGGTTGTTTTAATTTCTTAAACCAACCAGAAGTGCACATGTCTCACAAAATACAACTAAATCTATTTCCTGTGACATCTCTGAGAGGTTAATGGAACCATTTGCTCTAAAATTCCATATAATATGTGTTTACATGAAAAGTTGTCAGAGGGTATGAAGAGGTGATAAAATGGAAAGGAGTGCTGTCCTCACTTAGCTGTGCTTCGAGAACACATATTTGACAGGAGCATTAATAGAAAGAGAAAGAAAAAGGCACGAATCACGCTGTGCACTGTAGGAAAGACAGACATTGTTTTGTAGAATTTTTCAGCTAAATGTATTTAACTGATCTTGATGAAGAATGAAAGCACAAACCTATAAATAATAATAATTTCTGTCACCTACATTCTTATATATAGTGCTCTACATTTAATATGATTTAAAATGTTACGCAGTAGAAATTCTGAATAGGTGCAAGATCTTCTGTTGATACTGTATGCATGCATATAAAGTCTTTTTCTTGTTATAGGTTATTCTTATTTTGTTGCACATTATGTAAAAAAGCTTTACCAGACCACGAAGATTGGTTTTATACTTTATGAGCATTATTTGAAAAGAGTTACATTTTCTATGCCAGCAAATAGAAAATCAACAATCTTGATTACATTTATATAACTGAGTATTTTTCATTATTGCAATTAGCAGGCACTGGTAATTAAATGAGCTCTTACATCATTACTTGGCTTTCTCTAGAACACACTTTTTAATAATCATTTACAAAATAGTGCAAAAGTTTCTCAGTGTTTTTTTTTTCATTCTGCCTACGTGCCTGTGCAGGTGTCTTATGGAACCTGTCGTCATGCGACGCCCTGAAGATGCCCATCATCCAGGATGCCCTGGCCGTTCTGACCAACAGCGTCATCATACCCCACTCAAACTGGGACTCCTCCCCCAATCACCAAGATGACCGCAAGCTCCACCTCCATACCTCCCAGGTGCTGCGCAATGCTACCGGCTGCCTCAGGTAAAAGCAGTACACACTCACACACAAAAGCCTTTATAGTGGACAAGACATATTCTTAGTTCTTCTCTAATTTCCATGTCTTTTATAAGAATTCAACAACATGCCAAATGTACATCCATTTTTTTTCTTATCCCTCAGAAAAACAGTATATAGATCAAATTTTCGTGTTATAGATTTCCCATAGACATATAATAGTTGTATGCCTACTTCACCATGGTTTTCACAGCTCCCCAATGTATAGGAACTAGATGTGTGTGTATGTTTGTGAGCATTATTCATATAGAAAAATACATGCTGAGACAATTTTATTGTGTTTGAGAGAATTTTGTCTCTTTTGAACTTCACTGCTGTGTGATTATAGTTTCATATATTCACAAACTATAAACGGTACTCTATGCACAGTTGTTTCTCTCCCTCTCAGGCATTCACTCATTCTTTCTCTCTCACTTCTTAACTTCTGCTGGTAACCATAGAAACAACTCCTCCGATTGGACAAGTCCTTTGTGTGTCAAGACGTACTTTTTGGTGCATTATTCTTATAAACATGTTACTCAGTTAAAGGCTGAAATAATGAAGGACATCTTTATAGATAACAGCCTTTGTTTAATTTTCCAGAGGTCCTAGAAGTGCACTCAACACTGATTAACTTTTTCACATTTAAACTGAATTTATCAGATGAAAAAGTAACATTTCCTAAATACTGAAAAGGTGCTGCACATATCAAATCAATGAAAAATATAAAGCCAATTATGTGATTTCAAAGTAAGATTGCCAGATCCAAACTGCTGACATGACACACACATATTATATCTGCATTCTTGCATATGTGCGTGTGTGTGTTTTCTTAAATCAGCATGTTGCACAGTGTGACAAACCACCCACCTACATGAAGTCATCATTTGCAGAGGATCCACACTAAACTGGACATGCCTTGACAACCAAGTAGGAAAGGAGGTTAGGTTTTGAAAATTTATATTAAACACATAGCAGAGCCAAATTGTTATGTCTTTTGGAGAGGTTTGTTTATCCTAATGTTGTGTGGTATGCACTGTTAGTTTTAATGCAATGCACACGAAAAAAAGAGTTGGTAAAAATGTTGGTAAGTACTATTACACTTTATGCAATTTAAGTTTTTTGCAGTTTAATTAAGACTGATGTAATTCGCATGCTGTCTTAATTTCATAATGTTTTCATGTAGGCTGTACTCAATTTGCAGTATTACAGTTACTGTATATTATTGAGTTTGCTCAACTTAGAATACCAGCCAGTTCACTAAACCTATAAAAAATGGTTGGAAAAGGTTGCCTCAATTTTATTAAATCGGAGTTTCTGAGTCCAATCAAATCAAAGTTTTTACAGTGCTCATACAAATACAGATAAACACATACAAACGTACTATTTACTCCGGGGCTATTCAACATGCCAGTTTTAACAACTGCTTTCAGTTGTATCATGCCCACACTGGGCATGATACTTACCAGTGATCTTGCAAGTGCAATGAACCAGCAAGTTTTAACATTATGCATTTTTAAAGATGTGTTCTGTAAACTGAGCATTAAGTTATGAGAAATAGCCCAGATCCCCTTTATATGGAATTTTCTTTTTGCAAACGGCAATGACCCAAAATATCTGACAGAAAAGAGGCTGACAGAAAAGCGTAATCAGTAAATTTCATAATCAGTAGTTTATATTTGACAGTGCTATATTTGATAGTGCTTAAAATGTGCTCTCGTCCTTGATCCTGTAAACAACATTTGTTCATTCACAGGATGTACACATGGTCTCACATCAACTCCATAGAGGGCTGAGATGGTTAAGAAAAAAAAAAACTCCATGTCCACTTGGCTGTCTCTCTTTGAGCTGTATACTCAATCAACCACCAGCAGCCTCTGGATTAAACCTCACCCCACTCGCTTTGCAGAGCTCCCCTCAAGCTGTTTTCAAATGGTTATCTCCAGCTATTGAATGTCTCTCAAAGCATTTCAAAGCCATTCTGAAGATGTTACACACAGGTTTTTGTATGTATTTGCATAATTTTGTGTGTAAGGTGGCATGTTGTATGTGTGTGTGTGTGTGTGTGTATGTGTGTGTGCAATCAACATACCAAAGCAAAGGCTCCGGTTGCTCCTGTCATTGTTCCATTTGTGATCACTTTAAATATGAATCGTAGCTTGCATAATTGTGGTCCTACCTCATATCCAAAATGAATATTGACTTGCAGCATATTTGTGTGAAAGTGTGAATGCTTTTCAGTCAGACTTCCATGACTGCAGTCTGATGAGTCACATGTACATGTACATGCCAGTCAGTGGGAAGACACCAACACTGGCACTTTTTACTTTTTTAAAGGAATTCATATATGGATTATTATTTATTTCAAAATGTAGAATTACATGAAATATGCATTAATAGCAGCATAGCTCTTGTACATTTCTGTACATTTGCTGCACTGTTGCACTCCATTTTAGGGGATCGACCGTATTGTGAAGTACACCACTTTAAATGCTATTTTAAATTTGACCTACAGCTTGTGATGCCGGTTACTTGGGTTCAGTTAGAGATGGTGTAGCATAAAAAAGCATTTGGAAGGTAGAATCTCGAGAAGTTTTTCTGTAATAGGCCTCTCCGGCTTTTGTTGTGAGTATTCTAATGGAACAGCACAGGAACTGCCATGGGGGCCAGTGGTACAGGACGAGATGATTATACACAATAACTCAATATCACGAACACCTGTACAAATCTAATTCAGTCCACTAACAGCTTTGCATTTGCAATAAATATTACATTGGGGAAACTTATGATGTCATTTTTCTTGCCGGGATGAGTCAGGGTTGCAGCAGTGTTGATTTAACTCTTATTTTTAGGCTGCTTTGCATTATTGCATTTGTGCTTCAGTTACATTATATTTTGTTTACATGTGTGTTGACAGGGATGACAATGCTTTTTAGGGATTGAGAGAATAGTGCAATAGGTTATTACCAGTGAAATATTAAAAAACCATGACTGAAAGCACAACTATGGTTGTATATAACTGGTTACTTGCAAGGCTACAGAAAATCAGTAGCTGTGGTTATTATGAAGTTACTCTACAATGTAATGTTTCTGAACTTTATTAATATTTGCATATGTGGTGGATTGCAGCTTGTGTATCAGTAATAATGAGTTTGTATCTTAAAGCAACAATTTACTTTTCTTTTTTATTGTTTTTGCTATAAAAGTCCAAATTAGCTAAAATGGTTCTTTGTTTCATACCATGCATGTCTAAGATTAAGTAATACCTACAGTAAGTATTTTAAAAGTGTCAATTGGGTTTATGTAATCTAGAAAAGAGAAGGTGAATTCAAATGGTTAGTTCACCCAAATCTAAAGAACACATTTTTCCATAACAGCATTCTTGGCAGCTATTGATGCATATTGGAAAGAGTTTGCTGTTGACTTTTTCAAAATGTCATTTTTAAATTCTTTAAATATCACAAACTAAATTCAGCACCATTGAACTGCAGTGGCGACTGAAGTCTCAGATATTGAAAAACTTTTCAGATAAAATCTATCTCACCATCTGCCTGGATGGATACCAATAAGGGTATGTGGAGAATGTGTTTTGTGTGATGGGAGGGATCTTGTTATTTAAAAGTAAGGTGTTGAATGTGGTGCATGATAAGGTTCCACAATAAAAGCTGCTTAATATGGGAATGAGAGTGATTGTGGTGTTTCATTTAGTTGGTTGTTTATCCCAAAGCAAGATGTATTGCCTTAAACTTTTAAGACGAAGTTATCAGTTTTTTTCCAGTGATGTCTGTACACTTTCGACTTTTATGTCAAGTTTATTATTTCCTAACTCACTAAGGTGTTTATAGGACTTTATGTGTGTGTGTGTGTGTGTGTGTGTACCTCTGAAGATGCAGGGGAAGACAAATGATGCTGTCAGTGCGCTGCTCCACACTGTGAAGTTACAGATCGAATAGTAAAAGCCGGTAAAGGAGAAGGAGGACAGGAGAGTAGAGGAGAAGAATGCCAGAAGTTGGAAAGATTAGAAAAGAGAGAATCTAGAAGTGGTGAAACAATGAGAAGGAGAGACTAACAGGATCCCAAAGAAGGGAGCGGAGACACAGCAAGTAATGAAGGTGTTTCTGCTGCTCTCCAGGGTTGTTTTCTATCTCACTATCTGTTCTGGGGGGTTAAAGTGACACAAGGCCACAATGTTCAGGCCCCATTGTACCTCAGCTCAATTTCAGACCTCTCACCTCTCTCATTATCCCTGTGCTGCGTGCACTTGTGTGTCTGTGTAATGCATGAGAGTGTGTACATGCCTTTGTGTTCACCTGTGTATTTATGTCTGTTTGTGTGTGTGTGTGTGTGTGTGTGAGTGTTTTAGGGTGTATGTACTATATGTGAGCTAGTATGTACATGTCTGTGTGTGTGTGGATGCACACATGCACACACATTTATGCCCATTGACAAGCAGAGGCAACTGAATCAGTCTCTCAAATCACAGCCGGCATGGGGGAGTTGCATATGATAATGAGAATGAACTGGTGTCAAGGCATCAGGTGTTTCCATTATAGGTGTTTGCCAGTGTGTGAGTGTGTGTATTTTCCTGTGTGTTTGTGCGCTCATGTGTGCATATACTAAATGTGGGCTAAGCAGCTAATGAGTCTAATCGGGTGGTGGGCATTAAAGGCCCCTCCCCATTCACACATATGCACACACACACACACGCACTCATACAGCGTTATCAGGCCAGACACAAGGTTTCCTATGGAGGAGTTTCCATATCCTCCATTCAGGAGCTGTTTACCTCCCTGCAGGTTGTTAGGTTGTTGGTTTACAGCCAAACCAAAACCAGAGAAAACCTGCTACCTCCACGCTGCGCACACTGTGTATATGTGTGTGTGTGTGTGTGTGTGCGTGTGTGTGTGTGTGTGTGTATTTCGGCCAGATTCGCACACTCATAAACACTGTCAATTTGTTTCCTTTCAGACACCCACAGATGTGGGAGAGCAATATGATGAGTTATTAGATGAATCAAGAATAAGAAATGTGTGGTCACGAATGAGTTTGTTTCCATATTTATTTCACTAATATTAATTGCTTGGTATGCATGTGTGTGCCATCTGGTGATGACCCTCTGCTGCCTGTGCCCCCCTTCTCTGCCCCCCTCTCTCTCTCTCTCTCTCTCACACACACACACACACATGGTCAGACACTTGTGCAGAGCCACCACATACCAGCTGTTTGAGACAAAGTCACTCAGTGGTCATTTGTTCCTTGAGCAACATTAGAGAGCCATCTGTCTGAGATTCACTCATGTTCACATCTTTCCTGTACATTTTGCATGAATCTTTAAACAACTGAAACTGGAGAAAATGACTTGTGTGATTTGCTCAGTGACTCTCAACTGATTTACTGAGGTACACCGTTGCGCCCTGGAAAGGAAAATCAATGTCCAAAGACAAATGTGTAACCTGTCGAGTATCTTCTAAACACTGTAATTGGTGGAAAACAAATTCAGCTTTGCCAAGCCGGAGCCTGCAGCTTGTTAGCAAACTTTTTCTGTGGATGCTACTAGAAAACATGGTTTGTGTTGTTGGCCTTTGTCTAAAAGTAATAAAATCCTTAAGGGTATAGTGGGAATATATAGACTTGCATTACCACACCAATAATTACAGTGAAGTCTCCTTTTGGTAGTGTAATTGTATTTGCAATAGTATACATTTTGTTTACACTGATTAAAAATTGTAATCAAATAGAGACTGCATAGATAACAGGTATACTGTGAGAATAGACTGCGAGACATATACCAACCAGAGCAGTGCCGTATTATATTTTAGTTTTTGGTGCAGTGGACTAAATCAATCAATCGAATGAGTTCATTTGTAGCCTAAAGGTTTGATTATAAAAATGTTTGACAGGCCGCTGGACAGGATGCTAACTGGAAAAGTGGATGGTGACACGCAATCCCCCTAAGTGAGGGCCATAACAATAATAAAGGATTTTAGTGAAGCAGTAGGCAAAAGAAAAAGGTTTGTGTTTGGCAGCTCCAATGTGCGAATGACCTCATTTCTTAATTATTTTTCTGGGCATTTAATGCTTTTATGAGACAGCCACGCAAATGACCTTTCGACTGCAAAAGTGATGCCACTTCTGTAAGTTAACTAAGACTGTTAGGGATCTGAACAGTGTGTTGACACAGCTTTATTTTTGTCAACTCTGCTATATCCTCTATTTGTTTTATCTTAATTGTTCTCCCCTATTCATGAGTTCAGTGTTCCTTTTTCATGCCTTTTAAAAAAATATATTAGTGTCTTTCTGTACTTTCAGTGATGTTAGCCCAGAAGCCCTACAATAAATATTTTAATTTGTTTCCATGAACAACAACTCATTCCGCAACACTGCCACAGTGCTCCATGTTTTCTCCCAAAGTATCCCATAAAAATAAGCAGAATGTGGTTTATCATGCTTAAGAAATACAGCATTGACTGAATATTACAATTTAATGCCAAATATTATCACTACTAGGACTAGCACACAATATATTTTTCTAATATTTCGAGATAAAGTGGGGAAATGACTTGTTTTTTAGAACTGGCACAGATGGCCCTTTCCTGTTACTTAACTGCAGCTAAAAAAAACAACTGTTAAATTCTGAATGGGATGCTTAATCAAGTTCTGTGTCTTTTTGCTCAGTAGGTAATTATTTAACGATGCAGACTAATGAGTTAGACTGAATTAATGAGGAGTGACATCAGATAGGATGAAGTGTAAGCCTGTAATGGACTCGTTAAATAGTAGAGATTACCAGTTAAATTTAAGGACATCCACGGACACCGTCATTCACGCACACACTCTCTCTCTCTCGCACACACACACAGAGTCGTAATTGAAAACCAGCATGTCAGTGCTCCCTTGCCCTCTTTCAGCAAGTGCTGTTACAGTTCATGGACACACACATTGCTTAAAATGTCATCTCATAGCATACTCGTCCTTCATCATCTTATGAAATATGCCATCTGATGTGCTCTCTCTCTCTGTCTGAGCGCTAACCATATGCACAGATTATGTTACCAAAGTCCATGAATCCCTTATGTTAGCATGAGGAAGCTGACTCAAACAAACAAGCTAGCATTATCTAAATATTCCGTGATGCAACACAGCAGGATGTGAGAACGCCTGAGGACACACATTACACCCAGAAACAAAAGTTCTGAAACACTGGCCTCGCTGTGTTAGTCAGTAACTAGCACAGAAGGAAAGGCGTGTTGCAGAAAGGCACAATATTTCATGCTTCATTACACGACCACTAGACTAACAAGCAGTTGTGCACAGGCAAGCAACCCACACACACACACACACACACACACACATACGGCAACGTTAATCTCAGGTTCACGGGGCAGCTGTGTTCAGGCCAGACGGACACAAGCTATTAAACAGTGCATAACGGGCCAAATCATTTTCATTTCTAGGCATTTAAAAGATAGCACAGGAATTTTCATGGCACTTCAGTACATCACTGTGATACACACAAGCTGTAGAAAGACAGGGACCGTGAATATATTGAGAATATATAGACATCTTTATGGCCTTGGTGCTTTCTAGTTTACAAATATCAGCAGATTCCTTTGTGATCTGGCTTTGCTCATTTCTGCTCAACAGATGACACCAATGACAGCATTCAACAAAATGAGCGTTCCAAATGCTGGTTCGTCAGAGAGAAAACTCTCCACTCATAATGTTTTTCCCATTTTAAGTCAAAAGCTTAAAAATTCTCCAATATATATACGATGTTCATTTTCAGGCGCTCATTCTGTTTTGACAGCGTACATCCATTCAGAGAAACATCCCCACTGTGTGAAACTTCTCTTAGTTAAACATTTATGTTGCACAGCCAGGTGCCCTCACTTCCACCCGTGATAAGGCAAAAAAAAACTTGATGGAAATCTCAGTAGAAGTCAGCATATTCAAGGCTGAGCATTAAAGCAATAAATAATCCAACCTCTCTCTTTCTCACCCACCCACCTCCTGTCTTTGGTGCTTAAACATTAGTCAAGGTGAAGTGTTTTCACTGCTCTGTTGTTTTATATCGACTCGGCAGAGAATTGTGTCTCTGCTAAGCGGGTTTTCCATCGTGTGCTTGTTTGCCCATTAGCATTCAAAGTGGGTGAAAATGACTTGACCTTCTCTTGGAAGCGGGGAGCCGTGAACGTGAAGTTTTAATTGAGTTCTTGCGTCTTCCCCGCTCTCTCTCTCTCTCCCCCTTTTCTCTCTTTCTCATCAGTACAATAAATGATTGACCTCCTCTCATATACTGGTGAAACGGCTGTGATCTCTTTATTATGCCAGTGTGATGGATGAACTTATTCATTCATGCCATCACATTGTGTCCTCATTCACACTTCTATTGTCTGTCACATCAGGTTTTTGTTTTTTTTGACATTTTACCTTTAACCCATAAGAACCCAGACCCCTTTCTCCTTCAAGGAAAATTATGGGGGACAGGCATCTTGGAAAGGTTGTTGTGGGAACACAAAATCACATGACCTGTCACATGACCCACCAGGATGTTCAGTAGGGGTCACTTAGGGACTTCACAGGTTAAAATCAAGGATAAAGCTATATAAGGAACTTTCCAGGTCATTTAAGTGACTTGTGACACCTGTGTCCGTGGGTTCTTATGGGTTAAAGAAAGATATTTAAACCCATGTTACAAAACTGAAAAGTATTTGGATTGGTCATTTCTTTGATTGTTTTTGCTCTCTGTTTTGCCAGTTGTCTGCACCCATATTCTTTTATTGGAGAGACAGCATAATGGAGGTTCATGGCACTATTGTTCTCAAATAAAAGTTGTGTAACAACCAGCCAATAGATATGGTTGTATTGTAGCTGAAGGCTATAATGAAATGTCGTGATGACGTATTTGCAAACTTTGTTTAGTGTGTTATTCCCTAGTATTACTCCCTATTCCCTTTTTTTCAAGATCCAACCACATGAAACAGCTTGGTGGTGTGATAATATTGTCAAAGCTGCACTTAATTGGCAAAGTGCAGCTACAAGCCACATAATATTTGCCCCTGTGCAAATCACATCAAAGTAGTTCCGCTTAAAACTACTGAGTAAAGTGTTAGACAAGTGGACATTTTCTGAAAACAAAGTCAGATTTGGTCCCTTGGTGATAACTCCATTCCTGTTAAGTCAAATGAATGGAGACAACCATGCAGCTTTAAAATCACAATCGCCTGCTCATGGTCACGCTCAACAACAATCGTAGCCTTCCAGTATGGTCATCAAAGCATGTGCTGCAGTAAATTATCTCAAAAGCTCTGCGGACACTTCCACTTAAGTGCACCTGACTCCCCTGAGCAATATATTCCCACTCCACAACGGTCACTACATTAATAGTGACAATATCGTGTGAAATAACAATTTTCGAGGACATCACTGCCTCCTTCCATTATCACCATGAACTGAATCGACAAGAATTGATTTTGCAGATTGTGACTGCGCTGAGGACATGTACTGAGTGGTCATGACAGTGAGCGCATACATCTGTCTCTTGGGTATTTACACATAGACATACACACTCTACTCTCATGACATTTCTTACTTTTATGTTTCAGCGGATGCTATTTCTGAGGGCATTTATGAAGCTGTTTTTGGAAAATTTACTCTACTTCTATGGGGAAAGGCTGTGGGTGGGAAGATACCTGTGTTTTGAGTGCAAATCTGGCTGTTATTTTGTAAAGTGTATGTTAATGATTTTACACAAATCATACAGGATCATTAATTATGTCTGTAGGGTAAGCCACTACAGCGTGAGCACTGTTATGCTCTGGTCAAAGGGTAATTGTTCAGTGACCTTAAGTCATGTCATTTTTTAAGTTACAGCTGTGTCCGTTAATCCTCGTGTTGAGTGTGATATAATGCATCAGTAAACGTTATGTGTTCTAATAGGCAACATTGTTCTAATAGGCATGCTCGTAAAGCATTTTGGGCACATTGTACAGAGATTCACCATGCATGTTCGTACTTTTATCCACATGTTTATTAGAGTGTAAGTAGTTTGAGTTTTGAGTGTTAGTAGTTTACTCGTTTGCTTTTTTGTCATGTGCAGTGCTGAGCATGGACCGAGCTCCAACAGGGGTTTATAAGCGAAACACAATATTCAGTCTAGCTCATGCTGCACTCCGCAGTTTCATATCTAGTTTATTGACATAGGCAAATGAGTCAATGTCTGGTACTGAGTGTATCCCTATCACAGACAGAAGCCCAAACAAATCCAACCCAACACCACCCACCTCTACCTCCAGTTCAATTAAAATACTATTCATAATTTCTGTGCATCATACTAGCAAAGGTGCTGATAATAAATGGAGCAATATTGTCAAATTGTCAAAGCAGCGTTGGTGTGAGTGTTGGCTGAGAAGTTCAGGCACCAAAAGTCTAAATAAAGCTGCTTTTTTTTTTTTTTTTTTTGGATTCAAGTCAAGTGCTTTAAATTGAAGCGAGGCTTCAGGGCATAGATTGAGATGTATCCAGAATTTTAATGTTCCCTTTTCGATTGTTTAGTTTAGGGAGAGCTGCCAGGTTCCCGGTATCTGCCTCTCACTCACACACACACACACACACACACACACACACACTCTCACACTCTTTCTCTCTTGCTGCCTGTGTTTCCACACCTCTTGTTACCAGCTTTCTCTTTTTTTCTTTCATCTGTCTTCCCGTCTTATCTTCTCTCCTCACCAGCTCCCTTTCTTTCCTGATTTGTTTTTCTCTTTCTATTTGGCCAACACGCTGACATGCACACACTCACTCTCTGACTGGTGTTCCCTGTGTGTGTGCGTTGCAGGAATGTAAGCTCCGCAGGTGAGGAGGCGAGACGAAGGATGAGGGAGTGTGACGGCCTGACAGATGCTCTGCTGTACGTCATCCAGTCCTCTCTGGGCAGCAGCGAGATCGACAGCAAGGTGTGTGTGCGATGTGTGAATGAAAGCAGGAGTTTGTGTTAATGTAATGTGCATGACTGTGCCTGCATACATCCACTCTTATTTGTTTCTCCCATCTCCTTCCATTGAGCTTTGCATTAAAACACAGTAGGCAAGATAATCATACAGAAAATGTGTGTATTTTTTAAACTAAATCAGGGAGTTGGGCTGCAAGAGAGGAAAGCATCTAATTCCCTCTCTTGTAAAACACAGACAAACTTGTAAAATCTTCTCATTGCACGTAAAATAAAATAGCAAGCAGCAAGAAGAATTTCAGTTTTTAAGAAGCGTGCACTTCATCAACATGTTTTATTTAAATTAAAGCTCTCAAATTCGCACTTCACGCTGCCAGTTTAGCG
This sequence comes from Scortum barcoo, assembly GCA_023238725.1. Lineage (NCBI taxonomy): Eukaryota > Metazoa > Chordata > Actinopteri > Centrarchiformes > Terapontidae > Scortum > Scortum barcoo. The sequence continues at coordinate 8,526,173 of CM041551.1, forward strand.
CTGCTAAAAGTCAAAGTTGAGTGGGTTTATGTTCACTTGTTGTTGTTCACTACGTTTTTCCTGTGTGAGGCCATGTTCATGTTGGCATGGAGCTGATATGTGTGCTCATGACAGAGTGTGTGGGGGCCAGTCAATACTACATAAACAGCGCCGTGGATGGCTGATTTCTCAAGGTCTCCCTGACTCCCAGCCTCTCTAAATGGCCATTCTTAATCACTGTTTAACCGCCCGCCCCTCTTCACCGTCTGACTGCAGTCGCCAGAGGAGTACTGCTGTCGCCGCAGTAACAAAGACTGATTGGCAGCAGGACCGGCGAGTGGTCACCGTTGAAACAGCAATGCACATTAGCCACATGCTCATTTTGTATTCTGACTTTTCTTTACCTCCTCCTCACAATGTCTACATCATCTGTTGGCGAACTAATCTGATCTATCATTGAAAATTCATCCTGTAAAATAGATCTCAAGGACTCAAAAACAGATAATTAATATCTAGTTGCCTTGCCTTACAAATGCTTTGTGCAGATTATTTTTAAAAAGATGTATCCGTGACATCGGCCTCCTAAAAGTAGAAAGATGAAATTATTAAGAGACATAAGCTGAGGCTGTTCAGATAAAATCAAAAGTGATTATCCACCAGTTCTTGTGCCCATATACTTGTATAATCAGCTCCGTCTGCGCTAGTGCTCTCACAAAAATTCCCCTCACCGTCACTCTCAGGGCTTTTTCTCGTTTTGATCATCAAGACGGTCTCAGCTCTCTCCTCTTTGCCTTTCATGTTCTCAAATCCAGGCAGAGACGAGAGGAATATTCACCATATGTAATGTGACAATTATGTTTTATAGTCGATTGTCCCATTAAACACAATCTACAGATCACTGCTATTATGCTGTAAGGAATTTCACAGATGTGAGGAAGTTTTAAATAGGTTTCACAGTATGTACTGGCACACAGCTAAGAGCCAATTAACTGATACAGTCATTTGAAGTAATGGTGCGAGACCTCATAGACGAAGCACATCACTCTACACACACAACCGATACAATGCTGACATTTCATAGATTATACGATGTTGATATTAAACAACTCGTATTAAATGCGATGCGTTACCACCGGTAGAAGTTTACTGCAAATCCATTAATGCGTACAATACCAGAGTGTTAAGGACAAGCAGACTCTAAAAGCACCGTGCGGAAAGAAGCACAAGGTCACGCAGGCGAAATCTTTCAACTACAGTAATGGTTGTAGCTTTGTGTTGGTTTGTTTTGTGGATCCTTATACAATTTCAGGAGTGGAGTTTCTGTTGTAGGGCTGCTGACCCCTGACCCACCCGCGGAGACGAGAAGTACCACAGAATTATTTTAAAACCAAAATCAAGGGCCTTTTTATTCCCCAAACCGTGCAGCCGGAATAAGGGGGCTACTGAAAAATGTGAAATAACAGATCGAAATATGAAATGTCAAAGCAGATTGTAAATAAAATGTAAATTCTCCTGCATCATTCTGTAATAGCATGTGAATAGAATTTCAAACATGACTGCGACTCGCTGGAGTGAGACATTGTTTTGTTTGTTGCATCTCTTGAGGCTGTTCAATTACACTCCTTAGTTGTTTTTGTGTAAACCAACGGTCAGACAGAGAGAAGATTGATGATTTGTCTTTGTTAATTTCCACTCTGTTGACTCGATGACTCCCCTTTTCTCAGCGATACTAAGCTCGCACGCAAGCACACACGCGCTTAGCGGCGGCACACGCTTAAGCGTAGACAACACACACTGCGAGAGTGAGTTTGCTCTCATTCAGACGCACGCTCAGTCCTCGCCTGGCAGGTTTGCCTCTAAACTTGGTGTTTAATGGGGTGTGATACGATATATTGGGCTTGTCATTTTTCCTCATTTACCTGAGTTTCTCCTAATCTCATTTCAAAGTCAGAGCTAACACAATACAGAAGCGTATTACCTATGAGATTATCTTTCTTCTTCTCCTCTCTCTCTCTGTCTCTCACTCTCTCCGTCTGTCTGGCTCGTGGGTGGGGGTGGAAGGCCGTTAGTGTAAAAGTGTGAGAGTGGGAGGTTTTTATTAGCATGCTTTGACTTTGAGTTTGCTCTGTGTTTTCGAGCGAGATGTTTCATTAAATGGCATCAAACACAAATCTCCACAACCTCAACTTTCTCACTTTATACATTTATATCTCTCTTTTTTTCCCATCTCCTCTTCCTTCTTCCCACCCTCTTTACCTCCTGCCTCACCTCGTCTCTTATCTCTCCCGACTCGCTTTATCTCCAGACTGTAGAGAACTGCGTTTGCATCCTGAGGAACCTGTCGTACCGCCTGGCTGCCGAGACTTCCCACGGCCAGCAGGGGGGGTTGGAGGAGCTGGATGGCCTGCTTTGTGATGCCAACGGCCGTGACGGAGAGAGCTCGGGATGCTGGGGCAAGAAGAAGAAGAAAAAGAAGGGAGCAGATCAGGTTAGGACAAAGATAACAGGAGACGACGAAGGCAAGCACCCACTTCCGCTGCAGGAATGACAGCACTCTCTCAAAAGATATTCCCTCATGTTTGGTGTTTTGACAATGGTGATGCAGAGCCCTGTCTCACACACCAATCCAAAACCTCCCATAGGTGTTCAGGTGGGTTGAGATCGTGACTGCAAAGGCCATGGCATATGATTCATTCATTTTAGTCCTCCAAATATTCGGTATCCCGTTGTGCCTTGTGTGTATCTGAATTCGTCACGTCTCTCCACCTAATTAATCAGGTTTTTACTTTCATTTGGCCCCATCTGTACACCCACACATGGGTGCAAAAAGTAGACAGCTTTCATGATGAAGCAGGAGCGCAGTGCGAGTGGTTGAGGCAGCTGCGCCTTCAACGGGGACATGTGTGGTAAATAATGGAAAACAGGGATGAAAATCACAGATCAGAGTATTCTGCAAGCTGAGTTGAAAAGGATTGGTGTCTTTTATAATGTATTGGTTCATGAGCCACCCCACACCATCACATTTTATATATTTGAAACTTTTTAACCAAACTATTCTAGATGAATGCGTCATCATGTTTTCTTTACACCTCTCCACTGTCTACTTTTTTGTGCTTTTTTTCAGGTTGGGCTTTTTTGAAGTGGACTTCACCTCATTGACAAGTCGCCATGTTTTTTTATAACATGGAAAATACATCCACCTTAGAGAACTTAGACCAGGTTGTGAGCGTGCATTAGGTTGAGGGCAAGCAAAAAATGTGTTACTCAGTGTGAATACTGTATTTGAGATCCGGATGAGCTATGTTTTTGCTTTATTTCATTCATTATTGGCCATTGGCTCTCCAGGCAATAAATTGGCAACACTTTCCCTCTTCTCAATGAGCATTTTGTATCTATTTGAAATACATAACACACATGGATGTAGACCATTTGCACAGTCAGAGGCAGACAGAGGAGCAGAGCTAGATGCAGACAGGACCACACCTTGCCTCAAATATGAGAGAGAGGGGGGAGTAGTTTGTGAGGCACAGACAGGCAGAGGGAGGCTGAAAGTGATGGGTAGGAGCTGAGAGACTGGGTCAGAGAGAGAGAGAGGTTAGAAACCAGGCAACAGGAAGAGAGAGACAGTGAGAGGAGGCTGAGTTAAGGAGAGTTAGACTATAATGTAGTCTCCTTAATCATTTATTAGAGGTTCAGACAGCAAGGCCAAGGAGCAGCATGGGAGCCTAAACCCTCCTAATGGACTACTGGAGCACACACACACACAGTTTTTTGCTATCAAGGATATTCTACAAATTTCTGCTTCCTGAAACAAACAATACAACTTTAGAAAAGAGCACAAGTGAAATTATTTTAAAGCTGAAAAGCTGTAGCATTTCATTCTGTTGCCCTACAGCAAAGTGGTGGTCTCACTTGATGAATTGATAACAATGTTGGTATCCACCTATCGGACCAAGTAACTCGAATGTGTATGTGTTATTTACTTCACTGGCATTGACAAAAAGCAATGCTGCGACTCATCAACTTGATCAGTTTCCCCATAGCAGACAATGTAAACTTAAGCTGCAGTAAATGTGGCAGCTTTAGAGTTTTACCATTCTTATCGTGTAGATATAGAATGTAGAAAAATACAAATTGGTCAAAAAGACACAATTCACCTTTTAAAAAATCAGATAAGTATGTGAAACTGTTTCTTATTCTGAAGTAAATACATTTGAAAATTGATAAAATATTTAGTGTGCAGGATGTCTCTAGGCAACACTGAGTACTCTACTGTGAAAGAATTTCTTCTTGCTATAGTGTCTCTACACACCTCAAACTATAGGAAGCTTTTGATTTCATGATCAAACAATCTATGTATCGATAAAAACATACACACACACGCACACAACAGCACCTCTCTCAATACACACACTAGCCTAGTTTACCTTGAGAGAAGGGGAGGAGGGGAAGCAGTAGAGCGAAACCAAGAAGGTCGATAGGGAGAGGAAAAACTGAGGACCAGAGAGAGAGAGGGATGGAAATAGAAAAATCGGGAGGGAGGCAAGCAAGAAAGAAGAATAAACAGGACAGAAAAAGGGGACAAGGTAAAAATGAAAATCAGGAGCGAAAAGAGAGGAGAGAAATAGAAATAAAAGAGGAGAGAGAGAGATAGTTGTGGTTGCATGCCTACATGAAAGGTGTGTGAGCATGTCAGTCAACAAAGAGGTTCACACATCAAGAGACTCCATTGTACTGGAGGAGAGGAGGGGGTTGGAGGTAAAAGGGGAGGAGAGTTTTCGAGCTTTAGGTTTATCTCTCAGAGCAAATGTAGGAGTAAAACATTCTCTCAGTCTCTCTTTTCACATGCATTTCTTTTCTTTCTTTGTTTTGCCCTTTTCCCACCTCTCCCCTCCATCTCCATTCGCTCCTCCATAACAGGTTGACAGGGAGTGATTTGCTCAGCGTCTGTTTGACTTTTTAATAAGTCAGAGAGCATTGGGTGGAGATGTAGTTTGCTCTCAGACATGCATGGAATTGCATAAGAGCATGACACACGAGAATATACAGTATCCACTGATGTATTTCTTTCATGAACATTGCAGGTATGGAGTGAGATCAATTGCCAAAAGCAAATAGGAAGAGTAGAGAAACTGTTGTTCACTGCTTCTAAACTTCACTGCTATGTGTGGTCAGTTTAACTTCACATCCCCCTGAAAATGTTGTTTTATATGATTGCAGGTGATTTAACTTTCCACCTTTCTGCAGTGATGTACAGGTGTCTTCCAGGGCTCTGTGGCATCACCAAGTTCACTTCTGCTGAGTGCGGTCAGCGTTGAAACACACTTACAACTTTCAACCAGAAAGGCCAGAGAAACAGTGCTTCTCAGTCTGGTGTTAAGCAAAGTACAAAGTTGTGTGAATGCAAAAGATCTCATTTGCAGGAAAGAGTCGACAAGGTTCACTCGACTATCTCCTCATGAATAAATTTTAGTATAAAAGAATTCTGTCTCCTCTGTCACAGTGGGATGGCGTAGGCCCCTTTCCGGACACAGCAGAGCCACCCAAAGGGGTTCAGATGCTGTGGCACCCCACCATTGTCAAGCCCTACCTCACACTGCTGTCTGAATGCTCCAATCCCGACACCCTGGAGGGAGCAGCCGGGGCTCTGCAGAACCTGGCCGCAGGCAGCTGGAAGGTAACGACTACGTTTGAAATGTTTCTTTTTTGTTTTCTTTCTTTCTCCTATGGAAGCTTCTTTGTCACACGTATATAACATAGATGTATATTCATGTAAATATACTGTAAAGCACATTCAGGAAGTGGTGCTTTGACCTTAAGGGTGTATGACTGTCATGCTGCTGATGTAGAACTAAATAATAGAAAATTGTGTCAAGACTGAAAACTGGATATGTGAACATGTGTTGCATGCATTTCATTGTCCATTTGTACAAAAGGAAAGTATTCTTTATGAGCTTGTCCTTACTAAGCCATGCAGTGAATTGCTGTGACACACAGTGTACACAAACTATTTGTGCAGAAACCACATATATTCACATTATAAGTAGGACAAAAGAACACAGTGCTGGTTTGAATAGATAATAGTTTGAATTGAATGCTGCTAGATAGGTTTCTTGGTGAGGGATGGTTATTTTACAGGCAAATGTAAATCAGAAGGGTCATAAATGTATTTTCATGAGAGGCAAATATCCACTAAAATGTTAACAATGGGTTAATATCTACAAAGGACACTAAAGAAGGTCGGATGTGTGTTTTTTTGTTGTTTTTTTTTTGGTTTGTTTTTTGGTTTTTACCCCGATCATCTGGTTAAAGTTCAGTTCAGTATTTATTATAATTCAAAACCGATTTGGTCGCAGTAAATGCCACAGGGCAGCAGATAAACAACTCAAAGACACAGTCAGCCGGAATAATGTCCTGTTTGCTCACTACACCACCCTGCTGACTTTGAAACATTTTGAGCACCACCCCATGTTTTTATGTGTCGCGTGGTATATATTATTGTTCAGTAGCAACGTAATAATGTAAAAGCTCTGAGCCTGAACACACCAGGGAGTAGAGCCAGGGTTCAACAGCAGCTGACTGATGGAAGCAGCTAGATGGTAATAATGTATGAGTCATGCAGTCATATTGGAAGGTATTGGTGAGGGCAGCTTTAGCCTTGAGGGGGGTGTATATATAAGAGTAAAAGGCAGTATGACTGTGTAACCTTGCAATGACCTTGCAATCACAAAATTGCATCTGACATCACTGGTTATATTTTTTATTTATATATATATTTTTTATAAATAACAAAATCTTGATGGAAATGTTCCTTTGATCAAAACATGTTCAGTCAAAAGATAATGATACTTTTTGCTCTGGAAACTTGAACTCAAGATGTAGTGAGGGTGTAGTTGAGAGGGATGTCTCTGTGGTCCTGTAAGTGTGTGTGTGTGAATCTGATTCTGGTTTTGTGAGAATTTCTCTCAGTACTGGAATGGACAGAGAGACAGAGCAAGAGGGGGACAGATGACGTGGCTATAAAGACAAAAGAGAAAGAGGAAATAACGGGGAGTGGTGGTCATCAGAAAATCACATTTTCTATTCTGACTGCATGTGTGTGTGTGTGCGTTTGTGCCCCCTCTAATCCCTCTCTCCTGATTTTCCGAAACAAGCTGTGTTGTTATTTCCCTCCAAGTGTGAATCATGTCCTAAAATGATCATATGAAACATTGTTTGCCCATTTTGGTCTCTACAGAAACCAGTACTGTGTTTTAACCTTAACAACACAGGAGAGGTAAATTATTCATTTGACAGAAACTTTACCTTCACACCTCATGTACTGATATCTATTCTTGGATGCTGTTTATCACAGCCCCAGTCTTCTGCAGTTGACCCATAAGGCGGCATCCTCTTGAGCTGTTTAGGGTTTAAGCATACCTTGATAGTTATTGAAGGAGGACAGAACGCTCAGAGCTCTTCTCCGTGCTTCATATAATTCTCCCTCTTTCAGTATATCACTTGTGAGTCAGTATTATGCCTCAGACGCTCTTGTATTGCCCCTGAATATAACATCTTCCACTCGACCTCGTCCATTGTGCTTCGTCTGTCTCTTTTCCCTTCCCTCCTGTCACAACCACTTTATTTAAACTCTATCTCTGGTTAAGAAAAAGAAAGTAGTCGGCACAGAGACAGCAAGACAGTAGCAGAATAAAAATGCATGGATTGAAAAGCACCAATCACACAACACACAGGTATCAGATACTACAGTGCGTTCAGTGAGTTGAACCAAATCGCATAGCATCACAAGCAAGTAAGGAGGACAGATTTCACGTTGTTACTGTCCTTTTGTGTGTCATGCTGTGTGGATGCAATTGTAGCTGCTTTCTCAAGTGGACGCCTCACATTTTCATTATCTCAATCAAGGAGTAGATTGTTTTCACAGCCATCAGGATTGATGAACAAAACTAGAAAAGTAAAACCTAGGTCGTAAACAATTTGGGGCCAGAACTCCTACTGCACCACGGTATTGTTTTTTACTGTTTTTTCATGCATAAAACTTTTGTTTGTTTGTATAATATTACAGTTTGGCCTGACTTTCGTGAGGAGTGTAGGACCTTGAGTGTCCACCGGGGCCAGTTTTTGCTGTTTAACTATCCGTCCCTTGCTTTCTCAGTGGTCGGTGTACATCCGGGCTGCCGTGCGTAAGGAGAAAGGCCTTCCCATCCTGGTGGAGTTACTGAGGATAGACAACGACAAGGTGGTGTGCGCCGTGGCCACCGCCCTCAGAAATATGGCCCTGGACATCAGGAACAAGGAGCTCATTGGTGAGTACAGATAAAAACTCTGCTGAGCGTCCATCACTGGCATTTTTAATCCCTATCACGTCGCATGAATTTGGCTGCCTGCAATGTTATGCTCAGTTGCAAGTCTCTGTTGTTTGTTGTGTGAGGAGCAACCCGAAGCCCATTTTCATCTCTTAATTGCGTCCTCTCGTAGCCGTTCTGCTGCGGTCTGTCCCTGTCATATTGTTCCAATTTAGAGTATGCAAGTCAAGAGCTTGTGTTCAAGTGATGTAACACAAGGGTAAAGAGCCTGTAGCCAGTTGCACCAATTAGGAGTAATTCAACAGTAATGTCAGCCTGTAGTCTTTGCACTAACATGATGTGATGTCTCACCTGGCTTCCACAGTTATAGCCAAGGGAAGAACCTTCTGTCTGCTGCGTGATTCTGACCCATTAAATTATGTTATTGATTACTGATTGTTAATTGGTAATCCTAAACTAGGATCAAGTCTATATAATGAAGTACAGTGAGGCTTTATATGTGATCATGTGCTCTCCAGCCGTGATCCATTACTACTTCTATAACTACTTCTTTTTCTATTTTTATATCAAGTTTGTGTAAAGTCATTTTACTTAATAACTGATATTGCAAAGTTTGAGGTTTATTTGTGAGAAAATGAGACTAAGAAGGTAAGAGTGCAGGGGACGAGTCAGGGAAAAATAGACTGGTCGTTAGTGTGTATGTATTTAAGAGAGAAAAGACTAACGGAAGAAGGAGAGTGAGAGAGGTAGTGTAGCATAAGGGATGAATCAAAGGTCTGCATTGGGCTTTCAACAGCACGCTGTGGTAATATGAAACTGACGGCATCACCACATCTAGCAACTAGGGATCACTAATTAACCTGATGCATCAAGACACTTTGATAATGTGTGTGTGTGTGTGTGTGCGATGCATCCTCTTTGCATAAACACACACCACACACATGCACTGATATAACTGAATGTTAGGTGTGTTATGTGTGTATGTACAGTATGTGTGCGTGTGACATCACCCAACACCCAACACCCCCAACCACCACCACCACCCCCTGTCTATGGTATCTCTGATTATCTCGGCTTCCTGGTGGGATCAGTGGTTTCTATAGCAACCCTGCTACCCTCAGTCTCAGGCGAGGGGCTTCTGGAGCCGCTCTGGGTTTTGCATCGTTGTAAGAATGACGAGGAATGCCACCGGCAAAGCTCAACACGTCCTTACTGAGATGGTCTGGCTGGCGCACAGCAGCGGATTACGAGATAATTGAAGCCTTTGCACAAAGACGCTTATCAGGTTGATTTAAATGTTATTTCTTTGTTTTTCTCTTCATTTGTTTGTTTATTTTCTTTCTTTCTTCAGCATACTGGCACACATATCTGTAGGTCACATGAATGTAAAGTTATTTGGTGTAGAAAGCCTCACAGGTGCATTCATTTATTGGTATTTTTTCCCTTACAAGACTCACAGATACCAAAGAGTTATTTTAAAAAAACAGTACAACCCTCTTATATCAGCATAGTTAAGTTAATGATAATGTGCACCTGATGAAAGGGATTTAAAAGGTATAGGAGCATAGAATAATGCATAAACTGTACCTTTCAAAATTATGTCTTACTATAGGTGGGATTGTCTTCCAGATCTACCGTAACTGTATCAACGAAGAAATATGGAAGCAGAAATCATTTAAATGCACATATTCCTTTTCAGCTCAAACAGAATTGTTACTGCAGTGTATTACTGTTTTCCCTGCCACAACCACATCAAGTTTATTAATGTATAATGTATGATATTATAAGTTTTAATAGGGTATTGTAATATTCCAAGGTCACAGTACTGTTTCAGCTGCGTTTACATCCAGTCTGACTGAGCCATTTGCTCTGACATTGTCAAAGTAAGTGTTTCATTTGAATAAAATTAAAGTAAAACAGTCCATGCACTGACACGATTTAATCAGTTCTTCCATTTGACCTTTTAAAATGAGAACAGTGCATGTTTTGCTCTGGAAATCATAAAAATGTACTCTAATTGTTTAAAATATTTTGTTTAATTGGTCAGTTTTTACTTTTAGTCTTTTATAGCCATTAGCCTCCGCAGCCGAGAAAGATAAAGTGGAGAGTTATGAGAAGAGAGGTAGACACTGTAATGAATGTGCACTTCATAGAGAGCAAGGCAAAACACACAGACTGATTGAATAATGTAATTACTTGCAAATTCACAGGCAAAATCAATTCAAATTTGTTTGGCACTTTCATTTGAATATACGCTTGACTTATTCAGTCGCAGGATGACATGGTTTAAGTCCCGCTGGAGATTAGCTCTCCCACTGTTATTTCTGAGACTCAAGAGACAGACAATAAGATAAGAGACAGGGTGATAGAAGCTAATTAAGATGGGTACTGGAGAGAGAGAGAGAATTAGAGGTATCACAAATCATCATTCTCCTGTAGTGACCGTGACTGGCACCATCAGAGAGGTGTTGGCAGATTGGTTTAAAAATAGATAAACCTGAGTGAGAAAACAGAGATCTTGAGAAAGGATTGTTTTGAAGGAAGTTAACATTATCACTAAAAGTAAACAGTCTAATGTAGATAATGGGTTACTGTGATACAGACATTTCTTTGTTCAGTTTGAATCAGTCCTGCAAAACCAGATGAGGAAAGCTTAATGAAGCAATTTGGTCATTAAGTGGCAGAAAGACTCCAGTCCTTTATGATGTTCCTATGGCCAGCATGTTACCAAGCGAGCATGGTATATTATTACAATATTTGTTTGGTTTTTACACACTGGCAAACAAAAATAATGAGCCAAGAACAGTTGTAAACTGCATGGTGCTGCAGAGTGGGTTGTTGATTCTCCGTGGGATTGTCTTTACAAGCATCCTTCTCAGGGATTAATTTGTTCAATATTGAAACTGCTTATTGTAACTAAAAGGACAGTGATGGCTGGCTGGATCAAGCCAATTGACATTAAATTCATTAGTATCAGTAGAATAAATGACCATTTCCTCTGTTCCAAACTGTTGAGATGGTCAAGTGTTAAATTAGACAGATAGAGAGAGAATTAATGACGGACAGGCTGAGAGATGTAAAAAGAAAATGGATAGAGGATGAGAAAAGTGAGAGGGATCAGTCAGGGTTGAGTCTTTGCTCTTGGCAAGGTGTGAGTTGATGCGTGTTGACAGAAAAGAGGTAGAGGCCAGGCACTCCTAAGAGACAAGGCCTATTTGGCCCATGTTCGCAAGCTTTATTCACCACAGTGACTCTAACGTATGAGTCAAACACCTTTTTCTTTACACCATGCTCTTCTGCAAAACAACAGTTTAACCTGAAGCGACAAGGTGATTTCAAAGAGCTGCTTTTGGGGTTTTTGTCAGATCAAAGTTACACCTAATTATAATATCATTTTGCATGGCTAATCTAAGCTAAATCGCCTCTCTAAAAAGCAAAAACCAAATCTTCGTCTCTTAAAACTCATGCGATAGTGTGTCATAAGCTGTTAGTGCCGGTAAGTTTGGCAGCATCACCGTAGGGGAATGGTAGTTTGCATGAGAGCTCAGCAGAGTGAGCGGAGATGAGAATCATCTCTCGCGCACAATAACCTCACAGTGTCAAATCCTCTGGAAAGCACTGCATGATTGGATGGCAGCAAGACAAGCAAGAGAGGCATAAGGCTGGAGAAAGGATAGAGGGAAAGAGCAGAGAGAGTCCAAGTCAGGCCAGAGAGACTGAAACAGAGGAGAAAAAGGAGAAGAGAGAGCAGTGGCAGCTGAAGACCTAACTGCATATGTATGCTTATATTCCAATCCCTCTGTAATGTGATTTAGTGGCATATTGATGTCGCCGAGAATCATTCTTCTCATCTGTCAATGTTTTTGTCTCTCTCCTGATTTCACCTCCTTCATAGTTTTTGATTTGCATAATGTACTGTACGCCTGTGTAGCAATAAATGAGTCCCATTCACTGCAACACCGTCTGTCAGCGCAATTCTTCCCCATTTACTTACAGATGGTAATTTGACACACATGAATTGGGAACAGCACTTGAATGCCAAAAAAGACACCGTATTTTTTTCAAATACAGCAACCATTTACTAAAGGTTCCTACAAACACATGCTGCGCTTGCAAGAAAACCAAAGTCAGTGTGTGATGAAAAAGTGATTAATGCAAAAATCTGTATTAATTTAAGACATCTAATGAATTCATTTAATGTTTTATTGTAGGAAGTGACTGGCTCCAACTGTTAAATCTAATTGAGTCCCCGGATTCTGCAGCAAGGGTTTAATTTAAATTCCAAATGCAAACTCCTACTAAGAAGACCTATACTTCAGATTGCATTAAATATGTGATGTATGCTGAAACAAAGTTGAATGTGAAACTTTAAAAGAAAAAAAAGTTCAACTTTTTAAACAAAGGAGTTGTAGTTTATAAAAGCTAATTGATATTCAGGTTATTAAAATGGCATAAAGCTTTCTGTCCTATATTACTGCATTCAATGATACATCAATCTACAAATCATTGATGGGAAAATCAAAGCATTGCTACTTTTTAGCCTTATTTAATAGTCATATTCATGATGATTTTCTGTGATTCTTATTCAACATCCGTTGAAGAAGAATCACAGAAAATGTTTTAGCTTGATGTAGGGACAGTATGAAAAGATGTCATGAAAATCTATCCAGTCAGGTTCTAAATATCAGATTTGCTGGCAACCTTCCTGCATTTGGACAGTAATCCACCTCCAACATCAAACAAAGCTCTCCGTGGTCCATTTCAAAGTGGCTCCACACCACCTCTTTCATGTGGATGCAGGAGGCGCTTGTTTTTGTGCGCGCCCAAGTTTGATCAAGGCATTCTCGCTTGTGATAGGTGAAGAAGCTCCTCAGTTCTGTTTTGATAACATCAAAATGGAAACACCTTTGAAATACTGATAACGCTCGACTTTTTGATTGCATACTGGTCGCAGAAGACAACTCATACTTAAGTCCGTCATGGCCAGTGGCAGCAAAATCAGTGCTGATGATCTCCTTTTCTGAAATGATGAATGAAGATGTCTTTTTTTGTTAATAGGATTCAAAAGCAATAATTTAAAACCTCAAAGAAACACAATCTCAGCAAAGGAGACATTGTATCAGTGCACAAAATAGTGTCATGTAACAGTCACAACCCCTTTCACCCCTTCTCCTCCTGTTTCTTTGTCTTCTCCTCATGTTGCACCACAGCTTTACTGGCTTATGCCTCCCACTCTCCTCCCCTCATTTCCCTTTACAACGCTGTGCCCACCTTCTCGTCATAACATGAATATTTTACCTCTTTCTCTCCCTCTCATTCTGCCTCTCTCTCCTCCTCCTTCCTCCTCTTTCTCCTCCTCTCGTCCGTACGTCCCACCCTCATGCATCTCTCTCCGTCTCTTTTCCTGTGCCATTTCAGACATGAGTTCATAACGCCTCACCTTCCCTCTCTCTCTCTTTTTTCCCTCTCTCCATCTCTCACTCTTTGTGTCTCGCATTGATGACATCAGTGCTGGGGAGTGTTACTGTGGAAACAGAAGTAGTGCGCCACAGGGATGTCATTAATTGCATGATTATTGCAAATGTGTGTGTGTGTGTGTGTGTGTTTGCGTGAGAGCGTGTGTTCGTTGGAGGTCAGGGACTGTTACGCAAATGCAAATAAGGTGCAGAAATCTCACTGGCTTCAAACCTTTGATCTAAACATTTTATTTTCTCTCTCACACACACATTCACACTGTAGTACACTCTGTGATTGCACTAAGCAGATGGACAAAAATTACATTACATTCTTATTCCAATATGTGTATTTCTGGGCACACAAACAAAAAACATTAAGTCACCAAAGAATGTCCATTTTGTGTTTTCCTCAACCACACTAACTTTTACATATTTCGCCGTCCCCGCTGTCAGTAGACTGCACTATGGTAAGGATAAACAACTTTGGAAGGCTCGCAGGGCAAAAGACTGAGTGGCTGTGTCCACTGACTCACACCAAGTTGACACACACTTCACTGTCCCTGTTGCAGTGGTACTTTATGAAATTTCTGTCGCCTTCGGGATGAATCTCTCGTGTGTGAGGGCCTGGCATGTCTTTTATCAGCACACTTTGTTCTCTCTGGCATTCTCCATCCTCTGCGCCGCTGTGCCAGACTGGGAGCCCGACAGACAGAGGGACAGAAACAGAGAACAATAAAGAGAAATGGTGAGAGGGAAAGAAAAGGGCTGTCATGCGATGATGAGATTTTCTTGGGCTTACAGCTGTCCCTCCAGGATCTCAGGTGATCTTGGGAGGTTCACAGATAAACTTCATTTAGAGCTAAAAATTTAAATGAGGAATTCAAAGTTGTGCCCTCATGGTTTTATTTAAGTGTCTGTTTGTAAGAACCCAAATGATTATCATTGAGAAGCTGTGCAGTGTGACTTTATCTAACCGTCACAGCAGGATATCTCTGCTCTCTGCATAAATGCACTATGATGTGTGTGTGTGCCTCTATACGTCTTCCCGAGAAGGCGTCCTCTTCATGTCAGTAGAACATCTCTAATGAACCCACAGGTTTCCTCACAGGGGGAAAAAAACATACCCCGTCTTTCTTCTCTCTTTCACTCTCTCTCTGTACCTCTCTATCTCGCTCCCTCCTCTGCAGTTTATGCCATAAACCTGTCACCCATAGACATCAAAGAGAGACACAGAGGGCAAGATATAACTGGTGTGAAAAGCACCAAACACAAGGAGGCAGAATATTTTACAACGGGGAAAGCGGCGGCATGTCGCTTTCCAATTTACCTCCATTTCTGACCTCTTTAAACCCGCTGTGTTTCATCTGTCTGTGCTCTCTCCTGCATTTCATTTTATTTATCCATTTATATATTTATTTATTTATTTATTTATTTATGAGTTAAAAGGAATACACCTCACATTGCACTGAGGAATCTGTCTTTGGAGGTCATTCATATCTATTTTGGCTTGAAGAGGATGCAGGGATGTTGATAATTGGTGACTGCAGGGTGTGTGTGTGTGTGTGTGTGTTTGTGTTGTGTACAATATATGATTTATATTTTCGCTTCTTTGTGGCTGCTTTCCAAATGAGCCCCATCATCCAGAACTCATTAAAATGCTGTAACTTTTTTATGATTTGGATCATGGTAAGGGAGAAATGTGTAAAATTGGTGTCAATAAAATACCCGACTCTCCTCCCTGAATAACAATATTGATGTTTGAGAGTATCTCCAGGGTTTTTGTGTGTGTGTGTGTGTGTGTGTGTGTTAATTCAGCCGTCATATACTCAGTCTGAGCTATCAGAGGCTGACGTCCAAGGACCATAACCACATCACTTTCATGTTTTCAATAAAGGAGTATTCCCACGGAACAGAAAACCAACACCCTGTTGCTTTGAATCTGGCGCCCCCTGTCGATGATGCACTGTAATACTGATTAAATCGCCACTGGGAACTCCCTCAGATCACACAAAGGCAATGAAACATCAACACTCTTGTCAGATAAACACATGTTTTAACTGAATGCTTCAAATATTACAAGAAATATACACTGTTTGGACACAGGACAAAAACATAAATACATTATATCCTTCAATGTGACCTCAGTATTAGGTCAATATGAGACGGTATGGTGAAAGTTACCATACTGTCTCATATATATAAGTCAAACTCTTTATTTCATATGTCTTTCAATTATCTATACACAAATAAAAATGCAGTTTGTATGTGTTTATCACTGTTCAGGTTGGTCCTACCAGCTACCACGTTCTCTTTCTTTTCTCACAATTCAAAGCATATTTCACAGCTGCAGGCTAAACTACCCAATGTTTGTCTATTATTACGCCGGTAAACTTCCATTATAACACAGGCTTTTATTCAGCCTTAGAACATCCTCATCGAACACAGCCAGAAGCTTTTGATGCCAGTAAGCGTACCGCGGCCCACCTCAGGGACCCCAACCCAGTCACTGATAACCGTGTATTAACCATCCTTTATTCTCAGACAGTCGGACGCCACAACCAATCAAGGCATTTCATCTTTCTCCACATCTCCCTGAGACAATTACCTCCAATTTTACTTCAATAACACTCTCCCTTCTCCGTCAGTAAACAATCAAATCACTCCATTGTTGAGGGTAATTGGATCTCTTTAAATCAAATCAGCCATTATGGCCCTGATGAAGCACGCCCTGCTCAGCGGGAGTTAGCGGCACATGAGGGAATGCAGCGCACGAATACATTACCAGCTCTTGCCTCCCAGGTGAAGATGGCTATATTGGAGGAGTTGTGTAATACAGGTTTATTAGACTGTGCAGTGATCAGCGCGGGGCTTGTTTCTCCCCTCGAGGACATGTTCCAGGTGTAGCTCACATTGCAGGCAGCGGAGAGAAAAAGGAGAGGGGAGACACAGAGGTTGCCGTCAGTGTCACAGTAGGACTTTAAAGCAGCGTGAGTTGTAACCCACTCATAGAAAAGACAAAAAAAGAACCACCTCGATTTGCTCCTCAGCTCTTTTGTTTCTTTCCCTCACTGTGTGGAATAATTGTCACACGCGTTTCCCAGCTTTGACACTTAGTTAGGCTTCTGGTTTTATGTACTGCGCTACAATATGCTGATTGATTATGCTTTTCATACAGCTGTACTCATTCTGACACACTCCGATTAGTCATTTGTCAGCTAAATACCTAAAGCTTCAATGTGGCCTTGAGAGATGAATTGTATATGTAGTAGTAATTATAACGCAGTATTTAACAAAAAAAATGTCTTCATCAGGGTAATGAGCACATCGAAAGATTTAGTCTTTAAAATATGTTGAATTTTGCATCGACGTTGGTGAAAGTGCAGCAACTCCCTCTCATTTATATTAATCTATAATTCAGCATTCTTGCAGGCTCTGAGTATCGTAGTTTCTGGGCAAATGGAGTCTCAGCACAGCTTTGCTTTGCTTTAGCTTAGTCTTTGCTATTTATTTCTGTATATGGTATTAATGTTTGTGTGATAAAACTGTGACATTGCAAAGTTGAGATACACAAACCAAAAAAAATAAAAAAAAAAAATAACACGTTATAAAAACCACCACATCAAAACAAACAACTTAGAAGAAATACTTCAAAAATTGTAAAAAAAAAAATGCACCAAAAAAGACACAAATAACTGAGGTAAACAACCAGAAAGCCAGATAATGAGCGATGTGTATGTTCAGGAGGAGAGTGTGTGTGTGTGTGTGCGCGTGCATGTTGTCAAGGTTAGGTGTGTGTGAGGCTTTCAGTCATGCTTCTTAGCACTCAGTGATTATCAGGAGGCAGCGTCTTCCTCTAACAAGGTGTGTTATTAAAAGGGATGGAAATAACAAGGGCCTCTTCTTCAGCCATCAAGGCATTGCACATTGCATTCGTCTCAGCATACACCCGTGTGTGCGTAGACTAAACTTTCTCTCTCTCTGTCCTCGACTCCTCTCTCCTTCCTCTTCCCTCTCTCAAACATGGCTGACTACAATGCTTTTCCTACCCCCCCTTCACCTCCCTTCCTCTCTTCTCCATGCTCTCGCCCCGTGTGTGATGAATATGATGACGTTGCAGAGACTGATAGGGATGTGCATGCACACACCTGTGCACGCACACGCAAGCATAATTCGAGGGAAATGCTGACGGCACTTTATCAGAGCATCTGTCTGTAAGCAGAAAATATTTGGACAAACAAATACCAAATGCACGCAGATATCTAAAGTTTAAATGTGTAAACTCTTAACCCTGCTTTTGTTAATGCTGGATTCCCTACATTCAGTTAGCTAATAAATGAGTCATTCACTCAATCAGTCAGTCAGTCAATCAATAAATTGTCAGTCATTCACGCAGTAAATTATCTGGCAGTCAGTCAGTAAATTAGCCAGTCAGTAAATTAGTCATGCAGTCAGTCAGTGAATAATTCACAGTTGGATCATTAAATCAAGAAAGACAGTATATTAATCAGTCAGTCATCGGCCACTAAATCAGTACTTGGAAATTAGTCAGTCTGATTCAAGTCAGTCAAATAATGAGTCTTCCTCTTCGGAGGCAGCTTAACTTTGTCCTCACAGCAGAAAGACAATGACCGCTTAACCTCTGTTCAGCCTGTCAGCCAGAGATAACACTTGGCCAATTAACTCTCAACTCCATCCTTATAGAGTTTGCATGTGTTCGTGTGTGCGGTTGTGCACGTCTGTAATGTGCGTGCATGTGTGTTGAGGCCTCGGCGTCCCGTCCTGTGTCTTGCTTTGCTTTTCTGATTTTCCTTCCCAGATCCTTTAGATTTAGGTGATATGAGTGAAGGCTCCTTGGATGTCACAGTGATGGATTGAAAACATTCAGCATTATGAAGTGGAGAATTTTTTTTTTTAAACTGTAAGAAAGGAAGATCAGACAGGGAGATTTGGCTATCATTGCAATCTGCAAGTGAGGAAACAAATCTTTAGTCCTTAGTCCTCTTACCTTTATTTTCCTTGCTTAATAAATTCAAAGTAGCACTTTGGGCTGTGGAAGAGTAGACTCATGATGAAGAGAGGAAAGTATTTGGTAGTTTTGTACTGTTGCTGTGAAAATGAGTTGTTTAGAAACATAAAAAAAGTATTTGCCTTTATTGCAAATTGAGTAATTTGGCCTCAGTTTTCTCCGCTGCCAGAGAGGGTGTAATGGTCCACTTGAAGATGATACAACAGTGAATTTAACACTTACAGTAGCACTTCCTGGTTTTATCTATTTTATCTGATCCAGTACTTCTGTGGAGGACCTGCATTTGTAAAATTTAGAAGGAGACAGTGACTCACGGTGAGCAGCTCTCCAGCGCTGTATACACACACAAGCTAGCATGCTTTCACACAGCAACATGTCGCGCAGAGGGCAGACCTATTCATCCTTGTACAGACGCTCAGTTGATTGAAGTGTACCTTTCAGTGTGCGTCGGGGTAAGGGGGGCCCATCCTAGTGGCTCCGCTGAGTGGATTTTGTTAAAAGATTAAACACATTTTCAGCCACGCTTCATTATTCGACAATAACCTCTGCATCCAAATTGATGGTTCTTTACCTGGAACGTGACCGGCGGGTTTTGTCCTAGGAGCTTAAGATGTTTTGAGTGTAACTGACCCTTTTTAAAAAATTTTTTTTTATTTTACCACTTGACTGCCGCTCGAGTTTCCACGCACCACCTCACATCACCATCAGCACAATCACCTCTTTCCCCCTCATCTCCTCAGTTCCCCTCCTGCCTTCCATTCTTCCACTCATCACCTATTTGCTCTGATCGCTCCTTTATTGGCCCCTCTCCGCAGCCACCTTCATATCCGGTGATCTCACTCTCGTGGGAAACTCCACCACTGCTGGAAATAACAGTCAATTATTTCCTGCTAACATTTCATTTATCCCCATTTGACGACCCAGAGTGTGATTATTGTAAATGATTTGTCTAAATATACGCTTGCAAGCTGCTCTCATCTAAACTATAACAATCTGTATTTTGGGATAGCAACAATTTATGTCTTATATATGATACAGCCCACCTGACTGTGGGTGAGCTCAGATTGCGTGAAGGTGGTTTTGTCCTTAACCTCTGTCATTCCCTAACTGAAATCCATATTTACACCACATTGCCTTAAACTCCCCTTCACTCCATATGTTATTGCTTCCATCCTGCCATTCTGCCCTCTCACATGCTTGAGTTTATGAGTTTCCTATCTGACAGCATCTCCTGCACCTCTTAATGACTCCTTCTCTCTGTTGTTTCGATCTCTCCAGCAACCCATTCTTTGAATGTCAATTTTTTTTTTTATTTTCTTCATATGCCAGCCTTTTCACTGAAATACCACGAGTCACCCATTTTATTGGATTCTCAGCATGTCTGCATTAGTGTGTGTGCGTCAGAGGATTTGCAGTGCTCACTCTCGAATCAAAGCGTTATGGAGTTATCAAAACAAAAATCCCCCCTTTGCTCATCATAAAAAATATATACTCTCAAACCCTCACATAGTCAGAAATGTTATGTTATCAGGCCTCAGTCCAGAAGCCTCTGTATCTGTCCCTTCTACTGTGCACAAAAATACATCCAATTTTTAGAACAACCTTTCAAGATGTTTTCAGCAAAATTGGCTATATATGGGATGTGCAGAGAATGAAATCTGACCAATATTTTTTTTTGTCCCTTTCCTTTGTTTTTTTCCACACACACACACACACACCAGGTAAATATGCCATGAGAGATCTGATCCATCGGTTACCAGGCAGTAGTAGCAGCAGCAACAATAACGCCACCAGCAGTGGGACCTCCGGGACCACGGGACCTCCCAGCAAGGCCATGTCAGATGATACAGTAACCGCCATCTGCTGCGCATTGCACGAAGTCATCACCAAGAACATGGAGAACGCCAAAGCCCTGCGTGATGCCGGCGGCATAGAAAAACTCATCGGCATCGCCCGCAGCAAAGGAGACAAGTGAGTAAGCGAGGTTTGAAGACCATAACATGAAACTGTGTTGATTTCTATCTGGAAATGCAGATTTGTTTAATAGCTATTAAATTAGAGAAAACTTTGGATATTTAATCAGTCTCCTGGTGCATGCCCGGAGATTCAGTTTGAATGATTAATTTGGTGCCACAGTGTTACTCAAGTTCATCAGGATCTAAATATCATATATGTGGATGACTCTGCTGCAAAATCCATGATTTAAAAACTATTTCACAAACTAAAATCCCAGCTGCTTCCTCAGTGCCACACTTCTAAACTAGCTTTCTTACCTAACTTGGAGGAACTGCTGAAGTGAATCTATATAACCTTTGAAGGTGGATGGTTTGAGCATAAGGCAGAATATTAAAAAAAGTCAGACCCTGGTTCTGCTTTTACATTTTAATTAACGCAACATTTAGGACAACTACTGCACCATTAATACTGGTATAGTATGTCAGATGTATTTTTAATCACAGATTCATCTACAGTGTTAAAGGTGTTATTATATCATAATGATGCTGTGTGCTTAACGTTCTTGTGAATTTAGGCAGGGATCATTCACCCTAACTCTCACAACTTTAACACAGCTTCCTGACAGAAGTAAAGTCAAAGAAGAAGTGAAGGAGAAGTGTACTTGATGCCACATGGCACAGACACATTTGTTTGAGTCATTCAGGTATGCGTCGCAGGGAGAATGATGTTCTGTCGCCAAAATAATCTCAGCGGAAGCAAGGGGACAAAATTGCTTGCAGTGGCTTTCTTAATGCTCGAGGAGGACCAGCCTTGAATAACTATAGTAGCTTACATCCTAAAATGTAATCTTCAAACCAAGGAAAAAGAAAATTCTCCCTGTTGTACTGTGCTATACTCGTCATGGCATCATTCAGTACACACTTTACTGTTAGTACTGACCAGTGCCTTAATGTGGCCACACATAATTCATAACTGCATCTGCCTTCCCTGTGACCATCAATCCACAAAAGACAGCTGAAGAACAACAAGGAAGATGCAGCAGGAATATAACTCCTGTCACCAAGCGAGACCAAGCAGGGTGTTCTGCCTTGCTGCTATGGCAACCAGCAGGTCAGGGGTTGCCATGACACCACGCCGTTATCGGACGCAGGTCAAACGTTCATTTATTGTCATGGAGAGAGGCTCGGTCTATTTAGGGAACTGTGCTCAAGGGCTGCATTACAGAGAAAGATGAGGTGCTGGGAGAAAGCTTCATAAGTGCAAATTTCACAGAGAGTGTAGTTAGCTGGTAATAGCCCACACATCTTCATTTTCTCAGGGTAAGGCACACTGAGGATAAATGCTCCTTATTAGCAGGGCCGTGCTATAGTCACACAATTACACACTGTCAGTTTGGGAAAATGCACCACACCATAGATGGCAGCTGTTTACCAAGATTTTTGAAACAGCAGAAGCCAAAAAACAAAAAAGTATAACATAAAATTTGGTACCTGCATTGTTGCCATGGAAACAGTAACTGCCAAAACACATCCCCAGCATACAAACGGTAGCATCGTTTGGCAGTCGCAAAAGTGTTGCCTCATTTTCCAAAACTTGTACCCCAGTGGCTGGAATTTATTGCCTCAGTAAAATGCAATGAATAATCACTGTGTTTGAGGTGCCATTATGATCTGTTTGAACAAAATTATTGACTTGCCTCACAATTTACAGTAGATTTTTGTAATTAATGCAACAGCCAAGATTATCATGTTATTTCCTTGGGATCACTTTGTTCATGTGTAACTATGATACATCACAGCACTTTATGTTTGTTGTCAGCTCGTTCAGTGGCTTCCCATTGGAACAATTACAAAATATTTCAATCTTTGAAACACTTTCTGCTCTTTTAACTTGTAAAAAAAACAAGGATTTTTTTGTTAATTTCGGTGGACAAATGGAAAATGAGCATCTCTTCCTCTTCCCTCTGTAGCTGTTAGAGGGGCAGGGCTTATGAACTGACTCCTACTAGAGTCATTTTTCAGCTAAGTGGCAGGGATGGGACCATTAGCATGGCAGAGAGGGTCATTTTAAACTCATCTGGAAACTCTCAGTTTTCGCGCAAGGAAATCATTCTCTGCTGAAAAGAGCAATGGCCCTCTTACTCTTAAAGCCTTCACAAGTGCCACTGGCCTGCACACATCTAGCGCAGCTGGTAAAGACACAGGGCAGAATAACACAGCAACATTATCCAAAGGAATGGGGTTCAAGAGAAATGACTCTCTCTCTATCTCTATCCCTCACCAGACACTCAGCAAAGGTGGTAAAGGCAGCCTCTCAGGTCCTCAGCAGCATGTGGCAGTACAGAGACCTGCGCTCTCTCTACAAGAAGGTAGGATGGAGTACAAACCATGCACTCGTACTTTCGTGCCTCTCAATTCATTTCACGCTGCTTGTGTCCTGCTCGCCAGTTATATTTCCTGTCACTCTCTACTACACATGGTACTATTTAGCACACAGGAAATTATTTTTGCATGCCAGACACCACTTTCAAGGATGTGTCATACACATTAAGAAACTCTGAGGTAAACATTTATTTTCTAATAAACAATGTCGTGTGCGGTTGTCAATGTGAGGCTCCTGGCTGGAGACATGAGACCCACAGTAGACGAAGCACTAATGTGACAACACACTCATTATGTGACAGGTCTACTGTATGCACATAATGAATTAATCATGAGTTAGTTTGTTGTGGATTTTTACACTGTTATCCTGTGAACATTAAGTCAAAAATTGATAAATTGATAATTTTGACATTAAGCGATTAACCCCGTCATCCACATTATCAGTTTGCTTGCTAAAAGCATAATGTTGTCTTAAAATTGGCATCTTCCATTATTTTATTAGCATTTTGCAAATCTCTTCTGAATATATTGAGTAATTGATGTGTAATGTGAATAAATTGTAAAACAGTTTAAAAATGTTATGTCTAGACACACCTGTGCTGTGAAGGAGCAAGACAAGTAGGCAAAGAAGAGTTGAACGGCTGTAGCAGTCATGTTAATTGTATTAGGTTTTTGACAAAGCACCTTTATAATTAAAAAAGTCATTACTATTTATGGCAAATTGGCCTGTAGATGAACAACACTATGAGGGCCTTTCACTGAAGCAGGTGTTGAGGATGATTCTCTGGTGAAACAGTTTAATGAAGCAATTAAAAACCACACTAAAACACAGTTTAAGTTATCATTTATTCACATCTGAGTAGTAAGCTGCCTTTTTGTATTTGAACAGGTGAAGACCTTGGTTCAACATCCATGTTTTTGGTTACCCAGCTGGAACTTCACTGGTTGTTTTTTTGGTGAGGAGTAATGTTTGTCAGGATTTGCTGTTGTCTCTCAGACTTAGTGTGTGAATCTTTGCCATTAAAAGCGGCTGCTAAGCTTAGCTAATTCCATCCTGCAATCGACAACTTAGCAAGACATTGCCAATGCTTGCAGCTGGTCCCAGCTGGGTGATAGAAATGTAATTCATACAAAGTTGTGTCAGCTTTTAAAAGCTGCAGCACTGAATACATGATTGACTCAGACTCACTTCCAATAACTTCCAACACTTCAAAAATTAAATTAGTTTATTTAACTGACACAGAAAATGTTACAAACATTGTTATAAATTTACTTCTCCGAGGAAAGAAACGAAAAATCCATTAGTGTCAAAAAACATTTCAAATAATGGTCAAAACAATATGTCTAAACCACTGCTTCAGCTGCACAACAGTTTACTGAAATCGCCTCCACATTACCTGACTCTTATAAGTCAAGGTGGGCCCGCACCTGACATGCACACCAAGTCACTATAGTACAATAAACAAATACATATTAAATTTAATTTGAATACCAAAATATGTGCTTGTTATATTTAACATATAAAGTAAACATGTTTTTTAACAGCTACAACAAAAGTATCTGAAGCTATATGAACCAAACAGTATCTACAATAACAATGTGCTGTTTAATTCCAGGAGCCTTAAAGAGGTTAACACTGTAAATACACCAGTGCCGCCTACAAAGAAGCTTCAAAGGAAAGATGAAGTGAAATGGAGGGAATGTTCATTTTTTCATTAAATTTACCAACAACCTCAGTGTTATCATATTTATTCAGCAGATATTAGTTTGGATCCTGGAAACTAGTCTGTGTAGTTTATGGCACTACGTGTGTCTTCATAAATGCTTAAGTTTATGTGTGTGTGTGTGTGTGTGTGTGTGTACTTTTGCCTTGCGGTCAGCCGTAACCACCTCCAAACAAAAGAATAATGGGGTTCTGCTGGGCACCATCACAACTAAGCAACAGTGTTTACAGTGGCAGGAGGATCAATAACTTTGTGTTAGTTACCAACTAAAACACCTATTGTTTTAGGGTGCTTTTTCCAGCAAGTACACACACACACACAAGCCAACAACAGTGCTAATGGTTATTTAGCCCACCATGCAGACTGAAAAGTGTTAATGCTGCTGGCCAACAGGAAACTGTAGCTCATTAATGCAATAGCTGACGAAGAATGATACAAACAGGCAAAAAGTGAGAAAGCCATATAAGGTCTGGAGAACGTAATTAGTGTGTTTGCTGCTCTCACTCACATACACTCATATATCTCCCTCTTTCACTCTTTTTCAAACACACACACAAACACCGTTGAAACCCGCTCCTCCGGCTGTTTTGTTTCTTTTCAAATGACAAATACCTGCGCACGCTTTGCAACTTGATTAAAAGTAATGACAGATGTTCCATTTCGTTCACTTGTCAGTAATGAGTGTTGCTCAGCGAATGTCTGCCACCAAGGTTATCTGCCATTCAACGCACTAAAACTTTAGAGGCATAATCAACAAGTTTCAGTGAGGTATTTAGAAATATTAAGTAACATTCCAGGAAGGTGTCCTTGGCTTTGAATGTGTGTTTTTCATCTTTGTGTGGAGGGAAAAAAAACAAGAATCAAGCTGTTGATTTATTTGAGCTGCAGGCCTGTGTGGACAATTGCACACTTGTATAATCTAGTGCTATACAATGCAAGCCCTGCGACAAACAGTACTGCTGTTTTGTTTGTAATGATCACTCTTTCACTCTTTCCACAAACTAGCCTTAGTTTGTGGAAGTTGCACTTCACTGCATTACTGTACATGGTAAAGTGTCCCTCTTATTTATTCTGGTTTGGGGGCACATATTTATATTATTCAGAATTGTCCCATATTTGGCTTTTGATGTGAAATCTTTGTTGAAAGACTTTAAACAGAACATCAAGAGAGATTATTTGCGCACTTCAGCGAGTCATTTCATCCCATGCTTTTTTCCTCAGATGATAAATTTCCTGCTTGAATTTCAAGCACCTGAACGTCAGTCTTCAAAGAAGTTGTCAAAAATCCTGAAACAACGAGAGCGCGCCGCAGTGCTTTAAAGTAATCAAACACATATAAAGAAATATTTCATGCTCCACGTGTTTTGAGAGACAAGCAAAAAAGCGTTTCGACTCCGAATCTAACCCAGTCACTTCCATGCACGGCGGGAGATTTTAGCGGGCTCCCTGTCGAAGACTTCTGACTGTTGCCGCAGTCACGTCAGGACAGGCCGCCCCATGGCATCAGTGTATCCTCGCCTCATCCTGACGACTGTGTCCCTCTCTTCATTCGTCATCCTCTCATCCCCAGTATTACACTAAACAGTATCCCCATGTGGCCCCTTGGAGCCTCATCTGCTTCACACTTCTCTAATCATTGCCACTGGATAGCATTACACTCGACTGGATGGCATAACACTCCAGTGATCAGACATGAAGGACATCGGCTTTACACGGCAGCCGGGCCCAAAATGGTTGCCTCTTTTTTGGATTATTTATTTATTTGTTTATTTTTTTACCCCACCCATCTTTGCCTCAAGGACCCTCTTTTCACAGACTGCGATTTAATAAAGACTGTTATTAAAGGAAGGAAACAAGTTGCTCAAGATTGATTGCTGCACATTTTTGAAACAACAAAATGAGTTTTGCATCCGTCTCATTTGATCCGATATGATGTAAACATTAGTTTACTGGGAAAAGGAACTAAAAGACGTTTTTTTTTTCGCTCCACAACAGCAAAAAACCTCATCCATCATCATTAAATTGAAACAGGATATCATCTGCAGTCTGTTGTAACGTCCCTAGTTTCATCCCAAGTCATCCACTTGCACTTCATCATAATCTGTGAATGATCAAGATCTGGTAATATAGTTAAAATGTTGCTGTTATCCAAAACTTTCTTTAAATGCATCACAAACACTTTTGACACTTTGGAAGCAGTTCACTTTAGTTAAGCTTCTGTGCTATGCTATATACAGCCACTCTAAAAATTACTTTTAAAGGCTGATAGGTGCCATACCTCACTATTTGCTTCCTAAATTGCATGAACACAACCTTGTTAGTGACAAACCAGCCTAATTTTATAACTGTGGAAATTGTTGCGTTAGAGGATCCTCACTTTGACTTTATCACACAAGTCCAGAGCTCGAAATAAGTGACTTTTACTGCGAGTATCCCTGCATTACGTATTAGGTCATGGGTGTTAGGTGCAGCAAAAATCCTGTTAGTCTCCAATCCAAACATGGATTAGCATACAATTTAGACGAAAGTGGAGCTGGGCGTCCCTGCAAAATGTTTGTGGGCAAATGCAAGGAAGAAAGAGAGAGTGGCAGAAGAGGAGAAAGGAGGAGTGAACTGAGGAAAGAAAGTGAGGTGAATTTTTGCAGTTTGGAAACAAGCATTCCTGAGTTGTGTGTGTATGTAGTTCTGGAAAGCGTTGGGTCAATAATGAGTCAGTTTGAGCTGCGTTGGCAAAGAGTTGTTTGCTTTGAAGTCTTGAAGTAATGAGAGCATTTTGAAGCACACTTTCCAACTGCGTAGAAGTTGCGGGCTTGGGTACACGTGCGTGTTTGTTTCTGTGCGAGTGTATACGTGTGTGTGTCTTTGAAAATGTGTGTTTTTTGTCAAACTGCAGTAAGAAGAGTTAATCACTTCCTACAGCAGTGCCATGGGAGCAGTGAGAGAGAGAGAGAAAGAAAAGAGAATTGCAACAGAACGAGGGGCTGAGCTGCCCAGCAGTTTTTGAATGCACTAAAACGAAAAAGTTGAGGGCCCATAAATAAACAGTAACTCTGTATGAAAATAGCATCTTAGATGACTTGAAAGATCAGTGGTGCAGCAGTCATTAATAAACCAAAGCCAGAATCTGTTTGTAGCACTGACTTTAGGATTAATCATGTATAATATTCTCCAGAGTACAGTAAAACCCTACTTTTACCCAAGTTTATTTGGATTATTTGATAGGATGTGTCCTCATTCAGTGTCTGTGTATGTGTTTGTGTGTGTGTGTGTGTGTGAGAGAGAGTCTAGTGTTTCATCTAAAGTTCCTGGGAGGGAAGCCACAGGTCATCTTTTAAGTAAACAACAAATGTGCAGCACTATTCGACAGGGGATTTCTTTAGAAAGCAAGAACTTGAAACATGGTCACTTTGTAAATAAACCCATTCTTAATAGGACCAGAAGGACCAAATTCTCTGTCTCACTCACACAAACATATGCGCTCTCTCTGCGCTGACACACACACACACACACACACAAACTAAACACTGAATTTCATACTGTATATTCACACCGTTACACTCTGTCATATCCCTGTTCAGTGCGTTTCTGTTGCGCTGCCATGCCTCATTTCTTGATAAATGATCTTGCTCTGGCACTTAATCAGACACATTCTCCCTCTATCACAAATACACACACACGTGTGTGTGTGCATCATACTCATCTCACACTCATCACAAACAGACACAAATCAAAAAATCAGATACATGTACGCATGACAGATGGGGTTCAGGGTCAGAGAGATGCTGTGTTTGTTACATGTATGACATATTTACAATATGTTCCAGGGATGTGTAATTCAGTGTGTGGGTGTGTTTGTGTGATGTGAGTGAGTAAGAGATTTGTGTGCGATGTGCATGCGTGAGGTCATTGATTACACAGCCTTGTCCCTTGCAGAATGGTTCCCCACATAATGTCAGGATCTCTGTAAATAAAGTAATTAGAAAATGAAGGAAAGTGGCAGAAATGTAATAATTTGTTTTGTGACAGAGAAGGTAAAACTTAAAGTATGACCATCTGATTGTAATGAAATCAAAATGACTAAATAGGTGCTTTGAGTGAGTTTTAAGAAATACTGAGCATTTACAAATGCTTGTATTTATATATGTTTTGGTTTCAATATTTGGTTTGCACAGCTTCATATTCAAATGTATCTTTTGGCATTTTTGACAAAATCTCACACTGCTGTCAAAGATTTTTTTTGCAAAGTTGCTCTTTTTCTAGAGGCAGCTAAAATGAACCCATCATCCAGTGAGAAAGAATTGAGTGCTTGAAAAACTTCTCTAGACATCAAACCAAGCTCAGGCCTCAGAACCTGCCTCTGTATTTTCCCTCTGATGTTCACCTGTATTAGAGAGGGAGAGAGGGTGTGCTGAGATAGCCTGTCTTGATGCTGAGGCTAACAACAGTATTTTAGGAAGACAGAGTGGCAGAGCTGCAGCACTCTTACAGTACTCTGAGCCTTTTACAATAAATGCAACAGTAGGATAAAGGTCAATTCCTAAATCGGCAGAACCACAAGCAACCAAAATAAAGAATGCAAAGGTCAGAGGCACATTATTCCTGTGATGATAGATGGATTGTATGTGAGTGAAGCACTCACAGCTGTAAATCAGAAAATCTGAGTGTGAAATATGAAACAATGTTCAGTGGTTGCTGAGGCCCAGAGGGGACCCACCACTCATCATGTGTAACCTTTTACAATTTTTGCCATAATTGCTGTCAGGAATGAGCGCTGCCAGACGTGCACACACGCGCACATACACATACACACACACACCTCATTTGTTGGGGCAGTAATCGCTTTTTACCTTGCAGTCCCGCGACCTTCAACTAACCATGAAGTGATGGTGAGA
This sequence comes from Scortum barcoo, assembly GCA_023238725.1. Lineage (NCBI taxonomy): Eukaryota > Metazoa > Chordata > Actinopteri > Centrarchiformes > Terapontidae > Scortum > Scortum barcoo. The sequence goes on from CM041551.1 coordinate 8,555,893, forward strand.
GCAACAGGCAAAATGGTTGCCTAGCAACCCATTCTCACTCTTTTTTTTTCTGGTCATTTTTGCTGTAGGGCCTGAAAGGAGAGTGAGTGTGAGAGAAAGGAGAGAGAAAGAGAGGAGGTGGGTGGAAAGAGATGGGAAAACAGGTATAATGAGGAGAATGAGTGAGAATCAGGCAGACCAGGTGATCCACATGGAGCTCACGTGGCTGGTGTCTACCAGTGTTGGGGGACACTGTTTCTCTCAGTGGAAGCTTTTCACAGTACATACTGATACTGAACAAGCACTGGACCTTGGATGTGGTACAAAACAGTAAAAAAAAAAAAAAAACATCCGCCAGTCTGGTTTGGTCCCATATGAAATTTTGATGTTGATTTAATATTTATTGAACCCATTAAACCTCACTGACTGACTGGTGGGCCAGACAGTACAAACTACTGCTGTCCAGCCAATCAATGTTCAAACCGTCAAAACTTTATTTCAAATTCTAATGCATTTCCCAAAGTTCCCAAAGATACCATGTTTTGTCGGGCCAAGCTATGGGAAATCATGGGTTTGAATATTTCACATCGTAAGCAACATAAAATCAGTGTCGAGCTGAAACAAGCTGATACAGAACATGTAGTATATGACACTGTCAGACACAATGATTTGTTCCAAAGCTACTAAAGGAGAAGAAACTTCATGTGTACGTCAGGGGTGAAGTTCATTAATTCATGCAGTGAGATAATAAGTGTGACATTTATGGCTATGACAGCCATTTTAACATATTCAAAATCTTCTCTTCCATCCTCTGCTCTCTGATCATTATCATTCTTGTTGAGTTCAGTTATTGTAAAGTTGAACTTTTCCTCATTTTGCTCGAGGGGACCCTCAAGGACCCCTGCAGATCGTTCACAGACCCCATTTGCGAGCCACATTTATAGACAGCAGAGTGCGCACATCACTTTGCAAAATACATTCATCATTCAGTATTCAGTGACTATGTTCATTTGAGCAGCGTGACAGTTTGACAGTGTCCAATTGCACAGCGGCCCAGTGTGCTATAAGGAGGTTATGCGCTTCATAATGAGAAGTGTTTGGGGTGGGGGTGAAAGAGGATGTGAGACAAGGTGTGTGAGAAGACTGAGGGAGTGGTGGATAAATAGATGAAGAGAGGGAGGGAGGGAGAGATGGCGGAGACTGGAAGTGAGCTACCTCTGAACTACAGAGTGTCAGAGGATCCAGCTTTCTATTAGTCCTCAGTGCTGTGCCATGAAATAGGAGTCAGGGGAGGACATGGGACTGTGCTCACTCCAGCCTACTCCTTTCTCTCTCTCTCTCTCTCTCTCAGACTCTGGCTGTCTCTCTACCTCTCCATCTGCACCCCTTCCTCTCTCTACCGCTCTCCTCCCATTGCTATCTTTACCCTCCCGTCATTACTCTCCCTCCTCCTCCTCGTTGCTCTCATTACTTTCTGTCATCTTTTGTCTTTCTCAGCTTCTGCACCGTCTCGTCCCTCCTCCCCTTCTGTCTGCTTCATGTCCTCCATCTCTCAGTAGTCTCGCTCCTCTCCCCTCCGTCTCCTCCTCGTCCTCCTCCTCCCCGGCCTCACTGTACTGAAGTGATTCACCTCTCCCATGTGCGTGCACAACGGTCCAACCACTTTCCCGCTGCCGAGCCGAGGCCTGCAGACAGTAAAGCCATGATGGAGTATGTGTCTCCATTATCTTTTATCATCTGCTTGTGCTTTTGCTTTCAGAGGTACCCAATTATCGTAATGCTAAATTGAATTTGGTTCCAGCTCTGTGATTGTTGTTGACTCACATAATCCATTTTTATGAAAAGGGCTTTGCTCCAATCACTGCTAAACTAATACAGATTCAAAGTCACTGGCTTGGCAGTAATTATGCTTGTGGAGTTGTTAGTTGTATTAATTTTTTTTCTACAAGGACACTGGGATGTTCACTAAGCTCGGGCTTGATGCAAGTATGCTAATTTTGCTGTGTGTGGACAGCTGTGTTCGCAAACGTGGGTGTAGTGTTTGTCAGTGTCCAACAGTGTCCAGAATCAATGTTTGACTCGCCTACCACAGGTCGGTAAACTCAAGGAAGCCAACACTGAAATAGAATTTCTTACAAGAAAAGTGTCATTTTTCAGTGAAACATGTTAAATGTGCAGAAGTTTTACACACAACCCACTTTTGTTACAGAAAACCAAGAAAGGGGTTACAGCAAGGCCAAACATTTTCCCCACAGACACATTTCATAGTCAGTGTGAAATTGTTATTACAGTTACAGTTACGATATTATAAATGATAACCTATTTCTTCATTATTTTTGCATGCTTTGTTTTGCAGGATGGTTACTCCCAGTATCACTTTGTGGGCTCGGCCTCAACGATAGAGAGAGACAGACAGAGGCCCTACTCCTCCTCACGAACTCCCTCCGTCTCCCCTGTCAGGACGTCCCCGAATAACCGCTCTGGTGAGGATCCCATGACGCTTACAATACAGGGATGTGTTACTGTGCATGTGTACACGTGTGTACACGTCAGTTAACAACCAGTGTCAGTTTGAGACCTTCCAACTGAGGACAATTTGCCAAGTGTTATTCCCCTTCTAAGAAAGTTTATTCAGATTAAGAGTGAAGAAGATCTTGTCTAAATTTAGGCTTGCTTAATCTCACATTGCCAGACATCTGGTTCAGCGAGATCACAGGGTCTTCACGTGTTCACGTGCAAGCATGGGCAGAGACAGAATGGTAATATCACCTCAAAAAATGTGAAGAATGAGACCAGAGCTGATGAGAAATATTTCTACTCAAACAGAAGTAGTCAAAGGCAGATTCCATGGAAGGTCATTTTTTTCATTGCCAATCAGCTGCACGAGTTAGTAATTTTAAGATCTTGTTATTGCTATTGATAAGATGTAAATTGGAGGAAGGCTAAACAATATTAAGGTCAATTCAAATTTAATACTGATAACACTTTCATATGTGTACATTATATTAGAAGCCAGAGCCGACAGGTGATCTGCTCAGCGTACCATGAAGACTGCAAGCAAGTGAACACAGCTTATGGAGATTTGTCTACCAACACACCATGATTTTATGAACTGATACGTTAAATTTCAATCAAGTTGGGGTTTTACAGGCAGTTATATGTATTTATTTCTTGGCTGACACGGGGACTTTCAAGGGTTTCATTGTCACCGTGAGCCTTAAAGTTCAGACTGTTGTTGACTCTGGCATCATATTTCATGTTCTGTACGGAGAAGAGAGTTGTATCAATCGTACGTATTTCTCAAAATGTCAAACTGTTACTTTGCTCAACTTTAAGGTTAGATTTTTTTTTCTAAATTTGGTTCAGCAATGAATTCTTACCCTCGTCCTCTTGTAAGGGAACTTATTCTGCAAATGTGGAAGGATGGAACTAATAGATGCATATGTCCACAATGTATGTGGGACACTGAGTACACCCAGGAGGCCCACGACACACATGGATCCCAGTGAGCTATAATTTAGACATTAGCCAGCGGCGTCAACATTTACCAGTCGATCAGTCTTTACATTGAGGCTAAATAGCTGTTAGTGGCAGTGCTCGCCGCCCACAGGCTTTCTTTCACGCCGTAAAGAATGATTATCGTTAGCCTTTAGCTTGAGCCCATTGGCCTTCATGCTTAGCAAAGGGCGCATTAGCATTAGCTGTTAGCATCAGCGGCAGGAGAGCCTTTAGCTGTGCTTTCTCCACACCGGGCTTAGCAAGCTGATGAGGCAGAAAAGTACTTTTCCTTCCTCCCAGCTTAGAGAGGTCTTCAAGGACCCAGTTGAGAGAGAGAGAGAGAGGAAAAAAGAGTGTATTTTTTTGCGTGTGTGTGTGTGAGAGAGAGGAGACAGAGAAAGAGGGAGGGACGAGATAAACAGAGAGGCAGATAAAGAGGAAAAGCAAGGAAGCAAGAAGAATTAGGGATTGAGGGATGGTTAATGCAGTGAGGAGGAAGTGAAGGTTGGGGATTTGACTTTGGCCAGCGACATTGAAAATAAGGAGTTTTGAGATCACAACGCATGGAGGCATTTGTGTACGTCTGTCGGTGCGGTGGAGGAGGAGGGGTGAGCGGGGAAATGGCTGGAAATGACTCCCACTCCCATCTCCTCTCCCGCTCCTCCCCTCTCCTCTTCACTCCTCCCCAGTCACCCGCCACTTCTCCTTCAACCGTTTGCCTTTCATTCTCCTCCTCCTCCTCCTCCTTCTCTTCTTTGCAGTAATCCTACTTTCTCCTCACCTCCTCTCTCTCTGATCTCTCACTCTCTTTACAGGCTGCCTCAGTGCACACACACACACACACACACACTCTTAACACACACACATGCATCTGTATCTCCTCTCCGCATACGCTCCAGACAGCAATCCGGCCCCTTAGAGATGGATCAAAGCAGAAGGAGTAATGATGGCGCGCAGGCACACTGGGAGAGGGGGAGTGAAAGAGAGGTAGAGAGAGAGGAGAGAGGAAGAAGGAGAGAGAGAGGAGAGGGGAGGTTGCAGGCTCTGAGGCTGGCAGAGCAACAGCGGGAGATACAAAGCGGAGAGAGAGACCTTTGCATCCATCATGACCCCCACAGGGTCCTGCTGTGTTTAGCGCTGATAGAACGAGTCTCCAGGACTCTCACATCCAGCAGTTACAAGTCAGGTCCCCGCGGTAACCGTAACCGGTGGTGATGGCGCCGTCTCAGGAGGGCGGGGGTGAGGGGGCGTCTGTGGAAGGTTTGCGGATCCACCTTAATGGAGTACGCTGCAGAGGTGTCAGAATTTCATATCAAAAGTGTCAAAACATTATAAAAGCCTGCAGCTCCATGCCCTCCCCCGTTTCTTACTTCTCTAAATGTGTGTAATTTCATTCACCTCAACCAAATCGTGTATATGTGCCTTTGCTTTTTAATGTCAAATATTAAAGGGCTGGATTAAAAAGAAAAGCCATCCTTTAGCATCCAAATAGATAGCGAGATTCCAAGGCACTCCAAAAAAATCACTTAAAAAGCCTTTATTCTATTTGGCTGGCACTATTTGTAAGTGTTTTGCCCCGCTGCTTTTATCAGTGTATAGCAGAACAGCTAAAGAGAACAAAGGGGTTTTTTTATACTGATATTTGGCATGCCTTACATCTCTTCTTTGTTGGAAATGTTGCCGCTTGCGCAACTGTGAGTGGTGCTCTCCATTAATTTGAATACACGCACACATACACACACACACACTCACACACACACATTAAGTATTGATGCACATGCGATTCTCTCCAGTAGCCATACCCTTAAGGTCATCTGCAGTTCTCAAAGTTGTGCTGAAGCTCATTTTTAGAGTGTCCTTCACTTCTGAGGGTATAGATTATATATACTGTGTGTGTGTATTGTATGTGGGATGTGTAGTTACAGGAATGTTTAGCTAAGCAGACTGAAGGGGCTGATACACAGGTAGGCAGGATTCTGGAAATTCAATGTGTCAAGATAACAGAGACTGAGTAAGCACTTTAAGTATGCTATAAGTGGATTACATTGTGACATGCTGAGTGACAGGGTAAAAATCCTTGTATGTACAATATGTGTGCTGTGGGTCCTTCTTTGCCCGTGCATGTACGCGTGCTCATACGCACGTGTGTGGTGATGCATACACGTGTGTAAAATAGATCTGGCCTAAAAGCTTGAGAAAGTGACAGAAATAGAAAAACTGTGGGATTCAAAGATGTAAAATAGATTTGAAATTCCACTGGGATGGTGTCTGCGAAGAAATCAGCCATCATGCTAAGCTATACAATGTATTTTATAACAGCAGTGCTCTTGTTCAGACACACACATACAGAAATAGGCAAACTGATGTCAGACTAATCATAAGTTAATTCATGGCTCCAATAACAAATAAGCTAGCTGCCTCTCATCAGGTGTAACCCCTTAACACAGTTTGCTGTGATTGAAGGTGCAGGAAAACTACTTGGCAGAGAAGCAGAGAAAATATTGTAACAATATCCAGTTTCATATAATTGATAATGTTGAATAACATCCGGTGTAAAATCTATTCAAAAGAGCACATCGAGAACATGATGTGTGTCAATGATGATGGTATTTTTTCTCATTTGCAAGGGCAGTCGGCATAAGTCAAAAGTGGTTTAAAATGTGCTCTGCTTTCAAAGTGGTGATTTGGCTGAAGATCTGTCAGGTAAAGAAGTTCAATCTTTTGTTGTTTGGCGCAGCCTGAGAGCTCCATCTTCTACAGGATTTGGGACAAATTAGGCCTTTTTTCTTGTTATTGTGTTTTGTGCCATGAGCGGAGTTGAGCTGACTGGGGCTCAGTCTGTTTTCTGGCTCTTAATGTGTGGCTTGCCAGTTTCAGATCTGGATATTTCACATGAGCTACAAATACATAAGGAAAAAAGGAATACATTGTCTTTATTGAGAAATTGTGCATCAGATATGAAATTTGATATTCAAATAATGTGTGCAAAAAGTGGTGTAAGCTGCAAATTCCCAGACGTCCTTAAACATGCTGGAGGTGACCCTTTATACTGACAAGCTAAATGATGAATAATGATACTGTGCACCTTGAACCTGACCTTGAAAGACAAGACACACACACACACACACACACACACATGCACACACAAATGTAAGTACGTAAAGTGTGAAGGAACATGGTGTTCTGGGTTTATTGCTCATTATTTTGTGTGTGTGTGTGTGTGTGTGTGCGTGCAAATGTGTGCGTGCGTGTGCATACGTGAGTGTGTGTAGCAAGCGCTCCAGCCTCCCCCAGAGAGATGATGAGTCTGAAGGAACGCAAGATGGACTACGATTCCACGGCAACCAACGCTGGTTTCATAGCATAGCAACAAAGGAGAGCACACATCCCGGAAAGACGGCATGGCAGGTGCGTGTGTGTGTGTGTGATGGAGAGACAGAGAAGAATTAAATGATTCTTTTTTATCCCCCTCTTTATCTTTCTTTCCCTTCCATTTTCATTCCCCATTTCTCTTCTAGCTTTCCCCACTTATCTGTTTGTTTGTCGACCTCCCACTATTTTTCTTCTCTTCCTCTCACACATTTTGATCTTTGCCAGTCTTTCTCTCTAGTATGTGACTAAGTCTCACCTTTCTGTTTCGTTTTCTTCCTCTCTCTCTTCCATTGTCTGTTTATTGGTCTCTTTTCTCTTCTTTCAGTCTCTCAATTCTTTTTTGTCTATTTCTCACAATGTTCTCTTGAGGTCTCGGGGGACGGACTAATTGCCAGACTTTTAGACAAACTGCAAGAAGATTTGGACTCTTAATTAGCAGACTTTTGACCGAGCCAATTGTGGAGGTTCCCACGCTTTAGTTGGTCTTTAAATTATTATTATGAGCTGTAGTAGTGGTGCTAGTTATCTTCTAGCTATCATTCATTTACGTGAAGGTGTTGGCCTTCTTCTTTCTTCCCATGCTCCTTCCATCCAGTTCAAGTATCCTGCGGGACGTCTACGTTGTTCCGAAACTCTTACCTGACCGCCAGTGATGATATCAAGCAAAACCTGGTGAGTTAACAGGGCTGTATAACTGTACTACACACACACACTTATATGTGCACACAGTCACACACCGGCACAGGCAGGTTTTAGCAGTGCATGCGTGTCGTCGGGGCTCTCATAAATTGGCATATGCTGTCATGACAAGGTGGTTATTAGGAGAGATAGCAGCAGGATGGAAAGACACACACACACACACACACACACACACACTACACACACACACACACATGCACACACACACACACACGCACACAAAAGGTGTCTCACTGCGATAAGAGATGCTCTGGCAGAGTGTGCAATAGGGACACGCCCTCAGCTCAGGCAGCGTCAAACCGCTGCAACCTGAAACCACACCCGACTGGCAATTAAAATCATTACCTCAGTTGATTGCACTAATTATTTGCTTCTGTTTAATGGCTCCGCCGGAGAAGAAGGTGGGGTAACAGAAAGCATCACAGCCTTTGACTAGGAAGACGAGAATTGAAAATGTGGTCTCTTGATCATCTGTATGAAATACATAATTACTATATACGTTCCTTTGTATGGATCCAAACTGGCAGTAAACCTAAATATCTGAAATGGCTGTGTGAGCAAAGGGATTTTACACATATGACTTTTTATACACACATCTACACACACACACAACTAGCCTGTGAGAGTTATACTGTTAGACATAAATTGTCCCCTTCAATACCTGCATGTAATACAGAATTCACAGCATGAGTCCCTTCCCAATTGATGCCTATCTGAGCCTTTTTACCCATGCTGCCTGCCTTTCAAAACGTTCTCCCCCTTGTGCTCACTCTCTACCTCACTCTCCTTACCATCCCTCCACCTTTATCTCCTTCCCCTCTTTTCACTTTGCTCCCACATACCCACATCTCTATAACTCTCCATTCTTGCCTGCTGCCTCTCACCCCTACCCTCCACTTTTCCGTCACTTCCACCACTCCCACACCAGGCCCCGGTGCAGCCCTGCGTCGTCCCCCCCCAGCCCCAGCAGGACAGCCCATCAGCAGCAGTGCTAAAAGACTACGACCCCTACCCTCCCCCTCCTTCCTTCCCCCAGCCTCAGCCACCACAGCCTCCGCCCCACAGCCAGAGCCGGAGCTTCGACGACGTCTACTACGAGGACCAGGGACCTCCGCCTCCTCCGTCCCAGCCGCAGCCGCAAGTCCAGATGCAGGCCCAGCCTCAGGCCCAACCCCAGCAGCCTCCGAGCTCCACCGGACCACCCCGAGACCCGCGGGAAGACCTGCGCATGCATCTGGGCCTCAAATCTACCGGCAACTACGTAGACTTCTACTCGGCCTCTCGGCCATACAGCGAACTGAACTACGAGACCAGCCACTACCCGGCCTCGCCTGACTCCTGGGTCTAGTTAGACTATGATGATGGGGGGGGCAAGAGAGAGTCTGTGTGTGAGCGTGTGTGAAAGGGATTATTTTTGCAAGCGATCAACAGCAGATTAACACAAGGTGAAACAGGAACTTGTAGCCAGTGGCAGGAAATTTGTGTTCTCTAAAATCAGAGCTAGATGGGGTTACGAAGTGAGGTCGAGTGACAAAGAGAGACTGTGCATGTGCATGCCGACATTTTCCTTTTTTTTTTTTTTTTTTTTTTTTCAGGCCGCTTTATTTCTTCAAAGTCAGCTCCATTGCACCGGTGAGTGGATAAGGTGGGAGTCGGTGTTTGAAAGGGTGACAGAGGAGTGGGCAGGGGAATATAGAAAGAGGGAAAACGACACAGGAGAGTACGCAGAGGCCTAGAGAGGAGGAGAGAGATGGGATCAAGAAATAATGGGGAGCGGATGAGGGTGTGCTCTTACTCTGTAGGAGCAGGAAGCAGCCTGACCTTTTGTTGAAGACAGAGAGCAGCAGAGAGGAGAGACAAAGATGGCATGAGGGTCCTTGAGGGGGTCAGGAGGAATAAAAGCACAGAAAAAGATGAAAGCACATCAGGAACAAGGCAAGAAGTGGATGTTTACCATTTCACCCAAGTGACAAACGTAGCACTGCTTTTATCCCCCCCACCCTTTTTGTTGCGATGGCCTTGCTGCCTACAGAGGCTACTGAATTTGTTTTCAAGGAATGTCATCTTCAATAGACTTCTTTTTTGTCATCATTCTTTTACATCTTTTTTTATTTGTACTTTTCTAAATTTTAACTTTCAAAAAAGCCTTTTTATTTTCTGTGTACAGTTCAAAGGTGATATAGTGTGTATATTACACATGTTTTTGATGGGGCCACTTATTAAAATATGATTTTTTCCATGACTGACTACTTACTGAAACAACAAAAGCAACAAAAACAAGAGACGTGTGAACACAAGAAGCAGAAAAGACAGACATCATCAGGATGGATGTCAGTGGACACCTTTGTTTTGCCCTTTTCCTAGCCAGAGAGGAAACCCTGCAGTATTCGTGTTTTTCTCTCTCCATCAAGTGAATTGTGTTGCTGACATGCTCAAACGTCAAGAGCAATTCGAGATTGCCAGAGCATCCGATTGGCCAGGGTCCCCGTCAACAAAAGTGCTTTTTCACTGCCTAAAGAATAAATGTGTATGTTTAAAGCACACTCTCTGTCTTTGGAAAGGGTTGTCTTTTCCTTTTGGGGAGCTGATATGTTTGACCATGTCAACTTTTTCAGTGGTTTCTCATCATCACTTGTGCATAAAAACTGGTCCGTCCGACAAGAGCCACCGTGAATATTGTACATGTCACTGTACAGTAGAGCTGAAGAGAACGAGAGAGACATGACATTGTGCCAAACTTTGACACCTCGCGGGCCAGTCCTAAAGGACTTTAAGGGGACATTCTGTCGAAGTTTACAGACAATGACCGGATGACTCTGCTGTTTGTAACTTTAATTTTGTTGTGTTTTGATCAGGTGAAGCCGTACTTTATTGCTGGGGATCATGAGTAACACCTCCCTCCCATAGATGTACAGACCTGCCTCTCTGTGTTGGCTGAGCATGTGTGAGTGTTTGTGTATGGGGACACGTGTGTGTCTGTATGTATGTATGTATGTATGTGTGTGTGTGTGTGTGTGTGGCATGTGTGCATGTGTGCGTGCATGCGTGCGTGCATGCGTGCGTGTGTGTGCATTTGTGTACGTGTGCATGTATGTGAAAGAATGCGTGGCCCGTGAACTTGAGTGAGCGTATCTATGCATGCATGTGTGTAGTAGTGTGCGTATGCCTCTGTTGCGTGTATGTGCGTGTGCGTTCCTGTATAAATCAGTGTCCAAACAAGGCATTCCTACCGACAGTTTGTCCAGTTTTACAACATGAAAAACCAAGGTAAAAATCACTAGAATGAATTGTTGATATAGAATGACAAATCTATGAATATATCAATATAAATATAAATATATATATATAATTTTTATGTGCCGATGTCAGTGTCACTAAATGCAACAAATGTTCGCAGAGAAAAAATGATTTATGTGGTGTACAACAGGACTCTTGTTCACTTGACCTAAACGTGGAAGCTGCTGATCAGCCCCCTCCCTCCCCTGCCCCTCCTCCCTCTCCCCACAATCGAGACAAAAGAGAAATCCCACCTGAAGATGCTCAGGCTCTGGTGCGAGTTGTGTGTTATTGTGTGTCCATGCTTCTTAGATGACCCTGCTGAGAGAGGACCGTACTTGAACACAAGGAAAAATAAAAAGACACTTTGCAATCAAACACCATGGTCTCTGCTATTGTTGATCATTTTACCAGATTACTGGGGTGGGCTCTTGTGTTTTTCTCGTGAGGAAAAATTAATCATGTGGTGCGTGGTGTGGGTTAATCTGACACACTTTGATCTGTTTTTAGATTAATTCATGTTTCACACTGTGCTCTTTCAGTCCGTCTTTTGTTCAAAAGGGCTTCAGGTGCTTTTGAAGATCTAATAGAGTTAATAGCATGATGTCAGAACATTTTCCTTCCCACAGCCTTCCTAAGGTTTCTGAGCCAGACCTAAAAAACAGTTCTGTAAGAAGCAAAATAGTAAAAACAGGTAATGAAGTTATTTACATATGCTTTCAGGTAAAGACAATAGATGCTTACTAAGTACAAATACATTAATAGATAAATAGATTACTCTAATTAATAGAGTAAATACTGTAAATATATGTTGAATATATAAAGTACAATGTTCAACAACATGTCTGTGGCATACAAAGCAAATCCATACAAATAGATCACACTTTGCTTACAGCCAACAGTGAAATGTTGTGGAGCATGCACTATTATAGATGCATTAATATGTACTTCATTAACTCATGATAATGCATGGACCTCTATAGTATACTGTGAGTCCTTACCACAGAAAAGTCATAATGTATTATAAGCTCCATCAGTCAACTTCTAGTTCATCACTTGTCAAGACCATCATAAGACATTTGAACTTCATTTTAAGTTAGGCCGTTGATATAGTGCATCAGAAATCAGTATGTGTGTTCATGGCTGAAGTCATAGAGCATTATAAATGCATTACGAAAGCCACAATAACACACTATAGATGTGGTCTTCATAGAAAGCGTTACCATTCAGTTTACTCTTTATGAGATGGGGATGTGTAGTTTCTGGTGTTTATCTGACATTGAGGGTCTAGGATCCAGGTTTTTGGAGGCTAAAAGCCAGGATGGTGCTGCTTTCATTTTGACCATTATATTTTAATCTCTTCCTATGAATTTCCCCAGCGAGCACTTTCAGAGCTATTGCATTGGTTTTCACTGTAATTTGCAGATGTTTGCACCGTTGTCATTGAATGTTCATGTAGAAAACAGAGTAGATGCATTGAGATCCAATAATATACTTTCACATGAACGTTTAAGAGCCATGACACACAGTTAGTACTGTGAGCGGTCTGTCGACATCTGAGACACGAATGCAAACAATGTCAATAAATTCAGACTGCTTTTACACAGACAATTTACCACTGTTGTCTCCCCCGGCTGACAAGCAACACTGTGAACATCTTGATACCGTCATCTGTTCACAAAAACATCTTCGCTGGGGACTTGACTGACAGGCGTGTGGGAACATGCTTCACGATAACGCTTTGGATATCAGCCGCATACGCACTTGCGCTGATAATGACCCCTTTCAGATGCCGTATGGTTAATGTACTTACACAGTGTAGCGGTGATAGGCATGTATAAGCATGACAAGGGGCTTAATATTTGATAGTGTTGCCCCGGAGTGACAGCGGTGCGATGTGCTGTTAACAATGATAATACAAAGATGCAAAGCTGATGCAAGGGCTCCCACACCCACCAGCCTCTGCTTTCACGTTAATGACAGTGGACACACATCAAAGACGCAGTAATGGAAATCCCCATTTTGTATTTTTCCCATTGTTTTGTCCCCTTTTTGTGTCGTCCCCTACGACTTTGATGTTGTTCATCCAGATATCAATTCTGAAATTGAACTGAGCTTGAAGAATATTAAATGAATGAGCTGGAGGTAGCAGCATTTGTTACAATCCATTGGAATTCATGTCCTCCTCCTTTCACCCTCCCTTCCCCTTCTTTGATGCTGTCTAGGTTAGGCCTATGAAATGTGGTGCTGGGTAATAACTCCATTGCCTTGATTATTAGCCTTCACAATAGAGGCAAGCCTCCTCTGTCTGAGCGCAGTTCCATAGTGGCAGGCTGGTGTAACTTAATGTGGCATGAAAATAGCTCCTCAATTTTCCTACGCACAGCCTTTCTAGAAACTGCCCTGTTCCACCCTGCAGATGCCTCCGGCCTTCACTGTTTCACTCCCTCTCTCTCAGCTTCCTCTCCCTCTAACTCTCGTCCTTGCCCATTCAGCCGTCAAACACCTCAGGCGAGACTCAAAGGTGTGTGTGTATACCTGTATGTGCACACAGGTGCATGTCAGCGGAGAAGGATGGGGAGGGGGAGACACCAAGTGAGATGTAAGGGGAAAAGAAGGAGAGAGAGGCAGCGGGGAGCAGGTGGAGGGTCTGTGATTTATACTCTTGAGGATTTGAGCGTAAAAGCAGTTTGTGTTTAAGGAGAAGTGTGGCTCCATGGAGCCGCTGTATGCCACAGATAGACCTTCAGAAATTAATGCTCTTATCTGAAAGAGAAGGAAGGGTGGAGCCTGAAGGAGAAGGAGGGTGGAAGGAGGAACAGTAGGATGGGTAAGAGAGGGAGGCGGAAAGGTGGGAAATGAAGAGTAGAAAAGAAATTGGGAAGGACAAGGAGACTTTTGAAAGAGAAGAGGAGTAGCAGCAGCAGTAGTACAAGTGCAAGGTCTTGTAAACATCTAGAAAACTTGAGATTAGTTTTTTGACTTATGAAAAAAATAATGGAAAATAACAAAAATGCCTGAGAAAACATTGAGTCTTGCTTAAGAAAATCTAAAAAAATGTATATTAGTTTTCATTAAGAGGTGTCAAATGTTTCTGCAGCTGGCAGCTGAAACAAATGCCCTGTTCAGGGACAAGATACAGACCAAATCATATGGACTCATCTCTGAGCCATTTCTAAAGCTCTGAACACATCACAACTTAAGCTTTTTGGCATCAACAAATACCCTGTGATGCATGATGTATAGCAGGTGAATACATACATGTGTGTTTATGAGCAAATCATCTCATAAAAACACATTATGAGTGACACTTTTTTTTTTGCTTTTTTAATATAACCTGCAGTAATTTTTTTTAGCTACATAGTTGCAGTCTCAACACTAAGATAGTATCCACCTTTAAAATAGGTAGTTAAAGATGTTAGCAAACACATCCAGAAGAAATTTGCACATCGAGAAGAAACACAGATGGTGCAGATATTATGAGGGGACAGGGATGTCAGAGGAAGAGAAGAGTTGCCCTCTTCAGTATATTCAGTATAAGTGTATAAATTAAAACTGAGCATGCAGGTTCACCCCTTAAGTCATCTTTTTCTCAGTTATACATTATATATAGTCCAGTGTTTCCGCTGGTAACATTTTTCTGGAGGGCTGCAAGAAAACAAAACATTCCTCAATCAATCATCTAATCCTTTTCCTTGATATATACATGGTTGTTGTTTCTGAGCAATGCATTTGTTTCAAACATTATTACTGACTTGGAGTCATGTTTCTGACCACCTGTTGAATGGAAGTCCGGTACTCACTCTATTAGCTCTGTTATTGTGTTCTCTACCCACTCCTGATGGAAATAACCATCTCTTTAGTTGTTAAATTCTCCATTATCTCAACCAGCTAGTTGTTAACTGTGTCTGTCTGCTGTTTGCTGCTGGGTGGGTAAAAACTTCCTGATGTGGCTGATAAAGATGCTACACTGTAAGAGCAGGAAGGTAAAAGATGTTATGAAGCTCTGTAGAACTGTGTGAAAGCAACCCCTTTCAAGATTATTGGTTATGTCCGCTTTAATAAAGGCAGTTTGGTATATGTTTGCCCAAGAAAAAATGGCGAGTTTGTAACTGTGAATTTGTATTTGACTTTCCACAGCATGAGAAAAATGGAATTCAAATCATATGGAGTACGCCTCGAACCAAAGAGGCAAAGCACTGATAAATAGCCTGGTTTTATACAAACAACCTATTTTATACCACATTCTATGATAGATAATAAAGGCTACGAGTGCATGTGTGAGACTGCTGAGATGTAAATGTTTGGTTTGTGTTTTACTGGCACAAGTGTGTGCATAGCTTTGCATCTATATAGAGATAACTGAGAAGCTGCGCCGAGAAGTAAAGAGAAGGATGGAGTGTGATTATGGAGGCGAAATTACAGAGGACTAAGATGAGGGATGATTGAAGAGATAAAGTGCTGGAGATGAGACGGCAGAAAAAACAGGCTTTTGCAGAAAAACAGGGCTCTAAAGCAGTCCTCCCAAATCCCCACTTATTTGAATCAAGTACATGTACCTCTCATTTCTCATTTCCCCCGCTGTCATAAATTCTGCTGCATCTACCAGCTAAGCAACCGAAGGAAAAAAAAAAATGTCAGGAAGCCTCCCCACAGCGAGACGTTCACTACTGTTTGACATGGGTGTTATCATGGTTCATTTACACCTGCGGGAAGTGGCAGGGTGTTTCAATTTGATCCTTGCCAAGAATTCTTTCACAGGACACAGGACACTAAGACTCAGCAGTGCTGATTAATGTAGCCGAAGATAGCCACAGAAAATCAGTAGTGATGGAAAGGCTTTGTGAAAAGCTCAGTGGGAGTAACAATTCTGAACAAAACATCACAGCTGTGATAAAAACCTGCACTTCACTGAATGAAGAGGTGAGACAATTAATGTGTAGTTATGTTATATGATTTTTTTTTTTTTTCAATTTATTGTTTTTTTCTCCAACAGTGTATAAAGGATTGCTTTATGGACCAATTTACACAAGATAATCTGACACTTAATTATACCTACAACTCAAGTTTATTCACCTATAACTGTTTTCCATGAATAGAAATGACAGGTGAATAGGAATGGCAGACGAACATATGTAAAAGAGGAAAAAAGTCTAAAACTGGGCTTAACATGCTGGTTATGGTACATTAATGGATAATTGTGTAATAGTAAATACGATGTCAAACATGATAAAGAGGCAGTGGTGCTATGAGCTGAATGCTATTGTCAATATGTGAATGTGAGTCGCAGTGCCAATGTTTATCAAGTATAAAGGTAACCATCACTATCCTACATTTGTATGTCTGCATGCATACATTTGTTCATTTGTATTAAACACAGCTGAGACTGATGGGTATGTCATTAGTTTTGCAGGTATTTGGTTAGAAAAATACTGGACAAAATAAGATTCTGACATGATGATAGTGCTACATCAAAGGCGATCATGACATGAATGTCTGTACCAGATTTCATGGAAATCAAGCCAACTGTTTTTGAGACATTTCCATCTGGTCCAAAGTGGTGAATAGATCAGCTGACAGACTGGCTACAGCCACACAGGTGGATGGCTAAAAATCAAACTCTACTTTAGAGAGTGTGTGCCCATTCCATCCAGGAGGACATCAAAAAGTTTTGTGTTTTTTTTTTAATTAACTTTTATTAACACAGCTGTTCCTGTATGCGATCTGGTATGCAGAACAAAGCACAACCAGAGCAGCTTTCATCACACCGAACAGAATCCGTCAATAACAGCAAAACCATACAGAGATGAGTGAGTGTTTTTGGTTCAGATGTTTTTGTGGTGCCACTGAAATGGTGTTTCCCTCAGGTGCACCTAGTCTCCAGGCAGCTAGAAAACACTCACAAAAAACTCGCAGTGGGGATCTGACTTTTCTAAGTGCTTGTGAGAAAACTCAAGATTTACTATTTCCTCGCTGAACTTGACCTTAGCCTCCTTGTGGAGGAGAGCCAGAGCAAAGCGACTAAACCTATGTTGATCAATACCGCATCACATTATTGCTAATCAATCTGCTTGCAGCACCACTTCTTCTCACTTTCCTGTCCTCACTTTCCACCCTGTTTCAGTTTGACTATGATTGACATGGACACATGCAACTAAGTGTACGCTCATATGGACGTTTCCACACGCGCATGCGTGCGTGCACACACACACACACACATATACACACATACACACCATAAGGCGCCCTGTCAGGTATTGAATATTCAATGCTGCAGAGCAGAGAAGAAGTCTTGGTTATTCATGTGTGGTAGTGCTGTTGCTGCTGCAGAGGACCCAGCTGGCTCCCATAGAGCTATGTCAGTGTGTGTGTGTGTGTGAGAGAGAGAGAGAGAGAGAGAGAGAGAGAAAGAAACAAAGTATGTATGTGTCAGAGACATGATTGCATGTGTGTGAGAGAAAGATTGTGTATGTATGTGTGTGTGTGTGTGTGTGTGTGTGTGTGTGTGTGTACACCTGTCAGTTTGAGCAAATTCACTCACCTGTGACGTCCTCATTCTGTCTCTCTGTAAGTCGTCACTGAGAGCGCTCCTCTCAAAGGCCCAAGCAACAGACACACACACAGTGATATCAGCCATGGGCAGGTGTTGAGATCACTGACTTCTGAAGAGGATTTCACCTGTGGCAGCTTGAATGTGCGCCATTTCACCTTGAGTAATGAATGCTCTCCCTCTCTCCTGCAGTCTCACGTGCATGTGTGTACACATCAGAGAGAAAAAAGGGTGAAGGGGGAGTAACACAAAAAAGAAAGTGTGAGAGGAAGAGAAAAAATTAGCTGGATGTGGGGCTCCATATTTGTCTTTTGCTTAGGAGTTGTGCAGTTTCTATCAGTGACTCTTCAGCTTTTTCTGGGACATCACAGGCCGAGCTCTGCCAGAGTGACAGTGACGATGATGAATCCTGCAGGACACAAACTCCCACACACACACACACACACACACGACTAAAGTCTCATGTAGTGAAGCTGCATTCTCCCATCTAGTGGCCACATGTGCACACACACACACTGACATGCATGAATTCACGGATGAACACAGCGACAGGCAGAACAACACTTAAATGTTTTGGTTACAGGTAGGGCCGATTCTAGTGCTGGAAATCAATATAATTATTTTTTATAACTTGTTTTGATGTTTTTTATCACATCAAGGTTATCTCAGCTTGGGACAGGAGCCTACAAACTCCTTGGACTCCCTTGAAAGACAAAAGACTTTAATAGCAATGGGTGGCAATCAATTCTGGCAAGTTGCATTATGGAAATGCAGGACATGACTCTCACTAAAAGTTAGAATATTTTGGGCTTATTTAACTTTGACCATTCTTTTTTTAAATGTGCCCTCGCCCCCAGCTTTATGGCAGTATACTGCTGATTTAGCTGCAATGCTGGAGTGCCCCTTTAAGTAAGGTTTTCATATTATCTAGTCACTGCTGAAGTATCCACAGCTATACATTGCCTCTTGCAAAATGTGTTGCTAACAGGCAAGTCTTATAATAAATTAAGTGTAAAACATTCTCCTTCTTTAAAGTTTAGACGTTAATCGGGTACATCTGATGTAAATGCAGAGATACGATGAGGCCTTCAGAGGCATGTGTGGCACATGTCAGAACCCACCAAACCCCGGGCTAACACAGCAATGGCCACTGAGAGTTAATGCCAATAAAAACATTGATATTGTTGGAAGTCTGTGGGTGTGATTGTGCACAGTGTGTGTGTGTCCTCCTTCTGCTCCACAGATGGATAAGAATGACATCTTAATCAACTCGTCTTGATATAAATAAGAGTCCAAACGTTTTAATTAGATATCACAATTCATCCTTTTATCAGCAGACGGCATCCTGACCCACGAGTGAACTCCTGACCTTTTGATTGGTTGTCAACACCTTCCTCAGGGACATTAATGCCCTGGCAACAGATTCCTGCACTTTGAGGACAAATGTGCTGCTCGGACCACCTCTCCCCTGCCAAAACCCATTGCTCATCAGCAGTGTGTGTGTGTGTGTGTGTGTGTAAAAGCACAGTAAAACTTGTGGGTGTGCTTGGTGACATTCTAAACATGTCTTGGAAATCACCTGATTGCATCTGTATTCCTAATTTTTTTTTTTATATTGTGTATTTCAATGAATAATTCAAATGTACTCAATTAAAAATACAGTGTGTGTATGTGTGTGTGTATATATTTGTGCATGCGGACTGTAAGCAAGCACAGTCAGTATCACTTCTTCTGATGGTCCAAGTGAAGAACGCAGCTGCCACTTCACACTACAATCATGTTATTATAGAGTTGATAATCGGCCTGCAAGCGTCACTGTGACCACACACACACACACACTCTAATCACATGACCACATATGTAAATGCATGCACACTCATCAGACATATTACTCCTCAGGCATTATCACACAATAAACATTGCAGTATTAATAACTTGTATTCTTGAAATGCATAAATAAGTATAAATAAACAGCTGCACCGCCTACACAAACACACACATACAGTAACGTTCCATAAAACAGTAGAGACCTATGGCTGTATACCTTTATATCTTGCAGTACTCTACATATACAAAATACTCTCTGTCTTCCAGTGTATGAATAGAAGCAGTGGCAGATCCAGAACTTGAAACTGTCATCCTTAGTTGCTTTTTTGAATTCTTTTCTCAGTTATCTACAACACCGCTAGGCTTTGCCTGCGATGCTCAGCTCTGCCCAAGGACACTGTCATGTCAGCCAATTAATGAACTACTGTGGAAGGTGCGAAAAACAGAAAGTAGGTGGTCACAGAGGTCACCACTGCCACACACACCTTGTGCACTTCTCTTTTTCTCTCTGTTGGATTGCCTCTTTTGCCTTTTATTGCAGATCCTGCTCCTGTGCCTGCTGGTTTAGTGCGACAGTGGGCCCCCAGGTGAGAGATGGAAGCTGGCTGCTTCATTAGGCTTAATAAATGCTTCGGCTTTAGAGGCTGTGTAGGTAGACTGCCAAAAGGCACTTCAAATTGTGTCTTTCAGCTTTTGCCATTTGTGCTCTTAGTAACATTGAAGTAATTCATGAATTTTGTGGCAATGGCAGTTATTCCCAGAAATAATATTTACATCATATTTAACTCAGACATTAGCCCATGAGCTCAATTAGATCTTTAAAATTGTCAAATTGTCATTACATTTCTTATCTTATGTTATTATTATTATTATTATTATTATTGATTTGTTGTATGTTTTTTAGATTTTATTATTTTTATTATCAGGATTTTTCAAATGGCACACATACTACAATGTTACTACACACAATAATAACCATAATCACAATCATAATCATAGACATAATTGCATTTTATACGGATAAATAGTGTACACTATATCAGCTATCATCTAATATGTGAAAAAATGTGTTTTTTTTTTTATCAGCACTTCAATAAAAATCCAAACATTTCACCTACACTTTCACATATTCGGATTTTTTTTTTAACTTTATTTGCATACCATCGCAATACACGGTATCAAAAATAAGCACCAAAATCATGTACATTTAACTGAGGAATTGACTAAACACACCAAAGAGGAGCATCAAGAGCAGGACAGAACAGGATCCACATAAACTGATTACACTGTACACGCTGGCTACGACCGACGTCAGCGCGCTCCTCACGGCCACACGTGACGTCACCACGCACCGTTCCCAAACAATACTCAGGAAAAAGCCACGTTGACGATCCAGACTGAAGTGTGCTCCACACTCCCAGGCGGAATAAAGCGGGGATTTGTTGTTGTCGGACCCTCAGTTCGCTGTCGCTGCTGGCTCACCATCAGAGGTGACATGTCGTCGCCGCCGAAGGAGAAAGTGGAGACCAAAGGAGGACACCTCCCCGCAGGTAAGGCTCGGACGGGCTGCTGCTGCTGTTGTTGTTGTCTTTTTTTCTTCACTGCTTCCTGCAGAACCTGAAGGCCTTTGTTGCTGCGGTGTCTCAAACCCAGAATCACACGATGATGATTAACACTCGTGCAATGCTACACATGCGGCTGACAGTGTGTTTTTCGATTGCATTCAGTGCAGTCTGCCATATTTCTCCATTTTGCACATTTCCTAACTTCCTGATTGGCCCGAGATCTTGCAGCGCCACTAAACCTGCGATCGGAAATCACCGCAGCGTGAAGGTTTTGGTTGCGGTATTTGGGTCTCTGCTGCTGGATCGCGCTGACGTGGAGGTCACTCAGGCTGCTGTGGATGAGGGCTGAAGGAAAAACAGATAAGGTGTACGTGGACATGAGCAGTGTGTGGCAGGGCACTGGGCCTCAGCAGCTGCACCGCTGATAGGGCACAGAGATAACACATGCCCCTTGCACCTAACCTGTGATTACTGTGGAGGCCCATCTGCAGGCTGCAGCCAAACACGCGGGTTTTGTTAATGCAGATGTAAGGCTGTGACTACTGGAGACCCCTGGCATGCTCATTTCTACAACCAGCCCCTCTGCAGTGAGGTCAGAGGTCAAGGCTGGAGACAGAACAGCACTCCTGCAGCTGCTAAGAACTCAGAGTTCCTCAGACTTGCTCAAAAGCACTTTAGCAGCAGGACGGCTGCTTGCCAACACACCCGCAAACATCTGACTGTAACTTAACAGTTTATGTCCAAATTAAACCATGTAGAGCTCATATACTATCCTTAAGTTAATCGTGAAGTTAAGTGCAAACTAATTTTTACCAACTTTCTAAAGACAACATGGCTTAAGTGTTTTGTTTTATATTTAGATCCAGGGTCATTGGATTTTCCCACTGTTTTAATTAGCTGCTGCTGCCTTGACTCATTGCTTCAGTTTATCCGCTAAGCGTATGTGTGTCCCTGTGTGTGTGTTGCAGTAAAGGCAGGAGGTATGAGGATAGTGCAGAAGCACCAGTCCGCCCCTGTTCCAGAACCACCGCAGAAGGATGATGAAGAGGAGTACGTCAGCAGCAGGTACCACACCCACTCTGTCATGGAAGGATTACCGAATGGGCCTACTGGGCACAGGCCCAGGGACTGAAGAGCTCCCTGGGCCAGAGCCTCTCTTTGATATTAACATTTCTTGTTGGAGACCCAATCAAACAACTACAAAGAAACACAACTATGACTTCAAATAGATGCAAAATTGCTACAAAGAGACACAAAACAACTTCAAAGAGACTCAATACGACTACAAACATAATACAGACACAATATGATGGCAAAGTCACGCAAAATGACTACAAAGTAATGATAACCAATAACAAAGGCACTTAAATATGACTACATAGGATTCAATGAGATGTAGATGGCCATAAAGAGGTGCAAATCTGTTAAAAATGTAGTCAGTGTTACCACAAGGATTAATACTGGCGAGTGGCGGTAAGGGACTTGTTTTGTCTGTGTCCAGACCCCCATTGTCTCATAATCCATCAATGGACACAGTAAAAACACACTCAGGCAGTTACAAACATTAGGTGCAGAAGTAAAATTGGTGTCGTACTCTCCACAGTTGAATTGAGACACAATCTGGATGCGATGTACGACTCTGCGGTGATTTGTAAGTTGGTAATCACACCCACAAACACACCCTGCAAATTGACAACTAAGCAATTTAGCTGCTTCCACTCCTCTATAAGGCTATACTATAGGCAGTTTCGCAGCCGACTTGTTGTGTACTGTTGCCGGCTAATTCTAATTCGGTAAACAACATAATTACTGCATAATTACAGCATTAACTTGCGCAGCCCATTCAGCAGTTGCTATTGTTTGCCATAAGCAGCCTTCGTTTGCATGTTTTACATCACGCTGGCTCCATTTTCGTGCGACAATAATTGTTCTGTCTCCATATTAGCACGTTTGGCTTTTGCTACTCAAATCCGTTGTTTGTGCCGCTCTGTGATGGAGGTGGTGGCTGCTTATTTTTTAGTGCAGTTGAGTTTGTGCGTGTCCGCTTCTACACCCACGTATTTCTGCTCAGTTCATAAGGCCCCGTCAGCTACGCGCGTATTGGTACAGTAGGTAGGTGGCATATTCACACCACATATCAGTTAGTTACTGTGTGTGTGTGTGTGTGTATGTGTGTGTTAATGAGCACTGATAAATGAGAACTGACCAGCAGTGTACAGCAGTGAGCAGGGTTCAAGAACATTGCCAACTGTCAAGAAATTGCCCGTGCACATACTATAATGCATGCAACCACACACACGCGTATGCATGCTAAATTATATATTCCATGTTCTTCATCCACCGGTGCTGCTTGTTGTTTGAGTATTTTCCTGTAATTTAGAGCAGGAATAGTATCAAGCCTGTTAGTGGGAATAAGTCATTTTCTTTTGCTCCCTTTTGCCTTTGTGCCAAGATGAGTGGCAATAATAGACAGAGCATTAAAGGGAAAAGTGAGGTCAAGTAGATATCAGAAGTACAAAAAAACCCAATATGGCAACCATGGCTAAAAACTTCTCAAGGGTAAAGGCTTTAAGAAAGAGGATGCTCCAGACGACAAGAGAAACCTTTAAGGCCGTTGTTCATTTCAGCTGTGGTAGACACTGGTCAGGGTGTGACCGCCATTCCAGCCTGCTGAATATGCACTTTCTCATTCGTCTTGTCATGTTGCCTCAGAGGATATGGAGTCACACCGCACATCTCTGCGAATTCAGCTGGGGCTGCAACTTACTGACTGTTTACATTGTGGAGTCGGCTTCCAGTTATTTTCCTCAATTTGATAATTTAGTCTGTCAAATAAATCAGAAAATGGCCCATCACAAATTTCCAGAGGTGGAGGTGATGTCTTAAAGTGACTTGATTTCATCCGACCAACAGTCCAAAACCTAACGATTTTCAGTTTACAATGATATAAAACAGAGAAAACATGAAGTGTGAAAATCTGGAACCAGGGAATGTTCAAAATAATTACAGTTTCATTTTCTAACTATTAGTCTACTAGTTTCAGCTCTAAATTAAATTATTTGTCTGATAATAGTACAAACTTACAATCACTGATGCAGTGAAAATATTTCAAAGAGCTTCACAGATATGCAGTCAGGTTTGAAAGAAAAGACTCCCTGCTGTTTTTGCAATTGTATTATTTCCTTTATTATCCTTTTTATTGTTCTTCTATCCTTTATTCTTACTTAAAGATGTGATGAATGTGGTAAAACAAGCTAAATTTCTGCTTTGAAAATTCAATATAGGCTTTTGTGAGCTGAAATATCTTGGTCGCTTTTCCCTCATGTGTAAAGTGGCTCACCAAGGCTGTGCAGGGTTTAATAGTTGCTTTAGTATTTATGTTCCTTAGTTTCCCCCAAATATTTCCTTTTCAGTGCTTGCAGTCAAAGAAGAGGAATCATGTCTTGCTGTGAAAATAAATTAGACAAATAGTGCATTTTAATCATTGAGGAAAACCACTTAAGATCAGCCTTTAGATTGATAAACTCCTCCCGGCCTGGCTGTGTAAACGCAGGTTTACCTTCCTCGTGTGAAATGTTTATCTTTGAACTAAAAATGACCTGCCAACACATCCGAAAAGAGACTATTAGTAACCACACTCCATCAGTAAATACAGTCAGTGAAACTCTCTCCTCTCTCTCTGTCTCTCTCTCTCTCCGTCCGTCCCTCTCTGTGTCACGCTGATGGACGTCTAGCAGGTGGCTACTGGGTAAATTTCGCATTAGTAGCAGCCAGTGAAGCGTTGTAGTCAGGGGAACACCTGCCGCACCCAATCTAGACGAGATGGACAGATGGGGCAGAGGGAGAGAGATAGGTGGCCTGGGATTATGGCGAGGAGGTTTATTATGGTACGGAAGGCAGGGGATGCCACGGCGACAGGAAGACATGAAAGAGGAAAGGTTTTTACTCAGTAAGAGGGGGCGTATTGGGAGAAGGTGAAGCGGGGATTGGGGTGAGATGCAGAAAGGGAGGCATTCCTGCTTGCTAACTGTCTTTTTTTTTTTCCCCGAATGCATCAGGAATGAATTTAGCATTTTCTTCCTCTGTGTAAACATGTGGTGTTTGGCGAGAGTCAGAGGAGCAGCAGCACGAGACATAGCAAAGGAGGAAAACAGATGAACATATGGTTGTGTCATCACATAACAGGCTGCTACGTATTAACATGAATACGTGGTTTATTAACTGCTCTCACGTCGTTTGGTTGACACTAAGGAGCCGAATGTGTTAAAAGTTGCACGCAGGGTGATCATAGGCCTCGCGTCGGCTGCGCTGTCACCGCTCCTACATAGTTTGGCGAAAGGTGGATATGTTCCAGAGCCTCGGCAAAAAGGGAGCGGGTGGTGCTGTGTGTACGCTCGACTTAATCACTGCACACATAACACTGTACGTAGGAACTGTGGTGAAATGTGCAGTAAGCTGACAGCTCATGTTGAAAAGTTGAGAGGAGGGTGATGGTGGGGGGGGAGAGGAGGAGGATACAGGCAACAGGCATCAGTTTCTATGGCAACCACCACCTCGCCCACGGCAACAAACTTCCTGCTCTGCTGAAGCGGAGAGACAAGGGTGGGGTGGTGGCGGTGGCGAGGTGAGGCTTCCGAGCTAAAGACACAGCAGAAAACAGCACACAAGCCCATTAATGCTCATTTCACTCTGAGTTATTAGTTCAAATTTGCATTCTGTATCCCCCCCCCCCCCACACATCTCTCTCTTTCTCGCACTCCTCCTCTCCTCCAACTCCTCTCCTCTCCTCTCCTGGCACAAAGCGACTCCTCCCCAGGATTCCTCACAGCTCTCTACTGCCCTCTGCAGGCACCCCCCGTCTGTCTCCATAGGCAGCCTGTCACACCAAAGCATAGCAGAGATCTTTGTCACAAGATTTTGGGTGATATGTAGGTGTAGTGGTGCAATTTTGATTAAAAAGTCTGAGTGTTCATCAAGCGCCACTCAGACCTGTCATGTCCGTCTCTAACATGAGACTACACAGTATCTATGTATTTAACTGCCAGTCAGGTGAAGAGCTTACCCTCTCCTCCTGCTGCTTTTTTTCTTTTTTTTTTACACTTTCGAACTTTTTTTTTACACTTGTTAGCTGTCTGTCTCTCTGACAGGCTTACACCCCTCACTCTTGTCTGCCTGTCTAGCTACGTCTTATCTGTCTACCCTCAGTCTCTCTGCCCTTAATGCCCGATCCCAGCAACAAAGTTTTGATTCTGGCGCGCTTCAAATGCAACAGAGACTTTTTCACCTCTCATCCATGGTTCTGTTTTAGCTTTCCTCCTCCTTTTTTTTTTGTAAACTGTTCAGGAATTACCTCTGTAGAGACGTGACAGCGCGTCATGAGGTGGATATCTGCCCTGCCATCTCAGCATGTGAGTGCATGTCCAGCTGAGTGTGTCTGTTCACCTCCACCCACGGTGTCACACCTTTCAGTGGCTTTATTTGAACACTGAAGCACCTACCTTACACATATGCCGCATGTCTCTGCGGCGTGGAGTAAAAAATCAAGTAGACCTATAAATGCGTCTTTTGAACGTTCTTATATAAAGCTTTTTACCTGTGACGCATGTCGGTCAAAGACAGTTTCCACGTTTTCTTTTCAGGAAAAGAGGGCTGTTTTTTGTTCACAGCACTGGGCAGTGGCAGCTGAACGCTAACGAGCTAGCTTACAGCTATAAGGGCCTGTTTGAAAAAATGGCGTGCTAGCATTATAGGATACCATATTTCCCCATTTATTCTGTTAGCCGTAATGAAAGAAGGTACATCCACTGTGCTCTTTCACACATGTATCCTCACATTCCTCCTGTTAGCGTTTCTCACAGTTGTTTTTTTTCTCTCTTTTCATCATCTGGCACTTGCCATATGTATATTTATCTCCCATTCGTTCATCAGATAACCTTAAAATTTTGAAACCCTTTCAGACCAAATGTTAGCGGAGAGCTAGCAGGACCGCCTCATGGCTACAGAGCATCACTTTGAATGAGGAACACTTGCGGCGCTTATATGCCATATTTCGGTTTAGTTAACTTGCAAATGGAGAACCTCTCATTTTGACAAGTGGCTAGTGGTGGAATAATCAAAATTAAAATGAATTGAAAGTCCACATACCCAAGCATTAATCTAATAGCAAGGTGTAAATATTCTCAGTAAGATAAGTAGCGGAGGGCTATTCAGCGCCAAGATGTTGATTGCAGAGATGGAGGTTAGCCAGATGTGCTGAGAATCCACAAATGTTAATTGACTGTGATTTATTTAAAAGAAAAAAAAAAAAAGTAAGGTGTGCACGGATCATAAAATATTTAAAAAGAAAGCAGCAGATGTTTTAAAATGGTGTGTTTTCCCACAGTGCTTTTCATTCCGATTGCTGAAGTCTGCAGTTTGCAGCGCGCGTCGGGGAAACTTTTCATCTTTTTCGACATATTTAGGCTGTTAATGAGGTAAGCCATAAGTTGGACATGCTCGCTGCCACGGCTAATGTCTTTGAGTGGAGTTTTGAAGGTGGCAACCACAACTGTACTCCTTTTGCCGAGGGGGGTGGGGGGTGACGACGCCGTAAAACTTAGACGGTGCTCATTTGTCATGTCAAGGTCGATATTTACCTCGGGTTCCGCATTCCTCCTTTCTCTGCCTCCGTTTCCCTTCCCTTCCTCCCTGTCTGAGCGAGCCTCCCTCTCTCCTCCATCCTCTCCTTCTCCCCTCTAACAGTCTATTATTATATAGGTATTTCGCTCCCCTGTTCTCCCTGTCCTCTCGCCTCCCTTTGCCACCCCCCTCCACTTGCCCTGACCTGCCTTTACCTCCCCTTCGTCCCCCTTCCCTCCCACTCTTCTCCGTCCTCTCCTTTTCTCTCCCAAATTCTCTCCTTTATCATCATCCTCCTCTTTAACTCTCTTTTCTCTCTTTTCCTCTCCCCTCAGCGTTTTCCTCCCCTCCCTCCTCTCATGCTTTCCATCTAGAAGCTGTGAGCCCCAGTGTTTGGCCAGGATGAATGGGAGCTATTTAAGCTGCTGGCAGGTCCATCCAGTGTGTGTGTGTGTGTGTGTGTGAGTGCACATGCGCGTGTTTGTGCGTTTTGCCAGAGAGTGAGACTGTGGGTGTTATGTGTTTCGACAACTTGGGATGTTTGAATTCTGGCACAGTTACCCTTTAGGAGGTTTGAAAGTAGCCAGGTAGGTAACCTTTTGCAAGTGTGCCCGTCTTATATATACAGTAAGTTGCACCCTTGACCTGCACACAGTAGCATTCGATCGCACACACACACACAGTCGCCACAGAATAAAGCCCTGCACACACTCATTCTACCTATTGAATTGTATATTGTTGTGAATTCTGTAACTAATTTTCAATTTTTCATTCTCTCTCTCTTTTTTTCTTGTACTCCTCTTTAGTCCACCAAAGGTCCCCATGGTTGTGTCTGGAGTGGTTACAAAGGTAAGACACACACACGCACACACACACACACCCACACAAACAAACTCAGACACACACATACACAGACCACCAATAGTGTTGAAATAGGCATTATAAGCTGGTTTATATCTGGGACATGAGCTCTGCAGGGAGAGGTAGAGGCTTAGTGTCGAGATAGAACAAGAGAAAAAAGGCAAAACAAGACAGAGCAGGGGGAGGAGAAGAAATTGGAGATAATACGAGTCGAGTCCCAAACAGAGAGAGTAAAAAATGTGATGGAGTAAAGAAGTGTTAGAATCAGTGATGTAGTATCTGTATTTACATATAATGCTGTGAGTATATTTCTACATTTCCACACTCAGAAAAGTGCATTTAATTCACTTTTATATATTTGATTTGATATTTTTAGGTTTAATCTGGTAACACTAACAGCTCAGATAAGTGTCACCATATGTTGCAAGCATAAAAAGAGCACAGAGTCAAATCAACACCTCTCTGACACCAAGAAAATAGACATTGTAAGCCTCCCAAGGGTAGTAGGCCATTTCATTGTATAAATGTTACATCACATTATAGAGGGCAAATATTGCTTTAACTTTGTCGACCCCTGTATTTGTGTGTGTGTGTGTGTGCGTTGCTGCTCAGTTTAGTTAGCGTAGACTTTGACAGTCTTGACCTGCACTTCTAAAAGTGAGTCAAAGTCTGTGAATAGCCACGTTTTGTTTAATCCTTTTAGATTGTATGGTGTGTGTGTGTGTGTGTGTGTGTGTGACAAAGGTGTCCTTGAGTCTCTGGATGGCTCCGTTCCCTGCCTGTCAGACCAGGTAGATTGTTTGCAGAAGATTGCAGTGATATCAGCAAGGTGGCAGGCATCCCATTCATCCGCCCCCGATCCTCCTCTAGCCTTCCCATTCGCCACCTATCACTGCCATCAAACCCCGAGGCTAGCACTGCACAAAGCCTCAGAAAAGCCTTTTGGGTGAAACACTTCAGTGTGTGTGTGTGTGTGTGTGTGTGTGTGTGTCTGTTTGTGTCCATGTGTGGAGTGTGTCGCCTGCTGGGATTGCTTTTAATGTAAAAAATATCCTGGCCATGTATTTTCTATCTTCCTTTCTCTTTGAATGGCATTCTCAGACGCTTTCATCCAGATACTGAAGGTGGCCATCTGAAGCTCTGCTAGCTAAAGCAGAAGCTCTAAAGGAAAAGAATGACATTTAGTTTGGGCAATAAATTTATGCCCTCCTAATGTCCAGAGTCGGTTTTGTGGTTCTGACCACACGTCCTCCTGCCTGCTGGGATCACATCTCACCATTTCATTCTGTAACCCTAAAAACACACACAGCTATCCTTGTATCAAAATTATTTACATTTTTTGCTCAATATTTTCATGAAAATTTATATTTGCAATATTATTTTAATGTGACAGTGTGAATCAAGAAATGAAGCACTACCTTTTCTTGAACCATATGGATGTAAAAAGAGTAGTTTCGTTCTTCCACTTTTTGGGATTTCTTCCATTTTAACACATTTTATGTTAAACATTCCTTAAATATTAAAAGGCAATTTACATTTGGAAACAAAAAGTAGCCAACACCACATTACTTCTCTAAATGGGCATTTTATCTCTGTGCTGAAATGGTAAAAAGAAGGTAGGAGACATGCCTTGCCGATCACTATGACTTCTGTTGGCAGTGCAGTGCAGTGCAGTAATACAGATAATTTGTTGCATTCCCGCCCATACCTCTGCTTCAGTAGGACGGAGATGGAGGAGACAGAAGCTTTGAGCTTCAAGAAGAGAGAAGAAGGGCAATTGGAGGTCAAATCCATCCCAAGCAGTTAGCTGTGGAATTGGCTTGGCTATAAATGAAAGAAACACACATGCGCACACACAGGCACGCACGCACTCGCTGTAAATGTTTTGTGGCCACACACACACACACACACACACACACACACACACACACTCACTCAGGAAAACTAGTGCACGACCACGTATACAGTACAAAACCAACACACATATACAGAGAGGATTAGGGTCAAGCAATGATTGGGTGGGCGAGTAAAGTTCAGCAGGAAGTTCAAACAGACATAGTGTGTGTGGCATTGATTAAGCTGGTTATATAACGTCATCCATGTGGATATCCTAACTTAATGACTATGAGGGAGCCAGGTGTTTGCTTATTATATTTATGATGAAGTAATAACATCCACAAATGGCAACATCTGGGCAGATGAGACGGCATCGGCAAAACACCAACTTGGCTAAATAGTAAAATCCAGTATTTTAGATCAAAGAATTAAAACTTTCAATATGAATCCACTTAGTCATGCGTACGGCAGTGTAATGTGGGCTTTTCATAAATGCTGTCTTTAAGCAGCTGCTTTAACCAAGCTCACCACCCACCCCCACTGTGCCATATGCAAAACCTCCTTTTCACACCCAAAGATATGTGAGTGTGCAGTGCTATAGCTCCAGCCATCCATTCGACCCAGTGTTTCTTATAAACAAGGTTTGGGGGAAGAGAGAGAAGCATAAATGCATAAAACAAAACACGTGAATTGAGATGAGGATCTTCACTGATACTAATCAGTGAAGAGGGAGCAGAGCAGTATGGACGAGGGATAAGGAAGGAAAGACGGATTGAGGAGGAAAGAAAATAATGCTGGCAGGTAAAAATAAAAAAAATAAGATAAGTCTTTGATTAAAATTGTGCATTCCTCTCTGACTGATCAAATTCCTGCTTTTGATCCGATTTAGAAGCAACGCTGTTTATGGGCATTTTTCTTGGAATAAGAGATTAAGGTTGCGGAGCAGATGAGCGGGGACAGATGAGTGCGCCATAC
Source organism: Scortum barcoo (assembly GCA_023238725.1). Lineage (NCBI taxonomy): Eukaryota > Metazoa > Chordata > Actinopteri > Centrarchiformes > Terapontidae > Scortum > Scortum barcoo. The sequence continues at coordinate 8,586,949 of CM041551.1, forward strand.
TTCACCCTTCACCCTTTCCTTATTGTTGTTATGATTATCAGAGGAAAAGGCTTTAAAAATAGAGCATGAAGTGCACATAATGCATGCAGCTGTAGAGACAGACATGAACCCCGAAGATTACTGTGCACTTTACTGTTCACTGTTCACTGTCCAGTTATTTCTTTTTGGCCGTTTTTTTTGTACGTCTCATAATTCTGCAGCTAAGGTTGTAAGCTTGTGTCTTCGCTTTATGTGCAAAACACTGAATGCAGGCCCTCAAATCAGGGTTTGTACAAAGTCTCGAATGCTAGAAAAATGCATAGTTTTAACAGTCCTTGAATTTGAATGTACTCAGAAAAATATATTGAAATATACTGAGTATACAGAAATGCTCAATGTTCAACATAATCTTCACAGTCACTCACGTAAAACCAAATGCCTTATCTAGATAAGTCCTCTGTTGATCCCTTACTCAGGAAATAAGCAAGCATTAAGTAACTGTGCCGTATATTGAGTCCAGGTCTGGAAGAAGGACTTCCCACAATCCCCTGTGCCATTTTCACCACCCAGGCTAAGTCCTTTTTGGTTTTGTGCAGTGCAGCTGTTGCCATACCACACTGTTGCACTGAGGCAGAGGATGCTCTTTATTGTGGCCCTGTAGAGGTTTGTCAGGAGCTGAGGGGAAAGTCCAGCACGCACGTTTCAGCTTCCTGAGGAAGAAGAGTCTTTGTTGAGCCTTTTTTACCAGGTGAGCTGTGTTCATGGACCAGGTCAGGTCAGGAGATGTGATGTGGATGCCCAGGAACTTGATATTGTTGACACCGCTCAACTGCTTCCCCGTGGATGAGGAGAGGAGCATGCTGCTCTGTCCTCCTGGACCTCCTGTAGTCCACTCTATGACCTCCTTTGGTCTTGCTGGTGTTCAGAACAAGGTTGTTGTTTGAGCACCATTGAGTAAGGTGCTGGATCTCCTCTCTGTAGTGGGTCTCATCATTGTCCGATATGAGGCCCACTATGGTGGTGTCGTCTGCAAACTTTACGATGGTGTTTGTGGAGTGGATGGCAGAACAGTCACTGGTGAAGAGAGTGAAGAGGGCTGGGCTGAGCACGCAGCCCTGTGGTGTGCCTGTGCTCAGGACCAGTGTAGAGGATGTGTTGTCCCCGATTCTCACCACCTGAGGCCTGTTGGTGAGGAAGTCTCTGATCCAATGGCACAGCAATGAGGGCAGTCCCAGGTTGTGGAGCTTCAGTATCAGCTTGTCCGGGATCACTGTGTTGAAGGCTGAACTGAAGTCCACAAATAGCATTCCTCACGTAGGTGTTAGGAAGCTGCAGATGGGTCAGGGCTGTGTGAAGTGCAATGGAGACTGCATCCTCTGTTAACCTGTTCTCCCTGTATGCGAACTGATATTGATCCAGACCAGCAGGGATGATGTCCTTTGATGTGCTTTAGGACGATCATCCTCTCAAAGCACTTTTATGATGACCGGAGTTAGAGCGACAGGGTGGTAGTCATTTAGGCAGGTGACAGCAGATTTTTTAGGCACAGGACACAATGATGGAGGTTTTGAGGCTGACAGGAACTGTAGCAAGCTGCAGGGACAGGTTGAAAATGTCCAGAAAAACTCCTGCCAGTTGGTCTGCACACAATTTCAGAGAGTGCGACCAGACACCTTATCTGGTCCTTCAGCTTTCCTGATGTTGATTCTTTTCATGGAAGAGCTCACTTGGTGCAGCTGCAGGACTAGAGGCTGATGCAGTTCTTCCAGCCGGGGAAGGTGAACACTCTCTCTGCTGCCAGGTGTGTCAAAGCGGGCGTAGAATGTGTTCAGGGTGTCGGGGAGAGTGGAATCGTGGCTAACCAGCTGATCACTGCGCTTATAGTCCATTATTTTCTTGAAGCTTCTCCACATACTATGTGGGTTGTTGTTTTCAAAAGTGGCTCCTCAATGCGCCTGCTTATACCTGCTTTTTGCTAGCTTAATGCCTTTTTTCAGTTCTTTTCGGGCAATGCTATAGGCCAGCTTGTCACCTGACCTGTATGCAGCGTCACAGGCTTTGAGTAGGGGCTTCACTGTGCTGTCCAGCCATGGTTTTTGATTTGGGAAAACCTTGATGGTCTTTGTGGGTAGAACAGCATCAGTACAGAATTTTAGGTAGAACAGAACCGATGGCGTGTATCCATCCAGATCTGTGCCCTCCTTGAACACTTCCCAGTCAGTGCACTCAAAGCAGTCCTGTAATGCTGAAAATGCCTCCTCAGTCCAAACCTGTACAGTTCTGGTGGTTGGTCTTGTCCTGCAGATCAGAGGTTTATAGGCAGGGATCAGATTCACAGAGATGTGGTCCGACATTGCCCAGGTGTGGAGCTGCAACAGCCTTGTATGCTCCAGGGATGTTACAGTAAACTTGATCCAAGTTATTATTGTCCGTCGTTGGAAAGTTTATGTAACGATGGAATTTGGGGAAAACTGCCTTTAACTCGACGTGGTTAAAGTCTCCAGCCACGATCACAGCCGCCTCTGGATTGTTGTTCATCTGCAGACTGATCATGCAGTACAGCTCCTCCAGTGCTTAATTTAGCATTAGCTCGTGGTGGTATGTAAATGAAGAATTAGCTCTGTAATAGAACAGAGCTCTCTAGCCGTGTTAAATGGCTCTGCATTTCACTGCCAGATATTCCAGATCAGGAGAACAGTATGTTCCTGATGATGTTCGTGGCTGTACACCAGGCTTTATGAATGTACAGAGCCAAACCTCCACCTCTGTGTTTCTCTGAGGCTGCAGTCCTGTCCGCCCGGAGAAGAGAGCGCCCCGCTAGCTCCACTGCCGCGTCTGGGATGTTGTTATCCAGCCAGGTCTCGGTAACGATCGCCACACAGCTGTCGATCTTTGCAGAGACGATCCTCAGCTTGATCTCGTCCATTTTGTTGACGAGTGACCTGGCGTTTGTGAGGAAGAGACTGGGAAGAGCCGGTCTGTGTGGGTTAGCTTGTAGCCTAGCAGCACGCAGGCCGCCCCTCCTGCCCCGCTTTTGTTTACGATGCACTCCTCCGTCTCCTTGGCAACAGAGGGATTGTGAAAGCCTCCGTGGTCCGCTGAATCCTTGGTGGTGTAAAATCCAGCCTTGGAAACGCCAACAACTTGGCTACTGCACTCAGCTGCTGCTGCAGGAGACTGTAAAATAACTAAAAAGATAACTAAAAACATAAAAAAAAGAAACAAAGCTGGGAGCACCAAGCCGCTGCGTGTTTACGCGCCACCATGGCAACTATAAAGGAAGGTATATATAAAGGAAGGTATAAAAAGTAGGTAAGGTATATATAAAGGAAGCAGTTGTGTTTCTAGTCACATTTAAGATGTGACGACGAAGTCTTTAAGCGTCTTGTAGTACCTTGAAAGTGCCTGAAAAGTGCTTGAATTTTAGTCTTGACAAGCTAAACGAATCCTGCGTTATTGACTGACTGTGCTCTGTTTAGGGTGATAAGGACTTCACCCCTGCAGCTGCCCAGGTGGCCCACCAGAAGCCCCAGCCTGGTGTCCCCAAGCTGCCCTCTGCCCAGCACATCAACCAGCACATCCACCAGCCCCGCAAGTGAGCCGATGGGCAGCGGGCTGCAACGGCTACGCCAACTCCACCAGCCGGCCTTCCCAATGGAACACACAGGATAAAGATGTTTCCCCACCAGGCACAGATCTCCTCTAAATAATCTGCTTTTTTTTTTTTTTTTTTTTAAATAAATCTCTTGTGTCACATGTACCAGGAATTTATCAGCAACACACCCCCAATGCGAGTTTAGTCATTGTAGAAGTCTAACTCTTTACCCCCTGCTGCATCGGTGCTGCACTATTAGTTCTGCACTTTTAGATTCTCTCCTTAAGAGGGATTGTTTCCACAGTTGTATGGTCTTAAAGTGCAGTAAGTGGGTGGAGAGGTCTTCTAAAATGGCTATCATTCTAGGATTAGACAATAATGGAGAAACTGATCTCAGGTCTGAGTCTGGTGGGCAGGCACGGGGAGGGGGACTCTAAGCCCCTAGCGATGTGCTGACCAGTAACTGCGTCACAGCAACCAGCCAATCACAGCAACCTATCATTCAGGCTAACTTGCCAACCAGTCACCTCCACAGTGATGAGCCCACGCTCCAGCCTGCTACCTATGATTTTCGCCGACCAAAAGAACCAATCAACCAATCGCGAACACGGAAATTCACTTCAACGTGTATGTGTATCACAGAGATGTTGTTGCCAAATTGCACTAGTACAGCAGAGACCAGAGAGCAGCTAATTATGTGACAGCATCAGCCAAATATTAGAAATACAGTGATTGATCAACCGACAATCAAAATGTGGAAATTTAAATTTTTAAATAAAATAAAGTTTAAATTTACACGGACAAGAAATTGGAAATTCTTAATATTACAGATGCCCAAGAAAAGGAACCAACTAGACAAAATGTCACCTGAGTAGCTCCCGCATGTTTTTAGTGTCCTGACCCTGGAAATGCAAGCTTTTTCGCCCTAGCAAATCCTCCTTTGCTTTTGCTACAGTTTCTTACAGGAGAAGTTTTACTGATATCTGACCTGCGCTCCGTTTTTCCTGCCTTATTTGAGCTGTAGTAATGCCTATCTTTCCCTGGTGGCGTTGACTTATTTTCATGCAAACTCAACCTGCTTCACAGTAAAAATCTCGCAGTTGCGCCTTATTGCTTAGATTTCAAGATTTTATTTTATTATTTTTTTTACTATTATTTCGGTCCTATTTGACTGGCTCATACTCACATTTTATCTGCCACACACTGGAGTCCACTGGAATAGAAAATTCGACAAAAAAAAAGGACAGAGAAGTTATTGAAATCTAAAGAAAGGTGTTTACTGTGAAGCTGCAGCAGCAGGGTCTGCATTAACATCAGCCTACAATATGAACAAAGCCTCGCAGAGAAGCGGTTCAGAATAATGGTAAGATGAAGGTAACCTGCCGCACAAAAACAGCTATTTCTACATTCCACAGAAAAGTGTTTTTAACAAATATGTCAAGCCTGTTTGTCGGCGTGTGCGCGGAAAACACAATGCATCTTTTTTTCCCCGCCAGGATGTCTGCAGGTATGGCTCGCTGCATATCAGAGATCTGAGTAAGCCCCCCAAATTCCAGATCTGCATTTTCACAGAAGCGATACATATCAGCGCACACAAACACACAACACCCTTTTCCTTAATCACCCATCCCCTTACGCTCAAGTGTCGTTCGTTGCAACACTAGGGAAGAAAAAAAAGAAATGTATCTTGCCAAGAAGGAATGATTTCTGATGTTAATTTAAGTTTAAAAGAGTTTTATTTTTGTTTTTTTCTCTTGGGTAAATTGTTCAAATTGTACAAATCTTTAGTCATTGAGTGGACGTAGGTATTAGGTGTGGTTGTCCTAGTAAATAAAAATATAGATTATCTTGAAAAATGCCTGTCTGTGTTTGAATGAAATGACAGAAGAAACTTTGTAGTCTTTCGACTTGCTTGTAATGTGTCACATAAAAGCAGATTTTTCCCGCTCTGTACCGGAGATGGTGAATGACACGGTTCTAATATATAATAATCTCTACTCTGATAAAGTTCAAAGTAGTCCTGCTTGATGGATTGTGGCCTCCACCTCACCTAGAGTATTCGAGCATTTCCATGGTGAATTAGCATCCTGCACCGAGGGATTAGGACTCAGGTGGTGTTTTGAAATGAAGAATCATCTTTCCCAAGAGCTGTGCGCCGCTGCCTCCCCCCACCTTCAGCTCCCTCACAAACACACTCTCCCGCACGCACACAGTGTGCACCAGGTGTTAGTGCATGTAATCCATCTTTACACAAGCATCAGCAACCAGGTGTTCTGTCAGTTTATGTTAGCCCAATAAAGCAGCCAGCGCAGGCTTAGTTGGTGCGAGCCTCTGTCAGCAAGCTGAAACACCCCATTAAAGCAGACACAATCTCCTTGACTCTCCATGGTTGTATATAGTTCTCTCAATGTGGCAGACCTCTCATCCCTGCCATGCCCTATTAGACTGCACCGCTGGAAGAACGGAACGAGACAGAGACGCTGCTAAAAATGTACCATGCTGCCATGCTCGGGAATCTCTGACTGTGTGAGTATGAATTCCACAGTGAAAACAACGGAAATCTCCGAAAATAAATTGTGCATCTATTTAAGTTGCGGCAAACAACTTCCCATGAACAAGGCACTGCCATCTGTGTGTGAATATTTAGGAGGGATATCCTCACAAAAACCTTGTAACCATGTGTCACCAGGTGAAAGATCTGTTTTTGTCAATTTTACTCTAAAACATTTTTTGTAGTTTTTCTTCTAATGCCATAACAGCAGTGAAGGTTATAGTTAAAGGCACTTTATCCTCGAGCACCAAGTCCCCTCTCATTTAGAGGCTCTTTATTACATTATCCTTGAGTATACACCACCAGCTGTCACCCATAAGGTCCTCAGGAACATTAAAACTGGCTTCAGCTAGTTGAGACTGGTCATCTGTGTGACATAGCTGCCTGAAACGCTGTGGTTTACTTAGTCAGCAGCCAACAGTGGGAGGAAAAGGCATTTAGTCATTCCAGGAATTTTTGGATGCCCTCATGATCACTCTGATAAGGGCTTGGACAAAGTTACAGTGACATCTTGGCTCCCTTTTGACCAAACTGTCCATCATAACCTGCAAAGCATTATACCATTACAATGGAGGGTGGTCGTCCTTAAACAGCACATTGACAGGATTTTATGTAAAACGAACCTATTTTTAACCTATTTTTCTTCAGCATTAGTGTCGATAACGTATACCAGAAAGTATAAGACAGTACTTTTATTAAGTCTGGTGTTTTCACGATTTTGTGTGTGTGTAAGAGAGCTCCTCTTTGCCAAGTTTTCCTCGCTTTTTATCAGCGAGGGCGCTGCCACTCAAGGTTCATTTTTAGTTCACACGTTATAGATAATTCTGATGCTGATTTAATTGTGAGACATTTTCATTTATTCATACTTTTCAGCTTTTCAGAAATGAAATTCATTTAGGAGGACCCACTTTATCCTTGATTGCATCACAGTTATCATTTCAAAGAATTCTAACAAAAAAAAAAAGAAATTAAAATAATATAGTTCTTATACTTTGAGCACTGGGATGGATTTCACTTAGTTCTTGGTGAATCAGAGGAAATATGGGAAAATTCACTGACCATAGCATCATATTTTTAAGCATGTATTTTTTTATAACTAACACTACGATGTGGCTCACTGCTACATTTGGCAGAGAGAAATGAAAAGATTCAATCAATACCTCTTTGCTTTTATAATTTCGGCTACACACAGATATCGCCTCATGTTATTTCTTTATTATTTCATGGCATGTGTGCATATTTCACAGTGATTAACATCCAATATTTAAGATTTGATGTAGAGACAGTATAAGAACTGCCACATCACACAACTTGTCAAGGTGCAATATTAATTAATAATTAATATAAAACGTCACATTAGCATTGCTTATTGTTATTTAAATACAGGTGTTTCCATCAAAGAGGTAATGATAATACAATACTGTTGTTGTTAAATGACTTCTGCATTATCAGTGGTGTGATGTAACCATGTACATTTACTTAAAAATTACAATTTTGAGGTACTTGTACTTGATTTCCATTTCCTGCTATGTTATATTTGTACTACTACTGCAATTTATTGTGCTTTTCATTAACTGCATTACATACTAGTTACTTTTTAGATTCATATTTCACATTCACAACAAACTCAAACAACTCTAAAAGAGCTGGATACTGTGAAATGATGCCATGTGCACATGTGAGTCACCAGACTTTGAAATCTCCCAAAATGTCTTCATCGAGTGGAGGACTATCGTCATATTCGTAAACACACACCATGCCACTTAGATATACTGGGCTCTGTCTGACATGCAGAAATCCTGTGTTGTCCTGAGTGTTGTCCTGAAACCAACCAGCAGAGGGCCCCAACTAAGGATTCCCCCCAAGTTCACAGGCTTGACAGGAGCTCTGACTGAGTGCTGATCTACAATCAGGTCATCCTGTCTAAATCCCGGCCCGTAGCATGACATAATAACAGTCATACTATCGGTGGATGGTGCCCTCTTTATTTGGCCACTTTTGAACTTCTATGAGGGATTTGGGTCAGAGGTGGGAGAAGGCAGGGCGGGGTGGGGTGAATTGCTGACCAAGCCTGTGGCGCCTCATAATCTCAGGTTACAATCTAAGCCCACAGCTGTTTGAGCTACAACGATGACCTAATTATCTGATGCATTGAGGGCTAATAGGTTTTTGTCTCTCTCATACACACACCACACAGTTCATTTCTCTGCACTTTGTATAAGTGAATTTGGAATAGGTGAAGACCTTCAACCTCATAACAAACTGCACTCAGTAGGCATTGCTGGCTGTGATACTGCATTGCCAGCAAAAACCCATTTTCATGTGAAACATTTCCTCATATTAATGCTATATATGTTAATCCTGCAGCCACTTACAGTTTCCTAAGCGCAGAGCTCAGTAAATGTGCAGCTTGCTCATTTTTTGTCACGTTCAAATGGCTTCCTCTGGGCAGTATCTAACCAGATTGCCACTCTGAAGTCAATGAAGTTTATTTGAAGAAATGATTTGGCTGCGCAGTACCCTCGTAACCCCTTAGCAAGTCATCACCATGTATATTAGACACACACTCTTGGATGGCACTTAAGCTGCAATCGCCATGAGGAGTTAGGACCGTGAAATTGTGCTCTCAGAAATCCAGACAATGTTCTATCACTGCTCTCCCCGTGGCTCCGCGCATTTAAACTCGCAGCTATTTTTCATCCCATTATTTTCACTGTTCTAACGTTAAAACAGGGAGCTGACCTCTTGTTCTATAATGGCTTGGCTGTTTTTATCAGACGGCCCATATGTTAGGGATTATCACTCCAGTTCTTCTCATACAGTCACACTGACCAAGGCTCACCCTGCTTTCTCAGACTCACATTACTGTCAAGCTATTATTATTTTTTCCAGTTCTTAGGATGAAACACATGCCCCCAAACTACAAGATGTTTTATGAAAATCGAGAAAAGCAAAAAAAAAAAAAAAAAAAACATCACTTCTCGGTAACTTTCCAGCAGGTGTTAGAAATTAGAGTGGCAACAAAGCACCAATATTTGACTCACAATCCCAATCAATCCACAGTCACTGTTTGCAGGAGTGTTTTATTTTGCTCAGGTCATCTGTGCCCTGTGTACACCGAACTCACGAATCTTAAAGAGTCTCATTCATTGCATGATAGTTTATCACTATAAGAACAAGTGTTAATGTGGTTTTTGCAATGTAAACATTTGGGAGGCACTTGAACTTGCCTCCCACATGGTAAAGTTTAAATGTTACATCACAATAGTGCTCTGCATTTAAGTCCTGGCCTCGAACGTTAAGACTAGAAAACATAGTTGTTTGTATATCAGTGTGTGAAAAAGTCCATATTGAATAAAAAAATTAAAGGTTTGTCATCAAAAAGGATTAAAATTTCTAATATAAAACATATATATATGCGAAATACATTCACAGCTTCATTATAAAGCAGAACACAAAGCGTCTAAAATCATTGCTGTCAAATGCCATTAAATTCTACATGAGCTTACGTTTAGCTTTCTCAGTCAATATGACACACCCATTAGTATTTCCCACTACATCTTTTAAAGACATTATTCCATAACATCTTTAATAAAATGCTTCCTTTTTTTTAGGCAGGAAGACGAACACATTCCTGCTGTGGCTACAGTCTGAAGGAACGTGTGTTAATAAATGTTCCCTGCTTCAACAGTGTACCACACTACACAAAAACACTGCTGTATCGGGCACCCAAAGCGTAACAAAATATAGACTTGGCCATCCATTAAAAAGCAATAAATATGAAAAATAAGTTAGCTAAAAACATTTCAAGTATCAAATCCCCTGGGTAGTCACTGTCTGACATCATGAAGGACACTGAGCATCGGCAGCCATTTTTAAGTGGCTGACCTGCAAAACTGAGCAGACAGAAGCAACCTTTAGTCTTCTGTTTTCTCATGGGAATACTGCTGGTAATTCTAGGCTCACCCTGAGCACATGTATTTAAAAAAGGAGCAAAATCTGTCCTGTGGTCTGCTCAGAATCAGTCTTTTTTGGGGTAGTGTACTTGACATCCTCCGAGGCAATGATATTATTTCCGTTTCCCAGCAGAGAGGTGTCTTTTGGTTATAGCCTCCAGCCTCCTCCTCTCAGCCTCCTCTGCTTTCTTCCTTTCTTCTTTTAGCTCCTTGTACCGCCACTTTGGGATCTGCAGCAGGTGCCCCCCCCCTCCGTCTTTGGCGCTGCTCTTCCTCCGGATTTTCTCCGGTTCGTAAGTGGATGGGGGGGCCTTTGACACCCTCACTTTGGGGATGCTGAACCCCGGCCTGACGCTGCTCCTCCTCAGCACCATGTGCATGGGCAGCAGGCTGGTTCTCCGTAGCTCCAGCACTTCGTTGTAAGCCAACATGCCGAGGCTGGAGCTCCTGTGTCGGGGCACCAGGCTCTGGGCCTGAAGGCTGGCCCGGCGGTCTGCCGAGTTCTTGGCCACCAGTGTGACCCGGGAGTTCTGGAAGAGTTTGAGGTGGCTGTCCACCCTGTCGGGGTTGATGGTGCGCAGCTCCTTGGCTCGCTGCTGGCGGATGATCTCAGGAACTGCTTGGCGCCGTTTGCCCACACTCGGAGGGCTGTCTGGACACACCTGAAACCAAATCAACCCCTAGTTATAATATCAGAAGTGTAATATTAGTAGCACTGCAACAGAAATAGTGGTGATAATAATAGAGTGTGTGCTTTATTAACTAAACGCAGAGCTCAGTCTCCCTTATGTTTCCAGTATTGCAATTCTGGTAATCTTGCATGAATAACCTGCTTATCAGAGAGCGCTGCCGTTAATCATATCCTTTAATTATTATGAGCAGAGAATTTGTTGATAAAATAAAAGACAAATTACCATCAGTCAGAATTATCCTTTAATAGCATTATTACCACAATATTATCAATAGTTAATCTGCATATTGATTCTATGAAACGGCAGCGACAGAGGTACTTCATCCGACTACTTAATATAAACTCTGCTAAAAATTGTACAAGAATGTCTGGAGATAAGAAAATAAGCCCTGATATCTCTGACTACACTGAGTATGTGCAGACACCACACGGAATAATGCAGATGAGAGCAGCTTTATAGACTTAAAAAAAAAATCCTTATCACAAAGAGTCGTCGCCTGTAAACTCATTGCTTCACCTTATCTTGGCTTACATTTACATTTACGAAATGCTTATTGGTGTAAGTGAGGGATGTGGTGCGGGTTGGGGCGGATGTGTTCTTGGATCTCATGGGATTCAGTTTAATGTTGATTAACGAACGGGCGGCTAATGAAGAGTAAACATGACCCAGAGCTTAATTACTCACTGTATGGCATGCCACTGCAATGAAAGGGCTCCTCATGGCAGTTGTTACAGAAACCATATGGTCGATGACACCCTTGTCCTCAGGGTTGGTAACGTTCGCGATGTTGAAGACGTTACGCACGGTGTCCGACAGCCGCTTGAGACAGCCACGGGGCTCCTGGGCCTTGGCCACCAGTGACGCCAGCGGGGGCCACTCTAGACTGGGGGGAGCGAATTTGATACAACTTTACACATAACTTCGAAGTTACAATGCCGGTCGGGGTGCTCATTTGTTTTCTACAAAGCCAGCTGGCAGGGATAGATGTTCATCAGATGGCTCATCAAGATGCTGAGCTGTGGAGCTGCCCAAGTGAAGAGTCAAAGAAAATGAGGTGCAAAATAACTCTGTGCCTCGAGGCCAAAAGGTACATCTTAACTACGCATGGCAGCACCTCTTAAACATTTCCCAAGAATAATGAAGTTCCCCTTAAAACTGGTCAGTAAGATTTTATTTATACATGAAAATCAACCTGCCTTCCTTCTGCTTTCCTTAGAACACAAATTTAAAATACTGCAATGTAGTGATGAAATGCATCACTTCTTCAGAAGCTGGTATACGAAATATTGCCCGTGACAGACAGACAGAGAAACAGTATAATCCACCTGTATGTGTCACAGTACTGGCGGGGGCAGGGCCGTTCCATCAGGCGCGTCATCACCCAGGCGGTCTCGTATCGTCCTGTAAAAAGGGCCCACTCCCTGGCAGTAAAGTTACGGCCAAAGTCCTTGGCATTCAGAGCAGCTCCTGGTGGACAAGAGGGAAATAAAGAGGGTTAAATATGTGGTTAATTATGAGGGTTAATATGTCAATGAAAAGACAAGTAAGGTGGATGTGCAGAGATACAAGTTTGAAGATAAGATCAAGATGCATACCACCCTTATACATTTAATATCTTAATTAATGAATATAAAGCTGTCACTCCCATCATTAAAGTTGGTGACATGAATTCCTGACCACGAGACCCCCTGTGTGGATGATTTAGTAATAAATCTCTCAACCAGTTTAAAAGTTATGGCAAAAACAGATCTGGATCATTTCCAAAACTTATTCTAATTGTCCATCTGTCCACCAATTTTATGAAAATCTGCTAGTGGTTTTCTGAGTTGCCCTGATGGCAGAGTAATGGCACAATACACAACTTCTCTGAGGTAGTGATCAGCTAAAATCTGCCCAAAATAAATCTAGGAATTTGCTACACATTTCTGATAATGAGTCATTTGTGCCTGAAATCTGCACATTCCCTCCTGCCTGACTGCTTGCAGAGTTTTGTAAGTTTGGCATGACTGGATGCATTTCTCCCACCTGCCATCATGAGCGAGCGCACGCACTCCACCCTGCCCTGCATGGCAGCCTTCATCAGGGCGGTAAAGCCGTGGCAGTTCCTCCTCTCAATGTCCAGCCCAGAGTAGTAGTTGAGCAGATAGTTTGTGATCGTTATGTGGCCTTGAAGAACACGAGGGACAGACAGAAGTCACTGTGGATAGTGGCATTGGCTCAGATGAGAGCCGCTAATTGCTCTTTCACACTCGTCCATCAGATTTTGGACGCCCATACTGGTGGTCCTTATTTGCTTTCACACTCATAACTTCTGTTTCAAAAAGCTTGAGTACAGTGAGTGCAGACTTTTTTCTTTTTTTTTCTCGTCTGTGTGTGTTCATTCATCTGTGTCAGCATTAGTGCCAAACTGCTTGTGTGTGTGTATTTGTGCCTGTGCGTGCATGTGTTCAACAATACTGTGAACCGGCCTGTCGTCGTCTGTGCGTATGTAACTATGCCATGTCATGCTGTGTTCATTTGTGTGTGTGTGTTACCTGCTTGAGCGGCGGTGATAAGAGCAGTGTTCCCCTCGCTGTCCTGCCAGTTGACATCCAGATAGGGACACTGAGACAGCGCTATGACGACGTCCACATAACCTTGGTAACATGCCACCAACAGCCCTATCTGAGAAAGGGAGTGACAGGAGAGGAAATGGAGGAGTTAAAAGACGTGAAAAAGGGAGAGAGGCTTAAGTTTAGAATCAGCAAAAATGTTTAGGGCCGAAAAAAAAAAAAAAACTTGCCAAAGGAGATAAAGTGCTGACATATAGGAAGTGGTAATGAACAGAAAAAAAACAAAAACGATCACGGCAATGTCAGTAGGACCAGGGGATCTTTGTGCATCTTTCAAAACTATTATCCCTGAATAAATATGACATATTAATAATATAAAAATAAGCTGTCTCCCCGTCTGATGTTGTTGTGTATTTTGTGTGTGTGTGCCCCAGTGTGCTTGTGTATTCACGGCAGAACAAGAACCCTTTTATGTATGTGCGTATGTGTGTATGTGTGTGTGTGTGGACGTATGTGTGTAGATGATGTTACTCCGTGAGCCCTGGAAAACTCCTGTAAAAGTTGGGTGCTTTCCGGAAGGTGCACACTTCATCAGCCAAGACAAACACGTTTACCACCAGAGAGAAGAGAGATGTTGGAGGGGGGATTTAGGAACACAGAGTTCTCAATTAACATGTTATATACACAGTGTATTTATACATTTATACATGAAGTGTTTCTGGTAGAAAAAACTCACTTAACTAGGTCAGAGCAGAGGTGCATAAATACTGATTTGGAAATATTTAATTAATGAGACTAGATAATATTTTATTAGAAACAGTATTGTTTTTACAAGAAATGGCTTAGATATCAAAAAACTCTAATTAGGCACCTACAGGAGACAAAAAAAGTGTATTATTTCAGCACTGTCTGATTTTTACATGCATTATAGTAGGTCTTTTTTTGGTTTCTGGATGACTTTTGAAAGCGTTAGGAATTTTTTTTGTAATTAACCTTTCATTCCTGTCTTCAGGAATGAAAGTGTCTTTTTGTTTTGTTTCCTCAAAGGTGCAAACCTTATGTGCACATGTGCATAAACAGTGGATACTAAAGGAAGAGCAGACCACAAAACTAAATAATGTCAATGGCAACAAAGTCAAACAAACAACAACGTGTTGTTCTTAGTGACCCATTAAGCCAGCAGACCCAACAGGGACTCTTAATTAGCGCTTTATAAAAGCCAGGTGTGCTGGAAAGGTCAACCAGTCAAACCTACTCCACGTCAAAACACACAGAGATGGCGCACGCATCAGTTGCAAGACAAATATTTATGTATTCTGCCAGAGGTGTCTGCTGAGAGTAATCAAGACAGAGTAGTGCTTGTATTTCCAGAAACAACCACGTTTCCAAAATGCACCTACTGTACACGTCTACATATTACTTTCATTTTTAACTTTAAGGGTTTTTTTTTTCCAGTGAATGTGCTGCTTGAGACTTAACAGGTTTTGCTAAAAATAGGTGGTACTAAAAGTGAGGTGACCAGCACTGCCCTGCTTTAGCTGCAGGTCATCAGTCATACAAATAAGGTATGATGGAAGCACATGTCAGGCACACCAACACAGAAGTGATATCAGCAATGGACTCTCAACTGCTGTGAAAATTACAAAAGAAATGTAAAAGATCTGAGTTGAACATCAGACGCAAGAAATGAATTCAAACTTAAATCGTGAACCTGCCTCAGTAACATGATGTTCTCCTCAGAACACTCATCAAATCCGCCTGATGCTTTGCACCTTCTGACACGGTAACTTTTCAGTCTGGGTTCCCAAGCACACTGTGTTACTCCAGTAAATTATTCTCTCAAACTGAATGTGATCAAAAGTTCTGTCTCGCTCAAATTAATAAATAGAATAATGACTGAAGATTGGTACAGAGAGGGCTTGAAGATTTATAGAAAACTTTCACAGTTCGTGCCAACCTTCCCTGTAACCCTATAATCTACCTACTACCCACACAAACACACATACTTTCTACTGAGAGTGTGTGTGAAAGGATAGTTAAATGTGCACCTTGGCCTATTGAATTCTATACAGTTTCTATGTTGCATGCATCATGTTCCATCAATATGTGACCCAGGAAGTAACATTTTCAAAGATAATACAGTGCCAATATTGAAAAAACATGTGATGGTCCAATAAATCCTATAATTAAAGCTTTTACCTCACCACTGCTTTTATTAGTCTTTATCAGCATCAAACTGAACACAGCGTTTTGTATTTAAAGCTTTTGGTTCAGTTAAAACGGTTGCATCATTTACATTATATGTTCAGCGGACGTTTTCTCACCTGTAAGACAAACCTTTGGCTAAAAAACAAGCCTGGCTGTCAGCCAGCTGAAGCCGTAGTCACATTAGTGTTGTCAGCCCTGACAGTTTTGAGGAGGGAAAAGGTGGCGAGAGGTTCTGTTGAGTAACTGGTGGATCGTCTGGAAGAAGTTCACTTACGCTGGCACAGCAGCTCCAGATTGCTCTATCTGGTCAGACGCACACATGTACACCTTGTCTCTCTTTTCACACACACACACACACACACACACTCTCTTGGCAACCCTCCAGCCTTGCTGTGATGTACTTTAACAGCATGCCCCGCAGCATGTCTGGAGCAATCTCAGTCGTCTGACAATGTCCTATTTTCTCTGCGAACCTTACTCACACACGCACACATTTTAGGCATTTTACTCACAGGCATTTTCTTTTACCTTCTTTCTCCCAGGCTCTAGTTTTCCACTCAGCGCATGCCTATCATGTACGCGGGGATATGTGTTAAATCTACTGGGCTTTGATGCCTTTTTACCAGTGGCTGCTGGCAACGCTGGTGACTGATGAATCCGACAGAGGAGTGCCGGCGAAATGAGCGCTGCAGACATACAACTGCAGAGAATTGAGAAAAGGCAATCATGTGCTGCGCAGTATTACCCACTCATTGACTAACTCCGAGGCTAAAGGGATAAAAATAACAACACTGCCAGGTAGCTCAACAGCCCTGAAACAATAAAGAGAGGCGTTCCCAGGGTTGTGTGAGTGTGTGTGCAGCACGTGTGTGAGACTTTACTCACAGATTTTGAGTGGATTATGTATTTTGTATGTAGGCCAAATAAAGACGCAGACTGCAGCAATTTTAAAACTTTCATTACCTGATGCTGATGGATCCAAACATATGTCCTTCCCTGATTGTAATCTCCTCTTTTCCATTGTACTGGATTCCTCATAAAATGTGTTTGTTTGTTTTTTACCCCCAAAGTTAATGCACACCCAAACTCCCCTTTGATGGAAGTGTAGTTTTTCTTGACCTTTTCTTTTATAATAGCTTGTAAAAAGTATAAAGTAGTATATGTTGCGTCTGAACTCAAGCCAAAATGCCCTGTGGTGTGGAGTTTTTGTACACGCGGTCGTGTCTCCTGAGTATCAAAACACAAACACGAGCTTCTGATTTAAGATTAGTTCAAAAGTGGACCTCAGGTTTTTTTATTTCTTTTCACAAAGCCAGCAATTTAAGCTGCCTGTAACTTTAAAACATACAACATTCGGGAAGATCCATCACTGCTGCTGGGGTTGATTCTTGATGGACATGACTTTACATAACTTTTTGTTATTTCAAAACCCAATCATATATTATAGAAGGAAAAGTTTCAGATGTGGTGATGTGAGATGTGATGTGATGTGATGCAAATTGTCAAAAATATTGCCAAAGAGTGACATAACACTGGCCCCAAACTACAGAGTGGTGTGTTTGAAAATCTAGTATATTAATATTCCCTGATAATAAGATGACCAGTTTCCTCTGATCGCTGCCTGATACTGTTTCTTTGTGCTACACGAACAACAATTAATGTACCAACATTGTTAGTCTGTACTGAAATGACAAGCCCAGTGGAGTTAACCTTTATCAGAGGAACTGTCCCTTAAAAAATTATAATAATTTTGATCATACAAGTGCATGTCATAACAGATCAAGATGGTAAGGAGACATTCTTATAATGGATTTAAATTTCAGTTGAACTTAAGTCTGTATTTGCAATCAGGGTCAATGGGTTCTGATGAAGTACACACACACACACACACACACACACGCTTTAAATTACACACAAATTCTGGTTAACTTATTATTAGCCCACATGGACACACAGACAAAGGAACAGACACACACACACACAGAAGCACACACACACAAAGTAATCTGGGGAATATCCAGAGCTAGGAATAGAAAGGCTTAGCCGTATCAGTCAGAGCGACACAGAGAGAGGGGGAGGGAGATAGAGACTGTGTATCTACTGTTAATGTGAGAATACTATAATAACTGGCCCAGTGAAACCTTTTAAAATTCCTCATGGACACACAGGAAGCACAGGTCTTCCAGACGATATTCAACTATGTTATTAATCTAAATACATGTGTTCGCACTAATATATCTGCAGACATGTGAGCTTTAATCAATTTTAAGGTTTTTTCCCCCACAAAGATAGTAGAACCAATCAAATACCGGCTTTGTCCCTGTATCCATATTTGTCCAGTAAATTGCCTGTTTATGCAGTATACATTTGGAAAGTTTTATCTGGCAAATACAGCAATATGCACAAAAAACAACTCGATAGCATCCCAACCAAGTAGAATCATGTTTAATCTCCCCATGATATCTAGTATTGGCCTGAAATCAAGATCCTGCTTCCTTCCAATGTGACATCTTCAATAACTAATCTAGCTACCTTCCTGTTTTCTATATAAGGCCTTACCCGCACTGTATGTTGTTTTGACTTCCAAATAAGCACTGGCTGAGTCTAAATCCTGCAAATCATCTGAGCGGCAGAAAACCTGTATCTCTGCAGCCAGCATAAACTGAGTATAGAAAGAAAAAATGTTTTGCATTTCACAGTACATCTTTGTGCTCAAGGATATGCGCACACACACACACGCGCGCAGGCAACCACACACTAACCGCCCTCAATCACATACAGCAGAAGCGCTAACACAGACGCGCCGGGCCAAGTTCCTGTCAATAGCCTCCCTATTAACCGTCTTTCTGTCAGCAGCTGAGCGTTCACGCGGCTGCATCAAATCAGATGTGTATGACTGTCGCTTTGATTTTTCCACTCATCCATATTTGCAAGCAGCATCATGCTTGCTACCATCTGCAGCGCCCAATTTCTGCCTCTCCCCGGCTGGGCCTCATTTGGTGTGCCTGCCTGTTGGTCGATCTGCACGTTGGTCAGTTGTACTTTCTGCCTGTCTGTGTGGTTGATTTTGTTGCGTGCTGAGTACTGTATCTGTCCTGGTTCGTCACCTGATCGCACCCGATTTGGAAAATTTGATTGTGCTCTAGAGGAGGAGAGAGTGAGTGTGTGTGTTTATGTGTGTTTGCATCAGAGAGAAAGAGAGGTAACGGTCAGGCAGGGTGGCCTCATTTAAGTTGATTGGATTTTGAGTGTGTGTGTGTGTGTGTGCATATGTGTGCGCGCGCATGTATTCGCTGAGTTTTCATGTGAGCATGACAACTTATCCAATTCACTGCGCTGGCAACACACACTGTCCTAAACAGGGTCAGAGGTGCCTGAGGACGTTGATACATTCGGTCCATGTATGGCATTAACACACACACTCACACCTCCTAACAGCTAACATTCAGAAGAGATAACCCTGGTGTTTATTGACTTGCAGTCATCTTTTACTTTTTTACAACACAATGCCAATAGTTTGTGAAAATGTCGTCCTATCTATCAGCCATGACAGTCAGAACACTGAAAATATTACTCTGACATTGACAGCATATATAATTACCACACCATAATCATAAACAAAGGGAATTAAACACACATACTTGCATATGACCTACATAATCCCTTGTCATTAAGGGTCTTGCTAAATTTAGCATTCAGGCTGTGTTTAGTTTAAACATTTGTTGTTTCTCCCTGTCCCCCTGAGGGCAGAGGGGACAGACACTGTCTGTTTATGTCAACGACTGCATGTCTGGCTTATTGTGTTGTTGTCATGATTCCAGTTAATCAACGTGTGCGCTTGGCAGTAGAAAGCAAGATTTTATTGCTTTCCAAAGGCTGGCAGAGACAAAAATGGGGTTTGCAACAAGACTCGAACAGGCCTTCAAAAGATGCTGAAGGAAATAAAAACAAAAGTTGTGAATGTAAAGAAAAAAAAAATCCTTCTCATGATTCTCAAAACATATTCTCAAGTTACCATGGGAAAAATGTAGGGTCGTAAGTTTCACTTTAGGTCTATAGCGTGTGTATTGAATTTCCTTTGCATTCCTAAAGGTCCATTTTGAAACATTTGTTCTCTTCGTCTTTCATGTTACATTACATGGGTTCATTTTTGTTGCTATGGACTATTTGACTTTTCTTTAATCTGTGCTATGATTCAGATATTTTGTCCAAGATAGCTTTAACTTTTTTTTCATCATGAAACCTCTTCCTAGAGCATATTAATGTGATGTAATTGGGTGTTGGCTTTAAGCACACGGCCAAAAAAAAAGTCACTAACTTTGCCTCAACCTACAGTATGAAAACACACACATCTTGTAACGTATGTTAACCACATCCATGTAGTACCATTAACCACAGGCTCAGGGTTTATTTCCTGTTTTGGCAAACATCCATATCACTGGAGTACCTTGATGCAGTCCTTACCAGCGTCTGGCTGCATTTCAGGAGTCTGACCTCTGACCTCCCTGTCGAAGGGGACCACAGAAAACAGAGGCAAGAAATTATTATGCGTGTCAAATAACACGGCTGATCCGGAAAATGTACGCTCTTATCTGCATCTTCAGAGCCAATTCATCGCCAAAATAATCAATCAAATATTAATACATCTCTTTTCAGGACGGTAGAACACTAAAAGTTTGTATTTATTCCACCCGTTTAAAAATTTTAACCCTGTAACACCAAGTGTATCATATATTTGATATATTAGTTTTTGAGACCTCTACATCATCGAGTGTGATCTTTTTTTTCCTGAAAAACCTGATGTATACAATCAAAATGCCGGAAAATGATACCAAATAACCAAAAGATAAATAAAAATGCCAGCTGTAGCAAAAAAATATACAAATTACAAAATTATACAATTACAAAATATATAATTACACACACACACATATATATATGTATGTGTGTGTGTGTGTATGTGTGTGTGTGTGTGTGTGTGCATATATTCTTCTGGTAATTATTTCATGGTTCAGGCTTGAAAGGGTTAACTCCAAAAAGGACATGTATTTGAACTAGTTCTGTGCAGTCAGTCAATTGCAGCTGCATTGTATATCATTCCTGTTGTTGACAATATTTCCATATACTGTAAATATAAGTAGTGTCTTTGTCTTTCAAGCCTAACAAATCATTATATTCAAAAACTCCCAGTAAACTGCTGATGAGAGAAAGAGGAAACATCGACGTCTGAGACGTCTTTGTCTTTCTGCTATATTAGGATGTTGACATCTGTATCGGGATGTTGAACATACACACGCACACACTAATGATCTTAACAGATTCCTATCAGCATGTGTTTCCAATGTACAGGGGTCCTAACCTGTATTGTGTCTGTGTACAGGCACATCCCTGAGGTCACAGTGCATGACAAAGTACACACACATCCTGCCTAAATGTAAACACACACAGACACACAATCTTTACATTCCAGTGATGTCCCCCCCACAGCCTCATCCGTAATTGCATACATACAGAGAAAACAGGAGGGAGAGGCAGTTAGAGACACAGAGGCATGTGAGGAGACACAAAGGGAGATGGGGATAGCCTCCAGCCAAGAGATGCAAATTCGTGATGTATGATCAGTTGTATGGAAATGGAGAGCAGCAGGGAAATGGAGAAAGCAAATGAATAAAACACACTTTCTCCCTCAGCGACTACAATTAAGTTGCCCCTGATCAAGACACTGCGCACCAATCTCCACTGCTGGAGCTCTTTAGTCGCCAATGGTTGATAACTACAGTTAAATTCCACGTATGAAGGCATAAAACAGAGTGCTGGTAAAAAAGGGGGCTTTTTTGAGCTTCTTTTTCTGGATAAACAGAAGTACGGCGAGTCACAAGAATACACCATAAAAGGCATGTGACTCCTGTTCAGCACAGGGCCCACTGCCAGCTAATTCAATTACAATGAGCAAAATGTCCACATGAATAAAAAGTAGTCTAGCGTTCCATCATTATGGATTTATCTCTTTGCCCTGGGCTGCAGTTCTTTGGCAGGAGTGAAGCGAGACACAAGGCGTAAAGGGATACATACTGTGATTCACTACAGATTAAATGTCCAATAATTTCCCAATAAGCAACTGTTTTGATAAATTACCTCTGGGGAAAAAAATAATTAGTTCACATAATTTATGGACAAGTCCAGTCTGCTGACTTTAAATGATTGTATCAGTGTTCGATATTGATAAAAGTCCATTATTCAACACACAGGCGCTGCTGCTTCCCTATTGTGGAATTTATGGTTGTAAATTGCATCTCGGGTCATTAACAAGATTAGACACACTCATGCCCTCATCCTATTGGTGGATAATGTGTTTGCCCACAGACTCCCACAAAAAACTGCATCCAAATCTGGAATTTAAAAAAAAAAGAAAAAGGAAAACAACAAAAGCACTCAAATGAGCATGCATGTACACAAAAATGTCTCACACACACACTCTCCTGTGTGTGTGTGTGTGTGTGCCACCCATGAGAGACTTAAGTGTTTTTATAGAGCTTGAGGTTGCCTGCCTGTGCAAAACTGAGGTCTGACACACACACACACACACACACACACACACACACAGACCTGTCAGAACATGTTGGCTTACTATGAAAAATGACTCAGGGTGGAAGTGTGTAAGAAATAAACTGAAACCAAACAAATAATGAAAACGAGAAGAAGATGTAAAAACGTCATTATCTCATTTTCCTTCTCGATAAACTTCAGACTAATGATTTTTCGTTAACTGATTATACTATGTGAATCAGTAACAACCTTCCCGGGTTGTTGGTTTATGGGTAAGACTCAGACTGAGGCTGCTTCACTGAACTTGTTGCACAGTGGGAAGGAACAGCAGAAAGATGGAGACTGGAGATGTGCCTCGCTTTGGCGCTTGTACTGCATCTAGATTTAGGCCCTTTAATGCCACTTGCTCTCCAACTCGTCCATAAATGATGTAACCAACAAAGCCCCGTCCCTCACACCGGCCTGTCTGGAGATGAGCCCAGATTTCCTGAGGTAACACCCGTCCCGTCAAAGCATCACCTAACCTGAGTGAAGTTGCTCAAACTCCCCCCCCCTCCTCCTTTCTTACCCTGTTGTTCCTGTCTTTCTCCTTGACCTCCTCCTCCTTCACCCCGTGCCGTATCATCAGCCGGACGATGGCCGCGTTGTTGGTGCAGCACGCCTGGAAGAAGGACAGCGGCTCCGGGCTGTCCGGGGACGGGGTGCGCTCCGAGTCCGCGAACACATCATCCGGCGGGTAGAAGGAGTCGTCGGAGGCGATGCTCCGGCAGTCGTCCATGTCCTCGAAGTCCACCTCCTCGAACTCGTCGTCCTCCTCGTCCCCCTCATCGTCCTCCTCGCACGACCCCAGGTAGTCCTCGTCCTCGGAGTGTGACGGCGGCTCCTCGGCTATGGTGGGGTGGACTTGGGTGATGTTCCCGCCGACTTTCTGCCGCTGCTGCTGGAGCTGTTTGACGCGGACGGACGGGGCGCCTCCTCCATCCCTGTCGTCCGTGATGAGCACCATCTAACCCCCGAGCCTTGGGCACCGTCCCCGGGGTAGAGAGCAGCCTGACACGCGGGGCGCGGGCATGGGACCGGCTGTCTCTCCGGACAAGGGCGGAAAACTACCGTACTTTAAAAAGAAAAAAAAAAAAAAAGTCACTCACACACACTTTAATATGGTGGCGTGTACTAGCCGAGCACGCCGGTCACCCGTCATTCATCTTCGGAGAGTTTGTTGTTGTTGTCTGAGCCGTGAACGCCCCACGAGGTGAGAGCTCCTCTCCTCCTCCTCCACCCCACCTTAAATTAAAATAAATAAATAAAAAAGATAAAAAAAAAAAAAAAAAAGAAAAAAAAGGACGTCGAGATGCAGTGACAGAAAGCGCATCAGTGGCAGGAAAAAAACAAAGTGGAGCTAGAAAGCAGAAAGTAAAACTGCTGCGCACACGTCGCATGTGGGGCGGAGAGAGACGGCAGCCTGTTAACATACAGCCGTGTAATCCGATTACACAGGACTGGGACCTCTCTCTCTCTCTGTGTGTATCTCTGCTGACAACAGATTCACTCTGCTGTCTCTGTTGGTAGTGAAACAGTAGTGTTATTAGAATATTACAATATTCATGCAAGGATTTATGTTGGTGCTTTAGTTCAGGCGCTGCTGTGGCGTTTAAATTGAGATTCAACAGGAAAAGTGGCAGAAATGAAACCAGAAGATAAATATAATTTTTATCATATGTGCCCCTTATGTAAAAGTAAATAGACAGCTTGTGTGTGTTTTTTTCCCCCCCATAATAATAACGCCCATGATGATGCGTGTGCTCTGGGTGCTACATTATGTGTGATGGTTTGACAAGTGGTTTAGTTCCTGCTTCTGTACCAAGATGTTGTGGTTAAAAAAAAGTTTTACAAAAGAAAAAAAAAAACAGCATGTGAGTGTGAATTTGAGGTACTTTACGTCTGATTCATGAAGGCACACTGAAGGGGAAAACCAGCATTCAAGTGAGTCAGTTGATGTGATTATCTACATAGTTTTACTGTAAACTGTAGAAAAGGGGCAAGGCAACATTTCAGGCTGACAGTGCAGATTAGGTTCAAATTAGGGGATCAGATTTGTTGAAGTGATTGTGTAACGTGGATTACATTTTCCACGATCGTATGAAGTGCGATTCTGAGATAATTTGTTTTACACATGGCCTCAGTGCAATGCTCTTCAGCCACCTCTCTCTCTTGTTCTCTCATTTTCTTGGCCACTGGCCAGTTGAGATAATAGAGACGTAGACTGGGCTTCATTGCTCAGCGCTGAACTGTGGAGAGAGTTGGCCTTGTGTTTGTGCATGTGTGTACCCAGTGTTGTCTTGTGGAAAATTCATAGTAATTTGTAGGAAAAGGACAATGTTTTTCATTGGGTGTGCAAAAAGATGCAAGTGTGTGGGCTCAACAACAGAAACTTTTTTTTTTTTACAGAAGTGAGCAAAGCCTACTAAAATATTTGTAACTCCCAAAATGGGGAACTTAAACAGCACCATGTCAGTTTTGTGTAAAGTGTAAAGACGAGATGATGATCATTTGCTGCTACATAAAGAACTTAAAACTCGGCAGAGTTGGATGCAAAGTCTGCAGTGCCTACAATGTTCTGTTTCTTACAGCTTCTACAGCTTTACTGAGATGATCCTTTTTCTCTCAGCAATTAATATCAGTTTGCTGACATCACCAGCTGTGGAAAAAATTGAGTGCATAACAGTCCCAGTGTGTACCAATTATTATTATATCTGCATCTACCTCCAGCTGAGAGTGCTGCTCTCCTATGGCTCCTGCATCTCTATGGTGTCAGTCCACTGCTGTGCGGGCGACAATGCAGTGTTAGCGCTTTCAGAGATAAATACCTGTGTAAAGTCTCTCTGTGTGGTCAAGCCGCAAACACATCCACCAGAGGAGCTGAAGGTAAAATAACACTCCCGATCTTAACTTAGAATTACAGTTAAGTGCGATGCCTCTGGAGCCGGGGTTAGAGTGAAGGCTTTAATCAACATTTTAGATGTAAACGCTGTAGATTCAGAGTCACATTTAACTTTAAAGTGTTACTCATTATTATTCCCCTTTCATGTAAATGGATCCACCTTTTCTTATGTGCACCCGTGATCACATGAGACTTTAACATGCTGTAAATGGCGCTACATCAGGAAATGCCATCACTTGTACAGCCAATTGCATTAGCACAACCTGGGCTCACAAAAAAAATGTAAATCCTCAGACAATCACAATGAGCCTTTCTGTGAATCGGTGTGTGTGTGTGTGTGTATATGTTGGGTCCCTGATCCATTACTGCACATACTCAGGGCCCTTTTACATGACTATACGTAGAAAGAGTATGGCACTCCAAAGCTGTTATAAGTTTTTAAGCATCGGTACAGAAACCCTCATCCTTTTAAACTGAAAAATGACTGTACTGTGGAAGCCTCTTTATTTAAAAGGTCTTTGTTGATCAAATATTCATTTCTCTAACATCACATCATAGAGCTCATACTAAATGCCTGCATGCCACATGCACTCAATGAACACACGGCCTTGGTGCTAGTAGGTTGAGACTCATTCAGTCTTTCATTTATTTACCCCTAAAACCACAAACAGCCAAAACACCCCAACACACACGAGGCCTCTTCTGCAGCTTACCTGAAGCAGGAGTGCCACACAAAGATCTCCTATGAGTCTCCTCTTGACACAAATGCTGACCTGTCTAGGTTTGTGGATGTGCGTGATGATAAAGTTAACCAAGCAGATTTGCTTGAAAATGTTGTTTTTCCACTTCATAGCACAGGCCTAATGTACTGATTATTAATACCTTGATTAGAAACTCTTCATTTTATTGCTTAATCAGTTAATGGGGCTGGCACAGACAACACTGTCTATTCAGAAGCTAAGGACAACACTTAAATTTAAAGACAGAGAAAGCTCTTGCTGCCAGTTGAGTAGGAGAAATTCAATAGCCCCCAAGTGGTAATTAACTAATTTTAATCAGGCAGCAATGGCCCTTAATTATGTTCCTTTTGTGATGTGTGTTCATGCATGTAAGAACACTCCCAAACACAGCCTAGACAAATCAACCTCATATATTGTTTGCATATGACACAAATGCAAAAATCCGGGTTAATAATAGATACATGGAAACATTACGTGGAATTAAACAATCTATACTGTTACACAACAGAGGTAAAATGTTTAAGTGTCAGTAACGCCACAGGGTAACAAGTCTTCTGGCAGAGGAACTAATGATTGTCTACTTAGACACAAGCACACACACATGACCTCGCTGTAATGGCAAGGCAGAGAGTGGTGAAGCCGGTGCGAAGGTGTCTTAAAATGTCATTCCTCTAATGGCTGCAGAATACTAGCTCCAAAAAACAAACAAAAAAAAATATCCCAGAATGTGTTAAAATAAGTGGAAAGTCCTCAAACTTCTCTTTTGAAATACAAAGTCATTATATATTTTTTGTTCAGTGTGGAGTTCAGGTCTCAGTAAATAAATCTGTGTGCCACAGTGGGGATTATGATATCACTGGTTCATTAAGAAGATAATGAAGCTCAAGAAGAAACATGCTTTTGGGGTGTTTGCGTGATTGACAGGTGCCTGTTATAGGCAGCCATGGAGCTTTCTGCCCATTTGTCCCACCTCAGCTTCAAGATAATGGTGAGTGGTAAACCTGGATCCAGGCTTTAAACTGTCTCTTGAGGATGTCTATGGCATAATGTCCATGCTTCTTTGTGGTGGCGTGTATTTCCGGATATTTCTCTCTTTGGTCATAGAGACATACACATGCTTCACTTCAGGATTTGGTACAGCTCACATGTTATCTGCTGAACATAAAGTTTTCATTTTGAAATTTGTCTTCCGTGCTTATTTTACTCAGTTCTTGAGGCTGCTCTGGAAAAGTTTGATGAATCAGGTGGAGTTGAGTCCATATCATCCCGATGGATGAAGTCCAGAGGTTTTATCATCCCATGTTGGAGCTCCCTGGAACATACAGTATGTTGTTAGACATCCATGACCGCAATTTGTATCATATTTATTATTAAGGTTATTATTAAGATAAAAACAAACTAATAACAGCTAAGCCTAACAATGAAATCTAGACTGATTAAATCATGTAAAACCATCAATTAATGTTTAAACAATTTCCTAACAAATGCTGTCAGCAGAGTAGAGCACAGCTTTGCTGACTACGGTAAGAGAGCTGACTGGTAAAATATCCATGTTCTACAACTGTTCCACAGCATGAATCGTGCTTTCCCTCAATCTTACCCTGAAATCTGTTACACAACAGCTACAGGGAGGAACACTAAAATGGAGCCTTTGTGTCCACTCTCTCCTCTCCCGTCATTTTCGCACTGCTCTGCTAGATTCATCGTGTCCCTGGAGATGCGATGTTTCGAGGAAAGCTTGAAGAAACAGCAATGGTTGTGCAAGAAGGTCCACCCTGGAGCTGAGATTCCTAAGCCACTGACATCTTTGCAATGACATCATGTTTCTCACAAGTTCCAACTCCTAAAACAATGGAGCATACTCATCGGAGGCTGTACTGTATGACCATTGTACCAGAGCATACACCTAAAAATAAGTTTTAGATGCATGGAAATTTGAGTACAAGGCTGAAAATGCTCTGTTGAAGACGCTGACACTGTTTGACACTGTACAACAGAAAGTGTGGGATAAATGGAGAGGATGATTGTTAAAAGATGGTCAATAAATAGAGGAAGATTTCTCTGCGTTTCAGCCTTATCTCCACAGGTATGTACAAACAATACAAGGTCTCGGTGAATTACGCATGAATTTTCAAACGTAAAATTCATGTGTCTCAAGAGAACAAAGGCAAGTAATGTCTCTGAACACATATGCCAGTTGTAGTGGTTTCTGTTTCGACAGACAACTGAAACCAAGCTCGTTTTTTCTGGTATTTTTCTGTTGTAATAAATAACCACAGTAAAACCAAGTTTTGCTTCTCTGGCCAACTGCTAATATCTCAGATGACAACAAAATGTAATTTGAAATACTGTTAAAATTCCCACCGGATGTCCCAATATTGATACTAGCAGTAGACGGGACCTGCTTACAGTCTGAGTGAATACTGTTCACAAACTGCTGCAGGCTCCAAGCAAGTCAGCAATGTTCAGCACAGCAAACTCAACCCTAATAGATCCTGGGCCACTGGAAAGTACCTGCTATGGAGCAATGGGTGTTCTGAAGAGAAGAAAGTATGGCCCCAGAAGTTTCTGATTTGCTAAAAGAAAGTTTGTTGATTTACTGAAAAGTTACTGCAGTTGGAATAAAAGAGTCCAAGTCTACATTTGTCTCTATTTCGACTCATCAAATGTTGTTTAAACCTTCTGTTGGACTTAAGTTTCTATTTTCTTTTTTAATTCAAACAGTGTCATCCAGATCTTATGAATGATCTGCTCTGGTTGTGCGGTTTCATTTAATAAAAACTGATGTTTACAGTAATGTACATCAGCACAGTTTTTTATTACTGCAGTGCCAAATCTTTGCTAGTCTCATCTCAGTTTCCGACTCTGCCTAAATAGGAGCAATCTGCTGTATCTATCACAATCTGCATTTCCCAATCAGAAAAGTGCTGAGTTATTTTCAAAATATCTTTTGACTGCTTTGGACTGTGTGCTTCACAGGAAGATCGCCGTTTTAAGCCCTGGCAAAATTCCTTTTCTGCGGTGTCACACGGGTGGAGAGCCTGCAGTTATCAGGTTATCAGGGATTCTATCTGTCCTCTGATCCCTTTTGACTCTGCCACAGCAGAAATCCTCCAAGGGCAGGGTAAGCTTACAAGTGTGTGTGTTGTGTGTGTGTGTGCATCCTCCACCCCTAAAACCTACTGCCAACTGTGCCTGAACTGTGAATTCCCACTGATCCTGTTTCCTGTCCTGCCTGATGAAATACTCACAAAACGACACAACAACAAGTCTGTGTGAGTGTGTGTGTGTGTGTAGTGGAAAAAAATATGTTCATAAGATATTGTGTTGTCATATTGTGCCTCTGTGACCACAGATTACGCTCTCACTGTCACATGAAACAGTGTCTTCTAAAAAATGTGTAAATGTAAAATCCTGTGCTGAAGTTTAGACAGACTGGTTGTGAGATTTAATGCGTGTGTGTGCATGTGTGCACCTCTGAGATTTCCAGGCCTGCACGTGATTTGTTGTGCTTTCTGACTACTGTAATAAATGCAGTTGGACTTGCCCATTTACAATATTACATGGAGGAGTGAACTAAACACAGGGGGTTTAGTTCTTTAACACGAGCTGAAAATCACGCTCTCTTGCCCTCAGAGCTTATCTCCTTACCTCTCCCCTTTTTCATCTGCTGCGCGAAATGAATACCCCAGCAGAGAGGCCAAATGTGGTGAGGCTGCAAGCTGATAGGTTGTGTGTATGATAAATGAACTTTGGCTAACCCAGACATAAGGGAATGGGCAATAAAAAGCCTACACACACGCCACCTGACAGTTTGTGTAAGGCCGCTTTGTGCCTCTCTTGCTGCTCATTAAAAAGATTCCAACCTGACTGAAAATAGCAGCTGGACAATGATGAATAATAAGCCCCTTTGCCTGATGCTAACAATTATTGGGACCAATTTCTGGGTAATGAAACAACAGCTGTGCTTGAAAGAGCATTAGCAGGTCCATTTATTAATTGAACACTGTCATTTGGTCACTTCTATTCCTTCCTTCCTGTCTTCCTTCACTTTCTGTCTCTCCTTCCCCAACTTCCTGCTGATGTAGAAGTTGGAAACCTGAATCATGCCGTTCTGCTTGTTGCTGTCGGGCAAAGAAACCAGTGCATCAGTGCAACAGCTCTACTCAGCAGCATAAGGATTTTCACAACACTGGATATCACTATCTCACATCATCTGAGGCCAGGGGACCTGGCTTAGTTCTCAAACTGTCTGTGCGTCTTAGCCTACTGGCGTTGACTGGCAGAAATGTTGGGCCAAACAGAGCTAAAGCAGTGTTCAGCACATCCAGAGTCATCACTGCAGAAAACACCTTGGCAGCCTAGCTTTCAGCTTAAAGACATCCTGAATGTATTTCCTGCATTTTCTTTGATTGAATATCTACACTACGTGTAGTTCTGAAATGCAGTTTAGTCATAAACTTCACTGTGAATCTATTGTACACCTATGGAGAGTTGAAATTTCGGTTTAATGTGTAATGTTCGGTAACAAAATATATATTGAACATAACAGTGTGTGCTGAAATTTTGACCCTGTCAAATTCTGGGTGACTTGTTGGGTATCTCAAATCAGAAAAATTGAGGAGAAAGGAATAAAATATCTTGAAGTTGTAAAAACAACAGGCAACTGCAGTTTCTGGTATATACAGTCCAAAAGAGTCCAGTTGCCTCTACGTTAATACTTATAGATAGCACACAACCTTGACGACTGAGAATCTCACAAAAGAGAGAAATAAGGATGTTTCATGCGGTTCGACTGGAGCTGAATCTAAGGGGAGCCAATTATTGCAAGTGGAAGCATCGAGGTAGGCTTCCTTTCTGTAAGACACATACACAACTATAAATCTGAGAAGAACGACACCTACACTAGCGCTTGCAGGCTGCTGAGGAAGTTGTCAATGCGGTCCTGTGGCATGTCGCCCTCCAGGTGAGCTAGGTAGGTGTACAGTTTGACAAAGGTGCTGAACGGGATCCTTGCAGCACCGCCCTCCTCATCCTCTGTCAGGATTTCACAGGCAAACTTCAGAGAACTCATGAGGGTCTGAGAAAGTTAAACAGAAAAAAAAGTTAAAAAGAAAAAAAAAAAAAAAAAAAAACATGCATTCAGCATCTAAGTCCTGTTTGAGTGTCACAAGCACACACCGCAAAAACACTTACATACACACACAGTGGCTCAGACAAACAGAAACAACCAAACTATGTAAGACATGACTGCCCTCATGTGGTTAAAGTGTTTAACAGCCTTATAAACACCAGTATCTCTTTCAAACTGCTCACATTGAGCACAAAATGATAGTACTGAGCTGCATTTGCTTTTGTGCTGCTCTCTAATCTGCCTCTGCTGCACTATCCGCAACTTTGAAGCAAAATGATTGGCTTAATATAGATTCAAACAGTCAGAGAAGGTTTTATCCAGTCATTCTCTCTGGAGCCAGGGGACCCCAATGGAGAAGTCTGGATCTAGTCTAAACACTGAGAGACTCCACTGTGTGATGAACCAAAAAAAAAGGTGCTTCTTGAGGATCTCCAGCTGTGCTTTGCCTCACAGTGGGCTCAAAGGAGGCGGTATAAAGTGGTGTTAGCATTTATATCTGGCCTTATGTAACATCTCACCCCTCCCAGAGTGCTGCAGCCCAGGGCGAAGAACTCCATCCAGTCGATGTCTGAGCCGAAACTGCCCAACAACAGCAAGGTCTCAAACTGGTCCATGGGTAAACACAGACCCTTCCATTTCTTCTCGAGCTCCTCTCTGGTGCATGTTTGCCCGGGGGACAGCTGGAGCAATGAGGAAAAAAGAACTGACCAGATGACTGCTAAAAAAAGTCAAGAATAATTATTCAGTATCAGTATTTGTTGAAATAAACAGCAGTATTGTATCTGGGGATTTAGGCAGCCGTGCATAATAATGATCTGTTTATCAGCAAGACTTCCTTTATTTATGGTAGACTTATATGTATGCATAGGTATGTAATTATCAGAAGATCACAAGACGAGTTTATTCCCACTCCAAGTTGTTAGACTGATATGTAAACTACATTTCTGAATGTTAATGTCCCAAAACAACTGTAAGGTGTACTAGATTTGCAGCCATAAAGTTGAGACTTTAAGATAAGTTTTAAAGCTAAATAACTCTGTAATAGTAATATTGCTGGCATAAAGAGACAAAGACTGTGGTATCCTCACAACGTTAAGACTGTTGCTTAAGTGTTGGCCTTTAAGGAAATATTAATTATTCAGTTATTCAATTCTAATGAATCCACCACACCAAGATGCCAGTAGTTGCCCCAGGTGAGATAAAATAGGTTTACAATAATATGAAATTTTAATGACTCCACACGGGGGAACAGCATCACTGCAATATCCAGAGTCACAAAAAAAGGCATAAGCAAAGGTGGATATTGAAATTAACACAACAAATAAACACACTCATAGAACATATAGGGTGCTATAAATATGTAAAAAATGCTATTGTTCTGCTTCTCTTCCAGAAGCAACGAAATGAAGCAATGAGGATCCTGCTGCAGAGAAAATACCTGTTTGTGGAGGATCTTAAGCAGACCTGGAGTCAGCCCAGTGTCTGTCCTCTGGGTGGCAACATTCATCTCCAGCCTGTCCTTGACGGGCAGACACTCTCCTTTAGACAGTGCACCGAAGTAGCTGGTAGAGGACACACACACACACACACACACATTATTAACACACATATATTATTAAACACTGTGCTCAGCTTCACCCCGCCTGTCACTCATCTCCCCTGATCCCTACGCATGCCAATCAAATGAAGTGATAAAAGCAGACGATGTAAAATGAAGCAGAAGTTGGTGTTAGTCCAATTTAATGAGTCCTCATGGGTGCCATCAGTTGAATAAATCATTTTGTGTTGTAGTTTTCTTCATCAGAGG
This sequence comes from Scortum barcoo, assembly GCA_023238725.1. Taxonomy (NCBI): domain Eukaryota; kingdom Metazoa; phylum Chordata; class Actinopteri; order Centrarchiformes; family Terapontidae; genus Scortum; species Scortum barcoo. The sequence goes on from CM041551.1 coordinate 8,619,650, forward strand.
TTAACTGCTGTTCCTTCAGTGCCAAAGGACTCACTGCGGCTTATCTTACTTCACAGATTAAATAACATTTTTTTACAGTTACTTTTAAAGGCATCTCTGAAAGGCAACAGAGCCTGCTGTTGCTTTAATAGCGTATAAACACCTTGTAACCCAGGAGACATTTGAATTGTTTTTGTTTCACCATATGGCTCACTTTATTGTATTTTGTTGTAAACACAGCCAAGCTACACTGCCCAGTAAAATAGCAGATGATGTGACAGTCCTTGGGGGTGCAAAGAAAAAAAAACTTGATATATTTAAATTTCATCCAGCACTTTCTTTTTCCCTGTTGCAGAGAGTCAGATAATTTAACAGCTGCAGTAATGCAGAAGCCCCTGGGATCCAATTACAGCCAGCCAATGCAGAGATGAGAGAAAAGGGCCTGGCTCCTCGTGCGGCGACGCTGCCTGGAGACACTGTTTATGGGTTTGTTTAAGAGATCAAGATCGGAATAAAACACAATCACCCCCTCCCCGAAAATCCACCACTGACAGAGATTAAGACTTACGCCGCAGACCACAGGAGCAAGTCTTTGGGCTGTGTACGGATGGCCGCCTTGGTGAAGTTTTTGAGGATGTCTGGCAGCTCGGGAGGGATGTTGATTTGCTGGGCACAGTAGATTGTGTCTGGGAGAGGCATGGCTGCAATGTAAGAGAGAGCAATATAGTCCAATTAGCAGACAACATCTATCAGACAGCAGATCTTAAAGAAAAATAAGAAAAAGTAGAAGGTCCCTGGCCACTTAAAACTATGCATACTGACAATAAGACACCATTTACATAAAAGGATCCTTCTGTTTGTCTTCATTTAGCAGTCCAATGTTGCTGTTACACTGGGGAAGTTCGAAGGGGGAACATGGAGGGGGAGATTATGAAAGGAAAGCTACAGGTTTGTTTATTTCGTGGTGGACAAAGCTGTTTTTTGTACGATAAAAGAAAAGAGAAGATCCTGTTCGTACTGCACTGGGTGCAGCTGTTATCACCAATTTTACATATTTCATTTAATGAGAAACGCAGCAAGAAAGTAAAAATATTATTTATGTCTCAAAATCTGGCACTGGCTACCAGGAAAATGAAGGTTTGTTTTTCATTGCAGCAGTTGCTGAATCTGCTTTATAAAAGATGAATTAAGCTTCACCACGTTGGACACAGAAGCTAGACAGGTCAACAAAGCAAATGAACTTGCACTATTATGAAAGGAACAACTGCCAGTTTGATCAGATCTTCTAATTTGCTCGATTGATTAAAATATACAGTTATAACACAACTAAATACATTCATATAATTGAGCTTCCTTTACGTTAAGTAAGATTTTTATGGTCAAAATGCGGCCGGTCACAAACTTAAATTCAGAAAATGTTGGTATATAGCCATTTTTTTTCGACTAGCTGTAGCTGTGAGGACATAACGGGCATTAGAAATTGTAACATTACCTGAGCTGCTGTATATTGAGTGTGGACAACAAACCTAAAAAATAAAAAGCCGCGGAAAATACGCAAATAACATTAACTTATGCCTGATGCGTGTTGCAGCAGCGTCGCCTAGCAACAGAATTCTTCTTCGTTTGTTTTGAAGGTGGTCGGAATGCGGCGCGAAATAAGTTTCTGCCCTCTTGTGGTCAGGAGCAGAAGGACATTTTGTGTACTTCAGTTTTCTACAGTGCTTGATGAATAACGACTTAAATTTTCACTTATCCAGTCTAATATAACTTTTAAAAGGTCTGCCGTGTCCATACAACTTGACTGGACTGGATGACACCCTTCTGGGAACACTCACAAGGTAATTAATACAGTTTTTCTTTTTTGTTTTTTAGTGATTGCAGAATTGCTAGAAATAAAAGGAAGATAAAATTGAGTACCTTTGCAGAGAAAGTAGTGACAATTCTCCATCCACATAGACGACATGACCAATCTGCAGCCAGTGACAATGAACCCAGGCCTCTGGCATCGAAGTTAATTAAATGTGTGATGCATGTCCCAAAGCATTAGCATGGTCTTGTTTGACCTGGTACAACTGTCAGACATTGTGATTTTCTTTAGGAACAATACACTTTTCAAAATGGACACTTGGTTGTCCAGTGCCAAGGAATATGTATTTGATCCAGGCTGTGACAACGCTCACATATTCTGTTACCCTGACACAAAAGCATTAAAAGATTGGTGCAACCATGAATATCTTCACTGTCAGATTAAAGTGCAAACTGTCCCAAATAAGATGTCACTCAGGACAAACACATAATAAGAGACACCTTTCTGTGTCAACACACACATTTATTGAAGTGATGCCATAAAGAGGCAAATCATATTGAAGATTTTATTATTAAACAGCTTCTTGAAAATACAGGTTTACACAGATCGTGATTAGAAAATAATAGTACAACTACCAGTATTTGGTAACCAAACTGACATGAACAATTTAAAAAAAAAAAGAAAGAAAGAAAGCTGAAGACACCTCCACCCCAACCACACCAGACACTCAAAAGAAGTCAGTAACTATGGTAGACCAAAGAGACAAAATTCATACTTGTGCAATAGGCACACATGCACATTCACACTATCATTGTCAGGTCATATACACTGGCAAGTGCAAATTTATTCTAGCACATGTATAAATTGAGTTGAGAAGGTAGAATCTGCTCGTGAAATCCCTTTCAGAATCAACTAACTTAACATTTAAAGGGAGCCATGGAACACAAACAGCTTTTCCATTTTTAAATTGGGGCAAACAAAATGTGACTAAAGCATAATTATTAAACAGTGATAAGGATGGACTCTAGCAAAAACAACACAGGTTATGTGGACTAGATAAAGGGCTATCCCAAGTTGCTAGTCCCCTTTTACCCCTCCCGAATGTCATTTCGGTCTTCACTTGATATAAAAATAAAACTGTGCTTCCCCAAAAACCCACCCTGGACACTCTCCTGTGCCTATAAAACTATCTAGGATCAGTTATTACGCCCCATCGACACCTTCAGGCAGGAACTACACTGTCCCAGCCAAACGTTACCCCATAAGCTTCTTTCCCTTTACCTTATCTTACCCTTCCCTGGACGAGACTTGGACCAAGTCATCATTTGAGAGGCGTTCGAGTGCAGTTACGCTATTAGAGAGTTTGTGTGACACAACGGAACCAACTGGACTGTCTACCTCAAACCGCAAAAACACATCGATCTTGTACAATATTCAGACTAAAGAAATTCCTTAAAGATCACCAAAGGGTTGGTGACTGACCCAGTTCGGTTCATGGCCAGCATTCCCAAAAGCATTGTAGCGCTACAGATTACAGTGTGCAGGCAACGTTTTGAGTCAATGCAAATGGACAAACTCATATTTAAAATTATGCAAACACTATTTCTAACTTTTTAACTTGATTTAGAGCTGCAGAGTAATAATAAGACCCGAGTTGTAGAACTGGAGTGTTTAAAATGACCTAATAGGAACATATAGGGGAAACAGAATAGGGCAAATTAAATGTGGAGGAATGGATAAAACGGACCAATTTATGATAGAAGAGTTGGTTGGTTGGATTTTCTTTTTCACAAAGTTCACTGAGCATACACCCCGAAATTATTTTAAATGGGTGATCCTGTGGTGCTGTTTTATTGTGGGTTCAATCCCATGCCTGATAATTTCCTCAAATCGATAGTCTTTGTTCTGTGGTTAGATGATTATAGCACTTGTATGCTTTTGGGAGACCAGGCCTTACCCACTACAAACCCCAAGCTGGTCAGCTGGTCGGCGACAGGGTTGTGTCTTTCCTCGGTTCTATCTCTTTCCCCTTTTATTACCAGCAGGGGGTTTCTTGAGCTGGAGGAGGGGCATCGCTGTGCTGAAGCCAGCAGTAGGTGTGTTGGTCACGCCAAAGGTCAGGCCAGCTGAGGGGTTTATGCCGGGGTTGCTGAAGTTAAGGCCTGAGCTGCTGCTGCTGCTACCGAAACCTAAAGAAGCAAAGACACAGAGGGACAGAGAAGAAAAGGGAGAAAATACAAGACATTTAAGAGAATTCAGATTTCCTTTATTTCTAAAAACTAAAGTAGTAAAGGATACTATATGAAATACAGACCCCTTGTGATCAGAGTTTGCCCCTCTGGTCAAAAAAAGTGTTGTGGCCACGCTTCCATAAAAGCCTTACAAGACTATTACACGGAGGATGTTGTTCACAAAGTCCACTTACAGCAGAGGGGAAACCAGAGAACTTATTATACAGTATCTGCACATTGCTTTGAAGCTCAGCAGAGCTTGTCCACCTACTGATGACATGCTCAGAGAAATTCAGAATCAGAAGCAAACATGTGCCTACTCAGACTCTCACTGTACTATAATTTTTTTTAGTCATTGGGGCCGGGTGTGAAGGGGGTATATACAGTATATGTATGTACCTGCACTCAGACTGCCTCCTGTGGGCTTACTGGTGGAGAAGGCAAAAGTAGAACCCCCAGTCCCCACCCCACCAAATCCTGGCCCACCACCAAAACCTGTGGGAGAGAGTGACATGGAAGTCAGTTTTGGGTGTTCGACACAGCCTACATGGGGAATGACTACACAGAGCAGCGCCTCAGGAGAGCACACAGGCAGGCATTAGCAAACATGTATGCAAAAATAAATGCCACAAACTAATCGATAGAGCACTATGCACGGCTTAACTTCTGACTGCAGAACAAAACAAGACTCACAGTACACTGCATTGCAAGGCGAAGGCCAAAGGGAGGGAAATGATGCGAGAGATTTTTACCAAACACACCAACTACAAGAGGACACACCGACTTGGTGTGCGTTCAGACCACTGGTTCCCACACTGCCAAGTTACTTTTAACTGGCTGTTGTGGCCGAGTGGATTTGCCTGTTTAAATCCAAAAGGGTGTTTCAGCAAAACAAAAAGACATTATTTTAGTATAACACACTGGTGATTTGTTTCAGGCCAAATTTCTCCTCACAAAGGGAAAAAAAAACAAAAAAACATCCAACTTGTCACGTGTGATGAGCGGTTGCTCAGTTTTCTCGTGGTGTGAACGCACCTCTCGTTTGAGGAAGAACAGAAAAAACAAATCTGCCATGCTTTGACTGCATCACTCTCTCAGACACACACACTGCCGAACACTACTTTCATAGAAAAGAACACAAAGACCTTAAACAAAAAGGCTGCTCAGCTAGAAAAGCTAGGAGGCATAAGGGAAATGTGTAAGGGGAAGACAAAATAAAAGGGACTATTCATTTCTAAAAAAATGTTTAAAAGGCAGAGGTGATACCTCCAAGGGTAGAAGAGCCCAAGCTAGTGCCCACTGCTGAGGCAAAGGGGTTTCCGAACCCTGCCCCCAAGGGTGCCTGGGTCCCTGAGGCACAGAGAGAGAGCAAATGCTTTACTCCTCTGAATATTTGTGACATAACCTATGCTCCTCACCTCCTTTGACAGGAAAAAAAAATGGTAAGAACATTCACAATGACAAGGACACATTTAGTATTTTAGTGACTTGCAGTTAAGTCACCTGAAATTAGCTTTCTTTTCACTTTGACAGCATTGAATTTGAAAATGTGCTTGATATAAAGAAGGTCCAAAGAAATCCTAAATATGTAGGTTTGTGATACCTTGTTTTTAAATGCATTTAGTCCACAACAGATGGAATAAGAGCACTAACATTGTGGTTGTGTCTGAAGAGACAGAGTCCAGCAGCTAAGTAACTCCTCTACACAACCCTCACATTGTGATTTTTTTTTTTTTTAAATACTACAGTATAATTACAGAATCAGGAGATGCTTGCTGATCGTGCTTTTACAATTGCAGTGCACATATATGTACTTAAATACTATTACAAACTAAAGTGTTACAGCTGATCAGCAGTGCAGTTAGCATTGCTGACAAACTGTGTAAAAAGTGCTGCTAGTTCTTTCACTCAGAAACTTGTCTTTTTTTTCCCTCTATGCAATTTTTTCTTTTATCTAATCAAATTTGCAAGGCTTCCAATTAGTCTGCATTGTTGAAACAACTTCAGTCAAAAGAAACAAGGACAAACGTTTGTTTGTTTAAAAATGGATTTATTGTCAATTTAATATGCAATTCCACTTACATAAAACACAAACAAACATTTTCGAACAGAATTGATTGTTAATTGCTAACTGCTACTGCATTTGACAAGTTTCCAAATTTTCAAGATTTCTGAGAGTGAATGAACTAGCATACGCCCAAAAAAAAGAAAAAAAAAAAAAAGCATCACACAATTATTGAATATAGCTTAAAAGGCACACCATATTATATATTAAATATACTGTATCAACAGGCATTGGTTATATAAGTTTAAACACATTCGTCTACAAGTAAAAGCACTCAAGATTTTAAATAAGAAATGTGAATTTGGCATCTATGGGTGCCTCTCAGTGTAAACTGGTCAAAAGAAAGGAAACTCAGTGATATGTTACAGTTTGCTTGTGAAAGTCCGTGTGTTCAAGTTTCGGGTCATCCTGTCAACAGGGTTAGAATGACCTTTGTGGTTTGTGTTTGTTTGAACACTTTCCACCAGTGTATTCTTACATATAATAACAGCCAAATTCACAATGATTATGGGTTGTTTTTTTTTGTTTGTTTTTCTTAAACACAAAAAAGCTGCACCTTGGATAAATCTACACACAATTATAGGCCACAAACTTGTTTCTTTGTTGGATCAAGTCTGACTTTAAGTGAGGTGACTGGTTAACATATTGTAGGACAGTCTTCAGTCTAGTTTTTAGATAAATATTAGCACGTGTAGCTAGTCAAAGAGCACAAACACCCCCCTCCCAAAATTACACTACCTGCAATAGTAGTACCTCCTGAACGCCACATATAGAAAAAACACTACAAAAAAGGCATACTGCAAGCCTGTGGTAAGTGCTCAAAGGAAATGATGAAGAGAAAATAAGAACATTCAGAACAGTCTCAGAACAGCCAACCACTCAAAAGACCGCTTTGTGGATTTTCGATTAATCGGGCCCATAGGAAGTGAGATACCGCACACGCAATTCAGAGTCAGCGAGTTTCAGGATGACTCGAGTGGAGCTGAGACACTGTAGGCAAAGTTTGGTGCTAGTAATGTGCCAACCATATAGCAAGCAAACAGGACAAAAAAAACAAAAAAAACAAAAATCCTTCACGTGTTTAAAAAGAGAGGTAAATTTGATCACCCCTGCTGTTGTAATGGCGTTCAAGAAGATACAACAGTCAGCATTTGCATACATATTACTGACAGATATTGAGAAGACACTTCACACACAGGAATAAGGTGGCTAAATATCCACTATCACCTTCAAAGGTCCAAACAGCTTTGACAGACCAATCATTATTACATAATTTAAGTCATTACTGTGCCAAGGTACGACCGTAGAGATGTGGAAGACAATATGCTTTAAGTGTAAGCTAAACAACACAAAAGTCAAAATTCTGGATACCTTGGGAATCTAGATATAAGATGTCCAGCTCGAACTGGATTCTGATTCCTGCTTAAGGTTTAGAGTTGTTTAACAGAGGACTGGAATATGTCCACAGCAGCAGCTTCTCTTTTAACACTCAGCGGCTCCGTCGAGAAAGCGGCAGCTCGGTCGGGTTCGCCGAGCACCGCTGTGACGAGCAGCAACGAGAGAACCAAAAGCCAGTTTATATCGCAATAAATTAGAAAAACTACTTTTTTAAATTCATCCTCACTCCTCTGAGTGCCAAACATGCTAAGCTCTCGCCAGTATCTAACACCAAGCAACGCTTTCCATCATAAAAGGGTGGGAAATAAAACTCTGTCATAAAAGATGTGGACACACAATTGGACCACGCTTTTTTTTTTCCTGTTACGTTCATTTGGCACCGATGTATCTTACTGGTACTGTCGGACCAGCGTGAGCAGCAAAAAATCACACTTCTCTTAACTACCAAACAAACTGGACTGAATCAATGAAGTCAAACCAACAAGGGAGTCCATTTTCTACATGGTCATGAGACTCGTCTTGGCAAAAAGGTCCACACAATGTACCGCCACCTGGGTAGAATACCTGAAATACAACTGGTGCACAGATCTTTTACTCTTCATTTAACCGAACTTCACGTGAAAATGATCCAGCTCTGTTACGCTGACAGTAGCCCTTAGGTGAAATAGCTTAAATCAAGTAACAGTGGTATGGCCTCATACAACCAAACCAACCAAATGCTTTGTTTTTGAAGTGTTGAACAGTGAGATAAATAAAGATAACTATTTTTGTCACAGGGCTGTTTTACAAAAAAAAAAAAAAAATTCCACTTTAAGACCAACTAAGTGCAGTAATGGAAAGACAATTTCGTAATTAAAGAGTTTATATTTTCAGTCCTGAGTCTTTTGGCACCTTTCACCTTATGTCCACTGAGGCACAAATCTGAACGCACATTTGGCCTGCGCAACCAACCTCCGCGCAGACGACTATGGGTAGAACTAGAATCTGCCTGAAGTAAGCGCCACCCGGCTGCATGGTTATTGTCGTATGTGCTGTGATAATGGCCGCCCTCCGATCTGCCATTCCAATTATGGACCAAGTTACACACAAACAAAAAAGTAAAACGGAAATAAATAAGTAAATAAATACTGATGAGACCAAGACATCCACTTGTAAATTAGGCTTAGTCTATAGATGACTGAGTTAAATACTAGAGAATAACCACCATTTGGCAATAGGGATGGGAATTCTGCTAAATATGACCACTGAAATTAAAAAAGTGATCATGTAACCCAATACGCAACTACAGCCTTGCAAAGCTGAGTTGGACATAAGTTACAGCACAACGCAGCCTTTGTAGACCGCGAGCACGCCCATAGCACATTAGGTTACGATAAACAAATGATCAGAAATTGATTTGACTTCTAAGAAATAAAAAGCAGAAGGCAACACGGAAAAAATAAATGTAGTGCACACACTAACCCGAACCACATCAATGGATCTTACCTACTCTGGCAAAAGGGCTTGTTTGTGAAGGGTTGTTTTTCTTACAAACTGTAGTTAACTTGGAAATATTCCCATCCCTATTTGGCACATACTTAAATAGGCTAGATCTTTATTCGCAGTAGCTCCTGCATGCCCTGCTAAGTTGTAAAAAAAAAGGTATGTGAATATTAAAAAACAATCACTGTTCGGTTAACAATTGTCGGTTATCAGATCTGATGCCAATCTGAGCTGATCTGATGTTTTTTTGTTTGGAGCGGAAGCAGCAGAACTTTGCAAATGAAACCAGACTCCAGCTGAAGCTTCTGTCATTTGTCATGTGAGAATTTTTAAAAACGTGCTGCCTCGTCTAGTCAAAATATTGCTTTCAAACTTTTTTTTTTTTACTACACTTTAACTTTACAAGAAAGAGACAGCAGAAACATGCTAATATACATAGTAGCTTAGTTTGTTCATTGTAAATAGGTGCCCTGATATGCCAGTAAAAAATGGCCTCCAAACCAAAGCCTACAAAAAAGGCTGAAAATGTGTCTAACACCTCAGAGATGTGGCAACAACCATTACGGACACTATTCTTAAGACAGCTATTTTAGTTATACAATGTTAGAAAAGTGGATTTGTGTGCAGTTCAGTGCTGAAACAATATGACCTGCTCGGTTGTGTTTTATAACATTAGTGTAGAGGGCTTATTCAAATATTTTTGGATCAACCCTATTACCAAGTCCTAAGAAGAGTTAACTTGCAAACAAACCTCTGACACAAATCTTACTGTAAGCAGTATATGTAATAAAAAGATCAGTCTTTACCTGTCTGCTTATGCTGGATTTGAATACTGTCTGAATGATCTTTAATACCATTGTTTTGATTTTACTGGCACAGGATGGAAATTCTCTTTTTTGTGGTGTGACAGTTAACTTTAATGAATATATCTTACATTCTTTGATTAATAAATAGGACTTTTATTAAATACAAGTTGATGTAAGCCTCTAGTTTAACTATTTAGAGTATTGTGTCTTTAAAATGTGGCCTAAACTGGGCCTACTATTAGTAAGACCCTGAACAAAAGAAGCTGCATGCTTCAATGATCAATGGCGACACAATCTATATAAAAAATGTTCAAGAGGTTTGTATTTTTAGTTAAGTAAGCTGGGAGCTTCCCTACATAGAAGATAACTCGTGACAGTTGGACTGAAGAGAGAAGGAGCTACATTATAATAAATTGATAACTTATACACCAACTGATTGCCCAGACACTCTTAAAAAAAATAATTAAAAAAAAATTAAGAGACCCACCAAATTGTGACTAATCATCCAGAGAATGTGTTTGCTAAGTATATCTAAATCACGCATAAGTGTCTAATACTTCTAACCCCATTACGTAAATCATTGAGTTGGCTCATGTCAAGCAGTCACTGAATATAGAGTTCTAACGCAAATGGGATTTAGAAGCTTTAATTACTACTTCAAGATTCAAGTGAGTAAAATTGAGATAGCTGAGCTTTCTCTCCCATTCTCCAAGAGAGTCAACCTCCTCCTATTAGAGGGGGCACAGAGAGAAATTAGGTGAAGTAGGTCACTATATCCTTGGTATTACTGAAAGTGTGTGTTTGACAAGTGTAGCTTTGGCGCCAACACTCCCAGATTCTGGTGTTCATTTCTCACTGGAGCCGTCTATAAAATATCCTCACTCACAGGTGTTGTAAGGCGCATTAGATAAGCGTGTCTAACCCTTGAACTGAGAGTCAGAGACAAGATGGTAAGGCAGCACAAATGTCTCCTGTCGGACTTCATCTCTCCCTTCCTCCCTCTTTCTTTAGCCATTCTTTCATTAGTGAAAGTACTGAGACAATCATTTGGCACCACCTAAGGCTTTTTTTTTTGTTTTGTTTTGTTTGGAATTATTTTTAATCGTTCTCTCTGTCCCCTTTTGACCTGTCCACTACCTCATTTAAAAACAACAACAACAACAAAAACGCATATCCTGTCCTCTCCCAAGTTTCTTATTACATTTATCTCGTCTCCCTCCTTTATTTTAAATTTGCGAGGAGCAGAACTTTCTAGAACTTGTAGGCAGTCAGACCTGGAGTTGGCTGCTGTTGCTGGGTCAACGTGGCTGCCATGGCAACCGCTGCAGCGTTGGGCACATTGGAGAACGGGGCGGGCCCGGTCGTGACTCGCGCCGCACTCTGCCACTTCCTGTTCGATGCCCGCTTGGACTCAAAGACGTCTGTAGAGTCTTCCAGGAAGGCCCGACGGTAGGAAAGGTACTGGTGCTTCAAGATCTACAAAATTAGACATGAATCAATGGAACAACTAAATGAATGCCTTTAAAGTATTGTTCACACATGCCGAAATGTTAAAAAAAAAATATATCGCCACAATATGAATCTACTTCAACTTGATAAATCCCTTCACACAATCTGAGACATTATTAAACCCAATTCAAATAACACCAAATTAATGACAATATTAAGACAGAGCTGGAGGAAGAGAACTGACCTTGACATTCTCATGGACAGACTGGAGCTGGGCGGCCTGGGCAACAAACGTCTGGTACAACTTCTGCATGGCCAAGGTCAGGTCTGAAAACAGATATAAACAATATAATTTGTGTGCACATTGGTGGTGAGCTCATGAAAAGATTAAGAGGCAAAATGTTGGTATTGCCACTGATCCGTATTTAATTTGGTTTGAAAACAGATCTGCGGTTTGCTACTGCGAGTAACCACGTTTATGTTACCATCATCAGCTTTTATGTTGATACAAAACATATTGAGAGACCATTTTCCTACTTTTCTGAGTTTTAAAAGTTGGACAAATGTGCTCTTACCCTGAGGAGTGATGTGGGAGCCACTGCTCTGGGTTGTCAGGTGGTTCTCCAGTTCTTCTATCTGTTGCCGGTACTGTTGCAGCTGGACTTCAAACTGCTCTATTAGACTACGGAAATAACTAAAAAGGGAAAAAAAAAACATATTTTCATCTTTGTCAAATCCATAAAGTAATAAAAGCTGATTTATAGAAAGCACTTGAGTCTAGTGTGGAGGGGCATATTGGCTTAACAGGCCAAGAAGCAGATGTTACTAAAATTATTTTGTTTTTTCTCATGGAACTCAGGTGCAGCTTTGAAAAAATTCAACAAAAGTTTTAAAACTGAGTCAAGAGATAAATTAGGCAATTCGATAGCACCACTGCACCTCCCTTGTTTTTGCTCTGGGGCTTCTATCTGTAGCTTACTTACTCTGATGGAGCAGTGTTCTCATGTTGAAGTCCAGGGGGAGTCTTTTGTGTGCGCAGTGCTATGTCAGCATTTTTCAGCTCCTTGAGAAGAACGGAGAGAGGAAAGTCAAAAGACCGATTTTTTAAAAAATATATTCAGGATGTCGTCTCATTTTTCACTTTTTCACTTCATGGTGTGAGTATCAGACACACTTAACAATCACGACAATATGTTCCTCACATTTTATCATGAATCTTTGTGTATTTCTTGACTGGATTTGAGAAGGCCAAGTGTTCACTTTGATGTGTGTTCACATTGACAACAGATCAATGACCATATAAAAGTTGTGCACCAGGACTAAACAGACTTGAGTTAACAAGTAACTTATCCCCTGTGTGGGCTTGTATGTACACATGTGCTGTTTTTACCTGTGCTGTCTCCAGCTTTAGCTTGTCAATGGCCAGAGCCTGACGCTGCAGACCGCTGGCACTGACAGAGAGAAGCTGTTTGAGGCTTTTGATGTCATCTTGGACTTTAGAGATGGCCTTAGATGACATCCTGCTGATGTCCTCCTGAACTTGTTTCTGGTCTTTGACAAACTTTCTGTAAAAAGGAGAAAGAAACACCACTAGAAATTACTCAGATGAAACAAAATGTTTCCCAACAATACACTATTGGTACACAAGTACTAATGATTTGTGTTTTAATTAAACATGAATTATGGAAATTACATATGTGAGCACTTCAGAAAACCCTTGAAAACACCAAATAGATTTTTGTTTGGAGTTCATTGTCAAACTTCCCTCTCTACGCAGAAGTCTTTTAAAAAGTCTTAAAATTCAATAATCCTTCTATCTGAGTTTACAACACAAGGCATAAATAAGCAATGTCATCCTTCAAACAATAACACTACTGATAAATTAAAAGTCACTGGATCAAATCCTGTGATGATATATACACATACAACAACACTTACTGGAAATTTTCGACATCCTGACAAATTACAGGAGGCAGGTTCTCATCTTTTAAAGCTTTACTGTCCCTGAAGGAGAAAAAGAGAGTCCTTTTAATCATCACAACAAACTGAATAATCATTCACGATCATTAACAGAATAGGATGCTACTGAACGCCTTTCAGTGAACAACTGTTTACACTTTATTAAATTATAGCATGTACATATTAAAGTTAATTTAATTTGTCATGTTACAACACAGGGTTGCACAATAATAGTTGTAGTCCCTTTCATGCTTCATGCACACATATCATGTTTACAGCTATTTTAAAATCTGAATAGAAAAAAAAAAAAAAAACACACATAGCTACTTATATACATATTTTATGCATAAAAAGAAGTTGCATAATGTGCAAAACGATCAAAACAGAAAGTTCCCTCACATTTAAGTATACGGGAGTGCAGCAGTTGAGCAGAAGAATTGTTCTAAAGCAACGAGCCATGCGTATGTTGATATGTTGGTCAACAGGACTTACTGTGCATTGGTTCCAGATGATGTGTCGCTCTTGCTCTCAGAGGAAGTGCTGAAGTCGATTCCACCCAGGCCAATACTTGGGGCAGGGGCCGCCGATGTTGCTGTGGAGGTAGCTAACAGAGAACCCAACATTAACCCGCCACCTCCTCCGAGAGTGGTCTGACCCAAACCTGCAACACCAAGTAAACATAGAGGTTACAACACTGCAGCACTGTTAGGATTGAGACCTACTTCTAAAATAGTCCCCAGATAAGATAGTTGAGTCATACTCAGAAGCCCAGGCTGTCTGTTAGCATCTCACCTGTAGACGCACTGCTGGAGAACAGACTCCCACCAAGCGTTGGGCCCGCTGAGGCTGATGCGGTAGTTGCTGAGCCACCAAGGCCGAGGGTGAAGCCCGTGCCTGCAAGCTGCTGTGGAGCTGTGGATGTCAGGACAGAGCCGAACGTTAAGCCTGCACCTGCAGGGGCTGATGTGGAGGTGGTAGCAGTGGTGGTGAGGGAGAAAGGTGTTGCAGAGGCGGTGGGCTTGTTGAAGGCCAAGCTGAAGCCGGTGGACGGTGTAGTAGTGGCTGGGGCACCTGAGAGGAAGAACATGTAGAAATCAACTGGTTTTCACAGACTTTCATAGACATAGGTTCAAAAATAATCTGAAAACTCAAACCTACCTAATGTAAGGCCTGCAGTGGGTGCAGCACCTAAAAGAGAACAGCATCACAACATAAGACAAAATGTATGGCTTCAATTGACAGACATGTCATTTCACTGCGTGCTGCTGGCTCTGAATTTTGCATCTGTATGAGATTATTACTTGAGACAGGTGTGTTGAAAGAGAATCCTCCAGTAGGTTTCTGGGCAAAGAGGCTTCCTCCTAGGCCAAGAGATGGGGTGGTGTTGGTGGTGGCTGCAGGAGCTGCAGCTGCTGTACCCAGAGCAGCCCCGATGGAGAAGCCTCCAGTACTTGCCGCAGGTGCACTAAAGAGCAAAAAAGGCATTTAATTCAGTCACATAATCCAAGTTCATCCATGACATCAGAAGCAGGGAATAATCTGTCACTGTCACAGTAATGCAAACTGTCTTTTAGGAGCACTTGATAACTGGCATATCCTTCCGCTAAGGTCACACCACAAAGCAAAAGTAAATATGCAGGTCATAACCTTAAACTTTGAATTTCTCATTAACAAACAACAATCATCTACAAAAAGGAACAACTCACACTCCCATGTGTATATTTGTGCTCTTCACAGAAGTATCTCCCTTTAACGTCAGGTTAACTCTGGCTACGCTAACGTTAGCTACGTCATTTTAACCATGTCGTTACCTGGTAACGGCTCCAAATGAGAAGCCTCCACCAGTGTTGGTGGAACCAAGAGTCCCCGATCCGAAGTTAAAGCCCGACATTTTGTCCCGAAGAGGCTCACATTCAACACCAACAGGCTATTCAGACTTCAGCTCCTCATGAAAACGCTCAGCGAGCATCACAGCTAACGCGCTAGTTAGCTTTGAAAGATGCCCGCGTGAGGGCCAGATCGGCGGTCTTATCTGAGCTCAAAACAATATTTCACTAAAAATGTCGCCCTTTCAAATATCTACAAGTATTCAACTACAGCTCGCTACGTTTTCACACCCGCTTCTTTTGTTTTTTATATCTTTAAAGCTGCCAAATGTCGCAGCATAAATTCTCGCATGGTGCGACTTTTTCTATTCCCCGCCTGGTATTTCCCGAATGCTATTGCATTTCGGGTAATCTTTTTTCTTAAGACTACATTTCCCATCGTCCCTTTTGCTGTTTTTCTTAGTCGCATGATGTCTTGCGCATGCGCATAGTTCCAACTTCGGTTCTTCAGGACGTTTCCGTGAAGTGCAGGACAAAATACCACGCACTACTTCCGATTATGCTTTCAAAATAAAATATTCAATTTGCTATTTTCAAAAAACGATAAACACGCGGTTCAGGCAATACTCACGTATTTGTCTAATTGTGTACAAACACTATAGCACAATACTATTTCACTCACATGCATTTTTTGTTCAATTTGTTGACCTTATTATTAATGAATACACAAATCTACACAAAGCTACACGGCGCACCTGGTGCTTTTACTTCGGAAACCCTTTGTCGTGCGTGTGTCGACGTGGTGTGCGCGACCTTTACGCGGATGAAGCAGTGAAATGATTGACAATAAACACATATCGTATGTCTCCGATCGAGTAAAGGCGCTTTGTGCTGCAGTTTGAGACAGTACACATTATCAATGATACAGTCATCCCCGGAAGGCGTCGTTTGAAGCTTTGCGGCCGCCGGCAGCTGTTCCGACCCGGAGACATGGAGCATATCCGAACACCAAAGGTAGCTAACGTTTTCAGCTAATTGCAAATGGGTAGGACACAGTCAGCAGCTCGGCCTGTCTTGTGTGGGTATTTTTTATGACGCTTGAGCGTTGTTACGCCGGCCACTTATCAATATTCAGACTGGATCTTCGTGTATAGCACAGTGACTACGGCAGAGGATGTCGCCAGCTGCTTCAAGCGTCAGACGTGACGAGCATCAATGAGATGTTTGTTTGTTTGTTTTTTTCCTCTCTCTCTCTCTCTCCAGTACAGCAGACAGATAATAAGGTTAGCCGGGCTGCTCTTTGCAATGCCTGCTGTTGATCGAGGTTATAACTTCACACCAGCAGGCCAAGCCGGTGCATCCACTGCGATGAGGAGAGGCCAAGTCACATTTAAGTGTAATAGCACATTGATGGATCATGGGTGGTAGTGACTGGAGGAGTTCACACCCATGGTGATTACTGTAGGACTGGCTGGACTGGCCTTTATGAATATGTATTTATAGGCTCACATTTTTCTCATCTGTGCAGTTATCATCCACATTCAGCTATATCAACCAAGCTTTGGGGATGCTTTTGACAGGCCAGAGTCGATCACCAGATTGGAGGCTAAAAGAGCCCCCCCCAACACCCCAAAAACATAAAGACCCAAAGCTTGCTGCAGCACAGGCCTTGCATAACATCCATTCACAAAAACACACCAACTGGCTGGTGGGTTTTAGACATCAGACTCTGATTGATTGCAAGTGATTTGCAATCAGATTAAGTGTGGTGACTTTAATTTTGTGTGTAATGATCACGCTTCCTTTCATGAACATGAAGGATTACAGTGTACGCGCTGTTCACCCAGTATGAAGGTACACACCTTCAGATTAAAGCTGACAGACAGACAGCACTTTACCACCTTCACCGTCCAAGTGCTTATAGACTGCATCTGTCATGGCTCAGGTGGCTTTCCCCTTGACATGAACCACTTGTGCTTGTTCTATATAAGCCTCTGTAGTGCACAAGATGGGGACATGCTGCAGGCCCACACCTAATGTGTTTAGTCAGGGTGTGTTGGGATGAGAGAGCTTTCTTCATTGCATTCTCAAGCAGCGTGACTTCATTTTTGAGGCTCTAGGATAATCGTACATCACCTGCCTATGGCGTAAGGATATGCTGGGATCAGGATCAGGTGGGTGCGATTGCATGCAGACTGGGTGTGGCCCCCTTCACAGTGTCGAGTCCTCTCAGTGGTTTGTTTGAATAGAACAGCACAGGGGGCCATAATCGCTTTCCAGAAATGCAAATCATATGTTTTCCCATTTGTTTAAAAAAAAAAAAAAAATGAATCTGTGTTATTTCGTTGAATGACCCTGTTGTGTCAGGAAGAGGCTGATGGTAGATGAGCTCATGCAAAAAACCATGCCAAGTGCAATCTATGGGGTAATTATTATATTTAGTGTACTTTGAAGCATAGCTTCAATTGCATTCTTAGTTTATGGAAAGTACAAACCTTTGTCAACACACCTACACACACACACACCCTGACATGCAGTGTGAGTATCACAAACCCTTCTGTGGCAGAGCTGTGCCTAGCTTGTTGCTGGGTGACAGAGATAGGCTCGGTCATTTCAGCATATCTACGACGGGAAAACGGAAGCCACAGAGAGGATGTCTGTGTCAACAAGAGAACCGCCAGTGTGATGAATCATGGATTTTTACAATTGGCAGCGGATGGTCCAATTCCAACAGACCAGTCGCCTTTTGACCATATTTTCTGACAGTTTCTTAGAATATGTGTCTGTTACTTTGGGAAGGATCTTGATAAGGCCCATGATATGTTTCTGGTTATACTAAAAAACTGTAATAGACAGTATGGAAACAATAATAAGAACATTTATCCTGGTCTGGAGGTTTGCTGCCGTATCTAATGGAGTTATAAATGGGTGTTCTGACCACCAGGGATATTAAACAGCCACCTCCACCCAGTGTGAAAATGAGTGACTGGAGTAAATGTTGTACCATAAGCGTCAACAGTATGGGTGATTATTTGCATGGAAGAGTGGAAGGGGGGCATTGCAAGAACACTGCAAAGCTATGCCTCAATACAATACATCACAATACATCAATCTATACATTAACATCTGTTATAGATGGTTTATGCAGTTTAATATCACATATGACACATTCCTTAGCCAATACCGTGTTTGGACTTTCTTCCCATATCCAGAAATCATTTGTGTCTCTCATTATAATGGAACTTGCAGCAAGTTGAGACCAGGTGGTCAGGATTAGTTAGTGTGCCAGCAGGAGCCTGTGCCCAGTTTCTTACAGTGCTTTACTGACAGGTGTCAGCAAGATCCTGAATAAGAGGTTAACCTTTCTGCTAACTACAGGCTAATTGCTGATTAATGTTGTCATTACTGGTGTGTGTTTGCAGGTGGAGCAGGTGCGACTGCTGGACCGCTTCAGCAACAAATCCACAAACGGCACGCTGTACCTCACAGCTACGCATCTCATCTTCGTGGAGAGCAGCTCTAACAACTCAGCATCCGCCGGGCAGGAAATCTGGGTGAGTGCATCTTGCCAGTATTAAGGAAGTCATTACATAACCATTAAAATACATAGGCATGTATAACTGCAATGAATACACCATTTTTAATTCAGGGTACTTGTTTATATAGAGTTTGCAGATGGATCTGTCTGTTCTTTTTGAGCTCCTGATCCACACTTTGAATCAAGCTGCGACTGTTACTCCAGAAAGAGGTTGGGTTTTAAACAAAAATAAAGGACGACAAGGAAGTTTCAGTTCCAAATTAAGGCTCGAAATGACTGTTGTGCAGAAACCCATGCTATCGTTGCATCACCGGTGTAGCCTCAGCTGCGTGGAGGGAAGTCGCAAGGAAGTCCGCAATGTGATGTGCGTGTGTTGGTGGTGTGTTGGGCAAAAAGGAGAGAATGTGCAAGTGTGTGTGTGGTAAGAGGAAGTTGGGGAGAGGTTAGAAAGCCTCAGTGTATGCATGTGCGTGTGTACATTGTGTGTATGTGATGTGTGTACCGTTGTAAATGTGCAACAAGAGGGTTATTGGTGGGTTATTATTATCCAGCAGCAACACTTAGCGAGACATCCTGACTTCACTGATGGTCACCTTTTTCTAATTGCAATGATAACATGAGAAGCATGGAACAAATAGAAGAACTTTAAATAGGACATGTATTATACTGTTGGTATTTTACTGTTCTGATGAGCCTCAGGCAGTCACCTAAGACAGAGCTCAGGTGACTTTGACAGAGTCCTATTGATACATATTTGGGTTAGGGTTAGTCTGTTTACAGTGGCACTATACTTTTTTTTTCATCCCATTTTATGATGTGGTAGAAATAGTACTCTCATATTAACATAGCCACAGTGGCTGGTCTGCATAATAGGAATGTTAGTGTGCTTAAAATCACTTTGGATAGCATATTCTGGGCCATGACCTCTACAGCACCTTCCTTTCTGTGTGCTGAGAAAAGGGAACATTTTCTTGCTCTGTTTGTGACTTAATGTGTGTTTGTTCTTGTACTGTGTGTGTCTGCATCTGTAGAGGCAATTTAAAATCAGTCTGTTGGCCAGAGACAGAGAGTTATTAGACTGCCATTGTGCCTTATAAAATATTAAAGGGCAGCTTAGTAACTGTCTCAACAGCTGGTGAGATCAGCATACACTTGTGTAGAGTGTGTGTGTGTCAGTTTTGGGACAGCGTGTTTCACTGGTCATTACCAATGCTGTTGAATGTGCATCTTTATGATTTCCCATGGTGGGAATCCCACTGGAATTCAAACTGCCCTCATTGAATATGGTGATGTGCTGCGTTTGTGCTTCTTGCCCTCTGTACTCAATGATATTAAATCAATTTATGATTCTATGGTAATGCAGAGAAAATTGCAAGCTTTCCTCCATTCAAAATACCTCCAAGAAATTCTTGCGACTTTCAATATTCCTTATCTATTGTTTCAACAACAACAGATGAGCAACAGATGAGCCAGTGCAAGGATTTATAATTGTGCCTTTTTTAAATGGTTAAAAGTGACTTTTTAGACTGGCTTTGCTTTATAACCCACAAATGAAAACCCAGTTTTGCTCTAGTTAATCTTGACATAAAGCACTTTTAGTGTACATGCATTAAGTTTGCCAGAAAGTCATAAAAACACAAAGGGGTTAATACATTTTCACCTTTCAGCAAGACTTCTTACTGTAATTCATACTCTATACACAGTACACAGAAAACAGCACCCTCCATACTGTGATTTCTGACATACATTCCTGTAATTGTTAAATTTCGGCATATTTAAGCCAGTGTATATAAATGAAACCAATCAAAACCCGATAAAAAGCCACTAAACTCTCTTTCTCTTTCTCTTTTCTCTCTCATGCTCCTTTCCCTCCCCCTTCCCTGTAGATTTTGCACCATCACATAGCGTCCGTGGAGAAGCTCTCCTTGACCACCACAGGGTGTCCTCTGGTGATCCAGTGTCGCAACTTCCGGGTGGTTCATTTCGTGGTGCAGAGGGAACGAGATTGCCACGACATTTACAGCTCGCTGCTGCGTCTTCTACGGCCGGGTGAGTTTCAGCGAGTCAAGATCGGTGTTTCGATCCGTCCATCCCATTCGCACGTATCCACCTACGTCCTCTCAGCACTCTTGCCTTCTCATCGTTTTTACACGTGTGTAATAGATGTAGTAACAAAGAAACATTTTTTAACATCTTTCTTTTTCTGGTTCCCTTTTCTTGTAATGCAGTATCCTACGAGGAGCTCTACGCGTTCTCCTACAACCCCAAACAGAACGACCAGCAGAGAGAGGAAGGATGGCAGCTCATCGACCTGGGGGCGGAGTTCGAAAGGATGGGAGTCCCCTGCGACCAATGGCAACTGACCGACGTCAACAGAGACTTCAAGGTAGACAGTTGGCTGCATCTCATAAACTGCAAGAGCCATCTCTATGAAGTGCCACATAAACTGAGAAAAACTCTTGGAGGAAAATCCCCCAAGAAGAGACCGTTTGGCAATTTCTGGCTTCCTCTTTGTTTGATCTAATGCTACAGTCTTTTTCTGTTTGTGTGATGAGAAAGAGAACAGTCACAGTCATTAGAGTTTCATGGTATGTATTGGAATATATTATGCACATGTCTCAGGCACTCAGTTAAAGCTAGATTTGCTGACTGTTGTTGATCCTTGATACTCTTCCCGTGGGTCACATGATTACTGAGCAATAAAGTCATACATAATTGTTAACACAACGGACTTGGTGTCAAACAATACAACCAGATATTGTTTGACACAGAGCTGGCTGTTGTGATAAGCTGGCTAAGACTGAGGGTGTGTTTGCATTTTAGGAAACAAGTTAATATAGTATACTGCATAAACCAGTTATTTATTAACACATTATCAAAAAAATATGCACACAGGTCCAGAAGAGGGCACTAAAGCTTCATTGTCAACTGTAGTATGAGCTAGCAGATATTCAATCCAAAAGGCAATATTTGAGATAAGTTATTATCAAAGAAACATGATACCTACTTTTTGTACCTACAAGAAAGTAGAGAATAGTATGAATCCTGACTATAGTTTTGTCTTATGACTGTTAACATTTTAACACAGCATGTGTTCACCCAGAATCTTTTTTACAGTACAGTCATCTGTTATTTTGGACCACTGATTTGTGAATTTTGTTATTGTTGCCATGTTCCATGGTTCAGAGTGGGTAATACTAGTACAGATGCTCAAAAAAAACAGGATCTTCTGTCTCCATCTCTGTTTCTGTGTGTTTCTGATTTCCGTTTTTTGTTTTCCAGGTGTGTGAGACATATCCACGGGACCTGTATGTTCCCATCACAGCCAGTAAGCCCATCATTGTGGGGAGTTCCAAGTTCAGAAGCAAAGGACGTTTTCCTGTACTCACATACTTTTATCAAGAGAAGAAGGTACTATAATGAACCTACACACAGTATGAGTTTGAACCATTTACTGCACTGTATAAAGAGCTTCCCATTTTTGTATATGTTTATTAAGTTTGGTTTGGTCTTTTTACATGTTGTCATAGCTTATAAAGAGTATCACTTCACATGAAAGCAGAGGGGGGGCTTTTTGCTATATATTCTCTGCTAATTGTGCAGTAAAAGCACAAAACAATTAGGGTGTTGCATCCACAACACAAAATAATTTAAAGGGACAAACAACATCTGAATCATTTCCTTAGTCTAAGACTTAGAATAAGGAATTATTATACTTTTAGCTCTGTCTCTAAAGTCTCAGTAGTGACAGAGCTAAAAGGTTTTCCACACGGTGGTGCTCAAGCACAGAGCAAAGGATTAGTATGATTGAAAACAGGTGTTGCCTGTGTTATGTGAATATGCTCTGCAAATGTCATGAAAATGTGCTTGTGTAATTACGCTCTGAAGGAAAACTCACAGAAAGTATTAGTACAAAATGCATTCTACAGCACTGTTGGTGCAGAAAAAGGGGATAATTAACCTGATTTATGCATACCTAAGAATGCATTGTGTACTTGAAATGACTGCGATTTGCACTCCTGTTCACACACACAAACCCACACATGCGTATTTAGATTCCTGACAATACAGTCAAACAACTCTGAGCAGAGAACATAAGGTCCGCTGGCCGTCTGTACCTTCACTATACAAGACATGACAGCTTGGAAAAACCTGACTCTTGATTCAGTGATTTGGCAAAATGAACTGTCTGCACTCTGCATTCAATCAAAATGCTTTTGGCTTTTACATAATGAGTCCAAGTCTTTGTCAGTGTGATAAAGATCAACCAATTATTTTGTTAGATCCAGTAGCTATAATGAAGAGGTGTAATGCGGTCGAATGTTGTAGTTTTGGTTGATACTTTAGCTGCAGTATTTTGTAGTTTTTACAACTGTGACAGCTCTGACCGGTGCTCTCTGTTCACTCTGACAGGCGGCAGTGTGTCGATGCAGTCAGCCTCTCTCTGGATTCAGTGCGCGATGCTTAGAGGATGAGAGCATGCTGCAGGCCATCAGCAAGGCCAATCACAACAGCCGGTTCGTCTATGTCATGGATACCAGGCCCAAGGTAACCACCATACAAAAACCTTCTCTGAATACCAGTAAAATCAGAAGTGTTTTTTTTTTTTTCCATTAAGTAAAAATATGAAATGCTTTAAATGTGCTGTATGTATAACTGGGTACAACTCGATTAAAACTGTTTCTAAAAAGAGTTGCATGATTTTCAGTCATTTTGTTTTTATCTGTCCTCCAGTTGAATGCGCTGGCTAATCGAGCAGCAGGTAAAGGCTATGAGAACGAGGACAACTACTCCAACATCCGCTTCCAGTTTGTTGGCATCGAAAACATCCACGTGATGCGAGCCAGCCTGCAGAAATTGCTAGAAGGTGAAACGCATGTTGCTGCATACAAAAATGCCGTTGAAATTCATTTATTTATGGCAAATTATGAGTTCCTATTCTGAGAAAGAGCTAGTGGTCAGTAAACAGTTCATCTGAAAGGACCTTCTGTGTCTGCTCGCAGTGATTGGGACTCGGTCTCTTTCCATGAGTGACTACCTGGTTGGCCTGGAGAGTAGTGGCTGGCTGCGGCATATCAAAGCCGTTGTGGACGCAGCTATTTTTCTCACCAAGGTAAAACTTTTTCTTATTCCTGATGCTGATATGTTTGTTTCTTTAACAATGCATCAAATAACTCATTAACATTGTTTTTATTCCGGATATTTAAGTGTTTCTGAAAGTTATATGTGGCATATTCCTATAAATAAAGCATAAAGCATGTAGTGTAAACCATCAAGATATCATAGACAGTCCATCATAGACATCTTCTGCCATCTGTCTCCACTCTTGACCCCAGGCGGTGACAGTGGAAGGAGCCAGTGTGCTGGTTCACTGCTCAGATGGATGGGACAGAACAGCCCAGGTCTGCTCACTGGGGTCGTTGCTTATGGACCCGTACTACCGCACCATCAAGGGCTTTATGGTATCAACCCAAACCCACACACAGAGTTTTGCACTTGTCAGTTAAGAATATGAATGTGATCCTCAGCCGGATGTTTGTGTCTCTTACTTCAAACTCAAGCAGTTTCTCTCTCACTTTGTCTTCTAGGTTCTGATAGAGAAAGACTGGATCTCCTTTGGCCACAAGTTTGCTGACAGGTAAGGTTTCAACTGGATCAATCAAAAAGAGTTGTTGCACGAAATTGTGTACATTCTATCTATCTATCTATCTATCTATCTATCATTCATCTATCTATCTATCTATCTATCTATCTATCTATCTATCTATCTATCTATCTATCTATCTGTCTGTCTGTCTGTCTGTCTGTCTGTCTGTCCATATATACACATACTACATAAATATCTACAATTTATGAAGCGTAGCTTGTTCTTTCACTGTTATTATGTTACTTTGACTCGATTGTGTAGGTGTGACCAGTTGGATGGGGATCCAAAGGAGGTGTCTCCTATCTTCACTCAGTTCCTGGAGTGCGTCTGGCAGCTGACAGAGCAGTTCCCGCAGGTGGTCAAGCCACATAGCGCCTGTATTGCATTTACACAGACACAATGTGTCATGCTCACAGCGTACTGTGTTTTTATTTATTGTATTTATCTAATGATGACCCTCTCTTTAGGCATTTGAGTTCAGCGAGTGGTTCCTTCTTCAGATTCATGAACACGTCCACTCCTGTCAGTACGGAAACTTCCTCGGCAACAATCAGAGGCAGCGAGAGGAGTTGCAGTGAGTCCAGCACTCGCACACAGTTGTGTGGAGTAGTTTTGTTTTGCTGATGTTCTTCCTCGATGGGACAACATTACAATGTATTAAGCAGACATACCTTTAGTGACTAATTCATGATCAGCTCTCTACTTTAAAAACACACTCCTTTTGTAACAAAAGGTTACAAACATTAGGCAAACTAGACTAGATCCTATATGTTGCCTAACAGGTTAGGCTGCATCTGTCACAGCACAGAACGTACCCTTCAAAAACAGTCCCGGGAATGAGGCTTGGTCCAAATTTGTCCTCAGTCTGAAGATAAACACACACAGAGGGTACACAAAAGTCAGGTTAAATAATAATTTAGCCAAGATATTTTACATATTTTTATAGATACTTTGCATGTGAAACATCCTCATGCTGTGTGAGGCTAAAACAAACACAATTCATTGGGGCTGACAAAGGCATCATATCTCCATACAACACCGTCTGGCCACATTATCTACAAGTAAACATACTGTGAATGTATTATGTCAAAACATGAGTGGAGCAAAACGATCATTTTGAGAACAAAAAAGTGAAAAAAATATGGTCAGTGTGTCTGTATTCTCTGTATCACCGTATTTATCTTACTTAAATACATGTACAAGCATGAATAAAGTCAGTAAGACATAATAGAATGACCCCTTTCTTTTTGATAGAATTTTCAGAGACTTTACTGACTATACTGTGCGCTTTTGTGTGTGTAAGACAAATTAATCTTGGTTGTTAAAGACCTAAACAGTCTCCTCTTTGGAACTTGTTGATGTCTATGTGTCTATATGTCTCTTTTGCTGTTGTGCTGCATTATAGGCTGAGAGAGCGGACTCACTCCCTGTGGGCGTTTCTCATGAGCGAAAAACAGAACTACTTGAATCCGTTCTACAGCCCTGCGTATGCTGAGGCACACCCTGTGCTGGCACCCTCCACTCTGCCCTATAATTTCAAGTGAGCGGGACCCCTCCTCACCTCCCTGCTGTTCTTACACATTCGCAGTGCCATACCCGATCACACTTTAAGGATGCTCATCTGTGTCTTTGTGTCCACTTGTGTTTCAAAGGTTCTGGAGGAACATGTACCACCAGTTTGATCGCTCCATGCACCCACGTCAGTCTATTCTCAAAACCATCCTGACTCTGAGAGAGAACAGCCGCAAGGCAGAGAGCTCACTGCAAGCGCTGGAGAGTGTGAGTTGACACAGACTAATTCCTTCTTGAGAGCCCATATGTTGAGCTTAAGGGGCTGAAATTAGTCTATCCTCATTGAAGTAAGTGGGTTGGACAAAAAAAAAAATACCTGTCAGTAAAACAAGCAGTACGATTCACCAACAACACAGACTGAGCTTTACAGCTGTCATGGAGGGAGGTTTTTCAGACCACTGTGATAGATCATATGAGTTTTGGTGAGGTATACATAATATAGTGATAAACAAAGGCATTGTTTGCAATTTTCTTTTAAAATCTCATTATCCCGAGATCATGAGTTAATTATCTTCTATGAATAACAACGTGTTTTTTCTCGTGATATTGGGGAAACAAATGGCACAGAAAAAGACTGCCAATATTTTGAAATAACAAGATAATTATCTTGCAATTATGAATACTGTTGTCTTGAAATGAAATAATTGCAACCAGCTGCTTTCAGTTACCATTAGTTACTTTTACTTTCCAGAGATGTTTTTTAAGGTGAATGCACATCATGCAGTCATTTGGGGTTAATTCAAACATCCTTCTCTCCAGCGGCTCCAGCAGCTCGGTGTAACTCCGGTCACGACCTCTGACCCCCCTGCACCTCCTCCCACCAGAGACCAGCTCTCAAACTCCAACACCCTCCCGCCGCGCCCTGACTCCCTCATTCTCGGGGCGCCCATCAACCACAAAGAGGTGCAGCGGCAGGAGGAGGACGGCGACGAGCAGGAGGAGCTGGGCGAAGAGGCCATGGAGAGCACCGACACAGAGCGGACGGTAGAGGGCAGCAGCGGCACAGAGAGCAGGAAGCAAAGCTACGGCGAGCTGGAAGGGACATACAACAGCGAGCTGGCCAAAGAGGAGCCAGCCGTTGTCAGCCTGGAGTTTGGGGTAGCACGCATGACCTGCTGAGACCAAACAGGGGGATTGTGGAATACCTGAGGGATGGGCGCTTGTGAGTGAGAGAGGGCTTACTTTAAGCGTATGCTTCTCAAGGGGAGGCTGTTGTTCTGTGTGTGATAACGTGCTGATTACGCAATGCTCCTGGATGGCCTGGGTGGATGAAGTTGTATGTCTGTATAGTCTAAATCTCAATGGTCTCATTATTATGTCATATACTGCACCTATAGGAAAAAGCTTGTTTTTTATGAATGTCAAAAAGCACTATAAAGAATTAATGAATAGAATAAGAGAATAAATTCATCTCCCCAAAAAATTCTGTTTTGTTTAGTTTTACTCACATTTTATTACTTGGCTTTACTTTTCTTAACAGTCACATTTCTCAGCATGAAAGGCAGCAAAAAATTACATTTTCTAGTGCCAGAAATATTCCATCTCATCCAAAGGCTCATCCTAATCCAAATGTTGTGCGTGACCAGAGCTTATTTTTGCTCCAGTTGAGACTGATTGAAAAAATAAGCCATCAAATTTTGTGTCATTAAAGATTATCCAGCACTGGAAATGATGCCAATACCAAAACCTGCCCACGCTGCTAACTGTATCTGATTTGTCTGTAAAGTGGATGTTGCTCAATTCACCTCTTTAACTGTTACTGTGACAATTGGCAAATTCAGATTCAGCTGTCAACTGTCGCCCTCATTGACCGTTTGATCCTATTTTGCTTCTCGCATTGATCAGATCATCTGACTTACTAACGCACATTGATCCCAAATCCTATTGGTTGTCTATGTCTGCCATGTCGGTGACTTGTTTATGACAGCTGGCCCTGTTCAGAGGTCACTGTCATGACGGCACACGGTGTATGACGTATGTGTCTGTTCACCTCAGAAGTGACAAATGCTGGAGCTTTTTGAAAATGGGAATTTTCTAAAAGTTGAATGCAGTTTTATTCTGAAATTAAAAAGTTATTGTAGGTGAAAATTATACTTAATGTTTCACAATATTTATATCTACATAAAATAATGTAGAGAACAGTTTAAAAAGATAAATAAAAGATTAAGATAAAATCCTTCTGTTTCTTAGAGCAGCACACACATGAGCATTTTTATGATTGTATATTATATTTTAACTGGGTTAGGTTCACTGCCCAGGGGCTGTGGCATGTGAATTTAGGCCAGAAGTTAACATTTATTTTTGCGCCTGACTGTGTTTTTTGGCTTTGATTTAATTTCAGATCATAATAAGTCCATGTTAATTCCAAATGGAGGTTGTAACTTTATTTCATATCAGAGCTCAGAGAGGATTTTATCTTCATTGGACTGGATTTACAGTACAAGAAAATGTCACCCGCAGTCAGATTGCTGCACAAAAACAAGATGTAAAACTTGTAGGGTTTCATTTCCATATATTTTTCTATGCACAGTGCTTTACATGGAACTTAAGGAAACAAAGCAGCTCTTCATTCTGCTGCATTTTATGCAGCTAGTGTGCTTCTAAATACCTTATGGATTTTGGGCTAGCAGCAACGGCAGTGAACTAGTTCCTCCTTAAACACCACTCTCAACCTCGCACACTGTAGGAATAAATGGAGTTTTGTGCTTACACGCCCATTTACAAGTTGACATAGAAATAAGACAAAGTGGCCATTGGCCTTAGACAAATCAGTGTCTATGAGCAGCGACAACAGCCTGGAATAAGAATAGACTGGCAGCGCCGTGTGACATGTTTACCCCCCAGTATCAGTTCTCTTCAAAGCTCAATACTATTTACATTAAGAGAAAAAAGGGCACAACAATAGGTGCCCATGCATTTGAAGAACATTTGAAAAATAGGATCTTTTCACTTTTACATTTACCTTCCACCTCACTCTTCTACTTGTTTTACTTTACCAACCTTTTTCTAATGTAATCAGTCATTTATATGCATTATTTCTATGAATACAGTGTGCAAAAGAGGCTAAATTGTGCCTTATTTCAATCAAAAATGAATTATAGCCTACAGCGTTGTATTTGTTCAATAGAGTTGCTTTAATAGATATTCATTTTCATTCATTTCTAATACCTTAATCCAAGTTGCAAGAGTCCAGTGCAGATAAAAGCAATAATTACATGCTTAAAGGGATTATAGCTTTTGAGTGACAGATGTTCTTTATTTGTGATGTTGACAAAGAGGTAAGACAGGTTAAGGCACCTCTAACACTGTGTCACTACTCTGTTAGAAAGGTCTTTCTGTTGCCTACTTGCACATCTTACCTAACATGAAACATTGAGAAGTCTCTTCCAGAGACAAGCTGCTGAGGGCTCTCCCAGGGCTCTGAATCATTCAGATGAGTACTGCACGCTATGTACAGAGAACACCCCCGAGGACAAGAAGGGAATGCTGTACTCCAAGTGCTGTACAACGTAAACACATCCAGCACTCAGCAAAATGTCTACATACATGATGACAGCCCACGTGAATATGCACACTATATACATGCACCTGGTCCATATGTAACTGGGGCACATGCAGGTTGTATGTATGTGTGGCTTTGAGGCGTAAAATGGGTTTGGCTCTGTCTTTTTCATGACATCTGACTAAAATCTTCAACGTGGTGATATCTAATGAGGGGAAAACTGTAAGATAATCATCTTGTTTTTATAGTGAAATTCCATCATTAATTATGGCAATATAAAATCAGACTTTATAGGCGGGGGGGTTCTCTTTTGCATCTTTGTTTTTATATATATTTAAAATATAGCCATTAAATACTGCACTATAATTATTGTGTGGCATGCATACAGAGCATGTATAGACCTTTTTCAAGGCCAGATGAATGACAGTTATTGGTGGCAGTGTTCCCTTTACGTGTTCCAGGGAGCCGTGCTGGTGAGCCGGCGTAAATCCAGGACACTGTAACTGGTGCACCTAAATGGAACAGGGCCATCTACGCTTTCAGTGCTATGACGAGTCAAGTTGTGTGCTGTAAAAATGGTCAGTAACCTGTAAATTTCAGAACAGCAGGACTAAACAATTATTTTCATTATTGCTATTAATTATTTTATTTATTATTTTCTTCTTTTATTTATCTAATAAGAATTTTTTTAATGTAGTGGGGGTTCTTTGGCCTACATGAAAATGGTCCAAAGGGCTCCTAGAGAAATTGTTTACAACCTTCAGAATGTAAAAGTGTTTGAGGACTCTGTGCTTAGATGGCTTAACAACACTGAGTACTATTCCCTGTTGATTACTAAAGTAACAAAAGGACACGGGGGTAATCCGGGGGGGTTTAGTACTTTACACACACATTACCAAACATGAACATATTATACACACACACACACACACACAATATAGCTTAGTTTAATCTGGAGCTGGAAGACCCTCTATCCTTAAAACACCCTGACAGACGCATAATGAAAATGATGTGTGTGTGTGTGATCTGTTTCTGGTCAACGTCAACAGAAGGGGCTGGGTTTATTTGTATAGCATGACTGACCCACCATGGACAAGCAGACACACTGTGCCTTATTTGCATCACTAATCTTTGGCAGACGTCATGTATGCGTGCCATTGTATTGCACTGACATGTCCATACATATCATAGTCCCAGGGAGAGATTACATTGAAAAAAATCATAAGGATATCAATTCTGGATTTACTGACTAAAACCTGATGAAAGAGTAAATCAGCACTGCTGTCTAACAGATGAAACCTCAAACATACAAAGACAAACAGTGAGTTAATAGCAGGTGTTTTCATCATCTGCCACATATAAAGCACCTGCTAACATGACTGATTGGGGTGTGTGACTTAGTGACGATTAGCCCATTGAGACAAAGTTCAGACTATTGTATTTGTCACATAAACACAGTCTTATTACCTTTGTTAAGGGAATATCACACAGCTAGACTTCTCAACTGTTTGTTTTAAGCATGTAAAACCCCGCTGACTTCATTCAGTGTGCTTTCATCCTGCACGCTGTTGATGCACTGATCTTGTAGTTGTATTTCCAAACTAAACATGAGAGGCAGACTGTGTTTGTGGCGTCTATTTTTTTTTTTTCAGTAACTTTTTTATCTCAAAAAAGAATTTTGTCATGGTTTTGCTGTTAAAGGCAAGGTTAGTACCAATGCACACCAAACTGGATTAAAAGAAGAGGAAATCATGACTGTTGAGACACCATTGTATTCACCAATATTGTGATAGTCAGCTAAGAAAAGTTGGAAGATAAGGACACACACTTTAATATATCAAGTTACTTATAACAGGATGCAGAAACAGTAATTATTAGAGTAGACTTTACAGGATGAGCAGCTGTATAGCCACTCCTAGTGAAAGTGAAGGTAAATGGAAATTAGCTTTTTTTTTATGTGCTTTTAAAATAGCATCAATATTTGCATCCTGGGGCTCGTTGCTAGCAGAGCATGGAGAGTTTAAAAGCACATTCAGCAGCTCCCATGCAGGCAAAGTGCAAGGGGTGCACACACTATGCACGCACTCACACTCAGACAAGCAATTATTCTTAGAAAACACAGTAAGAGAGTAAGGGAGGCAGAGAGAGAAAATGTCCTCTAACTGTCCCACTTAGTGCTGAGCGTCACTCAGGGGGCTGAAATGGAAACCCTGTTTAGACAGCTGGGGATGGGAGGGGGGCTGTAAAGATAATAGGGTCTTCTTCTACTGCTTGTGTGCATGTGTCTCTATTCTTGTTCACAGGAAATAGCAAAAGAATTGAATGATAACGAGGTGATGAAAGCACATGTTGCATTTTACAAACACCAAATTGACTAAAACCACCTAGAAATGTCTGGCATGCTTTGTACATTTTTTTGTGGTAAATGTGTAATATCCTGTATACTCTGTTGCTTTCAGAAAGAATATACAAATATTGCATAATATTGGCAACACTTTGCTGATGATGGGATGATTTAAGCAGCATAACAATGCGCATGACCACCCTAAGTACTCAGCAAAATCCTTTGTCTCATCATGTGATAACAGCACCCACTCATCAGCCTCCACTCGCTGTCGGCCATCTGCTGCTCAGAGTCAGCTTCAAGTCCATCCAACAGCCAGCTGACCTGCTAGCATGGCTGTAGGGCATAACGCTCAAATATCTGATGTACCTGGAAAAACTGCATGCTGGATGACTGAGTGACTGCCTGGGTGACTGACTTGTGGGCTGAGCGGACAGATTATCTTCCCCACTGGGGAAGAACATAAGGAAGATATGCTCCAGCGCTTCACTCTGGGGAAAGCCCTCAAAATGTGTTTGTGTGGGTGTGAGCATGTCTGTGGATCTGTGGGTGTGTGGGTGGGTGTGTGTGTGCTGCCTTGGGCGGATGAATGCAGACATTGTTTGATAGCAGTGGGCTGGAAGAGGAGAGCCTGTGCCCATAGCCACTGAGGAGGAGGAGAGACAGAGAGAGAGAAAAGGAGCAGGAGAGGGGAAGAAGGAGGGGAGAGGAGGTTAGTAAGTGGGTCGGGGTATCGAGGAGATTCGTGGGGGGTTGGGAGGATGGAAGAGGCAGTAAAAAGAGCACCCACAGCACTCAGCACGTTAAACAGGGAACTCTGGGTGAATCCA
The DNA here is from genome assembly GCA_023238725.1 of Scortum barcoo. Lineage (NCBI taxonomy): Eukaryota > Metazoa > Chordata > Actinopteri > Centrarchiformes > Terapontidae > Scortum > Scortum barcoo. Next base: position 8,652,085 of record CM041551.1, read on the forward strand.
GTGTGCAGGTGATGACGACATACATATTGTGGGAAATGTCTCCCAAACATTTCCCAATGTTCTAAATGCCCACAGAAACTCTGCTGGTTGCCAAGGTAGGTGCTAACACTGTATTTAATCTGAAAAGAAAGATTTATTACATGAGTGGTTACAAACACACAGGCGCACACACACACACACTTATGATGACAGTTAGACAGTTAGTGTTGTCATAGCTCTCAGACACCTGGTCCAGTGTGTCCATATGGAAGAGGTCTTGTGGCCATATGGCCTATATGTCTGGCCCCAACTGTATCAGACGCATGTCTGAACTGTGTGTGTGTGTGTGTGTGTGTGTGTGTGTGTGCAACAGCATTGAAATATTCCTTTCTAAATCCATATCCTGGCTTAAGCCCACTAATACTGTAAATCAGCAGGTCTTGTATTTGAGCCCTCTAAGTCAGGCTTCTGACACGCTTAATTTTGTTTACTTTGAGCTTTTTCTTGACACACACACACACATACACACATACACACACACACACACACACACACACACTGGTACAGCCATACAAACAGGGCTGAGTGAAGTAGGTAATGCTGATGAATTCGTATAAATGTCAAGTGACTGTTTGCACAAAGCTTTGACATGACGTACCTCACAGGATTATACAGTACTATTAGACACATTCAGCAGAAAACATATTCTAAAAAAATGTAAATGTGTAACTAGAGGTATAATTTCTGTTTTTTCATTCAGCCCTCGTTGCCCATCTTTGATACACGTGTACAAACAACAAGTATGTGTGCAGCCTTTATAATTAGCCATTCCACTCTGTCTCATGACCCACCGAGAAAACTCACATAAACATCTTAAGCTCATGTCTGATCCTTCATAATTCATTAGTGGGGGTGTGTCTCACACACTGAAACGTGCACAGTACAAACACACACAGACACGCAGGGATGGAAAGAAATGCATGCAGAGCTTATAAACTGATGAACCTTCCAAAGAAAGGAGCAAATAGTGCGTTAGTGACAGGGAAGGTAGAGGAAGAGAGGAGGAAGAGGATGCGGGAGGACAGACACTGGCGCCCCGCCAACGTTGACAAAAGCTGCTTAGCCCACCCAGTTGCCATGGATACAGTAAGGAGCAGCTCCCAGCATGTGTGTGTGTATCTGGGATAGAGAAAGAGAGAGAGAGAGAGAGAGAGAGAGAGAGAGAGAGGGAGAGAGAGAGAGGGAGGGGTGAGTGGCAGAGGGAGAAAACCAGCAGGCTGGCATTAGAGCAAGTCAGAGTGGGAGTGAAAGAGCACCAGACAGCAGGGTGGAGAGAGAGAGAGAGAGAGATAGGGTGAGTGCATATGTGGCCAGAGAAAGAGAGGGAGAGAGAGAGAGGAAAGAAAGGCAGCTAGAGAGCTTGAGGGAGACAATAGAGTGGGAGCAATAGAGAGCTAGATAATGGAGGTGCAGTCGGAGTGCGTGGAGCCTCCTGTGGCCCCTCAGTGTGACCCCCAGCCCACAGGGAAGATCAACAAAGCTGCCTTCAAACTCTTCGGAAAGCGTCGCACCGGCTCTGGAATGGCCAGCTTCTTCTCCTTCAAGAACAAAGGGGCTTCAAACAGTGGGAACAACGGGAATTCTGACAACGGGAATTCCTTGAATGGAAATGGCTCGGCGGCATCGGTGGAGCTCGTTAGAAGCAAAACACACGATGGACTAACAGGCTCTAACAACGACGCTGATGGACAGCGAGGGGAGGGGCTTGCTAGCCTGGAGGCGGGACCGGTGAGGTCTCTCAGCAAATCGCTGAGTTTCTTCTCTCTGCTCCGGCGTGGGAGTTTTAGGTCGAGTGAAAATGGAGGGGCAGGGCTTGTTAGAAGAGGGAGGGGCCTAAAGGGCTTTTTTAGCAGCATGCGATGGAGACGCAAAGAAAAAACAAACGAGGCAGAGGGGGAAGAGGTGGAAGGCAAAAAGGAGAAGGATGGGGATGTAACCGAAAAGGTAAAGGATATTACACTCACCCTTGAACCGCCCCCGCATCATCACCAAGAGGACTGTGGGAATGCAGAGGCAGAACCTAACCTAGAGACTCCCACTACTAGTGTTACCATGACACCCCTACACTGTGTTGCCATGCCAGGGCCATCTGGTGAGCCGGACCCCCCCTTTCCTTACACACCCACTGACTCACCACTGCGACCTCCCATCCAAAAAGCCAAAGCCTCAATTTCCAGCCTCACCCCCTCCCTTGCAACACCCCCATTGGATCGCTGCAGCACGGGTGATCCACCCTCGGAGCCTTCGGTAGACCGCTTATGCTCTCTCCTCTTCACTGACGTCACATCCCTCAAGAGCTTTGATTCACTGACAGGTTGTGGTGACATTATTGCTGATGCAGATGAGGAGGGGCCAACGGGTAATGGGGGTAGTGGCACCAGCAGCAGCAGTAGTGGGGGAGGAGGGGGGAGTGTGGGGAGAGCTGTTGGTATCACTACTGCTACGTCACGTGGCTCCCCATCCAAAACCCCACTGCCTTCTCAGCTGACCCAGCCCATGTTCAGTGTTTCCACAAGCTCAGTGCCTGTCTCCCTCCCAGCCCGTGCCCGGGCACCACCTCCACCACAGCAGCACCCGGCCGGTAGTGGTGTGGTGGCCTACATGGGTGGAGGAGAAGAAATGGCAAGTCCAGAAGGAGTAGATGATGCAGACATGCAAGGGCTCTGGCACATGCTGCCCTCCACAGGTGACAACTCCCCTGCTTTGCCCCGATCACACCAACCTCCCTCCACTACCCCCACCTCCACCTATCCCCCTCGTGCCACCTCCAGCCTTGCCAGCAGCCACCTGCCCTCAGCCTCAAGGAGTGCAGACCGAAAGGTACCTCAGGTGAAGGCATTGGGTCTCAGTAAGATTCCAGTAGTGGGTGGAGCGGGAAGTCGGGCAGCTAAACCCCCCCTGCCTTATACACATGGCCGTCATCCCACATCACCTTCTGAAAAAGAGCCACTTAGCGATGAGGGCTACTGGGACACACCTTCAGCAACTCCCACAGCAACACCTGATGAGATCGGGCTGAAACGCAACCAGCACAGCGTCTTATCTCGTGACAGTTGCTCTGGAGACCACCTGTACGACCTCTACAACGACCCCGAGGAGGAAGGGGAAAATGAAGAGCGGGAGGAAGATGATGACCTAAACAGTACACCTTCTCCATCTACTGAATACAAACTGAGCCCCACCTCCCAAACAACACCTCCATCCTCTTCCTCCTGTTCCTCCTTCCGATCAATGAAAGGAAGTACCAGCCTTCCTCGGGACTCCAAGATCCCAGTAAGCACCCGACAACCCCCACCTCCCCACTCTGTAAGCCAGTCAGCCCTCTTGTCTGTTGTGGAGGCCGAATCCCCTCCGCCAAAGACCCAAGCGCCTCCCCCGGCTCGCACCAGAATCCCCGTATCCAAGGTGCCCGTCCGTCATTCTGGAAACAAACCTGGCACAAGCAGAGGAACTGCCCATAAGAAGTAACTCCTGTCAGACGGTTGGTTCTCTCCTACTAACTTATGGACTTGAGGGTACATCCCTTCAGAGCTGTTTATGCAGAGCCAAAACTTTTCCCAGACCAAGAAAAATGTTGAGCTGTAGAGTTAACAGCCTATAAATTCCTTTCAAATCTTAAAAGCTCTCATTCCTTAAGTGTTTTGGCTTACGACAGGCTGGAATAGAATAAGTGGTTTTGTTCACTTGAGAAAGTCACGAGGAGACTCGAAAAAAAAAAAAAAGGGTTAAGACTTCACAGCCGTCTCTGGAATACCCTGGAACTTGACTCTCGACAATCCCTGGATTCGCAACAGACACATTTGCCTTGTAACTTCCTGGAAAAGCCCCTGACCTGCTGAGAGTTTGACGACTCATGACTGCACACACTGCAAAGAGAAAAAAAAAAACAAGCAGAGCACCTTTTTATCTTTTACATTTTTCTTATGGAATTCCACATGGCATAACATGATTTGCTCATAAGGACCTAATCTAATTGAAGTTTTTTTCTGAGTTTGTCATCTTGTCTACTCCATAACAAATTACCTCCTAATCCTTTAATCTTAGAGCCAAAGTAAAAAAAAAAAAAAATTTACAGCCTCTAATAGTCTTGAACAGACTCAACAGTATCCACAGCCTGGAATAACCCACCATTTTTGTTTGGCTGTTGTTGTATGTTTTTTGCTTTTTGAAGATGGTCTTCTTTTGACAGCACACTGATTATTAAACTGTACATGCAAACGAATATTGAGGTCTTTATTATTTACCTACTTTGCAGCTACTAATGAGGCAAATCTGTCCTGCTGAAGGCCAGACAATATCTTGTGTTTTTTGGAGCGAGAGATCTCCTCTTCTTTGACTGCGTATTTTTTTATTGTGGATGGACTAAGTTTGGCTTCAGCCTTTTGCATATGGATCTCACTAATACCCCACTGCATCACCCCAAGTACATCCACAGGATGTCAATCTCTGGGATTTACAACTGTTGAATTACCAATGGAAACCTACAAAACTATCGCAATACTTGACCTGGAGGGATCCCTTGCACTGATGCTACACAACCACAGACACACACACACACACACACACACACACACACACACACACACACACACATATGTACAAAATCTTACATGCGCACAAACATTTTCTCTCCCTCTCTGCATGCAGTGCCACACATACAAGGCACAAAGGTCAGGGAACATCATCTAATACTGAACGACACACTGTTCAACATTTGACACTGTCTTTGTAGCTACACTGGATGACTTTGAAGGACACATGCACAAACAACCAGTTTTTTCTAGTTAGTACTTTGTTCTTCACTGGATTTCATACTGATTTTTATAGGCTCTTCCTTCCTAAGTCATAATGCACGGATCTGAAACTGTGATGGCACCAGCCTCTTAATTCTCTGCTTTCTGTTCTTTCTATTCTTCCCTACTAACGTACTGTGCAGACCAGTGTGAGTGGATGACAGGGAGGCGTCCTTGCTGTCAGCCAGTTTTCGAGAGCTGGAATATGCCTGCGAGAGTTTTTTAATTACCCTGTGACCCAAAACAAAGTCAAGGAAATTCTGTCAGGGTGTCAGATAAAGACAAGATTTTTGAGTCACCTAATTAACTGAATATCAGCTTAAAATTCAAAGCAGCATCAGCTCAAACTCCTTCAGCCCTCCTCTCCAGGCTGTTGTACAAATAGGAATTGTACAACTTAACTCTAGGAACCACCACAGCTGTGTGTAAATCTGAATGTAGCCTGACATCGCTGTAGATCATAGGTCAGCATATATTTTTCTGTGTTGGTCTGTTTTCCTCTTTGTCCCTTTTTTGTGGGGGCAAGACAAACGGTGGAATTTACTCTTTTCTAAGTCCCCCATGCTGTGAAAAATGAAGACAAACTACTGCACAGTGTTGGACAGTGTTGCAGCCTTGCAAAGCACCACTTGTTTTAAGAATGAGGGAGTGTACTGCGGCCCAAAAAGCCTTTGTCAGTGATTCAGTGACACAAGTTACAGGGAGCAGACTGTTTCCTACCCTTCTGTTAAAGAGAGGGAGAAAGCCATTTGAGATGATGAAACTTTTCTTCTAATCCTAACCACAAGGGCACCAATGACACTTAGGGGTCATTCTAGTTCACGATAGCTTTCCATCTCATTTAGAATGTGATGATTGATCCGCAACACTGCTCCAGGTTCAGATATCTTTTCAGTCTACTCATGGTGTAGTGTAGGACCAGGCCAAAGGGTAACCTGATCCCAGGTCTGCAGTATGTGCATTTCTCACCTGATAAAAAAAGGGCAAGATAAAGGTCATTTGGTGAGCAGAGAACGATGTCTCATCTCATGTCATGCCTGCTCCTGTTTTCTCTGCTTACACTGTGCTCTTTTGATTTATTATGCAATCACTTTCATTCTCTTTTCCTTTGGAGTGCTAATTTACAAAAGAGTGATTAGGTGGAAAGGGATGGAGACATAAGGTGATGTTTTGGCTGATTGAGATGGGTAACTAAAGTCTAAATCTTCAAAGTATTTCTGGTGGAAAAAAACAAACAAAAACAAACACCAGTGGTCATGCTTGTGGATTGTTGTAGCCATAGCCTGAATCCTAATTTTACTCCATGAATGGGAAAACAAACTGTCACCAGTCACATGATACTAATGTTATGATTAAGAGAGAATAGTGGATTATGGAATATGGAGTGATCGTTATGCATCACATGTTAAGCAGGTTTTGTTTAAAGATGGAGTTCTTTTAAGTTGATGTCCCACCTGCAACAGTCTGGGATGTAAACAGACATTGTCTCGTCATTCAAAGTTGGTCCTTTGGGTACCTAGATTGTCACGCAGTAATGACATCAACCACAGAGGCCACCATATTGCCACCTGGCTGCTCTTTGTAATATTTTCCCAGACTGCTACTTTTCTCTTTTCTGTCTGATTTCAAATCTGGGCCTTTATGTGATTATTTGCTGTGATGAAAAACACATTATGTTTCCCTTCTTTTTGTTACCGTCTGTTTGTTTCACAGTGTGAAGTCTCTCCACTTTTCATATTTAATGAATAAAACTGTTTGCGCTGATAGATGAGTCCCTGACTCTTTGTCAACACATCTGCACAAAGATCCACACATTTCAACCTCAGAGGCTTTGTGTTCGAGAGCAAAACGAGATAGAGCCCTTCTTTCCTCAACTCCCCTCCTCCAGCTTTCCACCCCCACATCCTGGTGGCTTAAATCCCCAAGGAGTAGGGTAGTTGGTAGAGAGGGTGACAAACAGAGATGCTTTTGTTGATGTGTGGCATGTGGCAGTTTTTGTCGTGGCGTCGCACTCGGGGAAGGCCTGCTTGGCTTGGGACTAATAGGTTATCAATACATTTTATTGATGGCTGAGATGAAAGCCTGATGGATGTGTGTCATTGTCTGCTGTTGGAGTCTTGTGGGGAAAAGATATATAGAGAGGGGACAGACAGCCAATACGATGACAAAGACAGGCAGCTGGTGCACAGCTGATACATGTGGATGTGGAACCTGTGTGTGTGTGTGTGTGTGTGTGTGTGCGTTTTGAATATAAATGAAAGGGAGGGTCTCGTCGTTTCGAGAGGGTCGGGTAGGGGGGCACATGTTGCTAGAGAAAGCTTACATGTTGTTGTGGTGTGGGTGCTCTTGCATGTGTAGTGGGAGGAGGATTTGGTGCAGTGCGAATCCCCTTTGTAATGGTGCAGCAAACCCCCCTCCCTCTCTCCGGCTCTCTCCCTCTCTCCGTTTCTGCACGCTGAGGTTTATGTAAAAGTCTTACGTAAGACCATAACACTCACTTGCACCAGCCCACCAGATCAAAGCTAGTGATGCTGACAGTGAGAATGGTGTGCGTGCTGCCGTGCGCGCATGGGCATGTGCTGTCGGCTGGTCTCATCATTAATCTGCTGCTGCTCGGGTGCTGGATGTGGACACTCATGCTCACTGTGAGCCACGCCTGTGTCTCTGTGTATGTTTTGGTGCATAAATCTGGTATATGTGCACAACGGGGAGGATTTAGTTTGCGTTGAACAACAGAGTTTTTATACACACCACTAAAGAGAGGAGAACAAGGGAGGGAGTGAGGAAGAAATGAATGAAGAAAAAGTGGGAGAAAAAGATTTATTGTGAGTGTGAGTAAGGGTTTGTGTGGCCTTCGGGTCTTAAATTAAGCTTTAAGCTAGCATGTCTAACTTTTACTGAACAGCAGCCACAAGTAGCAACAATGGGATGATGGTATTTACACTTTTATTAACACAAGAAGAGAAGAGTCATTAGATCAGCAGTTTTAAAATGATGAATGATGAGTGTTGTTTCCTCTTTCAAATGTCACATAGTCTTGCTACAGCAGTCTTTGTAAAGAGCTAAAACATGATGCTGAGATTTTTTGTCCACGTCATTTAAAGCACATAACAAAGCTATGCTGTGTTAATATTCCAAACTTTGAAGAAATAGATATTTTTATTATATGAAAACTGATTAAATGGTTAAAATGCTAAAATTATGTATTTATATTTTTTCAGAAGCCAGAGGAAGCTCAGCTTTTAAGAAATACTAATTAAAGGAGCCCTGTAGGATGACCTGATGCTGGTAGAGGATAATACTCGCACTAAAAAACAAAGTGAAGGTCACACTGATATCCATAAAAAAATAATATTTTGATGGCAGCCCTGAGCACCATTCAAAAGCTGTACCCCACATTCTGCGTGGAAGCCTCTCTACAGTTGTTCCCATAGTAACTCCACTAGGTCAACCAATGAAAACAGGGGGCTGGGCAGGAAGGAGGATGGGAGAGTGTTTGGGGGGTGCTGGTGCTAGAGTTTGCTGACATAGTGTGTAAGAAGCGGCACTGGAGCTGAACTGGTGTAGTGTGACACACACACACACACACATTAACCTACATGTTTAAATATATTGCAGATGGACATAAATTCAGCAGGGGCTTTAAGACAAGGAGAAATGCAATGATTGAAATTTCATCCTCCAAACAGTGCTCTAACCTTTAGCACACATCCTCCTGACACATCACTTCCACTTTGTGTCACTGTTTTTCACCTCTGCATCCTCATGGGAAGTCCCCTGCCACTACCACCACTGTGTGTCCTCTCTGTGCATTCCTGTCCCTCTGTCTCCCCATGTTGTTTTTGCCTCATCCTCTGTCCTTCCTCACTGCTCTCACTCTCTCCAATACGATGTCACAGTTCCTCTCAGGGCAATATTGTGTAATTCTCCCACTTGTCAATAATTCAGCAGACAAGCTTTAGACTCTGTGAATGAGCGGCACACTGTGAAGACAGGAGGACACAGCAGACAGTATGATGCTTTCATCCTGCAGAAAGTCAAACATGTAAATATGGTTTACACTAGCCCACCAGCCTAAAGGATGAATGAGCATGTATTCCTCTATGGAAACAAATATTTCCAAGTTCCAAACTGAATGGGAGCTTGTAAGCAAAAAAATAGAATGTGAATTGAATTATGAATCACAAGATGAGCGATGAATGAAATTTCATTTAATGACACAAGGTCAGGGAAGTGAGGTCTGATTACACATGGTAATGATACACAGCACAATGGCTTGAATTTAGTGCAAAATATTGGATTAACATTTTCATTTAAGTGAATTTGCGCTGAAACTTTTGTGAGCTGCACAACTGGTGTGTATCTTGATTTTCTAAACACACACACAGAAACACTGTTGAAAAATTCATTGGGGGCTTGGTCAGGCTGTAGAACGCACTACGCACTGTATGTATGGTTGTGTTTGTGAGTGTGTATTCTGGGGAGAGGGCTGAGGAATTTCTAAAGCATCTCTTTTGTAACCTGCCTGTCAGATGACTTTTATCTAACCCCTGAGGCCTCTTACTTTACCTGTTACCAGGAGAGTAACCTGCATGGCAGGAGAAATAAAAAACAGTCAAACAATCTGTAGAATTGAAAAGGATTTGAAAACTGTAGTCAAACAGGTCACTCCAGCTCTTTGGGACCCTGAGGCAGAAGAGGTGAATGCCTTTTTATTCTCGTCTGAGATGCAAGATATAATAACAGACCAAATGTCATGGAAAAGGTCTTTTGGAATTCGCAACCTCTGCTTTTCGGCCCCGATTGTTAAGAATCGCATTTCCCCCTTCAACTCTTGACAGAGCATTTCATGTCTGGGCTAAGGGAGGAATTTCTTCATTAAAGGATCTGTATTTTGATAACAACTTTTCTTCTTTTCAGCAACTATATATATTTAACCTTAAGGCTAATACAAAACAGGTTATAGGTAGGATTTATAAATTTCTCAGTTCACATGACTCACATGAAAATTAAGGGGGAGGAAGATTTAAAGGAACAGATCTCACATGTAGCTTGGCAGAACATTATTCACAGGATATACACATCAATCTGGCAGCTGCACATTGTAATTCAATTTAAGATTGTTCATAGATTACACTGGTCAAAGGTCAGACTGTCCAAGATTAGAACAGAGGTGGATCCTATATGCAACAGATGTAGGCGAGACCCTGCAGACTTGTTTCACATGTTCTGGGCTTGCCCTAAACTGTTTAATTTCTGGCAATTGATTTTTGGAGCCTTCTCTGAGATGTTGGGTGTTTCAGTCAATCCATCCCCCCTGATTGCTCTATTTGGGGTCTTACCACAGAATACAAATATTAATAAACAGCAGGGCAACATGCTAGCCTCCTGTACACTTCTAGCCAGGCAATTTATTCTGCTCAGGTGGAAAGACCCTCTTCCTCCTGCTTATTCACGTTGGGTTAAGGAGGCTATGACATATCTTAATTTTGAAAAAATAAGATATTCTATCCAGGGTTCAATCAAAAAGTTTTACACAAGTGACTATAGTCTGCTCTGCTTTGGTGGTATTGGCCTGGCAGGTGGGGGAGGTGTTCAGGTTTACTCAGGCAGAGTTTTTTTTTTTTTTAAATTGTGTGCTTGTGTTTTTGTTCTTTTTTTTCTATAAACCAGTTTGTTATGTGGCTGTACTCTTTAGTTGTTTTTGTAAATTGAAACATGCAAATAAATGAATCATCACATTGGTTTGGACTTGTCAGAACACTATTTTATTGCAAAATCCCACAAATAACTCAAAACAGTAAAACCAACCCTCAAAAAGAAAAAAACGAAACATCAACCAGTGCATCACTGGCACAAAAATGAATGTTCCCTTTGCTGTTCTTGACCCCGGGCAGTCAGAAGTCAAAAAGTCATAATGTTAAATACTCTAGAGCCAAATAGCCTTCTCGCCATAGTCCACAGTCACAGTGGGCATCAGATACAGTACTACCAAACGCAAAAACAATAAAGGTTCATCACCTTATTATTATTTGCTGTAAGAAAACTCTTTATTAAACTCTTTAAACCATCCAGCTGAGTTGTGTTCTGCATTTGGGTCTACTTGTCTGGTCCACGATCCGTAACAGTACGAGCTGGCCAAGACATGGATCCAGCAGACATAGACTCAGTAAAGACAGCTCTGTCAGCTCAGGACCAGAGGTTTCAACTCCATGAAGACAGCTAACCACCATATGTAGCGGCATAAAGGAGCTGACTGAGTGCCACACGGAGCTGAAAACTGGCGTCGACTGCGGAGTGGGCTCTAGGAGTGGCCACCTGTCAAGACGTGAAGGTATTTTCATAAACTCTCTCACACGTTTGACCACTCGTCTCCTGCTCGTGAGGCTTCACGAGCTCTGCATGGGCCGAGGGAGAGGAACAGATGGGTGGTTGACTACGCCATTGAGTTCCGCACGCTGGCGGCGGATAGCGGCTGGAAATCACCAGCGATCAAAGACACTTTTGTCAACGGTCTAAACGAGAGCATTAAAGACCAGCTGACCCCCCCATGATCCGCCTGAGGATTTTGAGGACCTTGTGGATCTGGTGGTACGCATTGACATCCGGCTTCAGGAGAGGGAGCCAAGCTGGCAGGAGGTCCTCCGAGCCACCAGGGGCGCCCGGGAGATTTCGGGAGTCTTGCCGATCATTCAGTGCTCTCAACCCAGCGGAAGATCGAGTGCCGCCTTCCAGTAGGGAGGAACTGATGCAGTTGGGACACACCAAACTGGCCCCCGAGGAGAGACAGCGCTGCCTCAAGGAGGGGGCTTGCTTTTACTGCGGGCTGATTGGACATCATGTGGGCTCGTGTCCGTCAAAAGACAAGGCTCACCAGGTATGAGGAGAGCGCTGGTGAGCCATTCCAAAGACCTCGACTCTCCTCCAAGATCACTTACCACAGTAACTGACTGTTAATAGTAAATCTACTCCCTTATGTGCTGTCATTGACTCTGGTGCAGACAAGAGTCTCATGGATAAGACATTAGCCTTCAAGCTAGGCTTAACCACTCAACCTCTGTGTCAACCTGTCTATGCTAGATCCTTAGATGGCAGACTTATAAGCAAAGTGACACACCAGACTCAACCCATAGTCATGTCAGTAGACCCATACCATATCGAAAAAAATCTCCTTACACTTAACTGACTGCGCCCAACACCCCCTTATTTTGGGTTTGCTGTGGTTAAAAAGACATAACCCATCCATTAATTGGGAAACGGGAAGGGTTAAAAGCCAGTTTACTCCATCTCCGGTCCCAAGAGGAAGGCCATGGCTGAGTACATCGAGGCGTTGCTGAGGCTTGGTATCATTTGTCCATCGTCCTTGCCGGCCGGAGCGGGTTTCTTCTTCGTGGGCAAGAAGGACGGCTCGCTGTGGCCGTGCATTGACTACAGTTCACTGAACGACATCGCGGTCAAGAACAGGCATTCTCTACCGCTCATTTCCTCTGCCTTCAAGCTGCTCCAGCAGGCCAGAGTCTTCACCAAGCTGGACCTGTGGAACGCTTACTAGCTCGTCAGGATCAGGTAGGGTGACAATTGGAAGACGGGATTCAACACGCCCACAGGACATTATGAATACCTGGTGATGCCGTTCGGTCTAACCAACACTCCAGCAGTCTTCCAAGACTTCATTAAGGAAATACGTCGCGAGTACCTCAATGACTTTGTATTCGTTTACCTCGATGACATCTTAATCTTCTCCCCTGATCCTGTTACCCACCAGTGCCATGTCCTTCAGGTCCTGATTCGCCTGCTGGAGAATCAGCTCTACATGAAGACGGAGAAGTGAAATGCCACGCCTCCTCAGTCTTGTTCCTGGGATTTATTGTATCTGAAAATCAAGTCAAGATGAAACCGGAGAAGGTTAGTGCTGTTACCAACTGGCCGCCACTCACAACTAGGAAAAAAGTGCAGCAGTTTCTGGGCTTTGCAAACTTTGCAAACGAAAGTTTATAAGAAACTTCAGTGCAGTAGCAGCCCCCCTTCATGCACTACCCTCTCCTAGCGTTCCCTTCCAGTGGGGTCCCCAGGCTAAGGAGGCGTTCCATAGGCTCAAAGGATTGTTCACATCAGTGCCTGTTTTGACTGTGCTGGACCCTCAGCTTCAATTCATCTCAGAGCGAAATTATGACGTTGGGAACCAGGAGCTGTTGGCGATAAAGGTGGCCCTGGAAGAATGATGCCATTGGCTAGAGGAGGCAGAACAGCCATTCATCGTATGGACTGACTACAAAAACCTTGAACACCTCAGAATTGCTAAAAAGGTTAAATTCACATCAAGCAAGGTGGGCTCTCTTTTTTAGTCGGTTCAGGTTCACCCTCTCCTACAGGCCTGGGTCGCAGAACACAAAGCCAGATGCTCTGTCCCTCATGCCAAGGAACCAGAACCCATTCTACCACCTGACCGTGTGGTAGGAGCGGTAACTAGGCAAATAGAGAATGATGTGCAACGAGCTAGTCAAGATGAACCTGCCCCTGAGGGTTGTCCTCGCAACCAGAAGCGTTGCGCTCTAAGGTCATCCATTGGGCGCACACCGCGTTGCTCACATGCCATCCAGGGATTAAGAGAACGGTCTTTGTGGTCCAACAGCGCTTTTGGTGGCCCACCCTCACCAAGGACGTGGCTGAGTACATTGCTGCCTGCTCTGTCTGTGCTCGTAGCAAGGCATTGAGGCAGGTCCGGATGGGGTTACTCCAGCCACTACCTGGTGCCACATAGACCTTGGTCACATCTCTTGCTGGACTTTGTCACGGGCCTGCCTCCGTCCTCAAGGGGTAACACGGTTGTGCTGACGGTGGTAGACCGGTTTTCAAAAATGACTCACTCCATTCCACACAAAGCTGCCATCTGCTAAAGAAACTGCCATAGTCAAGATTAACCATGTTTTCCACATCTACGGTTTACCTAGAGACGATTTCTCTGACAGAGGACCAGTTTGTTTCCAGTTTCTAGAAGGAGTTTTGTCAGCTCCTCTGAGCCACCGTCAGCCCACCCTCCAGTTACCACTCGGAATCCAACAGCCAGACAGAGCGGCTTAATCAGGAGCTGGAGACCTGCCTGAGATGTCTGGTGGCGCAGAATCAAACATCCTGGAGCGACCACCTCACATGGATTGAGCACGCCCACAACTCGCTCCCCACTGCTGCCACTGGACTCTCTCCCTTCCCGTCGTCCACGGGTACCTGCCGCCACTCTTCCCCGTCAACAAGGAGGTGGTGACGGTCCCCTCAGCCCACGCCTTGGCAAGACGGTGTAGGAAGATCTGGGCTGTTGCGCGGTGGATGCTTCTCCGTCCGCAGCAGCAGATCGCCACCGCCGTCCTGCACCAGAAAGTGTGGCTGTCCACGTCCATGAAGGACCTGCCGCTTCATGTTCACACCGGAAAGCCCGTTGGTGCCGCCCACCAAGCCGCCGCCTCCGCCAAAGATGGTTGACGGCGGACCTGTCTACGAGGTGAAAAAGCTGCTGGCGGTGCGTAAGAGGGGCTGGGGGAGGCAGTTCCTGGTGGACTGGGAGGGCTATGGACCTGAGGAGCGTTCATGGATCCCTGCGAGCTTCATCGTGGACCGCAGTCTCAATGACTTCTATTCCGGTGCCATCCAGAGCAGCCTGGACCGTCTGGGGCCGGTGCTAAGGGGGGCGGGTACTGTCATGTATCGTAGTGTGTGTTAAGTTCTCTCATTTTCGGTTGGTCGGTCTGATCGTAAAATGTGCTTCATAGTGTCATGCCTTGTCATATCATGTGCAAGCTTCATTGATCCAGCCTTTACCAAGCCAAGAAAACTCTCATCAAGAACTTTGCTGTAAGAAAACTCTTCATTAAATTCTTAAAACCATCCAGCTGAGTTGTATTCTGCATTTGAGTCTACCTGCCTGGTCCACGATTTCTAACACATTCGTGTTCACTTTGACACAGATGGTTATTTTTATTTTAAAAATAAAAACAATTTGATTCAAGGAAACTAAAAAATATTAAGTATACCACCTGAAATTTAATGTCAAATACACAAAACCCCACCAACTACTGTAAGACTGTTGATGTTGCTCCTGCTATAATTTTGGTCACAGCAGGTTTCTAATCCAAGTTATGATAGGATTTAAAACAATTACAACAAAGGCCTTACATAACAAATTATAAATTATTCACCCCCAAAATATCCAAACTACCAATGACATCCGGGACTTTCATTGTTACAGGGATAGTGAAACATTACTTTCGATACCAGTAAAAAGGAAAACTAGATGTATTGAATTCAGAGAGATGGTAAATGATGTTTGTTAATAATATTCCAGCTTTGAGGAACAGTTTCACTGAACAATCTTGTAATTCACTTGTGTGATTATTTTAAGTTTATTTTAGTTTTAAAACTGACAGGGAAGCTCCAAGGTGGACCATAGTGGCCAAGCATTACAATTCTTCTCAGTTCCTCAAGCAGACTTGTAAAACATTGTTGAATTATCTTTTTAGTTTGGATATTTCAGAGCACTACATTATTGAAAAAGACCAAAAATTGAAATTAGTAAACCCATCTGTTATGAAGAAAGACTTCAATATACAAATTCCCACCAACTCAACATAATTTATTGCAAGGCAAGCAGTACCAAAACTCATGACAATATACTTAAATTCAATTGTTTAGTTAGTTATCACAGAAACAAAAACGTATACAATACATTTACTTTAGTTATGACACTGCTTTCATTTAGAGTCCAAGTATCTACTTTCATGGAAAAATGTTTCTAAATCTGTCAGTTATTGTGTAATCCATATTTTCATTGATTATTCTATTTATTCATTTGTCTCTCCATTCTCTATGTATATCAAATATGTATCATCATGCATCTACTTACTTTCTCTTGGGAGACACAGTCTGATGGCTTGGCAAAGATGGCAAAAACTTCAGGGAAGAATCAGAGCTCTGAGAAAAAAATATATATATAATAAATAATGAATTGAAAATGTTCCTAGGGCATAGCATCCCACTATGTGAATATAAATGTGCTGCCTAACATATGCTTAACTCAATGTACAGAGGTAGATTTCAGTGACCTATTTTTGTAATGTAATGTCTCCTCCATAATGAAAGTAAAAAGGAAAACTAATAAAAATGTGCTCATAAGAAGACAACTTTCCTAATGTATTGTGCAATTTTAATGAACACATGTGGTCCTTGGGGACTTGAACCAGTGACCCTCTGATTCCCAAGCCAAGTCCCCACAGACTGAACTACTGCCTCCCCACATCTGGTGCTTAAACACACTCGAGTTATGTCGATTTTCCTAACTTGTTATATACCATTGTTTTAAATATAAATTTAATAATACTAGCCTAATACTACTGATAATATAGTCGCACTGTATGGTGATTTGAATGCTCATTTATTATGATAAATAAATTGACAATAAAGTGACAAAGTAAGGCCAGTTTAATTATGCAGCACATTTCACACAGAGACAATTCAACGTGCTTTAAATAAAACTACTGAAAGAAAATAGCAATGAGAAATTCAATGAAAGTGAAATAAACATGTGCAATATGAAACAATAGGATTAGGCTTGTACAACTTGCGTGCATTTAGTCTGTCGGCTATTATATATTTTTTTCTTTTCTTTTTTTCATGCGATCTCCCACCCTTTGGTTAATTGCACCAGCGTTTCTGCTGCTGAGAAGAAGCTCTCGCTCTACTTTCCTCTTGCACCATCCGCTTTTCTCCCATCTACTCGTCAGGGCTTCTTACGTTCCTCGGGCATTCGCACATAGCCGGACTATGCAAGCCTCGCTTGAATTAGCTTAGCCTTGATTAGATGAGGCTGAAATGTGTTAGTGGAACGACTTGATGCTTAATTGGGAGATGGTGTTAGTTCAAGCCTGGCTTTCTTTAGCTACGTTGATACGTTGATATTGATGTGGGAACACCCAACAGAGTGAATTCTTTTGTTGTTGTTGTTGTTGTTGTTTTTTTGCCAATGGGAGTCTCCTTTCTGTGCCATTATTGGCAGGAATCACTTGACATATCAAGCTACAGCTTCCCCCAGCAGTCAAATTAAGACAAATCATTCACATTAACCTTGATCATCTTTATTTCCTGCAAGCACAAATGCAACAATTGCAAACAATGCATATTTTTATGGGCTATTGTTCCAGCAATTAACATAGTTCACATATTACCATGCACCCACCTCTAACTGGCATTCCAATGGCCTAATTTAATTTCAAGATCAGCCTTTCCAAATTGCCACCTCAAGTAGGTTACCTCATTTCTTGGTCAGTTTTTGACATTTTCTTGATGAGATACAGCTCCTTTATTGGTAACAAGGAAAACATAAAGATGACATTAAATTTCATAGTTTTGTATGCAAAATTAACCTGGCATTTAGCAGGCACTGTGTTAATCTGTGCTGATGAGGTTGATGGACCTATATAACTATATGTTGAAATAGCCACTGAATAAAGCCAATAGGTACAATCACAAACCCATAAGGCCTATGCCTGATCTGTTCTGACGTTTTTATTTCATTTTTAGCTGTGTCCAAGTATTCTTTTTGTGAGGGATTACACCTAAACGAAATAAAATGTAATTAATGAATTTAATAAAATCCAAACAGTTTTTCACCTGTTACCTACTATTACTGTAAAAGAAGATGTGGTTTAATTTTGAATAATCAGATTGTTGCATTCAAAATTATGCATAAACTCTCAGCATTTCTCCACACCAGTTCTCTCTCCTTAAAGGGATGGGGTTGTGGGCTGATAGGTGGTAAAGCTGGCTTCACTGACCCAGGGGCACGAGGGGGATGGTGGACAAGAATGGCGGTGGAGGGCGGACAGATGGGCATGCATGCAGGAGGATGGCAAGTGTAGAGACCAGGCTGGTTTGCACAGAACAATCTAAAGCACAGAACACACAAGTTGGGAGTCTGGAATATTAGGATTAAAATGGGCCAACCTAGCCAAATTTATATACAGTCCACCTAGCCATTTATATTGTACTAAAGGAGGCAAAACTATGGGACAATGATGGCTACATCTGCAGCAATTTGAAAAAAAATCTCAAAAACAAACAATCAGAACAGAGTTTGTGATGCTGCTTTGATCACCGTTCCTACGCCATCTCGGGTTGGACATACTAGCGCCAACTCGGGCCCAGACATACTCCTGTTACCAGGAGAGTAACCTGCGTGGCAGGAGAAATAAAAAACAGTCAAACAATCTGTAGAATTGAAAAAGGATTTGAAGACTGTAGTCAAACAGGTCACTCCAGCTCTTTGGGACCCTGAGGCAGAAGAGGTGAATGCCTCTTTATTCTCGTCTGAGTTGCAAGAGGTAATGACTGACCAAATGTCATGGTAAAGAAGTCTTTTTAATTTCTCATTTAGAGTGACTTTAATGTTATGGAAACTAAAACTGGAAACTGAAAACTGAACTGGAAATGAATTTAAAAGTCTGGTATTTCAGAAAGGGGCAAGCATATAGTTCAACTAGATGAGCATAAGTCTATGGACGTAGAGACAAACCCAACCCAGGGCTCTTTGCTGCACATCATCCCTTCTCCCTGTAGTGACCAGTCCAGGGGTGTGCCCTGCCTTTTGCCCAATGACAGCTGGGATAGGCTCCAGCACCCCGCGACCCTGTGAGACAGGATAAGCGGTACAGAAAATGGATGGATGGTATTTCAGAAAAAAAGAATAACTGGGAAACATCTGACCTATGTACATTCAGTACAGAAGAATCTGATGTGATGATGCCTCTCCTGCGTAGTCTGATATGATTAAAGACAATAACAACGGAAGCTTTCATCACACCTTGTAGAAGTGAATACATCACAGGAAAATTATAACTGACACTGAAGACTTTTTGAGTGATGGTGAAACATTGTTGTCTATACCAGTAGAGAGGAGAACTAGATATGCTGAATATAGAGAGATGGTAAATAATATTTATTTGTGATATTCCAGCTTTGAGGCACAGTTCCACTGAAAAAACTCACAAACACTTGTCACTCATTCATAGTGTACTTGTTTATTTTCTTATCAGTTTGGATGTTCACAGGGTGGACCATAGCAGCCATACATTTCATTACAGTCTTCTCAGTTTCTTATATACACTTTTGAAGACTGTTGAATCATAACATTAGTTTAGACTTGTCAGAACACTATTTTATTGCAAAATCCCACAAATAACGCAAAACAGTAAAACCATAAGGAAAAAAAACACATCACCAGTGCATCTCTGGCACAAAAATGAATGTACCCTTTGTTGTTCTTGACCCCGGACAGTCAGAAGTCAAAAAGTCATAATGTTAAATATTCTCTAGAGCCAAAGGAATAACCTTCTCACCATGGTCCAGAGTCACAGTGGGCATTAGACAGTAATGTCAGGTACAATAAAAATGAAGTTATTATTGCATTATTATCACTGTATGCATATTGCAGTGCATACAGTGAAAACAAATCAAAATTATAGAAATTTGCAAACAAAATATAAAACCCATTCACCACCTCATTGGCCAATGAAACCCTCCTGTCATGTTATATTTGCCCTCACAACAGACAAAAATCCACTCAGTTTTAAGTATCCCTAAAGTATCTGTTTTGTGACGCCTGTTCACCTGTTAAAACCAACACGTTTTTACATATCTTGTCTATGACTAGACTTTTGAGTGCTGTTTAGTCTGAATCCATCACCCAGCCTCACTGGTTCATTCACAGAAAGTTGTACTTAAACATTTTTATTATGAGATGAGAGCTGTGAGATTCATATTCCATTTTTAGTACAATGATTCCCACTCAGGGATTGTGCCAAAGCAACTGAGAGAACTCGAAAGTATCTCTGTGCTTCGTATTCTTAACGTGTATATTCATTACGAACACTCACATACACACACACTCAGCCACTCTGAGTTTGAGTCTTGAGACTGAAACACCAATAAATCAATAGTCAACAACACTCCCACACCCTTATTCAGCTTGGTGGAGCCTGAACATCCACAGTTATAAAAGTGTACAGTCTATTCTTCACAATCTCCTTGACTGTGTATTCAAGGCTATTAATCCCGTCTTTATCCATGGTCCACTGGGTTTTGTGCAATTTTTCAAGACTCTTCGGATTAGGCTCATTGTGCAAGTCTCTGTTATGTTTGATCATCCTGTATCTTCCCACCACCATGTCCGGTCGAGAAATGGACATTCCACTGAATTTAATTCGGTTAAAGATGTCGTCGTCTTCACCACCCCAGCCCCAGTATGCGTTCGAGAAGCCATTAATCTTTAAGTATTGTTCCTTGGACAATGCAGAAACCCCACCAAAGATGGTTTGGTAGGGTAAACGGAAGTTAAATTTGTCAATAGCCACAGACAAGTGTCGGGGATTGTCAAAACACCTATAGAGGTTTCGGTCATCCATAGGAATTAAATCTACGTCAGAGAAGATAAAACACTCATAATCGTAGTCCTTCACTGCTTCAGCATAGCCTATATTCATCAGTTTAGCCCGGTTGAACACCCCCACCCCGTCCTGGTTGATGATATACACACCGTAGTCCAACTGCTGTCGCATCAATATAGGATGGAGGTAAAACAGCCAATGCTTCAGGTGCTCATGGCGATTTCGGAATGGGATGATGATCGCCACCTAAACAGGTGAAAAGAGCAAGTTTGCTTTAACATAAATGTAGATTTAATTTTAAAAATTCTAAATAACATTTAAAATTCTTTAACACCTAAATAAAATTCAATGTAAATACAAAAACCCCTACCACCTTAACATAAGTCATCATTGTTTTGAGACATGATACAAATATTATTGTATATCTAATAATAATAATAATAATAATAATCTGTTTCATTTAGATTCCAAGTATTTAAAGTCATGAAAAACTGTTCCAAATCTGTCAGTTATTGTGTTATCTGTATTTTTATTGATCATTTGGTTAATTTTTTCATTTGTCCTTCCATTCATTCACCTACCTTCTGTCGGGAGACACAGTCTGGTGGCTTGTACCGTCCTCCCTTCTGAAGTTTAGATCTGGCTGCATAACTCACATCATCAAACATCCGTTGATAATCAAACTCCACGTTCAGAGGTCCCACAAGATTTGGAGGGGTTTCAGGGCAGGGTCCCAAAGTCTTGCTTGTAGGGGTTTGCATCTCTTGGTTGGCCTTTGGGTCGTCAGTATTCATATTCCACAGTCCTTGCACACTGTCGTTTATCACAGAGGAAAAGATGTTGTTTCCATTTGCCACATAATATGGCTTGATAATATAAGTGTTCTTGCTGAAGAACAGAAACACAGTTTCACATGCCAAACCACACAAAGCCAAAAGGGCCACGACATGAAAGAGTTTTTTCAGCATGTTAAATTCTGATGTTGAGTAGGATCCCAAAGTCTTGTTTTTTTAGCTTGTGTGTGATGCTGCTCCTGCGTCTGCTACCTGCATTTCTCTTTGCAATTTAAAAGGTGTTCCAAACACAAGAGCAACCGCACAGGTTTCTTTTTCCTCTTGAAGCAAATTTCTTAGCCCCTTCTACTTTCTCATTTTTTTAAAATCCTGGAGTCCTTTCCACACCTCCTCTCTTCTTGTCTTTGTCCCTCCCATCTGAGATATGCATACTGACTTTTGAAACAAGATCGGAGAAACCAAAGGAGAAATAAGACCAGTAAAACAACCTGTTGATTTAAAAGGGATTTGAAAACTGTAGTCAAACAGGTCACTCCAGCTCTTTGGGACCCTGAGGCAGAAGAGGTGAATGCCTCTTTATTCTCATCTGAGTTGCAAGAGATAATGACTGACCAATGTCATAGTAAAGAAGTCTTTTTAATTTCTCATTGAGAGTGACTTTGATGTTATGGAAACTAAAACTGGAAACTGAAAACTGAACTGGAAATGAATTTAAAAGTCTGGTATTTCAGAAAGGGGCAAGCATATAGTTCAACTAGATGAGCGCAAGTCTATGGACGTAGAGACAAACCCCCACGCAGTGGGTTCAAACCCAACCCAGGGCTCTTTGCTGCACATCATCCCTTCTCCCTGTAGTGACCAGTCCAGGGGTGTGCCCTGCCTTTGCCCTTAATGACAGCTGGGATAGGCTCCAGCACGCCGCGACCCTGTGAGATAGGATAAGCGGTACAGAAAATGGATGGATGGTATTTCAGAAAAAAAGAATAACTGGGAAACATCTGACCTATGTACATTCAGTACAGAAGAATCTGATGTGATGATGCCTCTCCTGCGTAGTCTGATATGATTAAAGACAATAACAACGGAAGCTTTCATCACACCTTGTAGAAGTGAATACATCACAGGAAAATTATAACTGACACTGAAGACTTTTTGAGTGATGGTGAAACATTGTTGTCTATACCAGTAGAGAGGAGAACTAGATATGCTGAATATAGAGAGATGGTAAATAATATTTATTTGTGATATTCCAGCTTTGAGGCACAGTTCCACTGAAAAAACTCACAAACACTTGTCACTCATTCATAGTGTACTTGTTTATTTTCTTATCAGTTTGGATGTTCACAGGGTGGACCATAGCAGCCATACATTTCATTACAGTCTTCTCAGTTTCTTATATTCACTTTTGAACACTGTTGAATCATAACATTAGTTTGGACTTGTCAGAACACTATTTTATTGCAAAATCCCACAAATAATGCAAAACAGTAAAACCATAAGGAAAAAAAACACATCAGCAGTGCATCTCTGGCACAAAAATGAATGTACCCTTTGTTGTTCTTGACTCCGGACAGTCAGAAGTCAAAAAGTCATAATGTTAAATATTCTCTAGAGCCAAAGGAATAGCCTTCTCACCATGGTCCAGAGTTACAGCGGGCATTAGACAGTAATGTCAGGTACAATAAACATGAAGTTATTATTGCATTGTACAGTGAAAACAAATCAAAATTATAGACATTTGCAAACAAAATATAAAACCCATTCACCACCTCATTGGCCAATGAAACCCTCCTGTCATGTTATATTTGCCCTCGCAACAGACAAAAATCCACTCAGTTTTAAGTATCCCTAAAATATCTGTTTTGTGACGCCTGTTCACCTGTTAAAACCAACACGTTTTTACATATCTTGTCTATGACTAGACTTTTGAGTGCTGTTTAGTCTGAATCCATCACCCAGCCTCACTGGTTCATTCACAGAAAGTTGTACTTAAACATTTTTATTATGAGATGAGAGCTGTGAGATTCATATTCCATTTTTAGTACAATGATTCCCACTCAGGGATTGTGCCAAAGCAACTGAGAGAACTCGAAAGTATCTCTGTGCTTCGTATTCTTAACGTGTATATTCATTACGAACACTCACATACACACACACTCAGCCACTCTGAGTTTGAGTCTTGAGACTGAAACACCAATAAATCAATAGTCAACAACACTCCCACACCCTTATTCAGCTTGGTGGAGCCTGAACATCCACAGTTATAAAAGTGTACAGTCTATTCTTCACAATCTCCTTGACTGTGTATTCAAGGCTATTAATCCCGTCTTTATCCATGGTCCACTGGGTTTGGTCCAGTTTTCCAGGATTCTTTGGATTAGGCTCATTGTGCAAGTCTCTGTTATGTTTGATCATCCTGTATCTTCCCACCACCATGTCCGGTCGAGAAATGGACATTCCACTGAATTTAATTCGGTTAAAGATGTCATCGTCTTCACCACCCCAGCCCCAGTATGTGTTCGAGAAGCCATTAATCTTTAAGTATTGTTCCTTGGACAATGCATAAACCCCACCAAAGATGGTTTGGTAGGGTAAACGGAAGTTAAATTTGTCAATAGCCACAGACAAGTGTCGGGGATTGTCAAAACACCTATAGAGGTTTCGGTCATCTATAGGAATTAGATCTACGTCAGAGAAGATAAAACACTCATAATCATAGTCCTTCACTGCTTCAACATAGCCTATATTCATCAGTTTAGCCTTGTTAAACACCCCCACCCCGTCCTGGTTGATGATATACACACCGTAGTCCAACTGCTGTCGCATCAATATAGGATGGAGGTAAAACAGCCAATGCTTCAGGTGCTCATGGCGATTTCGGAATGGGATGATGATCGCCACCTAAACAGGTGAAAAGAGCAAGTTGCTTTAACATAAATGTAGATTTAATTTTAAAAATTCTAAATAACATTTAAAATTCTTTAACACCTAAATAAAATTTAATGTAAATACAAAAACCCCTACCACCTTAACATAAGTCATCATTGTTTTGAGACATGATACAAATATTATTGTATATCTAATAATAATAATAATAATCTGTTTCATTTAGATTCCAAGTATTTAAAGTCATGAAAAACTGTTCCAAATCTGTCAGTTATTGTGTTATCTGTATTTTTATTGATCATTTGGTTAATTTTTTCATTTGTCCTTCCATTCATTCACCTACCTTCTGTCGGGAGACACAGTCTGGTGGCTTGTACCGTCCTCCCTCCCGAAATTTAGGTCTGACTGCATAACTCACATCATCAAACATCCGTTGATAATCAAACTCCACGTTCAGAGGTCCCACAAGATTTGGAGGGGTTTCAGGGCAGGGTCCCAAAGTCTTGTTTGTAGGGGTTTGCATCTCTTGGTTGGCCTTTGGGTCGTCAGTATTCATATTCCACAGTCCTTGCACACTGTCGTTTATCACAGAGGAAAAGACGTTGTTTCCATTTGCCACATAATATGGCTTGATAATATAAGTGTTCTTGCTGAAGAACAGAAACACAATTTCACATGCCAAACCACACAAAGCCAAAAGGGCCACGACATGAAAGAGTTTTTTCAGCATGTTAAATTCTGATGTTGAGTAGGATCCCAAAGTCTTGTTTTTTTAGCTTGTGTGTGATGCTGCTCCTGCGTCTGCTACCTGCATTTCTCTTTGCAATTTAAAAGGTGTTCCAAACACAAGAGCAACCGCACAGGTTTCTTTTTCTTTTTGAAGCAAATTTCTTAGCCCCTTCTACTTTCTCATTTTTTTAAAATCCTGGAGTCCTTTCCACACCTCCTCTCTTCTTGTCTTTGTCCCTCCCATCTGAGATGTGGGTGGAGAACACAAGGAAGAGACACAAGTGGAGATGAGTTGAGGCGACAGATGTTTAAGAAATGAGGAATCATCCTCAATTTGGAGTTTTTGGAGCCGTCATTTCAAAGCAATGTCATACACACACAAATATATATGTCAATATATATTATATATATTGAAAGAGGAAAAAGCGCAATGTTCATGAGGAGTTGAGGCAACAGATATTTAAAAACTGAGTTATCTGAGTTATGGAGCAGTCATTTTAAAGCAATACCAATTAGATATGACATGCGGCACAGCTGCATCATTTGCCCAGTGTTAATGCAGACAGTGAAATATGTTAATCTGGTTCATACTTGTCCGCCATCACAAA
Source organism: Scortum barcoo (assembly GCA_023238725.1). Classification (NCBI taxonomy): domain Eukaryota; kingdom Metazoa; phylum Chordata; class Actinopteri; order Centrarchiformes; family Terapontidae; genus Scortum; species Scortum barcoo. The sequence continues at coordinate 8,677,362 of CM041551.1, forward strand.
AGATTAACAAGCATGTCTGCCCCTATGGCAACATACTGACCTTTGAAACAAGATCGGAGAAACCAAAGGAGAAACAAGACCAGTAAAACAACCTGTTGATTTAAAAGGGATTTGAAAACTGTCGTCTAACAGGTCACTCCAGCTCTTTGGGACCCTGAGGCAGAAAAGCTGAGTTGAGGTGTTCAAACATCTTTTTGTCTTTTGCAAGAGAGAGGACAGTAAGATGAATAAACATTATATGAACAATCAAAATGCAGAACATTCTAATTAACACACAGTTTTTCAGGAGCAAGGTGATGGTACTGGATGGAGGAGGTGGAACGATGGTGTGGAAGATGGGCAGGTAGCTAGTGGAGGTAATGAGACTGATGCAGGGGCTCGAGAGGCAGAGAGGGCAGAAATGGCAGTGAAGAGAGAGAGGGCAAGGCAAACTGTCAGATGGCAGGCATGGAAGGCAGGCTGGCACAAGAACTCTGAAGCACAGACCAAAGACTGGATTAGTTAAAAAACAAGCATGAGGAGGGCAAAAAAAAAAAAAAAATGAGGGGAGATAACAGGAGACAAGGGGGCCGGGGAACTGCTAACATGAGGGGAAACACTTCTACCCACATATGGTGAAAACACTGAGACTGAGATTCCTTTGTGACCCACTTTAGGTGAACGTCCTTAACAAAGTGATTCATAACTGCCCTAATTTGATGTTCCCAGAGATGCCCGACAAGATTTGGTCACTATAGTCACTATAGTCCTTGGTCACTATAGTCCACCTCTGTGATAATGCAAATACAACATGGAGAGCCTAAGTATTTGGCGTTTGTTGTTCAAAGAGAGGTATGAAAAGGTTTTCTTTCAAGCAGAGGTAGGTAAGTTATTTAAAAATGTACCAGTGGCTGAAAGGAATGTTCACCTTACTCCTAAAAAGATAAGCCACTTCAGTAAAAAACAGTTTTGGAATATTTTTTTTTATCCTCATTTAACACAATGACATACAAATTGATGGATGGAATTATGAACTGATCTAACTATTATTATTCATCTTACTGTCCTCTCTTTTGTAAAAGACAAAAACATGTTTCAACACCTCAACTCAGCTTTTCTGCCTTAGGGTCCCAAAGAGCTGGAGTGACCTGTTCGACGAATCCCTTTTAAATTTGCAGGTTGTTTTACTGGTCTTGTTTCTCCTTTGGTTTCTCCAATCTTGTTTTGAAAGTCAGAATATGTTGCCATAGTTTTCGTCAGTTTTTGAAATTTTTTGCCGTAAAGCATGTTCATTCATCGATTATACTGGTGGACAGGTATGAACCAGACTGACAAGTTTCACTGCCTGCATTAACATTGGGCAAATGATGCAGCTGTGCCACATGTCATATCAGATGCTCAGATAACTTAAATGCCTGTTGCCTCAGCTCATGTCTCTGCGTCTCTCTCTTCCTTGTGTCTTCCACCTGCATCTCAGGTGGGAGGGACAACAACATGAAGAGAGGAGGTGAGGAAAGGACTCAAGGATTTTTTAAAAATGAGAAATTGGAAGGTGCTAATGAAGCTGCTCAAAATGCTAACAAAAAAATCCTTACAAACAGGTACCCTGCCCTGAAAAACAAATCTTGTGCGACCTCTTAAAGTAGATTCTGAACGGACGTTGGATGATTTGAGGAACGTGGTCGCTTCTTATCTTCAGGACGGAGCACTGTGTCTTCGAATAGAAGGTAGGTGGGTGAGAGAATGGAGAGACAAATGAATATATAAACAGAATAATCAATGAAAATATAGATAACACAATAACTGACAGATCTGGAGCAGTTTTCCATGTTTTTAGAGACTTCTGAATGAATCTAAATGAAAAAGAGGCGTCACAACTTCAGCAAATATATTTCATATACTTGTATGTATTGTTTGTATAATATGTCAAAATGATAACTAAATCAACAACGGGTATATTGTTATGCTTTTGGGCAGTATTTGTCTTGCAAAATGTTATGTTAACTTAGTAGTGAAGTTCTTTTGTGTATCAAACATTGAATTTATAATAATACTTCAATCCTATGTTTATGCAGTTTGATTACAGTGTGTATATCATCAACCAGGATGGAGAAGGGGTGTTCAAAACTGATGAATGTAGGTCATGTTAAAGCACTGAAGGGCTATGATTACGAGTGTTTTGTTTTCTATGACATAGATCAAACAAAAATAGTACTCACAAAAGGACAGAGAAAGAGAAACTTAACCAGCTTGAGCAACATACATGTAGCACACTGCTTTTGGGTCAAGTATGGACCATGGAGGTACCTGCACACAGATAACTCACATTAGAGACTTGCTGTAACCACTCTTATGGATTTGAAAATTTTAGTCAAACAGGTCAGTCCAGCTCTTCGGGACAAAAAAAGTTGAGCTGGAGAGTTGAAACATCTCTCATAACATAAATTATGAAGTTTGTATTTTGTGAAGCAGCTTACCTTTTCAGGGGCAAGGAAAAAAAAAATCATTTCAGCCACTGGGAAAGTCAGGGAGTTTGTCTCCAACGGCAATGTACTGTTTAATCTGCAAAAGACAAACACAGAGTTCTAAACCAGTAGTGTTTCAGGATTTTTTTTTGTCTGTTTAATGTTTTCTTATCTGCTCAGTACATATACTAAGTTAATAAAACATAACATACAGTTCTTATAAATAAGTGAATCCATAATGAAGGACAAACTTGTGGAGAAAGTTCAAAGGTTTATTGAGACTACTGGATGGAGGTAGTAGAACAATGACGAGCTGGTAGTTAGTGGAGGTAGTGAGCCTGAGGCAGAGAGGGCAGAAATGGCAGTGAGGAGTGAGAGGGCAAGGCAAGCTGGACGGTGGCAGGCATGGAAAGCAGGCTGGCACAGGAACTGTGAAGCACAGAATAAAAACTGGATTAGTTCAAAAGCAAGCACGAGGAGAGCACAAAAAGGTTACTTTTGGCATAGTACCACTCTAGGTGACAGAACAATCTGGTGAAACCTGGAAGAGGAGCGAGGGTACATATACTGCAGTAGTATGTATACAGTTAAGCCCGAAATTATTCATAAACCTGGCAAATTTTGACTTAAAGTTACTTTTATTCAACCAGAAAGCTTTTTTTGACTGACTGGAAATGACCCAGGCTTCTCCCAAAAGATAAGATGATGTACAAGAGGCATCATTGTGGAATAAATTTCTCAGCTTTTATTTACATTTGAACAAAAAGTGGCATGTCCAAAATTATTCATACCCTTCTCAGTAAAATCAATAGAAAAGCCTTTATTGGCTATTACACCAATCAAACATTTCCTATAATTGCTGACCAGCTTTTTGCATGTCTCCACTGGTATTTTTGCCAATTCATCTTTTGACGATGAGCTTTGCGATGAGTTCCAACTCTTTCAGGTTGGAGGATTTCCCTGCCATCACCTTGATCTTTAGCTCCCTCCACAGATTCTCAGTTGGATTCAAGGTCAGGACTCTGGCTAGGCCACTCCAAAACCTTAATGTTTTTGTCCGCTAACCATTTCTTTACCACTTTCGCTGTGTGTTTTTCAGTCATTGTCATGCTGAAATGTCCAGTGGTCCAGTCTCTGCAGACTGCCTGTTGATGTTGATAATCTTGATGTATTCCTCTTTTTCATGGTGCCATTTACTGTGATTAGGTTCCCTGGTCCATTGGCTGAAAAACACCCCCAACAGCATTAGGTTCCCACCACCACATTTGACAGTGGGATAGTGTTCTTAGGATTGAAGGCTTCTCATTTTTTACACCAAGTGAAGGATACATAATTGTGGCCAAACAATTCAATTTTGTGTTTCATCTGACCATAAAAAAGAAGATCAAAAGTCTTCTTCTTTGTCCAGATGAGCATTTGCAAAGGCCAATCAGGCTTTTGTGTGCCTTATCTGGAGAAGTGGTGTGTGTCCGTGGAACACAGCAGTGTCCAATATCCGTTGGTCTGTCTGCCTTGAGACGTTGCCACCAGCATGGCCTTGGTGGTGATCCTTGGATTCTTTTTCACCTCTCTCACTATCCTCCTGGCCAGCACAGGATGTCACTTTCGGCTTCCGACCACGTCCTCTGAGATTTTCCACAGTGCGGAACGTCTTGTATTTGTTAATAATGCTTTGAATTGTAGCCACTGGAACTTGAAAACATTTAGATATGGCCTTATAGCCCTTTCCTTACTTGTGAGCAACCACAATGCACAGCCGCAGATCTTCAGTGAGCTCCTTTATCTTAGCCATGACTGTCCACAAACCAACTGCAGAGATCTGCTGTTTTTCACCTGTTGAGCTGATTAAAACAGCTGTTCCCAATGAATCAGGGTAATTGGGATGCTTTAGAACAGCTTGGACTATTTGGAATGGTTAGAACCTTGGACTTTCCCACAGACTGTGACAGTTTGCAATAAGGGTATGAATAATTTTGGACATGCCACTTTTTGTTCAAATGTAAATAAAAGCTGAGAAATATTTTTTCCACAATGATGCCTCTTGTACATCATTTTATAATCTTTTGGGAGTAGCCTGTGTCATTTCCGGTCAAAAAAAAAAAACTTTCTGGTTGAATAAAAGTAACTTTAAGTAAAAATTTTCCAGGGGTATGAATAATTTCGGGCTTAACTGTACATATATATACATATGTGAATATATATGTTCAGCATATATATACACTGCTCAAAAAAATAAAGGGAACACTTAAACAACACAATGTAACTCCAAGTCAATCACACAACTGACAACAGGTGGAAATTATAGGCAATTAGCAAGACACCCCCAATAAAGGAATGGTTCTGCAGGTGGTGACCACAGACCACTTCTCAGTTCCTATGCTTTCTGGCTGATGTTTTGGTCACTTTTGGTCACTCTGCCTTTGTGCAAGGAGGAACAGGAGGAGCACTGCCAGAGCCCTGCAAAATGACCTCCAGCAGGCCCAAACAAATGTGCTTGTGTCTGCTCAAACAGTCAGAAACAGACTCCATGAGGGTGGTATGAGGGCCCGACGTAAAGTTGGGGGTTGTGCTTACAGATGAAAGCAGGTTCACACTGAGCACATGTGACAGATGTGACAGAGTCTGGAGACGACGCGTGTGGAGAACGTTCCTGCTGCCTGCAACATCCTCCAGCAGCAGCATGGTCAGGGTAATGACCGGTTTGGCAGTGGGTCAGTAATGGTGTGGGTGGTGGCATTTCTTTGGGGGGGCCAGCCCTCACAGCCCTCCATGTGCTCGCCAGAGGTAGCCTGACTGCCATTAGGTACCGAGATGAGATCCTCAGACCCCTTGTGAGACCATATGCTGGTGCGGTTGGCCCTGGCCCTGGGTTCCTCCTAATGCAAGACAATGCTAGACCTCATGTGGCTGGAGTGTGTCAGCAGTTCCTGCAAGACGAAGGCATTGATGCTATGGACTGGCCCGCCCGTTCCCCAGACCTGAATCCAATTGAGCACATCTGGGACATCATGTCTCGCTCCATCCACCAACGCCACGTTGCACCACAGACTGTCCAGGAGTTGGCGGATGCTTTAGTCCAGGTCTGGGAGGAGATCCCTCAGGAGACCATCCGCCACCTCATCAGGAGCATGCCCAGGTGTTGTAGGGAGGTCATACAGGCACGTGGAGGCCCACACACACTACTGAGCCTCATTTTGACTTGTTTTAAGGACATTACATCAAAGTTGGATCAGCCTGTAGTGTGTTTTCCACTCCACTTTAATTTTGAGTGTGACTCCAAATCCAGACCTCCATGGGTTAATAAATTTGATTTCCATTGATAATTTTTTTTTTAAACCTTTGTTTATTAGATTTTTTACATGACAAATCAGTAACAACAGTGTAGAGAACATCGAACTCAAAGAATTTGTCACAGTAAAAAAGGTTGTAAATGAAAATCAAGGATAAAAGGCCACAAGTTAAACCAGAGCTGAAAACAATGCTCTAACTTAATAGAACAAAGCAACAAAAAAAAAAAAAAAAAAAAAGAAAAGGAAACAAAATAGTAAAGTACATATACACATCAGACCGGTTAAGTTAGAGATCGCAGGACCAAACACCCCCATCACTTAAGGGATAGTAAAGAGAGGAAGAAAAATAAAGTTCCAGCCTATGTTACATCAGCCTTCCATTGATAATTTTTGTGTGATTTTGTTGTCAGCACATTCAACTATGTAAAGAACAAAGTATTTAATAAGAATATTTCATTCATTCAGATCTAGGATGTGTTATTTTAGTGTTCCCTTTATTTTTTTGAGCAGTGTATATGAACAGGGAAGAACCAACCACCCCAAACTGACGATGCAGAGAAACAGATACACAGGGAGATCACAGGAGGCAAGAGATATAACACTGTACTTAATTGGGATTCCACTGAGACCCACTTTGGGTGACGGTCCTCAACAAAGTGAATCATAACTGCCCTACTTTGAGGTTCCCAGAGATACCATACAAGATTTGCATACAGAGCTATTCTGTGTTCTTTATTTTATATTCCTGTTATGTTGATGTGTTCACAGATTGTCATGCCTGGGTGCTCAATAGCCAGAGTAAGGGAAATACATATTACAATGATGTGTTGTTATTTGATTCAGAGGTGACAATCACCGCAGCACGCCTTTTTTCTTTTTCAGTCTGATGTTGACAAAGCATTTTGGTGGTATTGTGCAGAGGTGACTTTACAGTGTGTCGTAAACCACAGGTGCTTATTTTCTTAAAATGCAGCCTTTTCCAGTGCAGTCAAAACTTTTGTTTTTATATTTTATAAGGCTTCACTTCATTAATGGGATTTTCTTTACCGGCATTTAATATTGTGTGACTGGGAATACCGCTAGACTCTAAAACAGTTATGTCCTCAGCTAAACAGTTAACTAAGATGATAATCCATTACTCATTGTTCAATCCTCAAAGCTTAACTTTACAGCTTGTTATTTACAGTATGTTACTTGATGGAGAGTAAGAATAAATTACTTCAGACATCAAGGTTTTACATCTACAATATACCGTTTGTTCAGTTTATAGAGTATGATGCTTCTAATACTTCAGTACTTTAAGCTAAATAGGATTTTGAATACATTATTTGGTTTAGTTGTCTTGCCCAGAGCTGTCTTCTGTCCAAAGATGGGCCTGCATAAGAGTGTTGATCCCCCTCCTGCGTTTTCTTTTACAACAGGGTTACAGCAAGTTTCTAATATGTGTTATCTGATGTGATTTCAGACACTTACAACAGAAGCCTTTTATAAGATATATATGTTATCCTTCAAGAGCTCTGCTTCCCAACAGGTTTTCCTTGCAGCTCTGGCTTGATCATGTGTTACTGTTCCAAGTGCAGGTACATCCATGATCTACACCTGACCTTAGGTTTCTCTGTCCTTTTTTGAGTGTCTGTCCAAATGGATGTGAGTCGCGACAAACTACTCTACTTTGGAATTGACTGTTGGATGATGTTAACCAGTTTAGCTAACATGGTACCAAACTCAACTAAATAACCCTTACAGAGGGCACTATCTTATTCGCACTGCCCTAATTTGTAGTTCGACTGTGGTGATTCTGGAACATTATTGGGAGCAATTTTGAAATTCAAAGCATAATGCTTGGACATTTAGTACTGATAGTATGGATTAGGGTGATAACTCTGTAACAGGCTGTACTAACTGTAAAGTTAATGCACACCATATATTGCTAGTGTTAGAGCTCCACCTTGTGGACTATTTTAATATAACATAATGTTCATGTTAATGTTATAACAGTCTCATTATCACTTTTGCACTTTTTCAAAATTGATGTAGGCCTGTAGCTCCTGATTGAAGAAGATTCAGGGGTCACATGATTCCACCAGCTGTTAGGCGTACCTGTGCTTTATATATCACCTTGCAGATGTTAATACACCCCAGTCATGATTCAAACTGTAACTGATACTGAGAACTTTTTCCATTGTTGGAGGGATAGTGAAATCCTGTTTTCTATATCAGTAAAGCGGAGTACAGAGAGATGGTAAATAATGTTTGTTGCAACGTGCAACATTAAGTTTATTACTCACTCATAGTTTGCTCAGTATAATTTTAATTTAGCTTTGATGTTCACAGGGAAGTTCCGAGGTGGCCCAAAGTTGCCGTACATTTCATTACAATTCTTCTTAACTGCTTAAACATTTATAAAACAATGTTACAGTTCACATCAATCAACACACTCTAAATGTCAATATGACAACTCTAGCCCCTTTTTCAGGTAGGAGCTCCACGTTTTGTCTTGGCTGGTCAGAGTCTTTCTTCTGTTCAGAATGACTCTGTTTTGTGTCACATTCACTCTCCTCCATGTCTGTTTGTGTTGCATTAATGCAAATTTTCCGCCGGCATCACGCTGTGCAGAATAATGCAAAATGTCATCCAAGTTATTATAAAGAATGTAATTTGCAAAATCACAGATAAAACATAATATAGGAGGACAGACATTTTTTAAATGTCACGCAATATCTTACATCACGTCATCACATCAGTTTGGACTTGCCCTGAGATAATTTTTACTTACTACTTAAGTTAAGTTACTTATCATAGTTAACATTAGTATTTCCTTACATACATTTCACTATGATATATTCCCTGTGATTATAAGTGACAAACTTTTCGGAAGAAGAACTTCTGAAAAAAAAACAATAATCCCATCTGTCATAAAAAAAAAAACCTGCAACAAAATCAATGTACCTTTTTTTTTTTTTTTTAACTATGAACAGCCAAATGTCATAATGTTAAATATCCTGTAGAGAAAAAGGAATAGCCTTTCCAGTATGTTCCACAGTCACAGTGAGCATCAGAAACAGTAATGTTAGGTACCAATAATAAAAAAGTTGTTGCATTGTACAGTGAGGACAAACCCTAACCCTAACAAAAAAAATATAGAAATTTACAAACAAAATATAAAACCTCTTTACCACCTCATTGGCCAACTAAACGCTCCTATCATGTTATATTTGTCCTCACAACAGACAAAAATCCACTCAGTTTTAAGTATCCGTGTTCACCTGTTAAAACCAACACGTTTTTACATATCTTGTCAATGACTAGACTTTTGAGTGCTGTTTAGTCTGTTTAGCCTCACTGGTTCATTCACAGAAAGTTGTACTTAAACATTTTTATTATGAGATGAGAGCTGTGAGATTCATATTCCATTTTTAGTACAATGATTCCCACTCAGGGATTGTGCCAAAGCAACTGAGAGAACTGGAAAGTATCTTTATGCTTCGTATTCATAAATTTTACATTCACTAAGAACACACACCCGCACTCAGCCACTCTCTCACATATTTTCAGCTTTGCATACCTAACCCATCGCTGTAGGCAAGAACCACACCTGCTCTTTGGTAACAAAGATCCACTTACCAACCTGAATTCACATATATTAAGAACCTACAATTGTTCCACTTCCTTGACTGAAACACCAATAAATCAATAGTCAACAACACTCCCACACCCTTATTCAGCTTGGTGGAGCCTGAACATCCACAGTTATAAAAGTGTACAGTCTATCCTTCACAATCGTCTTGACTGTGTATTCAAGGCTATTAATCCCATCTTTATCCATAGTCCACTGGGTTTGGCCCAGTTTTCCAGGATTCTTTGGATTAGGCTCATTGTGCAAGTCTCTGTTATGTTTGATCATCTTGTACTTTCCCACCACCATGTCCGGTCGAGAAATGGACATTCCACGTAATTTAATTCGGTTAAAGATGTCATCGTCCTCACCACCCCAGCCCCAGTATGTGTTTGGAAAGCCGTTGATCTTCAAGTACTGGTTCTTGGACAATGAAGAAACCCCACCGAAGTAGGTGTTATATGGCAAGCCATAGTTAAATTTGTCCATAGCCACAGCCAAGTGTCGGGGATTGTCAAAACACCTATAGAGGTTTCGGTCATCTATAGGAACTAGATCTATGTCAGAGAAGACAAAACACTCATAATCATAGTCCTTCACTGCTTCAACATAGCCTATATTCATCAGTTTAGCCCGGTTGAACACCCCCTCTCCATCCTGGTTGATGATATACACACCGTAGTCCAACTGCTGTCGCATCAATATAGGATGGAGGTAAAACAGCCAATGCTTCAGGTGCTCATGGCGATTTCGGAATGGGATGATGATCGCCACCTAAACAGGTGAAAAGAGCAAGTTTGCTTTAACATAAATGTAGAGAATCGGTAAGGCTTTGGTGTTTTTTCCTGAAAGTCCTTAGAATTATAAATAGCCCAGTGAATTATAAATTGTGCTGAAGTTGTGTGTTGGGCAAAAGTATCAAACTTTTTTTAAAAACAAGTTCACATGGAGCTTTGAGGCAGAATTTGAAAAGTTTAAATGGCCCTCATGCTCATGGCGATTTCGGAGTGAATTGTAGAATGTGATTAAGTTGTATGTTGGGCACAAATGTCAAACTTCACATGGTGCTTTAAAATAGCATTTGGAGAGTGCCCTCTCTTTTTTGCCTTTGAGAAATGGAAAATTTATTAAATGAAATGAAAAATGAAACTATTGATTTCATTTAAAAATGAAACACCTACTTCAATGTTAAATGCGCAAAATCCTCACGAATGAAGCTGAAATACATTTAGTTATGTTATGTTTTTAAAATTATGTCAGTTATGTTATATATGTTTTCATAAATCATTCTGTTAATTTATTCATTTGTTCCTCCTTTCATTCACCTACCTTCTGTCGGGCGACACAGTCCGGTGGCTTGTACCGTCCTCCCTCCTGAAGATGAGAACTGATTGCATTCCTCACCTCATCCAGCGTCCGTTTGTTATCAAACTCCACATGAAGAGGTCCAACAAGATTTGGCGGGGTGTCAGGGCAGGGTCCCAAAGTCTTCTTTGTAGGGGCTTGCGTTTGAAATTCCCCTTTGTTGGTTTTTGGGTCTTCAGTCTTAATTTCCAACAGCGCTTGCACAGTTTCTTTTATCACCGAGGAAAGAGAGTTGTTTCCTTTTACCACATTATATGGCTTGATGTCAAAAGTGTTGCTCTTGCTGTAGAACAGAAGCAAAACATAACACGCCAGACTAAGGAGAGCAAAAAGGGCCAAGACGCGAAAGAGTTTCTTCAGCATGTTTGCCACCCCGGATGTAAAATCAACAGGTCTTGTTCGCTACCTTGCTTGCTCTGCTATCCGCATTTTTGTTTGCAAGTCAAAGGTGTGCCAGCCAATCGAGTCGCCAGACAGGTTTTTTTTTTCCTCTGAGCTACTTCCTTGTTGATCATCTGATCAGGTTGAGCCTCACACCTGTTGTTAATAATTAATCATATTTTACTTTTATTTCCTCTGAAACTATCCAGAATGCAGTGACTGGTTCAGCTGAAAACATACTACTTTGTGTCTGACTATATCTACACTAGTATTACATGAGTTCCTTTAATTAGTATATTATGTCCAAGTACTTTCAGACTGATGTTAATTTATATGAAACAAAAACAAAACATAAAAATAATGCCCCAAGAGAAAAGTCACTGACTTCTTGGCTAACTGGTCTTTGAGAAATAGACTTTTTGCTATAAATGTTAGAGCAGTAACAATACTTCCTGTATGTTGTCAAATGAGGCACTCTACTGCTGTGTGATTATGTTTTGCTGAATTTTCTGAATGTCCTGTGAGAAATCCACAGACCAGGAGTTTATCCACAACCATTCAAGAAGTCCTCTGGCAGGAGCTCTCAATCCTGAAAGATGTCCTCAGCCAGATCTTTTAGAAAAAGTCTGAGATATGTCCCAGGTGCCGAAACTTGTCCACACCTGCCCCTTGAAATATGCAGACGTCCTTTTGATTCAGTCTGTTGTTTCAGTTCTTGAAGAAATTATTTGCTCTGGGGTCGATAAACCTTTAAAACACTGCAGCGGGACACGGTTGTCCCTTGCTGACTGGAACAAGATTGAGGGTATTTCCGCCTGCAGTAAATTTCTCCCCCGGACTGCCACTGATAAGTATGCTACACTGTAGTTGACTTCCTCTTTATGTCACTAAGGGGAGTGCCATCAAAAATGAGGAAACTGGCCTCAGACAAATGAGAGGCCGATTACTTACACTGGTTACACCCAACTTCATGTTACTTGAAGCAGAAATTTCTGATCAGTTTTCACATGCACATTTGCAGGTTTCATACCTTCAACACCGGATATTCAGCTGAAGGGTGTGTTGTGACATGTAGTGAATATTTCAGTTTCTGTGTGAATAATAGGATCCCCTTTCCTGCAGACAACTGGGGTGGATGAGCTATGAGCTAATAGTTCTGATAGTATTAAAATGGTAATTATATTGTTTCTAATCTGATCAGTTACCCACTATCAAGATTTCACCAAATCCATTCAATTTAATTTAGTTTTATTGAAATACATGACTAAATGACAATAAGAAAAAATAAAAACAAAGTCTCTATTGTTTAAGTATATGGCTATGTAATTTACAATATGTGTGTCCACATGGCATTCAGGAACTTTAAAACAACGGAGCCAGTGTTAGAGTCATGTGACAAACACATAACTGATAAACAAGGATTGCATTCATTTCTACATATAAAAATACATACAAATACAACCAATATAAAACGTAAACACACCAGGTGCTGCTCTTTGGAACTGGCTGGATGAGTTCTTCAAGTGCGTGATTAATCCGAAAAAAAGGAAGGACACATGAATAAGAGGAAATGGCTATTCCTAAAATGACATGATAACAAGTCACATACCTGCAAAACAACATGCTCATTTTCTGCGGATGTGTGCTGTGCATTTATGTATTATAGAGTGTGTGCGTGTGTGTGTGTGTGACAGGAGAATACTACATCATTCACATCGGCCTGATTCAAGGCCTTTGACATCTTAGAGGTTTTTAAGTGACAAGCTTTATTATGCTATTATTATTATTAGTGCCTCTCTACCAGTAATCATATATCTTAATAAGTCATAATTATTCATGACTTATTTCAGGCACCTGTCATAAAACAGCTGCTGAAGTGTGAAAATCCAAATATTTCTCAGAAAGTATTTCTTTCAGTGCGCTGGGTGTGTTTTGAACAACCTTTGTTGACATTGTTAGTCAGCATAGGAGCAACCTGCTGCTTTAAAAGGCTGGATATCCACAGCTGATTGCGATGCTCTTTGTTCTGTCATAACAATACAAGCCCACTTAAACCCCAGGTAAACCGGATACAACACGTCATAAGATCCACATTATAAGAGCCACTACTGCGCCTGCAATACAGGATACTCAGGAGCAAATGTGCAGCAGGTTGTTGTTAAACCTCACAAACTGCAACCCCTAATGTCAGTTTAGTAAGACAAAGCAACTGGGTATTACATTTGTCCCAAACAATGGGCAATGTGTGCATTCCATGAACCATAGTGGTTACGTGTGGATTCGATTTTTTTAAACCAACTTGTCATTTTAAATGCGAGAGTATTCCTTGTTGACATGTAAAACACTAGTTGTTTAAACTAAAATTGGTGCCTTGGGCAGGCTTTGCTCAAAAAAGTGCTTCTTAAAAGAGTTCTGTGTTCACTTTAGTGAGGGTTTCTTGTGTGGTTGAGACACAGCTGAAACTGAGGCAGTCTTACCATTATGCACACTGACTGTGTCTTTTTCTGCTTTAGTAACAGCAATGAAGTAAAGAAAAGCCAAGTTTCAGTTTAATTCTTGTGCTCTTCTTGAACACCATGAACACAAAACTAGTTTGGCTACATATCATTCCTAAGGTCTTATCAGTACACACTGTGTCCTTTTCAAATGAAGGTTCGCTGCAACACAGTGGTGCCTACAGTGTTACACATTCTATCAGATTCTATTGCAAATGCTCCCACATTCCCTAAGATTTTCCCACAACTGTAATGGAGATGCTCTCTACTTTCCTGTTTAAATAATTTACTATGGTTCATCATGATCACCATGGGGATTCGTTTTTGTTTTCATTATGGCTTCAGTAATGTGATATACATGGTTTATATGTTGATGCTGGCACTCGACTGAACTTTAGTTCTCAGGCCTGACAAATAGCCTGAAGTGCCAATCGCGATGTTAAATGTTTGCTTAAATCAAAATACTGTTCAAAGGTCGCGTCATAAAAGCTGAACTTTGTAACTCCACACATTTCCTCCAGCCATGTACATCTTATTAGCGTTTTGTGGTAGATGCTTGATGAGATAGTAAGGAGACTGTATTTTATAACTTAAAGATTATTGACTGAGAGTAAATATGAGGTGTAAAACAGTTCATTATTTTTAAAAGCTCAGTGCAAACAGAGATGTGTTGCAAACAAGGGTGCCCAAATCACCTGTACCTTATTGTTCACTGGGGGGGGTCAATGTACAGTACCTACTAGTTTTTATATTAAGTGTACCTATAACTACCATGAGTGCAGGCTTGTATATGTCCACTAGAGGGTGCTCATGTATCACCAATAAAGACTAAGCATGCGAGCCGCACTGCACTGGAGGGAAAGTCCCTCTCTGAGACCATTTTAAGGGATCCTGTACATCCTCCAACACACACACGTTACATGTTTGCCCACGTGGATTAATGTGTGCGTTTATACATGTCAGTGCACATGTGTGTCTCTCTCTGAAAAAAAATCTGCTTTCTGTTCTTAACCACACACTTTTGGATAAATGTGCTGCTGTTTGTAGAGAAACCCGATCCTGACGCCTCTATAGATGGAATCCAGCTTTCTTTTTTGAAAATTTTAATAAAATCCTTTTTTTTTTTTGACACCTCCTCCCGCTTTTTCTTTTGCTTATTTTTGCAGCTCCAGCTGGAGTTTCAGAACAAAAGTGACGCTTACAGAGACACATTTGTAACCAGAGAAGTGGGCATGTTGGACAGACATCCAACCCATACTGAGCTAGCAGGACTGGTAAACCCCTGCTGATTTAGCCACACAAGCCTTTCCTGGCACTGTGGCATCCCTTTGGAGATGGGCAGATCTGCTTTTTTTGGACCCACATTTTATTTAGCACGCATGCTTGTGGTGTCAGTGTGACATTTATGCAAAACCTGTATAATTTCTTCATTAAATAGATGACTGGAATGTTAAAACAAGTGCTTCCTTTTACTCTTTGAGGTTCGGTTCACACAACTGATCCAAGATTTTCTGTACAACTTCTGTGGTGATTATACAGAGCCATATGCCCAGTTTCAATCAGGCTTTTGTCGAACAGTAGTTCCTCAGTGCCATATGAGTGGGATTTAGTCAATTATCTTAATAACATGGTACACCACAATTGTTCATTTCTGCAAATACCAGGACTTTCTCACACCCTATTTGATACTGGAATTATTGTAAATAGCTCTGGTCTTTTCAATCAGACATACCAGAGACCACAAGGGTGCCAAGAATAGAATAACAATACCAAATACGTGATGGAAAAAACATGGGGCTTTATTTAACTAAATATATATTGTATATTTAACATTTTTGTAGATATTTGTAGCTATTTGTAGCTTTAAATGAAGTCAAAATGTCAAAGTATTTTGGCCTAGTGTAGACCCTGAGAGAATATCTAAAGCTTGCTAGAGGCAGAACATACTCCCCCCCATCTGAAAATTTGAATACACTGCATACATGCATTTACTGCAGTCATGTAGACAGATGTGAACACACACACAGACACACACATGTACATTTATACTCAACCACAGCTCTTAAAACAGCCCTAGTTACAGCCTAGAGAACTCAGCAGTTTAGTGAAACATGATGCCCAGACCATAAAAGTGTGTTTGTGTTTGTGTGTGTGTGTGTGGTTTTGAGTGGTCTCAGCTGTGTGGGACACACTGCAATGACAGCCAATCAGAGCTAATTCAGAATCAGAGTGGTTTTGACGGCTCCATGGTCTACCCGGGGGAACAAAGCCGTGTGTGTGTGTGTGTGCGGGCGGGTGTGTAAGTGTGCACACCTCTCAACCTTACTCTGCACTCCACCTGCTTCTCATTGCCCAAATGGTCTGACAAAATCTGTTTTTTGATGTATTCAGCATTTGTATTCCAAAGCTTTTAGTCCATGGGCAAAAACTGATGGAAGTTATTTAAAAATGAATTGAAAATAATCAAATAAATCAACTGAAATAATTTTTGGTCCTTTTTTGTGAAAAAACTCACTGCTTATTAAATTTCTTTGTCATATTTCAACAATTAGCAGTATATTCAGCTATCAGTTTAAATGATAATAACTGTTTTACTGTAAGGCTGAGTATCAAAACTAACATGATTTTGACCTGTTATAATTTACTTTATGTGTGTTCTTTTCATTTTGAACGAGGAACAGTACATTTGTAAAACCTGAGTTTGTTATGCACCACACTTCAGAATTACAATATATTTATCAAGGTAAATATCCCAATATTATCATAATAGTAATACAGAAAATAACACAAACATTAGGTCAAACCCCTTTACTGGATAAGTCCAAGTGTCATGCTGTCTCACAAAACGTATGTTGCTATAAAACCAAGCAGTTCAGCAGCTCAAAAATGATAGGAACAGTTAAGTTACTCATTGGACAGTTTTGAAGACGTCATGCTGCGATGTCTAAGTTGCATGGCCCAAAGTGGGAAAATCCGAATAAAGCCTATTTTGGTGACCTTAAACAAGTCATGCCACATTACTGTGCTCAAAGGCTGTATTTATCTTCACTGGTGGTCTGACCAGTAAAGATCTAGCAAAGAAATATTTGGACATGAACATTAGATCTCATCCCTTATAACAACAAAAATGACCACTTGAAACACAAAAAGGAGAGGATATATACCACAACAAGTATTATTAGAAGTTGTGTCAGGTAAATATATAAAGCTTAGACTGGAAATTGGAACAAATGTCACACATTCATATAAATCAAGTCAAAATAAAGGGAGCACTTTGGGGTTGGATTTGGTTTATAGTTTGTACCTCTGGTCTATCTTTTCCATTTGCAACTCTTCTAGAAATTCAGGTTAAATGCCTTGCTCAAGAGCAGTATTCTTCCACTCTCCTGCCCAGGCTTTCATAGCCTGCCCAGGTATTTGTTCAAGCAGTTTTGTGGTCACGTCACAAAACGGTCACGGTCAAGTGTGCCACTCTAGCCTTCAGGCTACGGCCATTTGCTGTGTTTAAGAGAGAGCTGAGTTGGCAACTTCAGTTCTTCAAAAGTTGGAGGAACATCAGCCCCTAAAGTCACAGGGCTGGGGGGTGAAAACCTAGGGAAGGGAAACCGACAAGCGTTGCCATCCGCACCTCTTATCATCCATCGCTCTCGTTTTCTACGTGACGTGAAGCCGGCGTTCTCCCAATAGGCCCTAGGGCGATGTGTCAGTAGCAAGTGGAGAACGAAGGAGAAGCGCTCAATTAGGGCCCACTGACGTATGGTCTCCCCGCCTAACTATCTCCTTCTCCCATCCCTGATAGGTTGCTCTGTAGAAGCTCACTCTCCCTCACTTGTTCGCTCAGTCACACACTCGCTACCTCGAAAACCCACACACCAGCTGTCTTGCTCTCTCACGCGCTCGTTCACTCATTTCCCTCTTCATTAACGCCGGACCTTTCTGTCTCAGGTAGATAGACTTGTACTCTCATTTATTCGCCTGCCACCATTTTAAAGCATGGTCCTCTCTATTCTCCCCTGCTGACTGAATAAATCTATTCAGCAACACTTTCAGTCAATGTGAATTTGACATAATAGTTGCTGTTTATGCCACTGTACAAATAACACGGCTTAGGTCGTTTCCTCATTACAGATTAGATGAAAAGTTTCATTGTATGCAAAGACAGAGCTTAAAGGCAGTCCTAAATATAATAATGCTTTGTTTTGCTAGGGTGAATAAATGCTTCTGAATGAAATACCAAACATGCTGGGTTAAGTTTTCTCAGTATGGTGAAAAATCTAATTTCAGGTCTACTGCAGTTAAAGAATTGAAGTTGTTTCTCAGGCGCTGCCGTGTGGTTGCCCGTTGCTATTAAAGAATTTGTTAAGACAAAAGCTTGATATTTTTTAAGCCCTTGCCAAACGAGTTCACAGAATGCCGAGTAAGCCAAGTAACTCTCTCTGTATTTTTGCGGCATACTGGAGTTTTGAGAGCTTATGTCTTTGATAACAGTCCCACGCTGAGGGACCGATGGTGATGTGTTTTACATCAACCAGCAATGACTGAACAACAGAGTAGGCTAAAGCAACTAGGGGTATGGCAGAGGTATTTGTCATATGCACGTGTCAACAGTGTTCATGTAATTACTCTCAACGCCACAAGGGGAGACAAAAG
Organism: Scortum barcoo; assembly: GCA_023238725.1. Classification (NCBI taxonomy): domain Eukaryota; kingdom Metazoa; phylum Chordata; class Actinopteri; order Centrarchiformes; family Terapontidae; genus Scortum; species Scortum barcoo. Next base: position 8,695,603 of record CM041551.1, read on the forward strand.
GTCCACCCTCCAGCGTTAACTTCGCATCATTCCTTGACTAGGACCGGTTAAATGTGTGCTTGTTATCTGGTAGCTGGTCCTCGCCAGGAAATAGTCTGGAACATAATCCCCGTAAAAAGATGAAATCTCGCTTGGAATGGCTCGAGCACACAAAATTTACAGATGCCTAGTTGGCATATTTTCTTACCTGTGGACAGATCCAGGCTTGTTGTTTCTCCATTTCCAGTCTTTGTGCTAAACTAAGTTAGGGCGCTTTCACACCTGTTTCTTCTAGTCTCTTTTAATCGAAGCCAGGAGAATCTGGAAATGAGTTAGCATTGCTGCGTGTCCTGTCTCATGTCAGGAAATAACCCCTCATGAATTCTGAGGCCCTTTCCGTACGTTTAAAAAGACGGTTGATAACAAGTTGCTAAATGAGACCACAGAGGTGCAGCTCATTTATGGCACTCCACAAATCATTAGTTAAGACCATCTTGCCGAACAAAAATTTAAGTATTGTAATATTTGTTTGCCACAAAGCTTATTTTCTGCAATAATCAACTCTGTGCCGGTGCTGGCATAGTAATTAGATTTTGCACAGACATAACTTTTCAAGAAAGCGAAGCAAACAAATCCCCCCCCCCAAAAAAAAATTATAAACTACTCTTTAAAATGGCTTAATTAATTTACAATAAATGAACAAAAGTAGAAACTTTCCCCATAATAATTGCAAATGTTTTCATTATAAAGCACCAATTACAATTACAATAATATTTAGCCTAAACAAATTTGAATTTGTCTCCTTGCAGACATTTTCACTGCGCAGCACAAAGGGCACAGGTGTACGTAATTAGTTAATTAGAGGCTGCGTTCTTTAATTTAATTTAATTTAATTTAATGCAACAGAACGACAGCTGAAGTTACATCGAAACCTGTTTTTTTTTAATTCTACGACAAAATGGAAAAAACAAAACAAGAAAAGAACCTGTAGCTTTATTTTTGCCCTGAGGGTAAAGGTCATGCTGGGTGGGGGGGTCAGAGTGGACGCTGCCAGTTGCTGCCGTCGTGGAGGATTATTCAGCGCAAATGATAACGTTCGGGGGGGTAAAACAAGAACTGCACAGACGAAAAGGAGAAAAATACAAAGGGACATACGCGAAAAATATCTAATACCGACGGGAGTTGCGATGCTTCAACTGGTGCCCTGGAAAGGGATTTTGACCTTACAAGAATATCTAGAGTACATCACGTCCAAAAAAAGTTAAGGAAGTCCTGTTGAAACTCATGCACGGTTTTCATTTAGTCTCTTGCTGTGTTGCTGACTAGAAATAGCCCCCCAGAGTGCCTGTGGAGTATTTAGACTCAGGTGTGTATAGTGTTAAGTTATTTGTTGCCTCTTTTCTTGGCTTGAATCTTCCTCGTTCCCTCCTCTTTCTGTCAAAAGGCACCACTCAGCTGTTTCTCTTTAACTCTTTGAAAAAGAGTTGGTCAGGGGGGCAGACTGTCATAATACAGTTCCTGACATACTGTAATGTGATCACGCTGTGCATCTAGCTTCTTCCTCTTCTTAGATGCTGTTTCTGCTGTGTGACACTGCTCACCGCTTTAGTGCTGAACAGTAGTTTTCTCTGAAGCTTTGCTTTAGCAGAGCCATTTGGTGAGCTTTGTGGTATGATATCTGCTCGGTGTAAGTGAACCAGATCAAGTTTTCTCTCCATTTATAATGCATATCTACTTTTATTTATATTTTTCCTATGTAACACAGCCGTGGGGTAGACTTCTTTAAAGTAGACCTACAGTAAAACAAGTGAGGCCAACACAGTGTCGACGTGTTTGACAGCTGCTGTAGCTCTGTTGTAAAATGTGGCCTGCAGCACAGCTTTTTGTTAAAGGTGTGCCAGTGTTTTGTGTTGTGTTCTGTAGGACTCTGTGTGATATTTAGAAAGGAAAGGGATGCCAGTGTGAACTGCTGCAGCTTGAGGGCCTGGGCAGGATTTGGATGGCTATCCTTAATGACTAGTGTGAAGAAAATATCAAATTTCAAATGCAGTTTTTCAGTCAGCTGTAGCACTTTGGGAGGCCTGGCGCACCTTGCAAAATGTTGGCATGCTGGCTCATAATGGCACTCTCCTGTCCATTGAGATGATGCAGCCTACACTGCACAGCTGCATCTGCTCAGCATCCTACGCTCAGGCACGATGCAGTGCAGCTCTTTGTCTTCATGAGAGCTTCACACTTTGTTGTTTCTGTACGGTTGCTTCACCTGAGAAACACTCTGACTAAATGACAGCGTTTCCTGTGCTGTTTTGGACCTTAATGGAGGTATGTGGAAAAACTAAAAACCATATCTGACTTTGGTTAAAGTTGCTCATGCATATTAAACACCTGTCACAATTAACATATGAGCGATAATGTAAAAAAAGATTGGTTTTAAAATAAAGTTCATGTCATGGCATTTGGGGGCCGGTTCTGTCTTTGCTGTGTGTGATGTGTTGCAATAACTCTACAGACTCTACAAGCATACTTGTAATGCATCTCTGAGGAGCTGGGTATCTGTCTTCCCTTTGTATTTTACTGCACTGAATTAATTCTAATAATTAATGGAAAATGTTCTGTGCAGTTAAGAATCTCTGACAATCCTTGACAAGAAGAAGAAATGCAGTCTCTAGGTCTCCTACCTCCATTACTCCTCCTCTCCCCCCACCCCACCCGCTTGTTCTTCTTCTCCCCTTTCCCTACCTCCTTCCTCTTGACATGTGTCACATTTTGGGCTTCTGCTCTCGAGGGATAAATGCCAGATTACATGGTGTAGTATTTTTATCCGTAGTACATTAACCAGTGGAGCTTACAGCATCAAAGCTTGGAGGAGATCATCACACACGCACACACGCATGCACACACATGCACGCATGCATACACACACAGACACACACTTATATCAGAACTGAAACGGAGAGTGTAAAGTGCCTCCTTTGATCTCTCCCTTCCTCCTATTCCTAATTACCCCGGTGACACACATGCATTCAAACGCACACGATGCACAGATGCCCTAGCATGTGCTCACGCATGCACACAAAGAAGTGAATACATCCTGGGAATCCATGAAATCTAATTCCATGAAAAAAATGGTGAATTAGATGTCAGATGTTCATCCGCCAAAACCTGAACAAAAGGGTCTTGCAGGGCACGTGATTAAACGTGACTCATTCTGAAATTATAGCGATATTTCAACTACCTTTACTAAATATGCAGAAAATCATGAGCTGATAGAGCTGTACTGTAAGATATCCATAGCTTCCAGCCTCTTGAATCAGCGTCTGAATTTTTTTTTCCCACAAACTTAATGAAGTCATGTACAACCTCTTTGGTATCAGCTACAAATGGCATTGTTCTTTCCTCAGTGGATACTTGGTATAACATTTCTTTTCAGCAGCAAGAATTTGACAACTTTGATTTGTTATTTTAATTATCAATGATCAGTGCTCACAGCAGTAACATTGAGAAATGTCTTCTCACAGTTTGTGTCAAATATAGATTTGTTTTATGTGTAGCACATAATTGGCATAAAACAGAATACACATTTTTTCATATTATGTTGTGAAGTCTGAAAGGAAAACATGTCTGAAGTTTCGAGGCAAAATAACAGTGACTGTGCATGTGATGCGTGTAGAAAATGATATAATAGCAACGCTCTTACTCTGCCGATAACCAAACACATCATTATTATCATATTTGGGAACATTTCCAGCATCACACATACTCAAAACATCGGCCGTGGCTGTTAGTGAGATTTTATATTTTATACCTAATCCCTCTGTGAGTTTCAGTTTGCCTTATATATGACCTCTATCCTCTACCTCTATCACAAACAGGCCTTTGATGCGTGCAGTCTACCAGTCATAAAAGCAGTGCTAAATTCTGCTTGGACTTGTTTTACCTGCCACAAACTCACATAGGAACCAGGCTGAAGGTTTGTCAGCACTGTATATTAAGATTAAGACGGACTGAAGGTGGTCTGAAACACGATAAGAAGAAAAATATTTTTTTTATTTACAAATGCTATAATACTGTGACGGGCATAATCAGACTGGCCATCGGGAACAGCTGGTTTGACAGTTGGGCCCAATTTTGCATAAAATCAACATATTTTTGAAATAGCCCCAGTTCCTGCTTAAATAAAAATCAGGTGCTGCGTGACTTACTGGCCAAGGTGAATGGGCTGAGGTGGGATATTACAGCTGTCAGCCTCTCTCTCTCAGTCAATCACTTTTGGTTATACTGATATACTCACTACACTAATTGGTCATCCAGGTTGAGGATAGTGCCTCCGGTTTCCTCAGATCAGCATGTTCCCCTTGTTATATTACATCTGTCTAGTTCTTATTATACATATTGTTCAGTAATCTTGTTTACATAAAGTGTGGCGTGGGTTGTGTGGGTTATGTTGGAGGGGAGGCTTGATGAGCCTAATTGGCAGATTAGTAAAAAATCCAAATTGCATGCAACATTAAATAAATTATAGCTGTGGTTAGGAAAAACACAGGGGCTATGGTTAAAATCCATACACTAACAATACACTAATGACACTAAAAGAGCAGTATTGTTAATATGGTAAAGGACATGAACAGGAAAAGAGCACACTATTTACTAATAATATTGTATATATTATCTGATCAATAACTAAATAGAACCTGCCCAATTAATAGCAAAATGCACCAAATTACAAAAATCACAGAGGCAAAACTCAAACTGAGAGCAGTTTAGCAAACTACATATTTAGACCAAATGGAAAGAAGAATAAGAAAAAAAACACTCTCTCCCCAATGCTTTAAATAGCTCACCAGCTATTAGCTCATCTCACTCTCGTACTGAGAGTTTCTCAGTAGCTCATCGGTCGCCAACAGGACCTGATGTGGGCCATTCAGCCTGCTGAGAATGCTCCCTTGTTGACCTTTGGGTGCCGTTAACCGATCAATGAGGGGATATTTTGCTCTGTTTCCACCACTGTTGCTAGATGTGTGAAGAGCCTCACCCTACTTCACAAGGTCATTGAGGAGAGCTTGGAGTGGGGAGAGGGTATGTGCTGCGTGTGTGCATGTGGTGCGCTGAAGATTGAAACTGTGTTTGTTCATGGTAGGGATTAGTTGCTTTTCGGGGAGACGTAGCATGAGAGAGATGCTGAGAGGCTCAATTGGCCCTACAGTACATGTCGTTTAGGTGAAATCAATAAGGATCTATTCATTGAGTGCCTCACTCCAGGCTTGTGTGCCTCATCCAATAACAGGTGGAGGTAGGAGTTATAGTGTGTCAGTTTGTGTGTCTCTCCCTTTACAGGAGGCTAAGTGTATTCCTGATCAGTTTATAACCCTTTGTAGGGAACTTTGATCTTCCAATTTGACCTTTCACCCTTTGAGGTTGACTCCTGATTTATCTCAGGCCCCACTTGTAATTGAAATACAGAAGTGATTCATTATTTTCTTCATTATTAACAAGTTTATACCGGATGATGGAACCTCAGATTACTATTGCGTACCACACTCGAATAGTGCTGAAGCAATTAGTTGATTAACAGGAAAGTTTAACTGTGTAAGGCCTTTATCAAGAAAACATTCTGCGATTCTGCATCATGCCGCTTTTATCTTTTTTCTATCATTTTAAATTAAATGTATTTGGACCTGGACTGTTGGATTGACAAAATAAGACATTTGAAAGCTTTTGGCCCTGTCTTTTTACTATTTTCTGACAAGATTCAAGAACTAATCGGAAAATATTTCATGACATTAATTGATAATGAAAAAAAGAATTGTTTGTTGTACCTGTGCAGAAAAAGCTAACAGACACATTTTTCATCCCATATCTTGAAGGGATCCACTTGTAAAAAGGCAGCATGTGTCAGTTTATTGCTGTATCCTTATATTTTTTCTTTGGGTAAATGAGAGTCGTTTGAGGTTGAGTGGAGTGTTAATGTCTGTCTCTGTTTCTCTGTGTGGGGTACATACTCCCACCAGGGGTGGCTGACAAGCGATGACTGTGGCTTACCACACACTGAGAGTGCTGCTCTTCTTTAATCTCCCTCCCACTCTTTCTCTCTGTGTTTCTCTCTCTCCCATCTTAATTTCTCTCAACCCTGACACGTAAAAGCCTCCCCTTCCATCTTAACCATGGAGCTAATCCTTCAGCAGGTTTTTGGGGGTATCGTGCGGTTTTGGGGCTCTTCTACTGACACAACGGTTTAGTATCATAATGGCTTGCAAACACCTGTCCAATTAGGCTGATTGTGATGCACCTCAAACTACTCGACGGATCCTGCAGTGTGGCACAGAGATTTAGCAAAACACACTAAATACTTCTGCTCTAGAGGGATGTTTTTGCAGTTTTGTGACAAATGTCTTTCTGTAAATCCAGGTTTATTGAAGGGTAATTGAGGGGACTTCAAGAGTCAGTTGTCAGAAAAGGACAAAAGTCTTTCCACTAAATTTAAGTTCCAACGTCTGTTTACTTTGTGTCAGAAAAGTGTTAAGAATTAAAGGTTGTGCAAGGTTTATGCGAGTTTTTTTTTTTTTAAACCATTTTACAAAGTTGATTTCAGACACGTCTAAACTTAAAGTAAAGTGCACTGGTTTTAAAGGTTTGCCTGTGTATATATGTGTGTGTGTGTGTGTGTGTGTGTGTATATATATATATATATAGTTATTAGGTAACAGATGATCACTCAGTTTAAGAATTCAAATAAGTTTTTTACAGCCTTGGCAAGCCCAACATTTTCTATCCATGTTGGCCCTATATTGTGCATTTTCCCTTTTAATCACACAATGGAACTATGGAAATTATGCTGTCTGCTACATTTAGCTATATTATTATTATTAGTATTATTATTATTATTGTATTTCCTTAATTCCTTCTTCAAATGAAGATAGGAAGGGGTTGTAAATCAATCATTGCAAAGTTTTCAGGGTGCACAGGAATGGAATTTGAGTTCAAGGACAAAATAAAATAAATCAAGAGTAGTTTTCAGTGAAAGCACGCAGTGCTCTTTCATGGAAACTGTACCATAAAATTCATAGGCTCATAGGTATTTCCTACAGGTCAGTCCAAGTCTTAAAATACAGTCTATCCAAAGCTTAAAAGATAAGTGGAACCTCATCGTCAGCATATCGTCAGGATAACCCAAGCTGCTCCACTCACAGTGAATGATGGCATCTATGGGTTTGTGAAGAAATGACTTGGTTATGTAGCAATGTTAAATGCTATATTTAAAATATTTCCAGCTTTACCTAGCCATCAGACAACCCTTTTCTTCAGTACTACGTATTCTCAATTGTAGAACTCCCGTATTCCTACACATGCTGAGCACTGTATAATGCTGCACATCAGCTGTTTGGGTCAGAGGATTAAGGAAGAGACAGTACACACAAGAAAATAAATCAGTAATTATAGCAACACTGAACTGCTGTTCACCGTGGGGACAAAAGGATGCTTTTATGAACCAATGTATACAGAAGAACAGTTTTTATGGAGACTAAAAGAAATTTAATGTGTAGGCATACAGAAGTTTTATGGTTTCGCCAAACAAAAGCGCTGGCCATCCACAGAAATACATAGCTTACCTTCTGTGGTGGTACTGCTTCTTCTAACTGGGAATGCACTGACTGCCATTCACTGTAGGTAATACACTTACTTTGACCAAGCACTACATGCTGTCCCACTCTAAAAAAAAAAAAAAGCCAGACTATCCCTTTAAGAAGTTTGTGTCCAAGTTCCAACTGAGAATGAGAGACAGAGTTTATCATAGTGTAGGAGTACAACATGTTCCTCAGGTAAAATGAAATGTATTACTACTTTCTGACTGTGGCTGCGTATTAACTGGTGGTGCATCATGGTGCTGCCAGTTTTGGTGTTCATGCCTCCCTTAGGTATATTCAGCTACATTTAGGAGGTCTAATTTTCTTCTGGCCACTTGGTACTGGGTAGGTATTCCACAGACCAGCTTCGGATTGGGCGCAAATTTAGTCCAATTCTCCTTACAAGTACATCGAACGAGGTGCAACACAGTGTATCCAGCATGCAGCTAATCATTGCTACTGGGTCACTTCTGTTCTCAAAGTGAAATTCATGAAACTGGCACACATTAGGAATTTAAAAGGCTTCGAAAGCTTTAAAGCACAGGTGTCAAACTCAAGGCCCGTGGGCTGCCATGTCATTTTATGTGGCCCGCTACTACTACTGTCTAATGGTCAAACTTACAGCTATAACCCCCTCACAGTGTTGTAAATATTAGAATATGATTAACAAGAATAGCCAGCCACAGTACAAATACTCATTTGGTTCCACCCACAACTATTTATTGATCAAAAATAAAAATGTGCAAAATATATAGGCATAGAAAACCAGCGGGCCAGTCTTTAGTCTGCTCCTCTTCAGTCTTTAGTCCGCTCCTCTCCAGCAATGGTCCGGTCTGGTCGGTGCTGTCATGTCCCTCAGCGCGACCAGCAAGTCCCAGCGTCTGTTTTCCACTTTCTACGTTGAATAAAACCCCAAAAAACCCCAAAACAGACCAAAATAAATAAACACACAAGCACAGTATGAAGTGCAGTTGCAGCACATAACCGGCAACGCGTTATATTGTGAGTTTTTTATTTTGACGTGCATAGTGTAAGAATAACTATTAACAGAGCAGCACTGAGGCACAGTGGATCAGGTAAAACTCCTCTATATCTCTGAGGGCTGCTGGTGACTGCAGGGGTAAATCATTTTGTATGATTGATTTAACAAATGATCACTTTATACATATCACCTGGCTTAAATAACATGCTGGGAATATTCGACCAATCAGAAACGTTCAGCTGTAAGGCCCGCCCACAAAGTTCCTGGTACTCAGTAGTTGATGTATATTCACTCAGCAAGACTGTGCAGCCACTTGTTATTATAAAATGCCACATCTTTCACATGTTCTTACCAGCTCACAGTTATATGTGGTAACATGGTTCTGCACCTCTCAACAGTGACAAGAAAGTTTTGAACAAAGTTGATGTAATTACTTGAGTTTGATGACATTTGTCTTTGTTATTCACTTGAAAAGTTTGATCTTTAACTGATGAAGAAATGTGGAGTTCTTAACTTGATAAAGGGATTTATGTTAGAATATCACAAAGCAATGTGCTTGCACATATTTTTTTTATGTAAATGCATGTACAATATTTGTACACAAAAATATGTTACAGAGTAGTTCCATTTACACAACTGGCCCTTTGAGGGCAACCATAATGCTGATGTGGCCCGTGGTGAAAATGAGTTTGACACCCCTGCTTTAAAGGTATTCATTCAACATCAGAACTATGTTAACTGTGTAAGGTTGGACTTGCCCTTTAAGTGAGGCAAAACACCACTGTCTATCTCACTATAATCTCTTTCACCTGGCAGCTTCATGAAAATGTTAAACAGCCTCTCTCTGAGTGACCTGGGCCTTATTCTCAATTAAACCCCATTGCCCTCAGCGCAATTAATGGGATTTTTGCCAATCTAGTTATTTCATTAGTGGCAGACTCCTATCAGCTAGATGGCTTCTCCCCTATACATATTTTTCCATTTTCTTCATATTTCTTCTTTCCAGCTCCCTCATAAGTTTTGCATCAGGGCGACAGCTCTGTTCCTTTTGTCCTTTTTCTAGTCTGTATGTTTTCACCAAATGTATATTGTGCATGTATACAGTAACATTTTTTTCTTTTTTCTCTGTGCACCGTTCAGAAGCACTGAAGGTTTTAATTGTCTCAGTGTGTGCATGTATTTGTGTGTGTGTGCGTGATAAATGATGCAGCTGATGTGTGTGCTGCAATAAGTGAAGGCAGTGAAGGCAGTGGTGGCAGCCCGCAGGCTCTGATGCTAGTTTAGGAAGACATCACTCTCCAGGCCAGGCAGATAATGAAGCACAGTGTACAGAGAGACAGATAAGATGACAGACTTATGAACATCTCTCTCTCTCTCTCTCTCTCTCCTTTTTCTGTCTCTCTCATTTGCTCACTTAGTCTCTCTCTCACACACTCTTACTTTCTTTTTTTCTCATCACACACATACACACACGTACAGTAGACGTAGTCTGTTTCTCCCTTGCAGCCAAACACACTCTCGTTTTCTTCCTGAGCATGATTAGAGAGAGAGAGAGAGAGAGAGAGAGAGAGAGAGAGAGAGATGAATGGAGACATGAAGGGACATGTCATACTGTTCACAGAGCACTAGGTCTGACAGGAACCCTCAGGACATGGCACTCGTTTCAAGTGGGGACCAAATGGAGGTGGCACCAGGCTGTCAGTGCTCTCTAGTTAATTAGAAGATATTGCCGTTCTGGCTCAGAGAGGGCAGTTGGAAATCACAGTCAATTACATCCAGGTTATAACATGAGTTTGGCACCGCAAGTCAGCTTGTCACAGCTTATCTGATGTTGACCATAATGGCTTCATACTATACATTTACAGTCAATGTATGTCTGTCTACTGCTATCATTGACTATCAACTGTCGACTACTGCTGAGTCGACTGCATAGTAATGCAAAAATTAGCTTCTGGTTGTCATTCAGGGAGGAACAAATCAGCAAAATGACCAGAGATATGTTTTTCTTTGAGACACTTCAAGCATAGTAGACGGAATGATCGTGAGAAGCCAGCTTTAAATCTTCAATTAAATAAAATCACAACAGATCTCGCTTAAAAGATGGATAGGAGCTGCAATCTTTTAAAACATTTCAAGCCTAGACTGTGAAAACACAAATATTTACCCATTATTAATGTGTTTTTGTAGTTTTCCAAGTTCTTTTAAATTTATTCAGTTTCATATTGAGGAAATCATTTTTTAGGTGACCTCTCAGAAAAGTCCTACAATCCTTAACAGTCATCCTTCAGTCCGGTCTGACACACCTTTCATATCTTCTGTTTGTTATTCTGTTCAATATCAGAATGCACACAAAAACAAACAAAGACTGCACATAAGAGAAGCATTTCAGAGTTGCTTTTATTACCTTTGTTTGGCCAGATGTGAAAATGTGCATGAAGTCTCACATTTGGCCTTTTCAAACAAGTTCAGGGAAAATGTTCTACTCTGTATGCAGAATCTTTCAACAACAGCATCACCAGCGAACCACTCAGTGCCTGATCCCCATCTCTAAACACAAAGGAAAATGCCTGTCAAGTCTTGAAAGAAATCGTGTACCTGCATTTGAAAATCCATTAGGCAAGGCATGGAAGCTGGAGTAACCGAGAGCAGTGGAAGCAGATGAAAGGGGTGACTCATTCGACGGTGCTGCCATGTATTTTGAAGGTAGAATATGGTCTCTAACTCGGCCACATGGGTGAAAACAGAAAAAGTTTTTGGACACACAGTCATGCCTCTGTGTAGGCATGCACGGGTACGAGTGCACACATATGCTGTCGGTTGTCGATATGGACATGTGCATACACAGATACATGCACATTGCCCTCTGTGGCTCAGACTTCCTGGAAAGCACACAAATCATTGCTCGTAGGCAAGAAGGGAAGTAGAGGAGGACAGAAGGGGTAATCAAACCAGAGAGCACTCGAGGAGAAAACGGTAGGCTGTTGTTCTAGTGTTGCTGTCCCCATCTTCTGTAAAACGAAGGCCTGTTCTTCTCTCTCCATCATCTTTGCTGCATTCTTCAACCTCCCCATCTTTTACGCAAAGCCAATTACCAGAAAACCGCTCTAACATTACCTTCCAAAGGAAAGTGCTTATTGTTTTCATATACCGCATTTGCTGCTCTCCCTGTCTCCCTCTCCCTTTTTCACTCTCTTTGTGTAAAATAAGAAATGTCGGCCCCAGCTTTTTACCATTTGCAATGGCTGAGGAGGGCCGTGCTTGTTGGAGATCACTACACTTAATATCACTATAAGAAGAACGAGAAATTCTACCTGGTTTTTAAGTTGGCCTCATCTGGTGTTATTCTCCTCAAAACCACTCAGGGCCAAATGAAATCAGTCAGAGAAAGATAAGTGAGGCTTGCAAATGACCAGAGAGATAGGGAAGATCACAGACTTTGCATCCACTTCTCTTCAGCCAGAATGGAGACATACGAATGAATAGGATGAGTCAATTAGTATCAACAACCTGCAATTCTTTGTGCCCCCTTTTTCTTTTATAATGATATCTATTTTTATGTATTTCCCACCATTTTTGGCCATTTTAGTCTCCCAGAGCAGTGGTCCCCAACCTCCGGGCTATCGATACCAGTCTGTGGGTCATTTGGTACTGGGCCATACAGAAATAATAAAAAAAATTGTTATTTCCATTTTATTTACCGGATATTGGTTTACTAACTTCTGTCTGTTCCTCTCGGCGTGCTTGAGAAGTTACCACACAACAGAGAAACAAGCGCAGGGTTCCCACTGATTCTCCATCTTTGGTGAATGGTATTTTTATGTATATTTATTATATGTTACCATATGTTAATTATTGCCATATAATTTAGTTTAATTATACGATTATACTTATTATACTGTGAAAATCAGAAGTGGCACACAGTTAGACTTTTAACAAGGCTTTTAATGGAATACCTTTTTTCCCCTGAGAGCTACATTTACAAAATGAAAATTGCAGAGAGATACTTTTGCACTGTAAAATTTATTTGCATAACTTATTTCCACAAACCAGCTGAAAAAGCTTATAACGATGTAAATAACTTACATTTTGTAACTTACATTTGGTGTCTAAACATCACTAAGACATATCAAAACAACAAGACACTGCAAATTTCTTGTCAGTGACATAAATTTAGTTTTGTCTTTTTCATCATTAATCAGTGAGATGACTGCCACTGCATGGAGTCAATGAGAGGTGTATGCTGGAGTGTATCCACTCAGGTTGACTCTAATGGAGTCATTTAAATGTTCATCTGTCAGTCTTGTTCTGAACTTAGATTTCAAGACATTCATGTCAGAAAAGGCAGCCTCACAAAGGTATGTGGAGCCAAACAATGCAGACATTTTCAGAGCTGCTGTGTGACAATTCCTTTAGTTTTCTGGATCTACTAAACTCAGTACAAGCAGTGAATGCTGTTGAGATTTTAACTGGACATTATTTTGCACCTCTATAACTTCCATTTCCATTTCTACAGCATCAACACAGAAAAGTTCAGCCACCTTTCCTGAAATCTCACTTATGTCAACATCCATAAAGGTGTTGGCAATAAATGTCACACAAGGCTCAAGTTTTTCAAAGTCACTGAATCTGTCTGCAAATTCCTGTCTGCCTCGATAAGAGGTCACAAAACCTGTTCACATTTAAAACACTGGCTGCAGCTGTGTGGCTTTCCAAAATCTTTGACAAAGAGTGGAAATGCTGAAACTTATTTGTTTTTCACTTGTTGAATGTACAATGAGATGTTTGCACTAAACGCCTTAACTGCGCTGATCATATCAGTTATGTTTTTATCTTTTCCTTGTAACTGTAGGTTTAGGTGGTTCATTTTCTCAGTTACATCTGCCAGGAAAGCAAGATTGAGTAGCCACTCTGCGTCAGATAATAGGGTTGTATCCTCCCCCTTTGTTTCCAGAAATGCCTTGAAAGAAAGGAAGCGCTGCAGTATCTTACCGCAACTGAGCCATCTGATGTCGGTGTGGAGGAGGAGATGCCCATACTGTGCAGAACATTCCTCCAGGAACAACTTGAAGCTCCTGTGTTGCTTTGCCCTTGCTCGAATGGAATTGATGATCTTAACAACAGGCGCCATAACATGATCAAATCCCAAAACCTTGGCGCAAATGGCTCATTGGTGTATGATACAATGATAGTTTAGAAAGTTAGGAAAGTCCGGGAAATAAATCCAGAGTGACGTCCCATCATAGCCGGTGCTCCATCGGTTGTTATTGACACCAGCTTTTCAACAGGGATCCTTTTCTGTACAAAGTAGTCCTTCACGGTATTATAAATATCAATCCCCTTGGTCGTAGTTTTCAGTGGAAGTAAGGTCAAAAACTCCTACTTTGTGGAAAAGTCATCGAAGACCATACGCACAATAACAGCCAGCTGCGCTTTATCACTGAAGTCGACAGACTCATCACACTGGATGGAAAACCATTTGCACCTGTTCATGTCCGATTCTAGCTGTTTCTCCACATCTGCAGGAAGTGCGGACACTCTTCTCACCACAGTATTAGCACCAAGTTTAACATCGGCAATCGCAGACAAAATCTCTGTCTTACTTTTATGGTCCCTGAACAACATTTCAGCCACCGCGGTCATGGCCTCTTTCACCATTCCACCATTGGTGAATGGCTTTTTGTGTTTCGTTAAGATGTGCGCCACTTTAAAAGAAGCCCCTCTTCATGCATTGGCATTCTTCGTTGGTTTTGTGAACATTGACTGTTGTCTTTGACGCATTGTTTTCAGCTCTTTTATCTTCTCTTTCTGTAGACTGCTACCCGCAGGAAAGTCTTGTGAAGTTGCCGTGGACTTTGGTGAAATGGCGCTCCACGTTACATCTTTTACCAACTGAAAGGCTTGCGCCGCAGATGAGACACACACACTTGTCCTTCATATTTGTGAAACAAAACTCTGTCTCCCATTCCTTGTGAAAATAGTATGTTTTCTAACTCTTGTTGGTGTGGCTACTCTCCGCCGTCACGGTCGCTGACTGGTTTACAGCATGGCACGAGATCACCTTGTGTCAGGAGGGGGCGGGACAACTTTGCATTGGATTCATTTGATTGGGCAGAAATTAACAGGGTTGCCAAGTGACAAATCGAATTTGTGTTTTCAAATTTATGTATAAATTATATGACCCTTTGGAGAGGGGTGGCGAGCTACCAGTAGCTCGCGAGCTACATGTTGGAGACCCCTGCAATAGACTCACTCTTCAACTCACCTGTGTGTTACTGTTTTTTCCAGACTCTGCTCGCAATGTGAGTTAATGGTTACTATGACTGAACAGTCAGTGAAATTGAAACTGAAGTGAAGTCCAGTTTCAGATGTATTTACATCCTGGAAAACTGTACTTTGGCTCCACATGATCCCTAAAGTGGTGAAATCTCATGTTTTTGACAACCAACATTAGTCAACCCATGAAACTAAAGCCTTTCTGTTTACATCACTGGTGGGTTTTTCTAGTGTAGAATATGACCAAATACTAACATTTTGCTAGCTCTGACGAACACCTCACTCTCCGCTAGCACCGCTCTGTTGTTGTTTGTTATTGTCATGTGATAAATGACCTGAAAACTGTTCTTTGTTGCTCTAAATCAGTAGTTGCCAGAGTCAGCTATAATTCTACTGTGGTGGCTGCACAGAGCAACTCTTTTGGGGTCCTGATCCTGCATTTTAGGTTGTGTTGGGGGCATTTTTGATACTGGTATAGGAATCGGAACAACTTTGCTCTGTAAAACCATTATCATACATTCGCCATGACTATGTATAGTGATATTAACAATAATGTCCATTAATAAAAAGCTTTTCTCCTCATCAGATGGTAAGGGCTGAGAGTTTTTCCCAAAAACCCATCAGTAGTACAACTGATAAGCAGGTTTTACACCTCACTGTTGCTGCATTCATTAAGCATTTGGACTTTCCTTTGGCAGTCCATGAAAGATGCCCTGAAAACACAGTTGTTTTGTTCTTCCTCTCGTTTCATAGTATCATTTGGGACTTTCCTTTTCAGTGGTTAATTGGTCTGCAGGATGGTCTGCTGGCAAAGTAAAAACACACGTACACACCCACCGGCACGCACACACGCACACATGCACACATGCACACAGACATGCATGGAAAGCATATTGACTTGACTATCTTATCCTCATCCCAAACACTCAACCGAATTTACATTGTGCCCAAACCACATCCACCACAGCGTTAAAACATTAATTGTTATGCTTTAGTTAGGTTCGATTGCTGATGTCATGTGACTTGCTGTAAGTAATCTATATCTTGATGAAACTGAGCAAGACCTACGAGATAAAATAGTAAACATAATATACATATATATATAAAAGATGCTTGATAAGACTTAAAATAACATAAAAAATAATATTTATGGACATATTTAGGCCACATTAACTGCCTACACAGCACTCTCCCATGTAAATGCACATTAGCATATATTATGACTTGGTGAGCTATGCAAATAAGCTGCCTTAATTAGGGATAAAAAAGTAATCTTTTCCTCTCAAGGAAGGTTTCACCAGGCAAGTAGAGCACTTGCTGTCAACAGGGAATTAACTAAACAAAAGCTCTGTGGAAAAGCACAACTTTTTCCTCATCTGACTAATTCCCAATGTTTTCTTAGTTAATGGTGTCATGATTAGTGCCTTACTCAGTGGTCTCAAAGCTCCTCAACTGTGGACTCAGGCTTTGAGCGGCTTCAAACTGCAGCTGAAACAGTAAATGTGATTGGACATTTCTGGGTTGGCTAGATGGCATGTTGGATTAGTTGCTGTATTAATTATGCTCTTAGACAATCAACAGCTAAGACTAAGGCTCCACTTTGATACTGAGCTTCATTTCTTTCTGCATTGCAGAAAGTATAAGTCCTGCTTGGATATGCGCTGAACCAGAAATGTGTGTTTTTTTTGTTTTTAAATATAGTACATCTTTTGCATACCAAAGAGACATATAAAACTTGTCAAATTAATAATATTGGCTTATGTGCCTATAAGCACTTTCCTTCATGCAAGTTCTAAAATAAGTACACTTCAACTCGATGATGGTTTTGTTTTCTAGAGCACAGTTGGGGGTGTAATAAGTAGTCAACTCAACCTTTGGTAGGTTTAGTAGCTCTTCCAACTAACAGATATAATAATATATAATATAATTACCTATTTATAGGATTTACACCCAAATAATGATAGGCTCTGTAGATTTTGTTTGATATAAGTATTGATAAGTTTGGTTTTATTGATTAAAGGTATTGCTTTTCTGAAAACAAATTTATAACATCTTTATTCTTTTGATCACTCGGTTTATTTCTCATCTCAAGCTCAGCTCTTGGTTTTCTTTATTCAGTGAATGACCTCACCAATAAGCACATAGAAACACAAAATCCAAAAGAAAAAGTTGACATATTGAGAAAGAGAATGATGAGCAGTATTTAATGGCGAGCAAGTGGTTGGACTTTGTAAGTATACAGCACCTCCTAAAAATGTTTTTGTTGACTTTGAGTGGATTAACTTCTCATCTTACTACAGTGGTGTACAAAAG
Source organism: Scortum barcoo (assembly GCA_023238725.1). Classification (NCBI taxonomy): domain Eukaryota; kingdom Metazoa; phylum Chordata; class Actinopteri; order Centrarchiformes; family Terapontidae; genus Scortum; species Scortum barcoo. The sequence continues at coordinate 8,712,772 of CM041551.1, forward strand.
CACTCCAGGACCCTGTTACATCGCTGTTATGTGTGGTTACAGGTACAATGGAGGACGCTTCAACTCATTGATGATACTGGGTGTGGTTGGAAATTAAATGGACCTAAAACTTTAACACAAAAAACTACTTTACTTCCTTTAAGCAGGTTTCTCTGGTTTGTTTGGATTTTAGCTCATCAAATCAAGTAATTACAATACAGTACAAGTTGTAATGATGACAACTTGGCAAAAAAAAAATACAATGTGCCTTATGTTCAGTGACCAGGAAACTCCACTGTAGCCAGTCTTTGGTGTGTTTCCATTTGTTTTCTCCGTGTGTTTTTTACCCTACCTGGCCCTTGGTCCAAGTATTTCCTGATTTGGTCACGTGGTCATTATTGATTTTTTTTTTTTTTTTTTTCGTTTTCTGTTTTGATGCCACTGGCTACCGTGCATCACCTGGGAATAAAGAGTTGTGTGTTTGATTTCATGGAGTTATTATAGAGACACAGGGGGCTTGGGGTAGTAAAGCCTATAGCATGCGTGTGCACACAAACATACACACGCACACATACATACTCACCTCTACTTGGTAGGGGCCGATTGTTTCAGATGATGGATGTCACACTCTCACCCGTCAACACAGTGCCCCTGCTGCTTTTAATTGCCCAATCAGAAAGCTGGAACATTTGTTATTGTGGGGCAGGGCAGTTAGGGCCAGATGGCAATAGCACAAATACACACACACACACACACACAGACACACACAAACATGCGCACAGCATCTACCTTTCTTTAATCATCATTTGTTTGATCGGGGTGAACACTGTCTAAAAGAATATGAGGTGTCTGTACTTTCTGTATACACAATGTTGATGACAGTGCCTTGCAGTTGTCACAGCACATTAAAACACTACGACACCTGTAAGTACATGCTCTCTTTATAACAGTCCACTTTAATCTCAAGAACAACAGTCACAATTTAGCAATGAAACGTAACAGCGGGGTTGTTGTGCTGCCACGAATTCATGACAAAACACCACATTTTTAGACAGATAAAAAGAGAATAGGTATAGTGAAAAATAAAATCTAATCATTTTTGCTTTGGCTTCACACATTTTCCCTCAGCGATGACTATGTCTTGGCTGTCGAGCTCTCTGCCAAGATCATTCCCTTGGGAAGTCAATAAACTCAACCAAATCTGGTTTATACTGTCAAACTATGAACTCAAATCAAAGTTCTACATGTCATCTTGATGCAGTGTGGCCTTTTTTAGTTTGTGTGAATGCAGTTTGTTCAAAAGATGTAACGCAGAAGGTCTCCTCACACGCACTGGCATGGCTGACTGACAGCAAATGTTGTTCTGTGCATCAACAGAAGGGGGCAGTGTAATACCAGAGAAAACAAGATTTGATACAATCCATTGCTTCATATTTCTCTCTCTGTCTCTCGTTTTACCCTTTCCCTCTGTCCTCACTTGATATCACTTTTTTCTCTACATTCAGCTCCGTCTCTCCCTTTGTATGCCCGCCTTTCTCTGACTTTTGCCTGCACACATACACACTTACAGTATAATAATGCCTACATGCACACACACACACAGAGCCACACATACACACAAGTGTGAAGTAATCTTAAGTCTGATACACCCCGCTCAATTATGAGCTACAATGCGTGTAATTAGAAAAGAATAAAATGCATTTCAGTTTTCATTAATGAATTTCATTGATTGGCTCTGTCTCTTTGTTCCTTGTTTTGATGAAGTTAACTTTGAGGGGAATAAACACAACACTTCCAGTGCAATCAGACCAGCTGCAGACGTGCATGCGCGCTCATGTGTGTGGCAAGGGCTTTGTGTGTGTTGTCTTTGGCCGATTTGCGGTGGTGTGTCTTTTTAATCTGTCCAAAAGGCGAAAATAGAAATAGGCCCTACCACAAAGCATACAATCGTAACAGAGAGAGGGAGAATTAAAATCAGAAGAAAGAAGTAATAAATCATGGGACAAGATGGGGGGAGAAAAAAAGAGACAGTGTTAAAAAAAGGAACGAGTGGCAGAGAGCAGGCTAGAATAGATGAGGTGAGGGGAAAAGACATAATTGGTACTGTGTTTGGGGACATCTTGCTGCAACACAGTAAAATAAACCGCAGAAATATGAGTTGGAATAAGAGCGATGGAACCAAATTGAGAGCACTCATGTATATTTCGGACTTTACAGAACAGTGTGTGTGTGTTTGTGTGTGCTTCAGAGATTGATTGTGTTTGTTGGCAGGACAGCATGCCAACTCTGCCAACTGTGCATATGAACGTGTGTGTTTTCATGCCACTGACCGTGCCTGGATGGATGGGTGAACTTAATGTCCACACCTTTTGTTTTCATGCATTTTTGTGTATGTGTATGTTTGCCACGAGCTTGTGTGTGTGTGTGTGTGTGTGTCTCACCTCCCAAGCTTTCCCTAGTGTGTGTATGTGTGTATGTGCGCTCGGTGGAACAGAGGCTCTGTGTCAGCAGCGGTGTGCCCTCAGTGAGCTTGTCTCTAATTACAGTCTAGGGTTTCAGCGTTTCAGCCCGTCCATCTCCCTGTTTAAACCCGGCTAAGGCAGCCAGGCCCCACTGAGCCAAGGTAAACCATACAGCTAATTAGACAGACCGGCTTCCATCTCTGTACCAACAGGGGAGGTGGGTGGGGAGGTGGGGGAGGGAGGGGCATAAATGGAGAGAGAGATTGAGGAAAAAGAAGGCTGGAAGAAGGAGGAAGGAAAAGGGAGAGAAGGCTTGAGAAGCGGGGGAAGAAGGGAGAGGATGTAGTGAGACAGAAAGAAAGATGTTTGGAAGAACGAAAGGGGTGGGGGGACAGCAGAAAAGGCAAGATTACAAGTGTACTTTTTTTTCTTTTTCTTATTTGAAACATTTTGGAGTGTAAAGTCAGAAGTTAAGAGAAAGCCCCAGCCATTTTAAGTCCTCATCGCTCAAAACACCCCAAACACTTCATCAAACACTTCATCAAACGGCATCTCCTGCTAAGTTGTTTCTGTTTCATTTGCACATGTGCACTCTTGTGTGTGAGCACGGGGGAGCTGGTGGGAGGGGTAAGGCGTTTTTTGTGGAAGTACAATGTTAGTCTAAAGGTGTTTTGACACCCTCTAGCGCATTTTTGAACCCAGAGGTAATTTGCATATTGTAAACAAATGTAAACGGGGGGAGAAGGTCATTGGTCAACCTGGGGCAAGCTAATCTGCATAATTGGCTCCGGTGGTTCAAATTATAGCCTGCTGCTGCTCTGCTGAGAGAGAGAAACGGAGGGGGAGAAAAAGGGAGGGGTGCAATTATGGTCATATGCAGCCAATGAAAAAAAAAAATTGTCGTTTTTTTTTTCTTTTTTTCTTTTCTTTTTTTTTCTCTTCTGCAGCCTTTGCCTCTCCTCCCTGGCTTATTCTGACCAATGGGAGCTCTCTGTGCTGCCCGACAGCAATCAGAAATTCATCTCCCTCCACGACAGCCAAACCCCACCCCCCTCGCAGAGAGAGACAGAGAGAGGGGAAAGTGAGGGAGACAGGAAACGAATGAATGAGAGAGAAAAAGAGAAAAGAAGAAGGAAAGAATGAAACAGAGAGAGAGAGAGAGAGAGAGTGAAAGCAGGAGATGGCATCTAGACTCGCCAGTCTGGGCGGTGCAAAATGTGAGAGGGGAAGGCGCAGGGAGGGCGAGGATGGGAGAATAAGGGTGAGAGGCAGACATTGGCTCTGGAGAAGGAGCTAAAATGAGAAGAGGACAGAGAGAGCAGAGAAATGGAGGGGAAAATAAGATGCTACTGCAGTCAGAGATAGGGTGACAGATCTGTTCTCCTCGCACCAAACACCATTTTCTCCTGCCCGTCCTGTCCCGAGTGGGGGAAAAAAAGCCACATTTGCAGATTCTACCTTATCACTGAAATACTAGAAATCATGTGTCTGTCTGTGTGTATTTGTGCATGTGTGTGTGTGTGTGCAGGGAAAGGTTGGATAAGGGCACGGTAAATAAATCATGGGGGGCTCATTGGAAGAAGGTCACCGGCTGGACCCTGCCTGCACTCACACACACACACGCGCGCACACACATCTATGCGTGCTGACAGGCCCCTGCCCCTCATTTTGGGGTGCTCTGGGTGATTCTCCCAGTGTAATGGCTTCTACCCCATTTCCAGTCTCCTGTCTGAAAGAAATCACACACAGACCCTCTAACAGTAGCTCACACACACTGACATACACACACCTGGCCAGACGGGCTTTGGGGAAAGGGAACGGATGGAAACAGTCGGGTAAATACATTCTTTTGTAGATATTTGCTGTTTGTCTGCGTTGGCATGCCATATGTACCATACAGCCTTATCTCTTATTATTTTTTTTTCACACTTCATTGTCCGCAGCGTTGTGTATTTCCAGTCCTAGCTGTGTTTTTGTTAGTGTCCGACCGTAAACGCGCTCTCATTCTTGTGTATGTTTTAAAGAGGCCCCCTGCTCAAGTTTGGCCATCTCAAGTAGGGGTCTTGTTTCTTCATAGCCGCTTTGTCAGGGAAAGAGCCCAGCAAGTGCACGCACAGGTACAGTAGAGCTGCAGTCAAATTTAAAACACTTAATAGTGAGGTGAGTTGTGCTGTCAATTGGGGTGTTGCAGATCCAGTTAGATGGATTTTTCGGCAGTTACTTGTCACACGTTAGGGCTCGACGTGGAGGAGAGTTGACACCTTGAGGGATTTAAAAATGGCTGCAGTGACTTATTGAAAACTCTCATGGTCCATTGAGTTGATTTATTCATGTATACTGGTCATGTCCTGTAGTCTATGGAGTTGACGTTGAACTTCTCAGGAAGCTAGTTGTCAAAATATCTTTGTTCTTTCTGGCAGCTTCTGTCATAAATTAAGACAGGTCATTTTTTTAAATAATATACTAATTGCAGCAAAGATTGGGCATCTATAGGAGTTTTTGAGAATGGTTGAGGCCTACTAAGTATGAATCCTAAACGGAGGTGGATGTTTCAGGAGTTTTTATTCTGGCTTACAGTGGTGAATTAAAACACTACTAATGTTTTATACCTTGTTTACAATTAGCATGTTTTTATGTGTACAAGTGTGTGACACAGTGGATTAGGAAGTGAGTGGGTGAAACAGAAAGTGTGAGAGAGAGAGAAGGAGAGAAATGCAAGGATGGCATATGAGAGATGCATATGTCTGTCTGAATTTCTATCTGTCTGTGGAGGGCGGCGAGTGGGAGGGTCTATCAATCATTCCCAATCATTTATATTCAGCGGCTCATATCACTTCACCACGATTGGGAGTGGGAGAGAGTCGGCTCATTTGCATAGGGAAGAGTAACTGTTGAAAAGCTGTCAGAGCAAACAAAATATATGGCTGTATTGATGTATACATTTGGTGTTTTTGTTCAGTGTGAGGAGCTAAGGATAAATGTGCGCATGCCGTTTGCGTGTGCGGTGACAGATGCAATCTCACTGCTGTACATGGGGGAAAAAAGGCCATTTTGACAACTTCTGCATTGCTTTTGTCGCATTTCGTAGTCACTTTACACCTGCCTTTCAGTGCCACAGTCCGGATAATTTATTGTAGCAGTTTCATAACAGATGTCTGAAATGAAAAATTAGACTAAGCAATCACTCTGGATCTTTTTAGATCAATATGGGTGTACTTAGCAAAAAGAAAAAAAATTAAAATACATTTTTAAGTCCTCAAAATCATGGGAAAATAGTACGAAAATAGGAAAGGGTATTTTGTTGATCGAATAGCGTTTCTTTTACGAAACAGAATAATAATGAAATCTCTTCTGCTCTTTTAACTCTATCATTTTTTGAAAAAAAAAGGTCACACCCTTTTTTGTCCTTTTTTGTTTTCTTAATTTAAATGTAGAGACCTGTAACTAATTTACAAGAATTGGTGCTATGGATAAAACCTTATTATAATATATATGATTTCATATAATAATATTGATATATTGTAATGTAGTATGTTTTCTGGAAATTCAATTGAGAAACCATTCAGAGATGAAACAGTTCAATGGGAATGTTTGTTTTTGTCTAATTCATTGAGTTCAGTGCATTAAAAAAAAAAGAAAGCGCTCCATCACACTGATGTAAAAATCTTTTAAATATAGTATAGTACAGAAAGTTGACACATTTTTTATCATATCACACTATATATTGTCATATTGTTCACTCTGCAGTTTAAGTTTATAGCTGAAACTTGTGATAGTCTATTAAATATTTTAAAAATGGGAAAAGCTCAAGCTTGTGTCTTTTTTAAACTAAAAATCCAAAATGCAATGATATCAATTCAAAATGATATATGAGGGAAAAAAAATCCGCAAACGCTGTCACTGGGAGGCAAGACCCAAATAATATTTAGCATTTTTTTCATTTTATTTTTGCATTAAAAATGACTAAAGTTATTTATTATCAAAATAGTGGCATTTTATCTGTCTGTGCAGTTATTATAGTTTGTAAAATCTCAAATATTTTTCACTTTTTCTATTTTTTGACATTTTTCTTTCATGACAATATCCCTAAAGTTTACAGTGTATGCTAATATGAGTCCATCACTTAGAAGAAAAGAGAACAAGTTCTCCATTTCGTGATCCCTTTTCATCTTTGACACATTATAACTGACAGAGGCTGCAAGGAGGTTATGCGTTATCAAGTTTGTAAAATGGCTTTTTCCTCAGTCTCTAGAATATCTTTCAGAACAGTGTAACAAAAAATGTGGTCATGCTACACCTTCCCTGTGTCTTCATTTTCTTCGTCCCTCACTATGTCCTCCCTTTCTGCCCATTTTTCTCTGACTCTCTCACTGTGTGACCTTGTGTTCCTTCTGTGTTAGTGTGTGGAAATTGGGCACACCTAACTACAGGGGCTTAAGTATAATCATGTATTTAGCTGCAGAAATGTACTGACGCACCGTTCCTCCCTGGAAAAAGAGAACTCCCAACATTAATTGAGGGATATTACTGTTGAGATCAATTTCCATGTTTCTGACAGTGATATTCATTCCCTCAGACCTGAACAAATATTTATGTCTGGGTGAAAAAAAGAGAAAATGACAGTGTGAGGAAAAAAAAAATCAATATGACAACTATTCCATCACTTCAGACACATTTTGAAATATTTGTAAATGAGATAAATTTACAGTTTGTTTACATATACTGCAAATTTAAGATTCAAAGTGTAGGTCTTTTTTAGATGATTTATGACATTTCTTTTCTTTTTAGCCTTACTGTGGGAAAAAAAATCATAACTCAATAAAAATGACATCATGTGACTTTAGTACATTTCAGGACAGCTCATTTTAATCTAGAACATAGAAATAAAAATAGCTTGACCATTTGTAGAGATGCAATTCTGCCCATTTGCATGCATCACTTTAGATTTGTCTAAGTGGTAAGACTGCCAATAGGGGCCAGTGTGTAACCAAGTATAGGGCCTCACTGAGGCCGGCGCTCATTGGTGGAAGAGAGAGACAGGCTCGGGGGGGAGCAGGTGGGGAGGACGGAGAGAGGGGGGCTATTGTTGGAGGGGTTATTGTGAAATAGGAAACGGCAAACAAGGCGGTCTTTAACTCTGCTTATAGAATATGTTAAAGTGATGTCTGTGATGCGCCGTGTGAATTATTTGCCTTATCATAAAGTGCATTTATGACGCACGGCCATAAATATGCATCAGTACGAGTGTTTTCAAAATTGAACCTCTCCCCTCTCTTATTCCCCTCCCTCCCCCTTTCTCCCTTTCTCCCTCCCTCTTTCTTTTTGCTTCGTGCTAACAACACAAAAACAACATTTTTAAAATGCAACCCACCAGTGGATGTTTTGGAAACATTTCCTATTCCCTCCCCTCTTCTCTCTCGTAGCTGCTCTTTCTCTCTGTCTGTCTCTCCTCCCCTCTTCCACTAAATCTGCTTATTGTATTATAATGTGGGACGATTTGGAAAAAAAATGTTTTGAAGTCACAAAGTAATTAGAAAATTCCACGAATTGGTCCGATTGTACTTATAATGGAGGTACTACAAGTATACATTACATTAACTGCTCTCTCTCTCTCTCTCTCTCTCATCTTCATCATCAAAATCCTGTTTCTAATTTCTATGGATTTCCTGCCAAGAGCAGCCACAGCGATGACCCCCTTAACTCGGACATATAATGTTCTTAATATCCAGATTAAAATCTTTTCTTTGAGCTCTTTTCTACAACATGTGAAATTATTTCTGCAATCAACCACAAAGCCAACCCCGCCCACAACCTCTGTCCTTCCCTTTCCCCTCGATTATGGCCTGGTCCTCCGCAAACACAACTTCTTATGCAGATGCTCTGAATGCACCCACCACCCACCCAGCGTCTCTCCAAAGAACACACACACACTCACCTCCCCCTGCTCTTGTCTCTTTGCAATTAGAAAGTGAAAGACTGCAATAAAGGTGGCGCTGTACAAGGAGGGCAGTTAATGAAAGAAAGGATTATGGGTAAAAGCAGCATCAAGGGGAGATTAGGAAAGGACGACCAGCTCGCTTAGACAAAAGATCCTACAGACAAGAGCTGCTTAGAGCACACACATCTCAAAACACACATAGACAAATACACACCATCTACACACTCTTGAAAACATGCAGTCACACGTATGTCCTCCCAAGGCCATATCTAAAAACACATGCATGAAAGCACAAACTAATGTACAGACAACGCAAAAAAAATTGCACCAGGCCAAACGTGCAGGTGGTGACTGTCTGAATTCTGGGATTGCTCTCTTATGGAAAACTACAATTCCAGTGACACATCGCGACATACAGGTCCTACAGTAAAGGATTTAGCCAAGATGTTGTCACATAATCCCTTGTGAACTTGGAATTAGAAGACCCCCCCAACCCCTCCCGAGTTCAGAAGAGTCTTGAGATACTAAGCATTAAAGTTTTCACACCCAGAGAGCAATAGCAGTACGTGGGGCAGTTATATTGATAGGAAAGAAGAAGTTTAATCCACAAATCCAAACTCTTCTGACAAGATAAGTGACACAAAAGCAGGACAGGACAGAATTGTTTCACTTTTATTTGCTACAGTTTAGAAACCAATGCAAGCTTGGATAGCAGATAATAATTAAGAATGCTGATATTTTGTGAGTGGTACTTCAGGTAAGAAAAATGATGTGTGTGTGTGTGTGTGTGTGTGAGCCTGTTTTCCAAGCGTCCCAGTAAACTGAATGGAAACCTGTCGGTCCACCAGTAGTGCCCACCATGAGACAGGCATACGGTCTCTTTAAGTAAAGTGATAAGCACTTCGGCCTCGATGCTGAACAGGGAGCAAATTGAAAGTGAAGATTGCCTTCCCATAGACTTTATCTTTTCCCACTAAAACAGGGAGCGGGCGGCTACGACTACACCTATTGATTTTGCAATTTCAGCAAATTAAGAAGGAGACAGCCGGGCCTATTAGAGAGCTGTCTGTGGCTTGGACTAGCATGGCTGCTGTGGTCTGTGATGGTGATGCTGAAAGAGGGGGAGAGAGAGAGAGAAAGAATGTGTATCTATTTTGGCTGTTGTCTAATTATGTTACTTAGCAGGATGTATATAAATAAGTGTATATGCCACTCATCTCTTGATTTCTTGTTATATGTCACCAGCAGCTGCCACAGCAGGCAGAGGCATATTGTACTGCCATATAAATATAACACAAGGCAATCAGGGTGAATGAATTACCTACGCATGTGGCCAGCTTCAGATTTCAGTAATAAAAGAAGCTAAAGGCCAATCTGTACCGCTCTAATATCCACAGTAATATCCAGTGCAATATGAAGAGTAATGAGAGGAATAAAAATTTCTATAAGGGTGCAAGAAAGAGGTGCAATTCAATTATATACATCAAATAATGCTAGGCTGTATAAATGTGCTGTTGGTTTGCACACACATATATATATGAGCTTGGTGGTGCGTTGAGAGTGTTTTAGTCATAATGTTACAGCACGACTTGGCTCAAATGCAACAAGAGAAAGCACAAGGTTTGTTCACCAAAAGATTCTTTTTTTTCCAGAGGAAGCAACCATCCAAGTGCACTAATCCGTGATATACATTTATCGGCAGGAGGTGAATTTTTCTCAATTTTCAATCTGATTGTGTTATCAGCCTATATGACTTCCATATTGGAGTTTTAATATGGGAAATTCAATAGGAGCAGTGATGGATGATTTCTCTAGTAAAGGGTGCACATTTTTCATACTGATAGCTTTTTGGGCCCTCTAAAAATGATGAAATATGAGGTTTTTTTTATTGATCATTAGTCTCAGGACTGCACCTGCTTCACCAATTTGTTTCCAATCAAAATTGGCATTAAGATTCATATTTGGCATCACAGCAGTGAAATTTTCTCATTATTCATTTGATAACGAGCGGGAATTACAAAGACAAAGAGCAATACAAGACACCCAATTTGTTCAATTTCCTCTATTGTGATTATTTTTTAATGTTTTTTTTTCCTCAGCCTATTTTACATTGAATTTTAAACTGCTGCCCTTAGGCATTAGGTGCGTATAGAGAAGAAGAAATGAAATTCTTGACCACTTTGCTTACTAGAGGTGCAAAACGGTTTTACAATCCACCTTGGGATATAAAATAAGCTAATTGGACAAAGTGTGAATTAATTCCTATTCTTTGTGCCGTGTAGATGCTTATGCTATATGTATTAGACATGTACTGTGTGTGTATGTGTGTGCATGTTCAGAAAAAAGTGTCAAAGAATAAGTGGGAGAAGTGAAGAGAGCATGAATGGGAGGGCTCTTCTGGCAACCCAACATGGGAATCACAACCTAATTCATTGATTGCCCCTTGGAAGAGACGGCTGCTAATTGTTAGGTAATTAACATGGCAAGCTGTAATTATGTTCGCCTAAGGACCCGATTAGTGTTTCTGCATGTCTTATGGGCGCTGAGGGGCTGTATCTGTGTGTGCGTGTGTCTAAGCCTATCTGTTGGCTCGAGGACAGATGGCACATTGTCAAAAGCTGACATGTTTTGTTTTCCCTGATGATGTATGTGTGTGTGTGTGTGTGTGTGTGTGTGTGTAGAGAGAGAGAGAGAGAGAGAGAGAGAGAGAGGAGAGCAATGTACAGAGAGACCTGAGAAAGGAGATGAGCTGCGCTCAGGGACTTGTCCTTTTGTTTCAGCATTGTTAATTAAGTGCTAATTGAGTGTAATTATTTACATCATCACACACAGCGAATGAAGATGTCAAGTGGCAGAGGCACAAAGGCAGTTGGTGGGAGGCTGGCAGCTGAGAGCCTGCAATCTGTTGATGCCTGCATGGTTACAAGCCTCTGGCAGCTCAAAAGGAACAATTAGCAACAAGCTGAAATCTCATCACTTCACTCCCCTCAGAAATATTTATACATACATACAGTGCACTTTTTCCTCCTTCGTGATATGAGTAATGCACAAAATGTACTTTGAATAATGCATTTTTGGGTGAAAAAAATTAAGGAATGGCTTAACGTATCAAATGCAAACTGGAGAGACAGAGTGGAGGGAGTGATGAAGAGAAAAAGGGAGCGAGACAGAGTGACATTGATCAGTCAGGAGGAGAATGAGATGAGGCAGTATCTCGTGTGTTAACACCTACAGCTAATCAACATGACAGAGTTTAGACTTGCCCTAGAAACAGCACATACACACACACACACAGGGGTGAGTGCGGGGGGGGGGTACACATCCATGTCCTCATGCACACACACAGATAACCACATCCCTTAGTTTAGAGTCAAGCTCTTACACAACATACAGTGAAATCATTCAGTCATACATGCACTTGTTATACATAGAGCTGTGTGTGTAAGTTTGAGTGTTAAAAATCACCCCATACCACTCCCATCCACTATATCTTCATCAGAAAATCACTGAGCCCTGAGTCAAATTTGGCAGCAGCTGGACTTCTTTCCTCTGGTTTTGTGAAGACAAATGAACAGCAATGAATCTTGATCATTTGCTACCTCTGTCTGCGCATAAACACCTTAAAGGCCGCAGAAGGCAGTGCCTCTATTGGTTCGATGATTGTGCGAAGCATGAAGAACATGGAAATTTGAATAGTCTCAACCCTTGGTAACAAAGACAAAGTGTGCCCAGAGAAAGGAGAACGACTGTCACTTAAATATGAGTTAACAAAAGGTCACTTAACAGCCAGCCAGAATAAAACAAAACCCAAGGGTCTTAACAGACACGCACCATGCAGTGTTTTTAGAACATAGTGTATTTTTTTTTTTTTCTGAAGAATCGCAGTCAAGTAGCTGTGACATATTGCTGTTTTTAGAGTTTAAATGTATTAAGAGAGAGCCAGCCTATATCGATGTTGTAAATCAATATTGCTGGAGAGGGGAGCTAATGCTGTGGTATCAAGTGTTCCATTCAAAACTTACACATTTTAACAGGCTATGTGCTGAGCAGCAGCAGCATACCTCCTGACAGAATGTTGCTTTGTATAAACAGTTGTCAAATGTATCCGTGTAAGTTTTTGGACAATTAAAAGTTTCCCTTCTGGTGAAGTTAAGTCAGTGTGAAACAGCCCAACAGCCTATTTAAAGACAAATCAAGGCCTGAGATGTCAAACTACTTTTCTTGCGACTCATCTTGATCATTTGATGTTTTTCTTGAAAGACAAAAGAGGACCAAATTTAGCTTGTCTCCCTAATTTGCATGCAATTTGTAACTTTTTGCGGAAACAGTTATTTTGTAATTTCAAAGTTCAGTGTTCGATTACAAAGGCAGATGAGAAGAAGAAAATGCTCTGCTTAAATGCACAATAGTTCGGCCAAACGCTGCAGTTTGCTGTCTGTTGACAGGCTTGTGATCAAGACTGAATAGTGAGCAGTGAGTGCAAATAAGGACTACTCCATATTCAGTGTGTGCGCTTGTGTGCATGCATGCATCAGCCAACAGTGTGCGTGTAAGTGCTGAAGTGTGTGTGTGTGTGTGTGTGTGTGTAAGAGCTTAAGTGTGTGTTTGTGGGTGTGTAGAGGGGGTTAAGCAGTGGGAAGTGGGGTATTCTCGCCTCTGGTCAGAGGTGGAATTAATTTTAGCTGGCAGTCCCACGCTGCGGTCATTTGGTTTAAAGGGAGGTGTTATTATCCTGATTTGGCCGTAACGTCTGGGGATTGGATACCCTACTGGCAGCTAGACACTCTCCTTTAAAGACAAAGAGGCTGGAGACTGTGTGTTCTTTTATGACTGAGGAATAAATAAAAGAGGGAAACCAGCTAGACAGGAGTATCTATATATCAGACAGATACTAAAAACTAGTCAATTTGTACCCCACAGAAACCTAACACACCTTAGTTTAATGTCCATAACTGTCGAGTTTCATAATTTAAGAGGAAAATTAAAATGTTGTGGTCTGGCAGAGGAAATTTTGAAAGATATAACTGCTGTGTTGCAATTCGTCTATACAATCAGGACTGAAGTAAATTGCAGATGACACCGCAGAAATAATTTAGGAGTAATGAGATACAAGGTACATCAATAATTGCAATCAGATACTGAGCAAATTGTGATTAAGCATGTGTATGTGGGTCACCAAGTGTTGAATGAAATGCAGCAGAACTGAAGTGTTCACACATACAAGAACGTTATAGCCACATGGTTGCGCACACAACATACACTTACTATAATCAGAGGTGGTGGTTATAAAGTAATTGTATTGTATATTCTTCAGAATGAGCCTAAGCCCCCATTTCATTAAATCAAAGATCTATCTCATGACAGAAATACCCAAATGACCACATACCCCATTTTAAATACCAGCCATCTGCCAAGGAGGGCCTTTTCAGCGGCCCAATCATTTGCATAACCAAAAGATGATTATTTTTCCCCTATGAAAGTTGAAATGACTGAATAATTATAATGTAGTGGATTAGAATGAGGAAAAAACATGCCTTGATGTCAGAGAAGATTGCTGAGTAGTCACTATAATCGCTGCTTAGGTTTTTAATCAGAGTGAAATATGGGCCATAAATTATTGCCTTTCATGCAGACTTGTGTTTTTGCACCGGCGCATCACAAATCTAATTTTTCAGCATTTTTAAGAGGCTTAAAAGATAGTTATTTTTGTTCAGGAACTCTGAATTAAAAGTCGTTCGGGTATACTTTCACTCGTGGGGATTATGTTACATACTGTAAGGTTTTTCTCAGAATTACATTTTAAACTCGAAATAACCTGCCCTCGCTGCAGCCCCACTGCCTGAGTTTCATACATGGAAGCCAACTGAGATACAAACAGAAGATACATGACATGGACCTTTAACTCAGAGCTCACATTGTGTAATACCTGGAAAGCCTCATCCTAATATCCTAAAGGAGTATGCTTTGCTACGCTGAATGTGTTGCATCACTCTGGACTCCACAACTCATAAAAGTATGTGCTGCTAAATCTTACAGCTGATGTACAGCACTGTACAGCAGTGCAGTGTGAAAAGACGAACTCATACATTTATTTAAAACACCTTTCAGCCAGAAAGTGAAAGATAGTTTTAATATTACACAACACCTCGGGATTCAGCCGCTAAGATAAGATGCTCTGTGCCTGGAAAAGAAAAACGGCACACACACGTACAATGGGTTTATCTATGAGCTCTGTTCTTGCTGCTCACACGCTAAACACAGCAAAGTCTATGATGCCTGCGCACCCCTTATCCTTAACAAAGCAGCAAAGCCAATCCATTGTGCCGGATCCATCTGTAACAAATTCATACATCTATATCGACACACCAGGAAACAAGACACCCAAGGAGAGAGGGATAGAGGGATGGACAGGGAGACGGAGGGATATATTTCTCCTTCTCTTTTTGTTTCATTGGGGGTATTAGTAATCAGAGCCCCCCCCCTTAGTCTTTACAGCTGCAAATTGCTTTGCCACCTCTTCCCCCAGCAGTCTGTCCTGCCAAATCCGCCCATGATGTATCATTATCACAACTTTGGGTGGAAATCCATAGAATCAATAGGTTTGTCAGGGAAACTCACGCCTGGGATTGCTTACATGCTGTGAGGCTTGTTCATCCTCTAGTCAGGCCTATCCTGCCACAGGCAGAGGCAAAACCAACGCGCATATAGGTATTTACAGGACATACACAAACATACATGCACATGGACCTGCACTCTTTGCAAACAGATAAATACACAGCATCAGCAGCACAAGGACACAGATACTATCTGTCTATGTATCTATCTTGTATCAGTCTGTCTGTCTCAGTCTATCCTGTCTTCCTGTCAGCCCTTATGTTTGCCTATCTGTCCGTGTTTTACTTCATTAGTGGAGCTGGTCAGCAGGAGCTGGACGGACGTCTCTTCCCATGTAATTACTGTCCGGTAAACAGGTCAGAAGGGTAGAGTCCAGCCGCAGCTGCTGCAGCTTTCAGCAGCTCACACACATATACACACATGCGCACATGCACGCACAACCACACACACTGGCTGCGGGTCCTGAGCTTTCAGAGTGGTATTGATTGGTTGGGCTGTGACATCTCCTAAGCCATGTCACCCCTGTGAAAGAAGCCTCCAAATTGACCAATAATAAAGTGGTGGAAGTTGTAGTGGCACTCTCCTGGGAGCTGTCCATGTGGACTGTGTCACTCTGTGTGTGTGTGTGTGTGTGTGGTGTGTGTGTGTGTGGGTGAATGACGCATGTGTCTATGTATGTATATGATTGTGTGTGTAGTGGAAATATGTGTGTGTCCTGTGTCTTTGCTGTCCCCATCAACAGTGCAGTGACCATCCCTGTCAGATCAACATAGTTTGCTGCTGCTGTTATTGGGAGCAACTTACAATAATAACAGTAGGTTAACACACAAAATTGGGGAATCACCAAGATTGCATGATGTGTAGTGAAAGAACTGCTTTTGCTCTTTTCCCTTTAAGGTATTCAAAAAATAATATGAAATAACCGTAAATATACAAACAAGAAAAGAGAAAAGAATTTTTCATTGGTCAAGAAATTGACCAATGTTCAGACTAACATAAACATAATTTTAGCAATTTCTAGTTTTTCATGTCAGTAAACACTTCCTCATCAGTATAAGTTGCACAATGTGATGACAGCAAGTGATTTCTGAGCCGAGGATTGCAGTGTTTCAATACCGATTTTCCATTTGTGTCTCAGTTGATTATGGAAACTGTGTAAGAAATCCAGCCATGTGATTATGGGCCCAAACTCTATTCTTACCAGCTTAATTTATGCATGGATGGCTAAGAATCAAACGCCGCGCCTTTCGGTCCCTAATTTAACCATTCATTCTAAACATGTCTGGGTTATTGCACTTGCAAGTGCCCAAGCGGCTACAGCAGTGTATAGAGCACATTATGCAAATAGGCATGGCTATACTTGGCCAAGTTGAATGTACGCTTATTAAAAGCACATGTGAATAAATGCACATTTAAACTTGAATGTATATAAAAGGGAGCTTTTATGATTGACAGCATATACATTTCATTTCTAATAGTAATACACTTTACAGAGATATAGCCCACCCTATCTGTTATGTGAAAAAACATTTGTCCTTTGACCCTTTAAGTCTTTATTCCCTCTAAAACTTTTCTATTTAATTTTGTGTTTTATTGAGTGAGTTAAAAATTTTTTGATGCTGGCTATTAAAGTGTGTGGATGTAGCTACTGAACATGTTGGAAATGGTGTCTGGGTGGGTGAGTGGCCTCCACAAAATATTTTCCTGTGCTATGCTGATCTTGCATTAAGTCAAAAGCAGCAAATGTTATCTCAGAATGTTCAAAATACAATCTTTGATCACAGTTGCCTCCTTCCAACCTCTACCTCCCTAAATAGGTATGATAATGTCTGTCTTTGATGCTCAGACACTATGCCTGCAGCTTCACACTGACATTTGTTATATTTTGCAAATTGACTTTTTCTCTTTGCATTTTCTCTTTGCACCGTGTGAACACACACTTTTATAGACGCGTCATTTACTGAGTCATGGATCTTCACTTTGAGAGAGAGCGATCAGCCGTTATACAAAAAGTGGTTTGTGTGTGCGTGTGTGTGTGCATGTGCGTGCTCTTGTGTGTGTAGCATACACGTTCCAACACCAACCTCATTATAGCACCGCTTTATGCACAAAGACTGTGGGGTCACATTGATTTGACTCCCTGGAGTATTAGCATGGGATTACAGCAGTCAACAGGCCTTCATTGATGTGTGTGTATGTGTGTATGTGTGTGTGTGTGTGTGTGATGAGAGAACGAGTGAGTAAGAGAGAGATGAGAGAGATGAACCAAGGGTAATTAGTCCATAGAATAGTCCGACATGCTGCGTCTTTGCCATGGAGAGTGTGTTTGTGCACGAGTGTGTGAGTGAGAGGGCGAGTGTATTTGTGCGCCCTCATTAATTCTTTGTATTAATACAACCACCACCCTGCTTGAAGTGTTAGACTCTTTGAGAGCTTCTCATCTTTATGATTTAACACTTTGATCTGAGAGTTGGATTGTGCGTGGGTGGGGGGATGTTAGTTAATGTTAGTGCCTGTGTGTGTCCCTTTTGTATTAACTTGTGTGCGTTAGTATACTTGTGTTCAGTAACTGTGGATAAATGTATCTGTGTGTGTGTGTGTGTTATATCTTCACCTGTGTGTCATAAAGAAACATATCCAACAATTCACAATCAGCTTGTCCATTGCGAGTATGTGTGCATGTGTGTATAATGACAGCCATTTCAAACACTTGGTGGATTACTCTTCATCACAATTTGCATAACTTTGAAGTATTCATAGCATTAGCGAGGCAATTACAATAATTAACATGGGAATCCATGTCAATGGGCCACAGCCACGAGGCAAGTGCAATTACAGCTATGCTAATTAGGGTTTGATTAAGCTTTTAAAGAACAATCGGCTTATTTAACTGAACATATTCAAGAGGCTGTAGAGACATTGAAAATCCCCCCTCATCTCACCCACCACAGACACTCACCCACACACACTCCTGTCTAGAGTACTCTTACGCACCCGCCTGATAGTTTGAATCATGCACATGTACAAGTACACGCATATGCATAAGCATAAGCACACAGAAAGGCACATGTGTATATAAATATGTAGAAGCACCAGGTGTGCAAGGTGGTGGATGCACTCACAGCTCACTCTCCCTGCTCTGTCTACACACACCGTAGACTTTTCGTGCGTCTTGCACACACACACACACACACACACACACACACACACACACACACACACACACGTCCATGCCCTCATGCACACACACATGGCTGCACACTCTCTGTCTCCCTTCTGCCCCCCCCCCCCCCACCCCCCTCCTTTTGTTTTGTCCGCCAGTCCTTCTTTCCAGACAAGAAGACAGGATGTTTTTTTCATTGAACAAGAACAATTTGCTGTCTGATGTTGGAAGCCTCATTGTAGTGACGGGGCCTAAATTAAAGTGTGGACTTATTAAAGCCGTGTGTGTGTGTGTGTGTGTGTGTGCACGTGTGTGCATGTGCTCCTGACTGACACTGATCCGCCCAATAAACTCACTGTCCGTGACTAAGAGTGCGCTTGCAGCAAGACAGACACAATTGCCTGTTAAGTCAGTGTTGCTTTTATTGGGCCTCCCTGAACAATGTCTTGATGTGTGTCACGGCTCAAACCAACATCAAGACATGCCGAGATTATTTTAATGAATTAAGGTACCCTCCTCTTTTCTGTGAGGGCATTTTCTGATTGCTGATCAATGCACACCTTTTGCACCTCACAAATATGTTTGATTTTGCTAGGTCTTCTGTGTGTCTCTATTTTTCCTCAAAATTAGATTGTCACAGCTCGGTAAAATGTTGTTTTCAAATTATTTATAGCTTTCTTAAAACTTTGGATTTAAAAATTTGGATTCCTTTTCTTCATTAAAGCCTTGCCAGTCACAACAAAAGCTTGTCCCGTGGAGAAGTGACTTTATCTCACTGTTTAATTCAATTCCAGCGTTGAAAGAAAACAGTATACCTTCTCACCAGAAAGTACCAGACGCTTCAATATTCTCTGTACCGTGCTCCAAGTAGGATAAAACGGCGCTCTAAAACTCTATCCTGTTTGACCCATGCTAGAGCAGAGCTCTCTAACTTTTTTTTTTTTCAGAACGCAAATGAGTAATTTAATCTTTTATCACGGGGCTGAGGCTTATTAAAATATACTGCTTCTTTTGTCCACTGGGGACCTGCCAAAAACAGACCCATGACCTATTTTTTAGTCCAAACTCATAGTCGAAGCCAAGTGTTTTAGATGGACACTTAAAATGCAGAGATGTTTTTTTTTCCAGTTTGGGAGACTCTGTTATCACAATTGCAATGGAGGTAAATCAGAGCAGAAAAAAAAGCTACTGACAGAGTCAAATTGTCTGTCTTATGGTCTGAGTCATTGTGGGTCAGCTGGTCGATGAATGTCACTCACTGCCATGTCAGGGTCACTGTAGAGCAAGTAAAGTGGTGCCTTGGAAAGTCCATAATAACCATTGACAAGAGCAGTGCTGTTTATTTGTTATGACACACAAGGACAAGCTCACATACTGTACCTGTACATACACAGTTCATACACTCTTACTCCCACAGACAAAAGCACACACTAAGTACCTTCATTCAGCTTAAATCCATGTCAGCTCCCAAGTTTCCTTCTGAGATCAGTTTGGTGAGACTGCCTGTGTGAGCCAGTCTTAACTATGTGCATGTGTGTGTGTACATACTGTATTTCCATGCGCGTGTGTGTGTGAGGCTGTGCGGTTGTGCTGCTATCATCATTACCCTAGTCAATACCCACATGTCCACGTATTGATCACTCTATCGATGAGCGATGAGGGATCTCAGGCTGCAGAGAGCCTCGTGGATCTGTTGAGACTTTTACTGAGACCACACACTGAGATCAGCTCAGGTTCAGCTAAAGATCACCTCCAGGGCAAGATTATTGGCTCTTAGACGGCCTTCCAGGCAGCATTGAAGGCACATCTGATGACAGTATATCAAGTAAAAAATGCACATCGTTACATCTGCATGATTTCGTTTTATTTTTCAAAAGATCTTGTGGACAGAAATACTTGAGCACATTACTAATCATTAGCTGTAATGTTTATAAGCTACAGTGTTTAATCTTCTGCTACAGGAATGCTGATCAAAAGTTTGCTGTAGTTGAAAGTGTAAATTATAAATCAGGGTTTTATGCATTCATTAGAAAAGCTACACTGTGTATATCTTGATCATGAGCTTAGTTAATCTTTTGTTTTTTGTTGAATTATCACTAACAAAGGAAGGCATTTATTGAATTATATTTATTATATCAAGTCATCAATAGATGAAATAAAAAAGAATATTGGCCTCAGTGACAAACCACATGGTAAAGTAACAATGGCTGTAAATTGTAACTAAACTGTGTGTTGGCCGATCTCACAAACAAGCCATGCACAGTATATTAACAAAGGGTCAGTTTTTCCATACATGTGCTGCTTTGTAAATTTAATTTGAGGGCCACCCTGGAACTGAAGAAGTCACGCTCATTTTAAACCAGGGGTTCTTCATCTTTTTCAGCCCACGCCAAAATTAGAAATTTAGTCTCTCACCCTGAGAAGCAGGCTCATTAAAACATATTACCACTCTTGACATTTGGGAACTCACCAGCAGCAGGACCACGGATCATTTAACTCCGAGTCAGAGTTCATGGAACTGATAGACAGTTTCCATGCATAATTAACACCCTGAACATACTGTATCTGATTCTGTTTAAGATCTGTGTCTTGCTTAGCCTGATAATGTAGCTTGTGTGATTTTGTTTGTACTGTATGTTTTCTACTTTCTGTCCGTGCATGTCAGTACTTAAACAGAGCTGATGAAAGAACACATTTTATTTTAGGTGACTTGTTAGTTTTTACCTCTTTTCTTGGACAAATATGAGCTTCTAATTAATAAAATCACAGTCAGCAACTTGTGAAACACAATTAAACACAAAAAATACAGTTGTTAATTGGTCCTGCAGTTTTTATCAATTCAACTTACTTTTACATTTTAGGAATCTAGTGAACAAATAGTGATTAAAGAGAAGGTAGAATCAGTTTCAACCGAAAATTAAAAGCAAACAGTAGTGAAGCATGCAAAGATCAGGGCCTTGAAAACAAAGTAAGATTATAACAGGATCAGGTGTAAAAACAGGAGTAGGTTGTTAAATAAGGGGTAGGAGGGGGGGAAGATGGTGGTTTCCTGGAAACAAAGTCTTAATTGTAACAAGTAAATCTGCACTAATGGTGGTTGGATATTAAAAATTATTAATGAGTCTGTTCATGGGAGCAGTTATTTGTGGATGTTGTTTTACATAGAGGAAATGTAATATAGGATTATAGATTGTACATTTATATAAATTAAGACTTCATCTAGTTTTACTTCAAACATATTGAGGTGTACATACACATTTATGATGACTTTTTATTCAAAGCAATACTTCCACGTATTCAGTAGATTTTATTAAGTTTGCTGTGACAAATGCAATATAGACAGCCCCTGCAACCATCACAGTTTTTTTTAACAGTTTATGCATACATAGAATTATGTCATGTGTGAATGTTAACAACACATCATGGAGTACATTTCCATGACAGCATCGCAGTATAATGTGTGTCAACATAGTCAGTTTGTCTGAGCATAAAAAAATAAAAAAATAAAAAATAAATAAAAGCCTGCAGGCCTTTTTCTCCCTCTCCAGCTTTCAATTTCTGCCCCCCCCCAATCCTCTTCACCATCACTCTCCTTTCCCTTATCCACCCCTGCCCAGGCCCCTCCTCCTCCATCCCCCCAGGGTGTCCTGAGACCCTTCATTACTGTCGCCATGGTAACACCTCAACCATTTGACAGTGGTCCCGGACACTCCTTCCCACCCACCCATCTTTTTTTTTTTCCCCCTGACTCCTTCTTTCCTTCTGTCCTTGTCTTCCTCCCCTCTTTTCTCTTCAGCCCCTTCACCCCCCACTCCTCCTCTCCTCCTCCCCCTTCCAAACTCCCTCTTGCTCCTCTCAAAACATGGCTTCCGGACAAAAATCACCAAATCACAGCGGCAAGTGGGGCATATGATGATGGGACGACCCCCTGAGGTTTTCCTCTTTCCCCAACCACTCCTTAAATGGCTGGAGCAATCATAACGTCCTAACACTTTGAAGTCAAGTCCCAATTCCACTCTTTTTACTTTCTCCGTCTGTCTGTCCGTCTGCCCGTCTGTCTGTCTCCCTTTTTCTTACACGCTTGCCTCGAGAGTCAAATTGGCAGACATGTGGGCCTATATTGCCATGACAGAGGGATGTCGTGCAGACAATTTCTGAACCAAATCAGTCGGCATCCAATTAAACATGGGAATATTGATCTCATGCCTCATTTCTGAGGATTAGTCTTCCCTTTGAAACATGCTCTGTTTGAAACATGGTCACGATGAAAACACACACAGACGCACGCATTACACACAAGCACACACACACACACAATATACATGCTGCGAGACACGAGCGCTGTTGGCTGTCAGCCCTCCAGGTGTGACATGCTGATCGCGTGTCATTATGGCTCGCCTTCACGTTGGCGACAGTTGATGATGTCAATGTGAGATTTAAGGCCACCCCTGTTGCTGCCTCGACGCCAAGCTTGCACTCATACCCACACACACACACACACACACACACACACACACACACACACACTGTAGGCCCACACGCATACACGTACACACTGGGTCAGATCAGTTCTCCCTGGCCACCTCTGTGCTCTGTAGCAATGTTTTAATCATGATCGGGTTTGTTTGTAATTATAAACACTCTGAGACGCCCATATCAAAGAGCTTCATAGAATTCAGGCCTATGGGTATCCTTGGTTGCTTTTGAAAAATGCACGCAGCCTCCACCACCCCCCCACGCACACACACTAACAAACACACACTCGCACACTTCACTTCAAAAGCAGACCCTTCTTTTTGAGCTGTCTGCGCGGCTTTTGCATACACCTTAAAGGCCTTTTGCCCAGAGCACCAAGGTCAACACAAGTTGTTTGTGCATGTCGTGTCGAGCTGTCCCCTGGGCTCATCTGCTTCAGAGGCCAGGCCCTGCTTTTTTTACACCACAAATGCCCCATCCTTCAAAGTCAACCCCCAACATCTGAGAGGAACGAGACTTTAAGAGCTTAAGTTCCAATCAGCAGAAATTCTAGGAAGAACTTTTAATTTAAACAAAGACAAGTTTCTATTATCTAAATGAAAAGTTGGCAACTTATAGGTTAAGTGACGTTACACAGTGATATCCTGACACGGAAGCCCCATTACCGACCCCACATAATCTTTAATCCTGCTGTTTACAGCGCCGACTCCGTAAGAGATGGAGGAACATCATCATATGATATTCTATAGTTTATCCTTATCCCCGTCATTATCAAACTCATCAGCTGAATGCCAAGCTAAATTTAACATCTTCATGTCAAGATGCAGTTATTTAATCTTTAACCTTTTTTATACCAACCTAATAAATATTTCATGTGCTTATCCTGACTGCACCAGACCGAAGGTCACACTTAAATCAAGGCGAATAAAACAAAATGCATCTTCAAATTAAAATGGTAAAAAAATTCACCATTCTCCCTTAATCCTTACGTTGTATGATACCCTAAACCCAAAAATAAACCTCCACATTCTGTTTCAGTCATATCAGGCTGCATCTTATTAGACTTAGTAGCATTGATTGTTTAGATGCAGAATATTTTCTTAACCTAACCTTGAAATTGTGGCTGTTTTGTGCAGTTACTGGCACACTAAAAATGAATGTGCGATAATGTTAAGGGCAAATCGATTTAGAATTCATTTGCAGGAGTCCAAGAAAAAAATGTACAAGTTTATTGAAGTTTTAATATTATGAAATAGATAAATGAGACCATTTTGTAAAGCCAGGCTGCTGCCATTTTATAAAAGTTTCAATGAAGATGCTATTGCAACATAGGACTGATCACAGGGAGGTTATAATAAGTGTGTGGTTCAGCGTGTGGGCGTTCAGCAGAAATGAAATTATTGACTGTTGCATAACCTACAAAAGCTTTTGTGTTTCTTGTACTGAGGGAACTTATTTGATTTTTGTTAGTTAGTTTCATTATTGTAGTACTATGCATAGAAAGCAGTTCCTATTGAAGGCTCCCCCAGATATGAATTGTTTGACCAGTGAATTTAAATAAAACATTTGGTGAGGCCCCTGGTTCAAGTTGAAGACCCGCATCTAACTTCAGCATGAATTATAAAACCGATGTCTTTGAAAACGACCTTGTACTTTCACTTTACTTTTTTCCCACTCTCTGTAAAGACCATGAAATGAAAGAAATATGTGTTGTTGTTGGGGCAAAGGAGTGCATGGTGTCTCCAGAGTCATTTTCATTCACAGATAAACACACGGCAGCATTGGTAAACAAGATTCACGGGGAAAGAGTGAGACACATTTGATAGTCATAAAGGATTTTTTCCCCTCAACAAGCAGAGATCAAATAAACTCTGTGTGTCTGAGGTGCCGTGTAGCCTCAAGCAGTGAAGCATAAATTTAGAACAAATCTTGTTTCTCTTACAAGGGTATTACTTTAATTTCTATGCTTGGGAAAAAAAGGGGAAATGTGGGGGGCAAATTATGAAAAAAAAAATTAATAAAAAAAAACACGTTTTTCATCTAACCTCACTAGAATCAGAAAATATGCTGTATCCTAGTTCAAGTTGTCACCTCATATTCCACCTGACCCTGTAGCTCCCTTCTAAAATCAGTTTTGTTTCAAAATGAAAAAGCAATTTTCCTTGGGTTTATAATCTTCAGTAATAGTCAACCATCATTTTTAATCTTTAGATGCATTTTAAATCCAAGCTGTAATGTCTTAACTCTCTGCCAAGGTCAAATATCTTAGCAAATAAGGCTTAAGCTTTGTTTTATATGAAAGAATTACATGATTAATACCAAAGAATTAATCACGTACTCTTCAGATCTCCCAGATTGGGTTTGTGCTAAAGGATTATGCTGTCCTACTTTTTCACATGGCATAAATTGACATGGAGGTTTGTTTAGCAAAGTACTGCTAAATACATTCTTTTAACTCTTCAGTTGCACAAGGAGCCTTGATTGCAGGCCACAGCATTCAGTGATTTCGTGTTCCTCTCCTGTCCTCTTTCAGGGTAATCTTTAACAGTTATTATTTACAGTCAGCACTGCACAATTCAAATAATGACAGCTGTGTCATGGTGAAGTTCAGGGTTGAGTGAGGGGTTTTAACATTTCCATAGTTCAAAAGAAATACAAAAGTGATGAAGGTTGAATCAAATTAACGAAGCCCATTCTCTTTGATATGTGAAATTTCTCTGGCTGTTTTCTATTGCAGAGTTAAGAAGAAATACCCTTTTACCTTATTATGCAAAAATCCATCTTTTAAGATGGAAATATGAGAGCCTTGCATTGACAAGACAACAAATCCTGAAACTCTGATAGTAAACTGAGAGACTGTCAATGTGACTTTTAAAAGGAAATGACCACACTGAACACGTCATATGACAGTGTAGTTTATAACTCTCAGAATACAATGACACTCAACTTAACAGTCGTCTAGTCCACTAAGTCACCTTGTCGTTCTCGTTGCTCCCTGGAGTACAGCTTTGTGTAAGAGCTGTCCCTGCTCACAAACACTTATTTGGCATCCAAGGCTATAATGTTTTAGAGTTTCCTTTTAAGTAATGCCAGTGGAATAAACCTTAGCAGCCATTCCCTCTGCAGAATCAGTCATCATCTGATTCTCCAAACCCAAATCATCAGCTGCCGCCTCGTGTTTCTGTATTTACGACCACCCAGGAGGGCATCTCTTATTAATGCACACTTTTATAAACTGGACAGCAGTTTCACTCCTCAGCCCTCTCCTGTACGTCCAAACAAACCATGATTTATAATTCACATGATTTATGATCTATCAGAGTGCCGAAGTACCGCCGTCTACTCAGCCATTCGTTTATACATGCACCCACTACAGATAAAGTAAAACTAGGTGTAGATGCATTGGATGATTTCATTCAAAACCTGCTCATGTGTTTATTATGCACAATAAATCTAAAACCACTTGGAGTGTCGAAGCAATCTGTTGCCTCTGCTGCACTTTTATTGCAGCGCAAAATGATAAGTTGCTTTGTAAATTGCAGGGATAGCGACACATGCATATTAATGGGATATTTCAGATGTTCCTGCATTTTGACCAATGCAAAATGAATAATTGCTGAATGTTTTGTTGCAGAACTTGCATCACAGTTAGGTTAAGGATACTTAACTTTAGGGAAAGAGAAACAGACTGATAGATTTGAATCAGTGAATACCAGCCGGTGTTACTATTTCTGTATTGATGCATCCATGACTTGCAGTTTAATTATTGCATATTTTTTAAAAGTGCACATATGATAACTGTCCTTATATGTGTAACTGTATGACATTTGTTTCTAACACATAAAACTACTCCTCCGTTTTTTCAACACTTGATCCAGTATCCTTTGTCATTGTATTTTACATTTTTATGAAACAGCTGAAATGAGCTTTATGAAGTTTGTGTGAGCGTGTGTGATTATCATATGAAAGGTTATATTTGACCCTTGTGAGTCAGTTGAATTTAGCATCCATTTTGAGTTGCTCTCCCCTTTTGTTCTGGATTACCTTGGATATCACCTGGCTGTGACTGTGAGTTTAATGAATGCTGATGTCTCTATACGTGACGGGTATTACACAATAAAAATGTTTCAGTAAAACTCAGTATGTGGGGTAATTGGTTCTGTTTAAAAATGCATCAGGATCGGTGTGGCATACGCAGGCACATGGGCATGCACACACACACACGCACACACATGCATACACACAGTTGTGCGCCAGGCGCTTTCTGATCTGACCCGTCAAAACTCATTAAGGCTTAAAACATATTTCCAACTGACACCCGAAGTCTCCATTAGAAAACCGCCAATTACCGCTGAAAGATATCCCCCCACCTGCCTGCCACATTTGCATATGATTGGAGCGATCAGTTAAAATGAGAGCATTTTGGCGCTGCTCAAAAATTCACAGTACGCCGCCAGATCAAGGCAGGGAGGGGAGGCATAGTAATGTGAAGTCAGCGCTTTAACTGCAGGTTTAAAAGTTGCTTGGACTGCGGGGGTGAGAGTGGGGTTACGTCCTCAAAATCATGGTTATAGATATAAGTTGGACAGCAGTGCTCTATCTTTGCGCAGCATTAGACTGTTTTGCCAGCACAGAGTGGATCTAAACATCTCTCATTTAAATACATTTGAATACAAGGACAAGAAATAATAGGCACGGAGCATGTAGCACTGTTGTCGTGGGAGTAAAGAGTGCAAGCAGTGCAGTTTTTGCACAATTATGAATGTACTAATGGCAAAGTTAGGCTCATAGATTTTTTTTTTGGCATGGTTTAGGAACACGTGTGTGTTAGTCAGATGTGTATCTGTGTGTGTATGTGAAACAGAGAGGAGAGAGAGAGAGAGAGAGGGAGATTTAGGGACTATGCATCATGGTTTTCAAGAAAAACAGCACTTATACCCATTACAATCAAGATCATTCATGTTCAGCTCGTCCTAGCTGCGTCTCTTTCTCTCTCTCTCCTCTTTATTCTTTTGTCTCTGTCTGTCAGTCTGATTGTCTGACCATTACTGCCTTGATAAAGTTGTCTGGAGATGAG
This sequence comes from Scortum barcoo, assembly GCA_023238725.1. NCBI lineage: Eukaryota > Metazoa > Chordata > Actinopteri > Centrarchiformes > Terapontidae > Scortum > Scortum barcoo. The sequence continues at coordinate 8,740,482 of CM041551.1, forward strand.
AAGTCAAGTCTTCAATCAGTGCAGAAGTAGGCCAATAGATGTGAATCCAAGCATATGTCAATCAGAAACATAATCACCAAGCCTCTGGCTGAGGTGGGAACTGTAACAGTGGACACTATGGAAGGACAAACACACACACACACACACATACACACACACATGCATCCATTCATGTACATGCATTCACATGCACAAAAACAAGCACATGCGTGCACACAGTTGGCGCCAGTTAGGGTCAGACAGCTTGACGTGTGATCACAGATTTCTGATTACTTTTTTTTGTCATGTGGCACAAAGCAACACACAACTATGACTAACTATGTAAAAATATCTGAAATATCTACAAGTATGTGATTCACAGTCATTTCTGAAACTAGAGTGAAGTCACATGAAAACAGCTACAACTTTTTTTAATGGAATATAATGCGTAGGCTTGTGAGATGACAGTTTTCAGCAGTGAGGTACAGTCCAAAGAACACAGTGCACATTACCCCAGCTCAGTCCTCCTGCTGCGCACACTCATGGGAAAAGTTTGAAGCAGATTTCACATCTTTGAAATGGCAAATATGAATGGAGGCCATTTCATAATATAACAAACAAAAGTCACCAGTGTGATTTCTGACCACTGTGCCGGCAGCCGCCATGTGTCGGGTCAAAGTGTCCCTGAGGAGGACTCTGACATCTCAAATGTACCTGCTCACTCAGTATGATCCACTAACACTGTTGGCTAATGCCCAGAACACAAGGTAAAAAAACACAATGTTGTTCTTGGCTTAGAATTGACTTGACTGAAGTAATGGTAACGCTCATGATGATGACATCAAGGCAAATTCAGGAGCTGCTCCACTAACAGATCCATATCTGCCTATAACTATATTAATTTTAAACCATCTATATGGGTATCATGTTGTGCAGCCTGAGCCTAAATTGCATCAGATGAGGTTGTCAGACAGGTTGCTAAATGTGAGAAAATTAAAATGTAAATATAATAGGTTGAGATAATGTGAATTGGGTTATTACCCTCCTGTTGGAAAAAAAATGGTGATGACATTGATTGTAAGGTGTGACACATTTTCTTTCTATGCAACAGACAGTAATGACTGGGCTGATGGCAGGACGATCATTATCACCATAATCATCATTGGTATAATCAGTACTGTTTTCAGTGGGAGATTGCTTTGAGCCTCCTATTGGCTGTTCAGAGAGTGATGGAGAGATGGAGGAACACACACACACGCACACACACACACAGAGATAAACCCAGTGGCTCTAAACGAGGCTCTTCATTGTTTCCCATGTGATTAAAACCGAGTACCGTTGAGTCTCTTATATTGTCATCAGCCTGCTTTTGTGGTGTGTGCTCTGTGTGTGTGTGCTGTATGTGTGTGTGTTTGCTCTCCCTGCAGTGGCCCTGCTCTAAATGAATGTCAGCTTGCCTTAGTCCAAGCATGGGCCCCAATGCGGCCGATCGATACTTCATTAGGCCTGGATTGTCTTGTGTCCATGCAACCTTGAAGCTGTTCCTTAATTACCCCAGCATTAAGGCCCTGGACGGTGCTACAGACCACGCTACCCTGAGGATGGCCAGACCCAACAAAGCAACCCCCCCTACACTCACTCCTTCCATACCCCCCTGCTTCTTCCCTGCATCAGATGCAAAAATGCACACAGATATACATCGGCGCGCACACATGCATAAACACACGTGCAGGAATACATACACATGCACCCACCCAGGCCTACGCATATGCATGCATCTTTTCACACACACACACACACACACACAGATACATAGCACCTTGAGGCTAAAGTAGAGGGAGGGGTTTGATAGGAACACGAGGGGGATGGGGGGAGTGGGGAAGGAGCTGCAGGAGAGAAAGGGTGAATTGAGGGCAATGAGGGAGACAGAGACAATCAGTGGGAGAAGAAAAAGAGTGAGTGAATTTTCAAAGTGTATTCCTAATAATCACTGGGGATGATGTTGCACTGGAGCACAGAGGATGGCAGTATGTGTTTACAGTAGAGTTTGTGATTTATGTATTCTGATCAGTGTATTCAGATCAAGTCTACACATTACATATATTTCATTAAATGATTTCACTAGCTACCTAAAAAAAACAAGAATTCTAACGGACTAAAACAAAATTTTGATTGCTATATTTACAGTGCAACTTACATTACTCATCTCTTCTTAGAGATCAGAAACAGACTGCACTCAAGATAAAATGCTGAAATGTCAGCAGGCTTGACATTTTGACCGTGCATATGTGTGTATGTACGTATTCATATGTGTGGGTGTGTGCGCTTTATGTCTATGTCTGTGCATTTGTGCTTGCTTTGCACTGAATGTCAGTCTGATCCTGTCCATTCTCTGAGAACCGGGAGGAGGAGGAAGAGGGGGACGAAGAACAAGTGGGAGGAGAGCGGAAAAAGATGATGTGGAGACAGGGAGGAGAAAACAAAACATCTAAATAAATCAGATTCTTTTCTCCATGTGTGCTCAGTCGAAAATGGGTGAAATTTTTTACAAAGTTAGAAAGACTCAACTGCTGTTAATGTAAGCAGCTGGAAAATGGAGGTAATATTGGGGAGAGACAGGCAGAGTGAGGGCGCATGAGAGGGAGGATGAAGAAAGATGAGAGACGGCAGAATGTGTTCAAATAGATCATTACAGTAAAAGGAGAAAGGAAGGGAAAGACAGGCAGACAACGAAGGAGGTAAAAGAGGAGGAAGTTAAGGAGTGAGGGACGCGAAAGAGAGGGTGAGATGTGGAAGAGATGGGTGGGAGGGAGGATGGGGGAGGGAGGCGGAGAGGGATGCAGTCAAATGGCACTCATGACAAATGACATCCCCTGTCTCCCAGTCCCCTCTCCTCAGCACCATGATTTGTCATCTCCACTTCTGACATTTTTCATCGCACTATCAAATCACCCTGACAGAATGATATTTTCTAATTCTCCCAGCCTTGGAGCACGCCAACAAATAATGGCCTCCACATGCTATGCACACTCTTTCTCTGTTTCCCTACCTCTCTCTTTATTTTCCATCCTCTGCCTCGTGTAAACATCCGGTGATTCTTTAATAAAGAATATGCAGCATCGCAAATATATTGTAGGCAGGACTTGACTGGAAGCAATCTGCTTCTCAGAGTCATTTAAGCTGTTTCATTTAAGAGGTGGCACATGTAGCTGTCGTTTTCAAAAGGTATACCGCTAAGTTTTTGGATTTGTTGTTTTGCACGCGTGATGGAACAATAAATATAAAAAAGGAGACTATTTTTTTTCTTCTCGGGAAAAAAAGTTAGCATTTTCTCCTTGGATGGAAGAAACTTATATAAGTGACTTATTTCTGCACCCAGTTTAAACTTCTACTGTCTGTATTTCCATAAATCCATTGAATAGGTTGACGTTTTATTGGTGGACAGTGATAATCACCACGATAATCCTTTATCTTTTTCAATGCTAACAGAACTTAGATGAGTCCCCACCTGCTGAGCCTTTGATTTTCAGGCGTATCATCCTCCATTGTTTTATTGAATATTAATAAGGGCAATGTCATATCTATCGTGACCCACCTTTCCCATAATCCAGGTCATGGCACTGCAAATGAGTTTATGGTTAATTCCATCTCAGCAGGAGATCACTATCACTGTAGCCCAAAGGCATACAAAGAAATGGGGATCTCTTTAACTCCTAGCGTGACTGCTGGCTTTGGATCCTTTTGATAACCAATCATTGTTTACCACTTAGTGACATGCAAATCTGTTTCCATCTTAAAGGCCATTTTAGAGAAAGAACTGGAACAATAATAAAGTTGTGGGCATAAAAGCAATCTGAAATAAAGCTGGCAACAATTTTGGGAATTATAAACTTCCCAAGCGACAAAACCATAAGCAAAATAATCTCACATATCATCTTAATGTGACATTATTTGACTTTATTATTATCTTTTAATTCATTTTCTTGTCTTTTAAGAAGTTGTGGTTAAATAACATAAGTGGCAAATTAAAATCTATTCATACAATAAACGGTTACTGCCGTAGCGGCGCGGAGATGTGGCGAGCAGGGAACAGCGGACACAAGTGTGTACAGTGATCCCCCCCATGAAAGGTGAAAATCCGTGTAGTAGAAACCATATGTTTATATGGTTATTTTTATATATTTTAAGCCCTTATAAACATGTCCCACACAGTTATACAGTATAAAGCCTTTATATTCTCTTAGACATTAGGTAACATTCGTTGAAATTATGTGTGTAAACACACTGTTTATATACTATGCACAAATATACATATTGTGTATTATTGAGGAGTTTTATTTAATACGTAATACAGTTTTAAACACATTGTAATAATACATATTTTAACAAAAATAATTTTATATTTACTGTAATATATAGTAATGCACTCGTTTTACTTACTTACCCTCTTATATTAGATATATTGTGTTTATCGAATATAAAATGTGTGTACCGTACAGTATACATCATGTACAAAATGTACAGCAACAACATATTTGCTGAGCCAGTCAGCACCCAGGATACATGACACAGTATCATCCGCAGAAATCCGCAAACCAGCAAAACATCCGCGATATATGTTTTCATTTAAAATCCGCGATATAGTGAAGCCGCTGTACTTTGATCACGGCTCTTCTTCTCTGAAGTTTGAAGTATTGTTGAAACTTTTAGTAGTGAAGAAAATACTTGAATTAGGACCTACAGTATGTCGATAAATTAGTCGATAGATTAGTCGACTAATCGAAAAAAATAATCGTTAGATTAATCGATAAAAAAATAATCGTTAGGTGCAGCCCTAGACCTGTGTTTGTCTATAAATGATTCAGATGCCGTGTATTTAATTGTCTTAGTCAGTAATTGGCTGTGTATGTACGTGTATGTGTGTGTCTCTGTGCCTGTGCTAAGGTGACTGCTCCCCCATGTATTGGTGTGTGTGGTGTGTGCGCGCAGCGTGTGTGTGTATGTGTGTCTCTGTACCAGTTTTACAACGTCTGGGGTAATTATGCATTATCCAACAAGGGATCAGTGTCTTGCTCTAAGCAGCACCCGGGTGTTGTTGTTTAATGTAATAAATGTCATGTATGCATGGCTTCACATGCGCTTCGTTAGCAGTTTAATGCTAACCGTTAAGCATCACCAGTGCCTCCCAGCAATGAGCCAACATCTGCTAATGACACCAGCATTTAGCTCAAATCATCACATAGAGAAAGATAAACACTGTTTCTGAGACCTTACCACTAGCCACAATGCTTTGTAGCTATAAATGATACACTGGAAGGTGATTCATGTACATTTATGTTAAAACTCTTAATCATAGTAGTAAGTAAGTATGCTCTGGTTACCTTGGTGCCAACTTGGAACATTTTTTGTTGTCCAAATGAATGATTCTAAAGAAGCTGTGATTAAAAACCAACTAAATTAGTCAACATAGTTCATTGCATTCCACATTAGTTTTATTTCTTTGTGCCACCATGATATACATATATCTATATCAGAAAATATTCAAAATCATATGTTCATGTTTTTTTTTCAACCACATGACCCAGCCCTTTTATGGACACTGTGCATATCGTATGAAGCTCATACATTCTAAAGGGTCGGCAAGGAGAGACCGACAAAGACCGACAGCAAACTGCTTCAAAAACATTTACTGTAAGTAAACTTCAGTTTTTTAAAATTTCTTTTCTATCTTCAACTTGATCCTTTCTGCTAATTTTACCAATTAATTTTGGAAAGTGTGGAAGTCAGTTTAGTCAAACAGAGCATTTCAAATAACAAGAAGGATTATCTAAAAAAAAAAAAGTTATTAGTCTTAACGGCTCGGGGAAGTAGCTGCTGCAATTAGAGGTTAATCAAATACACACACACAAACACACACTCACACTTGGGAATTACATTCGCAGGCTTTTTTGTTGACTGTTGAGCAGACTATTGGCCTACTGGACTTCAATGCTTTGCCCGTGAGCACTTTGTTGTGATGGGTCACGGGGTCTACTTTATAAAGTTTAAACATTTAAAGTTAACTTGATTTTTTTTTTTTTCCTTGTTAGTCAACCCTATGACTGTGCTGTTGTAATACAAAGTACTATGCCAGCAACATGCTGAAACTGAGAGAATATTAAAGCAATTTCATCTCTGCCCGCACTGAGATTGGGCCACAGTCAAAAGTAATACCAAAGCAGAAGAGATCAGTTTTCTATCATCTCAGAATTCTCTAAAGATGAAATAGGCCTCATAAATGAGTCTCAATGATAACTGATGTATGGTAAATGGTAGAGAGAAGATAATATAGGAAATTGGGCGAATAGTGTCTGGAGACTGAATCAATTCATTTCAAAGTAGAGATCTACGGCGGGTCCTACTATTTCTTTTAAGGTACAGTCTGTGCTTTGCCGCAGATTTCACATTAACTCCCACATCATCATTTACACACTTAAAGCCTGGTATGGTCAAGCCCGTGCACGTACACTGACACAAGCACGGCCGCACACACAGTCACACTCGCTAAGGAAATGGAAGAGAGGGACAGCAGGCAATAATAATAGTGAAGAGGCTCAGTGGTTATCGGCCTACACATCATAGGTTGAAAATCCCTGTGATGAGCTCAAGACATCAACCGGGTACATGGCTGTCGATGTGCTCTTGAGCAACACATCGGTTGCTTACCCATTCTCCCTTTTGTAGCCGTGCTCTTGATAAGACCGTCTGGCTGAACCTGAGTGTAAAATGTTGGGGAGCGGGGACAAGAGGGGAATGAGAGATAAGTGGAAGAAAGGGAAGGACAGTAGAGTGGATAGAAAGGAAGGAGGTAAAGGAGAGAGGAGAGGACTGAGGAGGAGAGATTGACTTGGCCAGCCAGGAGATGACTGCTGATGAAGGCCTCTCATAGACAGATGGATACAGCGTCGGGTCCCCGCTCCTATAAGCCCTCAGCCTAATCCACCTCAAATTTCCCTCTGATTGCTTCTAAATTGCCTTCTCCCATAGTTTCCTGCTGATTTCTCACCGTGAACTCCTTCCCTCCCCGCCAGCCGCACTGAACAGGGAATGATGTCTAGCCCAGTGAGCTGCTTCCTTGGGTTTGACCGAAGAATGTGCTAAGAGAGTGATAGGAGAGGGTGTGAGGGGTGATGGCTCCTGTGCCCTTGTTTAGTGTGTGTGTGTGTGTGTGTGTGTGTGTGTGTGTGCCCGTGTCCATCCCCTCATAAAACCAGTCCCAGGTCTTGTCATTAAAATGCATTATCATCCCACTGTGTCAAGAGAGGAGACTAATAGTCTTTCTCTCTGCCTGCTATCTCTCCATCTCATTCTTATTCTCTCTTTCATATACTCCCTGACTCCATCTCTTCAGAGGTGTGCAGAGGTGATGACGAAGGGGATGGGGGGGGCTTTTTCTCTTGTCCCTCCTTCTCTCTTTTAATTTCTTGCTACTCTTTGTTTTTCACTTACTTCAATTATACCCCTCTATTTTTCAAAGCATCGCAGTGTCTCTGCACTCTGTCCCCCTCTTTCCACCTATCTCTCCCTCTGGTGTCTCCTCTTCTTTCTGTCTTTGTCACTTTAATTCTCTGCGCAGAGTTGGCAGAAATGTAATGCAGAATTATTCAGAATGGGGACACTCTTTTCTCTCCGTGGTGTGGGGGGCCCCCCACTCAGCAATGCGATAACAGAGCTATAGTCTAACACACCCTGATTTGTTTGCCACTCATTTATCATGTGACCTTTCCCAGCCATCATTAATACAGTGAGAGAGAAAGAGATGGACAGAGAAAGAGAGGGAGAGAGAGAGAGGACAGACAGACGCAAAGACAAAACCAAAACCAAAGAAGCATACATTCAGAGATGCAGACAGAAAGGTCAAGTAAAGAGACAAACAAGGAGCTTTAGAGAGAATGGAGAGAGAGAGAGAGAGTGAGTGAGTGAGAGAGAGAGAGAGAGAGAGAGAAGATTGCATTTCAGAATTACTGGCCAACACCTAACAATTTATGCCCTCATGCAGTGCTTGGCAGCAGCTGGAGCCTGCAGAGCCTGCGGTGAGTGTGAGTGTGTGTGTGTGTGTGTGTGTGAGAGAGAGAGAGGTGGAGAGTAAAGGTAAGCTACAATACTCTATAGCAGTGAAGTGACATTATCAAGGGGCATTAACAGAAAGGCGTTCGGTATCACTGCCTCCGCAAACCGATATATGTTTTTATTCAGGAAAACAAGGTTCAGATGATGGCAACAGTGGTGTCCTGCAGAAACAGGAGACAGAGCTACAAAAAACAGATGCGCTTTGTTATATCTTATCGTGACTCTGTTTTATCTTATCTGTTGATTCTAAGATGAACCCAACCACGCACAACGTTTTCACAACACATTATGAAACAGCACTGAAAAAGGCCTACCATTGGACTAATATCAGAAATATATTTACTGCCCGTTTTCAGGAAATTGTGCAGTTTTTTTTTTTTTTGCAGAGAAACATTAAAATTTTGTTTTTTGTTTTTTTAATGCCAAGATGTCATCTGAAAAATAAAATATTTTTATTTCCTGAAAAACTTGACTTCTAAGAAAAAGAAATGACTGATAAGCTTCATTATTGTATTTTTTTATTTTTCTGTAAAAAGTGAGGTCAACATCAGACTGTATGATCAACTCCACAAGGCCTGGCAGACAAAGAAATCTGCCCAGCCAAAACTGTACAAGCCTGCGAGTATAGACGCTAACACAAACCATTTGTAGCGCTGTTTTTTTATGAACAGTTAATCCATTACAACATGAGATTGTAGTTAAGAAAACTTTGATCCAGTTGGGGGCAAATAAGGATAGCGGTTATTTTGTCAGTTTGTTGATGGCCGAAGGGATTAAGATAAAGTGCGATTCTTGTTCTTAAACGACCCCCACATAAAAAGGGTTTAGAAAAAGAGGGGAAACAATATCAGCCATAATAATATCTTGTTATACGCTTTTATGCACACTGTAACACACACTCACACATAAACACAGGCCTCATCCTCCCCTGCTATCTGCCATCAGCGGTGTGAGTCAGTAGGGGAGACCACAGTGAGCACAGTGGGCAGTGGAGGTGGCGGCGAGGGCCAAAAAAATTAAACCATCTACAGGGAGCTCCAGTCCGAGAATATGAACAGAAAAATGAAGGTGACATTTGAGGGAGAGAGAGGGAGGGAGAGCGAGAGAGGTGTACTGGTGCGGGAGGGAGTGGAGGGGGGGATTTAATAGGTCCCTGAGACACGAAGGGTGTGAGATGAGATGATGAAACCAGAGGATAGAGGGGAGGGAGGGCGGGAAGAGAGAGGGAGATTGTGTGTCAAAATGTGGATGTTTGGAGATTGGGCTTCCAACCCTGCCAAATGATTAAAATGTTCCCTCTGACATTCATATTCCCCTATCTGGATTCCTGCCTACAAACGATGGGCCGCGTTGAATATGAATTTAGAGATGGCCGTATAGAATTTGATCTGAGAAATGTTTATGGCTGGAGATGCAATTTAGGCATGTTGCATTTGGTGACAGTGTCGGTTTGATGAGAGAGAGGAAAGATAAGATTTAATTTTATTATACTTGCGTTTTGATAATTCAGCAGCAATATAGTCCATATGTAATATTCTGTTATTCTCATAAAGCCTTAATTTTGGACATTTTTGATTAATTAATATGCTAAGATATTATACAAAAAGTATTTATTATTTGCAAGCATTTAAATTTTTTATTTAAAATTGACCTGGCCTTTTTAAGTAAAACAAGTGTTTTTTTTTTAATTGAGTTCTGACCAGGCCTGACAGTAATTTGGACATTTTATGATTAAATACAATTTGAGCAACTGTAATTAAATTTGATTTAATTTGTGCACATCACACACACACACACACACACACACACACACACACTCACACTCACTCACTCACACGGACACAATAAATGTACAACAAAAGAAATCAGGGGGACCTCAGACGTCAGAATCTCCCTGAGTGTGAGTCGCCATCCTTTCCCTTCCAATGCTCTAGAGATGAGAGTTGTCATGGTTACGGGGGCAGAAAAATCACCCCATGGCCCACCCCACCCCCCATGACACACACACAGATACACACATATATACACATAAACCATTTTTTTCCCTTCAGTTGTCCGGGCATTGCTGATGTCACTGGTGAAACTATGAATTTAACATACAGGTCAGGAGATGCATATCTGGGCTGCGGTAAGCCGTCAGGAGACGTAGAGAGAGAAAAAGATAGACACACCGTCTGCATGCCCTTGAAATTTAAAAGCCAAAGTAATAAAAAAAACGAGAGGAAATTCAAAACTCAGTCTCAAAAGAGATTTTTACTATTGAGTATGTTCTCCTTTTGCTCCCCTTCCTCATTTTCAAGTGCAATTAGACCCTTTCTCTGAAAAAAAATGGGAGAGGAAAGGCAAAAAAGAGAGGGAAACAGAGAGCCTGATTGAAGAGAGAGATGGATGGTGAAGTGAAGCTAAGAGAAGAGGAATACAGGAGATTCTTTTGACCATTGCTTTTGTTTTTGCTTTTGCTTTGCCTCTGGAATTATAAAAGAACTTCACTAAGCACTTAGGGGATTACAGTGCACTTGCTTCTGATAAATATCTTAATTTTGATGCGATTTTTAAGCCATCAACATAATTATTATTTTTCATTTTTCTTCCCCCTTCCAACTTGTTTTTAATGAAGAGCCTTTTCAATAAACAAATGGATATGCATTAAGGGGGATGATGGGGCTTTCAAGTATAAACCTCTCATGTCTATTAAGTGCTTCCATTACACCACATTTCTTCAGCAGCCCCCCACTAAATGTTTTTCTTACTTTCCTTCGTGAAAGCAGATCTGTGAGGTCTCTAGTTTGTACAGACGCATTGAGCCGCTGCTCAGTTTTTTACATTTGCTTTTCCTTGACCTTTGTTTAGATACAAGATGAAACACTAAGATCAATAATCAAAAATAAATTATTTTTATTTTTGTTTTTAGGTGACAATTAACTAAACACAATCTGTCACCCATCATGCATCTCTGTTTGCTGTTTCATTTGTATTTAATTAATTAATACAATTTTAAATACACAATATTGCCTTTTTTAAGTTAAAATTATATTATTAGCTCTGCTTAAAATATATTTTGCATAATTTACAGAATTGATTTAATTAATTAATTTAGCTAAATTAATTCATTAAAAGTATAATTCATCTGATAAAATAATTTGCTTTGAGACATTTAATAGCCAGACTTCAAGCCATTAGGCACATTCAGCTGAAAAATAACAAATACAGGATAATAAATCAGTACAATACGTCTGGACATTGTCCTCATATAATTGGTGTTTGATAACTCTGATTGACTATTGATCGGCACTGAGTTTTGACCCCAGCAATAAATCCAGAGCCCTGGTGGCCAGGACACTGCATCGTTGAATCTGAAATATTTTATCCGAGGCTTAAGAGGAATAGCCACTTATTCTCCCCTTACACACGTTTTTCTTTTTTTATGACAGCAGCGCTCTCATCTTTCCTCTTAAGTTTTACCCTTTTGTGACCTTTTGGAGAGACCAAACGTGTCTGCGTTATATATGGGCTGTCCTGCGATGACTGTGCGGGTAGGGAGGTTATGGAAGGGGTGCATTAGCTGCGCCCCCCTACCCCACCCCAACCCGCCATGGCAGAGTCCCCAACCCCAACCCCTACTCCGCTTCACTTCATTCATTTTGTTCGTCCCCTGCGGTCGGCCGGCAAGGCCTCTAAATCCTCCCTTTATTGTACACGGTGCACACAAAGGCTTGGCCTGCTCTCTCATTTCCTTGATGTGCCTTTGGACAGCAGCGGTGGCTTTGTAGGCATCGATGCAAACATTAGCATAAAGCAGCTCCTGGGGACTGCCGAACAATCAACTCAACTGTTTCTGGTCAATAGAGTAGACTTACATACGATGTGTGACCACGTGAATTAAATACTCAGTGTTGCGTTTTCCTGAGATCTCTGTCGCCGGCAACACACTATGGCCAAAGATACGCGATTAGACAAGGAGAGAGAGAGATGACCCTCTTGATCTTTGGTGATGTGCACCTTTCCCATGGCTTTGGCCTCAGCTCTCTCTCTCTGTGCCTCTCTCTCTATTGCTCCTCACCTTCCTCTTCACATCCAACAAAAGTGGGATTACCCAGCGAGAGAGAGAGAGAGAGAGAGAGAGAGAGAGAGAGAGTTGGTGTGTTTATGGCCGAGTTAAGCTTTTTGAACCAGTGGGTTTCCTTCCTAAAATAGACTCACTTCAGGCTGCATGGCTGGTAATTATTGACCAGGAGTGGGAGAGTGGCAAACAACACACTCATTACACATGGAGGTCGCTTGCTCACCACTGAACACCAGAATGGTAATGCAAATTGGTGACTGCCCCCCAATTTATTTTTTTGTGTGTGGTCAGAAATCTAGAGGGTCATTAGAATTTTGTTGGGCCCGTTTAATGTCCTGAGTTGCATGTGGGAGTCAAGCTGCCTCTGAGGAGGCAGCGGCGGCTCAAGGGAGGGAGTCGGTGGCCCTGGCGTCTGCTTCAAAGGCTTGGCTCCATCTTTCATGTCTTTCTCATGTGAAGTGGTGAGGATATATAGAAGAATAGACACAAATGGAGATTTCATATGTGGTCGCTTTACCTCCTCAGTGAATCTGTGGAAAAAAAAGATAGATTTTTAACCATGATGCCATGATGTCACCGTTGTGTTCTTTGTGTTTGCAATTTTAAAATAACTACGTTGATTTCTTTTTGTTTCTGAAGGGTGTAACACTTGTTGAAAAAAATCACTACAAAAGAAAAATGTATGAAGGTATGAACAAGATATCAGCAGCGATGGAAAATATATCATTTGCATCTATGCACAAACTGTAAAAACAAGTATTTAAATATAAAATAACATACATACAATAAGCATACTTTGCACTAATTTTAGAAACTTTCTTCTATGATATCAGGCCCACAAATATATCATGTAGTAAAAACATGAAAGAAAAATAACATTAGTTGAGTAATGTTTCAGATAGAAGTTTGGTTCAGTCTAGGAATATATTCATTCATTTAATTATCCCCTGAATATTTCATGTATAACATGAATAAAATAATATATCTATATATTATCTATATATCTATATCACATAATAATTTCCTCCACCATAGTTAATATATTTGTGTAACTAAAAATATTAAATGTTGTAGATAGATTTGGAATAAATAATCAATTGGGTTGCGAAAGTTACATTGTGGAAGAAATTCTGTATTTTAATGTGTATATTTAAATATTACGCACTGTAAAGCGCATATACAGTATATTATACATGTAAATATTGAAGTCTAAGGGAAGAAAAATTCTCTGCCGTCGTATTCTTCATAATTAACACAATATGTTTTCCTGTCATACTATGTATTGACATTTACATTCTCTTGTAATATTCACCATATTGCACATGCACATTCTTGTATTTGATAGGAATATTCTTGCTTCACCCTGTCTATTTTCTTCTAGACTTTTTCCTTTACCTGTGTGAGCTTTCCAAGGATACAAGAAAACAAACATGATTTTTCAGCAACAATGCACACTTCTCTTTTTACCGCGACTTCTCTTCCTGCTGCATTCATTGCATTTATGAAACAAGATTAACATCGCCTCTGCATTTTTCAATTCCCAAATGTTTATCAGGCAGATGAGAACCACAACAGTTGTAATAGCAATGTGTCATTATTCATAGTCGATATTAGCTGTGTGACACTGTCGCTTTCTCTGCAGCTTGGTGGTTGGTTTAATTCTACCCATCAGGCACTGGGGCGTGACAGGGGAAGTGTTGTTAGGACTGGGGTCCCTACAATGTCCCCTGATGTGGACAGACATTGTAAATGACATCGCCCAATCAGATGCGAGATGGCGACTGGGGGTGGTGGTGTGTGTGTGTTTGTGTGTGTTTGTGCGTGTAAGGGGGAAAGCGGAGAAAAAGGAATAGTGAGGGAGGAGAAGATGAGAAAACATGGGGAGCCTCATTTGATGCAGTTAATGTGCAGATTTATGTAGAGGGACAGTGGTCAACATTCATAAGATCTTCCTGCCTCCCTCCCAGCCTCCCTGCCCCCACCTCCTCCCATCCCATTTCTTTTTACCCCCCCTCCTCCGCCACAGGCTTTCTCCTTTCCTCCTCTCCCCCTCTTTCTCTCCCACTCTGTCACTCACCATCATTCCTCCCTTCTCTCCCCCTGTTTTCCCTGTCTCTCATCTGTCTTTCCTGACTCCCTCCCTTCCTCCTTCCGTCTCCTATGAAAGGACTGAGATTGTTGTGGACTGCAGCGATCAGGCCAATAGGAGGCATAGGTAGACCACAGAAACGCACAGACCACAGCACCGAGTGAGAGAGGAGGGAAAGATGATACATATCCAACATTCAATATATTTTCTTTCTGTGTCGCACAAAGCTGCCAGCATTTCCGTTTAACAGAAAAGCGGGACAAAAACATTCAGGTACACTTTTCAGCAATGTATGTTATAATATGCAAAGCTGACCAACTAACTGAAGCAAAACTCAATGTACAGCACTTGATAAAAACTGAAATTACTCTATAGAAAAAATGCTGCTTTGAGAAGTATAATGTGAAACGGTCAGAAAAAAAAATCAGGTTCAATAAATAAACAGAAAGTAAACAGATTTGAAAACTGAAACTATTAGATTTTTTTATATTTCTTTAAATTGGACGTGTTATTGTTATTATTTTCATGAGAAGAATGAGAAAAAAACATCTCCAGTTTTTAAATACATTTATTTAATTTTATTTAGTCATCTCCTTTAGTAATAGTTTATGTTGACATTAAGTCTGATGGAAAAAAACAGTCCAAGGTTGCGTAACCTCAACATGTGTTCATGTGATTTTTTTTTTTTTTCATTTAGAGCATAGGTTAAATTGTTTTCACACCTATTTTCACCTGTTTGTTGCCTATTTTATATGAATGATCAGTATATTTATCTTTTTTTGTGTGTGTGAGTAACACCCCACCCACATTTGTATCTGGCTAGTTTTTAACAGTTCACATCTGAGCTTTTTTTTTTTGGCAGAACTTGAGTGCTACAAGAGAAACTTTTTGCCCCTGCTGTGATCTGTTCCACGTGAAGTGAAAAAACATCCAAAATTTCAAATGTCACAGTATCCCTTTAAGCATTCTACATTATTTTCATTATAGTCTTGTGAAACCCACGCATGGCTTCATTTACTGATTGAATCAATTTATTGGTGAATTAGCCCCAAACTCAAATGCTGCCCCCCCAATGCAAACACGCCAGCTTTCGTCATTTTCTCATCTTTTTGCCCTTCCTACAGTACTTTCTCTCTCACTTTTATTCTCTTTACCTCTTTCTCTCTCTCTCTCTTCCCCAGTCCACTGAATTCTCTGGTAATCCCTCACAATCATTACAGAGGCCCTTCACTCTTCGTGGGACTTTCTCACCCCTCGTTGCGCCCCAGACTTCCATTCATTTTCCTTCTCTCCCGCTCCCTCTCTCAAACCAGCCTCAGCACGGCTCCTCTTTCCATTCCTAAGGTGGAAAACGAACAGAAATATATTTTGGAGCACACTGCTTAAAATCTAAAATGACCACATATTAGTTTTAGTCTCTGCTATAGATGGATTCGGAGAATTCACAAGAATATATGTAATATTTGCATTACAATTCACCTCCTACAAGGCTGGATCAAACGCAAACGTACAGTATATGTACAAACTGTATATGTGTGTACCTGTCTGAAGACACTTTTCCATAGGTAAAAGGCTTAAGAAAGCAAATAACATCAGTAACATTCAAATGTGAGTTTCACTTTCATGCCAGCAATCATTTTGTCACACATTTTCAAACAGAGCATATCTTGTTTCGGAATGAAAACTCTTCAAGCTCAGTGTTTCTACCTGCAGCAGTGACCGTCTGTAGTTTTCTCTGTCTGAGAGCCTAAAGCTGCAGCTTTACAAGTGAACCTGCCAGTGTGATCTCAGACTGGCTGCACCCTGGGGCAAGGCAGAGGAGACTATACGTGTGTATGAGTGAATACGGTGTGTGTGTGCGTGTGTGTACAGTATGTTAGAGCTGGCACAACCACCCTTGAAAAGCGCTCTCGAGACCCTTGATTCCATAGCTCAATATTATGATCTCTGAGATCTCTCTTATGCCAGGATGGAACTTATGGATTTGGGGCCTTCGCCTTGCAACACTGTTAGCCTGCTATTTCCATACATCATCCTCTAGCCTCTGGAGAAGAAGGGCTTTTTTATCAGCCTGGCTGCATGTTAGCTGCTGTCTGCCATGTCAAAAGACTGTAAAATTCTAAGAATGGTTTTATTAGCAGGCAGGAACATCACAAACTAGCCATTCTTTCCCTAATGAACATCAGTGTAACAATCCAATAATGCTATTGAATTTATAGTGACCTCACATGTTCCTATGGCATCACTATCACATTCATCTAAAATGTCCACAGGGACTAATTGCTTTTGGTGTGATTTCCTCTACAGCTGATTATTTGGATTACTTTAGTTCAGCTCTAACTCCCATGTGCCACGATGGCCCGCACACATCCATGCAAGCTGTGTCCAGTGAGGATAATTTTGCACTAATGCAGTCTGTTAAAAGTGGAATTACACAGGCGATGAAGTCAGCGCACACCCTCCATCCCTGTTTATGAGTTTATAAGATGTGGATGTGTCCAGAATAATTGTGTAGAAGCAGAAAGTTTCACAGGCCACAAACTCATTTTCATATTTCCTTTTCTGCATAGCACATTAAAGTCTTTAGCACTATTTATGGAGTGCAACTTCAAGATGTCATCGTAAAGTAAGAGGCTGTGATTTTAAAGTTGACAAAGAGTTCCCTTTCATTCTAGTTAGGGGGAAGATGGCTTGATTGACAGAGAAACACTTGAAGGGCGATACAAAGATAGCTAGCTGGGATGGCTGGAGAGAGCGAGAGTGAGTTGCACTTGCTAATTAAAAGAGAAGCAGCTGTCTTTCTTGCTGTTTCTGTTATTCCCTTGTTCCTGGGAGTATTAATGTTTTATTCAGGAGAAACATAACTACAGATGAAATTAATAAAATCAGGCCCTGCCTTTCCCCTGCTATCTCTTGGGGGGGTGGGAAATTCAAACGCTCGTTTCTCCCGGCTTTGAAAGTGCAAACTCAAAGTGCTCCGTGTACTGTAGTTTTCATTTCTTCATTTCCTGCATATTAAGTTACTTTTCCCTTTTGTTTCAAAGCGCATTGCCCCGAAAATAAAGATCAATTTTTCAGTGTGAGAGGCTTTAGAATTAGAGCAGTGTTTTCCACACTAGCAGAGTGATTTACTGTAGTTACTGCGTTATTTTCATGGGATGTATTTGTGTGTGTGGATTTTTTCTCCCCTCTCTCTCTCCCACAAAATGTTGTATCACAAATTACAGAGTGTGGAGCTTTTAGTCCTGTTTACGCAAGTCTACATGAGATAGAGAAAGCCACGATCACGTTTTAGTATGCTGCGTTTGCGTTGCTGTATTAAGTGTGCCTGTACACGTTTGTTGATTGTGTGTGTGCGCGTGTGCATATGAGTGTGTTTTTTGTCTGACTATACATCCAGGCCCTCGGAGTATTTGCCTGTCTGATCACCTCATGTGAGTCTAAGAAGGGAAGCCATGCGCGACTAACACGCACTTCAGAGTTGAACTAATTGTGTCATTTTTAACATGAATCTGTGCTTGCCCACATTTTATTCACTCTCTTTCCTCTCCCTCTCCCCTGAGCCACACAATGAATGCAGAGTGGAGCAGGCCCTTGCATCCATCCAACTCCAGAGGAATTTTCAATGCTGCATGCAGGTGCATCATTTATTTCCCCCAATGCTGGTGCTTATATGTGTGTGAGCTCTTACACTTCTACCTTTGTGAGGACCAAACAACTTCTCAGTGATGATAAGATGAGGAAAAGCATGTAAGACTTTTTTTTATTAGGTGCTTATTGTGACCAAGTTAATTATGTCATATTTCTGAGGTAAAGTTAAGGGTTGAGGTCATTACTCGGTTATGGTCGGAGTTAAGCATGACTTTGAGGTTAGGTATGAGAATTACGCCTGTGTGGGCTCCACTACATTGGTTAAGCATTGTTATGATTCTGGAAAGCCCTAACCATAGAGCACCACACTCATGCTTTTGCATGTTTTAGCCCATTAAATAAAAATCACATACTTTACAATACAGCTGACAATTTTCCAAAGCATAACATAAGCTTTTGGACACATTTCCTACCTTGCAGGAAGCCGTCGGTTGGAGTGCGAGCCAGTATGGAAAGAAAATTAACTCGTTGAGGCTTTCATAAGATAGGTTATCCATCACAGTGCAGATTTAGACACCTTTAGGTCATTGCTTTAAATCATTTACATGTTTCCAAGCAGCATATATAGTAACTGTATCAGAATTAAAAGCAGCTGGTTGTCAGCGGATGACCAGATTTTTAGCCTTGGTGCCAGCGAATTAGGAGAAATAATCGAACCATGTCATTTTGGTAAATGAAATACCACACCCTCCCAGCTACATCATAGCCCTGTCATGTCCCACTGACTTCCATCCTCTCATATTGCTTTTATCAAGTTGGACCAAAACAGGGAACTCAATCTATCTCACTCCCCTTTGGTTTCTCTCTCTGTTTTTCTCCTCTTTCTGAAAGGATTTTTGCAGCAGTCAGCATCAGTCAAGATGAAGGTTGATGCTGTGTGTTTATGACGTTAGAGGCTGTACACATCTAATTGTTTTTGTGCCAGGAAACTGATATCAGTGCAAACACACGTGTAGCAGTTATTTAGCTGGAAAGACCTAATACTGTTGATTTGGAATATTTTTTACATATTTTGGGAGTGGACAGCCCACTCTGTATTTAGGTAGCGCAAAGGCAACACAGGGAAAAACTGGAAGAAAAATGTTTGATGGAATTTGATCCTTGGCCAATGGAGGGGTACACGTGTTTCCAGACATAGAGAACAAAACTATCTCTTGGTACTCACTGACACATTTCAGTAGTGTGTGTGTGTAATCTACAAACTCACTAACCCTGTTCTTAAAACAGAATCTGAGTAACTCCAGCTACTCTATGCCAAGACTATAAACTCTCACTTTTGATGCTGCTCATAATAGATCATCTGCCCTGAAATAATGCTGGTCAGTGGCAGAAAAGTGGAAACATCAGTCTGCTAAATGAATGATTTTTTTTTATAACGTTTCTTCCATAATGCAATTTAAAAGTTCAGACAGATAGAGCTTTCTGCAATGGCTGACATTTGTAACATATGCATATTTTAAGTATAAGGACAAATATGTATTTATCCAGGAGTAGTCAGCTGGCTCGGTTATTCTCCAGTGCTGCTTTACAATTATAGCACACAGAGGAGCTGCCCAGTACAACCACAGTTCACTTAACAGTTTCACTGCAGCACTTCAGGGTTAGATGTCTTGCTAAAGAGAACATTGACAGAATTACAAATTAATTTTCCCACCAATACTTTGAAAATGCACAAAACCGGTGGCATGAAGGAGAAAAGGAAAAAAGTAATTGAGGCCTTTGCAGCACACCGGCTCACTGTTGTTGAATCTAAGTACATCTGAGTGTGTGTGAAGCCATTCTTCACACCGCAGTGAGTACTGACGCTTTTTAATGGCAGTCTCTGTCTCTTAGCCCTGTGATCTCTCACTCCACTCAGCCAAAGCCACAGAACCTTAATGGACTTCCTACTACACAAATAATGAGATAAGTTAAGACGTTAACGGAAAGCTGAAGATGTAAAAACAAAGAGAAGATGGTGCTGTGGGCTGAGCGATTACATGCCAAATGCAGATTCTGGTATTTAGGTCCTGGAACACACACACACACACACAAGAAAAAAAAAAATAGGCACACAGGTGCATGCACACACATAGTAACACACACTGCATACGCATATCTTTACCCACCGAACAGCAAAGCGCACATGCACTCACACACACACGCTGAAGCAGTGCTGTCTGGTTGATCAATAGTTTCCTGTGCTGGGGAGGGGTGATGACTGCAGACAGCAGTCAAAGCCCTGAGGACCAGAGGGTGACACCCCTTATCAACTGAGCAAGGTGAAATGTCAAACACTGGATCTGGAGCTCTCTCTCTCCCTCTCTCCCTGTACACCCCCCCACCCCCACCCCTGGACCCCCGGCTTTTTTTCTATGAGAAACTCTCTCCGATTCTCATTGTGTTTCTGCGGATCTCGCAGTTCTCTCTCTTTGTCGCTCTCTTTGACTTTTAATCTCTCTCTTTCTGAATGTTAACCCCGCTCTACTACTCTCACTGAGCCAGTTTTTCGATCTTTGTCTTTTTAAATCTTGGTCTCTGCGGCCCGTCATTGCCATTATCTGATTCTGTTAATAACGGCCTCACCCTTTCCATCATTCATCTGTTTCTCATTGTTTTTCTCAACAACCCTTTGTTCCGTCCTCGCCCCATGCTCTTCCTCCGTTTTTCCTCTCAATCTCTCTGATACTTTCATGTACAACTGTTCCCTCACTAAACAACTTAACCCAGGGTTTACTTTTACACAGTAACCGCACAGCAGCAGAACAGCCTATTGAGCAGAACATAGATATAAATATGAATTTGAATATAGCGACAATGTTTGTGGGGGTGTTTCAGTGCTAATCTGGCTTATATGCACTCTGCATGTCTTACACTCTGTCCATTTCCATGGCCCTGAGCTTAATAACAACACTGTAGGATTAGTGCAGGGTGACTTCACACAATAAAAAAAAGAGAAAAAAAGATGCCACTCTCTCTTTGATGCAGACGTTGCAGGCAGCTGGAATACAGACGCATGATTATGTAGGAATTGAATTAAAAGCAAAAGATAGATTTGTTGACAGTCATTTGAAATAGATACTATAATAGATGATTTTATAAATGTGTTTAAAGAAACAAATGAAAAACAGAAATCAGGAAAGAAATCAAGAAAGAAAACAGGAACAAATTCTCCCTGCCATTCTGTTTTTTTTTTCATGTTTGGTAAACATGCCTCTCCTCAGCATCACACCACCACAAACACATCTTCTCTTTCCAACCACTGCATAACATTTGGTATTAATTCCTCATCTGGCAAAAGGATTATTATCCTCAGATTGGATTTATGATTTCTGTGCTCAGGCAGGTTTATCCAGCCACCATATGTAGAATTATCATTAGAGCTATAATCCCCTGCAGACCACTCACACACAAAAACACAAACACACCCCACCGCAGTTAAATGCCCAGAGATGATGACGATTGGCAGTTAGCGAGTCTCGACTTCTGTGTGTTTTTCGATCAGTCGCAAACCCATCCCCCTGCATGTGAATGGTTTGCTTTTTCTTGGTCAGCCCAGTGATGGTGATATGAAACATAAAAACAATGAGATAAACACGAGGGAGCGAAAATAACCGGATTTGGTTTGAAGAGATAAAATGGGAGGGGCTAAGAAACTGAATTAGGAAGGGGAGAAATAGTATATTATTTTCTTAATATAGACTTTTTTTTAAGATCTAATTCTGTGCGCTGTTCTGTATTTTCTCGCTTGCTCTGACTTGGTTTACTCACTCCATTACTCAGCACATGATTCATTCCCTCACTCTCTCACCCATTTACTCCGTGTCTGCCTCGTTCGCCAACTCCACTGTTTTGGTTGTTTGTTTGTTTTTTTTTTGCAAATTCAAAGGCAAAATCATATCTCTAGCCAATTCCAAATACCTGAATACTTCCAAAGATCATTTCAAGGTGACATTAAATAGATTTTACCCCATAAATGTATCAATCCACTTTGTTCCTTCCCTCTTATTGTAGCACCTGCCTTTAGGGCTTTTGGTGTCATTTTGGTTTTGCTAAAATGGTGAGGTGAGTTGCACCACTGCCCGATGTTTTCTTAATATCTGATCAGCATGTACAAAGTTTTCACATGTTAATTATATGGGCTTTGGCCTAATCGGTGTAATTTTGATACCGAACTATGGGGCTGAGATGTATCATAAAGTACGCCAACACAACAACAGCTGTGTCAGAAGACACATGGAAATAAGAGAATGGACTTTCCTCAATGTCAGCTCTCTCAAAAAGTCAAAACCCCTTCATTAACATCTCCTCTTCCCGACTGGAAAGGGTTTAATAAGGGAAATCGATACGAGATCAAGGCTTGCGCCTGAATTCAGCTGGTCAGTCTATGTCAAGAAAAGAACACTTGTTCCTAATCTTTTCTGCAGTGAGTGCACATCATTACTGATTCATACTCCCCACCATCCTCTCTCCCTGATAAGTCATCACCGTCACCACCTCCTCCCCTCTTCCTCTCCCCCCATCACTCCCTCAGGCTTCATCGTCTCTAATCAAGGCCTAATGAGCCTAATTGGTCGTTAAAACATGCCAGAGTATGACACAGCGGTGCTACAGCGTCTGCCATATGGTCGGGGTTGGCCCGAGGCCCCCGAGCTGCCAACTGTTCCCCCGTCACTGCCTGAACTGTGCTGCACTGACTGACAGCGGCTGCGGTGGGAGTTTCTCTCCTGTTGATGATTCAGCAGTCAACACCGCTCTGAATGGAATAGAGGACGAGGAAAAAGTGTGTGTGTGGTGCGTGTGTGTTTCATATAAATGTGCATTTTGGCTATTAAGTGACCGACTCACTTTCTCCATGTTCTTGACCTTCAAGCTGTAGATGAAAAAACTAGAAAAGTTTTTAATGTTTACATCATGCAGCAAATGCTTCTTTTTTATGTGTTGAGCTGCACACACATGGTCCAACTAATGGTTATTGTCATTATTAGTTACTCTGACATTTTTATTTATTTTTAAATAATTTGGTTTACAAATAGTAAGAAAAGTCAAAAATACCTCTCCTGGTCTGACGGTGATGTCTTCAAACTTGTTTTGTTGGACGAGCAGTCAAAAACCCTAAAATAGTTACAGTAAAAAAAAAAAAAATCACAGTTTAGCAGCTGGGGCCAGTAGATTATTCCCATTTTAGTTTCACAAGTTAGTATAATAAGAAATAGTTTATCAAAATTGATGTTGACTGAATTTCATTTTTGTCAGTCGACTAATACAACATTAGTAATGTAATGACTGATGAACTTGTATCTTACTTAAAGGATGCATATCTCTGTTTTTGTTCAACAGACACAAATCTGACACAGATTTAAAAAACATGTAATGTGAATATGGACATTTTCTTTTTTCATGTTAGACTTTTCCATCATTCTTAAGGCTTATACTTTTAGACTATATTCTGTTCTCTACCGGTGACCTTTGGTCCAGGGCAGAGAAATGAGTAGTAGTATTATATTTAGTAATATTTAGACATCCTACTGCCATCAGTGAGGTGTGAGCTGCATGAGTAATGTGTTGACTTCACAGTGCTGCATGGCCCACTAATTAATTTGCCTCTATAAACTAAGAGCTGTGAGGCCTGCTGCCCTCAGCCAATTTACTTGTGACCTTAATATGACCCAAGCACAGCACTACGTGGCTGGGTTTCAGTATGTGTGTGTGCATGTATGTGTGAAGAGGTTAAGCATATTTTACCAAAACATAGAAGCCCAACATCTAACAAGAACTGATTATGTAAATGATGTGTTGGCAGCCCCAAGACCATTGGGGTTTGAAGTGTGTGTGCATTGGGGTTTGAAGTGTGTGTGCGTGCGTGTATGTGTGTGCGCGTGCATCAGTGCAATCAGGCTTGAATTGATCCCATCTCTCCATCATTTGAAGGAAGCCCCTCCAGTTTTTGGTCACCATTGCATTTGAAGGAAGCCCCTCCAGTTTTTGGTCACCATTGCTGCAATGATGGACAGTACATTTATGTTTTTTGATGAAAGATTCAAATACAATCAAAGATTTTGCTCATTTCTCAGGCTGCAAACTTAATTAAGTGAAAAGTTTCCTTTTTTTTTTTTTTTTTTTTTCAAAAACTGAAATGGAAAAATGTTTTTTTTTCTTTTTTTTTTTTTTCAAAACATGAAATGGAAAAAAATATTTTTGTAGGTTTTGCCCGTCATTCCATTGATTATACCTCCAACACCGAACTCACCAAAGTCATTTCTAAAATCTGGGGACATGTTAACATGGCGCCAAGAGTACAAGAAACATGATTGATCAGACTATCAGACAGGTTATAAACGAGCCAGCTACATCGTCACATGCTGCCAAATTCATTATAATGCACAGAAATATGGCAGGTGGATTAGGTCAAACTTTAGACAGGAGTTTAGTCTGTAAAGTTTGGTGGATAATTTTGCTGCAAGTATACAAAACAATTTTCAAAGTTGTGATAAAGTGGATTTGTCCTTTAATGCTTCATGTCACAGGGCTGATGTTTTATTTTGTAAATAGATCCCTCAACACTTCCCTTCATTATACCTCACTCACCCTCTCCTTCCTTATTTCCTTTTTTCCTCTTATCCCCTCACCTTCCTGATGTCTTCATCAGTGATAATTCCGGGTCCATGCAGAGTGCGGCCAATTTCCCTGCCAGTAGATATAAGCTGATTGAAGGCAACCAGCACCTGTCAATACCGCTGGCTTGTATTCGCCTGCGTCCCGCCTGCCTCCAACACAGCTGATTATTGGAGACCTCTCATAGCTGTATTGAGCTGCTGTCCCCACTCTTGTTACCTAGCTGATAGTTTCATTGTTTAAATGCAGATGGAGGTGGGCTATTGAACAAGCAAGACACTCGCCCCTAATGGTAAACAAACAATCGGAGTGGCGTGCAGAGAGAAAAGGGGTTAATAGAGTTGATTAATACACATAAGGGGACAAATTATAGACACTGCGATTTTAATTTTGCGCTGGTCACATCCTCGATGATATTCAGCTGAAAGCTCTCTGAAAGATGGATGAAATGTAGGACATAATAGAGGTGAAGATGAATGCACATGAAAGACAACAACAGATTTCACTTCAGATTACTGTAGAAATCTGTGAACACATACTGTATAATCCAATTTATTGGACTCTAATTGTGTCAAATAAACTAAACTAAATCTATCTACCCTATTATTAGACTGCAGAAGTATAAAATAATAACTTCATGAAGCAGATAGGCTATCTGACATTTCCTTTGAGTTAGAAGTTGCTCAAAATAGCTGATTGACCCCATTGCAATCAGCTATATCTGAACTGTTGGCACAGATTGTTTCATTATTGCTACTGCTGTACTTTCTTGTTCATACAGAATTCTTCAATGCACTTATTTGACTGATATTACACATCCCTCTTTCCACCCATCACTTTCTTTAAGAGCCTTAAATAATTTTATTGTCCCTCTCTGGTGATTGGTCTGCTATCATTCTCATCCTCTTCATCATCTGTTTGTGTCACAGACATCATTTGTGTCAGAATATATGAGGGCTACTCAGCAGTTTTGGTCTACTTTAAACCATATGTCAGGTTGCAAAGTTAGACAAAAAAAGAGAAATGGAAAAAGGAATTATTTCTTTTTTGATATCTGCCCTGTCTTACAGAAGTTCAACCAAATGTGAATGAACGGAGCAGCAGCCTCTCCTGTGATATGTGAAGTTTGAAAAACATATACTTCTCTTTTCCACCTTGAAAGGCCTGGGTGCAGGCTGACCCATACATCAAAATATATCAAAGAAAGTCTTTTGATGGAACTTTAAAGTGAAAGGAGCCGTGTGATTGAGCAAGTGATGTACTGAAACTAAAAAACATAGTTCAACTGATGTTTCAGTGCCTTAGAGTTTAGTCCTCAAAAGCCAGGAAGAAAGCGTGGAACCATGCAATCTGTCTGTAAGCTTATGGCTTACATAAACCCAATTAAAAGCTGAGATTTCTGTGTATTATGTGTTTTGTCTGATTCTTTTGTATGGCACTTGACTCGCTGAGGTCAGAGGTTTACACACAGGCACAACTGAGCTGGATGTAGATGCGAGATAGACAGATGAGACAGAAAAAGTTATTTATTTGAGCTCCAATGAAAGAAATAAAGTGATACAAGACAGCTCCTTTTTAAATATCTTGTATTCGTTTTCCATTTATGTCCATTGTGAAATGAAATCTTATTTCAACCCAACACTTTGTTTTGACTTACACTGACACCGTGTTGTTAAGAGAGAATCCACATTTACAAACTCAACGATACATCAGCAATAAATGCAGTCCTTTCAGATGTTATTGATGACCTCTTTCTCTATCACACATACACATATATGCCTCTCACAGGATCTGTGCGCATGTTTACAGTTTTTGTACTGGTGGTTCTGTGTATCTGTGGCCCATAGATGCTGAAAGTATAAGAAGAGCAATAAGATGGTTCACGATTATTCACCTCGGCCTGTAAATAAAATATCCATCAGCTCTCTCAGGAATAAAGCTCATGTCTGGTGACCTCTGAAAGGTTAAACCCTGTAAAAAGGTTAAACCTTGAAAGAATTATTTTCATTACTTTTCAGCCATTCCAATCACCCTCTCCCCCTATGGGAATGAGTGGATTAGTCCATAGGTTATGTGCTTTGTTTTTGTTATAGTTCCAATATCACCTTGTGCAGTTTTTGAGTTTTTTACACAGGCGCCTGAATCACAGTGGAAAACAAAGTACTCTTTTTGTGTACCACAGTACATCCACAGGCCATGCACACAGGGTGCATTCAGGGTACAATTAACTTCCACTTAAGTGATGGAACCACTTACTGTATGGCAACTACATGTACTGTGATGCCTTTTAACATTTCAAAGTTAATAACTGTTGCCATTTTAAAGTCTGCTGACAGCTGAAATACTTTTTTTTTCCACGCTTTGCTCCACCTTCCTCTGTGTATCTGTATGCTAAATAAGGTCAAGACATCAACCACAAAACAATAAATTTTCTTGACAACATTGGGGAAGTTCAGAGACCAGCACTGCGGCCAGAATTAAAATTGTATTCAAACATCAAAGCATGTAAAAAAAAAAAGAAAAGAAAAAAAGTGAATTGCACTAAAGCACTTGTCTACTGACCTCATTTCAAGCCATCGAGTTGTTTACTGTATGCGGTCCATTTTACATCTTTAACCTCAGGCTTACATCATGGATGAAACCAAATGGCTCTTGATCATCTCCCTCTGATAATTAGTTCTGTTCTGAGTACAGTTTACCACTTTTACATCATAAGATTTTTTTTTGCTGAAATCATTACTGCTTTTACATTATGAAAGTGCTCAGCAACATCACTAATGCAGCCCTCATCTATTTGTTTGTTTGCCAGAGATGCACGAGTCAATTAATCGGAACAATAAAAACAGAACCCCCATTTAACTCGTTAACCCTCCATAGCCTGTTGTGATGTTCTCAGTGCCACATTTCCGTTTTCATTTGGCTCATTACTGCCTAAGTGGTGCCACAAATGGTCAGAATGATGTCACTGATTTGAATGAAGACCATGGGAGTGATTGGTTTAAATGCCTCTGTGTAATTGAATCGTGTTAGCCAGATATGCAATTGAATTATGTTTACTTCACTGGATGAGCTTGTGTACAGAGTGTACTCTGTGTGTGTGTCTGTGTGTGTGTGTGTGTGTAGGGAAAAGTGGGGGTTGGTTCAATAGTGAAAGTTCAGCATCTATCTCATAACAACACCAAGCAATTACAACCAAAAGATGTAGGAAATCAAAGGTCGGTTCACCCAAATTACATAATTTCTCACTTAGCTGTAGTGGTATCTAACCATACAGATAGGTTTTATTTGCCCAGGATTTGAGATACCCAGCTGAAGTACAATGGAGGTAAATTGAATCATCTCTGTAGTGCCCATAGCATTGAAATCTAACCTTTAAAAAAAAGCAAAATTTTGGCAGAAGTATTGCTTTTATATATTTATTGTCCATATTATCTAGAACATTGTTTCAAGACAGACACATATTTTGTTTTTTAAATTTTTCAGTAGTTCCACTCTTGAATCTAGATTTGTGCTGCCCCTGTATGCAGGACATACATACTAGTCTTTTTTAAGAATTGTCTTGCCTGGTTAAGTTTGTTTTCTTTCTGTTCTTTCTGTCACATAAAACATGCATTTACAAACAGTTGGACGCAAGTGGACATACATGTGAGATTCGCCTCGCACTTTCTCTCTTTCTTGCACGCACACCCATACAGGATCACACAACTCAGCATACACACGTGCGTGGTGTGCTATCTGACTTGGCAGACCCCTAACTGTGACCAATTGCTGTGCGTGGAGTGTGGACAGTCGGATTATCTGAAGACACAAGCGCCGACTCCCCTGGTTTCCATACTGTTGTTTCAGTCAGTCATTAGAATAACAATAACCACAATACATACTGCGCCATAAGCCGACATCCATCCAATATGCCATAGCTGCAGGGGTGAGGTCAGGAGATACAAGTGTGTGTATTTGTATGTACATGTCCTGTGTGTGTGTGTGTCTGGCAAAGAAAAGACAAGATGTTAATCACAGCCATCTTTGTCTTTGTAGACTACAATCTTTTATAAAACCAACAATAGCGTGTGCGTGTTTGAGTGTATGTGTGTCACAGTCTAATGATGCAGCAGTGATGATGGTGGCGCGTGGCGTCCCTATCATGTGGCGAAAAATTGATTAGCCAAGGGTCACACACAGCAGAGCCTGAAGCGTGTGTGTTTTTTGTGTGTACCTTTGCACATAAATGTGTACGTGTTTGAGTGTTTTGCGAGAGTGTGTGTATAAATGTGTGTGTCGTCAGACCTCCTAAGCTGAATATTGATGTATTGATCAGGCGCTTGTGTTGCTTGTGTTAAAGCTTAAAACCATTTGCTCCTGGGGGAGTCCTTCTAACACACACACAGACAGTCACACACACACACACACACACAGTCACACACACACACACACACACAGAGCATGCTAACACACACACAGCATATTTAACATGGCTATTGACAGCTGTGTCATTTTTTCTATGAGACATTTTCTGAGGACAATTGCTGACAACCCGCGTTGTTTCTCGTCATATTGTGTCATTGTCTTATCGGACAGAGGCAGAGTGCTGCTACAAAGCACACCTGCCACACGTCCATTCACTGAGATGCTAATGCGAGCTCAAGAACATAATACCATTATGGAGCATAATAGCCTTATGGCCCACCTATTTGCCTGCTACATGTGCCACTGTATTGTTATAATGATGGTGTATCCCAGATGTTTTTCAGGGCGTTTAAAGTGAATTGGCAAGACGAGAATAAGACATGTCAACAAAAGTCTACAGGATGAAATGAACCAGGAGCCTGGTCACAGCACCTGGCATTGGCTTTGGTGTATCAACAGAGCGCAGGGTTTCAGAAATTACAAGTAGACCCATACCATATATATCTTTGCTGCATGTCATGCCACTGTCTCTCTCTTGCTTCTACTAAATTGCAATCAAATGTAACACTTTTTTAATGGGAATATAAATGGAGCTAAATGGATTGAGCAAAGTTACAAATCTTCTTTTCAACGTACAGATGAGTGACACATGAAAAGAAAAACCTGAACAAATGACTGGAGAAACCCAATGAATGCACATGCTTCCATTGCGCATGAGGGGGTCTCTGGATGGTGTTAGGAGTATGAAAATCCTGTTTCATATAGACCCTATTTTTTTTTTTTTTTTTTTTTTTTTTAAATAACTAGTTAGCTTTTGGAATGGAAATAAATGGCTGCTCTAATTGTGTAACCTATAAACACTTAATTGCCTTTTGGTAAGTGCAGACTCTTTGGGATGCAGCTATTGGCAGAATAAATAAAAGGAAGCCCGCTAATGTGAATTTGAACTTAAGTGTTTTGCCTCAGCACACAGGCAGAACTCTGGAGGCATCACCATCCAAATTGCTCGCAGTAATCAAACATCACAGGATAAAAACAGTTAAAAGAAATCAATGATTTTTAATAAGATCAGAAACAATCTCTTAAAACACAACATCAATCACGCTCTGTCATTTCTGCCTCCCTCCCTGTGTATGTGTGTGTGTTTGTGTTTATATGGACTGCCATTTAGATGAATAACCACCAAACAGTGCAATGATTCAGCATCATATGTACTTTATCAATCAAGCAGTGTCTGAGAATCACAAATGCAATTAGCTAATGTGTTTGCCTAAACTCATCAGAGGATGCAATTAGCCAGGGGAAACGGATAACCTTGCATCATCTATCAGATAGGTGGAAGCAGAGGCACAGCGGGAGGAGGAGGAAGGTGAGGTTGGAAAGGGGAGGAGAGGTGACAGTTTTGTTATTCAAAAGACATAATCTGTGAAAAGGACGAAAGAATAAACTTCACTGACTGAAAAAGGTCTTATCTATTACACCTAACAATCCATCTCCCACCCTCGGCCTCCTCCCCCTCTCCCCACTCGGTCTCTCTTTTTCTAATTACAACAGATGGCATTGAAGTGGCAGCTGGAGCATATTTCATCAGGAGGGAATAAAAGCAATTAGACATTCAATTTGGAGTGTAATTAATCCTACATTAAAGCCTTCATTAGTGATCGCTCGTTAGTGAAACATGCCTCTCTGAGAGGCCCAATAATAGCCCTCTTCGTCAGGGGATCAGCACTAAGAGGGAAATCAAACAAGGTTAAACAAAAGCCATTGTTCCATTGGCGGAGAGACGAAGACAAATGAGGTGGTTAGGCTGGGGTTCGACTCACTGTTTTACACACATTTTCCAACTCAAAGCTGTTTTTCTGGTTAGAGGTCTTAACTGTTAAAACTCTGGCTTAATGTGATTGCCTCCTAAGTCAGCGCTTCAGCACTTGAATTCCCTCTTAGGCTTGGATCACACTTAATGAATTTGAATGCGGTTCTCTTTGATGAAAGTTCATTTCAAGGGAGGGAATCTGCTGCCGCTGCATCATCCTTTTGCAGATGCATTGCTTCACCATGAAGATGTTCCGTACACATGATTTATTTTTTATGTATGAGATCAAGGTCCTTGTTTTTTTTTTCCTTTTTTCAACTTTTTTTTTACAGTTTGTTTGGTGACATCATGGTTGACAAGCAGTCATTGCTTTGCAATCATATCCATAGCTAGAACTGTGACAGCTTTACCTCTGGGATTTCTGTTGAGTAGAGTTCTGTTGAGTTTGAGTTTATATAGGTTGTGCTCTTAAGTGTTTTTTTTTCAGGTATGATGACTGTCGCTGCTAAAGTGAACCACCAATTTCTACTTCTCTCTAAACACCCCACTGTTATTTCTTTTTTCACATATTTTCAGGTTTTGAGACCATAAACTGCTACAACATTTCACTGACTTTTCATTCAATCTGTTTACATTGGTTTAGTATTTTAGTAGGTGTAGGTTCACAGGTTGCAATTAAACAAGTAGGAGTAAGTGATGGAAAGTTTATGCCAGGTTATGTGTAATTTTCAGGTCAGAATCAGTTTTACCAGCCAAGTATATTGACACAGACAACTATGAGTCTATGAGTCAGAAGCTCTCACACAGTGGAGAATACATTTAAAGGACAATGAAGATACAGACATCGCACAGCTAACCAAGGAAATGAAGCTGAACAATTACAGGCAAACTTAAACAAACAGCTATTATATGCAGGTAAGAGCAGGTCTGACTGTATCATAATATTCCTCCTATATCATCATATAATACATTTTCTGGAGAGCTGATTGAAGAGCTCTCTCCTAATTAAATAATAAGATGTGCCTGTCTGCAAATTAAATAGCTGACAAAAACAGGTATGGCTTTGATGTAAAAATGATAAAAAAAGAGACAATATTGCCATAAAACATAATACAACATGTCAAAAGAATAGAAACTGGTTAACAAATTGATGTACTACATTTGTCTGACTACATTTCATGTAATGTGTCACCATATTGTTCAGACCTATTAACAACTTCTGGTTACACTGCACTACGCTCTGCTGAGGCTAATTTTACTATGGCAATCACAGATTTGTAGGTTAGTTTTTCACAGAGGGCTTTTCTCTCCTTTTAAACATGATTCCAGTGTCAGGCTGAAGCATATTTGGAAACCGACCTTTCTTGGTCTTGGCTATTTTTTTGTGCAACTTTATCTATTTGTCTGTCCATGGTACCTTTTTAAAAACGTCTTAAGCCCCATTCTGAGTGTCCTTGAAAACATTTTAGATTTTATAAATTGAGTAGGCCTGCTGCACAAATGAAGGCTAGCTCAGCTAATAATGACAACACACCTATAACTGTACAAACAAGTTATACTACCACATTATTTGAAGGTAGTGAAAGTCAAGACTGAGATGTTTTTATACTGAACAGCGCAAAAACCATTACAACCTGCGAACACACAGTTAATCCTACTGTATCTCCCCCACTTCATTTGCTATAAATTGTTTTCTTTTTAAAATGTTTTCACCAGCTTTGGTCAAGGCTGCTGTGGTGGAGTTGTCATTTATACACTTGCACAGGTAGGAAGGGGAGTAAGTTACAGCCTGTATCTCTCCCACACAGACACCGCTGTCAGAGCGTGAAGCGTCTTAAACACAAGTTCTTTTATGTTCCCTCTGAGGTTGTTAAGTTGGGGTCACACCTGTAAACAGCACTTTTTTTTTATCATGGTTAAATTATAGTGTCATAGTGTGTAGCACATAAAATAGGCACTCTTTTGTCAAACCAAGACAAGTGTTTATTTCCATAAAAATGTTAGTGTACCCTTTTCCGAGTGCAAACAAATAAAAAATCAATATCTTAACAATGACAGTTTCAGGTTTTGAAGGCTTATTATAATATGAATTCTCCCTAATAAGTGGAGGAATACTGATGTAGTACACATCAAAATACAAACACCTAGACGCAGCCTAAGCCAAACATCCTGGACCCACACACATCAAGTGATGTGATGGTCTGATATGATGAAACCAGTTGAAACATGCTTCAGGTGTACTGTATCCAGTTGCACGTGTGTCGTTTTTTTGCACACTCTGTACTTCTGCATGTCCTCAAGAGGGGATTCAGATCCATGTCTGATCTCAGTGAGGAGAGCCAGGTGAAGGGTGGCAACAAGGAAGAGTACCCACATGCAAAATTGACGTGAGGAGGTGAGGAACGAGGGAAGAACGGGGGGATGAGAGGATGAATAAAACAAAGTCTGTCTCTGACTGGGGGTGCCTTCAAGAATTCTAAGGCTTCATTTACTCTAGAGGACGGTTTGTGTGTGTGTGTGTGTGTGTGTGTGTGTGTGTAACCTTGCCAATGTGCACACAAGTGTATTTTCCCATGCATCTGAGAGTTTGTGTGTGCTTTGGTGTGCTGTCCGTGCACATAAGAGTAATACAATATCCTTACAGAGGGCAGCGCTTGCCGTGCCTCCTGCCCCCGACACACAACCACGATGAGCAGATGAAAAATGAATTAAAGAACAACAGAAGAAAGGGAGAAAGGCAGAATAAACAATGAGAAAGTGCTGTGGCTCCAAATAGTCGTGTGGCTAGTGCAAATGCGTGTGTGTGTATACGGATGTGTGTGTGTGCACATGAAGGATGTCTTTATTTTATGATTTACACTATGCCCTAGTTTTAAGTGCGTTTTCATCTTTAGAGTGTGTGTGTGTCCATTGAATATTTAGTGCTTCAGTCTGGACAGTGGCTGCATGGAGGACTGATCTTTCACAAAAGAAAGCAAAAATCAGTCAGTCAGACAAAGAAAATCAGCAGACAGCTCAGGAAGAAACACAAAATTCTTATATGCCGTGCAGAGCTTTGCTGTATAAACATATGGAAAGTAATATTTTCATGCACAAAATTATATGCAATTAAACTAAAAATACCAGAAGCCAGTGAGATCAACACAACGGCATCAAGGGAAGAGGAAGGTCCAGCTGTAGGGCCATAGGTGATTCAGATCGTGAAGCCCTTTGATACAAAATTGGGATTAGATCTGTAAAGAGAGGATTCAGTGCACAAGACCATGTCTGGAAGTTTTTTTTTTTTTTTTAAAAGTCTTGAGGTCTGTGAAAATATATTGCTTGCCACATCTGTATTTGTAAAATAATTCAGTGTGTTTTGTTGATGGATGGACACAGTGATGGGAAGAAAAGAAAATGAATTATATATATGTTTGTGTGTGTGTGTGGGACACATCTTTGTGAGATCATAAAGCCCTGACACCACAACAGTATGATTAGAGCTTTATTTTTTGGGTGGGGGGCTATCTGCCATAGGAATCTTGTTCTTTGTCTCTCTGTCTCTCTCCTTCTCCCTTCTTGTCTGTTTGGTAGCAGCGAGGATTTAGGAGGATGCACAGTTTGTCATTTGGCCAGTGAGACAGATACTAAGAGTTTTGGCTGTGACTTATTTGAGCTAATGGTCCAGAACATTGTGAGCACCCCCACACCCAGAGGCAATTTCGTAGGCGCACTGGGCCGGTACAAATGGCCCATGGTACACCTCCATGGTCAACACACACATGCCAGGCCCACACACATGCACACATCAGCATGCACATACACTTACTCACACATGTGCACATGTGCAAAGCACTAGCAGATTCACACCTCTCCTCATACCCAGCATCTATATGTCCCGCTGAGGCCATTGTGGCCAATGTTAAAACTGTGATAAATTCCACATATAGCTGCATATAAACAAAGGAGAGGGTGTAAGAGGGAGGAAAAGTAATCAGACTGTCAGACACAGGTAGAGACAGTGTGAGATACATATAATGAAAAAGAGATATGGGAAACATACAGAGAAAGAGAGAGATGGACAAGCATATCAAGAGAACGGAAATGAATACAAAAGGGAAGGTAAGATGAAGGCTGGCACAAAGCAGCCAAACAGAGGCAGGTCTGGTGAAGTGGAAGAAACTTCTAGAAGAAGAAACGGTGAGTATCTGTGATTAGACTGTCTGACTACATTTCTGCAGTGATATGGTGGCTGAGAAGCCTTCTAATTCCCTTTGAAAAGTCCACTCCAGAAGAGACACTTTGAACACAACATTTAGACTGTCTGAACTCTCAGCGAGACCGGAGTGACTGGTCAATTATATCCCCCTGGAGAGGACAGACAAATCAAGCTTTTGCATTAACTACACAGACGTACGCTGACAGTACGTCAGTACAGAGTACATGAACGCAAACAAACACACATGGACACAAGCATGCACATACACACCAATTCTCTCATGCCTATACAGAACCACAGAAGCACTGTATATGTGCACACAGGGAGTACACACAAGAAAACAGCAAGCACCATTAGAAAAACTGGAGTTTTAGAAAAGCTTGACTTACGTTGAGGTTCCACAAATCCACCTCCCACCAATTCACAATGAAGGGGACAAGGGTTTAAAGAACGTGTCGGTCATCACAGCCACATACCAATACTATATTTCAGTATTTTAGTTTAGAGATGCCTAGCGCTCACTTGGACATGGCGTGGGATGACATAATTGTGCATTATTAATAGGTGTATCACGACTTTCGAGAAATGCCTTGTTTCACTCTTGCCAGTTAAGCTCTCTGTTTGAGAAGTGGAGCCTGAAAAAGAGGTTAAGATGAGCTAACCTGCCATGTAGCAGCTTTGTTTTAGAATATCAGTTGCGGGGCCAAGTTTACTTGTTACTGCGTATCTTTTTAATTCCTCCCAATGCTCTCATAAGAATGATTTTTTAAAAAAATATTATTATTCAGTAATGATAACTGAAAATCTTGACGCACAGTTTGTACCTTAAAGCTATTTTGAAGCTCTGAAAAAAACAAAACAAGCTATGTCAAAATGTTTTTTTCATGTTCGGTGACATTTTGTCTCTTTGTGGTTTGTACATACAACTGGCTACCTCTGACACACACACACAGACAGCATGCATACAAAGACTAAATGCTCTTACAGTGATGAACTGTCTGGCCGTGGCACAACCCAGACACAGCCTATCACCATGGCAGCACATGATGATGTCAAGGTGTTCTAAGGTCTGTGTGCGCATGTGTGTCTGTGTGTGTATTTGTGAACGTGCATTTTTGTGTCTCACTGTGTTTCTCTACTGGAGAGACAGCCAAAAAAACACTGTTTTGTTTGGTGTTCAGTTTGCTGTCTTCATGTTGTTTTTTGACAACTTTTGAATGTTAAGTATGATAATTTTGTCACAGAAGGCCCATCCTGTGGTTAAATCACAGTACATGCATTTAAAGGACAAAAAATGCTCCATTCAATCTTCTTCTGTGGTTTGAGTTTGGAGTTTGGTTCTTTGCCTACTACATGAATAACCAGGGATATGTATATTATTTCTGCAAGTCCTTCTTTGTCATAACAGTTATAACAGCTATCCTGTTGTAGTTAACTGATGTATAATTTGTATATCATTATTATAATAATAATAATAATAATAATAATAATAATAATAATAATAATAATGAAACCTGATTTGAAATGTTTCTAAATTGTTTCCACTTTCAAGGGATGTGACAACAATATGTAAAAACACACCTGTTTTTAAAAATTGTACTGGGGACAGGCCCATGATAGCAAGTAGCGGATTTACAAGCTTGCAGAGATCGTTTTTGATAACTCTTTTTCCTTAGGTTCATGATCACAGTTGTAAAGATTTGTTAAGATTTCTTCTCTAATAGAGGACACACGATTGCTAAAGAATGCTCAAAATTTCTCACATTTGTTAGGAAGGTCACAGCTTTCAGGGTTTCAAGATTCAACAATTGATTTACAGTAGTAAACAATGTTGTGGAGTTGTTGCCACACTCTCTCTCTCTCTCTCTGTTACTAAATGAATCAACGGTCTCATTTACTGCTTAGCATTCATCAAAACATACGCAGAAGTGCTCAGATACAGTGATATCAATCACCAAGACACCACACACAGGGGGTAGGTCTTATTAGAAACCTTCCATTAAAGAGAGCCTACAGTTTTAAGGTGGCTTATTTGAATGAATCAAAAATTAGTATGAGGTCATAATGATTTTGTACACCTGTCATTTTTTTAAGCTTGCGGGAAGGGGATGCCCCTACAAAATGAATGCATGTTGTACCCTCAGCCTTGTTATCCAACAGATTGGCTATTTCCATATCTCTCGCACATAAACGCACGTCTTGTGCAAACTCTCCAACACACCCCGTCACACACTTATCCCCTCATCACTAGCCTCCAGTAACTTGTGGGGAAGTTCAAAGGTTGCACGATTGTGTTTTTTTTTTTCCCCAATACCCAAAGAGAGAGGCAGAGAAGACAAAAAATATTAGGTTAGGTTATGCTTGTTATGTTTATAATGCTTCTAATTTTGCTCTAGCCTGCACACTAGAAAACATAATTAACCAGGATAGTTTTAAAACACTGCAGGGTACGTCCTTGCAATGGTCAGATCAGAGTCCATTGGAGCCGAAGTGGGCGCTGTTAATTTTATTTTCATTTATTAGCACATATCTCCTGGAGGTATTTAGACTAACAAGGTTTCAGAGGGCCTTGGTGGAGCTTTATGTGCCCTGTCATTATTGATTTTAGTGAGCACTGGCCGTGATGAGAACAATGCACACTACTCTATTTTGTTGCTTATGAGAAATTAGTTCATCGTGGCCTTGTTCTGTGTGGGGAGACAATCATGTAACGACAGAAATGATGATACTGACTCATGGGAGGGGGATTTAGAGGAGAATGTTTGTTCAGCTGAGTAAAAGACACAAAAGTGAATGACACAGAACTCAAATGTTCAACAAGTGCTAATGAGTGGGACTGTGTATCTTTTTGGTGTGTGCAAACCAGGAACCTCTCAGGTATACCTTCTGCAACTAGCCCATACAAAGAGAGAGGAAAAATACAATATTAAGCTCCAGATTATAAGCACAGCCAGTGGGTAAGGGATTTCCTGTAATTATTGTGGATGTTTTGTCATTCTTGAATGACATTTGTCACAAAGGGGCTTTTTAAACTCTCAATACCAACATTGGCCACAAAAACACCTCTATTCTTCTTACAGTCAACCCTTCACTATTCTTCTCTGAGTATACTGCATTCAGAGACTACAGCAAAGAAAAGTTGCTGTGTTAAGTTAAATTACAAATGCGAACTTGTGACATATTCTGTACACAAGTTTCAAAGTTTTTACACTTCATTGAGCTTGAAACGTTTAGAGCAAAATAGAAATTTGACACATTTGAAAGTTTGCAGTCTATAAAGACACTATTTAGTCATTTCTGTGCTTTCTCTCTGCCTTTAAAGCATCACTGTATTAAAGTTGCATTTCTTGATTACAAAATAGAAGAGAATTCTAAAAGATTTCATTTAAGCTCATGAATTTGCAGCAGCTTGAAGTAGTCATTCTTGAGGAGGTTCACTGTACTGTAGATGAAGCATATAATACTTTCTATAGTGACGGCAGGATCATTAGACGAGAATGCAGTGCAGCCAAACTCAACGTTTTCACTTCTATTTTTCTTCCTATCCATTTAATGACTATCACTGACAGTACTATTGCTAATACAGTACTTTTCCAGTACTAAATATTTTATCATATATTAAATAAAATATATCACACTGACCAAGAACTGGAATCTGGTCAAATGGTATTTTCTGTACATTTAACCTTCTACATGGCACATCCGCTGATGTACCTTATGTCCTTAATAACTTAACTGTAGTGTTTACCATTCCATACAAACATGCCAGCTATTGTATGGATGAAGTGAGTCACCCTTATGTATTTGCCCTTGCAAATAAAAAAAAGCAGCACACAATACCACTGTATACATGACCTTTGCCAGACACTCACAGGCTTTGTACACAGCCTTCAAAGCCAAGACCATTGAAGACATGGAAGAAGAGGCATGAAACACACGCACTTTTCACACACACACACACACACACTCACACACACACACACACACACACACACACTCACACACACACACACACGCACACACTTAAACATACATATATTGTAGAACAATAGAACAATAGCTATTCAATCAAAAGGTTAAAGGGCTTTCATATGTTTACGTAAAGCTCACATTGTCATTTTATTGTACTATAACTATATAAATGTAGAAATTCTGTGAAAGGTAAATAACATATTGGGTTTGAAAGTCTATTTTCAGTGTCTATTCAATGGAAATCTTGGGTACTTTACCTTGAATATGGCTGTTAGGACCCTTCACCTGTCTGTCTCTTTTGTTGCATTGTGTCTCCATGCACATACTTTATGGAATCAGATCTATAATCAATCAGAACCATTTTAGAAAAAACAAGAAGTACAGCAAGAATACAACTCACTGAATTAAAAAAAATGTCACCTCAAAAGAAAAAGTTGTAACTTGCAAACAAATTAATTTTGCAATCTTGTAAATGATTGGTGTTGTGCTTTTTCTTTTGATAGCATGTCCATTTTTACAGTTCCATCTCCCTCTGTCTCACTTTTACCCTCACTGTCAGCTTTGTGTGAGGGCAAAAGTCAGATCATTGAGAAAGAAGCAGAACAAAAAGAAATATTATCAAAAAATAACAGAGATAGAAGAGAGTAGATTACATAATGACACAAATAACTTCTTAGTCATGTTTTACTTTTGAGATGACTTTTTTTGTTTCAGTGAGTTTTAGTTCTCTCTCAAACTCATATTTTTCTTAGATGTTTAAGTGGATCTGTTTGATTATATTGACACAGATCTGATTTCATAGTACATGTCTTACTCTGAGGACCTTTCTTGGAAGAAGTCTGGGATCGCTTCTGTTACTTAACTGCTCTTAACAACCACTGGACTAATGCCTCTCTTCTGAAAGAATTGCTATAACTGCTCTGCAGATGTATGCTGTCATGTTGTGTATTTCCACTCATGGCTAGAGATAACTGCATTGACCTGCACTATTGCGGTTTAGGGTGGAAGGAGGAATTGTGTGCCCTGAACTGAACTCAGCACTGTGGTGTGATTGGTCTAACATGGGTGCTGTGTGTAGCTAGAGAGAAAGTGACATTTATTAAATCTTATAGTTACAATTGCAGTTCTGATCAGTTTTGTTTCAACCTGTAAGAGTTATGAAGTCTGATACTGTTAACAAACCTTTGAGCACAAACTGAACTGAAGTAGCTGCTTCCTTGTTCCCAAAAAAAAGGTCTCCACTAAGATATGGACATTTGCACTAAAGATGTAGAAAAAAGAAAAGGTCACCACAGTAATTGCTCTAACTGCTGCATAGAAGAAAAGGTGCTGGCAAGAGGACCTTAATGGAGTTTGGCATAATCTCAACTTCTAATTTGTTATTAAGGTAAAGAACACCTCTTGCCATGTCGCCAACCGTCACCATCTACCAGACCTAGAAGAATGATGGTTTAGATGGACCTGAATCAACAGGTTCAGGATACAGTAAAGAAGGAGAGGACCAACCTCAATTACACCAGAAGTCTTCTTTCATCGCAATCACGTTGGATTGTCATCCATTGCTACAAAAGAATAATCGCTAACAGGTTTCACATTTGTTACATTAGAATGATTGTTTGTCTGCATTTTAGGGTTTATCTTTGTGTTTTTTTCACCCTCGGCCCTGAAAGGTCATAGTACCTCATCCTGCTGACATTTAGAGCATTGATAATATTCCCTCACATATCAATTTCACCTATTTTCTCATCATTCTCGTTTCCCCCTAGCAGAAAATGGAATCATTTGTGCTTTCAGCAATTTGTTATTGATTGGGAGAGCTCTGGAAATAGAGGGTAGCCATTATGGCAATGCTGCTGCTACGGTTAAATTGAGTTTTAAGCAGGCCTGCAAATGTATCATTTCACAGCCATAACACAAAAGCTTTTAAATCCATGAACCTCAGGATGGATCAAATGCCTAAAAATACCAGTATTCTCATCATATCGAGAGCTATTAGAATCTCTGCCGTTGAGAGGTTTTCCGTAATTCTGTAGAATGTGACAGTATGTGGCTGCGTTTAAGAGAAACCACAGTTAAGATTGATTCTTTGACTAGCATCAGGCCTGTTTTGAAATGTGCCATTGTGGTCAAAAACTGTGATTCAATGACTATTGATGCATGCCATACGTCTTTTTTTTATTTATTTATTTTTTTTAAGTACCTTGAACCCCTGTCTGTTTAATCAAGACATGTCTAAGCACATGCATGTATGCGTACATATGTAAGTATGTATGCAGGTTACATGCACACGCACGCACACACACAAGGATGGGCAAATGCATACAGTATACTATCAATATGGAGATCTGTATTTTTCTGATCATAGCATATAGATGCTAGTCACAGAAAGGTGGTGGACTGCTTTCTCCAGCTCTCGACATCCACCCCCCAGCCCTTTTTGCCCTGCACCCAGGAGACAGTGCATCAGGCCCGGGCAGGAGAAGCAGTAGGAGCGCCTCAGGCTGGGTCTTCACCGCATCATCCCAGCTCTGGTCTAGTTGGGATACAGAAGAAACCACGGGCCTGTAGCACCTCTTCTTGCCACTCATAAATAATGCTACTTGTTAATAATGAATTAGTAATTACCCCAGCTGTTTTATTTTTGTTGACCAAGGAGCAGAGGGGCTCGTAAATTAGTAGTACCCCGTCCCTCCCAGGGCGTAGTCCTACTCCTAAATCCCCCGAGGAGGGTTGCCGGCTTTTTATGGCCTGTGAAGCAGCCGCCACCCCCCACACTTCAGCTAGCCGGTTGGCCCCACAGCCGTCTAACCCTTCAACCCCCACTCCCAACTGTCATTCTCCTCCCGAACCGGGGAACCTGTTCTCACTCTGTGACACGCATTTGCAGACAGACAAAGTTCGTAATCCAAGATAAAGGTTTTCAGCCGTGGTTTAGGGCAGATACTATATGTATTCTGGATTCATTAGTCTACAGCATAGAGACTAACAGAACATGCCGGGCCCATTACATATTAAGACATTCATTTAGTCTGACACATTCATCCTTTTGCTGTACCTTCTTGGGGACACAGGGATTTATCTAATCCATCCATTTGTATATGAACAAAAAGTAAACAACTGTTTTCCTTTTGTGTTAATCTTTCATGATGATGGTCGTGTCAGCTGCACACAAATAATATTTGGTTAATACAGTATTGCAAGAATGCGGCATGGTGGCTCCGTCATCATCAAAGGAAGAAGGTTCTTGTTTCAGACCTGACCCTGCCAGCTTGGGGTTGCTCCACAAACAGTTCAGACAGTTTGAGATTTGAATCTGTAAGTTACCCTTTTTTTATTATGTGTGTGTGAGAGAGAGAGAGAGACACACACACACTGTTGATAATATTTTCATTATTTCATTGAAATGGAATCCAAAGTTGCAGCCAACATTCAGCTGACACTCAAACAACTGAATGATTTAGCCTGCAAGTGCATCAATATATGAATGATTTGAGGATTGCTATCTGAGTACAGACCTGATGTGTGTGTTTGTGGTTGTGTTGAGTGCCTTGTGGCTTTATACCTCCATGTGTGTGTGTGTGTGTGTGTGTGTGTGTGTGTGAAGCTGTGAATATATGCAAAGGTATATGTGTGCGTGTGTGTCTATACATGTTTTTGTCAGAGTGGTTGATGAGCAGAACGGTACATCCCGACCATGGCCATGTCTTCCCTTGTCTCACTTTCCTCTAAAGGTTAGCTGTGTGTGTTTGGTTGTTGACCTGGAGAGAGAGAGAGTGTGAGAGAGTGTGTGTGTGTGTGTGTGTGTGTGTGAGAGAGAGAGAGAGAGAGAGAGAGAGAGAGAGAGAGAATGCCAGACTCTTAATGATCCCTCCAGAGAGGACTTGCTGTGTGTGAGCAGCGCTGAGGCCCGGACAGGGAAACACGGGGAAATTAGCTATCTCTCTCAATAACCTCAGATGAAAGTCTGCCTCCTACCGGCTCCTCTGTCACTGGCTCCTAAAGACAATAAGCCAATTAGACCAAACCTAGCTAAGGGCCAGAGCCTGTGCGAATCTGTGCATGTGTGCGGGCTTGTGAAAGCGTGAAAGTGTGGATTAGAGGTGAAAGAAAAATAGCGGAATAGCATCATTGATTCCATGAG
This sequence comes from Scortum barcoo, assembly GCA_023238725.1. Classification (NCBI taxonomy): domain Eukaryota; kingdom Metazoa; phylum Chordata; class Actinopteri; order Centrarchiformes; family Terapontidae; genus Scortum; species Scortum barcoo. The sequence goes on from CM041551.1 coordinate 8,783,495, forward strand.
CGTAATCTTCTTGCTACCAGAGATCTGGATGAAGATGAACATTTCAAAGTAATAATTTGTGAAAGTTTTCTGTCAGTAAATTTTCACCTGGCTGCCCACTTTTGCTGACAGACTGGCAATTCATGCTATAGCAAGTTTAAGAAAGCTTTTGCATTTGCTCTTCAAGACACTTAGGGACAGTTATAGAGTAAAAAACATTTATATGCTACCTGTTAATTATAATTAAAAAGAACATGGAGTGTGGATATCTCACAGTAGAATAGAAAGAAAGCAGTTGATTAGGGGCCTCAATTTCCAATTATGGCTTACACCTACTCATATTTTTATGCATCCGTTATCAGGTGATTTTAGCTTCATCTTTTCTAGGATAAATCTAGCACAAAGAAAGTGAAGTACTTTACATTAACAAAGGCAGAAATTATTGCAGAGTTATTTGAAGCAAAATGGAAGCAATTGGTTGTTCAAATGAGCAGTAACCGCAAAGAAGCCTGTACAAAGTAAAAATAGAAGGAAAGACGCTCATACTAAATCAACAGGTATTCCAACAAAATGGATACTACAAAACTGGCCATTTGGCCATTTGATTGACAAATTATCTCACCAGATAGTTAGTGGGCAACAAATGTAAAAAATATTAAGTGAGGACTGTAAAAATTGAGTCTGCATAAAAGTTTGTTTTAAAAAAATGACATTCGGGTGTTGGAAAATTCACAATATATGAGACATACCATAGTATGAATGTTAAAGAAATTAAAACGATTAATCTCTTGTAAATAAACAGTGTAGAATAAATGTTTATGTATAGGTGTTGAGGTTACTGATTACCCTGGCAATATTTTGTAATGTGTTTAATTTAGATACCAGCGTTTTGCAAAACAAGATGTCATTTTTTCAAATGAAGAATATTAGTCTCTCTTCCTTTCTCTCTCTCTCTTTTTTGCCTCCCCACCCCCCTCTCTGCCTTTCTGAGATATTGGCCTGTCTGTTCATTCCATAACTCATACTTTACTCGTGACGCTCAATTAAACTGCATACATTAGGGGAGTTGATGGGGAGGTAGGACATTTGTAATCAAGCATATTTATTCTCTTTAATCACCCTGGGGACCTGGAGACCTCAGGATAGCACACGCACAAGGATGCATGCAAATGCATACACACATACAGACAAGCACATGCACGCAAATCCTCAAACATACAGCCTTACTAACCAACACGAAATGCACAACCATTCACACATAAAGAATTGCACACACATGCACACTTATCACACTTATCAAATGGTGCTGCTGAAACTCAATCAAGCCGAGGCTTGGCAGCCTTGACTCCTTTGCCCGCCCAACTCCCCCTCTGCACCCTGGTCCCTCGACCCCAACCCCATATTAATGACAGCACACTAGTTTACATATTAATGAATAGCTTCGGTTTTTAATATGCTGCTCACTAAATCACGCAAGGTAAGCAGACAGGCTACTAGTGCTTTGTACTCTCCTGGTGTATATTAAAAATATATGGGGTGATTTGTATAGCGTGCATGCCTTTAGGTGTTGTTTTGGGTGTATGTCAGCAAGTGCTGTGTGTATGCATATCCTGTATGAGCACATGTCTGTTTTTTTTTTTTTGTGTGTGTATGTATGTATATGTATGTATATATATATATGTGTATATATGTGTATATGTGTGTATATATGTGTGTACATATATATATATATATGTGTGTGTGTGTGTGTGTGTGTGTGTGTGTGTGTGTGTGTATGTATATGTGTGTGTGTGTGTATGTATATATATATATATATATATATATATATATATATATATAAATGAAATTATGATTTGACTTCCTGCTTTCCATTTGACAGTAAAATTTCACACACAAACATGCCTACGCAAGCAGAAACACACACACATACAATGACACATGCATATTCTACAGCAGAGTTATTTCTGTCAACTTGGACAAACTGTAATCGCGCACAAATACACCCCACTGTCAGTTAATCTCCGGTCGCTGTCACTAATCACATATAGAAGAGGGAACGGGATGTGAAAGGTAGGAAATGATTAGAAATATTCCCAGTGGCGGCTTTTGTGACTGGGACTCGATGAACCTCATTTTTAATTAAGACGAAGAAACCAACACACCAACACCCGTAGCAGCGCACACAAACATCCAGCTGTACATATAACACAGTGGCACACGTATACACTCATCTACACATACATGTACTCACACCGACAGCAACACACACGCACACTCCCAGTGAGCAACAGGGGAAATAAAGTCTTGGTTTAAAGAGGGCTTAGAGCCGCCCATGACCTAGAATGAGTCTATATTCAGTGAAAGCTGTGAGTATGTGTGTATCTGTATACGTGTGTGGGTATGAATGATGTATTCAGAGTCTTTCATGACAAATTTGTTTATAACAAGGAATAAGAGCAATAGAGGAGCAAGAGAGACAGAGGAAACAGACATTGATGCAATTATCACAGTGGTCTAAGATTTTTGTGTCTCAGGCAGTGAGACGAGAATGCAAAGGTTTCAGTTGATCTTCCTTACACTAAATATTCACATACACACATGTGTGTTACATATATGCTTTGACACACTCTTGCATGCACCTCTTATTTTGTGTTTCCTGCCAGTTCTGGTGTGTCCTGGCCCTCGTGAGTGTGTTTGCGCTTGCATTTTGTGTCCACAGAATCTCCTGCACACATGAAGTCCCCAATCCATTCGCTCTGTCTTTATGTATAGGATTCTCCCTCATTTTCCATTGTATGACTGCCATTAAGTATCCACTACATTATCGAGCCCCATCTGCTAATGACAAAATAGACAAAGAGAATAATCAACACTCTTCTCCGTCTCTGCCGCTTTCTTCCCTCTATCTATTGTGTATCAGCTCTCAAGTCTCTCCTTCTCCCCAGTCATTTGGATAAAATCAAGGGATCGTCGTATTGTGTCTGCGTGTGTGTGTGTGAGAGAGAGAGAGAGAGAGAGAAAAAAAAGAGGAGAGTGTGCATTCACATTGTTCCAAAGCATGTATATTTTCAAATGTGTATGCCAGCTATCAAGTGTGTCTCCGTGCACGTTTGCTTGCTTTCAGTGTGTGTGTGTGCATGTGTGTCAGTGTCCCTGTGTGTGTGCATGTGTGCATGAAGACCACAGTCGAGTTGCAATAATTGAAGGCCCTCCTGCCGATTTCACACAATCAACGTGGCCACACTGGAGGTGATGAAAGTGAATCAAAGATTGAAGGCAGAGTTGGTTTTAAAAAGGCTTTCAGAGCCCCCCCCATTCCTCAATTATCCCCACAATGGCTTATTAATACCATACCCACCTTCGCTGCATCACACCCTCTTTATTTCCTTTCTTTCTCTCCTTTCCACATCACAGAGCCACACAGCGTTATAGTCATATTCTCCTGTGCCTTCGTATCTAACCAGATCTCCCTCATTGCATTCCCTTTTCCCTCTCTTCCCCCTGAATCCATCCTGCTCTCCATCCTTGTCCTTCATATTTCTTAAAACCCACTGCCCTTTGCCTTCATATCTGCCCAGATCTCCGTCACTGTCACCCCCCCTCCTTCTTCTCTCCTTCGCCTCCCTCCCCTTCGCCCCCCCATCCCTCCACCTTTTTTTAAATCCTTTTTAATGAAACGGAGGACCCTGCTGCCAGTGGAGGTGATCCTCATTCGCCATTCCCAGTGTGCACTGATTGTCTGTCTGCAGAATGGCTGGGGAGAGGGCTGAATAGGATAGATGAGTCTGTATTGGCCCTGCTGCTGTAATTCACATAATACTGCTGCTCCTATACTATTGCCACCACTGCTCTCTCTTTCTTTCTCCCCCTTTCTTTTCTCTCACGTAAGGAAAGATAAGGCTCACAGATATGATCCTGGAGATGAATACACTCCCATTACCAAAAAAGCAAAGAGGAGCTGAGCCATTAATTGTTTGGCATTTGGTGTCACCACAACATATGCACAGAGCTCATGGCATGTATCATGCCTAGGGGGGTTCGGGGAAGAAGGAGGGAGGGAGGTTGGGCCAGTAAGAAGGGAGGAAAAAACACGAGAGGAAGAGAGAGGAGGCTCTGTCTGTTATTATCCACAACACGTTTGCGTTTGATGTTGCCACCGTCATTTTCCCTCCGTGTGTCTAGATCTAGCCAGAGAGCAGTTTCAGGATCACAGCAACACGGGGGAGAAAATATTGAATCAATGCTTCCGCCGGCTTTTGAAAGCAGGGTTAGCGTTTGATGCTGCGACATCGGGTGAGAGCATAAGAAAAAGAAAAATATGTACGAGGAAACAGTCACTCTCTCCCTCCAACCCCTCCCCTTCATTTTCCTCTCACCTTTGCTTTCTTTCTGTCTGTCTCTCTCTGCTCTCTCTTTTCACTGCTTACCGCTGTCATTGTCTCATTTAGCCTGTCTAAAAATATAGTCTTCCTCCCCAGATGTAAAGGGGGAGAAATTTCGACATGTGTGTTACCTTTTCATCTGCGAGGCAGGGAGAGGAATCTTGGGGGAAATCAGGTGTCTTAATGACAGCCGAATGTGCAGCATGGGTAATGCCGAGCGCCAGCATTTGCAGTACACGCATTAAATTATTCACATCAAAAACTCATTGTTTGTTACCTGACAGAGCTGTGGAGAGAGGTGGAAGGATGATGGAAAAGCGTGATGAATTAAACATCAGGACGATGGAGTGCCTCAGAGAGGGAGAAAGAGAGAAGCGAAAGGAGGGAGTAAAGACAAGAAGAGAGGAAGGTGTTTAGAATCTAAAGATGTACTCTTGTCTTTTGAGAGAATGGAGGAGGGGTTGAAAGAATGTGTATGTATTTACATCTGTGATTTTATGATAATGTGAAAGACTGTTTATAGTACCCGCCTATTATCTCTGCCACCAATGACAGGCAGTCGGGATGTAAATCAGGAAGTCAAAATAGGAAGTGAGGAATGTAACTGCTCTACGGATCCTGAGCGGCACAGCTAAGCTGCTCATCTGTTTAAAAGTGAGTTTTATTTTACAATCTGTATACCCAGTGACAGGACAGAGAAAGGTAATGCACATCCCAGTGAACTATTACCGAAAATATTACTGCACTCAAGAGCTGGCTAGCACACCAGATATGTAACAATTGATTGATTAATTAATCCATGTAGTGGTATTTCTAGAGCTGGATTATTAAATAGTGATGGTAAACTTTATTTGTGTACAGCAGGATTACAGAGTCCTGTACTGTATAGAAGAAAAACGGTTCCAATTTTAAGGAGAAAGAACAGTGCAGACATTTGCGAATCCAAAACCAAGTGAGATAATGCGTGTTGATCCTCTCCACACAAAGATGTTGCTGATTGGTGTCTTAAAATATCTACATTCCTGTTGGGTCCTGTCAACAAAACTAGGCTTGTAAGTAACGACTAATTTCATTATTGATTAATCTGACAACGTTTTTTTTTGATAAATCATTGGTTTGCACTACAAGATGTCAGAAAAGGGTAACAAATGCCCAAAGGTTACCCCAAGATGACTTCTTTAGACCGTACTTTTGTCTGATCAACAGTGAAAACTAAAAAGAGCATCAGTTCACAGTGATGTGAGATATATAAAAGCAGTAGTTAGAAGCTGAAGCTCAGGAATGTCAGGTATTTATGCTTGACAAATGATAAAGGATGAAAAATAGTTGTGGATTTCTATTCTGTTGGCTAGCTAATTGTTTCAGCTCTAGACAATACTTGTTTGAAAGTATGAGCAGTGTTACCTTTCATTGTGTCAAAGGGCTAAAAATGGTGGATCTAGTAGTTTAAGCATGAAGTAGGTAGGGGTTAAGAAAGTAAATAAGAAGTAAAGATATGATTTATCCAGTGAAATGTGCTGCAGTCCTCCCTGATGACAGGAATGTTTTTGTACCATCACATTTTTTGACACTAAATGAAAATAAAATAAAAAATAACAACTGGCATATAAAAACACACTCGAGTTAAATAGGAAGGCAGTGTAAAACAGGATTACGGGCAGCCACTTCAGAGTTTGTGCTAGTTAACAGTTGTGGTAAAATTGAGTTTGATGAGAAAAGACATTAGCAGCAAGTCTAGCAAATTAATGTTTAAGCATTCGTTAAATATGGATTACATTTAATACTTCATGAAGTACAAAGATAATAGCTTGTTTCACAGAAACATCATGTAGCACTTAACAATGTACTTTAATTAATACATTATGCTAAGTTGTATTATGTTAATTTCTGACAGAGAAATTAAAAATAGATTATACAACTAGTTGGAGTGTGTATCCTCTTGATTGGGGAGCAGAAAGCAAGAGGGGCAGAGCGAGGGGGAAAAAACACATGCATTTATCAGAGGGTGATTAAGTTTAAGGCAATGATTCACTAAATATTTAACAGCTTTGCTTGGTGCAAAGTATATCATGAATTATAGATGGCAAGGATGAGCATGTCTTGATGTAAGACAGTGTTTAAAGACTTAACCTACAATGAGAGAAGAGCAATTACCATTGTAATAAATGAGAGTGGAGTGAAAAAAGACCGTCTATTCGTTATTTCTAATTAATTTTTGAGGATGATCACAACGGGGGGAGAAAGAGGACGGGCCCACGTCCATTAGTCTCTGACACTTTGGGGCCCTTTTGTCCTTGATAAATGGACTCTGCGCTTCAAATGACACACACAAGAGCACACACGCACAAGCTTGTGGACTTTTGCACACGCACGCGGTCGCAAGCACGCACACGGGCTTAAGCATTCATGTGCGCTTAAAAAAAAAACATGCACGGACACAAAACAGTTTCCACAAATTTTTAATAAAAGTGTGCCTCTGTGGGAGCAATTTCAAAAATGGATGTTCTGGACACACGAAATAAGGTTGATTTCACTATCAATATGCATGGGTAACTTTTTGTGGTTTTGCATTTTTTACTGTGTGTATGCGTGTGTCGAGTCTTCCATGACAAATTTTTAGCCTTTAGCCTCTCTAGAACTACTTCCATCCACAGCAGTCCTCTTCACGTATCCTGTATTTCCTCTGTGTTACCTTGCGCTTGATTTTATAAAGGCTCCGACGTCTTCCAGCAGTTCGCTCACAGATTTCATTAGGCAAGGTGGGTTGGGGTGGTGGTGGGGTGGGGGAAACCTTGATGCACTGGTTTTTCAACTTTCACTGCGCATTACTTGATGTCATATCACTAAAGAAGAGAGAAGAGGTGTATGTGCGGGGCCCTATATTCAAAGTCACTGGAGCATTCCATGTGTAGTGCTCTGAAATATTGATGAGTAAGCAAAAACACACTGCGTCCTGTCACTTTCAGGAACGCAGAGGCGAATGGAAGTCACAAGGAAGAAGGATGATGCCTCCTCTCTTCCTTTCAGGCCAGTCAGTGGAGGTAATTCACTTTTGCAGAGCCTCGAGACAAGCACAGTGAAAAGTCGAGTGATTACCCAGTAAGTACATGAGTAAGAGTGTGTAAATAAAGGTTTTGTCAATCAATCAATTATCTATCGAGATATCTGTCCATCTGTCTGTCTGTGGGCCTGTTTCCATCCGTCTCTCCATCTGTCTGTCAACTTCAAGCTCAAAAAAGGATGAATATTAATCCGCCGCAATGATCTCTCAACACCTCTGACCTGCATTATTCATGGCATTATTCCATCTGATGCTGTGAACACATTTAGCATGCACACCAAAAAATCACCATCAAATTTTCAAAATTGCGAAGAAACACTTTTCCTAGCACTCGTTTGCATCCAAAGAAACCTTTCTTTTATTTATCCCTCTGCTCTTGTTTAATTGATTATTTGTCTTTTTTCATTTCACATCCTTTTCTTCTTCTACTGGAGTTGAGGGAGTGAGTGCTCGGTTTCAGTGGCTTGTGGGGCTACACTGATGTTAAGCCTATCTGGTTTGTCTGTGTGTAGTCGTATTGATCTTTGGCTAAGACATTAGATCTGTACGTCATGTCAAGGGTTTGGTGACCTCTAGCAGTCTCTCTCCAAGTGATAGCTTTGATAAGCCCCATCCTTCTCTCTGTTCTATATAGAGCCGTGCCCTAACCTTTAGCCCGACTCTGTGTTTGAGCCTGACCTTTCTTTGATGTGTAATACATACCACGTGCCGCCCTACCACTCAACACACTCACTCAGACACGAGATATACACACATGTACCCGCAAACACACACACACACGAATGGCATGCACACACACACACACACACACACACCGTTAGTCAACACCCTGAAGCACCAACTCCCATGGAACCTTATTAAAACCACCTTCAGTGGAAACGGGGGAAGTTCTCAAAGTTTCCATAACTTGGATAATGTGTTGTATGAATAATGTTTTCCTCTGCTCATTTCCCCCTCTTCAATCGTTAATGCAGAAAGGCAGAGGCTTCACTCGCACAAGAAGACAAACGGCGAAGTCCGCTTGCCACTGATGGGCATATTTACTAAAGGCAACAAGCTGGCCTAGCAGGCAGCAGCGAAAGCTCACACACACGCGCACGTGCACATGCATGTGTGGCGAACACAATCGTATTCACACACACAATCACACCCTGCATGCATGTGTACACGCGGGCTTAGATACTCTTTATACACACACCCATACCCGCACACACACTCTTACACACACACACACACACACCATTTCTGTTTGATGTTTGCCAATCATCCAAGATCCCTTACAGCTTGCCCTGCCTCCTACCAAATAACAGTCTTCATTAATTAAAAAAGAAAAGGCAGTGTTATTATAATTCTCTTTGCTTGCCCCTTGATGTAATGGAGGGGGGTGTGTGGTGTTTTGTGGCTCTTCGAGAGTTTGCTTTCATCATCGTCTGAGATTCCCCATGGCTTTGCCTTACTGCCATCAAACTCTCTTTCCTTCTTTTTGTCTTTTCATCCAATGAGATGAAGTTTGGAAAAGTTGCTCTAGCCCAACAGGATCCTTTTTAGCAGTTAATGCCCTTCCCAGCTGGCAGGCAGCTAACAGCCCACTAGCAGGCCACTGGTGGCAAAGTCGGACAATGTTATTAGCTTGCCAGCTTTTTTCGAGCTTATAGCTGATGGCCTGAAATCAGTGTTGGCTTAAAGCATCAAACGCTTGGTGAATGTTTGCCGCCTAAGTCAGCTCTGTTTACTTGTTTTGTGTGTGCACATGAGCTTAAGAGAGGTTATAGATTATAGATGCAAGCAGCTTAACTTTTAAAAACTGAAATGTCTCACAGCTTTAAAGGCCAGACGCACCTGGAATAAGTTGATAAAGTGTTGAATTTTCGCGGCGCATTCTTTGAAGTGTAGTCAGTTACAGGCGAACGCTCGAAGGCCGGTGTCCAAAGATGGACTCACTTTGTATCTGGGGTTTGTTATGTGACAACTATATTTAGGCCTTGAGAGACAGGAGACTAGTGGAAGACAAATGGAAGGACGATCAGAAGGACGGACAGGCTGGAAAACACAACACCGATACAGCAACATGACTCGCGGGCAGGTCCGAAAAGCTGATGAGAAGAGGAAGGAACAACAAGTGAGAAAATGGAGCACGCAGCTGCACTCAGTTTGCGAAGGCTAAACTTATTAGTCTGTTCTTAATGCCTCTCAGTGCAGATAACATTAAGAAACACACGGTAATGATGATTTGTGTTCTCCTCAGCCAACGGAGGGAGAGGATTCCACTTATTCCACATGAGTGTTATAATTGGCACCTTATTGCATTAGGCTAGAATGCACTGTGTGATTTCCTGGGTGTCATTTTTGACTAATGGATTCTTAAGAATAGTAATCTAATCGCTGTCATTATTTCATCTCCGCTGCTTTCAGAAAAAGCTGCCTTGATTTAGGGGGGGAAGCCATGGATGTGTTGGGGCATGTTGCAAATTAATCTGCACACCTTGTAAACAGAAAGAGAGCAAACAGAAATCAATTTGGCTGAGTGAGGAACTCCACTCTCAGGGCTTTTAGTATCTGCATTAAGCCTGAGTTGTTTGGGCTCTTTTTTTTTTTTGTCTTTCTGTTTTTGGCAGAGGTAGACAACTTTGTCAAATCAGCCCATTTATGTTGCTTGTCAACATGGCGTGCTATTTCCTGTTTCAAATTGAATCTTGTATCTAATTGTAAAGCTAAATCATCAATACAAATGTGTTTTTATTATTACTAGCAGCTGCAGCATGGCACGCTTGTTATTTGCTGGTATATTTTTCAGCAATCCCTGGCCTCCCTATTACTTTGTGTTCAGTAATCACGCAGTTTCAATACACACCTCGGCATCTAATTCTGCCTAAAAATCCGAAACCTCTGCAGCGTTACAAGGCCCTCTGCTTCCATTTCCACATACCTTGATCCTGGTGTTGTGTCACTAATAGAGGTGATGTACTGTTTATTTTATTGATCATGTGTTTTATCCGAGCATCAATGCAGGGTTCACTCACTGGCATGCACATTCCCTTTATCAAAACAGACACTGGACCTCTGCTTTGAGGCTTTCATCAGGCAAAAACACCCATTATGGTCTCTGACTGGCTGGCTCGCTCAGGAGAGAAAAAAAAATACTGCTGGTGTTCCCCTGACACGCAACATCCCAATTATGCCCACACAGACGAGAGTATACACTTACACAGGTCACAAACAGACAAACAGACTCACACACACACACACACACACACAGCAGCAGCAACATAAGCACTTATAATGTTGTTTCAAGCTCTGACACACATTTTTTTGTGTGCACAGATGTATAGTAACTGCTTTATACACAGACATACAGTAAGTACTTTACTTTTTGTTATACCAGAAACACACATGCACACACACGTACACACACACACACACACACACACACACACATGAGTATGCACGTTCATTGAGCCTGTGGTTGTGTTTTCAGGCTGAGGAAGTGCAGGAATGTCAGAATGGAGGCTGATCTGATGGTCAGGAGAGTGTCCTCCTGAATAACCCTCGACACACACACACTCAGACACACACAAACTATTTACAGCTAAACACACAACACAGAGAGAGAGAGAGAGAATGAGATGGTCTACCACACCACACCTTCCCGACATGTCTTATCACCCCCCATCCTCCCCTCCCTGCAGCCCTTTTCCACCATCCCTCCTGTCTGCCCCCTATTGCCCCCCTCCCCTCTCCTACCACCACTGTTCTCCCACCGCCCACCCACCCCCACCTCCCCACCTCGAGGGAGAAAAGGCTGACTTGCATTCAGCAGCATCTCTCAGGAAAGAAGAAATGAATAAAAGAAAGGAGACGTCCCGTTGACAGTCAATGTCTGCGCTGCCAGGAGCCAAAATAACTGTCAGCAAATGCTCGGGACAGTCCAAAATGCCACAGAGACAAAAAAAAAATAATAATAAAAGATTGATAAATAAATAAATAAATACCTGAAATATGAAAGAAAGAAAACCATACTGTCACCTTCAAAAAAAAAAAAAACGAAAGAATTAGGAGTGAGGAAATTGCAGCAGAGCCGACAGCATTGTTCATCCAGTCATGTACAGTTTGTATGTAGGAACCCTGAAAGACTAGTTGTTGCTATGGTGTGAAGGGAAATGGGCGCCCTAATAATAAACTATGAATACAATGAAGTAATTTTGCCCAAGTGAGTGCAGTTACAGTCACTGAAATGTGTCACATGTATTTTATGTCCTTCAAGGAGCACAATAGAAGCCAGTCTATCCAGCCCAGCGCCATGCTGATCACAACCTCACCGTTTGCTGCAAACCGACTGTAGTGTACACACTTGTCCCTTTTGTAGGTACAGTCATTGCGCAGCTTTGTTCCCATGCAGTGCAGTGTTGTGAAGCATAATTAATGTACCTTTGATTCCAATAACAGCTTGTGTGTTAGAAATTACATGACAAGATGCCTTATTATTATTTCTAAATATTCACTTGTATAATTCTGAATGGTAATTGGGCTACTTTTGTTCGTGCCACAGTGCGGCTGATTGTATAAGTGTTCACGTTTGATTCATGAGTGCACTTTAGCCAATTGCAATCTGTTTTAACATTATGAAATAAAGTTTGTTCTCAAGCGCAGCATGATCAGTGTGTCCATGTATCTCTATTTATTACAACAACCTGTGAGGCGCTGACAGACTCCAACTCCAACACCCCAGCTTTTTCTCTAACGATCATTAATTGCAATAGATCTGAGAAAGCCTGGATGACCTTACATGTCAGTATCATACCTAGGGCTGCTTCTTAAGCCAGACATCCTAATCGAGTACATGTCTAATTTATGGGGCTGGAGTTTGCCATTAAGGGCCTGATCCATGGAATTAAATAACTAGCAGACCTTCGCTGGTCCCGGACGGTGGGCGGAGGAGGAAGGGAGATAGTGTGATGAATTGCCCACCCCTCCTCTACCTCATCCTTGACTTTGAAAAATACTGTCTCTGCGTTTTAGGTCAGCTTCTGACAACAATTAGGCACAGCGAAACAGATAGACTGTGACCTTCTTTTCTCTCCCTTTCCTTAAGGTTTATTTTTCTTTCCCCTGCCTTATTCTGTGTGTGGAATAGAAAATTATAATAATAATAATAAAGGTATATGAGCTTATAGGAGTAAATATGCATAGATTATCTGAAAAGTGACAGGAAAATGGCAGGGGAGAAAATAAGCACATATATGAGTACAGTTAAAATACTTCAGTAAGCAAAGAAAAGAAACACTTAATTTGTGGAGCAAAGAGACCCCACACATTTGTAATTTTGCAGGTATATTAAAAAAATTCTTGAACGTCATGCACAGCAGCAAGCTTTGGTGTGAGGTTCACATAAGCATCTAAGCATCTCATATAAAGGGTAAGAATGAAACGATAGCGTAAATAAACACTACGAAATAACACATCTTTATTAACAGACGTGTCATTTAACTTATTTTCCACTGAATATTTTCATGGACGTCGCTATTGATCTTGCAATGTGACAGAGGTCAAGCCAGCTAATTCCCTTTTTCATTAGAGCAAAGCCCCCCAAATTCTCTTAGTAGATCTGCCTCTTAGGGGCATCCAATCTCCTGCCTCTCCCAATGACATGAATATAAGCCCGCGCTGATGGGGCCTGGTGTAAATGTATTAGCCCTGCGCCTGTGCCCCTAGCACAGCCAGCCATAATTATGTTAGGAACCAACGAGACAGCTGGGAAATCAATATGCTAAGACAGATTGAGTGGAGATGTGTGGCCAGTGGAGTGGGAATAGAGAGGCATGGCAGCTCCCTGCGGTGCGAAGGGGCTAGAGTCGACGATTAAGCCATAGACTTAGCATTTACTGCTAGGATTCACTGCCTGAATCTAGTTAGCATTTAGGGAAAGATCCCTGCGAGCAGACAGTGTTACTATTAGATAGAGGCTTCACTCGTTAGCTGAGTGGCCTATCATCTTCTGGGGTTGGGCAGGGCGGCAGCAGTCTTCCAACACGCTCGATGCTTACAGCTTGAATCGGTGGATCCTGTGATCTCTGATCACTTAGTAAGAATTTCATCACCATTTACAGCAGATTTTAGCTTGAAAATCTGGAATCAACTAACACCGTGCAGAGGGATTGGAATCGAACAGTGGTTTAATGAATGAATTCTTGGAAAAAGATCACGTCCTCTCAGTTGCTGATATTCTGAACTGATTTTTGATTACACCATCATTATTTGAATCTGGAAAAAAATACATTGTTGTCCATGTTTTTTAACATGAGCTTTTTAATTTAGATAATGAGTAATGTCTGCACTTCCTGTAGTTCAGTTATGGCTTTTCACCACAGCTGCAAATACTCCTCACTGTAAGAAAGACTATATTAAAAATAAAAGCCTATGTGTATGATTCATATGTGTTATATTTTGAAGCAAATCAATGGCATGTTTTCAAAATATGACAAAAGTCACCATCCTGACCTGCAGAGGATTGCAAGTGGCTGAGCAGGAAGTGGATGATGAGAAGGACCAGGGTGAAGCAGGACAAGTGGAGCTGAGTCAAATGAACTGTCTGTTTGGTCTTAACTTTGATGATAGTCTGCCTAAACCAAAGCCCTGCTGTAATTTATATTCAATTAAGGAGGGGGGCTGCCGAATGAAGAACAAAAGCTTGCAGGGAGAGGGGGTGGTGGGGGTCAGTCTGTTAAGGTGGAGCGGTATAGAGACTAGAGGGGTGCAGAGAGTGTGGGGTTGCATCTGCTCTCAGCCCCAATCAGCGGCCTCGAAAGGCACCGTCCCCTAACAATGGGCCCCATCAGTGCATAGAGCGGAGTCACAGGCGTAAATGCACCCAATAAGTGCGCAATTTCTGCCCATATGACCATCCTGACACAATTGCTCTAATTTTCCTCCTTTGAAATGACTGATAAAAGACTTAGGTAATTGCCACGCCACAGAATTTCTTCCATGATCAGGAGGAAGGAGGAGGGAGCAGTGGAGGGATGGGGAGCGACAGAGGGAGACCGTGCGTGTCTGTGTTTGTGTGAGTATGGGTGAGAAGTGACACAGCCCCAGGGCCTGAGGATGGAGAGTAGAGTGTCAGTTTGTGAAAAATCCCAAATTAATACTTGTCGTTTCCTCTCCCCCTCTCTGAGCGGCCGTCCTCTGCCTCCACCAAGGATCTTATTAAGTGGAGGTAATTTGTCCTGACAATGTATTGGAAATCACTCAATCAGATGACTTCTTGGAATAGATATTCAAAACATGGCGGTGTTGAGTTTAGGTGGCAGCTAATTCTAAGGCTTGTCCGTCTCTCCATCATTGTATTTTTCCATTTTGCCATTGAAGTCAAGTGATTAAAGTCAACCAGTGAATAAAGCCTCTGTCCCCCTCACAACAACACACACTTATTAGCATTGTGACTGAATCCAAATATTGTCTTCTTCATTCAAAAGCTGAATGAACACCTCTTTTTTCCCCAATGCCTTGTTGAAACCATGAAGCAGTGTGCGCCTGTGAGTGTGTGTGTACGTACTTGTAGGTGTTTGCGTGATGCTTGACTCTGATAGCTTGGCTCCAACCTGTGTCACTCCTCACTATGACCTTGTCCTTTGTAATCAAGCCTCTTTTATCTGATTCCCCATGTTTGTGTGCATGTGTGTGTGTTGTACCCACACCCATCTCATTGGAACACCGTGTATTCTGCACTGTGTCCTCGCTTGATTGGAGTTCAGTTACAGGGCTTGATAGAGAGGTAGACGATGAGCAGAGGGAGGCAGAGGAAAATGGATAACAGAATAGTAGTTTAGTCGCCTCACTAACTAACTAACCCGGCCGCACTTCCAATCAGCTTCTTAAAACAGTGTGTGTGTGTGTGTGACAGAGTCTTGAGGTGCTGATTCTATACACAGTCTCTGCCAGTGCCTGGGTAATGTTGGCTAATAGCTTAATCAATACTTATTATGGCCCTATTGGTTCACTAAAGTGAGAACAGAACCTCGCCATGCACAGCGCCTCGGTGGCGAGAAAGAAAGACGGACGAGGAGAGGAGAGGAGGAAGGAGAAGAAGTGTCTCCTCCTGATCCAGATGGACAGCCTAACCTCCCTCATGGGATTTCCTCATTCAGGAATCCAATTTTCCCAATGTGATTGACGTGGATTGGATCCAGTGGAAAAAGGCTAACTCTTTTAGCTCCTCCAATAAAGTGCTAATGCGCCTTGTCCCTGATTTTCCAACTTCTCCCTCCTCAACTAGACCCTTCGTCTGCAATTAGCGCGGCCAAGACAGTGGGCGGTCCAGAAGATTAAGTGATGGGGAGAACGAGCAAGAGTGGTGGAGTTAACGGGAGAGCATGAGCAAGAGAGAGAAGAGGTGATTAGTTAGAAACGGTAGTGATACTAGCAGTGACTGAACACCATGTTCTTAGAAATACAGTCAAATGAAGTAGGAAAGATTAAACACAAAACTTGATGAAATTGGTGCAGTTGATATCAGTAGTTTCACACTTTCCATGTTATTTGTTTTACTGTTGTAGCAGTAGTAGTACTAGTTGTAACAGTAATAGAACATTTATACTGCTGGTTTACGAGAGAACGCTGTATGTTGAAACAAAAAAAATTAATGTGCTGTAACATTAAAATGACTGACTCTAATGGAATAAACAACAGAGAGAGAGAGAGAGATGGTAACACTGTGAAATGACCATCAGGCAGTGTTTGTTAATAAGTCCAAATATCCATTTGCAAGAAACAATTAATGAAATTGAAAAGTACATTCTAAATGCACCAGTTAATTAAATGTATATGCCGGTGCAGCCTTCATTAAATCAGAATGCTACAATGCTATAATGATATTTATTTAGCAAATTATTATGCCCAGTTAATGACACAATATAAATTGGAAAAATGTGAACCTTTGTTGTTCATTATCAAGCTAAGCATCTTCTTAAAGCAAAATAAACATTTAAATTTTGTGGAAACTGATAAATAGATGTTTTACATACAGCAAACAACATGGCAAAATGAGCTGTGCTCATCTCATTAGCCTGTTTGCATCACAGCTCGGAGCAAAATAAAAGATGTATGTGATTGAACTACAAAATTACGCTGGTTCTTTATTTTCATCGACAAAATTGTTGAACATTTGATCATATGTGTGTATCTGTAGTTTAAGTATTTACTTATTTTGTCTGGAATTGGGAAGTAGCTATTCTTATACATAACTTTCATTTAGAAAGAAAATCTACGTATTATGTTTTTCAGCTGAAAACACTTAAAGGCCTGTTTTCCAGCTGTTCACAAACACCACAGATGTAAAAATACTTTTAATTGCATCAGAAAGAATGAATTATTCTACATATGATTTGTCCTTGGGTTATGGATTGATGTTGTTGTGCAGTGTTATGTTCTGCATGTTGGACTTGAATTAGCTTTGATGAGGACACAGCTGCGCAGGTGTAGTGCATCCATCTAGCATCACTGCTATGGGAATTTTGCATTTGACAAGCCATCCAAACGCAGCATGAGAATCAGTCTAACCACTGGTGCAACATGGGTGTGTCTGCCACAATATCCCCTGCTGCGTTTTGTGCATCTTTTGTGACTCCATTTCTACCTAATGGCTTCACTAGTCAGGGCCTCTTTCAACAGCCACCTGTCTCCCAGCTGCCATCATCAGACCAGCATGCAGTGAAATGGACATGCCATGAAAACTCGCAGTGGAGTACGGCAGAGATGTAGAATAAGGAGATCGGATACCGCGATGTAATGTTCTGCATTAGTAGCTGTGCTACAGCAGTATAGTGTGCAAAATGTTGTGAATAGGCTCTGATTGGCAAGAAACACACACACACACACACACACACACAGGATGAAAAAGCGACACACATACATACACACCAATCTTGCAAGCTCTCGTTTCTGTTCACAGGAACCTTGCAGGAACCTTGCAGGGAAAAGGAGGAGGGCTCACCGCAGGAAACGGGAGCATTGATTGACAGATTAATCATTCCGGTACTGTGTGTATGTATGTGTGCCTGCATTTGTGTGCTGTGCGTGCTCATGTCTTTCTGGTTATCTGGGAGGAAGTGAATGTGCATGCATGCATGCATGTGTATGTGTGTGTGTGTGTGTGTGTGTGTCCCTGCTGACCTTGACAGCTCTATGCGAGAGCAATAGCAACTTCCGAGAGTCAGTCATTCAGACACAGCTGGCGGCTTGTGACTACCAGACCCTGCAACTAACAGTTAACACCATGTCTGCTCTACAATTATCCACAGAGAGAACACTTATCAACCACCTACCAACCACCAGTTTATAATTGCTCTGCATTACAGCGTAATACTTTACCTAACCCATTTAAATATCATGAGGTGTAATTACCAGCTTTAGATAATGGGTAATTAGTAATATTGTAATGACTTTAATACCTTAACCAACTCGTCATTAGCTTTTGGGTTCTTAAGTCAGGATGGTTAAATCTATTGTGTCCCTTTTTTTTCTGTGGCTAAGCCGAAAGCATTCTCTAGGTAAGTTTTTTAGAATTTAAATGAGTTCAGGTTGCTACTAAAACAGCACACACAGCTCGATTTCTCACTCTATCTCGGGCTCTGCTGTACGGTAGCCTGGGTCGACCCTATTCCCACCTCATGGCTCCCGAGGGCCTGACCCTGAACTCGGTCACCTCTGACAGCTCCTTAATATCATCTCCAGCCCCCCAGCCACTGATCCTAGAACAGATATTTTCTTATCCTTCTAATGGTTAAGGTTAGGGAGCTGGTCCAGGGTAATCTGACCCTGAATCTGTGGTGGGAGACAAGTTATTCCTCAGGCGTCTGTGTTGCTCGACAAACAGAGAGAGAGGCGAGCCAGGGGGCAGTGTGGGTCTAGCA
Source organism: Scortum barcoo (assembly GCA_023238725.1). Lineage (NCBI taxonomy): Eukaryota > Metazoa > Chordata > Actinopteri > Centrarchiformes > Terapontidae > Scortum > Scortum barcoo. The sequence continues at coordinate 8,801,821 of CM041551.1, forward strand.
ACCCACCCTATAGCAAGGTTGTGGAGCGTGTGCGGGGTGTTTGTTTGCATGTGTTTGCGTGTGGGCGCGTGTTTGTATGACTTAGTTTTCTGAGCAATAAATACATGCTTGCATATCTCTGACAATTTTGTTTATGCATGAAAGACCAGGTCTCCTTTTCACCTTTTGTACATGCATGACTGTGGACATGCAGGTGTTTGAATGTGTGCGCCTGCTTGCGTGTGTGTTGGACTCACAGAGGCAAGGGAGATGTCATGTTCAGTTTGTGTTTGCCTAACCCTGTGGTCTTCACCCCTAATAGCAGGGTCTATGGGGTGTAGACACATGCCAATATTCATTGGCAGTTGAATCAAGCCACTTAGATACCATCTGTAAACAGGACTCAGAGGGCCTTGAATTAAAGCGAGGGCTGGAAACAGTGGAGCTCACTGCAGAGATTACCAAAGGTTCAACACAGGTTAATGGGCTTTGTTACCATAGATCAGTTATATAGATATTGGCAGGGCTCAGCTGAAAACCTCACATGTCTTACATTTCCGTGTTGAATTACAAGTTATTGTTGTCCTTACTTTGTAGAGAATGCTACATTAACTTAAAAGCCTGATAATTAGGTAAATGATCAGATTTCAAATTAAGTACAGATTAGATATAGGTATCAATGACAAAATTAATTAAGTACAATGCTGAGTTTACTTGCAATTAGACCTTGATTCAAAGTCACATTTCTGATTTGACTCGCAGTGTGCCTCAGTTATGTCTACAGAGACACTGTGACAGATCAATATGTTTTAATGATTTGTTTACTGGTAAATTAAAATTAAGGCTTTGAATGAGAATTGCAAACTTGGAAAGGTTCAACACTTCAGTTTTTTTTCCCTGTGTATTTAAGATAATACACCAACTCTGTGCGTCATTTTAATACAACCAAACTGTATTTTTCCCTCTTCCTTTCTCTCTCCTCTCCCTCTGTCTCCCTACTCTCTTTCGCCACCATGGCGCTCTGCTCACCAACACTGATTCATAATCTATAGCCGTGCCTGGGAGACCAGCAGCTATTGATTTAACGCCTACAGTAATCCAGCGCTGTATCCGCTGCTTGTTAGAGATGCTGGGGCCTAGGAACTGGGGCTTGCAGAGGTAGCCAGAGAGGGACTAGGACTGATGGAGGAGACATTTCTGGAGCAATTCCTTATTAGAAAATCAGAGAATCTTGGAACTGACCCTCTAGATCAGAAATTCTACATTGCTGATATTTTCTTTTCAGTAATATTCTATATAATAACAAATAGAAAACTTCATAATGCACAGTAATATCTGAAATGAATATGTTGAGTGAAGAAAACAAAGAGTTAAGCAACATAAAACAATTTCTTTATTGTGACTCATGAAAAAGAGTACGATGCAGCATTATTCATATTAAGATGTTAATACAACATAATGCATTTTAGTTCACATCAGAATCGTGTATCAGCTTCAGTCAGGGACGCATTTGGTTCTCTGCAAGAATCCACATGCTGTATATTTATATTGTTTACCTTATTTACAGAGCTGTGACTAAATGTGGTGGCCTCTTATCAAAGCTTAATAATTCATATAATTAGAAATAAATATTATTTACAAATGATTTAACTACGTTTTCGCAATCAAACTTTTCAATCACAATTGTCCTTCACTAAATGGCTAGCACCAACAGAGTCAAGATCTCCTCTGTGTCTTTTACAATAACCCAGTGCTCACACACAATAGCAGAGTCCTGCATTTGATTTGGAGTGAGCGACAGCTAAGGCAGCCTCGACATATTCATACAGAGTGCTAATCATGCATGATACAAGAATAATAGACAATGTCGCTTTCAGTTCATTAAGCATCCAGGTAAGTGGATATGTAATTTAACTGTTAGTATCAAATCTACCTAATTTGGTCCGACCCATCCATCATGATAATGACACCATTCTCTGAACACATTTTCAATCGTGACAGGCCTGTATATATATGAACAATAACTCTGGCATCAGAATTCTTTTCCATTACAGATAATTATAGACCATGCGTTTTAAAATCTCTCTATGACAATGTACTTTTCTTGAGTGACAAGAAAGTATTCCTATCTGTGTACACCAATGGAAATCTGGAAATAGTGGTGAATTCCATTCAGTTTAAAAAAGTCTACATAAAAGTAGAAAAATTTCAACAGCATTTCATAACAAAACTAATGTTCATCGTTCTATCTCCACTGTACATATTTTTACCGTTAAATGGTATGTTCTATCTAACATTGTGAGCTTTTACATACTTTACACAATGTAGATATTATGGTATTGAATACAAAAGAAAATACAATAATATAGAACATGTGTAGGAGGACAAAAGACAGGCTAAAGAAAGGTGTGCAGTTAATTCTGTACGCTCTCTTAATCAAGATGACAGGGAGGTTGAAGAGGAGTACTTATCTCAATCAGGTACAGGCCATCAGTATGGAGACAGACAAGCACGCTGACCTTCATTAGCCTGGCCAAATAATTAGCTGACCTCGACTAATAAGCACTCGCACTGCATGCACACACATACACACAGACAGACACACAGCATGCACTGTGGTTTGTATTTACCTCTAATGAAAAGAGGACCAACGCACAAGGCTGATTGCTTTGTTCTGATGAGTTTCTGGCTTAAGTATCCCACTTGATTGATGGATAGATGAATGGAGGGTTGGATGGATGTAGACACACAGAAAAGGAAAAGTCTGGAACAGGTGAGTGCTGCTGTTGGGCAATATGCCAACAGACAGAAAGAAGCAGAACTTTTATTGGACAAAAGGTTTTTAGTCAAGTAGTTGGGTATATATGTGTGTGTGTGTGTGTACATATATGTATGTGTGTGTGTGTGTGTGTGTGTGTATACACACACACAAACACACAATACAATATACAATAATAATACAACAATAAACAACAACAAAAAAAAACATATGGTCCTTTGCAATTTGCTAAAACAAATAAACACTGAGCAGCAAGTCCAATTGCAGCTGCTTTGTATGGAATAGCCGTATTTGTCCAAGCAGTTGGGTCTTGTCATGTACTTTATGCACAGTCACATCACCATGACCAATACACTAATCTCTGCCATTCTCCTCTGGCTACAATGAGCTGAAGAAGGTTAACTTCACCTTCCAGGGTAAATAGAAAAATGAACCACAATGGCTGTCTGGGATGGGGTTATAAACAGTGGTTATTAACTCAGCTCTGCAGGTCGTTTGCACGCAGAGAGATTTGTGAAACGTTGTGGCTTTGAAGTTTCTGAGATAAAGAACAACAAGAATCAATAGATAATTTGTTTATATTAAGGATACATTTACATACACTGGGGAACTCTTCTGTTTGTCTGTGATTTAGGCGGTGGGAGTTTTTATATTTTATTCTTTCCAGATGTAAGCCGATCTGATCCCAGTCTGACGTCTGAACTTGTACTGACATTTTGTCTTCAGAGTCCACTACAGCTCAGGAGTGACATAGTCTTTGTGAGTGTCAAGGATGCAATTTGCATCGGAGTAACTGATACTTTCAACCGAAGTAAGAGGGCTCTTCACAGAAGGATAAATGCAACCGCATCACAGTGAAACATTGTCAGCAGAGAGTAAAACATGTCAGAGACTTGAGGAATAAGTGCCTTCACTTACTCCAGTCCATTTCTAGGTCTTTCGCTTGACAGTTTTGGAACAACGGTAATATATTCTGGCACCAGGTCTGAAGACAATTATCTGAAATTGCTGCTTTCGCATCTAGATTTGCTTGTCTCCACCATTTTCATCTCAATCCAATCCAATCTGAAACCATTTGAGCAAATAAAATGATATTTACCTCATCTTCTGTTACAAGCTTTCAAAATCACAGGCTTTGGGAAAAATCAATACAAAATGCCAGCTTAGCAGCAGATGTATGCTCTGTGAGAATGCTAACTTTTCCTCTTCATATGTCTCCCCATTCCCCTACAGAGGCAGAGGGAAGAGACTGGGAGCAGGAAAAGAAGCTCCTCACCATCAACTAGGGGGGTGGATATTGTGGTGGATGTTTATAAACTACTTGTGCTTGCAGGCCGAATGCACGATTGTCTTGTCCGAGACGCTAACCTTTAGCATCTCGCTGCGCTTCGGCGCATCTTACAAAGTTCACTGCGAGAAGGGAGTCTTGACCCTGCGGATGATTTGGAGGACTGAAATACCACTTTCATTTATTATTTATCCAGGCTGGCCGAGGGGAAAGCAAGCCGTGGCGCTGTCATACCTGACTGGCTAATGTAAGAAGTGGCCATCTCACTGCAACCCTGGGGAATCAAAGCCCATTACTGGTTTGAGAGATGGCCTAATGTCCACTGTGAACACACACACCAGATCTAAACATTAGGATGGGAGTGAGATGTACGTACACAAACGCACACTCGGTGCAAACAAGACGTTGTGTGGAGGTCTGAGATGGGAGGTGAACATCTTAATGCTTCAGAGTCCTGGAGAGATGAGAAGTAAACATTTATAATTCAAATCTGGTGTTGTAAGATTTCTTGTAACTCCAACAAAGCCGATTCATTATTGTGTACAGTTTTTTACGTTTGCAGGATGAAATTTGTCCAACTGGGAACATGGCATTCATGTCAGCAATCACTGAGACAATAACACAGTGAAGCCTGAGGTCTTGTAATGCTAAGAGGTCAATCAGTGTATCACATTCATCAAAATTATTCCAACATTTAAAAAAAGCTGGAAAATATACATTCAGATAGCTTGATAGTTGCCGTTATGGTAGGTACGGCTATTATTGTACCTCTGTTTTCTATCTGTTAAATTCAGTTTTTTCATGCAAAAAGTGTATTTCAGTCACCTCAATGTATACATATCTGAATAACTAATTCAGTAATTTATTCACAGTCAAAGGGCACTGATTGGGTCTTTAAAATATAATTCACTTCTAATAATAGTTTGCCCATTATGGGGACCATTTCTAATGTGAAAGAACTATTTTTACACATTTTAGCAGGTTGGAATGTACAATTGCCACCTTATCTACTTTACTGTGTGTGTGTATGTGTGTGTGTGTGTAATTGTCAAGATGGAGGCTTAATGACCCTTTGGATCTTCAGCCGAGGTGTAGCTAATGAAGCATGTGTGTATGAAGTACAGGCCTCTGCCTTTTAATGGGAGATTCCTATCAATACCATAGATTGGATTAATATTTCAAAGTTAATGTTTTTGTTGAAGAATTTGCAAAACAAACATGAGATGAGGCTTCACAGTCGCTTGTGCAGGAAAATGCAATTTTCTCCGACTTAGCCGCTCATCTTTTTAATTACAGACTTAATAGCTTTATAGATTTTTGAAAGATGAATTCTTATTGGCATTTTTATAATTACTGGTCTTTATTGCTTTTTATGAAAATAATCGTCAAGGCTCATTTACCCCACAAACCCTTAGGCCAGGCAGATGTGTTTCAATGATGAGGGCAAATAACCTCCAAAACATTGGTTCTCATTTTTCAACTGTCTGAATTCCTTACTAAATCAGCAATTTTCTTTTTCTTAATGTAAATAACTTCTTTATGTCCATAAAACCGATTATTTATTCTCACTTTTCAAACCAGCAGTTTCAGTACCAAATGTGTACAGACATCGGCTGTCATTAAAAGACGATGCAGTACTGATTGGACAGCATGTTCAAACATACTGTGAACCCCAGAGGCAACTAAAACCAGAACAATACACATTGGCCCACAGTGACGCAGAGTTTGGCCAGAATATCACATATGTCAACATACTATCAAATGTGCTGCTAAAATAACTGAACCTTTTCAGCATTAACACGTGTACAGAGCCAGAGTGAGCCAAGGCTGCCTCAGAGCTCTGACCGTAGAGAAAATATATCTGGACACTTCAGCAAAAACATATTTAGAAGAGCTGGCCAAGGTTTCCTCATGTAGTCTGCAAAGGCCTTCGAGTGCAGCAGCCTTAGACAAACAGTGGCACCGAGCCATACCCTGCTAATAACTTTGACAGTGAATTCGGGCAGGCAGAAGAAATTCAACCATATGAATTTGTGGGACAGCAAAGCAGGCAAATGATCTTTTGTGAAATTCATACCCACCAATGGAAGGGACTATTCCAATTACTATTTAATTTAGGCTGAGATCCTGCTCAGAGGGAAGAGTGTGCATTTGGCTAGCCTCATCACCACTAAAAGGGAAATATGCATTGATTTAGCCTTGAACTCCCTGTTGAACTTGGCTGGCCAGCTTCACTGTGGTTTCCCAGTACATTCCCAGTCCCTCCTCCGTCGTCCGGGACCCAGCCTGGATACAGACAATAACCGGAAAGAGTATTTAGAACATTTTGGAATAAAGTGGATGTAAATTTCACCCTTTACATTTGCCAGAAGCATCTGTTTTATCTATAAATGCGAAGTTCCAAAGAGCCAAAGCTGTGGAATATTTCAACCCGTGCTTTGTTTTATTGGTTTGGAAGCACAAAGGGAAAGAAAGAAAAGTCAAAATATGATTTTTTTCCCCCCTGGACCCCCTGCTAATAGGCAAGCCTGGCCTCTCTGTAAGCTATCCCAATCGGCACTTTCTCATAATAAGGCCATGGGTCATTTGCCAGGGCCAGGGCCAACTGAACATGTTCACAGCACTAAATGGTAAGAACAAGTCATTTGCTTGAATATTGTATATAAACCAGTTGGCAAATCATATTTATGGCACTGAGATTAAAGCGAAAATCAATTTAGCTTTTGGGGGGAAATTGAGTTTCTCATAGTGTGAATAAGTGTTGGCTTAGCCTGTCTGGCCTTGGCTGTGTCTGCTGAAACTCTAAAAACAGTCACTGTTTTGGTTCCAACATTTTCGGTCTCTATGGCGCTGGATCCTGAGCTGCAGTGTAGAGTCAGTGTGGTCTGAAGAGTCTCTCTGTATGTCTGCTACACATGTGAATATGCTCGACAGATGTTAGCTGGCTCCCAGGCAGACAGGCTCTCCTCCCCCTGGCCTTTTTGGCTCTGGTTGTGACATGGTGACACACAGTAGCATCTGGAGTTCAGACTGGGTCACCCAGGGCAAACACGATACAGAGGAGTACATCACTCCCTCTTTGAAGACCTTCCACGACTTTGAAACGGATGATCATGAGATGATTTTGGAAAAACACTGTCTTCCTTATCTGCTGTGCATACTGAGGCAGGCATATTTAGTTGTTTTTTTTACATCATTTCACTGCTAAACCCTACTCATATTTTGGCAGTTCAATCGCGTTGGTACTTGCTTAAGACAAGAAGCAGTAGCAACTGTAAGACTCAGACATATTAACAGTGATTGCAAGGTGTTTTTTCACTTGAGGCAACCACCAAAAACATCTGATACTCACTTTATGGAATGGACCCAAAGGAGAAGAAATCAGCTGTGTGTTATTGATTGCACAACGTCTGAGCACAAACCATCCAGAGAAAAACTAGAATTTCCAGTCTCCATACGGCTGCATAGACATAAGAGTGTGATATGATATTGGAATAACCTGAAAATTACACACAGTGATACGTACTGAAAACATCGTATAAAAGTATAGACACAAAATGCAATATTCATAGAGCTTACATTCACAGCTGAATGCAGCAAAGAAACATAAACCCAAAACTCATTGAAAGTCAAAAGTAGATTCCCAGTAGGGGCCCTTTAAACCATATGTGAATTCAAATTAAATTAAACCCTATAGCATCTTTAGTACCAAAGGCAGCCAACCCCAATTCATTCCCAGTATGCTGCCAAAGGACATATTTGAGAATGAACAATAAAAAAGATGCCTGGTTGCCTTTAAACCACAAGACTGTGATTTGTTGTTTTATTTCTTACAAGAAGTTAAGCGATGAGGAGCTTTTTCGGTTTCAAATTATGCTCATTTTTTTGTACCTATTGCTATTTATGATGATCTATTTGACAGAATTGTGAACATTGCTGTTTTTTGATTGTCAGCGACGAATACAAAGAAGATCAGAACCCACACCTATTTAAAAATACCCTTTTTTTTTCTCTGCCTTGCCTTTGTGTTAGATTTGATACAGAACTATTTGTCTACATTTCCTTTGTTAGCTGACAGTCAACCATGTTCAGAGACAGTCAAGCGTCAGCTCATGAAACAAACATTTAGCAAGCGCACAACAGCAAAGCTGCCAGCTGATGCGCACCCGTTCAAATCCATCCCGTCATGTAAATAACTTGTTTCAGTGTGCTTTCAATTAAAGCGGAGGACGGAGTGCCATTGCTGCCTTTGATGGATGAGCTTAGATATTGGAGTGTACCGTTGGATGACAAAACGTTCCCCCACTCCACCTCAACTCCTCTTTCCTATTGATTGTCCTGGCGGTTATTCATCAGGGCGGTGGCCACTGTCAGATCAGCTGCTCCTTCTCCTCACAAAACACATTTTCCACAGTTATTGATAAAGCTATTTGACCTTTTATTTAAATGTGTCTGTGTGTATGTGTGTGTGGGGGGCTGTGTGTATGCGTCTGTGTAACGTGCACACATCTGTGTTTTCTTTCTCTCTGCTCTTGCCAGAGGCTTGCAGATCACTGCAGCTACATGAATAAAGTCAGGCTGTTTTGATTAACGCCAAATGAGTAGGTCTATTCTTTGCAGATGTCTGTTTCAGCAGTACTGAGCCTTGCTTTCACATAACAAAAATAAACCCCAAACCTGTTTTACAGTTTGGCAAAGGTAAGCACACACATACACGATTTGCACACACATATGCCTGTATTCATATACATCAGTGGTCTCACACATACTGTGACTTGCATACCAACATACATACTTTTTCAATGTTTTGAATATTTTCTGCTCTTTTATCAAGGTGAAGACAGGCTGTTTTGGCTGAGAGTCCAACAGTAAATGTGCCCTGAGTTAAAAAGGCCAACAGTGGAGGCTTTGGTTATACAGTGGCTGATGCAAGGAAAGGATAATGACTTAACAGGACCTTTGTGTTGTCAGTGATTGCAGCAAATGTTATGATATGGACAAAGATCTAGATCTAAAAAAATACACCACAGTACAACTTACATGTTGCAGGTCTCTTAAAATACAGTTGTAGTTTCTGTAAAAGTGTGTAGTGGCCATTCTCATATTCTTGACAGGAAGTGATTAGGTATGTTAAAAGGTACACAACTCATCATTACACAGAGGACATATGACAACAAGTGATCTGAAAAATGTGGGTGACATACAGTACAAGGTCTCTTGTACTGTAGGTATCCATGGATCGAGTTTCCTCGGTTTCAGGGAGGATGACCAAAGTACTAATGTATGTTCAAGGTTATGAATGAACTTACACACATACCACATACAGTTTTGCAAAGTAAAGAAAAGCTTATTGCCTACAGCGATACAAAGTACAGATCAAGGCTGTGAAAGGAACCACACAACATGTATTTACCAATGGCATTTGAAAGTTTACATCCACATTGAAAACTGTAAAAATACATTTATCAACTACATGACTTTCCCTTCTGATTTACTGTACACTTTATAATATCCATAATTAATAATGCTGAATTGATAGCTAATTAAACTTTAGTCAGTGTTTAGTAAACTATTTATTAACTATTTATTTGTGGACTCATAGCATTGTGAATACTATATTAAGTTTAAATTAGTTAATGATTACAACATTATTTCTAAACCTTGAAGAAATCATTTGTAAAGCATTTGTATACATGACATAGATGGATATATTTGAATATTTGTAAGACTTTGTAAATGGTAAATAAGTTGTTTGTAAACCACCTAGAAACATTATTTGAATGGCTATTACTCAATCTGTGTCTTACGTTACTGTATATTATCGATTATTATATTGATTATAAAATCCACTCCAACAAGCAGGGACAGTAACGTTTTACTCAGTCTCGGAAAAACATTCTCATGTCCTTCAAGGCAGAAAACTCAATAACCATGTCATATAATTTCCCAACAGACTTCAGGTTTTTCACAATAAACGACTCCACTTGTACTTTGGCCAAGTCTCTCCTGTCCAGATGTGTACTGGCCAGTTTTAAAAAAGCCATCCGATTTTCACTCAGTGGTGTTTTTGTTCAGTTCTTCACCAAATTATAATGACATTTTTACCGCATCTTTGGCAGCTAACAGCACTGGATGAAAGTTAGACGGAAACTAATCAAAGTCTTATAATTCAAGTATGGTTATGGTTAGGTAACTAAAACCACTTGGTTAAAAAGATCAGGGTCATGTTTAAATTTGACATAAGTCCACTTGGACTTACAGTATGAAACAAAGGAATCATGAAATTGAGGGGGAGAATGAATAGCATGATCAAAACAAAGATAGATTTTCAGTTGGTGTTTTTATTTATGTGATGACTCACAGCTGTGTTTATATGGTGATTTTAAACCCTGTTGAGATTGAGGCACAACAGTTTTATCCTATGAAATTCGGGCTCATGTCTTTTCCTTGCTATCAATAATTAAGACTAGATCTTGGAATGAAAAAGTAATTTCCCTTGAAAGAACCGGATAGAATCGACATAAACCCCAGCCCTAAAAACACACCCCGAGAGGTATCTAAAAGCTCAGTAGGTGCCAATAAAAGTGGAAAAACAGAAATCTTTCTAGCAAAACACAACAACAAGAACAAGAACAACCCATTGAAGTGGAGAAGTGAAAAACAAGAGAGACTTAAGGTGATTCTCATCTTCGACTCCAAAGCCTGGGCACTCAAAAAAAAAAAGTGGGAATGTAATTTCCCAGACTAGGAACATAAGCCAAGAGTAATCTGGCCTGTAATACCTCATAGTCCTTAAATAAAAGCCCTCCATTTTAAGTCTTCAACCTCGTTTTTTTTTACCCCCTCCCATCCCCACCTTTAATAGGATTTGGTAGAAAATGGCTTTGTGAATCGCTCCTCTCCGTCTTGCTCAAGGAAGAGCGGGCTATTCTCATTGAGAAGTGCTTAATTGCTTTAAATGACTGATGATACATCTAGGGAGAAGGGCCTTGAGCTAGGGGCCAAAGCCGACCGCAAAACAGATAGCTCTCCTGGACGATGGGAGGTGTGCCCCAGTGTACGCCTGTGTGAGACAGCGTACATTTGTGTGTACGTGTTTGTAACAAAGATGAGCTGCTGGGGATAGACGGTTCTCCATAAGAGTCATAAGGGCGTGCACATAGCGCACGGACGTGCATCTCCCTGTGTGTGTGTGTGTGGATGTGCATGTATGTATGTGTGTATCTGTTTGTGAGAGAGGGAGAGAGGGTCACCAGGCAGTGTTCGTCCTATCGACACCCCAGTAACAGACTAAATTAAAGCTGTGATGAATTGTGGCTGTCACGGCAGGAGAGAGGGGAGACTCTGCGCCGTATTCCACCTCTGATTAGGTGGGGATAGAAAGATACAGAATATCATTATCAATATGTAGCACTATATTTTCATTAGATTTTTCTCTCCGCGGTGGACAGCTTGATAGCAGGATGATTTTTCATTTCAAGAAAAGATTAAACATCTTCATCGATGTCAGCGAGGAGTTTAGTTGAAATTTTTGCCGCGTTTTCTGTCTGCGATGGGAACGCGTGTGATGATCTCAAAGCAGCTCTGACGCTTGGGATCATACCCTTTTCTTATTAATAAAACAATTTTTAAAGCTGGCAAAGGTGTGCAACTTGCGCAATTAAAGTGTAAAATGTAGAAATCCTAAAAGCTCTTTCATCATAGTAGGAAGCTTGTGGCCGTATAGGAGGCAGAAGCTCTTGGCTGTTTACTACGAGTAGAAAGTCGCAGCAGAAGCAGGGACTGAGGGGTGTTGCATGTTTGTGCTTGCTGCGCTTTGAAAGTGGCATCCGTTGGGTAGACCACAAGGTTTTTTTTTATTCAGTCACAACTGCGATGGTATACCTGAGGAAGCAACACAATGCATCAAAAACACAAATTTAGCTCGGTTAAGTTGCATGTACACACTGTACTTTTCAGGACTAATGAGGCAGAAGTAGTTCTTTGAGGTTCAAATCAAACACACACAGCAACACAGGCAGCAAACAACTGATGCGTGCCTGCTGAACTCATTTTATGAAGAATATATTCTCCGCACAGGGTTAGCAAACATGAAAGTATCCAAGGTTTTTTTGGCCACATTAAAATAAGATTATTTCTAAGAGTTGCTTTGAAATGGTCCAAAGCAACTCTTAGAAATATTCTCCACACAATGTGTCTGCAGTTTTACACATAAAGACGGACTGTTTCCGCTGTTAAACAATCAGTTTAAACACGAGTTGCTCTGAGGTTCTGGTCTGGTTTTGCCACAAATCTTACCTGAACCGTGAATTTGAACACCTCTGGAGCTCACGACCCCCCCGGGTTGAGTCTACGGCAGGAGAGGCTGGTAATCAGATGTACACGGAGACTGTCATCAGCGGCGAGGCAGACTTTTGCAGACTTATAAGAATTGTTTTGTGCTCTCTCCTAGCCAATCTTTTCGAATTGTTCCCATCTGAATCATCGTGGTAGCTCCACGGCGGCACCAATCACATATATAGAAATAGAGGGAGAAAGACAGAGGGAGAATGGAATGTAATTGCGAGAAGGACAAAAAACGCAGCCGCATTATTGTGAGCTATTCTCAAAGAAATAAGGGCTTTTGCTTTTCTTCGGTTTCAGTGTGCGTACGTGTGTGTATGGGTGGTTCTTTAGAAATATTAGCATTTTTCAGATGCTTGTGTGCAACTGATTGTTGTGACCTCACTGAGGTCTAAACAACACCTATAGAAAATGTTATGACCTTGTCTCAAATCCTGCTTTTTAATTGTAACAGGGTAGTTGCTCCTATTGTATTTATTTTTGTTTCCAAGTGAATATTTGCATGAGGCGGTGAGAGATGAAACGTAGGGATAATGTTGTTTTCGATTAGTTTATGGATGATGAGGCCTCTGACGTATGCCTTTTGTGAAATAATAAATGTATTTTCCAGTAGCAAGGAACCCTAACACAAAGCAAATGGTATGCAAATATTTCACTTCATTTCACTTCAGTTTGTCGGATTTAACCCTTAATAGCTCCTCTCTCTATCTTCATCTTTTCATTCCACCAAAGTACTCTTTTCACCACTTGTCACACATTGTGGTTGCTATTTTCTTGCCAGTTATATTCAAATAGTACTCTGCAGTAGGGAAGAAATGAAATATTTCACAATGTAGGTCCAGAATCACACACTACTAGTATTCCACTAAAATGCTCCCTCAATATGTGTGTTTTTAATGACAGATGCAAAATAAAATAAAAATAAACTCTACTGTGTAGCAAATATGGCTTCCTTACTTTACATGGTTCACAAATGAAAGCAAGTAAATGGATTAAACATGACTTTTTTCTGTATTAATGGTTCTTAACTCCAGTCTTGTATATATTCCGTGTATCAATGTTTCCCCCAGAGATATGTCTTGGCAGAGCCGCTCAAACGCTATTTACACCATGTGATACTAGAGTTCTCAATTGAAAGCGATACATGGGAAACTATTTTAGGTGACCCGACCCCAGGTATTCAGTGGTTAGGGGAATACACATATATCCTCCCATGGTGGTAGGCTGTGCATGTGTATATATTGTTTTATCAGTGACCCGTATCCTGTTTACCTGATGGAGGCAAAAGCTCAGTGTCGAAACTCCTTAAAAGTCAAAGCCAAAAAGGGCGGGTGGGGGGGCATCCAAACGTATACCACATGTTATCACACACACACACACACACACACACACTCTCTCTCTCTCTCCACCAGCCGTGGGGCATGCCATGGTTACCTTGGAACTTTTTAACGTGGACCAGCTGGTGTACTTGGGTTAATTGTGAAATTGCATTGCACACACACACACACATACACACACATTTGCAGAGGATCAAAGGGAGTTGGAGCCCTGCACAGCAGCCCTTCTGCTCCTGCCCTTGGCTAAATGGACGACCAAACATTCCAGGCTGTCCAGCCCAGTAATATCTGGCCTGCAGCCTAATGAAGATGGACTGTGTTTATAATTCTCATGTTTGCTCTGATCACTAACATAATCCCTTCCCTTCTATACACAAAACATGGAGACAGAAAACACTCTGTTTCTTCATATTAAGTCAAAGTGCAAGAAGAAAAGGAGAACGAGAGAAGTATGTAAAGATGAAATACAAACCCTGCTTCAGTAGACTTTGTAGCTCTTTGCATTTTCACACAGGGCATTACATGATCTCAAACAAAGGAGAAGGCACCAAGGGATGTTTTTCTGCCTGCTTGAGACTTTGACACCTGCCTCGCCGCAGCAAATTGGAATGGCTCACTCTCAAATGAGATTTCTGCCCGCCGCATGGGGAGAGAAAAAAAGGTCACCCATTACAACTATTCTACATGATTCACAGAGTTATCACATCTCTGCTCGCCTACCTTCCCTTTAATTAGCTTCGGGGACCTGGGCGAGGTGTAGGTACATCTTAGCGCGCGTGTGTATGTGTGTGTTTGTGCACGCCTGTCTGATATACACAGAGGCTCTATTTCTCTCTTGCTTTCTCTCCCTTCATCTAAGTCTCCACCAAAATTAAAATCCCATGTTGCTTTTCAGCGACATGCCGCATTTCTTTAACAACAAATTTATTGACCCATGAAATCTGGCCTTATTTAGCTCGCACTGTGAATCAGAGATTACTGTTATCACTCAGATGCATGCTACACTAGGACCGTGCTGATGTGGTGCAGTTTAGTGCTTGTGTGAAGGTGGTCTTTTGATTTTTTTTTTTTTTAGTTTTATTTTTTTAACTACATAAATGACAAGATGCAGTTGAGTTCTCCTTATCATTCAAGAGCCCTCCTGTTTCTAACATTTCCCTTCAGGGATCGCAGTAAACAGAACATTTGGACAGCAGGGGGAAAGGTAGCAGACTTGATAATAAGTTGTGTTTAGATTTTTGAGACTATTTTGCTTTGTACTAACATGCTGGATTACTGATAGTGGTATTACACTTAAATCTATTTAACTATGTATATTACTCAATAAATATGGCCCTGAAATACATATTACATCAGGCTTATCCCGAAGCGAAAGATCCTTAGTTGCATTATTTATAACTGGTATTCTTCTTCTAACTATTAAAGTTGGTAGTTTCAGAAATATTCAGGAGGAAAAGTGGAAAGACAGTCCCATTTTCTTCTTTATTGTACATATAGTCTTTTACAAATGTCATTTTTTCATGAAGTGTCCCATCAAAGCCCTGAAATACTTTTGTCCTAGCAATCACAAATGGGAATTATTGTGATTTTGATGTTATTGTGTTCAGTGACTTTGTCTTAAAACCTTGGAAAAGAACATGAGGAATGGTATTGAATTGGTCTTTAGTGAGATTTCTTTCTTGGGTCACAATTCCCTGTGGTTCATTAGTAATATATGAATTTTTCTTAATACACACAAACATGTGAGTTATATCAATTAGAGCTGACATGATTTGTTCACAAATCAATGGTTTTATGGACAGAAAATTAAAATGCAGCAATTTTGATGATGCCTAAATAATTTTTAAGCAGAAATTCCATACATTTTCCTCATATTATATTACACTAAACTGAACATCTATCCTATATCCTACATAGATTTGATGGGCATTCTTTACTGTTTTCTATGCTAAATAAACCAAACTATTTAGCAATAAATTGTACTTGTAAACAACAAAACAGAGTCTTTTTCTTTAAGTATAGTGGTTGTACAGCTGGTAAGTGTACATCAGTATTATTACTACCATCACAATCTTTACTATTTTCCCAGCTGTAATAATGATGACAAAGTAATAAATCACATAAAACACCCTGGCAGTCAAATTCAACAGACGTTTGCTTGAAATTCTTCTTCAGGAGTGACGACTAATATGTTGACTTGCTTAGCATTGATTGAGGATGAGAGAAGTGAGTATGAAAGAAAAGAGAGCGAAGTGAATGTGACTTGACTTAAGGTGAGATAAGCTCTGAGCTTGAATGAGCCGGTCCAGGATCCTCCAGTCAGAGGGACTGTGACTCTAGATCACACAGTCCTGACGTGGTGGCTTTCTGTAATGCTTTTATCAATGAACGCATGCATGCATGTACACAAATGGCCTCTGCTGTCTCAACCGTACACTTTTCTGACTCACACGCACACACACAGGCACAGTGCATCGATACCAAAAGGGTTTAATCAACTCTCGGAGGAAGACATCATTGCATTTAGAATCAAACCTATGGAATCAATACCTGTGTTACACTTAAAATGACAAAGCGCTTAGACAGAGCTCATGCAGGCACACAGCCCCGGGGTAAGTTTTGAATGTATAGATGGATGTGCGGATCGTTTATGGTTGTGATTTTGGCTGTGTGATAGATCCTTGCAAATCTGAACCCCTCGGGCATAGACAACCTTTCCACCGGTGAAATATCTGAACGGCAACAAATAGAAACGATACAGCAAACCACCTTGAAATAATGCACCGCAGACACATGCAGGCCATCCAGCTGCTCTAGGGATGCAATTAAATCAGCAGTGATCAGTTTATGCCTGCTGATATTACATTTTCAGTTTTAATTGCTTTACATTCTTTTGATATATTATATCCAACATGAAAAAGCCAATGTAATTACTATCATGTCAGGCAGCCAACTATGCAACTAGAATTGGAAGAAAGTAAGTAATCAAAAAAGTAAATAATGACATAGTCCAATATATATTTACATAAGTGCCACTTTGATTCTACCAACTTTCATACAACAGCACTTCAACCTTCAACCCTTAACACAGCTATACTGAATGCCTGTGTTAATTTATTGGAATACAGCAAAGGCATAATTATTTTTCAGCACAGTTACAGTCACAAACAAGAAGAAGAGTCTCAAGAACCTCAGGAATCATCACTTAAAAAACTACTTTTTGTAATTTTAATTGACAGAAGAAAAAACGTTTTATAGATTATCTCTACAAAACATATTTTTTTCTTCTGCGTATTCTTTCGGCCTTTCTAATGACGAACTTTTGGAATCTAACTTCTTTGAGTGTTTAACCGTGTGACGTCAAGGGACCTTCACTTTAAGTCAATGTGTCAATATGAGCTTAAGTGAAGGAGTGGTCTGAAAGCTAACCACAGAATCAGACTAAGTGTGAATTTCCATTTCTATCACATGGTCGGTAATTATGGCTGCACTCCCTCGTCCTCATTGTCTCAAACTGTCTTTGCCCGCAGTGCGTGTGCATGTAAGAACGCGTAAGATAGAAAGAGGGGGAGAGTGTGCGAGAGGACGAGCCTTATATATTATTGCAGTCACGCTGTCCACGTCTGAAAACATTTCACTGGCAGTGCAAGGGAAATGTAAATCTGAGTTTGCTGAATCTAACACACACACACACGCCCACACAGAGGAGAAAAAAAAAAACTCATCTCCCCTTTCTCCCTTATACACACATAATGCATTAAAATGGAAAACAGCTCACACTGGCCCCGGCATTGAAGGGGGCCCTAATATTTGTTTTTCTCTCCCCTGTAGTGTCCTCGTTGCCAATGACCAAATTTATAATAATCTCTGCCTCAGAGTCGAGCGCTGCTTTCAGAATCTGTAATCACCTCAGCAGTGGTTCCTTCAGCCCGGCCCTGACTGGCTACAGTTCCCTTTAGCTCTGGTTCAGTGATACCGCAATTGGTCCCAATCCCTGAAATCTGCCTGTAGGTTGGATTGTCTGTAGGTATGTTCTGTTTTCACAAGGACACATTCAATCACAGTAAGGTATTGCATGCAATCATCTGGCTGCAGTTTTACCTGCAGTAATACCCGTATGACAAAAAGGATGGCATGCATACACGTGGCAGATATTTGCCCTTGCTCATAGCCAATTTGCCACTTTCTTGCTCTGTTTCTAGCTCAGGACTGTTTCCAACCTGCTGCTCATTATCTGTGCTGTAGTTCAGTGTGTACAGTATATGAGCAGCATTGCATGGTTCAGGGATTCTCACTGGGGTAACTTGGAAACCCAAAACAGAAGCGAATAGATTCAACTGCATACAGCGACGTTGTCTTTCAAAGATTTGAGTTTAAGTTTAAATGCATTATGGCAAAAAGTGGCAAGGAGACATAAGGATTGTAGGCCTCACTCATGACTCAAAACTGGTTGTTTAAAGGTCCAGGCTTTGTTCTGTAGTAGATTTTGTGGCTCCAAAAACAGGCGAGATGGCAGGAAATGGTAAGACCAAACCTAAAGGTTCTATAAAAAATTAATAGGTGTCATCTCAAATACATTTCTTGACTAAAATGTAATAATAATAAAGTACAGCAAACTAAACACCCAGCATTCAGGCTGTGAGACTTGCACTATCTGGACCTGTAATAAACTTCAGCTACTGTTGCTTCACATTAGGAGCCTTTTCCACTTCACAATATCACTCCTGTGGTTTCCCAGTGGGAAACTAAAGTAATGCAGCCTTCATTACAATATTTGTCATGTTTTAATGCTCTATTGGTGTACTGATACAGTTTTAAAAATTTCAGGGAGCCACAATGAGGTACTTAGATGAAGTCACACAGGGTGCTTGCTGCAGTTTGTTCTAACTCCCAAGACATCATCAAGGTAGGAAACTTGCAATATGCAGCACGTGCATTTTTATTTAGGATAGAGGCTGTAATGCTCTGTTTATTTGATTTGTTTGTCCAGTTTGTCTACCTTTGTATAAAATTTAGACTTAAAAAAATCCACCCATGGTTTGTCCAAAATATTTTTAGGTTCAACACCTTAGCCATGTTTCCACCGCATGAACTTCCCTCAGGAACCAGGAACTTTTGCAGGAACTACCTGCATTTCCACTACAGGAACCAGGGTCTAAATAAAGTTCTGGGGCCGTTTTTTCACCCCTAAAGAAGTCCCTACTCAGGAGGTAGTACTTTTCAAAGTACCAGGAACATTTCTGATTGCTCGAGTATTCCTAGCATTTTATTTCAGCCAGCTGGGGACTGGGTGGAGACAGACGAGCAGTCAGCTGAAGGTAAATTGCACACAGCCAGCATGATGCTTGTTAAATGTTACTTGTTAAATGCTAACTGACGCTAACTGGTGTAATACTGTTGTTACCCTAGCCAAAAGCTAACGTTAGCTAGCTAATGTCAACATTACCTAACGTTAGCATCAATGCTAACGACTTGCGTTAATGCTAACGTAGTACAATAGTGGTATAAAACGACCGTTGGCTAAATCAGTCATACAAAATGATTTACCCCTACAGTCACTAGTGGCCGTCAGAGGTGTAGGGCATTTTACCTGATCCACCTTGCCTTAGTGCAGCTCTGTTTTAATAGTTATTCTCACTATGCATGTCACAGTACAAAACTCACAATATGCCATTGCTGGTTAGGGACATGTGTGAGGTAACCTCAAACTGTGCTTGTATATTTATTTACTATGATGTGTTTAGGGGTTATTTTTCAATGTAAAAAGAGGTAGTTGCTCGCTAAAATGACGTGTGAAAACAGCCGGCGCTTTGTTATGAGTCAACAGACGAATTTGCCTAATCCTCACAGGTCCTTACACTCCAGTGGAAACACAGACAATACAGGGCTGCCAGGAACCTTTTTAGTTCCTTGAAAATGGTTCCTGGGACTAAAAGTTCCTGGTACTTTTAGTGGAAATGTGGCTCTTAATGTGGTGATAGGTTGGCGGGGCACTCAGAGGTATAACGAGGAAGCCATCCTTTGTTTTAGCTGAAATGTAATGTAATGTAAATGTAATGAAATGTAAACTGCATTTAAATTTCAGACTTGAGAAGTTTAAAAGATAATGCTGGTCGTGATTTAGCCAAAGTAACCCAGAAATATCACTGCAGTCAAGCCAGCCTCTACTTCGAAAAACACAGTCAAACTAGCCTCCGCGATGTTTTGTAGTGCATGTTTATACTAGACATTATGGTAAGGGAGTCTAACTAAGTTTAAAGTAAAAGCATTGTCCTATATATATAAACAGTGACCTCCCTCTCTACATTCAGCTTATACTTAAAAGAAAACCACCTGTTATCACACAATAATTCCCCTTCAGACTGACACCAGGCCACCCCAGGGTGTCACTCAAAAAATATCATGTCATTCTGATGTAGGATTTCAAAATTAAAGCCTTCTGAAATATGTTCCCAAAATTGTCTGTCAGACAGATTACAAGATTTTCATATTAAAAAGGAGGTGACTGCTATGAGCTGCGGCTGAAACGTCGTTGGTGCCTTTTTAATTTGAAAATTGCACGTCGAAATTAAATGATATAGTCCTTTTAGTGTTAATATGAATATTAGTTATGGATATGATTTTATTGATAGATTTCAAAGGGCTTTAATTTTGAAATGTCAATTCAGAATGAGTTGATTTTTCCTGAGTGACACCCTGGGGTGGACTAGTGTAAGCCTTAAGTAAAATTATTGTGTGATAACTGATAACGTAAGTTTCCTGAAAAAAAAAAAAAAAAAACAAATATATACTTTATATATGTGTATACGTATATTACGATGCCGTAATGTCTAGTGTAAGCAGGAACTGCAAAATTTCGCG